>OY728140.1:435277054-437777054 GCA_963277665.1 Viscum album
AGATAGTTGAGGAACTTGGATTTTCAAGAAACAAAATTCATGCTTGCCCAAAATATTACAGTTTATTCTGGGAGGAAACTGCTGAACGAAATGATTGTATAAAATGTGGAACATCCTGTTGGAAGCCAAAAGCTTATGGAACACCATCCCGTGTTCTATAGAAATTAATGTGGAATTTTCCATTGATCCCTGGACTCAAGAATATTTTTATGGATGGTGAAATATCAATAAAAATGTGATGGCATAATATCGAGAGAAAGAAGATTAATGATGAGTTGGTTCACCCTGCATATGGATTTTCATGGCAGAGATTTGATTCTTGATATCCGAATTTTGTAGCTGACATGCATAATGTGAGGTTGGGTCTTTTATGTGATGATTTTAATTTTTTTGGGCAGATGAATACTTTTCACAGTACATGGCCGGTTTTTATACACATTTATAACCTTCCCCCATGGTTTTGTATGAAAAAAACTTTCACTTTCATGAGTATACACATATATGGCCCTTCTGATCCTGGCAATGATATAGACGTATACATACAACCTTTAATAAAAGAGTTGAAACTTCTTTAGGATGTGGGTGTGCGCACATACGATGCATGTTCGAAAGACATATTTCAGATGAATGATGTGCTTATGTGGACTATCAATGATTTTCCTGCTTATGTAATTATGTCTGGATGGAGCACGAAGTAAAAACTATCTTGTCATATTTGTATGAAAGATACATGATCCAGAAGACTAAAACGTCTTTGTAGTTTCAGTTTTATGGGACATCGATGATTCTTGCCAATGGACCATCCATATAGAAATAATCGTCAAAAATTTGACAATACCATGGAGAACGATGATCCACCTTAGCATATTTCTGGAACTGATGTGCTTAATGAATTGAAATATTTTAGTTTTTCATTTGGGAAGGGTCATATGAAATTTTGAAAGAGAAAGAATGTTTCCATAGAAACTTGTTACAATTGGAAGAAGATAAGTATCTTCTTTGATTTGCCTTATTGGTCAACCAATTTGTTAAATCATTGCTTAGACATAATGAACATTGAAAAAAATATATATAAAATGTTGCTTTCTATTCTTCTAAATGTTAAGGGAAAGAAAAAAAGATGATTTACGGTCTCGGCGTGACTTGGTGGATTGGGGCATTACACCAGAATTGCATCATGTGCGTATCAGTGAAAATAAATGGAAAGTTCAATGTTCTTCTTATGTGATAAAACCTACAAAAAAATCAATTTATGGAATTACTATAGACTATTAAAGTTCCTAATGGTTATTCAAGAAACATATCTAAACGGGTCAACAAAAGATAGTTGAAGCTAAATTCTTTGAAGACTCATGATTATCACATCCTTCTGCATGAGTTGATTCCAATATAAATCCATCATCTTTTGTCCAATAATGTAAGGGTGGATGTTATTCGATTGTGCCATTTGTTTAGAGATCTTTATGCTAAGAAGTTGTCCAAGTCTTTCTTGCAAAAAATGTTGGCAGATGCCCCATTAATTTTGTATGAGTTAGAGAAAATATTTCTTCCATCATTTTTCACATGAATGCTGCATTTGACTATCCATATTCCAACTAAAATACTTCTCAGGGGACCTATTTCTCTTCATTGGATGTATCCAACTAAAATAAATATGTACACATTAAAGTATTATGTCCGGAATATGAATCATCCTTAAGGTTTTATCGTGAACGGTTACTTGGCTCAAGAATGTATGTATTTATGCTCTATGAATTTTTCTGATCTTACTAAAATAATGAACATACCAATGAGAAATGAAGAAGAACAGTATGAGAAAATTGAACCCAGTTTTCCATCACGACCTCAAACAGGAGGAATTCTTAGATCATATACATTGACGACATTATGCCTTGAAAAATGGGAGATGGCACATCACACAGTTTTGTTCAACTATGATTTGTTTGATGACTACATTAGGTAAGTAAATTGAATGTGTATAACTTACATATATATATATATATGTTAAACTATTCCTATTTTTATCTACAGGGAACATAAAACAATGATAAATAGAAAGCATCATTTTTTATCTTTGAGAAGGAGGGAAACTTTTCATAGAAAAGAGTTTTCTTCTCGGTTAAAATTGTTGGTAAAAATATTAATATTTAAAATTATTAAATCAATATTTAATTAAGTTTAATATTCATTTATATTTCATGTATTGATTTTTCCTTCTGACTTTATCTCTGAGGAAATAATAGCTTTGGATTTTGTTCCTAATACTGTGGTTCGTGACTATAAATAAATTGTTATCAATGGGTACAGATTTATTATCATTGAATGAGAAAAAAACATGAGAATGCAACATGATGGTGTAATTGTTACTACCACAACAGATTATTATTCCAGTGCATCATATAGTAGACTGAGATTTGAAAATGTATGTTATTATGGAGTCGTTGAAAAAATAATAATATTGGATTATTATTCTCATTGATGATTCATGATGATGAAATATTAGTGGTTTGATTCAATGAAGAGGCGGGGAACATTTATTGATGATTTTGGATTTCGAGTAATTGATATGACTCGCACTATTGCTACCGATGAACCATATATATTGGCATCAATGGAAAAACAAGTTTTTTATGTCAAATACCATCATCGAACTGAATTTGGTGTCATTATTGAAGTAATTCAAGACATATTTTATGATGGTGATGATGGAATTGACAGCACCCCTAATTCCATTGGAAATAGTCCATTTATTACTTTTAATGACTCCAATAGCTCAATTGTTAGAGTTGACTGTGAACCTAAAGTTATGGTGGGAAATATATAAAATCATCCATCCATGTTCTCAATTATTTTGGTTTAGCCCGACTTGGGTTGTTAAGGTTGGTAATATTCAAATTGATTTAATATTGATTAAAAATATGTTGTATCTGACTTGATCGTTATGTTAATTTTCAATGTTTATTGGTTGCAATTTTATTTGAATTGCATTTTCTAATTTGGAATTGAACTTTATTCAAACCTACAAAACCAACATTTCTAACTTGGTGAACATTTCAATGCTTTATTGACCATGTATAAAATTAGTATAACTCTAAGACCTCTCTTTAACATTTCACCAGATAATGAACATGATGGTTTGTCTTCTTCTGCAAAACATGTATAGAAACCTGCATCATCTACCTGGGCTAAAGAAATTAAATTTTTCCTTAATTTCGACAAGTGCTTTACCCCTTATGAATCTGGTAGATATCTTATCCTTGTTCATATGTTTATATCAATATTTCCAACTATATTAAGGGTTTAATCATTCATAATATATACCTTTCTGAATTTTCTTGAGGCATAATTCAGTATGCTCTCTCTCTCTCTTGGTTGTTGAGTGAAATAAAGTTGTAGAATCAATGTTCTGTGATTTTAATAGACTGATGACACTTAGTAAATAATCATCCTACTAAAAATTAAATTTCTTTATTACATCTTGAATGATTTATTGAATTCATTATATATCTATTCAATCTCACCTAAAACAATGGATAGTTAAATTATCCATGAACCCCCCTATCCCCTCTCATTTATTTTGTTTTTTGGATTATACATTAGTTATCCTTTCCTAATTACTTCCATATTTGTTTTCAAATGAAGGAAATGAAACCAATTGAAGATAAGTGATGGAAAAAGATGATGGAAAACAATCGTTGCATGGCTGAGATGGGTGTTCCACCACTAATGCCTGTAGTGAGTATTTTATTTCAAATATATATATTTAAATAATATATAATTTCATGTGATTAATTTTGTTTTAAACATGTTTGTAGGATCCACCTCTTATGAAAAACTTATTTGATGAGCAACCTAGTAATGGTCTCAGTACTCAGGGTGTTCATACGAGGGGGTGGTACGAGAGCTAGGTGATCTGGTCAGCATACCCGATTAGACCATGCCCCTCCCACTGACATACCATCTATCTCAATTATGATCCCGGTGTGTCGTTGGGGACACACAGGAAATTTAGTCCTCCCATGTTTTCACCACCCTTTACATCTGAGTCTCATCACCTATCTTTACCATATCTGATGATTATTCCCACTCCCCATACAGCATTCGGACATCCATCTGTGTCATCTTCTTTTACTTCTACTTCCTTCTCTCCGAGCTTCTATATTCCATCTTCTTTGACTCTTGCTCCACCAGAGTCTGTCTCTGCGGAGCATACATTGGGACCCACTACACCTTCATAGGGTGTTCCTTCATTTTTTGTGGATCCAGTGGTGACCATTGATCAGACTACTGCATGTATATTTATATAACCCTAACAAATTTTTATACCATTATTTATTTTCATTATAATATGTATTGATAAAATATTTGTTTTTCTTTCATAACAGATACATCTATTGATAGGAGGCAGGGATGGGGGCGTACACGCATGTGTGCGGTGTGGAACTGCCGCACGCAGTTGATGGTGGACTACAATGAAGATAGTCAAATGATTGAAAAAATAGGACAGCAATGTCGGAGTTTTTTGGCGACGCTTTCCAAATACTCCAACATCATTCCTGTCAGCCCGCTCTCATAGAGACAGTTGCCAAATGAATTCAAGGATGATGCTTGGGAAGAGATATGGGTACAAAATCTGTTGTATTTAATGTAATATATTATTTTTGTATTTATATGAAATAATATTTTGGTTTCAACTTCAGTTTAATTTCCCCGATGGTGAGGGTGCATGGTCATCACGTTTACAGAATTTAAGTGATATTTGGAGATCCTATAAGCACGAGTTGTATATTGGTTTCCATGCTAGAGTTGGAATAGAGTTAGAGGAAGTCCCTATCATGGATTATTGTCCAATAGAACAGTATCGGAAGATGATTACTCATTGGATGACTATCCAGTTTAAGGTATTGATCACATTTGAGGTATTTAAATAAAAAATTTCATGTTTTGTGTTAATGCTATCACTTTTATTATTGAATTTTATTTAAGAATCATCTGTAAAAAATAAAAATAAAAAATTGATGCTAAAAAATACCTCCACACATTGGGATGTACTATGATGTCAGATCATGAGAGGAAGTGGGTATGAAAGTTGTTTATAATTTTTCTTTACGACTTTCACTTTCTATTGTTTCCTCCATAATTTATTTGATTTCTAAAGTTTTTATATAATTTTAGTTATGAAATTAATTATTGGTAACCTATTTTTAATTATGGTTTCCTACATTCAATGTCATTGTAGAGGGAAAATCGAATATTTAAGGACATGTGCCTCGAGAAAAACTATTTTTCTCAAATCGAAGGAAGAAAGATGGAAGTTCGATTAATGAACTAACTCAGCAGTAGATTGTAAGTTTTACTTTTTTGATTTCAAATTTTAATATCTATTTTTTAACTTAAAAATAAATTTATATTTGTAACATGCTACTTTAGAGGCCCTTGATGCCCAAGAACCTGACAATTTTGGGCCAAACGATCCCTTGTATCAGGTGTTGGAAGATGAGCATCTTGGTAGTGTACATTGTTGACCTGAGAAGAGTATAGTCCAGAAGAGATATTGGCCCTCCTCAGGTATGAGTTGCAGTGTCACCGAGTTCTATCAAGTTAAGGCACAAGCAGAACAGGCTAACAAAAGGGTCACAGAGACGGCAGAACGGTCTTCTAGGGCAAACACTGCATTTATGAAACTGATAGAATTTTTATGTCCAACACTTCCACTAGAGTCTAGAACAACTTGTGATGAATATATTTTGTCGATGTGTTATATTTATGATGCACTAGGTGGAAGTTCTATTGGTGGTCGAGATGATGGTGAGGAGGAGGCTGAGGCGGAGGTAGAGGAGGGTGATGAGGAGGCTGAGGCGGAGGAGGAGGCCGAGGGGGAGGCCGAGGGGGAGGAGGGAAAGGAGGCTGAGGCAGAGTATGAGGACGAGGAGGAGGGCGTTAAGGAGGGTGGGGACGATGATGGGGATGATGATGAGGATGGGGATGAGGCTGATGATGACAGTGATGATAGTGATGGTGATGAGGGACAGATTGATATGTTATATTTTTTACTGATATTACTGACATTTGATGTCTGATGATTTGTTGTGCCTGAATATATGTGTGATTAGGTAGGTCACATTATCTTTATTTCTTTATCTACAAATAATAAAACTTTACTTGATAATGTTTTTTGACTAATTCACTCATCACCTAGACACCCCCACCCCCTAGACCCACCCCCCACCCCCTTAGACACCCCCACCCCCTTAGAAATCCCCCACACCCCCTGGATATCCCCCCCCCCATCCCACGAACACCCCCTACCCCCCGAGAAACCCCTACCCCCTTGGAAAGTCCCCCCCACAAACCCCTTGTACACACCCACCCCCTAGACACCCCTACCCCCTTGGACATCCCCCCACTGCAAAAGACAGCCCCCCAAACCTCTGAACACCCCCACCCCCATGGACAGGCCCCTTCCCCCCTGGACACCCCCCCCCACACACCCCTGGAAACCACCCCACCACCTGGACACCCCATGGACATCCCCCAGCCCCCTGGACACCCCTATCCCCTTGGACAGCACCCCAACCCCCTGGACACCCTCCCCCACCCCCTGGACACCCCCACACCCCGGATACCCCCACCCCCATGGACAGCCTCTCACCCCCCATGGACAGCCCCCCCCCTAAACACCCCCACCCCCTGGACACCCCCACCCCCTGGACACCCCCACCCCCTGGACACCCCCCCCCCCCCACCCCCTAGATAGCCCCCACCCCCTAGAAACCTCCCCACCCCCTGGACCCCCCCCCCCCACACACACACCCCCTGGACACCCCCACCCCCAAGGACAGCCCCCCACCCCCTGGACAGCTCCCCCTAGACACCCCACCCCCTGAACACCCCCCCCCCCCCACACACACACACACCACCACCACCACCACCCCATGTACACCACCCCAACCCCTAAACACCCCCCCCCCCCCCACCCCCTGGACACCACCCCACCCCCTGGACACCCACCCACCCCCCTGGACACCCCCCACCCCCCTGGACACCCCCACCCCATTTCATTATCCATTTTGTATACCCGTTATGTTATCAAAGTCAGTTTTGATTTTCCATGTCAATCTATTTTGTTGTGAATACCCAATCCTATATTCATTCAAGGGTATTCATATAAATGTGCTTTTACTTCATTGATTGGGGATTTCCATATATGAAACTCACATTACCTTCTCATGGGTTTAAATGTTTAAAGGATCATGCCTTTAAGCTCTTAGGAACTCAATGGTTTTTATATGAAACCCATCCTCATTCTCCATAGGTTATTGATGAAATTATTTCTTAGGACATATGATATATATATAAAAAATAAATTTATACATATAAAGGGTTCACCTTGATATCGCTCAAATGTATTGGGTAACGTTTTCATCCCATAAGATACCATGTATGGTACATGGACGGTTAGCCTAGCACAGTATGTTAAGTTGTCTTGGTAGCGAGCCTTGACCTGTACTTATGATGTCATATTTTATGTTGTTGTCACATTTCCATAATGTCATGATCTTATGATGTCATTCCTTTTATGCTATGTTCCTTTTTGATGTTATATCATCTTCCAGGTTATGATATCACGATATACCTCTTGTCTCAATAGTTATATTTCACTAACTTTTTTGTTCCCTTACTGAGCTTTATAACTCACCCTTTTCTTTATGTATGTCCCCAAGTTATCCTATGAAGTATTATAAGATCATTGGTATATAAGAGCCCCTTTTGGAGATCTAAATAATTAAGATGTAGTTTTTTGTATTTATATGTCTAATCGTCTAAATACATTAGACCTCTAGATCCTTAGACTGTGTTTTATCAAATTGTAAGTAAAAAAGACATTAAATAAAATGTGAATGGGGTTCTAGTCATTATAACTTCCATTGTAAAACACCTTCTTACAACAATAATGACTATCATTACTCCGAAATAACCCCTTCACTTCCATACAGGCTCGAACTTTTGATTCCATTTCATGGGTGCGTGCTTCAAACCATAAAGGCTTCCCTTTATCTTACACACCAATCCATTGTTCTATTTTTCCATGAATCCCTATAGATGCTTCATATATATCTCCTCCTCAAAATCATCATAAAGGATTTTTGTCTTCAGATCTAACTATTATAGGTGTATATCTTTCGAATCGACTCAACACCATGTGGATAGTTGTATCTTTGACAACAGGAGAAAAGATTTCAGAGAAATTTATACCTTCTAATAAAACACATTCATCATCAATTTGGCCTTGTACTAATTTCTACCATCCGCTTCTTGCTTCAACCTATAAACCCATTTTTTCTATAGTACTTTCTTCCCCTGTGGTAGTATTTTTAGCTCTTTGGTTTCAATTTCATACAATGAATCCATTTCCTGTTTCATAGCTAACTCCTACATTTCAAAATCATTGAGACACACTGCTTTTTCTATACTCTCAGGTTCACCTCTATCTATATGAAGTAAGTAGTTCAGACCAGTTTTGAATCTCTAAACTAGTCATGTGATCTTGGTATACCTACAAGGATCAACCTATGGCGTTGCTCATTTGAGAACCCCTAATTTTGGAATTTATCTTTCAGAGCACTACCTCAAGCTTCCATAGTTTCTCTCTTTCTTGTACTTCATCTAGCCCTTATGGTTCTTATGGACTGTTTGTGCTCCCTAAACTTTCTAAAATTTCGGAACTTCCAAAACCTCCATTTAGATCAACTTATATATGTTTCATTGATTCATTTTTTTCAACTTCAATTTCCACCATGTTCTGGTCTTTCCACAATACCTTTTCATTAAAGAGAACATTTTGGCTTCTAATGATATTATGATTATCATTATCCTAAATCCAAAACCCAAAGTTTTTGTCATTATACCCAATAAAGAAACATGTATGGTACTTTTCTTTAAGTTTATTTGTGTCCTTAACATTAACATGGATATATGAAAGTGAACCAAAAACTTTCCAGTGATAAACTTCCACTGGTTTTTTAGACCACATCTATTATGGAATCTCATGCTTCAATGGTACGGATGGACTTTTATTCATGAGATAGATGGAACAGTTGATGGATTCATCCCAAAACACTTTTGGAAACCTTGTGTGCAACCTTGCAATTCGATCCATCTCAATTAGTGACTGGTCCATCTACTATGTTACACCATTATATTCTGTTGTTCTAAGAATAGTCTTCTCAAACCCAATTCCTTTCTTCCAGCAAAAGCTTTGTAATTATCTGCTACTATATTCTCCAGCATTATCAGACCTCAATCACTTGAGCTTATTTTCAGTCTCTTTCTCCATCATGGATCTCCATCGAATAAACACTTAGAAGACCTAATATTTGCGCTTAAGTAAACTCATACTTTCCTCATTGAATCATCAATGAACATACTAAACTACATCAACCCACTATGAGAATGGACAATATCATTCCCCCCAAACATTCATGTGTACAAGCTCTAACTTCTGTGGTGAAGTTTCCAGTAGACCGTGAAGTCACTCTGAGAGTGGGTGGGGTGAATAAATATGTCCCTTTTATCGAATTCTAATATATTTTAATTATTCTATCTTGATATTTGAACCAATGTCTTAGTTAATATGTATGGATTTGTTTATGATTCTCAACACATACCTCCACATGAAAAGCATTACATAAATAAGAGACAACGACATGAAAGGTTTTTAAAAGGTTTGACCCCAATGTGGAAATCTACTCCTTACTGTGTTCAGGACAAGTCCGAGATACATATACTCACTATATTAGTCAATTGAATACAAGAAAATGGAAAGTTACATCCTTGAATCTTGTGATTTCATGAGGAGAATGGAATACTACATCATTAAATCCATTAAAGTGGTTTAAGTGGTTATAAGATAAGGGAAGATACATCCTTGACCTGTCTGTGATAGCAGTTCTCTCCTGAGAGCTCTACAGTCTCCTGACCGGCATAGCTTAGATTATACTAGATCCCTCCAATATCCAATGGTCCTCCAACTTCCTCTCTATAACAAGATCTACAGTATGCTTTGGTATGTTACTATATCAACAATGAAATATATTTATCCTTAGCAATAGGTCTTCAACTACCAATATATCTTTTGGTACAATTGCATCCACATTAGCCTTATTATTTCAAGTAACCTAACTTACATACCTTATTCGAGACCAAGATCATTAGCATTTCTTACTCATTCACACTGTATTCTTGAATCCTAGTAGTTCTTTAATATCCAAGAGTCTTGATATAGTTGATAAAGAACAATGTCATCTGTCAGTCTCTCAATCAATATTCATCTTTTCCAGCTTCTCTGATATAGAGATGTTGTAGAGCATGTTTTCACACATGCTTATTCTTCTTCTTCTTCTTATTCTCCTCCTCCTCCTCTTCATCTTCTTCTTCAACACACAGGATATGCTCTATAGGTTATCATCAGCTTATCTCTCTTTGATACACAGAGTTCTCTCAAGGAATGAAATATTGATTCTCTATTAACTCTTCTATTATCTTCTTGATTCTTATCTTTACAGAATCACTTGACTATTACTTCTATATTTGAATAAGGAAAATCCCCCTTGAATTGTGACAATGTGATATTCTCTGTAATTCTCAGTCTTTAAAAATTCAATAACAACTGTTGAATATCAATTAACAAATACCGGATCTCAATCTCCGACTTTCTATAGCTCTCAGCTTCCTTTCCTCTATGTGATTCTTAGAATCTTCATGGGCTCTTCTTCTCTATGAAATTTTTAGGAATTTAATCCACATTGGCATGCATGTTTACATGTAGAAATATCATCGTGATGTGACACTTCTCTTCACGGCACGACTTAGACTTTATTCTTCTCTAGGTCTTTCTTGATTGTGGTGTGACACTCCTCTTCGCAGTGTGGAAACCCTCATCACAACACAAACTTCTTTTCAATTATTACATATATTATCCTTATCTAGAATCATGATTATTAAAAGCATCATGATATTTTATATTTGAATTATATTATAGAATCATCACATTGATCTCTAGAAATATCTCACATTTTCTCAAATTGTTAACAAACTACCCTTGCGTAGGCAGCTAGTTACCCTTATGCTTCTACTTTGTCAGATATAAGCCTTTACATACCATGCAAATTAACCATTATATACTGCATTTTCTACGAATTAACCCTTACATTCCATGAAGATCAACCCATATGTATTTATCAAACTCCACTCTACCCATTGAGTACCTTTATGCACTAGTGATAACCTTAATGTATCATAGTGCATCAATGCCTTTTCTAATTTTTAGCTCCACCTCAAAGTGTTTCTTAAATATTTTCCATTAACCTCACGTATCACAATGTGGTCTGATACTTTGAAATATTCTTAGTCTATGATTTCTAGGAAACCATTATGTATTTCCTTTGAAGATTGTGATAACTATTATGCATTGAAGAAATTACCTTGACGTAACACAATGTGACTCGGTACTTTTCCCATTTAAATCTTCAAGGTTTGGGAACCACTTAAATATCCAAGTATCTTTCAATAATTTATCAATATTCTATTATGTTAGTTCTGGACTACCCATATGTACAGAGGAGTTTTCCAATTTCTCTAAAATTTGAAACTCTAGAATTTCTCTATAAGTTCTCTAAAACTACTCAAAACTTATTCAAACCTTCTTAGAACATTTTCAATTACTCAATATCATCTCAAAACAACTTGAATGAATTTAATAATTATCAAAATTTTCCCAAATATCTTCAACTTGATTTCAAAAGTCTTATAATATATGGGTACTTACTTTGAGTGCTTCAATGGATCTCCACTGCCTCAACACTTCCAACTTTGAACTCATCCTTGTCCAATCCATAATCCAATAGATATTCTTCATTTCTTACAACATCCTTCATTATTGATAATCCAAGGATGGATTCTCACTCTTTCAACCATCCTTTGTTCTTCTTCAATCATAGCTTCTTAATATATTCAATAGCTAGCTTCTCAGCTTTACACAAAACATGTTGTAGACAGTTGTTGACGCTCCTTTCCGTCACAGAGTCTAACGACTGAAAAAGGGGAATACCTTAGCTAGCTTCTTAATCGCAGCTAGCTTCTCAGCTTCACACAAAACATGTTGTAGACAGTTTTTGACGCTCCTTTCCTTCACAGAGTCTAACGACTGAAAAAGGGGAATACCTTAGCACAAAGAGATTCATCCTTTGAAGAAACATTAAAAACTAACAAAGGCATGAACAAGTGTTTGTTTACACATAGGTTGCGCAAGTTTCATCATGGTCATGCAAGTATACTTGCGCGCCACATATTGGTCATGCAGGTGACTTGCGCACCCTATTTGATTTTCTCCCAAGGTCTTCAATGGCCTCTAAATACCCCTTGTGGGCCCCCATTTAAAGGATGAAAAAAATCCAAAAGTCAGATTTAAGCTCTTGGTGCCCTAGTCTCTACTTGAAGTCTTCCGAACACTTCTAAGGTAATTTCTTACCTAGAATGGAAGATCTAAAGAGGAGGAACAAGGCCTAAGTGTTGGAATTCATCAACACTTGCACGCCTAAGTGTCCATACCTTAAGGGAAAATGGTCACACTTGCGCGCCGCCTTCTCCCTTCAACAGAACTTGCGCGCCACCATTTTTGGAAGCCTTTAGGGATAATACTAAGGGCTTGAGCCAAGCCTCACCCAAGTATTACCCTATTGGTTAACTGTCTCCCAACTACATACATGTCGTGCAAGTATACTTGCGTGACCAGGACTTGCGCGCCCAAACAGGACTTGCGCGTCTGCCTCTTTTTGGGTGCCTCTCCTACCTATTCAACTCTTTTCTTCAAATCCACCTCTCCTTTTCAAGATTTAGCCTTCAAAATCTTCTTCAAAGCCATTTTTTTCATGGTTCCTTTATTGGATTCCTTATCTGAAAGGAATTCTATGGAACATCTCTCAAATCCTAGTGATTTACATATCTTTATGTTACTAAGGTTAGAGATTCCCTCCATTCAACCTCATCCTTTAAGATGAGAAGATCTTTAATCTGGGCATCCACCTTAGGAGTAAGCCCCAAGTTCCCAAATCTGGGCATCCTCCTTAGGAGTAAGCCCCAAGTTAAAAATCTCCTTAAACTTTGGGCCTCCTTCTCAGGAGTAAGTCCCAAACATAATTCCCTTTTGATCTGGGCCTCCTTCTCAGGAGTAATCCCCAATCACAAGATCTTTAACCTGGGCATCCTCCTTAGGAGTAAGCCCCAAGTTCCCCCAATCTGGGCATCCTCTTTAGTAATAAGCCCCAATCATAATTTTCCTTAACTTGGGCTTTCTTCTCAGGAATAATCCACAAAGTCTCAAGTTCTCTTAACCTGGGCCTCCTTTTCAGGAGTAAGACCCATTCATAATTCCCCTTAACTTGGGCCTCCTTATCAGGAATAAACCCCTGTCATAATTTCTCTTAACCAGTCTTAATTTATTTTGATTTGGGCTTCCTTATCAAGAATAAAACCCAATCATAAGTCCCCTCTAATTTGGGAATTCTTCTCAGGATTAAGTCCTAAGTTAAGTATCCAAATCTCCATAAAGCACATATACCTTTATGGACCTTGTTCTCGGGCTTCTTCCGTGAAGTAAGTCCCGATCTTCATCTATCTTGGCAGTCATACATACGTAAGCCCCACATCATTTCTTATGATTGCATCTTTCATGGCACAGTCGTTAGGTTTTACTGATACCTCTTGTTTCTCACACCGAGCATGACTCACGTGAGCTTAGAGCGTAAAAGTAATTATGACATCTTTTTTTGGGCCATCAATCATGCATAAACTCCATATTTCTTAATCAAACTACATGGACTTTGATCTCTACCTTAAAAGTATAGTACGTAGGAAGCCTTTCTAAGGTTCAAGCCTATCACCCATTAATTCTCATATGTCCCATATGACGTTAAACTATATCTTAATTCCTGAACTACGTGGGTTCTGATTCCTTTTCTAAACAAGGATACGTAGATAGCCAATATGCGGGTATGATCCCAACTCTGAAATAATATGTGTCCTTCTGAATGATAATAAACTTCAAGTGCCCCACTGAGTGGCTTTAAAACCAGTATGGTTATCATAATGACCAAGAGATTTCTATATAATGTGTTGAAGGATACCATTGACTAAGAATCTCTAAAAAATACAGATGATTCTCTATCGATGAAGAAACTCAAATACATATAAAAGATTCTCTAAATCTCATACATATCAATAATTGATTGTCAGATCTAAAGAAAAGCTCATTTTCATACTTGGTAATTTAATAAGGATTCACGAACATAACTTAAATCTATAAAGAGAGTCCCGGAGTAGACAATAATTCCTCCCAAAAAAGTGTGATGAGTCCAACCTCACATCCTCTCGACCAATGCAAATTCTTAAGCCTCATTGGTCCACAACTAATGAGCACCTACCTTTGGAAAGTAGGTCCAAATGGATATAGAATCATTGGATGTTTCCGGTTCTACGAATAAACCCGTTAGAAGCTGATTGGAATGTTTGAACCTTAAACAAACAAGGTCATCCTCATTTCTAGAGGGAAAAAAAATGGTGAACCCGACGTGAATCCTTAACCAAGTTAAATGATGTTTTACCTATTTGTTAGGCCCCTATTTAATTCAATGTGAGGGCCAACAAAGCAATAAATAACATATGTGCTCATCCAAAAGATGTAGTGGCTGAACTTATCTTGATTATGTTTGTTATATCAAACAGGAACTCGTTTCCAAGATCTCTCTATGTTACAGAAATGGATTCTCTAAAGTTTACACCTGTGAATGCATCTGCTGCTACTCCTGCAGGATCTTTGTCCTCTCTGAGGACGACATCACCTACTCAGCGTCTTCAACGCTGGGTCTCAAATGCACTGGTTAAGGAATACAGTCGACACAGTACCATTCCGACTCTAGAGGCTGCTCGACAAGCCCTCCAAGTCAATAATTCACCATGGTTGTCCGGATAACAACGACCAGTGATCAAGAAACAGGTGGTGCCAACCACCATCTCCAACCATTTTGAGTCGTTATCCCTAGAACGCAATCACCAGTCCCTCTTATATTATGAGGAGGTGAATGAGAAGGTCACTCAAGGCCTTAGTTCAAGGAGACAGGAGTCCTTCTTGAGAGCTCACATCAACAATCGTCGCCAGACTCGTGCAGCAGTGCGCCCTCAACATGATGAGGGTACCGCCTTTAGGGGTTCGACTCAGGTTCCTCAGACCCAAGCACGCAAGACGAACTACCAGAGGCGAAATCTGGTCAACAGGGAGCATGTTCTTACTTCTGCCCCCTCCGGAGAAGTCCATCAAGCCAACTTGATGGCAAATAACGAGCGGGCATATACACCCGTCAGTCCTGATGTTACTGCCCAGTAGACTTGTATGGCAGTAACATGCCAATCCTGCCAGGCAATTCCGGTGGAGTATTATAGGCAGGCTTATATTCTTGTTTGTAACTCATCAACCAGTCAGCAGGATCATCTGACTGCACCCAAAGAAGATCGCCAATCTAATATAGTGGCAACTGATAAGCAGGTACATACACATGTTTAAAATCAACAATTCTGTTAGTAGTATCGTCTGCCAGTTGAAGTAAAGTCATCAACCATACTTGAAGAAGAATACACAGTAGGCACATACACCTGCCAATGTTCATCAAGCCTGCCAACAGTCTCGTTTGGTAGCACTTGGAGAAGTCGGTCGGAAAGCTCCGACGACAAATTTGGAGCAGACTCAACTCTCTGCCACAACACATAAGTACTGTCAGAATTCACTGATAGGAAAAGGAGGACAGGAGCAGGAACATACACCTACTCCAAACACAAAATGGATGTATATTCCCGTTTCGGCAGCTAAAGTCACCAAGCACATTCTGAAAATGGTGAAAGAGCAGAAGCAAATCTCTTCCCATATTCTGAATGCCTGTCAGAATATTATAACAACTTCATCAGTATCACAGGGAAAGAAACATAAATTTGTCCCTATCAGTGGAGTGACTCATCAACATGTCACTCCGGAATAGATACACACCTTTGTTCCTGTCCAAGAGGGTTGTGGGGCATACTCTCCAATATCATACGGAGAATCAAGTCAGGCACGTACACCTGATTTGAATGGAGATAATCAGCCTAACCTGACCATTTCTCCTGAGCAGGCACATACACCTGCCCATAATAACCACTTTTTTCAACAAGTGGTTCCTGAAGTGAGTAAGAAGGCGTCTAAGAAAAAGACATGTCCAACACAATTAAGAAATCAAGATCTAATCTGTAATAAGGCTTTGGTCGATGATGGGGTTCTTGATGCACTTAGACAATTATCTGTTGCAACTCAAGATTCTACTCTCTCATTTCCCAATAGTGAGAACAATAATTCTGAACGTCTTCATTAGACACTTCCTCATGGAGGCTTACTTCATGACAGTTTGGTCAATCTCGAAGTATCATCTTCAGATGAGAGCCACGATAACCCTCTGCGTGGCCAAAAGATCAAGGAGCAAAAGGTTTCATCTTCTATTGTAACCCACCATGGTAGTCCTCCCCATGATGAGGAATTTAGCTGCGAAAGTCCTCTCCACAGTAGTAATTCGCATTTCCTATAAAATTATCCAAAGGACAATGCAGTGACGAGAAATCCCTCTTATCTTGAGGCACTTGAAAATGTGAAGTCAGTCATGTCTGTTGCTTTACCGCTAGCAGGTGAAATACTTTCTCAACCAGAAGATAGCCCAGGGTGTAGTTCATTCTCCAAACCACCCCTAGGTCATTCATCTTCTAGTTTGATAAATGAATTCTCTACCAATCTTCTTGAATCTGATGAAACAACAAAGAAGCACCAGCTTTGGTCTAATCAGGTAGAATAATCTTCATCGAATGATAAAGAGGAAGTGCTGAATATGAGAAAACAACTGGCGAAAGGTGAAGTACCAGTCATGTTTTGGCCTTTGGATGACTCTCAGTATGATATTCCAGATATGTTTATGGAAGATTGTATTCACGATATTCGTCTCAACATGTGGAAAACTCTTTGTCAATTGAAAAAGAAAATATTATCTTATGATGAATATGAAAATCATGTCAAGATAATAGAAGGGTTACAACGCCAAATTGATTTGGCATCTCTCTCAATTTCCCGATATCCAAAGGCGGAAAAGTAGTAGAGAGACCTTCGGCATTCATGCCTTAGCACACTAAAAAGATTTCACCAGTTAATTACCAATGCCCCATCTGGTATTCATATCAGGGGATGGGTTGTTCATGGAGCACTACATTTCACTGTACTCTCCAGTCAACAAAGCCTGCCAAAAATGGTCTCATGAAATGTTATTGCCCATGGCCGGCCATAGCCAATTGGTTTTGTTTGTAATCAAAGGCTTGCTCGAGAACAGGCCTCGACTAGTTCTTCTCAAAGTCAGGCATATAGAGAACAAGTTATCGAATTACTCTTGCATCAGGAAAATGAGAATATCGAACAGGACTCCCGTTTAGAGCGTGCACATCATCAAGTGACAGAAGTTTCAGAAATCATCCAATGGTCATTTGAACCAAGTGATTTGAGTCGATGTAGGTTAATGCATCCAACCAATTTCCGGACTAAATTTTGCAAGACCGGGAGAGATTTTAAGAAAGTCTCAGATTTAGCAGCTCAAGAGCCACCCCAGCTTGCCAGAATGGGGACTCTTTTAGCCCAAACCTCAGAATCAACAAATAGGATTCGAGGAGTTGAGCAGGAACAACAAGAACAGCCCCAGTCCACCAGACTGGGGATATTTTCAAATCCTCAATCTCTTCCTCAGCGAAATTCATTCTTCTCTCGATTAGGGAAGAAGCACAAGAGAAACTTAAAGCCAAATTATCAGGAGATTCCCTCCAAATTAAGTTTCATTAAGAAGTTCCTGAGGGGTCAACTCAACAAAAGGAAATGTCTCATCAAGGACATGGAAGAAGACAGTATCGCAGAAATGCCGATAGAAAGGATACAATGTGTTATGCATCAATAAATGTCATCAATGTTGTTGTTGTTGATCCTCCAGAACATGAGGTTCACTCAGAGGAATCAGATGAGGAAGTTCCTACTCAAGAGTCTATGCACATAGAGGCAAATGAAGAAGGTGTGCATACACGAAATCAAAGGCTTACCCAAAATCTAGGTATTCTTTCAAATAACTAACTCCCCCCTCTCCGAAAGGGGTCTAACAAGGGGAAAGGAAAAAAGTCAGGTTACATTCCACCCTTCCTCTGGAGAAGGCCAATCACTCTCACTAAAGAAAATATTCGCACAGCAGGAAGAAAAAATGAAGGAATTAAGGAGGTTGAATGCAGAACTACTTCAAGGTAGTCTTCCTCCTAAGCGTGTTAGAGTCAGTGAGTTAAGGGAATTTGTTGCAGCTACTGAGATGGATCAAGAATATCCTCCTTTACCAGTACACCCTCACAGGTCTAATCCTATGGGTCATGCGCAACAACAATCGGTGGTGCTACCATCAGTTGCAGTACCAACCACCATACCTATCCAAGCTCCAGTTATTGCACCTGCTCAGGTCCAAGCTCAACCGGATGTTTCTCAAAAATTAATAACTACCATTGAGTCATTAACAGCTCGGTTGGAAGCTATGGAGGGAAAGCGTGCACAAATTCAACCAGAGAAGAGAGCTTACCCTGAATGGGTGGATGCAATTCCTCCCCCATCAAATTTTTCAAGTACCAAATTCCCAATCTTTAATTGTTTGGGAGACCCAGAACAACACTTAACACATTTTTTTTCTCATTGCGATCCTATGATGGGAACTCCTCAGCAACAAGAAGCAGTTAAGATCAGGTGTTTTGTACAGTCATTACAAGGGCCTGCTTTTGTCTGGTATACAAGCTTGCAATCTTGGTCAATTACCAGGTGGGAAGATCTCTGTCAATGATTCATTCTTCAATTCAGCTCAACTTTTCCAAAGATGACAGTTTCTGATCTTACAAATTGTAAGCAAAGGGAGAATGAAAGAGTTTCGGATTTCATTGCTCACTGGAAGGGATTAACATATTCCCTAAGATTAGCACTCCCTCAAGAAGAATTTTTGTCAATTTGTGTGTCAAATTTGTGTAATGAATTACGCACATCGTTGATCCTTGTGAAATACACAAGAGGGTTTCGAGACCTTACTTCAATCGCTCAACAGATTGAAGACTCTCTTACAAAAACTAAGGATAAAAATCATGTAATTTCATCAACTCCAAGAAGGAGAATGGGCAAAGCAGAGACTGCTACAGTTATGCTTAAACAAGCACCTGTACCTGCTTCTACTTCAAAACCTTCATCTTACCGAAGGGATCCACCTCCTGAGCACCAACAACAGAGACCATTTCATCAAGATGATCAAAGAGATCAAAGACGGAAACAATTTAAGGAGTTAAAGAGAAAAGTTTATTCTTTCCAAAATGAACAAGTTCTTGGTTACTTCATTTCGAATCTGGAAAATAATTTGGTTCAGTTACCAAGGCCCAAAAGGCTGAACAAGGAAGGATATGAAGACCTTCCCAACTTTTTCCCATTTCATTAGATGTTGGGGCATCCCATTCAGGAGTGTTTTGTCTTCAAAGACCTCCTACAAAAGATGGTGGACTCGGGACAGGTAAAACTGAAAGGTTCTTCAGCTCAGGTAGCATGTTTTACTGCTACAAATCCATAGGAAGAAGGTGAGTGGAAAGAAGTCAAAAGCAAAAATTCACAGAAATATGATGATTGGATGGTCAGAAAAACGATCAACCGAACTCATGTCATTTTACGGGCGCAATTGAAGAAACCAATTATGTCTTCTGCTATGAATGCCACGGCAAAACCCCCTTCATTAGAGGGAAAATCCTCGTAGAAACGGCATAATTTAAAGAAAAAAGAAGAGTCAAAAGAAGACAAGGTTGTGTTAAAGCCCAAGTTGTCTTTGACTCTGGCAGATTTTATGCCATCTACTTCAAAGCCACGGGCACCAACCCACCAAACGGTATAGCCGGAACTGGTTCATCAGGCAAAATCTTCACAAAGTGGGAAGGACCTTACTAAATACATAAGGTCTACTCCAATGGAGCTTATTTTGTAATCTCAATGGATGGAGAACTCATCACGACTCCAACCAATGCAAGATTCTTGAAGAAGTATTTTGTGTAACACAAATACCCTTCTATGTCCAACATGACGTTAAACTGTGTCATCCTTTCTATATGACGTTAAACTATACAGCCCCTCTTTTGTCCTTACTACATGACATTAAAATGAATAGTCCCCCTTTCGTCCAACATGACGTTAAATTGTATTATCCCCATCATCCTAGCTACATGACGCTAAATTGTATAGCATCATTACGTCCAACATGACGTTAAACTATGTTCACATCCAACATGACGTTAAACTGTGTCCCTATATTCGTCTTACATGACGTTAAACTGTGCTACTCATTCGTCCCACATGATATTAAACTGTGAAAAAGTCCCTATTACGTCCAACATGACGTTAAACTATGTCGTCCTAGCTATACGACGTTAAACTGTGCACCTCTTCATCCCACATGACGTTAAACTATGAAAAAGTCCCTAATATGTCCAACATGACGTTAAACTATGTCCCCATTGTCCTCACTGGAAGACATTAAACTGCATAGCCATAAGTCCTAGCTACATGACGCTAAACTATAAAGCACTCTTTCGTCCAACATGATGTTAAACTGTATTCCCCTTCTTCATCCAACATGACACTAAACTATATTTTCCTAGCTACAAGACGCTAAATTGTGCAGCACTCGTCCTTTCTATATGATGTTAAACTATACAGCCCCTCTTTTTTCCTTATTGCATGACATTAAACTGCATAGTCCCCCCCAAGTCCTTACTGCATGAAATTAAACTACACAGTCCCTCTTTTGTCCAACATGACGTTAAACTGTGTCATGTCCCTTATATGTCCTATATGACATTAAACTGTGCATCATTAGGGTTGTTGCTACCTCTTGTTTCTCACACCGAGTATGACTCATGTGAGCTTAGAGTAAACTTCAACCATAACACCATCTCTGGGCCGCTAAGCATGCGTAAGTCCTAACACCATTTTTTAGGTCGTTTTCCTCAAGAACAACTTGATCACCAATTCATTCTTCAATCGAACTACGCAGACTTTGATCCTTGCCTTCTAGGCTGGGTACGTAGGCAACCTCCAGAGGTTCAAACCCAAAACCAATATTTTCACATCGGTTCACCTCCATCTCATATGATATTGATTCGTGAAGCTGCCCCTAGAACCAATATTTTTTACATTAGTTCACCACCATCCTTGTTATATGACGTTAAACTATTCACACTTTTGTCATGTACGACAATAAACCACAACATTCTTTGACACCCTCACCTGAGAGGGAATCATTATTTACATTGATCTCCAATTATGTTATATTCCAAAGACTACGTACATACATAGCAATACCCGAACCTTTAATATTAGGTCAAACCATCATTGCACTAAAGTCCCCTTTCACCCTTCACTTGTACGAACCAAATCTGTACAGAGGGTATTTCAAGAACTATGTATGGCTTGATTCTCATCCTTATGGGATACGTAGGAATGTCTGAGCATCCCTCGAATCCAACCCCAAGTCTTTGGGCCTAACCCCAAATTCCACTTTCAGTCCCTTGGCTAAAAAGTCCCCCTGTGAAAACATGAATGTGGTATGAAAACCCTGGTCTTCATTCACATTAGGTTTATAAAACACACAATGTGTATTCCTTAGTATGGTCCGATCTCTATGACACTAAACTAAGATCTCCTACACTCTCATCCCACGTGATGTTAAACTATATTTCAAGAACTATGTATGGCTTGATTCCCATCCTTATGGGATACGTAGTGAAGTCCAGTACCTCAATTCAGGACCCAGCCACGACATGATTATGGTTTAGCATTGGTATGTGTATCTCCTCCATACATTGGACAATGCCCATTTTGATGTGTCATACTCCTAACCTTAAATACTTCCAGATCTCCATAACCCTTTTCTTGACTTCTGGTCACAAAATGTATGATACCCAAGAGTTCTTTTGTCTGACTATGCAGCACATGCCCTTAGGCGGCCTTGCATAAACAGTCTACATAACAGACTTGTCAGCCAAAAGATACTATTATTTGACTATGCAGCCAATGCCCTTAAGTGGCCCAGCATAATTCAACCCCCTAACGGGTTTTTCAAATAGTGGTAACTTCATTCTTGGGAGGAAAACCTCTTTTGTCCTTTTTTTTAATGAAAATATGTAGGGATCTGCAAAAAAATCATCCTTAACATATTTTTCTCATACTCATTTTCATGATCTGAAAGTATTCAAGTCTATGGTTTATATTTTCCTTCCCTATGTTTGGGTCAGACCTTTGCAGGGGTGACATTCATCCAATTCTTAGACAATCTTGATTGGAAATATCCTCTCCATATTCAAGTACCTCTTTCCATACAGCAGACTATATGCTTTAAAAATTTTGAATCTCCATAAACTTTCAGTGGCTTTTTAGCAATAGAAAAGTAAAATTTCTGAGAGTTCTTTTGCCTGACTATGCAGCACGTGCCCTTAAGCAGCCTTGCATAAGTAGTCTACATAACGGACCTGTCAGCCAAAAGATGCTATTATTTGACTATGCATCCAATGCCCTTAAGTGGCCCTGCATAATTCAACCCCCTAACGGGTTTGTTAAATAGTTGTAACTTCATTCTTGGGAAATATTTCTTCTAATTCCTTTTAGCCCTTTTTTCATATCATTCCTCAGATTCAAAATTTCTTAAGTCATAATTTACATTTTTCCCCCATACTTGAATATGGTAATATGTTTTCAGATAAATTATCAAGGAATTGAGTCAATTTTAATCCATTCGGTCAAAGCTATTTCGACCTTAAACATTAGTCTTTTTTATGTCCGATGTGCATGACTTTAAACTTCCCACAAAAGGCAAGGGAACTCTGAACAAAATTCAAGTCCCAGCTCACTAAACATACATTTTGTATGATTTAGGTAATATTGAGCAATAAAAAGATGCATTGATACCAGCTCTTCTTGGAACAATTGTAAAAGAATGTTCTTGAGTGCGGTTTGAGAAAAAAATTTGTTGATCAAACAGTCACTTTGTTTCTATCCAAGAGACTTGGAAGATGGATACATGGATTTGAGAATGGAGAATTGGAAGTAAAGAACCATTTAGAGAGAATACTCTTTTCAGATATTGTTCTAATGTCATGATAGTATTTTCTCCACCAACCAGCAGTGGAAAACATTTCATCTCATGGGTTTTCCATTTTCATATCTACAAGGAAATGGCATGGAGGAAAAATTTTAAAGTTCACACCATTGTTGCTACTCTTAATGCACAGAATAACCAAAATAGAGGAGTAGCAGTGCGGCTTCATCTCAGACATATGGTTCTTTACATCTGGAACGTTGACTCCTTAGAGATGACCATGGCCATACAGAGGCAGGTAGATGCTCTGTGGGAAATTAAGATGATATTTCTTCAAGTACCTAGCCAAATCTGGGAGAGTGTTGTCGCAGATATTATAATAGTCATGGCCAATGATGTTCATCATATCATCAATCCGCTTGCTAGACAGTTCATTAGTCATTCCAATTCTTCTGGGAGCCATTGAATCTGTACAAAGGTCGAATAATTAACTTTTAAGTAAGTTGATTTTTCATAAAATTTGTGATGAAAAGTGAAAAAATGGCTAAGGAATTAAGGCGTGCAAGTCCCATGTTGGCGCGCAAGTATAATCGTGTCGCGCAAGTTTGGGCGTGCAGGTATCACCGTGCAAGTCCAAATACCTCTGCAGAAGCGCGACACAAAGAAGCAAGCAGAAAGTTGAGTAACTTGCGCGATGAGAGACACTTGTGTGACGAGAGCGAAGTGCTTTGAGATCCGGTTGCTTTTCGCGAGAATGGCACGCGTATTTATAGTCAAGGCTACACCCCTGTGCGCTGAAGCCTGCGTGGCTCGCACCTGCGCACCGCTACCTGCGCACTGTAGTTCCTTGGTTTTCTCCTTTACCTCAGAGTCAAATCCTTCTTCCTTTCGGATCCAACTCTGAGGGGGGGGGGGGTGGACTTTTGTTGATGCTCCTTTCCATCACAGAGTCTAACAACTGAAAAAGGGGAATACCTTAGCACAAAAAGATTCATCCTTTGAAGAAACATCAAAAATTGACAAAGGCATGAACAAGGATTTGTTTATACATGGGTCGCGCAAGTTTCATCATGGTCGCGCAAGTATACTTGCGCGCCACATATTGGTCGCGCAGGTGACTTGCGCACCCTATTTGATTTTCACCCAAGGTCTTCAATGGACTATAAATACCCCTTGTGGGCCCCCCATTTAAAGGACGAAAAAATCCAAAAGTTATATTTAAGCTCTCGGCGCCCTAGTCTCTACTTGAAGTCTTCCGAACACTTCTAAGGTAATTTCTTACCTAAAATGGAAGATCTAAAGAGGAGGAACAAGGGATAAGTGTTGGAATTCATCAACACTTGTGCGCCTAAGTGTCCAGCCCTTAAGGGAAAATGGTCACACTTGCGCGCCGCATTCTCCCTTCAACAGAACTTGCGCGCCACCATTTTGGAAGCCTTTAGGGATAATACTAAGGGCTTGATCCAAGCCTCGCCCAAGTATTACGCTATTGGATAACCGTTGCCCAAGTACATACATGTCGTGCAAGTATACTTGCGCGACTAGGACTTGCGCGCCCAAACAGGACTTGTGCACCTGCCACTTTTTGGGTGCCTCTCCTACCTATTCAACTATTTTCTTCAAATCCACCTCTCCTTTTCAAGATTTAGCCTTCAAAATATTCTTCAAAGCCATTTTTGGCATGGTTCCTTTGTTGGCTTCCTTATCTGAAAGGAATTCTATGGAACATCTCTCAAAACCTAGTGATTTACATATCTTTATGTCACTAAGGTTAGAAATTCCCTCCATTCAACCTCATCCTTTAAGATGAGAAGATCTTTAATCTGGGCATCCTCCTTAGGAGTAAGCCCCAAGTTCCCTAATATGGGAATCCTCCTTATGAGTAATCCCCAAGTTCCCTAATCTGGGCATCCTCCTTAGGAGTAAGCCCCAAATCTCAAAAACTCTAAACCTAGGCATCCTACTTAGGAGTAATCCCCAAGTTACAAATCTCCTTAAACTTTGGGCCTCCTTCTCAGGAGTAAGTCTCAATCATAATTCCCTTTTGATATGGGCCTCCTTCTCAGGAGTAAGCCCCAATCACAAGATCTTTAACCTGGGCATCCTCCTTAGGAGTAAGCCCCAAATCTCAAAACCTCTTAACCTGGGCATCCTTCTTAGGAGTAAGCCCCAAGTTACAAATCTACTTAAACTTTGGGCCTTCTCAGGAGTAAGTCCCAATCATAATTCCCTTTTGGTCTGGGCCTCCTTCTCAGGAGTAATCCCCAATCACAAGATCTTTAACCTGAGCATCCTTCTTAGGAGTAAGCCCCAAGTTCCCGAATCTGGGCATCCTCCTTAGGAATAAGCCCCAATCATAATTTTCCTTAACTTGGGATTCCTTCTCAGGAATAAGCCCCAAAGTCTCAAGTCTTCTTAACATGGGCCTCCTTTTCAGGAGTAATCCCCAGTCATAATTCTCCTTAACCTGGGCCTCCTTCTCAGGAATAAGTCTCAGTCATAATTTCTCTTAACCAGTCTTAATTTCTTTTGATTTGGGCTTCCTTCTCAGGAATAAAACCCAATCATAAGTCCCCTCTAATTTGGGAATCCTTCTCAGGATTAAGTCCTAAGTTAAGTGTCCAAATCTCCATAAAGCGCATATACCTTTATGGACCTTGTTCCCGAGCTTCTTCTCGGAAGTAAGTCTTGACCTTCATCTATCTAGGCAGTCATACATACATAAGCCCCACATCATTTCTTATGATTGCATCTTTTATGGCACAGTCATCGGGTTTTACTGATACCTCTTGTTTCTCACACCGATCATGAATCACGTGATCTTAGAGCGTAAAAGTAATTATGATATCTTTCTTTGGGTCATCAATCATGCATAAACTCCATATTTCTTAATCGAACTACATGGACTTTGATCTCTACCTTAAAAGTAGAGTACGTAGGAATCCTTTCTAAGGTTCAAGCCTATCACCCATTAATTCTCATCTATCCCATATGACGTTAAACTATATCTTAATTCCCGAACTACGTGGGTTCTGATTCCTTTTCTAAACAAGGATACATAGGTAGCCCATCTGCGGGTATGATCCCAACTCTGAAATAATCTGTGTCCTTCTAAAAGATAATAAACTTCAAGTGCCCCACTGAGTGGCTCTAAAACTAGTATGGTTATCATAATGACCAAGAGATTTCTATATAATGTGTTGAAGGATACCATTGAATAAGAATCTCTAACAAATACAGATGATTCTCTATCGATGAAGAACCTCAAATACATATAAAAGATTCTCTAAATCTCATACATATCAATCATTGATTGTCAGATCTAAAGAAAAGATCATTTTCATACTTGGTAATTTAATAAGGATTCACGAACATAACTTAAATCTATAAAGAGAGTCCTGAAGTAGACAATAATTCCCCCCAAAAAGGTGTGATGAGTCCGACCTCCCATCCTCTCGACCAATGCAAATTTTTAAGCCTCATTGGTGCACAACTAATGAGCATCTGCCTTTGGAAAGTAGGTCCAAATGGATATAGAATCATTGGATGTTTCCAGTTCTATGAATAAACCCGTTAGAAACTGATTGGAATGTTTGAACTTTAAACAAACAAGGTCATCCCCATTTCTAGAGGAAACAACAGTACTTTCACCTTCCATCATCACTGATCTTCGATATTCATTAAGATCAACCTTATAATTCTAAGATGTGTACTACTTCTTCCTTGAATATTTCTATCCAAGTACTTTAAAAAGAAGCAATCCATCCCCATTATCAAGGGAAATATCTCAGCCTCCATCTCCATTGCAACTATAAGAATGACTCTCTAATACTCAATGGCAGACAAAAATACATATAATCCAGTGGAACTCTAATTTTTATCTCATAATCTTTAACCTCTTCATTCATTGGACTCTTCCTACATCACCCAATACATATTGACAGCCATCTTACTTATTAAAAACAAATACAGTCATCATAATCCATTAGACTCTTCATGAGACTTGGGTACCCTCCCTTTTGAGATTAAAGAAACCTTTCTTTACTTTACCAAGATAGAACTCTTATAATTTCTAAAGTCCATGCGAATGAGATTTAGTTCCCATTTACCCACTAAAACTCACATGTACTTCTCACTTAAGTGTCCAAGGCGACAATGTCACAAATCTAGACTTCCAAAAGTTGTTTCATCTGGTCTTCTTACCAAATATAATATTTTGTCTTCTATACCTATTCCCATCATTATGGATCCATGAGTAACATTTCATACTGCGTTTGTGAATTTTGTTCTAAACCCTACTTCATCCAACTAACCAATGGATATTAGATTATTTTGTAACTCTAGTATATGCCAAACTCCCCGTAACTCGAGGAAGAATCTGCTTGACATTCAAACTTTAATATCCCCATTACCCATGATCTTGAGAGCTTTATCATTAGAAAAATGGACCCTGCCGAATATTCCATAGACATAATTCACCATTAACCCTCTCTCAGATATAGAATGGAATAAATCCCAATAATTAATTATCAATGATTCCAAAAAAATGTTCACACTCAGTAGTAAACTATTAACATCCTCAGCTGCAGTATTTGTGGAACATAAACTTTAATAAGATCCCCTTTTGGAATTCACTTTACAATCCCTACAATCCTTCTTCACATCCCCCTTCATCTCACAATTCCAACATACAGGCCTGAGCCCATCCAACTTACTTCAACTTTTCTCTCTCTTCTCACCATACTTCTTCCAACCATTGTGTGAAATGGAACATCCTATTCCTTCCACATTGAGCATGGTTCTGAAAGGCATTTGAACTTCCTACTGCCTAATCTCTTCATTTAGAATAATATCACAAACATATTCAAACACTAGGTCGGTCTTTCCATAATAATTTCTTACGGTAGTAACCATCACATCCCAAGATTCCAAAAGTGATGAGAGAGGCAAGAAATCCCATAATGGATATGCGAACTATACTCCTACTGATTCCAATAGACTCCATATTATGGTGAAGTTGTTGACATGATCATCCATTGGTTTTCCTTAGGAAATTATCATTCTAAATAACCTTTTCATCATGAACACTTTGTTCATTGATTTTGACTTTTTATAAATATTGGAAAGAGATAAAATCAACTCAACAGCGGTATTCACCTCTTAGGTGTTATGAGAAACATTCAGTGCCAATGACATATGTATCATGCCATGTGTCATCCTTTCAAGAATTCCCCACTTCTCTTTTTATATTGCTTTCAGTTTATCTCCTTTCAATGGAACCTCAAGATTGATGCGGAAACAACGAGAGTTGTAGCGACAAAACAATGATTCAAAGAAAAGTAAAAGGGAAAAAAAGAATGAGAACACAAGAATTTACGTGGTACGGGAATAACCCCTACATCCACAGAGAGGCATAATAACTTCACTATGAAAATCCGGGAGCACAATTTTATAGGAGTTTATAAGATTTTATCACTACTCAAAACCCTCGCCTAAAATGGGCTAATAAGGATGACAAAGCACTATTCCGCCAACCATCAGAAAGTCTGCATTGCTATAGTGAAGGGCGACCAGCCAAGTCAAAAGTGCTATAGTGGATGTCGGGTGGAAGTCCAAGGAGATACAGTGAATGGTGGAAGCATTCATCCCAACAATATTGAGAACAGATTAGGATACACTAAACCAACAATCTCCCACTTGGAGTCTGATCCACAACGCTGACTTGCTTTGATGCAATTGACTAATACAACTTACTTAATCTGAGTTATTCCAATTCTTCACTTACCAGCAGTGTACTTTACATTCACAAATTCAATTTCAAGCTGACGATTCATGAAATACCAGCTCTTTTTCTCTTGTGATCCCACTATGTCCTCCTTTATTCTGCCTCTTATCCTCCGTTCATCAGTGGAGACCAACAGAGGCACAGTAGTGCCTCAACTTCTATATTACCATTGGCTTTATTAATATGTCTTCCAGATTGTTGGTTTCACAAATCTTCTACAATGTCAGCAACCCATCCTATATCAAACCTATAATGAAATGATACTTCAGTTGAATATGCTTCGTACGGGCACGAAACGCTGGGTTCTTTTCAAGATGTATAGCACTCTGACTATTATAGTGTAATACATTCCCCTCTCACTTTCTTCCCAATTCATCTAAAAAGTTTTTTAGCCAAATCATCTCCTTTCTAACTTCTGTTATAGAAATGTATTTTGCCTCTGTAGTGGATAAAGCCACCACCTTCTGCAAGTGTGATATCCAGCTTACTATAGTTCCTCCACATGTAAATATATAACCTATGGTACTTCTCTTGTTGTCGACATAACCTCCAAGGTTAGCATCCACATACCGCTATAATGAATTTGCTTTCCTAAAGCACAAAGATACCTCCTTGCTGCCCTTCAAATACCTCAGTATCCACTTCATAGCTTCCCAATGTTGCTTTCCATAGTTAGCCATATACCTGCTCACAACTCCCACTACATGAGTGATGTCAGGTCGAGTGCAGACCATGGCATACATCAGACTCCCAACAGCTGATGCGTATGGAACCTTTGTCGTGTACTCAACTTCTTCTACCATCTTCGGTGATTGCTCCTTTGAGATTTTGAAATGGCCTGCCAGAGGAATAGACACTGCTTTTTCTTCCAGCATACTGAATATTCTCAGAACCTTCCCAATGTAGTCATCCTGTGAAAACATTGAGGTTCCAACCTCACGGTCTCTCTTGATCTTCATCCCCAAAATCTTTCTAGCTTCTCCAAGATCCTTCATTTCAAAATCATCGGCCAACTTCCCTTTCAACTCATCAATCCTCTATATGCATGATCCTACAATGAACATGTCATCTACATACATAAACAATATAATATATTCATCACCAAATGACTTGATGTAGCAACATTGATGCATTCCACATCGTTTATATTAATTTTTATACATAAATGAATCAAACCTTTTGTTCCATTGTCTGGGTGCCTACTTCAATCCATATAAGCTCTTCTGGAGTTTTCACATCAGGTCTTTCTTCCCAGAATCTACATATCCCTCTGCATGTTGCATGTAGATGTCCTCCTCCAGATCTCCGTCAAGGAAATAAATCTTGACATAAATCTACTCAAGATGCAATTCTTCCGATGCCACAATGCTGAGAACCACCCGAATGGTGGTAAGCTTCACTACAAATGAGAAGATTTCAGTGAAATTCACTCACTCCTGTTGGAATCATTTCACCACCATCCTTTCCTTGAACCTCCTCTTGTCATCAAGTTCGTCCTTGACCTAGTATACCCATTTGTTCTACAATGCTCTTTTTCCTTGTCGTAGAGGTGTCAACTCCCAAGTGTTGTTATCATGCAATGAGTAAATCTCCTCCTTCATAGCCAGCTCCCACTTTCTTGACTCCTTCAGCTTCATTTCCTCTTCAAAGCATTCGGGTTCTCCACTGTCAGTCAATAACAGATAATGTGTAGATGGTGAATACCTCTGCACATTCCTTCTTACTCTTATTGGTCTCCTCAACTCCACTAGGGTAGTAGGTTCCACTGGTTCCAATGTCTCATGATCAGGTGCACCTTCAAGCTTCACTTGCTCTTCGCACTTTGATTCAATGTTCCCATTTTCATCTTCAACTGCATGGTGATCTTTATACATGACACCTTCATTGAATATCACATTTTGGCTCTTGATGACCACCTTGTTGAGATCATCCCAAAAGCGATAACCAAACTCCTCAGCACCATAGCCAATAAATAAACATTTTTTGGACTTGGCATCAAGTTTTTCTCTTGCATTAGCATCAACATGAACATATTCCAAACTACCAAAGACTCATAAATTTGAGAGTCTTACCTACTTACCATACCAGAGCTTCTTGGGTAGAAATTATCTCATTGCATAAATGAACTCCTATTGATGAGATATGCTACCATGTTCACTGCATCATCCCAGAAGGTCTTGGGTAACCCTAAGTGTAACCTCATATTCCGGGAACGTTCATTCAACATCCTATTCATCCTCTCTGCCACACCATTCTGTTGCGGTGTACCTAGAATTGTCTTCTCCCACCGAATTCCATTATCAGAATAGAATTCTCTAAACTCATTGTTGTTGTATCCTCCACCTTTGTCCGACTTAAAGAATTTCAGTTTTTCTCCTCACTCATTCTCCACCATGACCATCCACTTCTGAAACATCTTAAACACGTTAGATTTTCTCTTCAGAAAGTAAGCTCATACCTTCCTTGTTAAGTCACCAATAAATGTCACATATATTGTGACCCTCTAAGGGAATGTACTGGTGCAGGCCCCCAAAAATCAGTGTGCACTATGTCTTGCTTCTCGACCTTCGGTGTTCTACCTCCTTTTGCAAATGATACCATCTTCTTCTTTCTAATGATGCAATCTTCACATAAACCAACTTCCACCGATTTCAACTCTAGTAGCAGCCCTTTTGTTGCAAGCACCTTCATCCCCTTTTCACTCATGTGGTCGAGTATGTAGCACCATAGGTGAGAATCCCTAATAGCATTTATTATGCTTCCATGTTCATGAAAGTCTCTATCATGTTGTACATAGTACCATTTTTTGCTCCCCGATCTATGATCATAGCTCCCTTGGTAATCTTCTAGGCACTACCAGTAAACATGGTACTCAAGACTACATCATTAAGTTATCCAATAGAAATGAGATTTCTTCGTAAACCATGGATATACCTCACGTTTTCTAGAACTAGAAAACTCCCACTATTGGTCTTGATCCATGCATCTCCTTTACCCGCAATCTGCAAGGGTTTATCATCAGCAAGGTGTACCTTGCTGAAATTTCCAGAAACATAAATGCTCAGGAAACCATTCTCTGATGTCGAATGGAAAGACGACCTAGAGTCTAAAATCCAAGACTCCATTGGGCTATCCACACTCAACACATCATCGGTTCCTTCAACCGTCGTGTTTTCTCCACTGGTTTCAAGAACCTTCTTTTTATCTTTGCACTCCTTCTTGACATGTCATTTCTTCTTGTGAGTCTAGCAGGTAGGACTAACCTCCCTTTTCCTTATCATAACTTTTCCCTATCGACTTTAATCACCCTCTACGATTGTCTCATTCTAGGTACATTCCTCTTCCTTCAACATTCAGAGAAAAACTAGAGAATCTCCCTGATTCTCTTCTTCGCATATCCTCACTGAGGAGCAGGTCTCATACATCTTCCAGAGCCAACTTTGAATTCCCCGAAGAACTGCTCACAACTGTTATAGTTTCTTCCCAACTGTCAGGTAAAGAGGACAATAAGACCAGTGCACATACCTCATCACCAAGATCAATGTCCACTGATGTCAGCTGACTTATGATGGTGTTGAATTCATTGATGTGGTCTACAACAATTCTCTCTTCAACCATTTTCAGGTTGAACAATCGTTGCATCAAGTGCACCTTGTTTTCTGCAGAAGGTTTCTCGTACATATTCGTGAGATATTTCAACAGATCAATCGTTGTCTTCTCCTCTCTAATGTTGAACACTACGTTTTTTCTAACATAAGACACACAATGCCTAGAACTTGTCGATCAAATAGCTCCCACTCTGACTACTCCATGCCCATTGGCTTTAGACATAGAAGCAGCAAGTGAATCTTTTTTTGATAAAGATAATCCTCGATATGCATCCCCAGAAACTAGAGTCAGCTCCATCGAAGAAATCAATCTTCACTTTTCCTTCTTCCATAGCCATCATTGGAGAATCCAAAACTCAACCTATGATACCAGTTGATGTGGAAACGCCAGAAGTCATACCGACAAAACAACATTTCAAAGAATAGTAAAGGGGAAAAAAGAATGATAACACAAGGATTTACGTGGTTCAAGAATAATCCCTACGTCCACGGAGAGGCAGAATAACTTCACTATGAAAATCCGAGAGCACAATTTTATAGGAGTTTATCAGAGTTTCTCACTGCTCAAAACCCTAGCCCAAAATAGGCTAATAAGGAGGATGAATCGCTATTCCACCAACCGTTAGAACGGATCGGGCTACACTAAACCGAAAAAGATCCTTCTAGAATAGATAATATTCTATATGCATCATCCATAATGTGAAGTACTTCTCGTCAAATTTATCAATCCTGGACATTTCTTTCTTTCGAAACAATTCCTTGTGAAACAGATGATTCCCACTAAAATGGAAAAGCATTGATACAGGAACGTTATTTGAGGATTCTACTACTGAGTGTGAAGAGACTTGTAGAACCACTAGCATCGATACCACTTGTTTGTATTAGAAACCACTACGAGATCACACACACACTTTAGGAACAACAATAAGGATTTACATGGTTCAGACTTTAGTCATACACCCATGACAGAACACTGCTTCTTTCTTTTTTCATGGAAGAAGAAAGATTAAAATCATAATCGATTAATTCAGTTGATAATATATTAATCATATTTCATAGAACAAGTGACCCCACCCCACCTATTTATAGTGGGGGGCCAATTAGCTAACTGGTTCCACCACCTTCTGAAATTTATAGGGAACCCGCTATTAAACATGGACACCACTAGTTTCCTATAGAAAGCACCACCTCAACAAATTTCTTCAGATGAACTATGTGTGTTTTATAAGTCATTCCTATGAAACCATGAAAACCACTCGTCACTCTTATGCAACCACATATTTCACCCTATATAGAATCTGCTTCCATATTCCCACTATCCAAACCCTATCACTGCCATCCTGGTTCCAGAACAACACCTTTCGAACCATCCTGCCTCCATCAGACTTCTATTTTGGTTTCCTCCTCCATGATTTGGAACCCATATTCTGGAGTCACTCCTTCCAAACATAAGGAACTGTAATCTTGAATGATTTTCACACTTCCTAGAAGATATCTCATAGAATAATTGTTTGGGTTTCTAATCCTCTCATGTGAACTTTTAGAGTATTATTTGGGTTCGTTGACAACGGGGTAGAAATTTCCCAAAAGCAAGGGGGAGAAAGAATGGTTGGGTAGTTTTCTCTTCTTGTTGAAAAAGGGGGAGTTATCCCATGTTAGCAAGGGGGAGAAAGGTTTTCTTCAAGAATTTGATAGGGAAGAGTTCATGAAATATTATTCAGGGGGAGTTTGTTCAAAGAGTATTGGCATGCATAATCTTGATAGAATATTGTGTGGTGTTAAGAGGATGGGTTTTTGGGTTACAAAAACAAGTAGTTTCAAAGTGTATGAAGATCAATAAAGTGATTTCATGAGGAACTTTTCATTTTTTACTTTTGTTTCTCACACCGAGATTAACTCATGTGAGCTTAAAGTGGATGATCGATAAATCATTAATATATTATGCGAAGATGTAAGGTGTATTTGGTGGAAAGATGACTGAAACTGGGAGTTTTTGATTGAAGGTGTGATGGAAGTTGTCAAAAAAACCCAAATAAGGATATTGTTTTGGAAAAAATCTTGGATGCATTTTTTGGATGCATTTGTTGACAAAGTAGGTGAACAATCTTCCAAATAGGTTCAAAGAATCATGAATAATTGATAATAAAAAGATTGGAGGTATTTAAGAGAGATTGAGGAAGTTCCATCGAAAAGAAAAATATCACGCCACAATATAGAAGGGTCGCGCTACAACAAGAATATCACGGGATTTTAGGGTTATGGAATAAATTGATTGTTGAAACCATATTGAATAAGGAAACACACGATGGAGTTATATATGATTAATATTTTTTTTTGAAAGTGTGGCTAGTGAGAAGAAGTTACGCAACAGTAGAGACCCCATGAAAATCTAGTGCAACGCTATTTGAAGATGGAATTATCACAAGCAGTGGGTCACACCACAACATTGAATGGTGCACCATGAAGTGAAGTTTTACACTATGACATGAAGACATTAAATTCGGGTGTTTTACTGGAAGTTGAAAATTGTGTTGGGGTGTGGATTGTACTGTGAAAATTTGATTAATGAAATTTCTTAAAAAATCAATACACTATAAATATCAGAGTTCGTTCCGTAATTCTCTAAGGAGTCATCATGCCATGATGTAATGTGTCCCACTTTGAAGGTGTTGAGTCAAATAGATTTTCCAATTTTCAAAGTTCCTATCATTGAGATATTTTATGAGATCTGAATTGAAGGAGGATGACTTGAATTTGGATGACCATTTTGGAGAAATATTCCCATCATAATCAAAGAAAATTGAATAACAAAAATAAGGGCATTTGGGAGATTCTCTTAAGATGGGAGAGATATCTTTTGATATAAAATGGGGAAGAATATGACTTTTTGAGAGTCACTAGAGACAATGGGATTCTATATCTTGTTGGAAAGAAAAAGAGGAGATTCAAGAGTTTATCTTTGTAATATCTTGGTTCGAATGCCACTAAAATGGTTCCCCAAGTCGGTTGGTTATGAGTCCTCAAGCATGTCTCCCCATACGCCAGAGGCTACCGACTAGCAGTGAGACCCTAGGGTGTGACAGTGGGGAGACTATTCTCTCATATCAAAGTAAGCAAACAACGGAAAATAGATAAGTATCATAAACAACAGTAAATAAAAATATTTTAGAAGTAGTAAATAACTAAAATAGAACATGTTGTAACAATAAATGAAATGTTATAAAATATTGAACAACTATGTTATACAGACAACACTGGTCACCAACTGGGTCGACTATACAGATACATGAATACAAATGGAACTAAAATAAAAGTACAGTTCTCTACTACTAACTTCGTTCCAGACAACATACTCGGTCTCAAAACACTGTCGAACTACACCAACCCAATCAGGAACCACACAAGCAGCTCTACTCAATCATGCAACATTGGGCCTCAGTCCTATTCACCGTGCAACTGTTCGCAACCTGAAAATAAGACATAAGGTACGTACACCGAGGTGAACGTGCAGGGTTGAGAAATAATCTTAGTAGGTCACCCCAATGATGAACCTATAAATATGATTCCATAAGTGAATGAAAAAACAATATGTTTAGCCTAGTCGAGACACAACTAAAAAGATAAGTAAAACAATAAACGTGAAACCACAATCAATCCCTAGGTCTATAATCCCGGACAACTGGGGGAAAGTGTTGTCATGGATATCCATATTTATAAGCATATATATATATATATGTATGTATAGTCCCATACCTATATATATATACATAAATATGAGTATACACGAGTAAGGTGAATGAAATAATTTAAAACCATCAGCATTTGATCCTTAGGTTTGTAATCTTGATCGCCTAGACATCCTATGCAAGGGAATTGAGTTGGACATCATGTCACTCAAGGCATGTATCATTAACTCAATCTCTGGGTCTGTGATCCCGATCAATAGATACCTTCTTTGACCAATTCCAGAAATTTATCTAAGTGACCTACGTCACCACAGGGGGATACTCATCCTAACCCTGGGTTCACCCATACTCACCTCCTATCACTGTAACAATGGATTCTAGGGAAGTACATTTGGACATCCTGTAAATGGTCATTGAGCTAGACGTCATGCTGCTCATGCCATGTAAATCCAGTCCAATGTTTGAACCCTAGGTCCCAGTCTGTTGGCAGTCAGGACATTGAGACTCAAATGAACCCTAAGGTTCTGACCCTTAGGTGATCTATAGGAGAGCTCACTGGTGATATGCCATGCCCACCCCTCAAGATCCAGATATGGATGTCATGCCCAACGTAAGTCAAAGGTTTGAGACGCCATGCTCAACCACCCTGATAAAGAAAAGTGCTCATAAGCCTGATCCAAGGGAGAACGTATGAAGATCCTCATCATATGAAAAATCAAGGACAGCACAGTCATCCTCCATAAGCCACTGGTCAATAAGAAAGTAATCATCCTCTATAGACCACAAGTCGAGGAGAGCGTAATCATCCACTGACAACCCCAAGTTAAGGAGAGCATAATCATCCTCATTTAGCCCATGAGTCGAGGAGAGCATAATCATACACATCACTCGGGAGAGAGGAATCATCCACGAGTATAATTACTAGGGACTCCATGCCCGTATATCATAATAGTATGCTCAATAGTTGGATCTCATTAATCACCTATGGAAATCCCAATAATATAATAATGAAATATACAGGCTCAACAGCCAGATCTCAGATAGTACCTCTGGGCATACAAGTAAATATCATAAATAACATCGCTCAAAAGCTAGATCCCAAGAAGAACATCTAGGCATCCCAAAGAGAAAGAAAGATGTGTCATGTCGGCTCAACAACCACAACCAGGAAGCACCTATGATAGACGTCATTACATCAACAATAAACATGTGAAAGTATAAACAAAAGAGTGAGGGTGGTTGAATGCCTACACCCACCACCAATGCCACAACCACTTGTGATTACAAGTTCGACACAGGTTCTAAGGTGACACCTACTACCATCTCTATCCAAACCAAACGTACTAACTTAGGGTCGGTCAAACAAAGGGGCTTCTGTTGGGTCCCTCGAGTCAAACACTAAGAGGCATCCTACTTGGGATCCTCGAGGTCCACACACACAAGTGAAGACATCCTACTTGGAATCCTTAACTGAAAAGGTAGAAGAAGGGATCCTACATTATATCCTATAACGGTAAGCAAACAGAGGCATCCTACACAGGATCCTCAGAATGGTGCATAGGGAAGGGTGTCCAACAGGGGGCCCTCAACAACTGCATATGAAGGAAGAGGCATCCTACATTGGATCCTCTGAATGATAAACAGGAAAATGGATCCTACAAGGGATTCCCTAGGTCATCACATAAGCAAAGACATCCCATAGGGGCCCTTGGTAATAGGAAGAAGATATAGGCATCCTACACAGGATCCTCTAGGTTGAAACGTAAGTAGAGGAATCCTACAGGGGATCCTCGAAAGCAACTGGTCTCATGGACTCTAGGGCTATAAGGGAATATCTCGCAAGGGAGACGTAGGAAAATCTATGAAACAATGGTATATAGAGATAGCTCATGGCTCATCTCAAATCAAGGGTCTCACTCTCAGGATACAACAGAATTCAATCACAGGAGGAAGAACCTCTATGTTCAAGAAAAACACTTGAAACGCCACCTAGGAGTCCTTAAAACACCTAAAAGGGGTTTTACCATTGTGATATACATGAAAAGATGTTTAGAATGGACTACTATTATGTCCAAATACAACTCTGGGGAGTGAAACAGGAAAAGTCCCTCAAAGAGTAGCAAAAGAGGGGTACACAGCCTGTGTACCCTAGCACACGACCTGTACCCTCGAAACTCTACCTGGGTGTGTACTCCCACTGGACTTGGTGTGTAAATGCCCAAGTACACAGTGTGTTGGCCCTGTACACAGTGTGTACCCCACACAAGGTACCTTCCCATGTACCTCACATGGCCTGACCATATATTTGTCTTGGTTGTGTACTTCTACACGATGTGTGACCCACACGGGGTTTGACCATGTACCTCACACGGCATGTGCCCCTTACACAGGAAACCTGGTCGGGCACTCGGCTACAAGGATGAGCCCTAGTACACATCATGTAAAACTCATACATGACATGTACTTCGAAAAGATTATCTTCCCCAAACAGGAAGAATGTACGACGTGTGTTCTATGGACCACACGCCCTGTAGACAGGTTTTCCCAAACACAAAACCTTCAAAACACCCAAAAAAAACTTTTTTTCACCCAAAAAGTAGTAGATCAACCCTCAAGGGGTCCTAAGAAAATGTAACAGGGGATTAAAACTTGAAAATGACAAATCTACATGGATTTACAGTGAAAATTATAAACATCCAACCTTTGGGTGGAATTTGCCAAAGCTTTCGCCTGTTTTCACGGTCCACGGTTGTCGCATGACGATCTGACGCGTACAGAGCTCAGCATCAGTACCTCCCTCTCTCCCTCTCTCCCTTTCTCTCTCCCTATCCATTACTCTATTTAGTCATGAAAAAGGAGAACCCTCAGGGGAGTATGCGAGAATCCATGAGGAAAAGAAGAAAATAAAACAAGAAAAGAAAAGGAAGAAAAAGAAAAGAAAAGAAAATGGGGCTCAAGCCATCCTCAGTGCCTAACTCGATTTTATGTCTCACCTAGGAAAAACTCCCTGGTACGAACTCAACGGTGGAGAGAGAATCTTAATCCGACGCTTCGTTCAAAAAAGATATCTCCAAATGAACCTGTGCGAATAAATTTATATTTAATTAACTAAATATTAAACATTAATTATTCCGCTAAAACTCGAACAACACAGATTTCCACCAAACTCCTATCCCGGGGAAACACCCTATTCTAGAACCATTTGAGTGGTGAGAAAAAGTATTTGAGATGACCTGTTAGGGAAAAAGAGCATTTTATCCCTTATAAGCATCCAAAAGCAAAAAAAAATCTACTCAAAACTCAAGTCCTGAAAAAACCTGGATCGTTAAAACCTCTCCACTATAATCCTTCTCATCCCTGAGAAGCATGGTGGTAAAACTAGCAGCCATGATATCAACCCGAGCATCTGAAAAAACAAACTACTTAGACTGTCCAACGACTAGTCTCATAGCGTCCACAACTATCTCCTACACAAAAGGCACTTAATTGCGACCAATCTGGTACTCTCCACTATATGAATACCCTTATTGTCGTCTCAAAACTGACTTTAATCTCAACAGATCATGGAAAACACCAGAAATAAAATGAAAATGAGGGTCACCACCCTCAAACATTCAATGGTGCACTCCCCACCATATGGATTACCTTATACCGCTCATTGAGCACAACCTCAACAGGTTTCCTCATCAGCCAAGAAAAAACATTTAAAAAAAATAAGATCGGTGTATGGCCGACACTTTCCCAACGTGATCAGGATGAATTCAAGATAGAAAATGGTCGTCTCTAACTAGGAGTACACTAAGATTCCACAAATGGGAGTGTACAAATCTTCCAACCCATGATCACAAAAAATAGGCTAACTTGCCTTTAACCAACACCTGATACCACGTCTCCCAACAATGCATGTCCAGGTCTAGCCATGGGTCAATTGTCTTACGGTACCCCATTCATTACATATACCATAGAGGGACATTGTCCATTTAACCACAACTCTCGGTCAACCATACCCATGTAAATTCTTGAAAACATCGATCCTCACCTCATACTCATCCACTCACTGATTTGTGATTTAACAGTACTACACGCAACTGGCATGCACCCTTATCACCCAACTCACACTCCGGTGAGTCGCCCATTAAAAGGCTAAGATGATTGTGCTACACGGAACGTCCATCTCATTAATCCAGAATCTCCCTTGGAACTCCTCTTCAAAATCAGGCACCTCACTCGTGCCATGATTTATTCCATGATGGTCTGTCACCTAGCAGTGTTCTAGTCACAAGCGTCTACCCGCACTTTGACTACTTTACCAATAGCAGAAACACTGATTCGCCGAGCCAGGAACCCAAACAGTCATGTCCATCCAAGCTAGTCTTGAAAAACAAGCACCCTATGTTCTTCGTCAAAATTTGAAGGCATCAAAATGCTTATAACGCAAAAAAAATGAGCACCTTCCATGCCTCAATCTCAATGACCGTAAAACCAAGCTCACATCCCAAAAAGGCATCAAAAACTCCATCAAACCTCTTACATAGGTTTCCCTTGATCAAAATGAAACGCTGAGATACTAGGGTTCGAGTTAAAACTAAGGGCTTCTAGGTCTAGAACATAGCCCTACTGATCAAGTCTCATAACAGGGTCATAAGGTCTAACCACCTAGCCCAAAATATCAAACCTCTCTAAGTAAGGTAAAGATCACCATGGCCTACAAGGGTAAAAACTATCAACACGGCCTACAAGGGCCCTGATACTCACTGAGCATCCTCATAAGGAACTGCTCCCTGGAGGTCATGATACCAATACAAAAGAGATATTGAACTGACACTCATCGGGCATCTGTATAGGATAATACCCCCTGGAGGTCCAATTCACAAGAAACATCCTCATAACTATCGACATCATACTCAGTGATCCTTATAGATAACCGTAAACGAGGGGTTCAACAAATGGCCACAAGTAGGCTCGATTGAGTAGAATGTTATTCCAATCCATGCATGAAAACATTGTATGGATTGTTAGTGACACTTTAAACAATTGTCCTTTGTCGTCAGTAAAACTCACACACTATAAGGACTATATAATGTGAATCCTAAGTGCCAAATATGATGCATGAGACGCCTCTTGCCTTTGTCTAGAAAGAGTCAAAATTCATCTCTGACCTCTTTCAAACGGGCCAAGATCCAAAAAACTACAATAAATCATAACATCCACACAACATGTGCATCAGTCAAGGATAAAATCATATACAACTATAACATCACAGTTCTGAACAGCAATCCCATACCCCAGGCAACCAAGACTTCCTATCGGAACAAGTGTTCTCAACGCACAAGTCTGATATCCATCACAGGTTCCGACACATTCCTAATACTCGATTATATCATATCCCAAATAGTAAATCCAAGAAAAGGAACACCTCTGATACCACTTTGTTACGTCTCGGCCCAGATTCCACTAAAATGGTGCCTCGAGATGATTGGTTGCAATGCCTCAAGCATGCCTCCCCGTACACTAGAGGTTTTCTAATATAAGTGAGGGCCTAGGGTGTGATAGTGGGAAGACTATGCTCTTATATCAGAGTAAGAGAACAATGAAAAATAGATAAGAATCATACACAACAGTAAATAAATAGAGTGTGGAAGCAGTGAATAATTGAAATAGAACATGTTGTAATAATAAATAAAATGTTATAAAATCCTGAGCACCTATGTCATACATAAAACATTGGTCACCCACTAGGTCGACCATACAGATACAGGAATACAAAAGGAATTGAAATAAATGTACAGGGCTCTACAACTAACTTTGAGCCAGACTACATACCCGGTCTCCAAACATCATCGAACTACACCATCCTGATTAGGAACCACATCAGTAGCTCTGCTTGATCATGTAATATTGGTCCTCAACCTTATCCATCATGCAACTGTGCGCAACCTGAAAAAAAAAAGACATAAGGTTTACACGTACATCGAGGTGCATGTGCAAGGGTGAAAAATAATCTCAGTAGGCTACCCCAACGATGAACCAATAAATATGCTTCCACAAGTGCATGAAAAAGCAATATGCTTATCCTAACCGAGACACAACTAAAAAGATAAGTAAAACAATAAACGTGAAACCACAGACAAGCCCTGGGCATGTAATCTCAGTCAACTGGAAAATTGTTGTCATGGATATTCATATATATGTATAGTCTCATACTTATACGTATATACATAAATATCAGTATACATGAGTAAGGTGAATGAAATAACATAAAACCATCAGCAGTTGATCCTTGGGTTTGTAATCTTGATCGCCTGGACATCTTATGCAAGGGCATTGAGCTGGAAATCATACCACTCAAGCTATATATCATTAATTCAATCTCTGGGTTATAATCCCAATCAACATATACCTTCTTTGGTCAATGCTGAAAATGTCTCTGAGCAAGCTAGGTCACCACAGGGGGATACCCGTCCTAACCTTGGGTTCACTTATACTCGTCTCCAATCACTGTAACAATGGATTCTAGGGAAGTATGTCTGGACATCTTGTAAATGGTCACTGAGATAGATTCCCTGTTTCTCAGTCCATGTAAATCCAGTCCAGTGTCCGAGCCCTAGGTCTTGATCTGTAGACAGTCACAACATTGAGACTCGGATGAACCCTAAGAAGCTGACCCTTAGGCGATCTGTAGGAGAGCTTACCGATGAGACGCCATGCCCACCCCTCGAGATCCAAATATGGACGTCATTCCCAACATAACTCAAAGGAGTTAGACGCCATGCTCAACAACCATGATAAAGAAAAGGGCTCATAAGCCTGATCCCAAAGAGAATGTCTGGAGATCCTCATCATATGACAAATCGAAGAGAGCGTAGTCATCCTCCATAATCCACAAGTAAAGGAGAGCACAATCATACTCTATATACCACAAGTCGAGGAGAGTGTAATCATCCACCGACAACCCCGTGTTGAGGAGAGCATAATCATCCTCATTTAACCTATGATCCAAGGAGAGCTCAATCATCCTCAACACTCGAGAGAGCAGAATCATCCATGAGTATCATTACTAGGGATGTCATACATGTATATCATAATAGTAGGCTCAATAACCAGATCCCAAGAATCACCTCCGGAAATCCCAATAATATAATAATCAAATATACAGGCTAAACAGTCAAATCTGAGGTAGTACCTCTGGGTATACAAATAAATATTAAAAATAACATGGCTCAAAAGTCGGATCCCAGCAAGAATATATGGGCATCCCAAAGAGAAAGAAATACACCTTGCATCGACTCAATATCCACCAACTAGGAAGCACCTCTAGTAGACATCATTGAATCTGCAATAAACATGTGAAATAATAAACAAAAGAGCGAGGGTGGTTGAATGCCTAAACCCACCACTACTCCCACACCCACTTGGGATTACAAGTTCGGCACGGGTTCTAAGGTGACACCTGCTGCCATCTCCACCCAAACATGATGTACTAAATCAGGGTCAGTCAAACAACGGGGCACCCACTGGTCCCCTCAAGTCAAGAACTGAGAGGCATCCTACATGGGATCCTCGAGGTCCACACACACAAGCAAATGCATCCTACTTGGGATCCTTAGTTGGAAAGGTAGAAAGAGGAATCCTACATTGGGTCCTCTAATGATAATCAAACAGAGGCATCCTACACGGGATCCTCAGAATGGTACATAGCGAAGGGTATCCTACATAGGACCCTCAACAATCGTGTACGAAGGAAGAGACATCCTACATTGGATCCTCTGAAAAATAAATAGGAAAAGGGATCCTCAAAGAGATTCTATAGTTCAACACGTAAGAAAAGTCATCTCAAAGGGGCCCTTAGTAATAGGAAGAAGATAGAGGCACCCTACACGGGATCCTCTAGGTTGAAACGTAAGCAGAGGAATCCTACAAGGGATCCTCGGAAGCAACTGGTCTCATGTCCTCCTAGGCTAGAATGGCACATCTCGCAAGGGATGCGTCCTCAAAGGAAAAGCTACAAAACATCGGTATAGAAAGATAGCTCATGGCTCATCTTAGATCAAGGGTCTCGCTCTCAGGAGATAACTGAATTCGATCACCGGAGGAAGAACCTCTTTGTTCAAGAAAAACACTCGAAACACCACCTAGGAGTCCTTAAAACACCCCAAGGGTTTTACCATTGCGATCAATGCGAAAAGATACTCAGAATGGACTACTCTTATGTCCAAATCCGACTCCAGGGCATGAAACTGGAAAAGTCCCTCAAAGGGTGGAAAACGGGGGGTACATGGCATGTGTACCTTGGCACACGACATGTACCCTCAAAACTCCACCTAGGCATGTACTCTCGTCGAACTTGGCGTGTAAATTCCCAAGTACACGACGTGTTGGCCTTGAACATGGAGTGTACCCGACATGAGGCACCTACCTACATACCTCACCATGTATTTGTCCTGGTCGTGTATTTTTACACGGTGTGTGACCCACATGGGGTCTGGTCGTGTACCTCACACAGCATGTGCCCCTTACACGGTCAATTTGGTCGGGTAATAGGCTACACGGTTGAGTCCTAGTACACAACGCATAAAAACCATCCACGACGTGTACTTCGAAAAGATCATCTTCCCCGAATAGGAATAACACACGACGTGTGTTCCTTGAACAACATGTTCTGTCGGTGGGTTTTCCTAAAAGGAAAACCTTTAAAAAGCCCAAAAAACCCATGTTTTCACCCCAAAAGCAGTAGATCGGCCCTCAAAGGGTCCTAATCAAACATAATAGGGGATTAAAACTTGAAAAATACAAATCTAAGGAGATTTATGATGAAACTTAAAAACAACCTACCTTTGGGCGGAATTCGTCGAAGCTTCACCCGTTTCCGCGGTCCACAGTTATCGCATGACGATCCGACGTGTCCCATACTCTGCAACAGTACCTCCTTCTCTCCATTTCTCTCTCCCTATCCCTTCCTCTCTTTGGTCTCAATGAAGGAGATCCCCCAGGGGCATGCATGAGAATCTAGTAGGAAAAGAAGAAAATAAAATGAGAAAAGAAAAAGAAGAAAAGAAAAGAAAAGAAAAGAAAACGAAAATGGGGTCAGGGTCAACCCTGGTGCCCAACTCAAGTTTATGCCTCATCTAGGCAAAAATATTTGTTCCAGACTCAACGAAGGAGACATAATCTCAATCCTATGCTCCATTCAAAAGATATTGCCAAATAGACCTGTGCAAATAAATTAATAATTAATTAACTAAATATTAAACATTAATTATTTAGCTAAAATTCAAATAACATGGATTTCCACCAAACTCATGTCCTGGGGTAAAAACCATATTTCAGGACCAACTGAGTGGTCAAAAAAATTATCCAAGATCATATGTTAGGGGGTAAAGACCATTTTACCCCTTAAAAGCATCCAAAAGAAGAAGAAAATTAAATTTCTTCTCAAAACTCCAGTCTAGAAAAACACGGATCATTACAATTTTGTTAGAGGTTCATGGAGATTCATAACATGGATAAAAAGGAGTGGATTATCACACTGTCATTGGTATAGTATATCATTCTTGATTCATGGAAGAACTAAGTGTTTCTTAGTGAAACAATGAACTTTCTAAGTGAGACAGAGCAGTTGGTTCTCTACTTTGTGAGGGTTATAAACCTCTAGGGTCAATGTAATTGCTCTGAATTTGTAACGAACAAGCAGTGTGCTTAGTGAATTTTGGTACCCAGCACATCATTGAGTGTATGCTCCTTGAACATATCCCTGTGCAGGTGAACAAAATAAAAATTGTTTGTGTCACTCTTTTACGCTTTATCGCTTCCATGTTTCATTGTGAGGGAGAGAAGAGTGATTCAACTACCTATGAAACAAGAACATTGAAAGGGTTTTTTTGTGATCGGCATACCATGATCCACCCACCTAAAGGTATATTCCTAGTGCGAGGTCAAAAAATGATAACTCTAAATTCATGATTAAATCCTCCATTTCTATCATTTATTCAACATTTTTCTCATATAATTTCACATTTATGTCCTTGAAACATATTCATAAAATATGTGTAGCATCTCATAATTCATGTAAAATAAATCTAAATTAATTAAACTCAATTTTCATGACATTAAGCTCACACAAAACATTAAATCACAAGATTAGTTCCTATTTCATACATAATCACTCAATTAATGCCAAAAAACTCAAGAGTTCACCTACCTCAAACTTGAAAAATGATTCACACAAAGAAAAAAATACTTAATCCTTCCTCTAGCACAAAAAATAACCAATTCTTCTAAATTATAATCATAAAAGAATAATTAGAACATGAAAGGAATCAAACCTCAATGCCTTCTCACAGAGTGATAGGGGTTTCGAAGCTCTTACTAACGATCGTAATTTGGAAAGAATTAAAGGAGAAATTGTGTCAAGAAGTTGGAGAGGGAAAGGGATAGATTAAAGAGAATTATTTTCATCAAAATGATCTCCTATATATAGAAAATCAAATATTTAACTCAAATCTCATGGCCACAAAATAATCATAATGCCCCTATTAAAAAAACAACAGGAATGTCTTACTTGTAGAGAAAACACCAGGAGAAACAACGATGAACAATCTCAAAAATGTGAGTAAAAGGGAAAAAATATAAAACGAAGAAGAACAAGAACACGGGACACTGAGATTTATGTGGTTTGAGAATATCCTAACATCCAAAGAGAGGTAGAATCACTTCACTAAAATCATGAGCATAATTATAGGGTGATTTTCATAGTACATAAAACCCTAGCTCAAATAAGCTCTTAAAACAATGCAGTGAATAGTAACTCACATTGCTACAGTACCTACACAATAAGACCATTGTGCTACAGTAGCACAACCCCCCAAGTCCAAACTACTACAATTTTGGTGGCAATAAGTCTGTGGAGTTATAGTACCATAGTGATATACTGTTATAGTAAATTTACACTGTTATAGAGCTCTATCGGTGTTGGTCGTCAGCTCTTTGATAGTTCAGTCAGATTTTCTATAGTGCCCAAGATTTTGGTTGGGGACCTCTAGTCCCCAAACCCCTGAGAAAAGGCGTGATGCCCCCTACAATCCCTAGTGATGTAATGACTCCGATTTTGTTGGTTTAGTCCTTTGAATATTTCTATATATATCTATGAATTTTTCATTAGAGTAGGCATTATGTTTTGGGTGTCGCAAGACCCTGAAATTAATATATTAAAAATATTAATATATATCAAATCATACACGTACATATTTTTGGAATAAATGGTTTTCTGATTGATTGAGACCTTGAATGGGAAATTCAAGACTGTGATTGATTCCAGAATGTGGGGTTTTTCCTAAGTGCGATATAATGATGGTCGACATTGGACGTTCGGTTGAAGGCGACTTTTGGTGGTTTCATTAAGTAATTAATTGATTTATTTATTTAATTTACTAAAATAACCCAAAACCTAATTCTCCTCTATATTTTATTGGTTATAACAAATCGTCAAGGTTAATCGCATAACTCTGGGAGATTAGAGGATCCAAAGAGGAGAGTCGTCGAGAAACAACAATGGATAGTGGAGCAGCGATCATTTTTTAAAGGATTCATCTTTGCCAACGAAGTTCCTAGATCTCTCCAACGACAACGTCACAAAACCGTTCTTCATCAACAATCGACCCAAACTCGAGATAGGACATGTTATTTCGTGGATTTCCCACCCTGTTCGATTCAATTGATGAGCATGGATTAATGATATGCTAATTTTTTGTGATTTACGTTCTTCGCATGAGCCCTATTTGATTCGGTATTCTTGAACCCATTTTTTTTACCCATGTTGCACATGTGATTCACCCATTTTGCTCTTGCAATTCATGGTTGTTGGCTGGGATCACATCATCCAATGATGATCTTACTTCATTCTTGTGCCTCCCCCCCACATTTCTTCACGTTCATCATCGATAGCCCATGGGGTCGTAGTTCAATATTGTCTGGCCAGATTCAAGCACGATCGAACTCCCAGATTCATAGTGAATGCATGAACGAGATGGAGATCATTGTTTAGCGACGTGATTGAGGTGTTTTGATGATTATGGATGGTCGGGGATTGCATCAGGAGTTCTGTGGCTCATCGTTTGGTGAAGTGATGGTGCAGTGTGACAAGAATCTTCTTCCCAAGTGATTGGGTGGTTAGAATCCATCCACCGACGAAGACTCAGGCGCGGTCAACCCTGGATCTGGGATCTATGGGCGCGATTCACGGAAAAAACGGCGGTGGCAGTGGCGCAGGTGAGTCGCGTTGAACAGAAAGGGGTTTCTAAAAAATCCTGATATACACGACGTGTACTTCGGAAGAATACATATCGTGCAGTCCCCCTTGCTACGACGACTAGGGTTTCAGGTAGAGTTAAATATCACACACCGTGTGGTTTGTCCACACGTCGTGTGATTGGATGTTGGTGGCTCAGTGTGTACCCTTGGGGTAGATTATCACAAACACAGTCATGTACATGGGCACGACCAAGGTACACGAGTATGGACACGACCAGAGTACTCGGGCACTATCGGGTACACGAGCACAACCTGAGTACCTAGACAAGACCAAGTACACAAGGACAACCAGAGTACACAGGCACAGGTCGTAGTACACGGGCACGATCTGAAGTACACAGGCAGACCCAGGGTGGTGGCCAAGACAGACCATGTGACCCTATACTCATGTCGTGCACTTTCCTTAGAACTTTCATCTTGCATATCTCTTTCTTTGGGACTCAAATTTGGGACCTCTAGAAGCTTATCCTAAGTGGTTTTTCACATAGGATGTGATAATGAGCTTCGTTTTGGCATCAGAGATGCGACGTGAGGTTGTGCGGGCGGAGCATTTTTGTCAGCGATGCTTGGCCGATGGTAGTGATCTAGTTTGATCATCAGAGAGATGTCGGGGTCAGTACTCCCATGTCACACAATGGCACGGGTCCCCCATACTCTTTTCATAGGTAGAGTCGGTACTCCCCCGCACTACAGAGGGTGCATGCCCTCTATCTACGAAGTCACATTCCCCCATCTTCGAGCTCAGGCAGCGAGCGAGTCCTCCACTTGTGGAGCGCAGTAGTGAGGTGTGGGCCCTCCATACTAATTCTTGTGAGGTTGTGCATGGTGCTGAGCATCAGAGATGGACCTTTAGAAGCTGTAGGCTAACTCATCGTTCTTATTTGGGTTGTGGAGATGAAGATCCCTCTCCCCTCTCGCTTGGGTTTCTTTATGAGCGTATTTGTAGGGTTCCCTCTCTACCTTCTTGCAATGTGGGTTGAGATGATTGTTGTTTCTATTGCTCCATTCTAGGTTTTCAGGACGTTCTGCTTAGTATGTATATACTCACTCCTATATGGCCTTTGTCCACACGTATTGTGTCTTATACAGATGATAGACAGGTCGACGTTGACTTCAGAGGAGCATAGTAGTACTTAGAGGTGTTGACTGTGTTCAGTGGTCAACCTTGGAGATTGTGAGTCGGACTCTCTTTAGTCTTTCCCTTTTTACAGTTATTGTGAGGTTGTGACTTCATTTTCTGATTGGGTGTGTATTTTTCCCCTATTTTCATTTGTATTATGTTGTTGTACTTTGATACTTTCCTAGAGGTTGTTGCATGCATGATTTACACTCTAGATGTTTTGGTTTATTCCAACATATTTGCATTATTTCATGGAGCTTGATGTGTGCGTGCATACAAGTACCTTAGACTAAGGTCTCCCATTTCAGTGATATATCTATTCGACGCTAGTCGTCAGCCCTTAGCCTATCGAAGGTGGGCTTGGGGTATCACCCTCAGCTTACTGTCGGCCCATAAGGGGTCCTAGTGGGTCGGGTCTTGACAAGCGACCTCACCACGGATCGAGCTACACCATTCCAACATTACTCCCCTTCCTTCTCTTCCATCCTTCACCCAAAATTCCCCAAATTGTGCAGCAAACCAAATATCACAAACATAAATTCGATTAAAATTAAATTTAACACACTTAAAAATCCATAGTTACTACCTAATCATTCGACTCTACAAATAAGCTATTATTTATTTGGTTTATAAATCATTATATAATTACTGGTTTATAAGATTAGAATGTTTTAATGGTTCAACATTGATGTGACTTGAAGGTATGAGAAGTTGTATGATAAAGCATCTGGTTTAATGATCACATAAATGTTTGAGAAAAATTACAACTCATCGAAGAACTTGGTTCATTAATTGAAAAGATATTATAAAAATGAGGATCAGAGATTCACATCATAAATTAAAAAAAAAATCCTCTGATCAAGCACCCACTCTTTCCCTTCTCCATTTTCTTCGGTGGTTCTAGCAAATAGTTATTGTCGGGAAATCCTTAAAATTAGATCAAGGATTCATATAACTAGAAAATTAGATGAGGAGACGTCAATTATATTATTGATGTTTGTGGTGTTCATCAAACACAATGAAGGAAGATCTGTAGAGGGTTCACGTAAATGTGTTATGACTTTATTTATTTGGCTTATCCAATTCCCTTCAAAGTCAATCTTGAGTGATATTTTTTTATTTGTTTACACAACATACAAAACTCAACAATAGTTACCACTAACAACGGTTACCTCTAGCAATTTATTTGCTTCATCATTTGTCATATTTACTATCACCGTGCATTATATTAATGAAAGCCTATGTTGACATTTACAACAATAGTCTCCCATATGCTCAAGAATTTTCGTGTTTCCATAAAATAACTCACTACAACTTAGCTACATTAACAACTACCTCTATCGATGTTTGCATCAAATATGCACTCATTCCCACTTTATAAACAACCACTCAAGTAGTCAAACATCATAAAATACACAACTACTAATAATTTATACAAGAACATTTCATTCCTTCAAAATATTTAGGGTCTAATAACATCATACTTTTACACAATCTTATGTTTTCTTCATCTTTTATGATTGTGAAGACATTACCACCTTTCTCCTTTTTTCCTATTTATGCACCAATCATAGTTGTCCTTCGACAAATATACTCTCAACACTTTATCCCCCGGAAACAAAACTACTATTTATACAATCTTCACATGTTGATTCTTCAACTTAATGACTACAATTCCACAACATGTGTTCATATCCATCGTGGCTCCTTTAAACCACACGTGGGTGGTCACTTTAAGCAGCATGCATTGGGCAAAAACTCATTTCAATTCTATTTTGCAATGTTTCCTCGAGGCAATTCAGTTAAGAAGGCATAGCATTATAAACAATTTGCATGACTTTTAACAATTTATTTATTTCTTTTTACTTGCTTGCAATTGAGGTTCTTGTTCACTAAATTTCAAACTCAATTTAAGGCTGCTTTGTACGGTACGAAATACACGATCAAATTTATGGATGAAAATTATATTCAATGATGCACTTATCTCTGGACCAAGCTCTGCAAGTTGGAATATATGGCGATGAGGCTGGCCGCTGCAGCCACGATTATCATTAACATACCCATGGCTTTATCCCTTTTCGAAGATATCCCATGGTCCCTGCCGTCGTAAAATCAGGAGCAAAGGGTTGTTAGCTGCAAAAGCTATATTCGTGCAGGAAAATGAATGAAGCGTCTGCAACTGCAAAAAAAAAAATCCGCCAGCTCTGGTGGAAGGGAAGCAAGAGTCGTACCTCAAAGCAATGGCTCCTGGGAAGATGAAGGAGATGCTGACGGTGGCGGTGGATCCCATGAACTGGAAGAAATACCACACGTTGGGAATCGCCACGGCGGCAGCGTAAAAGAGCAGCAACAGCGCACCGGTGAGGAGCACGAACCGGGCGGAGTCCTTCTGCAGAGGCGGCCGGCCGGGAAAAATGAGTTCGTCCGCGGTGGCCCTCAGGGAGAAGGTCAGGAGGGGGAAGACTAGCGCCAGGTGGAAAGCGTAGCTCAGTCGAACCACATCGTTAAGCACCGAACCCAGCCCCCTGGCGGAGCTCCGATCAAAATTGACGAGGATGTCCGCCATGATCGATTCCCCGAACAGGAGATAACCGAAGAAGCCGATCGTGAAGTAGATCGCGGCGCACAGTGCCAGTGAGATTCGAACCGCCGAGGCCATGTCCGACGGCTTCGCAAGCTCTGCTTCAATCGGATGAACTGCACAACATACATCGTTCGGTGGCTTAATCTACGGGTTTCTAGCGCCAGGAGACCGAATTGAAGAGCGCTCATGTTGTTACCATTGAAATGGAATGTGAAGGCTGTCACGATCACGGGGACCGCTGTGAAGAGGTTGAAGAAGGCGGCACTGCCGTCCAAACGAGGAAGCAACCTCGGGGACTCTGTTTTGCCTTCCCAGAGCGCAGCGATCGCCAGCACCGAGCTCACGCCGACGAAAACGAAGGCCAGAAGAACTGCTACGGCGGAGCTGTGTCTCAAGGATTCTGAATATACGAACAAGAATCGTTGCTCAAATTGACGATTAACAGTTTTAAACCTAATTCGTTGGAAATTCAGCAGTTCGGACCTACGCGCCTGAACAGGACCAGTGGAAGGAGGAGAAATACGACGACGAAGAGGAGCGCGATGGGGCGAGAGTTCCACCAGTGAACGCCGAACCATTCTTGCAGAACGCCCAAATGTGAAGATCCTTCCGTCTGATTCCCGCACAGCACATCCCCTAGTAATAAATTCAAGCCATCATTGATCATCGCAACTGAACATATGAGTGATCTAGAAGCTTCTGGATCCATCGATGTCACGTGAGCGGAGAGTGTACCGATTATGATTTCGTCGATTATCAAACAGCCTGAAGTGGTGATGATGATGCAAATCTGGGCGGCGAGTGATCCGAACCGCCCGAACGATTCCGCCATCAGCCCCGCGTACGTCTTCGAGTCCCCGAAACGGGTGAACCTCACGAGGAACTCTACTGAGGCATCGACGAGCAGCGCGACGATCGCGATGAGTACGAAAGCGGGAACAACGCCGAGGATCTTGAGCGTCGCCGGAATCGACATGATGCCGGCACCGATAATGCTGGTGGAGACGTTGAATACCGCGCTGGAGACTGAAGCTCTCCTCTCGACGGCAACGCCTGGGAGACTGAGCTTCGGCAGAAAAGGCGCGGCGGAGCTGCCGCCGTCTGACTTCGCGGGGGAAGGCATACCGGGCTCTCGAAGGCAGCACGGCGACGGCGAAGATGGAGGGGCTCTCTAGGATTCTGGGGAGTTGTACGGAAATGTCAGGCTGAACTGAGCGGGACCATCCCATGATACTATATGTGCTCAAGGGTAAATTGTAATTCTTACAAAATACATGGTCTAATTGGCGATGCAAGATGAAGTGGATAAGTGTATTTGGACGCAAAATTGGAAAAGATGTGATGGTTGACTGAAATGGAAAAAAACGCGACCCGTAAGTCAAAATAAAAAATTAAAAAACAAAATGAAACCTTAGGATGGATTTAGGTTCTCCAATAATCGCCTTCCCTTTCTTTTTTTTAGGGAGTGGACGTTTGTTTAAATGAGTGCAAATTATATATATATTTGGTGTTTGAGTATACAATTACATTCAAATATACACCCCACACACACAGCTATGAAAGTCAAGTCATAACCCCCTCAAGAGATAACTCACCTAACCACCCGCTTTTATTAATCATAAATTTTTGATCTGAAAACCTAGTGGGCATGAAGCTCATTATATGGGTCGTAGGCCCCAACTTTTTGTCAAAAGACCTATTCTGTGAATAGTACCCAACATTTACAGTACTTGTTACAGTACCGACACCACTACAGTGATCGCTACAGTACCTACCGCTGCTGCAGTTCTCATCGTTGTTACAACGTCCGCCGCTGCTATAGCTTGTTACAGTATCTTGCGTCCAATGGATATTGAACCCACAACCTACAACCTCATGTAGTATTACGGAGTTGTTTTACCACTAAACCAAACCCCAACTACCAAGTGCAAATTATTATTCATAGAAGAGTGGAAGTTCGTTGAAGTTGGACAAAGTTCCATCTAAACTGTTCCATTGGAACTGGGTCTGAAAATCTGCAATTGATACTCTAGTTAAAAAAAGCAATAGGTGGGTTATTGTGACGAACCCGAACCAAACTGATGCTACATCTAAATTGTCACATTTCCAAAAGGCGTTTCCGATCCCCATGGGGGTGACGACTAGCACTTGGGCACAAGGCAACAATTAGAGAGAATGATTTCGCCCAACCTGAAACAAGAACATGATATATATAACAGAGATCAACAACAAAAGAAATAAACACATGTCATAACTGGATGAAGACAACGGAAAACAATACAACTCGGAAGTAGTCAGAACATCTCAAAATACAACTCCAATCATCAAAAGATGGCCAAACAGGGAACCAACTACTTCATGTGGTAGCGTGGTCAAACTTCTATCATCTCACCACCAAATACCTTGACTCAACTGAAAGATATCTCATCACCTTATTGTGCCACCTTGCATTTCCCTACATTGAAATACATATAAAGGTCTACACACCGCCGAAGAGGTGCGCAGGGTGTAAGCTAACAAGCTTAGTAGGATCACACTCAGGTGTTCCCTAACAAATCTATGTACAATAATATGTACATGCTCAGCTTTAAAAAAAACTAGACATGATAAACAATTTACAGATTTTATATCAAAAGCATGACAAAACATTTATTTTTCCCTTTTTCCACATTTTCAAATAATGTAATTAAAACAATTTCAAAGCGTTTCATATATACATATATATATATATATACATACATACATACATACATACATATATATATATATATATATATATCAAAACAGATATATCCAATCAAATCATACAAAGCATGTAACACATATCATATTTAATTCATGGTTGTACTATTAAAACAATACGAGCCAAAAGCACATGTCACATCACGCCAAGAATCACTCTAGGCCAGGATAGCTGGGACACTCATACCCCCAACATAGACAATCACGTGCATCAGACTCCTATATATATGCATCGAATCTTGGCATTAAAGAAACACCCCTGAAAGTGAACCCTCCCAATAGTGTCTATCAAGTCCTTAGAACAACATGCTTATGGAGCATGAGAACACCCAATGAGTGAACCCACCGACAATATCAACAAAAAAGACTAATTACTAAACCTTCCACCTAAGTACTCAAAGCTTCACATGTGCTCTATTTTCCAAACCAATTCATCAAAAACCATGCATTGAAAACCATTTTAGAAATCCATTTCACAATGCTTTGAAAATACCATTTTCTTTTTCCCAAAACAAGGGAAAAACATCTTTTATCAAAACCCTTTTTCCATACACACAAATCCATCAATCAATCATGTCATTTCATTTATAAAACATTTTATCAAAACTAGAGAAATGCAGTTTATCCCACATAGTTTCGGGATGGAACCACTAACCTCAAACTCAGGTTGTATACACCCGCAATGAAATCCAACTACAAGAAAGAACACAACGATGACAATAGATGCCCTAAAATCAATCTACATATCTCATAATCGATTAAATTTAGAAAAAGGGGTTGGCAAAGAGGATTGATTACACATACCACAAAAATAACGCACACCCGCTGTACTAAAACCAATAAAAGATCGGCCCCTGGAACAAGATCACACGACAAATCTAGATAGGAATCAAGAGAATCATCATCATAGATAAATAGATCTAAAACCTTAATACAATAGGGCTTTCGTGATAAAAGGTAATGAAGAAACCAAAAGAATTCTTACCTGAAGAGACGCAACCCTACCACAACGGAGATCAATCGTTGAACAAAGTGATTCAGATGGAGGAGAGGCCCCCAAAATCATCATTGAGAGCCTCTAGGTTGAGATCCAAGAGCCTATGGATGAATGAAATAAGAAATCATCCATGTAACGCCCTAAAATCACAAATCACGAGTCTTACACGACATGTAATCCCATTACACGTCGTGTGATCTACAAAGCTCAAGTACAATGAAAAACTCATCACCTTTTTATTTAAAACCTAACTTTTACCAATACACAATGTGAACCAAATACATGGCGTGTAATCCTTTTGCACTGTGTACTGGACTCACAGCTTCTGCCCGATGACAACTACATGGCATGTAAACACATTACACAACATGTATTTCCCCTACAGATGACGAAAAGGCCAGAAACAACTCCAGCATTCTCTAAAATCAATGAGAACCCCACAAATCCTTTATACGTTTATACCCAGACTCTATTAATTTAAACCAACATACATCCTTGAACTTTAAGTCATTTTCCCAAGAAAATTCTCTCCACCCTCAGGATTCCCAAGACACATCCAAATAAAGAGGAAAATGAATAAAGAGAATAGAAATACCAAACTGCAGGTAACAAGATTTTACAAAATCCCCACCATAAGACTTTTCATCCCAGAGAAGTCATGTGGAAGAATGATGTCCATAAAAGAGGTGAGGCCATTGCTCCCTAATCAACGACTTGTGCTCCCAAGTATCGTAATAATCTGATCCCTGCCACCATAATACTATGACCAACAGAATCGACTTCTCATGCACAACTTTTGTTTGAGAGTCAATGATCTCCACTGGTTTCTCCACAATAGAAACATCTGGCTCTAACTCGATCTCTTCCCATATAAGAATGTGAGAGGAATTATGATGATATTTCCTCAGTTGAAATATATGGAAAACATCACGAATGTCTATTATGTAACATCCCATTATATGATTTCAGGTATTTCCCTTCTCTTTGCTACTTTTCCTCCTTAATTGGGTGCGTCTTGGGACCCCTAATGATAGAGAACGTTTACTGGGGAAAATGAACTAAAGTTTAGGGATGCATGTTTGTTTGAATTAATGGAGTCTGGGTATAAACATGTAATGTCTTGGTGGGGTTCTCCCTGAGTTCAGAGAATGCATGAGGTGGTTTGGGTTTTCATGTAAGACTTTTTAGTTTTCATTGTCTTCTGAAAATTTACATGTCGTGAAATGGGAGTACATGACATGTAATGTTCACCGGACTCATGTCATGAGTTGAGTACACAATGCGAAAGATTACACACCGTGTAATGTTAAAAATCAGGTTTTTAATAGAAAGGTGACTAGTTTTTTTTGTGTATATGAGTCTCATGGATTACACAATTTGTAAAGGGATTACACGCCGTGTAAATGTCACAAATTGGGATTTTAGGGTGCCATATAAGTGATATGTTTATTCATTCAACATGCATCCTCCTTGCTCTCGACCTAGATTTCCTCTCCGGTGATTTTGGAGACCTCCAACCCTTACAAATTATTTCATTCAATGATTGATCATTGTTACAGTTGTGGTGTGTTTCTCTAGGTAAGATATCCTTTCTAATTTTTTGTTGCCTTTGATCATGGTGACACCATTACATTCCATTATTAGATCGATTGGCCTATGGTGATAATTCTTATTGTTCCTTATAGATTTTTTATGCGGTCTTGTTCTGGAGGATGATTCCTTGTTGGTTGGGGTGCAGTGTGTGTGTTCTTGAGGTGTGTTGTGATCTTCCCTCTTTACTGACCCCTTTATTAAATTGAATCAATTATGATATGTGTAAATTCATTCTAGGGACTCCGTTGACATTTTTGTGTTATTCCTGTTGGTGTATTCTGTTACAGGCATGCATGATCCAAGTTTTTGAGGTAGGTGGTTCCGTCTCTAGCCTTTGTTGGCGAACTACATTTTTTTATTTTTGATAAATAGTTTTATTAAATGAAATGAAATTATTGAATGATTTTATTTGTGTGTGTGAAATGATTTTTTGTTAAAATATGGTTTCCCCTAGTCTTGGTAAATGGAAAGGTGTTTTCAAAGCATTGAAAAATGGTTTTGTGAAATAGTTTTCAAAGCATGATATGATGAAATGGTTTTGATAAAATTATTTTTAAAATAGATCATATGGAAAGACTTGGGTACTTAGGTGGAAGGTGTAGTAATAGATATTATCCATTGTTGGGGGGTTTTATCATGGGGTTTTCCTCTTCTCCCTAGGTTTGCTATTCTAGGGACTTGTTAGACTTGTTGGGGGGTTCACTTTCTGGGTTGTTCCTCTGCTCTCTAGACTCGATGCATATGTCTAGAGGCCTAATGTGTACGTGATTTTCTATGTTAGGTATGAGTGTCCTAGATATCCCAACCTAGTGTGATCCTTGTCATGTTGTCACCTACGATTCTTGGCCAATTTGAGTTGCTTTTGGTTTGTACTATTTTGATTGTACTTCCATAGATTTGATATGATATGTGTTCCATGATTTTATGTGACATGATATTTTTTTTGATATATGTATATGAAATGATTTGAAACTGATTTACTTGCTTTATTTGGAAATGTGGAAAGGGGGAAATTAAATTTTTTTCCATGCTTTTGATATAAAAATAGCTAAAATGTATATCATGCCTTGTTTTATTTAAAGTTGACCATGCTTGGATTATTTTTCATAGAATTGATATAGAACACCTTGTTGAGAACCTACTGAGCCTGTTAGCTCAGACCCCACATACCTTCGATGATGCATAGACCTGGTTATGTCTTTTGATGCAGGGAAAGGTAAGGCACCACAGTGAGGCAGTGAGGTTGACTGTTAGCTAGGTTTGGGTAGCTGGATGGTGAGATGGTGGGAGTTTAATAATTCCATCATATGGAGATCGTTGGAGTAACAATATTGTTTTTCTCATCATTTATTTTTGGACTAGTCTCTTGGAGTTTGTTTTGATACATTTTTAGTTGTATCGCTTCTGCTGTTCTCTTTCTATTATGACATATATATGTTTTCATGTTTTATTCTTCTATTTATTTCAATACATGTATATATATATATATATGTCATGTTGTCTTCTTCAAGTTGGGAAAATCTTTCCCTTTGTTTGTTGTTAATGCTCAGGTGCTAGATGCTAACCCGTGGGGATCAGGAATACCCTTAAAATATTTGGAGATTTGGGTTGAGTAGTAGTTTGAGAGGGTATTAGGGATGAGTTCATCATAGTTTGGAATAAAAGGTAGTCAGTCCTCAAAAGTCCTTATATTGGAATGTTTTAAATATTAGAGATAGTATTTTTGAAACATAAGAGGTAGGTTGTAGTGAGTGCATGGTCAGCTCTTGTCGTGACGAGACTCAAGTTACCATGAGATATTGGGATTTGTGTCTCCTGTTTTGAGTTCTTGATGTTAATCCTAGTTTTTATGGGATTTATGGTTTGAACATAGATTATTCTATTGTCTGATCACTTCTTCTATTTCGGTGTGAAACTGTATGCCTTCGAGACATGTTCCGCGAGTTCTCTAGGAGGTTGCAACAGATGCTCCTCAAGGAAATCCTCCTATGGATCGGAATTTTATCAAGGTTGTCATGAAGGTAGTTCATGATGTAGATCAAAATGCACCGTAAGCTCAGAACACAGTTGTTGAGGTATATCCAAGAGATATAAGAGATAAGTATCGATCACGGGAGTTCTTGAATGAGAATCCAAAATCTTTTAAAGGTATGAATGAAAATCAAGAGGTTAAGGAATAACTTGACAAGATTGTTTAGATATTCAACTTTTTGGATACAACTGAGAGTATCAAGGTGAAGTGCACGACATTCAGACTTGAGGGTCCCGATAAGCGATGGTGGGATTCCTTGGTATAGGAAGATAGACACATGAGCCTCTATTAGAAGGGTTTCAAGACTATCTTCTTCCAGTAGTTTTGTCTAGAGTCATTGATGATGGAAAAGTATTTGGAGTTCCTCTCTTTACATCAGGGAGAGCATTCAGTGTCATCTTATACTAAACAGTTAACAGATATCGTTTTTTTTTCACCTTGGGTTATAAAGAATGAACAGTTGAAAGATCAAAAGTACATGTAGGGTTTACGAACAGATATTAGATCGTAGGTATGTATTCTAATTTTTGCGACATATATAGAGAAAATGGATATGGATATAATTGCAGAAATAAATATGGTTAACAAGGTTTTATATTATTCTCCTTCTCTTCCACCCAGTGACAGCTTTAGTGGCTCACTTGGGAAAAAGAGAAAGTGGAAGGATCACTATAGGAGTAGTGGAGGTGGTACTCGGCAGTAGACATCTTCAAAAATTCCAGCCATAGCTAGTGGTGTGCCTATGACTTTCTATAAGTGTGGAAAGTTTAGACACACAAACACACACATGATGTTATTGTCCTTCACCTACAAATATGTGTAATAGTTATGGATGTTACATTCATATGCAGTGTTTCTATCAAGAAATGTGTACACCTTCATATGGTTAGGGATCATTAGCTTCAAAGGATACTACGACACTGTCAGAATCTTCTAAGACTATAGGGCTCTAGCCACAACCCTTTAGAGTGAAACACCTTCATGTAGTAGATGAGTTTCCGATGGAGGTAGATGCAGGTCTGAAAAAAGTGATAGGTACCATATTATTGCATATTCTGTAGCAATTAATTTATTTGATACTTGTGCTTCCCACTTTCTTATATCTGTTCATTTTGTTGATATTATTAAACTTCCAATGGAGCTCATGTCCTTTTTTACATAGTTATAGAAACCTCTTGGGAAGAAAAATGAGTAGGGGTTTTTAATGTCCTTTTTTGCTATCAATAGCTGATATGGATTTAGTCTAATATTTTCTCATTCTTGATATGGTTTTGTTTGACATCATCATCAGGATGGATTGTCTTGTTGCTCATCGTGCTGAGGTTGATTGTTATCATCAGTGTGTCTCATTTCATGCAATCGATGGAGGCTCATGGGTGTTTCAGGGAGAGTGGGATCTGAGGTCTAGTTGACTATGACCTTTCTACCCAGAGCTCAGGAGTTTGTTGTCTATTATATAGTTGGGTCACCATCATCGAGGAAAATAGGTAAAGTTGTATCCGAGATATATTGGACCATTTGAGGTTACTGAGAGGCTTGGGAAGGTTTCTTATCATTGATATGGGAGGAGTGGAATTACCTCTTTACCCAAATTCATTATTCAACATGACTTACTAGGGACATGAATTATTATGGTGGGGAGTTTCTAACATCATGTTATAAGCTTTCAAGTATTTCTCTTCTCTTTATTAGCTTTCCTCTCAAATTGAGTGCATCTTGGGGCTCCCAAGGATGGAGAATGATTGCTGAGAAAAATGACCTAATGTTTGGGGATTTTTTTTGAATTAGTGGAGTCTGAGTATAAACGTGTAATGGCTTGGTGGGGTTCTCCCTGAGTTCGAAGAACACCCAAGATGGGTTGGGTTTTTGTGTAAGAATCTACATTTTTCACTGTCTGCTATAAATTTACACATTGTGTAATGGGAGTACACGATGTGTAATATTCACCAAAATCATGTCATGAGCTAAGTACACAACATTTTACACACTGTGTAATTTTAGAAATTGGGTTTTTAATAAAAAAAGTGATGGGTCTTTCAGTGTATATGATTCCCATGGATTACACGATGTGTAAAGGAATTACATGCCATGTAAATATCACAGACATGGCTTTTAGGGTGCCTTATTAGTGAAATATTTATTCATTCAATGTGAATTTTCCGTTCTCTCAACCTAGATCCCCTCTTTGGTGATTTTGGAGACCTCAAACCCTTCCAGATAATTTCATTCGATGATTGATCATTGTTGCGGTTGCAATGAATTTCTCCAGGTAAGAGATCCTTTCTACCTTTTCGTTACCATTGATCATGGTGGTGGTGTTGGGTTACGTTATCATATCCTTTGACCAATGGCGATGGTTCTTATTGTTCCTTCTAGATTCATTGTGTGATTTTTTTCTAAGGATCGATTCCTTATTGGTTGTAGTGTGGTAGGAGGGTGTTCTTAAAGTATGTCGCGATATTTCCTATTCATCAATCCTTTTTTTAAATTTAATGAATTCTGAGATGTGTAGATTGATTCTAGGGCATCTATTGGCATTTTTTTTCTTGTTGATGGATTCCATTGTGGGCATATGTGACCCGATTTTTGAGGTAGGTGGTTTCGTCTCTATCCTGTGTTGGTGAACTGCATTTTTCCAGTTTTTGATCAATTGTTTTATTAAATAAAATGGAATGATTGACTGATTTTATTTGTGTGTGTGGAAATGGGTTTTTGATGAAAGATGGTTTTCCACTGGTTTTGGTAAATGTAAAGGCGTTTTTAAATCATTATGAAATGTTTTTCAAATCATGATATGATGAAATGGTTTTTATGTAATGGTTTGTAAAATATAGCACATGAGAAGCCTTAGGTACTTAGTTGGAAGGTGTAGTAATATGTCTCATTGACTATTGGGGGGTTTTCTTATAGGGATTTTCTATTCTCCCTACACACATTGTTCTAGGGATTTGTTAGACCTATTTGGGGGGGGGGGTCACTTTATGGAGTGTTCCTATGCTCTCTAGACTTGATGCATATGTCTAGAGGCTTGATGCATTCACAATTGTTTATATTAGGTATGAGTTTCCTAGATATATTAACCTAGTGTGATCCTTGGTGTGTTGTTACCTGTGCTTCTTGGTCAATTTGATCTGCTTTTGGTTTGTACTATTTTGATTGTACTACTATGGTTTTGATATGATATGTGATGAATGCTTTTATTTGACATTATATATCTATTTTGATATATGTATATGAAATTATTTGAAATTGATTTACCAGATTTATTTGGAAATGTGGAAAAAGGGAAATTAAATATTTTTCTATGCTTTTGATATAAAAACTGTTAAACTACATATCACTCATTATTTTATTTAAAGTTGATCATGCTTGGATTATTATTTAGAGACTTGATATGGAACACCAAGGCGGGACCCTACTGATCATATTATGACACACCCTGTATACCCCTTCGATGGTGCGTAAACCTGGTTATGTATTTTAATGCAGGGAAATTCAAGGGTTGCAGTGAGGTGGTGAGGTTTTCTATTAGCTGGGTTTGGGTAGCTGGATTGTGAGATGGTGGGAGTTTACTCATGCCATCACATGGATACTGTTGCAGTATCTATTTTAATTTTTTTTCATCCTTTGCTATTGGACTAGTCTCTTGGAGTTTGTTTTTCTACCTTTTTAATTGTATCGCTTCTATAGTTATATTTCTTATATGACATATATATTTATTCATGTTTTCTTCCATTATTTCATTATGTAGATGTATATAAATATATGTCATGTTGTCTGCTTTAGGATGGATGAAATCATTCCCTCCGTTTGTTATTAATGCCTAGGGTTCTAGATGTTAGTTTATGGGTATTGGGAACACCCTATGGGTATGTAGAAATTTGGGATGGGTACCGGTTTGAGAGGGTATTTGGATCAGGTTCATCACATGTCAACCGAACTAGAAATGACAACTGATAAGAAACCACCCTAATTCGTTCAGTGATCTCAAATGATCCAACATATCTCAGATCCAACTTTCCCTATTTTCCAAGTTGAGAGTGACCCAACCGAGGAGAAAATTCAAGAAAACCTGGTCACCTAAGGAAAACTCCAAAGGAAAAAACTGTTGATCCTGATATGATTTATGGAAACTATGAGATGTATCCAAACACTGACTTATATCCTAAATCCTTGCCGATGACTCCTTCATAAGACTCTATCCCACCAAAGATGCTTTTCCCACCTATGCCCAATAAAGAGGTGACCTGCACGGGAGACCATAAAGAGCCTCAAAAGGATTTATTCTAATCGAAGAATAATAAATATTATTATAAGAAAACTCAATCAGTCCCAGATAACTATCCCAAGATCCACTAAAATCCAAGACACAAGAACAAATCATATCCTCTAGTATCTGAATACAACACTCCATCTGACCATCTGTCTATGGATGGTAAGCTTTACACATCCTAACTTGAGTCCCCATTACCTCTTGGAGACTCTTCCAGAACCTTGAGGTAAACCTATAATTACTATCTGAAATAATGGTAGAGAGAACCCCATGTAACCTCGTAATATCCTACATAGACAACATACCCAGATCTTTAACTTTAGTGGTGTCCCTGATTGGAATGAAATGAGTTGAATTTTTCAACTGATCAACCACCACCCAGATAGAATTCATCCCCTGGTGAGTCCATGGTAATCACAAAATAAATTCCATAGATACCTAATCTCATTTACAAACTGGAACTAGAAGATGATGGAGAAAAACAAAAGGTTTTAGATGCTCTGCCTTTATCCGTTGGTAGGTGTAACAGTGGGAAACACAATCCACAATGTCACGCTTCATACCCAACCATTAGAATCACCATATCATATCATAATACATCTTCATAGTGATCATATGAATGGTCCATGAAGAACTTTTACAATCAAACAAAATTGTGCTCCTCACTGATATTGGGATGAAAAATTGATCCCCAAAACAAAGAATAACATTTAAAGATAGAGACCAACCAGAAATGGACTCCCCACCATAAAGGTTTTCTCACACTTATCTAACCTTTTCATCCTACTAATATCTTTATAGAATAAACTCAAGGAGAGATGATGATAACCTAACACTGGTCAAATAAATACTTAAAACATCCTCCTGAGCGTCTAGGTGAAACTTAGTGAAGAGTTCCATAAGGTTCCACCCTTCCTTTGATTCTATAACATCCTACAATGGTACTCTCATGATAAGAGAATCTGCAACAACATTCCCCTTCCTTGGGATGTAGGTGATTTCGAAGTAAAATGTTTGAAGGTATTACACCCACCACCCATGTTTGAGATTCAAGTATTTCTAATAAAATATATAACTCAGACTTTTATATTCAAAAAATACTGTGATCCTTTCCTCAAAAAGATAGTTCCACCAACAATTAATCTCATGCATAACCAAAAAATCTCCAAATCATGAGTGTGGTAATTATTCTCATGTGGTCAAAGATGATGAGAGTCTTAAGCCACCACATGGTCATCCAACATGAGCATACAACCCAATCCAATGCCAGAAACATCATGGAAAACCACATATGCCTTACTGGGATCAGGTAAGATCAGAATTGGAGCTGACGTCAGAATTCCTTTAAGATCATTAAAAGAATACTAACACTTTAAAAACCATATGAATGTCATCCAATTCATGATAAGAGCAGTCAAAGGTGATGCAAACTTTGATAAATCCTTTATGAACCCTCAGTAGTATCCACCAAGACCGAGGAAGTTCCTAATATCAAAGACATTATATGTCTCTTCCCATGAAAAGACAACCTTCACCTTCTCAAGATCAATTTATAATCCATGATCAAAAAAAAAAAAATTCCCCAAGAACTTTAGTTCTTCATTCCAAAAAATTTCATTTCAAAATATTTCCATACAAACAATGACTCCACATGATATTTAGAACCAAACTAAAATGGTTCTCATGCTCAGATATCGAATGAACCAAAATATCATCCACAAAACTACCAAAAAAGTATCGGGACACTAATGGAATATCCAATTCATAAAATCCATAAAAATTGCAGGAGTATCAATCATACCAAACAACATCAAAAGATATTTTTAATGGCCATAAATGTTCCTAAAAGTCATCTTAGTTATATCAAACTTTTGAACTTTGAGCTGATGATAACCCAATCAAAGATCAATATTTGAAAACCAATTTTAACTCTTTAATTGATCAAACAAATCATCCAAATGAGGCAACATATACTTATTCTTAACCATTACCCAGTTCAAATTCTGATATTCCACACACAATCAAAGCGAACTATCTTCCTTCTTGGAAAAGAGCATAGATGATTCCCAAGGAGAAACACTAGGGTGAAGAAACCATTTCCCAATAGGACTTCCAACTAAATTTTTATCTCTTTAAGCTATGTCGGTGCTATACGATATGAAGGTATCAAAATTAGTTGCATACCTAGAACCAGGCCAATCATAAACTCGACCTCCATCTCTAGCGTAAGACTGGATAAATCAAATAGAAAAACATCAGGATAATCCTAAACAACCACGAGGAGTTCAATTACAAGAGAAAACTTATAGGGCTCAACTACTATAGTAGACAACAAACACCCAAGCTCTGGGTGGGAAGGTTCTACATGACTATACCTCAGATCCCACTCTCTCTAAAACACCCATGTGTTCTCATAAACCATAAGAAATGATACATGTTGATGATAAAAATTAACCTCAACATGATAAGCAATAATCTAATCCATCCCAATAATGATGCAAAATAGATCCAAATCAATAATGAGTAAATCCCAATCTAACTTTGCATCAACTATCGATAGCCCACAAGAAGAACATCGAAACAACTACTCTTTCCTCATTCCAAGAGGTATCTCTAAATCTATAACGAAGTACATGAGCTTCGTTGAATGTTTATTAATATCATAAAAATAACCAGATATAAATGCCTGGGAAGCACCCATATCAAATAAAGAAACCGCTACTGAACATGCAATAAATATGAAACCTCTCACTGTTTCTAGACCTACATCTAACTTCATCATAAACTCATCTACTGTGTGAAGGTTCTTCACTCCTGAGGCCTATGGCTAGAGACCTGTAGTCTTTGACGCATCTGATTGAACCATAGTAGCATCCAGAGCCAAAAATACCTTAATATATTGATGTGTAGACATAGCCTGATGGAAGCGCTATAGATGAACATAATGTTAACAAATGTTGCACATCTTTATAGGTTCATAACAAGAACACATAGCGTTCCCAACCTTTCCAAACTGATAGTAAGTCAGATGCACACTTCCAACTATAACTGAAGGTGCAGAGGAGGATTTCCACTAAGAACCACCCCCACCACCCCTGCGACAATCTTTACACTTTCTATTTTTCCTTTGTGCGCCATTGAAGCTTCCACTAGGTGGTAGAGAAGGGGTAGAATATCAAACATCACCTTTCATATTCATCGCTACCATCATAGACCTATCCACTATCTCCGCATAGGTTGAAAGCTTCAACACAAATACCCATGATCAGATATCCAACCACAAACCCTATAGGTACTTATGAGCTTCCAACTCATTATTCTTTACTACCTATGGAGAAAAACGAACTAGCTCATCAAACTAATTAGTGTATAACAATACTGTACACACTCCCTATTATAAAGATAATAAATCTAGAGAATTCTCCATCATCAACGACTCTAGAAAAAATTACTGTAAAAAGAGAGACTTGAAACCATTATAGTCTAATCCCACATGCCTATCTTCTTGTACCATGGAATACCACCATATATTTCTAGGACTCTCAAGTCTAAACTTCACACACTTCACCTTGATACTCTGAGGTGTATCTAAGAATTTGAAGATCTAATTGATCTTTTAAAGCCAGTCTTCTGACTCTTGATATTCATTCATATACCTAAAGGATGATGGATTGTCGTGAAAGAACTCCCATGATCGATCCCTATCCCCCCAGCTCCTGGTGGTACCCCAAAAACAATGTTTTGGACCTGCAGTACATTCTAGTCAATATTACAAACTACCTGCATGATATACTGAACAAGATTCTGATGTATAGGAGGATTTCTTTGAGGAGTATCTATTGCAACCTCCTAAGGAACTCGCGGGACACATCTTAGAGGCATACTTCTGCACATCAAAATATATGAAATAATTATAAAATAATAAAATCTCAATTCAAACTATAAAACCTTATGAAAAAATGAGATTAAGATCAAGAGCTCAAAATAGGATACACACATCCCAATATCCCATGGTAACTTGACTCTCATTATGGAAAGAGATAGCTATCCACTCACCATAACCTCCCTCTCAAGTCTTGATAATCATATATCCTGTCTACCAGACATCCCAAGAAAAGGAATCTTGAGGAGAGACCTCATCTAATACCAAACTTTGACAAATGGAATTATCATAAACCTATACCTTAAGATTAGTCCTTGAAAAATAAAAACTTAATAGTATCAACTTCCTCGATTGGTATAAGAATTTGAGAAACATTCCCAAACATGAAGGAAAATTCTATGTGTTGGAACAACTACTTCCTGATAAACGAATCCATGAAGAATTTCAAAAAAAGAAAAAGAAAAATATTTAGATATCTATGATAAACATCAAAAGGATGCATAGGAAGTCTCTATACTCATGCTAGTTACTATAGATTCAAAATTGTAAAATCAACATGAGACCCTTAATGCCTTTAAAATGATAGATAACCTAAAAAGTATCTATCAATTACAAGCAATGCATGAATAATATGAAGTTTCTAAAGATCCTTTTAATTAAAAGATTATAGAAGGAACCACATTATCCACTCATATACACAATATGTATGGATACATAAATGAATTGGAGAGGTTAGGTTCACCTCTAAATATTGAGTTGACAATGGATTTAATTCTATAGTAACTGTCAGAAAGGCTTTGAAAGTTTGTTGTAAATTACAATATGAATGAACTCTGCAAACCTTTACCTAATATCCTCTACATATTGAGTATTTTTGAACAAGAAATGGGCAGTCTAGGCTCAATTACTATATTAATGTAACAAAAGGAGGTGGTTAAATATTGTAGATAAAAAGTGAAGAAAAGAGGTAATGGAAAGTCTACATATCCTGAAAAACTAAGAAATAAAAAGGAAGGACAATGTTTTCATTGTGTAAAAGTTCCCCATTAGATAATAAAATGTCCAGATTACCTAAAGGTATATAAGAAGACACATGTAGTTTCCACTTTAAGTATGAATGTTATAAAATTCATTTCTTTTATTTGAATGGTATGTGATACCAATTGTATATTTTACAAGTGTTATAAATACACAAGACAATAGAAGTATAATAAAAAGAAATAAATGAATGAGCAAACTTGAAGTTGATTTCCAAGTGATAGAGAAAAGGTGTTGTTATATTGGAGACTTGGATACTTCATGCATAGATGAATATTTCATAAGATGTGCATTTTCTCATTTTTCTCTTGAGAAGTGCTTGGAAATAATAGTTGTTTGAATAAAATGAGATGGATTCTAATAAACATGGTTTATGATTTTTTTAAATCTATAACATGCTATAAGGGGAGACTAAAAATGTGTTTTTTGTTGGAACCATGGTTGTTCTATGAATGAATTGGAGTATGGTTTGTGTCTGTTGTCAATCCTCAGTGGAAGTTCAGAATGTGTACTAGTAAAGGGATCATACAGTTCAAGCAAACTACAGTATTGAAGGTGGCGCTGTTCTCCAGTGTTTGCCAAATTTTTGGACCTAAAAATCAGAAAATTAAGACATAGGTTGTTGGCAAGAGGAGGTGCACGTAAAAAGGAAGTGGTGCGCGAAATAAGGGAGATGTGCACGAAAAACAGCGGCGTGCGCGAAAAATAGCATGGTGCGCGAAATAGTGGAGAGAGATTTTTTGCCAAGAGGTGTTTCAGAATAAGAATGTTAGAAAATGAAAAACGCATGGGCTGCGCAAAAAACATGGAGTTTTGTGTGAAAAATGATACCTGCGTAAAATATTACGTGCCAAATGAGAGGTTTTTTGCGCCACAGGGGGTTTTGCGCATGGGGGTCTCAGGTGCCTATAAATAAGAGGTGGCCCCCATCATTCTACATGGTTGAAGACTTAGAGAAGATCTGAGGTCTGATGTGAGCAAAAGGTTCATGAAAAGGGAGTTCCATGAAAAAGTCCGAGTTTCGCGAAAAAGTTCGAGTTGCGCGAAAAAGGTTAAGTTACACGAAAATGCAGGCATTGCGCGAAAAATTTGAGGTTGCGCAAAAAACTACAAGCAGTGAGAAAAAGGACAAGATGCATGGAAAATGTGTTGCATGTAAAGCTTTGCGTAAAGGAGGTTGTTGCGTGAAATATTTTCCACGCGAAAATCAAGTATTTCACGCAAAAGTGAGATATTTTTCACAAAGGATAGGAGTTGCGCGAAATCTTCAGTATTACTTGTTTGCGTGTTTCTGATTATCCGGTTCAGTGGTTCAGTGCATTCAAGTGCATCATTTATGGACTTCAATGCAAGCAGAGTCTCATGCTAAGTAGAGGCAAAGACTTCAATGAAAATCTATTGAAGATACCTTCACGTCTATAAACTGATTGGGACTTCACCAAAGGAAGTGAGCCAGGGGGAGTCAACGGGAGTGACCCGAGGGACGCAGTGGGCTATCCCTGAACAGTTGTAAAGGAAATGAGCCTGGGAGAGAGTGACTATTCCCAAACCTTTTTAATCCACAACTATTGAAGAATAGTGGAATTTGGTATGACCAAAAACCTGTCGGCGTACGCTCCTTGGACGTAGCCTTTAGTGGTGAACCAAGTAAAAAGTGTCGTGTCATCTCTTTGCATGTGAATGTTTGACTACTTCTCATATCCATTATACAGGTTAAACTAGTTCCTACCAACGTGGGAACAAGATCCAGCAGTTTAAAATAAAAATTTTACACCATGATTCACCCCTCCCCTCTGAAGGTGTCCCAGGGTCCTACATATTTTGGGATAGGGTATTTATCATACTATCATCTATAGAAATGTTTTAAAAATATGATTGAATTTAAAAACATTTATATATATATATATGAACTAGAAATATGATGTATAATCTATAAAGTATTGTATAGACAATATAAGTAGGTAAAAGTTAAAACTTGAAGAAGAAAAGTTGGTTGAAAAATTCAACAATTTTTCTTCAAGAATCCAATAAAGGTTATTAAAACCTAGGGTTTTCAGGAAAGAGGAGTAATAATTCCATATGAAGGGATTATTATGGATACCAGAAAGAGTCTATAAAACTACATGGAATGTCCATGTTAGGTATGGGTATCATAAAGTTAAATTATTTAATTTTTAAGGGTATTTGATACCAAATGTATATTTTATAAGTGTTGTAAATATATAGGATTTCAAAATAAAAGGAAGAATTTTTTGAGCTGGTAGTTTACATTCATGAAGCAAAAAGTTTCTATATCAAACTATTTATATATAAAGGAATGAGTCAAGCTCAGATGAATCTTAATAAAATGGTGTGTATTTTCATCTTATATTTATTATATGATAAGATTAATTGTTTGATAAAAAAGTGTTATTTTAAAAATTATGAGATGATTGAATGTATATACATGGTTTATGATTCATCAACTTCTATAACATGTTTTGAGAAGAAGATATGGATATTTTTTTTAATCCAGGATACAATTTTTATCCCAATATTTTTTAAAATAATAGGGAATATATTCCTACCACCCATCAGTGCTATGTTTTAATAAGGACTTATTTTCAAATTAAAATATTGAAACACATAGAATACCACATATGATTATTGGAAATATGTTTATCTAACATATCTTCATATTATATGTTTTGATGATTCAAAAAATCCCTACTTTTATTATAACAAGTTTTCCTTATGTGTTTTAGAATGTATTTATCTTATATTGTGTGTTCAAGTATTTATTTTATATTCAATTACTTTAACTTACGATAATTAAAGAATCAGTTTCTCAGAATCAGAAAGTATCACATAAGACTTTATCTTATGAAGTCCAACTAAGTTTCTCAAGGTAGATTCTCGAGTCAGAATAAGATTATAAAAGGAATTTATCTTCTAAAAATTATTTCTCAATACATAAGAATATGAGGAAGAAAAATGTTATAATAACACTCTATATTACGATGGAAAATTATCTTATGATGCATTGAAGTTAGTTTATCTTATGTGTAAAAGATTATTTATCTTATGGAAGTTATCTTATGATGAACATGTTCTCAGTTGATATATTAAGAAGATATAGTACTAAAAAACATCACGATTACTTTTCTAATCTCTCAATAAGCTATTTTATGCCTTTAGAACACATCAAAAAGAGATTATCCATTTAAGGAAAGTTTGTTCTGCACAAGAATTGACTAAATAGGAAAATCCTAAGAATGAAAATATCTCTACTACAAAAGAAATTCCTATATTTTGAAAATTTGGCTACACATCCTTAATATCCTTTCAAATCAAGGTCACTGTTTATGTCTCACTCAACCCTTAGAGTTTCCCTACATTCAAAGTTTAAACAATCATGAAAAAGTATCAATTAGATACTACTCAAAACACACCATAAAGAGAAAGAAAAATGATAACTGATTACTTTTAGAACACCTTAAAGAAAACTTTTGAAGACCTATACATAGTCAATAAAGAAAATTGTTCATGTTGAGCATATTAATTATATCAATTGAACTAAATATCATACTAAGATACTATTTAAATTCTATAATTTTCTTAGGAAAAATCTTCATCTACTGTTAGTTGCTGCTTTCAACTATGTGCTGCAAATGTTTCTCAAATTTTGTATCTTATTCTATCCTGTTTTCTCTCAGTGAAAGAGTTTGGTTAAGAATGTGGATAGGTCTTGTAAAGGGAGATCTTGTTTGAAAGCTCTTGGACCTTTGTGTTAATGTGACCATTGCTTATACTCAGTTGGGAGCCCTCGATAAAAGGGATTTTATAGTGAAAACCACTAAGCTCTTAGAGTAGGGCGTTGGTGGAGTAAAGTAGGGGATTTCTATTCCCAAAACCACTATAAATCACTGTGTTCAATTTCATTTCTACATGTTTTCATATTTACACCACATATACTCTTAAGTAAATAATTTAACTGATAGACTTCTAAGAGGGTGGTCTTATATTCAAGAATTTTTTAAGAACTCAATTAACCCCCTCTTGTGTTATTCATTTAGTCATCATTTGGGATAAAAATTGGTATTAGAGTGAGTGACTCTAGAGTTCACAAATATCAATGTTTGAAGTCTAAAGATTTATACTAAAATGGATGGTATTGATTATAACTGAGTAGGTATGTCAATGGTTAGATCTTTGTACTTAAATGGTGAAAACTATGGTTGTTGGAAAGCTTGCATGATAATTTATCTGAAGAACCTTGGTCTAAAATTATATCTCAAATCCATTAATCCCTATGAAATTTATAAGTTAGAACCTAAAACATGGGATTATGTAACTGAATAGAATTATGATTTAAGATGCAAATATATTAACACTATCATCTGTGGGTTAGGATCATATGAGTTCAACATGATATCTCAATGCCATAAAACACATGAAATATGGACCACTATTATTGTTCCATATGAAGGCATTGAAAATGTGAAATCTCTTGGATATGAAACAACTAATCTTATGTCGACACATTCAAAATGTATGAAGGAGAGAGAATCACTCAACTAAATGGAAGACTCATAACGATTGTGAATAACATTGCTTCTCTTAGAATTCATATCACCCATCCTAAACATGCATTAAAAGTTCTCAGAGTACTACCACCCAGGTGGAATGGAATCTCATCTTCCATTAGAAAATCTATAGAATTCAATAACTTCATGATAAAATATCTCATCATAACTCTCATAATGTATGAAGATGAAATAAAAATTGCAAGTGAAGAGCCCAAAATGTTCAAAAAGTAAAATAATGCCTTGAAATTATCTACTTTTAAAGATGATAAAAAAAGAAAAATCATAGAAAAATCTGAAGAATTTGAATAAGAAGGTGTCCCAAGAAAATTTGAATCAAATGATGTGCTCGTCCAAATTTCTCAAAAGTTCAAAAAGTTTTATAACAAGAGGTGAGGTTTTAGAAGACCCTTCAATAAGAACAAAAAGCATGGTGACAACTCTAAAGAGTTGAAATGCTATGAATATAAATAATTGGGACACATAAAACTTCACTATCCAAAAATTAAATATGAAAAGAAGAAATAAATAAAATACTTAAAAAATACTAGATATAAGAAGTCTAAGAAAGCTAGAAAGGCCACTTGAAGTTCTTTTGAATATTTTAGAGAATTCACATCATCAGAATCAGAAGTTGAAGCTAAAAATCATAAGTCCAACACATGATTTATAAAATAATTAGAGGAGGTACATTCTTATAATTCCTTTGAGCATGGACATGAATCAGAAAATTAAAATTGCTCATATAAATAGTTAAATGAGTATTGCACAATTTTTTAAATCAAGTATGAAAGTATGAAAAATAAAAATAAATCCCTTATAAATTCTTATAAAAAATTGTTAGTGAAGAAAAAAATATGAAAAATCATATTTTATATGTAAAAATTTAGTTGGAAACATATACTATCTTGAATATTAAACAAGTTAAAATAGTTGAAAACCTATAAAAGGAGGTTCAAAACATCAAAGATGCTGCAAGTTTATTTATAGAAGGGGAGGATTATTTAAAAAAAATACTTGGACAAAATCAACTAAGAAATGTAAAATTTTGAATTGGAAGCCAAGTTGAAAGGCCTAAAATTTATAGAAAAACTTGTGTGCCTTGATTTAAAAATAAACATATTCTCATATTTGTTTTCATTGTGGTGAAATAGGACATTTTGCTAATATTTTTGATTTAAAAAATCTTCAAGACTGTGGAATCAAAAGTTTTTGTCTTTCAAAAGATTTTTTGAAACAAACTACAAATATTTCTAGAAAATAAAAACAATTCTAGATGACTATATCTATTATAGCTAACATTTATAGACCCAAAAGAATTTGGGTACCAAATAATTCTATTTTTTTATTTGTCATTTTAGGGAACTAGCCATATGAAAAAAACAAATGGTTTATGTACAATGGATTTTCAAGGAATATGAGTGTATATTACTCTAATTTTCATTCTTTATCCAAATTAGATGGAGGATATGTCACATTTGGTGATAATGAAAAAGGAAAAATAGTTGGCATTTGATCAGTTGGAATTCCTCAATCTATTCTCACCAACAAAGTAGTTTATGTTGAAGTCTTGAAGAAAAACCTAATAAGTATCTCTCAACTTTGTGATGATGGTTATTATATTTATTTTTCTAAAAATATGTGTTTGTATTTTAAAGATAAATGTCTCAAATTTAATGCACCCAGAGCAGACAATGTTTACACACTAGATCTTAATTCCTCATATAGAGAAAATGTAATCTATTTAAATGTTGAAACTGATGAATCATGGACTTCGAATATAAGGCTTGGAAATTACAATATTCATTACTTGAGAAAATTTTCTAAATTACATTTTATTTCTAACTTTCTAGATCTCAAATTGGATAGAAAGAAACCATGCGATGTATGCCAAATGGGAAAGAAACATATGTTATCTTTAAAACCAATTAAAGAAGTTGATAACTCTACTCCTCTTGTGCTTATCCATAGGGATTTGTTTGGACCAACTAGTACTACAAATATTTCTAGTAATTAATTTTTTTATTTGTTAGTTAATGATTTTCAAGATTTAAATGGGTTCACTTTTTAAGACTTAAAAGTGAAGCTTGTTCTATTTTCATTAATTTCTATAAACTTGTGAAAAATAAAAAATATGTCAAAATCATGTCTTTAAAAAGTGATCATGGAGGTGAGTTTGAGAATTATGAATTTAATTCTTATTTCTCTAAGAAAGGAATTAAAAACACTATTTATGACCCTTAGAACACCTCAATAAAATGGTGTTATTGAAAGGAGAAATATTACTTTGTAAGAAATTTCTAGGATTATATTATGTGAATATAACAAGCCCAATAATTTCTATGAAAATGTTGTTAATACATCGTTTTATATCATTAACAGAGTACTAATAAGTTATATCTTAAAGAAAACACCCTATGAGTTATGGAATAATAAAAAACCTAAGGTAGGATACTTAAAAATATTTGGATGTAAAGTTTACATATTGAACACCAAGAATAATCTTGGAATTTTTAACCCAAAGGCTGATAAAGATATCTTCCTAAGTTATTATGCCACTTCCAAATCCTATATAGTTTTCAATAAAAGTTTAAGGATTGTTAAAGAATCAGTTCAGGTGAAATTTGATAAAATTTATCATTTCGGTCTTGAAGTGATTTAAATTAATGATCAACATTATTTATTAAAAAACATGATACCTGAACCTCTCTTTAATGAAAATAAGTATGATGATTTGGAACTTGATTATTTTAAACCAAATCCAATAAGGGTAGACACTAGTGAACCATAAAGTGTGATTTATAGAACACCTAGAAACCTTAAAGACCATCCTTCAGAAATAGTTATAGGAAACCTAGATGAACGTGTAATAACCAGAAGAAATGTAGAAAATTTAGTATAATTCTCTGCTATTCTATCCCAATTAGAACCAAAATCTTTTGAAGAATCCTTATCTGATAAATGTTGTCTCTTAGAAATGTAATATGATCTTAACAATTTCAAAATAAATAAAGTATGATAATTAGTTGCAATACCCTCAAACTATCCTATAATTGGAACAAAATGGGTTTTTAGAAACAAATAAGATAACCACGATGTAATAAATATAAATAAATCTTGATTTATTTCCAAATTATATAATAAATAAGAAGGAATATATTATGAAGAAGACTTTTCTCTCGTAGATATATTATAAGCTATTATAATCCTTCTAGAATATGCATCCTATATGAATTTTAAGTTATATGAGATGGATGTTAAATATACATTTTTAAATGGGTTTTAATGGAGGAAGTTTATGTAGAACAACCTCATAGTTTTGAATATCCTCATTTTCAAAATTCTCTGTTTAAACTTACCAAAGTTCTATATAGACTTAAATAAGTTCTGAAGTCATGCTATGAAAGATTAAGTTCTTTTATCTTATCAAATGGTTTTATCATAGTAATAGAAGACCCTACATTATTTGAGAAAAAATATTTCTCTGATATTTTTCTAGTATGAAAATATGTAAATGATTATATTTTAGGATTAACAAAAAACAATTTCAATGAATTTTCAAAACTTATAAAAAAATAATTTGAAATGAGTATGATGGTTGACATAAACTATTTTCTAGGATTTCAAGTTTATCAAAAATATTTTGGAAATAATTTAAATCTAATTAAATACATACACAACTTACTTAAGAAGTTTGGACTTGAAAATACTAAGACCCACTCAACTCCCATGAGTTCCAATAAATAAACTTGACTCAGATGAAACTGGAAAACTAGTTGACAACAAGTTATATAGAGGAATCATTGTATGTTTTCCGTACATTACTTCAAGTAGTCAAAAAATTATGTTTTCAGTATGTCTCTATGTAAGATTTCAATCTAATACCAAAGAATCACATTTAAATGTTGTGAAAATATTTTTAAGATATCTAAACGGAACCATTACTCTTTTTATTATTTTTCCAAAAGCTTCTGATTTTAATTTAATTTTATAATTGAATACTGATTTTAGTCAATGTAGATTAAATAGTAAAAAAACCTTGGGAAATTTTCATTTTCTTGGTAATTCCTTAGTGTCTTGGTCAAGTAAGAAGCGAATTTCTATAGCATTAACAACCGCTGAAGCTGAATATATTTCTACAAGAATTTTTTTTTCACATGTGCTATGGATGAAACACACCTTTAGGGATTTTGGATTTAACTTTAATAATGTTCCAATTAGATGTGATAACACTAGTGCTATAAACATCTCAAAGAATCCAATAAACCATTAAATAATGAAGAACATTTATTTTTGACATCATTTCTTGAGAGATCATGCATAGAAAAATTATATCTCTACAAAATTCATTTTCATAGAAAAACAATTAGTAGGTATTTTTACTCAACCATTGTATGCTGACAGATTTGATTTTATTAAATCAAAATTAAGTATGTTTAATTTTTCAAAATAATATTTTATACTATATCTATAATATATAAAGTAAACACGTTATTTTTTTATATAAATTTCTTCATTTTTCTGCCATTTTGAGTAATGGTCAGATCCAATAGACCATGCTACCTACTCTTTGTAATAATTACCCTATACATTACAGCGTGAACCCTCGATAACCATGAACGAAAAAGATTGTGTATAAACTCTCCACATGAATTGACTTGAAAACCTTTGAACCATTATTTTCTCTTTATTAAAACCCTTGCTACCCTAATATTCAAACCCCTACAAATCCTTTACAAAGGAAAAAAATAACTGATAATGTCTTGACCTATAGAATGAAGAATCAGAGGATTCCAAGAAAAGTTATAAATGGATGAGTTATTTATTTTCAATGGATGGATAAAATGAATATTCTATTGATGAAAGTAGTCAACCATCAGGGATCAGGGTATGTTTTTAATGATTCACATACCTCATTATTTTTGAAGAAATAAGTCCTTGAGTTTTATGAGTCATCCATTCTTCATTTCGGTGATGATGAAGACCTGGTTACCGCCTCTTTCGACAAGAAAAATTTGTTGGTAACCTCAGTAAAGTTAGCAGAAGCACTAAAATTTCCTCAAGAAGGATACCCATTCTTCAAAAAATATTTATCTACAATGAATGGTGTTAACCTTCCAGATATCATGAAGTTACTATTCCGAATTTTCTCCATTAAGAAAAAACAAGCGAAGAAGTTGGAGCATGAGATAAAAATTCTAACCAAATTCATCCAGTTGGGAATCACTCAATGAAATAGTGAGTTCAAAAAGATTAATTTTCAAGATCTTTCTTTGATTTACTTGTTTATGTTAGAAACTCTTATAAATATGGCATGGTATATTCTAAGATATATGTACCATGTACAAAATAAGTCTATGAAATTCTACCTGTATGGATGAATCTTAACCCCCATTTTTCGGAATGCTGAAGTTGTTATGGATGATAACAATGAAACTCCTTGTCATGGGTTGAAAAACATAAATGTGAGTGTTTTAAAAAAAGTGATTTGCATTGTAATTTTCGTTAAACAAATTTATTTCCTTTTCCTCAATGCCTAAAAATAACCCTACTGTGACTCAGGGGAAGAGTTATAGTTTGTAAAAGATACCAATGATGTTAGAAGAATCATCTCATGATACTGAGATTAGAGAACTTCATGAGGATGAAGAAACTCTTACACTAAGGTAAAGATTTTGGATTGGTATTTTGATAGACCCTCAAACTAGCTACTAGGAGAGGACCCCTCCAATTTATACCTATATTTAGGAAGAATGGATATCCTCCTCTATCACTATGATGTTTTTTATTGGACAAGATAAGAAAATTTATAAAATACCAAGAGTGTCTCCTAACTTAATCAAATCTCACTCTCAAGAGTTAAAGAGAATGGATGAAAGAAGAATCAGAAAGACTGAATCAGAAGAATCATGTCATGAGGAAAATTTACATGATGCTACTGAGAAACTATTAGTTCAAGAATAAATTGTGGAAGTTCATTAGGAAAGGGTTTCCCCTGTTCCTCACTATGATGGAAATGAATAATCATTAAAAGTCCATATTAGTATTCCTGAATGAGCTCAATAGAGCAATTAAAATTTATTATCTGAATTTGAAACTCCAAAAGATCAAATTGTTGAATCAAATTGAGAATTAAGAGTTTTGTATGATTAGATGGCCCCAAAATCTTATATTCAGGAAGTGATACTATTGATTTAGTACATTTTAGAGAAGTGTTCAGAATAACACTTTGCTGGAGGTATGCTTGGTTCAAATTTTCAGTTAAAAATAATATAGTTATCCTAGTCTATGGATAATGTAACTGCACATATTGAATCTCTTCAATGTGAAGTCTTCACAAAATAAATGTATCAAAATCTTCAGATAATTGTAGTAAAAATAAAGTTAGAAGGATGCTGGTTACAACAAAAGAAGTTGTAAAATCTATTAATATATCAACAAATGAAATAAGTTTTATTATTAATCATAAACTTCCAGAAGCATAGGAAAATTCACTTCGAGTAAATAAGGATATAAGTTTCATCATCACTCTTCTAGGAAAGTTGGTTGTCTCTTTGATAAGTAACTATGTAGAACTTGAATATAAAGTTGAAAACCTACATGAAGTGGTGGTAAATAGTATCAACTTGATGTCTTAGATGATTATGAAGTAGATTCTAATGCCTTTGATGAATCTTCATACAAGATTTTACCTTCAAAAAAATATGAAACTATTTCTATTGTTGGTATGACAAAGAACCAGTTTGAAGTGTTAAGGAATTTGATTTCAAATTGTGGAAAGAAAGGAGACTTATAAAACTTCATTGGGAATTTCTATCAATGTGTATGGAATAGTTTCAAAATTCTTCTGGATTATTTTAAGAATTATATGGTAAAAAGGATTGATGCATATACTGAAACAATTTTTCAAATTCATGGAAGAAGGCTTCCTAGACCACAGATTGTCAACCATCACCCGTCCACCTCTCAACGCCTTAAACAAATCTTTGATCCATTCTAGGATTATAAAAATGAAAATATAAGGTATTTCTAAAGAAATTTATTTATTCTTAACTAAACCATCTTTTAAATTACCCTTTACTCTTGAAGATAAATTTGATCTGGAAAGGTAATAACAAGCTGCACACAATATTATGTCGACACCAGTTAGGTTTTCTTGCAGAGAGCATATCGGTATTAGAGAATCCATACTAATATTGGGAAACGTTATTTGCATGATAGATTATTATCCTCTTCCTTTATCCTTGTTACCTCATGACAACCCATTTATTTTAATAATCCACCAACCAAAATTTAGTTCATATCAAGCAGTTGATACATTCAATCTTTTTAAGTTCATGAAATCATTTTCCCAGTGGTTGGGAAATCTCAAAACATTTAAAATATGACACCTTTTATGGAATTTACATACTTAAATATAGTTTATTTAACATCTTTTTGAATTATCATTATGCTTTATCTTCTTAATTTTTTTACACTAATCTTAATAATTTACATTTGAATATTTTATTACCATTATTTTTTATATTTATCTATTGTTTATTTATACTATATTGGCTTAATATTTCATTATGACTTCTCTTGTTTATCGAGAAATATAATTAACCGATTACTACTTTTTTATGCAATATAAACCTTATTACTTATCCTACTTCCTTTTGATTTCATAAAAAGGTGGATAAGAAAAAGAAAATATAATTTTTAATTTTTATTTTTTTTCTCTCATTTATAAAAGGGGGAGAAGAAAATGAAAATAAAAAATTATTTTATATTTCAAAAATAAGAGAAGAAAAGGGAAATTCTCAGAGAAGGAAAATAAAATATTCATATTTCTGAAAGTTTAATGTTTAGTGTATGAATTTTTTGTTTTTTCATTAAATGGGTTTTGTGATCATAAAAAGGGGGAGATTGTTGAAAATATGTTTCTTCAACATATCTTCATGTTATGTGTTTGTATGATTCAAAAAAATCCCTATTTTTATTCTAACAAGTTTCCCTAAAGTGTTTTTGAATGTACTCATCTTACACTGTGTGTTTAAGTATTTATTTTATATGAAAGTACTTTATATTATGAGAATTGAAGAATCTGTTGCTCAGAATGTGTAACAACCATAAACCCAGTATCCTAGAGACAGTGGTCATTTTATTATAATGGCATAGATATAAGAGATCATATCACCAAGGATCAAACAATTTATTAGTCTTAAAGAAACTAGATACATACATGGTTCCATTATTACATTGGTAATTAAAAATAGTACATAAAAAAAATAAAATAAACTACTTCTTATCAATTATTCAAAGATTTCATCTTCACAACTTAGGGAAGGAAAAAAATAAAAGGGTGAGATGAAATTCTTAGTAAGGGTTATATGAAACAATAATAAGTGAAGTAAAGTCAATAAGGAATAAACACTATAGAAAAGTGAATAATTTGAAAAATACATTCCATCAATAAAATGACACTGAAATTGAGTCTATATATTTTTTCATAGTGAAAATATCATGGAAAGTAACAACTAAATACTGAATGAATAAGATGATTATTTATTCGATGTCATGTATCTGGCACATGAACCATTATACCGTCAAAACAATTTAAGTATATGGGTAAAAACCCATATGATTATACTTGGAAATTAACATTAAGGGTTTGTCCCCAACTATTTTGTCTCATGATACCTGTCGATGCACTAAGGGGCTATATAATATCGGGCCCCACCCGTCACTGCAAGTCTAAATCATTTCTCATATATAGATTCAATTCAATAAAATCATTCAAATAAAAGACCATATATAAACATGGTATATAGATAAGACAATGATCATATCCAAGATACAAGGAATATGGATATTTAATTAAATCTTCAATGAACAATGATCATAAATAAAAGGGAAGTATACATACACCACACACAAGGAATAAGTGGCGAATGAGACATAACCAAATGGAATATCCTAATGGATTCTATGAAAGAATGGATTTAAATTATAATTGGTCATTAAAAAGGAAAAATTGGAATATATCAGGATAAATTATGTTAAACTGAAGTGAAAACATGTAAAAAGAGTTTTTAAGAAGCTTTAAAAAAGCGCCTCTTTAGTGCGGTTTAAGGGAAAATATTAAAGAGTATTTAAAACAGAAAAGGCATAATTGTTTGTATAAAACCAAAAAATGAACCAATATAGTTTTTAATGATAAAATTATTTATTTTATAAAAACAATTGTATCTTAAAATAGATTATGGATGGTAATTGAAAATGGGTAAGAAATTGGGAAGTTCCCTTTAACCGGGCTTGCTTATTGAGAGGAATTGAAATCCTTATAAAACATGTATTTACCATCAAAAAAGCATATTTGAGCTAGTCAAATATATATAAAACATAAAAATAGAATTTAGGAAGTGTATATAATAATAATTAAGAATTACATTGGGGTAAATAGGGGAAATCATAACCCGAAGGAAAAATGGAGGTTCAGGGAGAATCCCTTACCTTATGTTCGAATGTGTTCTGCAGTTAATCTCAATGTACTGGATAATGAGATTAAATCCATTAATTGATTAATTAAGAACCTTTTCTACATGTATTTGATTTATTATAATTTTATTAAGTTCATTTATTGAATTTTTGATGAGTTATAAGATACAATTTATTGTTTTGGAGCGTTTCTTTCTTTGGTTTCCATGATCAGTTTACTTGTGTACATATATGGAAAATCAGGTAAAATGAGAAAACTTGTATAGAATTAAAATTATATGTTATTAATGAAATTATATAACATTAAATGTTTATATGTTTCATTCAGTAATATGGTATTAGGATGAATCATTAGATAAAATGTTAGTGATAATCGTTTAGATTATTTTAGAGTTGTTTCAATCATCACGAACCAGTTCTATTTTTGTTAATTAATATTATTTATATATACTAGTTCAAGAACTTTAAATAATATTTAATAAATATATTATAATATTTTTAAACGTAAAAATGGTTTTATGACCATCCTTTAAGGCGTAATTGAAAAATTAAAACACATCCTCCATGAAATTGGTAAATCGACACCTCACTGATGATGTTTTCATTTTTAGAATAAAAAGAAGAGGAGAAGAGACTTGATGGTGAATTTTACATTAAAATAACAAAATTATAGTATAAATAAGATACCAAAGTCATCATTTGTGTTTGTACAAAGGATTTAAGAAGAGTATAAAAATACAAAAGAAAGTGAAAAGAAAAATAAAGAAAGTGAAAAAGGATTTTACCTCTTGAATTATTCTCCTTAAGAACCTCCTTAGGGAAATTAGTTTTGGTATTTTTTTGTGACCTAAACCTCCTAGATGTGTGGAAGAGTCTTTTGAAGTGGATTGGGTATAAATTGGACAATCTTTAAAGCTTAAGAGGTGAAATCTAAAGAGGTGGTGAAGGGTGATATTTATTGTAGAAGAGAGGGGTGTCTTTTCATTATCTTATTTATTAGTTTATTATTTGTCTCAAGATAAGAAATAGTGATGATTAATTGAATAAATAAATTAAATAGAGAAGGATAGTTCAATATTATGGTTCTTATATCAGCAGTGAATCAAGGAATAGTGTATTTAACTTAAAATTTATATATACTGTAATTTACAATATCTTATTATTCACCAAAAATTCAACTATTTTAGAAAAATCCAAAAAAATCACCATAACCATTTTTTGATGTGTATAATTAAAAATGAACTCCATTTTATAAAGATAAATTTTTAAATATGAGAAATTTAATTTTTAAATAAAATCACAATTTACTTGAAAAATAACAATTTTAAAATTATTACTGATTTTATAACACTTTGAAAAATTAATTAAGGTCTCATAAAATTATCTTATAATCATAAGAGAAAAAAATATTAATTTTTGAATAAATTTTATGAAAATAAATTTTATTTTAAATCATTATATTAATTATAAAATTAAAAATAATCTGTAACACCCCAAGCTTCCACGGTATGTTTCCCTTCGAATAATGCAATGGCGTGCATTGTACGCAACTTCGAGATTCTAACACACCACAACCAATCAAACTAGCCGTTATGAATAGTAATACCTACTTTTTGAAATTTTATAAATTCTATTTCTCAAAATGGACTTCATTTTTGGATTCGGAATATCGAATTTATCCTATGGTGAAATTTTGGAACTATTCGGATAACACTTATATTTTGATGAATAGTGAAAATTACTAAATTTTAATTAAAAACAACTTTTTAAATCAAAATAATTTATAGTGATAAATTATATTATTGAGTGGTTTTAAAGTATAATTAGAATATATTTTTACAATTTTATCCAATGGTGTTCATTAGAATTAATTTCACTTTGAAATTGGACCTAAACAATTGTCAATCTTTTGATATATATTGTTTCTTAAAAACACGCTATTTGTTGTGACAACGAGAATTAATTATAAAATTAATTAATGACACTTATATGTTTAGAATTTTTTAAAATAGAAATCATTTTTGAATTTGGAATATCAATTATAGCTTAGGGTGAAATTTTGGCATTGTTCTGAAAAACTTAAATTTTTGATGAATAGTGAAACTACTAAGTGGTAGTTAAAAAAACGGAATTTTTCATAAAACTTAATTTTACCACTTCTGTGAATGGAATTTCGAAAATCCGAGAGACACAGTTAATATCAAGAAGTAAAATGTGGTTCAATGGGATGAAAATAATTTTTGGTGAATAGTAACTTTTTACTTTTATTTACCACAGTTAAAAGTAAATAGGGTAATTAAGGGTAAAAATGATATTAATATTAACCTAACACATGTCCTAATTCTATTGTACAAGTGTATCTCGACCAAAAACAACCTTAGGAATAAAATATTATAATTTAGGTCCACTTGGATTAGATTAGGACATTTATTATTATTTAATTCAAAGAAGAGTTAAAAAAGTTAAAATCAAAATTTATTTACTAAAACATTTTTAATATAGAGTTATACATAAGATAAATTCGATTGTAAATATTCATTAGAAAGATAATAAGACTTCATACATAATTATATTTTATTTATAATTTTTAAACATTAAATAATTTAATATATTTATGACACAATGATGATGCAGTAATTACCATAATAGTGAAAAATTAAAATAATTGATATTATAAATACCCAAATAAATATAATTTAAGATTTTTAATGAATTAAAATAATTTTCTAGGATAATATGAAATATTAGGATTGATTTAATTAACTTTTTTCGAAGTAATCGTTCTGTTATGAGTTTCACAAAAATCAACTATTGAATAGTGTCAAAATTGACATAAAAGAGTTTTTAAAACAAATATTATATTATTAATTGATATTAAATTCCTAAAAATCTAAGGTTCGGAAAAGACACTTATATCATGATAGGTATATCATTAATGGACCACTTGGGGGTCTCTTGGATGTATATAGTAAGTTTATTAACTATATAATATAAAAATACAAAGTGACATGGTAAATGTCAAACTAATTAACTAAGAGTTAAAACTAAAATATAAGGTTAATATAGTAACCCAAACCTGTCTAAATTCTATTGGTTTAATGGTTTTCAACCTATCCCCACCTTAACCTTTGAATAAAAAACTTTGGAGCCATTAGAAACCGAATATGAATTTATTATAAATTAATATTTCTAGATTTTCCAAAGGTGCCCATCACCCCTCTTATAAAAGGGAACTCTTCCTTCTCATTTCTTCACACCTTCAAAGCCTTTTGGTTTGGCCAAACCCTGCCCAAATACTCTATAAACTTCCCTCAATACAACCTAGAGGCCTTATTTTGATCAGAAATCCAACCTAAGGAGCCCTTTTGATCAAATCAAAAGGAAGAACCCAAAGAAGAGGTAATGTTTTCACCACCCCTTTTCAAGTTCCTTTCTTCTTCCACTACTTATTTCTTTGTTATTACCATTCTAAAATAATAACTCCAGTATCTTATATATACTGTGATGTTATTATAATTATGGTACAACTATATTCAGTATTCTATCCACCCTTTGAATAAGATGTCACCATACGTGCGTACGTACGACTTACCATCTCCACGTCGTGGTGTAATTGTTATTCAATATATTATTATTTGGGTGGGTATAATAATGACGTGTAACTCATTTAAATAATAAATATAACATGATAATTATTGTGTATATATGATATACCATCCTATTATATATTATTTTAATATCAAAAGAATGATATTGTCGCTCGTGCGTACGTACGGACTACCGTCTCCACAAACGTGATGAGATTCATTCTCCATCATATCAATTCAAGTATAATTATCATTTTATGATTTAAAAATAATTTTTAAGAACTTTATATCATTCTGGATATGAATAAGATACAACCTATCCATGAAAAACATGGCTTATGTAACAAAACATATAAAAGAAAACGAGTAAGTTAACACCCGAAACGACGATAATTCTAAGATATTATTAACAAAGCAATATTAAAAGATCATATATGATATAATATTAATGTATATGATTCATGAATAATTTAATAACAATTATTTCAACATTATACAGGAGGTTAACCTACCCCCAACCAAGGAAAAGTACAAGGTAAGGGGTTTCTTAACTCACTCTTAATTTCGTGAGAATTCCATTGTTCACCACTTAATTATTGCATGTGGTGTATGTGTACTACCAATGATTGTATTCATTGTGTAATATACTCTAATTTATGGGTATTTACATCATCATTGTATGATCCTTCTTTCATGGGTGTATGTTTTGTATGTTACCTAATCGATAAGGGAATTCCAATTTTCAATTTCCACTCATTTGGCTTTACGCATATTTCATTGATTATATTACCCCAAGATTATGTGTGGAATCACTATTCATTTGATTATGTCATAATTTCCACTCCCATTTCTGTGGATATACTTTTTATACACATAATCACTCCATTGATAAATTCTCAAGTCATCGGTATGAACTTGATACGAGTAATTTTTACTCAATCTCAATTTGTTGAGATAAACATCCAATTCATTGGTGTTGTTTTTACTAGAATATGTGTGAATGTCCCTTGATTGTTTTACACTGAATATCCAATCATATTTAGTGTATTTATATTTGTCACACATAATTATGTCGTTGATTTATCCTTAACCTAAGGATACAGCCTTTATGAGAGATTTCATCTAAATTTACATTCCATTGAGACTTCTTTGTTGTTATACACCAAATCACTTTTATGTGGTGTATATAATGTACTTTGACATAATATATCATGAATCCATTTATTCTCATGATATTACAAAGTTTTGATTACCTCAATTATTTGTATTCAAGTGTCTCTCTTTTGGTTAGAAACTCTAACTAAAATAACATTTTTAAATGTTTTAAAGACCTATTCTTCTAAATCTTTCTCATTAATGTCCATGTTTTAAAAAAATGGTTTTAAGGATTTGTTTATATGAACATTAAAGTTTTAAAATCAAAATTCCTTTTAAAAGTTTCAAAGAGGTATGGGACACTTTGATTCTAAAATCTATTTTAAATGGATTCTTGACAAATAGTGTGACTTTTAAATGATTTCAAGAAAAAGGGGGATATTTCACTCTAATTGTTTTGATGATTATTTTCATCTATGTCAATATCCTTCATCATTCTCGATTGAGGTTAATATGATACAATACAATCTTCCATATTGTATCGAATGAGTTATGTTTTAGTGTGGATGTGCTATTTTTATACCATTCATGGTTTGTGGATAAAGTATTGACATGTTTATGTTATGTTTAAAACTTTTCATATGAGGAATGCATTGGACTTAGTAAGTGACGGGTGGAGCCCGCTATAGCTCCTCGATGCATCGGTAGGTCTCATGAGACAAACTAGTGTCTTGGCACAAGGCCTTGGAAAAATCTTATTTGTAGTCTTGGCACGAGGCCTTGGATATGTGGTTATGATAGTCTGACATTATGCATTCCGTCATTATGAAAGTGATATTTCATATGATCATTCGACTAGTAGAATATCCATGTGAGTAAGTAAATTTAATTATTTTATTTTATCTTTTCCATTTTATGCTGAAGTTCAAGTTTAAAAGGATTTCGTTTTAGTTATAAACTGCCTTAAGTGTTTATGCTTATCTATGAAAGATTCTGCTATAATGTTATCCTTACCGAGCATCTGAGCTCACCCCTTTCAATGTTTTATTTTTCCCAGGATTATAAAGAAGTAATTTATGAATGACCTGCAGGGATAATGTGAAGGGATATGAAGACAAGATGTTGTTGTAGTTTTTTTACCTGATGATGTAATGTAAGACTTATGAATATATCTAGTGTTTCCAAGACTACTAAACTAATCGGTCTTTCGAGACTTGATCCTTTGTGATCATTCCAATGTTATGTAATAATGCACCGACTCTGGGTATCTAGGGTCGGGGCGTTACAGTTGGTATCAGAGGAAGTTTAGTACAAACCTTGGAAGCTAGATTTAGATAAACTCTGATTAGAGCACGTAGACCTAAGATGAACTTTGAGGATTAGTATAGAAGAACTTCCTAGAATTTTGGTATTGCAGAGATTTTGTGAGTTTTCCGAGCAATACATCCCTGTCTGGATACGAGCAGGTAGAGGCGGATCTGGCACAGATGTACCTAGGGGTAAAACCCAAAAGCACCGCTTTGAGCTAGACTCGAACAGGAACTGGTGCACGACAACGGGCCTTGCTGCACTCTTGGTTACGACACTCCTGGGGGATATGCTTAGGATAATTTACATTTTCTTTGAAAACCGATTTAAAGTATTATATATATAAGATGAGAGTAAATGACCTTGGTTAATCATAATGTGTTTCAAATTGAGAATATGGTGACATTTTAATCTCTAAATGATTATATGACTACTATTACTCACACAATGCTTTCTGGTTTTAGTCAATGGCTGGATTCCAAGGAAGTCATAGTGACTTTGAGAATGATGTACAAGGTTGGAACGGTGGTGGCAATGAGAAACAAAATGGAATGTTGATAGGCGTAAAAGATATCGTCTTTATGCCAAATCAATTTTCCAAAAATATGATCAATAATATATATATATTAACCAATTACCGGACTCAACAAAGAAGAGAAAGGTGATGAATGATAAGAGCTCCGGTAGTAGAGACCATGGAGAAAGAAATCCTCAATTTCTATCATGCAGGAAATGTGGAAGGAGACACCTAGGAAAGTGTCTCAATGGGACAAAGAAATGCTTTACGTGCAGGAAGGAAGGACATAAAGTGAAGAATTGCCAAAGAAAAATGAAGAGTACTATGGAAGAAGATAAAAGTGGTCCCAAGAATCCATTTACAGTCATTTGCCGTAAATGTATGGGACCTAGCTATTACCTGAGTGAATGTACTATTCTATAGGGTATTTTCTTGGTCAGAGAAGAGGCTATGTAGAAATAAATGGTTGGATAAATGTTTAAAAATTATTAGTGATCCTTGTTGAAGGGTTTACTTTGGAATAATTTTCTCTTGTATTTGTAACCCTAACGTTTTCCATGTGAGAATGATATTTATGGAAGAATTATCTTTTCTCTTGTGGATATAGTTATAAATAACCATTTGGTTTTATATGATCATTGGGTTTGAGGAAATTACAAATTATTATAATTTGGGATGAAAATGCAAGGTATGAGATAACATTTGTGGTTAAATTATGTTATGGTTATTTTGAGGATTTTATCTCATTTTGGTAATGTTATAAAATATAGTTTTTGAAAAAGGACAACACGTAGACCGTGTGACAACCCGTCGCGTCGAACAAAGCTGTGGAAATCAAACCCACAACCAAAGTGCGATTGGGATTTATCACCTACCACTGGACTACGTGAAGTCCCTAGTTAGTATGAATATTATTTTTAGTTAAATGATTTTATTGATTAATAATAATTTGATTTGGGATCTTATGTCTTATCAAATGAATACCCTTATTAAAGGAAAATGATTTGGTGATTAAGTGATAAATGTTATTTTGGAAGTTGTTCGTTTTGTTGAGAACACTATATGCCAAAGGAAAATAGAGTAGTATGGGATTTCATTTGAGGAGTAATGGTGGTTTTTTATCTATGTTTTTATTGTGGATTTATAATGATTTGGGTTATTTATGAAAATTATTAGGTTAATTACTTTTAAGTATGTGACTTTAAGAGTAATTAATGTCATTTGGAGATTCAATTTAACATGGAAGACTAAATTCTTAATAAGTTTTGGTTTTCAATATTAGTTTTGATTATATTAAAGGATTCTGAGGACAATTTATTATTGAATGGTATTTATTTAACTTTGGGGTATTGTTGGTTTAATTTTGGAAATTATGATTAGTGTTTATTTCTCTCAAGGAATATCCTTTTGGGGGATCATTAGATCTTGTACTAACCATTTTAGTTTTGATTAATCTCTAAAGACAATGTAAATATATAGTTCATCCTGCACGGATCATGTGATTCTATAGAAGTTTATTCTAGCTCTTCCAGTGTGACCAAGTCTTCTTGAATACTCATCGTTTAAAAAAAAATGAGTTAGTGGTGAAAATTTATTAAAGAATAAAACTCTACTTAAAATGTAAGTATATATCTTTATATTCCTAGTTAATATCATAAATAAATTCCTCATCCTTATGTAATGTAACTTAAAACAAAAAAAATGTTGTTCGTTTACTTTCCTACTAGGAGACTAATGTCCGTTTGTCCCAACACAAATTTGTGGTTTTATTATTGTTAACTTTCTCCTGATCATGATTTCTATCCCTCTCCATCATAACTTGACACTTAGTTTATCATCCATATCCATGTTTTCCTACATGGAATCTGAGTATGGGTTATCTTGGTTGACCTTTATACCTCTCTTTCTTTCTTTTAAAGTGATAGTTTTATTGACTCTTTTTTCGATTTGGGACTTTCCATTATATTCCCAAGCACAATTTTAAAAATTACGAGGACGTAATTTATTTAAGGAGGGGAGAATGTAACACCCCAAGCTTCCACAGTACGTTTCCCTTTGAATAATGCAATGGCGTGCATTGTACGCAACTTCGAGATTCTAACACACCACAACCAATCAAACTAGCCGTTATGAATAGTAATACCTACTTTTTGAAATTTTATAAATTCTATCTATCAAAATGGACTTCATTTTTGGATTCAGAATATCGAATTTATCCTAGGGTGAAATTTTGGAACTTTTCGGATAACACTTATATTTTGATGAATAGTGAAAATTACTAAATTTTAATTAAAAACAACTTTTTAAATCAAAATAATTTATAGAGATAAATTATATTATTGAGTGGTTTTAAAGTATAATTAGAATATATTTTTACCATTTTATCCAATGGTGTTCATTATAATTAATTTCACTTTGAAATTGGACCTAAACAATTGTCAATCTTTTGATATATATTGTTTCTTAAAAACACGCTATTTGTTGTGACAACGAGAATTAATTATAAAATTAATTAATGAAACTTATATTTTTAGAATTTTTTAAAATATACATCATTTTTGAATTTGGAATATCAATTATAGCTTAGGGTGAAATTTTGGCATTGTTCTGAAAAACTTAAATTTTTGATGAATAGTGAAACTACTAAGTGGTAGTTAAAAAAACTGAATTTTTCATAAAACTTAATTTTACCACTTCTGTGAATGGAATTTAAAAAATCCGAGAGACACGGTTAATATCAAGAAGTAAAATGTGGTTCAATGGGATGAAAATAATTTTTGGTGAATAATAACTTTTTACTTTTATTTACCACGGTTAAAAGTAAATAGGGTAATTAAGGGTAAAAATGATATTAATATTACCATAACACATGTCCTAATTCTATTGGACAAGTGTATCTCGATAAAAAACAACCTTAAGAATAAAATATTATAATTTAGGTCCACTTGGATTAGATTAGGACATTTATTATTATTTAATTCAAAGAAGAGTTAAAAAAGTTTACTAAAACATTTTTAATATAGGGTTATACATAAGATAAATTCGATTGTAAATATTCATTAGAAAGATAATAAGATTTACTATATAATTATATTTTATTTATAATTTTTAAATATTAAATAATTTAATATATTTATGACACAATGATGATGCAGTAATTACCATAATAGTGAAAAATTAAAATAATTGATATTATAAATACCCAAATAAATATAATTTAAGACTTTTAATGAATTACACTAATTTTATAGAATAATATGTCATATTATTATTGATTTAATTAATGTTTTTCGAAGTAATCGTTCTGTTATGAGTTTCAAAAAAATCAACTATTGAATAGTGTCAAAATTGACATAAAAGAGTTTTTAAAACAAATATTATATTATTAATTGATATTAAATTACTAAAAATCTAAGGTTCGGCCAAGAGACTTATATCATGATAGGTATATCATTAATGGACCACTTGGGGGTCTCTTGGATATATATAGTATTTTATTAACTATATAATATAAAAATACAAAGTGACATGGTAAATGTCAAACTAATTAACTAAGAGTTAAAACTAAAAGATAAGGTTAATATACTAACCCAAACCTGTCTAAATTCTATTGGTTGAATGGTTTTAGACCTAACCCCACCTTAACCTTTTAATAATAAACTTTGGAGCCATTAGAAACCGAATATGAATTTATTATAAATTAATATTTCTAGCTTTTCCAAAGGTGCCCCTCACCCCTCTTATAAAAGGGAACTCTTCCTTCTCATTTCATCACACCTTAAAATCCTTTTGGTTCGGCCAACCCCTTCCCAAATACTCTCTCAAATTCCCTCACTACAACCTAGAGGCCTTAGTTTGATCATAAATCCAACCTAAGGACCCATTTTGATCAAATCAAAAGGAAGAACCCGAAGAAGAGGTAATGTTTTCACCACCCCTTTTCAAGTTCCTTTCTTCTTCCACTTCTTCTTTCTTTGTTATTACCATTCTAAAATAATAACTCCAGTATCTTATATATACTGTGATTTTATTATAAATATGGTACAACCATATTCAGTATTCTATCCACCCTTTGAATAACATGTCACCATACGTGCGTACGTACGGCTTACCGTCTCCACGCCGTGGTGTAATTGTTATTCAATATATTATTATTTGGGTGGGTATAATAATGATGTATAACTCATTTAAATAATAAATATAACATGATAATGATTCTTTATATATGATATACCATCCAATTATATATTATTTTAATATCAAAAGAATGATATTGTCGCTCGTGCGTACGTACGGACTACCGTCTCCACGAACGCGATGAGATTCATTCTCCATCATATCCATTCAAGTATAATTATCATTTGATGATTTAAAAATAATTTTTAATAACTTTATATCATTATGGATATGAATAAGATACAACCTATCCCTAAAAAACATGGCTTATGTAACAAAACATATAAAAGAAAACGAGTAAGTTAACACCTGAAACAACGATAATTCTAAAGTATTATTAACAAAGCAATGTTAAGAGATCATATATGATATCATATTAATGTATATGATTCATGAATAATATAATAACAATTATTTCAACATTATAAAGGAAGTTAACCTACCCCCAACCAAGGAAAAGTACAAGGTAAGGGGTTTCTTAACTCACTCTTAATTTCGTGAGAATTCCATTGTTCACCACTTAATTATTGCATGTGGTGTATGTGTAATGCCCATGATTGTATTCATTGTGTAATATACTCTAATTTATGGGTATTTACATCATCATTTTATGATCCTTCTTTAATGGGTGTATGTTTTTTATGTTACCTAATCGATAAGGGAATTCCAATTTTCAATTTCCACTCATTTGGCTTTACACATATTTCATTGATTATATTACCCCAAGATTATGTGTGGAATCACTATTAATTTGATTATGTCATAATTTCCACTCCCCTTTCTGTAGATATACTTTTTATACACATAATCACTCCATTGATAAATTCTCAAGTCATCAGTATGAACTTGATAAGAGTAATTTTTACTCAATATCAATTTGTTGAGATAAACATCCAATTCATTGGTGTTGTTTTTACTAGAATATGTGTGAATGTCCCTTGATTGTTTTACACTAAATATCCAATCATATTTAGTGTATTTATATTTGTCACACATAATTATGTCGTTGATTTATCCTTAACCTAAGGATACGGCCTTTATGAGAGATTTCATCTCAATTTACATTCCATTGAGACTTCTTTGTTGTTATACACCAAATCACTTTTATGTGGTGTATATAATGTACTTTGACATATATAGTATATCATGAATCCATTTATTCTCATGATATTACAAAGTTTTGATTACCTCAATTATTTGTATTCAAGTGTCTCTCTTTTGGTTAGAAACTCTAACTAAAATACCATTTTTAAATGTTTTAAAGACCTATTCTTCTAAATCTTTCTCATTAATGTCCATGTTTTAAAAAAATGGTTTTAAGGATTTATTTATATGGAAATTAAAGTTTTAAAATCAAAATTCCTTTTAAAAGTTTCAAAGTGGTATGGGACACTTTGATTCTAAAATCTATTTTAAATGGATTCTTGACAAATAGTGTGACTTTTAAATGATTTCAAGAAAAAGGGGGATATTTCACTCTAATTGTTTTGATGATTATTTTCATCTATGTCAATATCCTTCATCATTCTCGATTGGGGTTAATATGATACAATACAATCTTCCATATTGTATCGAATGAGTTATGTTTGACTGTGGATGTGCTATTTTTATACCATTCATGGTTTGTGGATAAAGTATTGACATGTTTATGTTATGTTTAAAACTTTTCATATGAGGAATGAATTGGACATAGTAAGTGACGGGTGGAGCCCGCTATAGCTCCTCGATGCATCGGTAGGTCTCATGATACAAACTAGTGTCTTGGCACAAGACCTTGGCAAAATCTTATTTGTAGTCTTGGCACGAGGCCTTGGCTATGTGGTTATGATAGTCTGGCATTATGCATTCCATCATTATGAAAGTGATATTTCATGTGATCATTCAACTAGTAGAATATCCATTTGAGTAATTAAATGGAATTATTTTATCTTATATTTGCCATTTTATGCTGAAGTTCAAGTTTAAAAGGATTTCGTTTTAGTTATAAACTGCCTTAAGTGTTTATGCTTATCTATGAAAGCTTCTGCTATAATGTTATCCTTACTGAGCATCTGATCTCACCCCTTTCAATGTTTTATTTTTCCCAGGATTATGAAGAAGTGATTTATGAATGACCTGCGGGGATAATATGAAGGGATATTAAGGCAAGATGTTGTTGTAGTTTTTTTACCTTATGATGTAATGTAAGACTTATGAATATATCTAGTGTTTCCAAGACTACTAAACTAATTGGTCTTTCGAGACTTGATCCTTTGTGATCATGCCAATGTTATGTAATAATTCACCGACTCTGGGTATCTAGGGTCGGGGCATTACATAATCATTTATGTTTTATAAAAAAATATCAACACTTAATTAATAATTTCAAAATTTTTTTTTTACTTTTACTATGATATAATTATATAATATTACCATTTATAAGATTCCTAAACTTTATTTATACTTTCATAAGTGAATTTACTATTCTAATGGTCACATTACTATTCCTAATGGTCACATTACTATTCCAATGGTCAAGTTACTATTAATAGTATATTACTATTTGTTTAAGATTTTTTTTGTGTAACATAAACTATTTATTTAAGAAGATACATACCATAAAATATTGAGGTTTTATATTATTCACTCATTTGGAAATTTTTTCCTTGAAATTTTCACAAATATTTCCTTCTAAAAAGATGAGGGTGGTTCTTCTTCTTTTCATCTTTAGGTTCCCACATTTCTTCTTCCATTTTATGGTTTCTCCAAAGAAACTTTACCAGTTGAGTCATCCGATTTCTCAATACTTACTCTCTTGTGTAAAGAATCTTGATAGGATCTTCATAGTAAGACAAATCAGGTTCTAGTTCTATTTCTTCTTATGTGAGTACATGCATTGGGTCTATCATGTACTTATTTAACAATGATATATGGAACACATTATGAACTTTAGAGAGACTTGGTGGCATTAATAATTGGTATTCCACTGCTCTAATTATTTACAGAATTTCAAATAGTCTGGTGTATCTAGGGCTCAGTTTCCCTTTCTTGACAAACCTAAAGACACCCTTCCATAGAGATACTTTTAGGAAGACATTATCTTCCACTTGAAATTACAAATACTTTCTCCTGTTGTCATCATAACTCTTTTATCTACTTTTAGATTCTTTAATATAAGCCTGAATAGTCTTTACCTTTATCATTGTCTCTTCAATAAGTTCTGGTCCTATAAGTTTCCTCTCACCAAACTTCCTCCCAAAAAAGTTGGAGTTTGAAATCTCTTTCCATAAAATGCTTCATATGGATCCATTTGATTACTATAATGGAAACTATTATTATAAGAAAATTACACTAAAGTTAAATATTGATCCCAGATAGCTTGAACTTCAAGTGATAATGATATAAATATGTCTTCCAATGTTTGAATAATCCTTTCAGACTGTCCATTGGTTTGAGGGTGATAAGTAGTACTCATATGAAGGCTAGTATCCAAAACCTTTAGAAGTATCTTCTAGAATTCTGATATAAAACGAGGATCTTGATCAGAAACAATATATAGGGTTTCACCATAAAGTCTTATAACTTTATTAATATAAAGTCTTTCTAGGTTCTCTAGTGTCAAATCTTCCCTTATAGTAAAGAAATGTGCAGATTTGGTAATTTGATCAACAATAACCCATATTTCATTATTCCTTCTAGGTATCCTTAGTATTCTTATGAAAAAGTACATAGTAATGTCATCCAAAATCCACATAATAATAGCTAGAGGTTTCATAACTCTTCTAGGATGCTAAATCTCAACCTTTACTTGTTGATAAACTTGTAATCTTGATACATATTCAACAATTTCCCACTTCATATTATCCCACCAAAAGTGTTCCTTCAGATCTCTATACATATTGGTACTAAAAAAATGTATAAATAATTTTGAGCCATGAGAATCATTTAACAGTTCCCTTTTTAGATCTGGTATTGATAAGACACATAAACTCTTTCCAAATTCGAGAACTCCATCCTAATAAATGAAGTCTTCCAATCTTCCATCCTTAATGGATTTAATTTTCTTTTGAAAATTCTCATCATCAGATTGAGAGCTTTTTATCTTCTTCATTAAAGATGGTTTATCAATCATTTTAAAAAGGAATGATGTTTCCCTTTTCTTAATAATTCCCATATCCATTTTCACTAAATCCATGAATATAGGATCTTTCTCAATCTTCATTTGGGTCGAAAGTCTATGATTTTTACTCCTTAATGCACATGATACCTTATTTTCCTTTCCTATATGGTAGCGTATTGAGAAATCACAATATTTTATTAACTCAATCCATCACCTTTTCCTCCTGTTGATTTCTTTATGTGTAACGATTTATTTGAAACTCTTGTGATCCATATATATATATATATCATATCTTTCACCATAAATATTGTGTCTCCATACATTTAAAGAAACTATTATATCTAATAACTCAAGATCATGAGTTGGATAATTTTGTTCAGGAGTATTCAACTTCTTGATGCATATAAAATAAATTTATCATTTTACATAATGAAAAAACCTAGTATATTCTTTGATTAATTGTTGTATATCACAAACCAATAATTTCTTGACAGAAGAGTCAAAATTGGAGTATTGACCAATCTTCTCTTCAATTCTTCAAAACATTATTTACATTATTTTGTCCATATGAACCTAACCCCCTTATATGTGAGGTTGGTTAACGGGTTAGCCAATTGGGAACATTTTTTAATGTAACACCGATAGTGGCCTGCTAAACCGATGAAACTACATACCTTAGTTATGTTTGTTGGCGTATCTCATTCTTGGATTGCATTTGTCTTCACCAGATCAACTTAGATTCTATACTTAGAGACAATATGGCCAAGAAAAGAAATTATTTGAATCCATAATTCACACTTTCTAAATTTCCCATATAACTCTTTTCATCTAAGAGTCTTCAGAACAATCCAAAAGTGGTTCTCATGGTCCTCACAGCTTTTGGCTACACCAAGATATCATCAATAAATACCATAATAAAATTATCAAGATATTCCTTGAATACTATGTTCATTAGATCAATAAAAACAAAGGGTGCATTAGTCAGTACAAATGGAATTACTATAAACTCATAATGTCCATACCCAGTTCAAAATGTCATCTTCAGAATATCTTCTATATTTACATATAGTTTATGATATCCAGAATGAATGTCAATCTTTGAAAAATATTGAGATCTATGAAGTTGATCAAATAAATCATAAATGCGAGGTACTTTTTCTTTATTATAATACGATTTATTTCTCTATAGTCAATGCACAACCTCAAGGATCCATCTTTCTTCTTAACAAAAAGAATAGGGGATCCCCATAGATAAACACTAGGGTGAATAAATCCCTTATTACTCAAATCCTCTAGTTGTTTATTTATCTCCACTTATTGCACAATTTAAATTCTATAAGGATTATTTGATATTAGTCTTTCATCAGGGATTAGATCAATGGTAAATTCAACTTCATGCTCTGGGGGTTTTCTGGGTAATTCATGAGGAAGTACATAAATGTATTCCTATAAAATTGGTACATTATCAATTTGAAGATGAATTCCCTCATCCCTAGATTTTTTTTCTATTCCACTCCAATAATTTCATTCATTTGATCTACTAGGGGAAGATCTAGATAAGAATCTAATGATGAAGTTTCAACTCTAAAGGTAAGTGATTCAATATCTTCCTCACAAATCGTATTTTACTTCTTCTTTTAATTAATTATGACATCATAATTTTAAATTCAGTTTATACCAAGGATTATATCAAAGTCTACCATAGGTACAATGATAAGGTTAACAACTAAAGCATGTTTATGTGTCATAAAGGGGACTGAACAACACATTTTTTTTGCAATGTGGCTTCCCCTACGAGTTTTTACTAATAAATCCTTGTTAAATCAAAAGGGAAATGTCTAGTTTTCTTAGAAAACCGGGTAGATATAAAAGAGTGTGATGATCCAGAATCAAATAAAGCATTGGATAGATTTGAAGATAGGATTAATGTACCTACCGCCACATCATTGGGTACTTCTACTTTAGCTATGGTGATCACATAAGCATGGCCATCTACCCTTGGCCTATTCTATGTTAGATTCCCCTAACACGTGAGTCATTGATTGGAATAATGCACCATTTCATTATATTTGAATAATTGGAAATAATTGATTTTTTTCTTCTCCTTACAGTCATTAGCTCAATTACCCTTTTCTCTGCACTTATATCAAACTCTCATGCCTTTAAATAATTTCTCAGGATGATTCTTTCCATAATTTTCACATAATGGAAATTACTTCATTCCATTCTTCTTCTTTGATGCTTTAAATTTTCCATGATTATTTGAAGACATATTCTTCTCTTGATTTCCATTAAAAAAATATGATCTAGAAAATTCCTTCTCCATTTTGATGGCCCTTAATACTATTTCATCTTATGGTGAAATTATTTGAGAAGCCAGTTCCCTTAAGAAACTTGGTTTAAGACCTTAAAAAAATGATAAATATTGTATTCCAAATCACATATATAATATATAACATACCTGTCTAGTCTTTTTATGGTAGACTCATACTCTGCAACACTCTATTCATCCCTTTTCTTTAATCTAAAGAATTTTATCTTCATTTCAGTTTGTTTCTCATGAGGGAAGTATTTTTCAAATAATGTTTCCTTAAAAGTTCTCCATTATATGTATTATATTTCATCTTCCTTCTTAGTATTCTAGATCAATGACCACCATTTATTAGAATCACCCTTAAGGAAATATACTGGCAGTACTAAATTTTCATTTTTATTTCATCCTAATGTTAGAAATATATTTTCAAGGTACTTTATACACTACTCATCTACCACTAGATTAGTAGTCCCACTGAATGATGGGGTATTATACTACTTGAAACGATCCAACATAGGAATAGTATGGTTATTATTTCTAACCTGAATAATCTTTCCTAATATGTTGTTGACTTGCTCAAATGGTAAATCCCTATATTTTTTGTGGGTATTTATTCCTTTCCTTCCATTGGGAACTATTTCTAAAAAATGGAATACAATACATTAGGAATTGGATCATAATGAATAATTTTAAACTAGAAAATCACTTAACATAAATTTAAAATTTATGTATAGATAATCTCATAAACATGGTTTCTTTGGGGATATATATTTACTTTTAAATTATTTATAATGGTTTGTAAATAGAATGTGAATTATCCTAAGAATATCCCACATAAGTGTCAAACTAGGTGCATTGTAAGACTTGTTGTCATGTACCATGTTATGCTGATTCAGGCCTGATGTACCTTGTTGAAGTTGTTACCCCTAGGTACCACTATTCCAAAACCTCTTCCACTTGTAGTATCTAGACATAGAGGTACTTCTAGGAAGATCCACATAATATAGACCTTATCATAATTCTAGGATGTTCTTCTATGCTTATCCTCAAATTCTATCTCAGGGTTATGTTACTTAATCTAGTTTCCAAGGTTTCTATTAATCTTTCTCTGATACCAACTATAACAACCATGACCATAGTAGGATAAAGCTAGTGTTCATTTTATTACAATGGTATATATACAAGAGATCACGTCACCAATGATTGATCAATTTAGTAGTCTTGAAGAAACTATCTATGTATATGGTACCCTTATTACATTTCTAATTAAACATATTATATAACAAAATAAAATAAACTACTTCATGCCACTTATTCAAATATGTTATCTTCACAACCCGGGGAAGGAAAACAAATAAAAGGGTGATCTCAAACACTTAGTAAGGGTTATATGAAACAATAAAAAGTGATGTAAAGTCAATAAGGAATAGACATTATGGAAAGGTAAATAATCCAATGAAAACATGAAATAAATAAAATGAGAATGAAAATGAATCCATAGATTTTTTCATAGTGAAAATCTCATGGAAAGTAATAATTGGATACTGAATGAAGAAGATTCTTATTTATTTGACGTCATGTATCTGGAACATGAACCATCATACTATCAAGACATTTTAATTGTATGGGTAAAAATCTATCTAATTATTCTTGGAAACAAACACAAATTGTTTTTTGTGAACTTTTTTTTGTCTAATGCAACCCTTTGATTCATCGAGGGGCTATATAATATTGGGCCCCACCCATCACTGCAAGTCCAAAACATTCTTCATACATAGATTCAATTCAGTAACAACATTCAAAGAAAACATGATATATAAAAATGGTATATAAATAAGACAATAATCATATATAATATTAAAGAAATATTTATATTTAATGAGATCTTCATTGAATTATGATCATAAATAAAAGGAAAGTATACATACACCACACATAAAGAATAATTGATGAATGAGGCATAAACAAAGGAAATATCATAATGGTTTCCATGAAAGAATGTATTCAAATCTTAATCGGACACTCATAAGGGAAAATAGGCATAGTACATGATAAATGATGTCCAAATGAAGTGAAATCATGTAAAAATAGTTTTTAAGAAACTTTAGAAAAGAGGTTCTTTAGTGTGGTTTAAGGGAAAATATTAAAGAGTATTTAAAACCAAAAAGGAATAGTTTTTCTATATAAAACAAGAAATGAACAAAGATAGTTTTTGATGAAAAAATTATCAATTTTAGAAAAATAATGGTAGCTTAAAAAATATTATGGAAGGTACTTGAAAATGGTTAAGAAATTGGAAAGTTCCCTTTAATTAGGCTTTCTTATCGGGAGGAATTGAAAAGGAATCCTTATAAAACATGTATTTACAATCATAGAAATAATAATTGAGATAGGTAAATATATTTATAATATACCCATAGAATCTAGGATGTGTACATAAGAATAATTAATAATTACATTGGGGTAAAGAGAGAGAAAACCTAACCCTATGAAAAAATGGAGGTTCGGGGAGAATCCATTACCTTATGTCCGAATGTGTTCTACGCTTGATCTAAATATCCTGGATAATTAGATTAAATAAATAAATAAATTAATTAATAACCTTTGTACATGTATTTTATTTATTATAATTATATTAAGTTAATTTATGGACTTTTTGATGAGTTATAAGATACAATTTATCATTCAGAAGCATTCTTTTCCTTGGTTTCCATAACCGGTTTACATGTATACATGTATGGAAAATCATGTAAAATGAGAATAGTTGTACATAATTAGAATTATATGTTATTAAAGAAATTATAGAATATTAAATGTTTATATTTTTAATTAATCTATATGGTATTAGGATGAATCATTAGATAAAACATTAGTGATAATAGTTTATATTTTTTGGCATTTTTTTGATCATCACGAACTAGTTTTGTTTTATTAATTAATATCATGTATATATATACCAGTTACAAAACTTTAAATAATTTTTAATATATATATTATAATCTTTTTTAACCATAAAAATGGTTTTATGACCATCCTTTAAGGCATAATTCAAAAATAAAAATACATCGTCCACGAATGCGGTGAATTGACACCTTATAGATGATGTTTTAATTTTTAGAATAAAAGGAAGAGGAGAAGAGAATTGATGGTGGATTTTACATTGAAATAATAAAATATAAATATATATAATATAATTGAGTTATAATTATTGTTTTTATAGAGGATGTGAGGAGAGTATAAAAAATAAAAGAAAGTGAAAAGAAAAATAAAGAATGCGAAAGAGGATTTTACCTCTTGAATTCTTCTCCTTGAGAACCTCCTTAGGGAAATTGATTTTGGTCTTTTGTTGATACTAGAACCTCATGGATGTGGGGAAGAGGACTAGTAAGAGTATTTAGTAGAAATTGGAGAAGCTTCAAGGATTAATAGGTGTGATGAGAAGAGGTGGTATTTATAGTGGAGAAGAGGGGTGTTTTTTGATTCTTTTATTCATTAGTTTATTATTCAGATCAAGAAAAGAAATAGTGATGATTCCATGAATAAATATATTAAATATATAAGGATATTTCAATATTATTGTTCTTACATAAGCTATGAGTCATGTAATAATGTATTTAACTTTTAATGTATATATACCGTAACTTATCGTATTTTACTATTCACTAAAAATTCAACTATTTTAGAAAAATACCTAAAATTAATCCTAAATTTTCTTGGACCTATAGAATTAAAAAATAAACTCCATTTTATGAAAATAATTTTCTAAATATGAGAAATTTATTTTTTAAATAAAATCACTATTTACTTAGAAAATACCAATTTTAAAATTATAACTAATTTTATAACACTTTGAAAAATTAAATAAGGTCTCATAAAGTTATATTATAATAATAAGAAAACAAAATATTAATTTTTGAATAAGTTTTATAAAAATAAGTTTTCTTTTAAATAATTATATTAATTATAATGTTGAAAATAAACATTTACGTTTTATAAAAAAATATCAACACTTAATTAATAATTTCTAAAACATTTATTTACTTATATTATGATATAATTATATCATATTACCATTTATAATATGCCTAAATTTTATTTATACTTTAATATGTGAGGTTAATATTCTAATGATCACATTACTATTCTAAATGGTCACATTACTATTAAAATGGTAAAGTTACTATTTAATAGTATATTACTGTTCGTTTAAGCTCGATGTTATGTGAAACATAATCTATTTATTTAAGAAGATACATACCATAAAATATTGAGGTGTTATAGAAAGTATCATGTAAGAATTTATCTTATGAATCTCCTATAAGTTTATAAAGATTGATGCTCTAGTCAGAATAAGATTATAAAAGGACTTTATCTTCTAAGAAGTATTTGTGAAGACAGAAGAAGTTAAGGAAGAAAAATGTTAAAGTAACACTTTATCCTTTTCTGGAAAATTTTCTTACACTGCATTGACATTATTTTATCTTATTAGAATGAGCTACTTTATCTTACGGAAGTTATCTTATGATGAACATGTTCTCAGTTGATATCTTACAAAGATATAGTATGGTAGAAATTCAAGATTACTTTTTAAATCTCTCAATAAGTCACTTTATGCCTTTAGAGTGCATCAAATAGATATTTTCCATTTAAGGGATGTTTGGTCTTCATAAGAATTACCTGAATAGAAAAATCCAAAGAACAAGAATATCTCTACTACAAAAGCAATTCCTATATTTGGAAAGTTTGACTACACGTCCTTAATAGCCTTTCATATCAAGATCGACATTTATGTCTCGCTTTACCATTAGAGTTTCCCTATGTTTAAAGTTTAAATAAGAATATAAAAGGATCAGTTAGATACTAATCAAAACACTCCACGAAGAGTAAGAAGAAAATTATCTGATCACTTTTAGAACAACATAAATAAAACCATTAAAGACCTATACATAGTTAAGAAAGTAAATCGTCCATGTTGTGATTATTAATTCTATTAGTTTCACTGAATATCATCCCGAGATACTATTTGAATTATATCACTTTATCAAGACAAATCTTCATCTAATGTAAGTTGCTACTTGAAACTATCTACTACTAACATTTCTCAAGTTTTTTATCTTATTCTATCATTTTTTCACTCAGTGAAAGAGTGTAGTTAATACCGTGGATAAGTTTTGTAAAGGGAGAGTCTGGTTGAAATCTCTTGGACCTTTGTATTAATGTGAAATATGCTTGTACTCACCTGGGATCCCCCAGTAAAAGGGATGTATAGTGAATATCACCAAGCTCAAGGAGTATAGTGTTGGTTGAGTGAACTAGGGGATTTATGTTCCCCAAACCTCTATAAATCCCTGTGTTCAATTTCCTTTCAGCATGATTTCATATTTCTGATGCATATACTCTAAAAAAATAATTGAACTGGAATACTTCTAAGAATATGGTCTAATATTAAAGTTTTTTAAGAACTCAATTCACCACCCTCTTGAGTTATTCAGCCATTCATTATCTAGGACAACAATGATATGGAAACAATATTTTATTTTTTAAATATTCCCATCAAAAGGAAATAAGTGTTATTTCTAAAACACAAAAGGGTTTTTATATCTTAGCAAGATATACCGAAAGTAATATATTGTATAAGAGGCTAGTGAGATTATTTTTGGACTCAAGAGAAGATCAAAGTTAAAATATTATACTAATATAAGTTTAAAGAGTATTTTACTTAATATCCTAAAAGAGTTTAGGCTATAATAATAAACAATAATGTAAGTAGTTACATTATTTCAATAGAAAATTTTTATGAAATAGAGTTACAAGGATGACTATGATAAATATAAAAGGTTATAAGTAGTCAATGGAAGTTGACATCATAACATTTTATGTTTAGAAGTTAAGAGATTTGAATATGTTCATGTGGTTGAAAAATTATGAATATAATTCCAAAGCCTCACCATTATTTATACTAGATTACTTTATATATGTTTCTTACTAAATATTTTTGTGGGAGGTTTTTATCAAAAGGACACATATATACATGATAGGAATTATATATGATGTAATGAGTTAACAAAACACAAAAAGTGAAAAAATATAAGATTGATATGATAGTTTTTCATATATGATATAATAAACTGATGATTATGTTGTGTTTGTTAAGTATTCATAAAGAGTTAAAGAATATCAAAATGTATCATATTAGAGGCAATCTACACTTTATCATTATTTAATGCAGGCTTCATAAATAAATATATATATATATATATATATATATATTTCTTAAACTATAATAAAAATTAAAATCTCAAAGTATGAATTTGAGTTATCCCTAACCAATGTTCATCTTGGAGTGTTATAGGTTATGATGAAATGTTAAGGTTATCATGAATAGTATTATTATATATATATAGAGAATATGATCACGAGGAACAAAATAAATAATGTAATTCTTTGTGTGCACTGGATGACCTACTAAGTATACCACATGGAGTGTTATTCATATATCATTGGTATACTAGGGGTGAATAGATCAAATTTGAGTACAAATTACCTAAGGTTGATGAGATACCTCTCATGATAACCTTCATACCTTTATACTCTAGTTACACAAGTCTACATATGGAATTAGCTAATATGAGGTTTGTTGGTTATGTTGTTGATTATATCATTGGTTGGATCTTAACAAAGATTGAATTTTCCTCTCGTATGATGAGGGTGACATCTGGGACCTTGATTGAGATAGATTGTGGGAGTGTGAGGCCACATCCAGATATAGTATATATATCCATATAAGAAAAATGCGATATAATTATCCATAAGGATGAATGAAATGTGATGTATTCATTGATCAGATTACTCTACACTATGAGAATTGAGAATAGATGGGTTGGATATATGGTATTGACATGCTCTATGTTGTATATTAATTCGATGTACTAGACAAAAGGAAAATTTGATAATGTATGTTTTCATATGATATAGACTAGTGAAAACATGTATAGAGATACATGTGTTTGATGGAGATCACACCAGATCCCTTTATATCTTTTTTATCATTGATTATTTGATAGAGGATTCTATTTGCTTACATGCATGAATCTAAAGATTCATATTTTTTCAATTCTATAAAGGCCCATGGGGTTGCACATTATGGTTGACTGAATGGTGATTGAGTTTGACTCAATGAGATACTCTAAAAATTATTTAAAGATAATATAAAAGTGTTTTGGATGAGTATACATAAGGTATTACATATGATGTGATACAAGGTGAAGTTAATGATAGATTTCCAAACGTATTTTGAAAGATATCCAAAAGGAGTTTTGGATATGGTTTCACAAGTTATTTTATATGATACAATATTAGGTGAAATATAAGAAATCCATTTATGCTTTAGTGTAAGTGGGAGATTAAAGGAGATATACGCCTTAAATCCTAATATATTTATATATATTGTATTGGATCTTTCATAAAAAATATGATGTTCATGAATAATGAGTTATATTATTATATACTACATATGTTATCAGTTTTGGATAGATACCTAAGACTTCTTCCAACTAAGCTATCATTTATTAATAAACTATTTCATAAGATGAAACATATAAGAGGCTATGAATTCACATGGTTAATGAATATATTTGCAACAAAATTTATTTATATGTTGTAACTTATGAATACATGATACAACAATTAAGGATCATACTTTATTTCCTATATAAACCACTACCATGGAATGGTAGTATGTGTGATTGCTTTATGCTTAGCCAAAACTCCCAGAGACCTAAATCTCTCTTCTAATTCTTCCTTAGAAAGTTGAGCTGCTAGAACACCGTGGGTGAAGGATAATACCTCTCATATGATGAGAGATTCGGTTTGGCCTATGGATACACTACATATTTGGGAATATTTTTCCTTCCACTTTAGTGATCTACATCAACTATATCAATCCAAGATCAAGGGGAGTAGAGGCATCTTCAATAAATGATATGTTTTACAATATTTATTCATTTAATTTTTATACATGATTTCACATTTCCTGCAAGGGTGATCCTTAAAAAATGGTTTTAATTACTTTCACTTCACCTAATGATCCTTATTTGTAACATTCAAAACCCAATAATAACTCCCTAAGATTTTGAAATATATTTTTCTACAAATTAATAATATATTCGATTTCTTGTTCCACATAGAACACTGAACTAAAAAGAGTCATAAAATATTCTATGAATATTTTTAAGAAAATTATAAAAATAAAAAAACCACTAGTAAATAAAATCACATGACTCAACTAAAATGGTTTACATCAATATGATAAAAAGTTAATATGATTTAATATTAAAAACGATTGTTCTTTCTCGAATAACTATTTTTTAAAGTGTTGTATATTTTATATTATTAAATTCAATTTATCACTTTTAAAATATAATTTTAAAAATATGTAATTTTTAAAAATAATATATATGCACTCATTATAAATTAATATGAAATAATATTAAAAACATTTAAAGTTTAAAAGTCTATTTTTTATAAAAAATGTTTTTCTTTAGATTTTGTTTTTTTTACTTTAAAGATAAATTTTTAAATTTTAGAATTTAATTTATTTGTAAAAAACTTAAATTTTTAATTCATAATGTCAAAATTTAAATTGTATTATTTTCTGTATTTTTTCTAAATCGGTTGAATTTTGGGCGAATAGTGAAAAAGATCGATTTTGCAAATATTGTCACTTTTATAACATTTTCATAATACAAGAATTATTTGAATGTTTATGAAAATATTTACTATAAAAAATGTATGTTTATAAACTAAAATAAATCATTTAAATATACAGTGTTGCATTTATAGAACTCATTTTTAACATTTTGGAAACTTAAGTAATATTTACTCTAATAAAAACTATTTTTGGTATGTTTTTTTAACTATCCACAAAGTGAAATTCAGTTTTGTATTGTTTTGAAATCCAAATTATTTTATTAATAATAAACCAATTAATATCATATAAATAAATAAAAATGGTTATTTTATATTAATCATAATTTTTGAGCATAAAAATAAACATTTTCTAAAAATGGATTTTATGGGTTATGTGTGATAAATATTAAAATTAATTTTTACCAACCTTAGAAATTTTATATTTTAAAATAGATTTAATATTTATAATAATTATATACAAATTATTTAATCTGATATATATTACTATTATAAATAAAAAAGGAATTACCTAGGTAAAAAATAGTTACCATGGAAAAAATAAAAAACAGTAAAAGTGTAAAATCTATTGAGAAAAGACTCTAAAACATGACAAAAACCTAGTTTAAAATTATTTTTTGACATGTTGATAAAATTAAAATTATATAACCTCCACGATTTTAAACTTTTGGAGCCACTTCCCAGGTGAAACATGCATTCCTTTTTTATTAAGAGGTTATATTTACAAAAAAACATTTTTCTCCACTTATAAAAGGGTCCTTTCACTACTCCTTCAATACCACTATAAAATTATAATTCCTCTTGTAACATGCCTTGGTTTTACTTATAATATATCCCTATACTAATTTTTAATAACTTTTATCCAATTAAAATCCCCAATTCCTTCATTTCTAAGAAGTCCTCCAAGGGAAAACTCAAGTTCTCACTGTGAGTACTAATCTTCCCCTAAATTATTTTCTATTTTATCTTTCTATTTAAAATTTAATTTTCCTATTATTATATAATTAAATTATTATATTTTTTATTTTTAAGGTTATTATGTTAATTTAATAATGATAACCTACCTTTCCCCTATCTTTAGAAAAATTAAAACATCGTCGTGCGTACGTGCGGACCGCTGCCTCCACAAAAGTGACATTTTTAGTTTTTAATATAGTCTTTTATTCATTATAAAAATCTATAAAAATATGATTAACCACCATTAAAATGTATAAATAATATAATTATACTTTTATAATAATTATATTATGAAAAAATAATCACTTTCTTAACCACACTCACCCATAGATTATGGCTTGTTCTTATTTGGCTCGATTTAACCCCATACTTGAGCAATTCCATAAATTTATATCATGTATTACTATGTAAACTTAAGTACTATAATTATTATACATTGATTATAAAATAATTTTTGGTTTATGGGTTTTTAAATATTATATTAATATTTAACTTATTATTATTATACCACCCTTTTATTCATTAAAAATCACAGAAACATGCTCACCACCAACTTCATTATCACGAATCATAACTAAAATAATTATGAAATAAAATTATAAAATTATAAAATATTATAATAAATCCATTAAAGTACCAATAATTATCTCTTAATGATGAAATTTGAATCCATTAACAAGATTTGACACAACTATTATGAAACTAGTACAAAACAAACAATCGAAGATAATAACATCCAATCATAAAAATAAAATATAAATACCTAATATATTTGTAATAAATTATTATAAATTAATTTTATAAAATGTTATATGAATTAATAAGGCTCTTAAATAGGTGATTAATATAGTTATTTTTTTTATACATGAGGTTAGAGAAAGTTTGGATAAATAAGATTAAAGATAAAGGGTTTTCTTGACTCAACTTATTCTCTTGAGTCATAATGTTTCCTTTTTGAAGTTCCCAATCAGGATCTAAGTATCACTAAGAGGGGGAGGGGGTTAACTAGTGATATATTTTTATTTTTATGTTTTATTCTTTTTGAAACAACCTTCACCCCTGTTAAAGAGTTTCTTCCCTACTGAACATCCACAACCACAGGAACACAAGATTTATAAGGTTCACCACTCAACAAGAGTAGCTATGTCCTTGGTATGGTACGAAAACAATCCAGTACCACAAAATCCACTAGAAAATAGTCCTTTGATGTGGAATACAATGAGTAGGATATACCCTTACACTCATGTAGCACTTGGAAAACAATCCGCAAGCGCGTGTGCACCCTCTGAGCACAAATAAAGAATTATAGTATTTCAGTGCTTCTTTACAATTGAACAGGTGTATTCTTTGAAGTAAAAATCTTTAATTTCTTACCCAAAATCTAGTAAGAACTATCTTATACACAAATAAATATTTATGAAGTCCCAAAATCTTTCACGCACCCTTTTAGGTTTCTTGCGCACAACTTTTATGCCATGCACACAAGATTTAACTTTTGTCGCGAAACACCTCTTGTGCGCAACTTCAATCTTGCGTGCAACTCTCTTCTTGCATTCAACTCCTTATTCTTTCACGCAAATCTATTTATTTCATGCACTCTCCTTTTATTAATATTTTTCCACACCTTAGAGCTCGGGATTTCTCTAAGTGTCGAACACACCTGGTGTGAGGGGTCACCTCTTATTTATAGACCTCATTGACCCCTACGCGCAAAACCCCAATGCATCATGAAATATCCTGACATGTCACACAAAACCCCATTTGACATTGTATTGGGTGCGTAATTCTCTTTCTCACCAACCTATTCTTTCACACACTTATTGAATCTTTTTCACACTTCTTTCCTTTTCCATTTTTTGAAGTTTGGACCTCAAATCATGACTCGCGCGCAAAACCCCATTTTACATCACCTTTGGCGCGTAATTCTCTTTTGAGCCAACCTATTATTTCGCACACTTATTGAATCTTTTGTGCGCTTCCTTCCTTTTCCATTTTTTAAGTTTGGACCACAAATAATGACTCGCATGCAAACCCCCACTTTACGTCGCCTTTGGTGCATAAGTCTCTTTCGTGCCAACCTCTTCTTTTGTGCACTTATGGAATCTTTCACATGATTCTGTCCTTTTCCATTTTTCAAAGTTTGAACCTTGAATCATGCCTTGTGTTAAAGATTCCAAACTACCTTTAATCTTGCACGCAAAAACCAATCTTGCGCGCAAAAACCCCAATCTTTCACGCAAGCCTCTCCTTTTCCAGATTTTGATGTTTGGATCACGGAACACCACTTGCGCGCAACATACCAAGACATATTCAAACTTGTGTGAAACATCCTTTTCCAAAACACATTTATTCATCTCCCAATTTTCAGGCCCTAAAATTTGGCAAACACTAGAAAACGACACCACCTTAGAACGTTCTTTTGTGCTGCCCCCAGATCATCTATTCCTTTGTCATGTTCTCTCTTCACTGCATCCCACAACCATTCATTATATTTCATCACAAAATCCACTATCGTGATATGTATCCTTTGATCAAACAGCTTTAGAATTGTCAGATTTTCAATGGGAAGTACTGAAACTTCTCTTTCTTCCAGTAGCATCATTCCTTCCAATAAAAACTGTACATGACTCGCATCATCATTTTACCCCCTTTTCTTCATAATGATTACATCACAAGTTCTCCTAAGTTATGATATTTGTGTAATACAAATCCACAAAGCATCGTATGGTTTTCATGTCCTTTAAAAAGTAAATTGATTTAACTTCTTTAACAACAAAAGACAATACTCTGTAACAGAAAACTCTTCTTACTTAATAATCTATCCAACTTGGTCCCAATAATATCCCCCTTTGAATTTTGTTGTCAACCAAGATTCATAAATCATTGAACTTTTTAACCTCATGCAATGGATTACTTATCAATAATTCTAAGTCAATGTGAGCTAACTCATTGTAGGAAACAAGAATTATTGACAGCCAAAACCATGCTATCTAAAAATAGTGACTATGAAATTTCATGATCATATCTCCTCAGCCTTCTTCAGAACATCTTCCAAGATTCTACCCCAACATTATTCACTTCTTCAATTTTCCTAGAAAACAAAAACATTGTTTCCTATAGCCACTCTAACAAATAGTTATAATAGTTAACACACATACATGATGGACTCACAGCTTACCCATAACTCCCCCTTTATGCATGCTTCCATAAGGATAGATTTATGAAAAAATTATCCCCCTTGAATACACTATCCAAAGGTAAGATGAGAGAGGGGACATATACACGTACCTCAACCTTGACGAGAAGGAGGTTGGACACCCATGTTCAACCTCAATTTAAAAAATAGTTCCTTCGGTAAAGGTTTTGTGAATATATCAGCAACTTGTTCCGATGTAGGAACATACTCTTGCCTCAATTCATTATTCTCCACCTGCTCTTTGATTAAGTGTTACTTTATGTCAACGTGTTTTGAATGAGAATGTTGTATCAGATTCCTTGTAAAATTGATTTCACTCTGATTATCACAACCTAAGATCAAAGGTAGCTTTACCTCAATAAGTAGATCTTCCAACTAAGTCTTCATCCACATTAATTGAGTTGCAGCTTGAGTAGAAGCAATATACTCAGCTTCATCTATGCTAAGAGTTACTAAATTCCATTTGTTAGTATGCCAACTAACACAACTTTTCCCCAGAAAGAAAACTACACCTGATGTGGATCTTCAATCATCAATATTTCCTACCCAATCAGCATCTGAATACCCGAATAGATCAATATTTCCTGTGCCATCATACCTGATTCCAAAATTTGTTGTGCCTTTGATATATTTGAGAATTATTTTTCCAGCAATCAAATGTGATTCATTAGGAGTGCTCTGAAATCTTGCACATAAAGTGACAGCATAGACGATGTCGGGTCTTGAGGCAGTCAAATACATCAGACTTCTAATCATCTTTTGAAACACTTTATAATAAACTTCATTGCCTTCTCCATCCTTAAACAACTTGGTTCCCACTGAAATTGGTGTGGAAACTGGTTTTGAATTTTCTATGACAAACTTCTTCATAAGTTACTTAGCATAATTTTCTTGAGACAGAAAAATGTGATTCTTCTTATGTGAAATTTATAGCCCAAGAATGTATTTCATTTCTCCCAGCATGGACATCTCAAATAACTTCTTCGTCTCCTCAACAAATCTTTTTCATGATCTGTCATCATTCCCAACAAATATAATGACATCGACATAAACTATAACAATCAGTGAAAATTCTTGACACTATTTGATGTAAATATTGATGTCAACTCTACCTTACTTAAAATTCATCTTCCTTAAGAAAGTATCTAATTTAGAATACCATGCCCCCGAAGCCTATTTTAGCCCATACAATGCCTTCTTCAACCTACACACATAAATTTCATCCTTTCTAATAACAAATCCACAATGTCGATCAATGTAAACTTCCTTTTCAAGGTAACCATTCAAGAATGCAGATTTTATATCCATTTGAAATATTTTTTAACCTCGTTGTGCAGAAATAGTAAGAAAGATTCTGATTATTTCTAATGTTTCCACCAGAGAAAAGGTTTCATCAAAATCAATGCCTTAAATTTGTGAATAACCTTTTCAAATCAATCTTTCTTTGTTTCTTATTACTTTACCTTCTTTATTCAGCTTGTTCTGGAAAAACCACTTTGTACCAATAATGTTCTTGTTGTTTGTCTTTGGTACACGTTCCCAAGTATCATTATTCTATATCTAATCAAGCTCTTCATTCATAGCATGAACCAATTATGGATGCTCAAATGCTTTATTTACATCATTCGTTTCAACTTTCTAATAAAGAGAAGTATGTATTATAGCATTCGTTGTTCTTCTTGTTTGAACCCTCTAATGTTGATCTCCAATAATGTTTTGAGCCTCCACTTGTTTCCTCAGCCTAGGATGAGTTGTTTGAATTGAATCCTCATCAATCGAGATTTCTAAGTCAGATTCCTCTTCTTGAGTAGGATTAACACAGTCTGTAACATTATCAGAATCATTAACAAAATATTTTCTATCCTGCTCAACTTCCATATCAACATATGACTGCTTTTCTTTCTCAACATTTTCAACAACCTTTACATCTAAAGAATCAATAATTCTTCTTGTTTATTTATTGATACATATATATCCTCTTCCTTCTAAAGCATAACCAAGAAAAATTTCATCATCTCCTCTTTGCTCAAACTTTCCAAGGTTTCCACCTTTCTTCTTTATAATGCATGGACTCACAAAAACTCTTAAGTGTTTTAGACTTGGAGTTTTTCCATAGAACATTTTGTAAGGAGTCATATATGAGTTTGGCCTATAGAAACATCGGTTCTGAATATACAAAGTAGTTCTCATGGATTTCCTCCAATAATAATGAGAAAGACTATGTTCAAGTAACACAGTTCTCCCCATTTTCACCAGACTTCGATTCTTTCTTTCAGTAACCCCATTTTTTTGAGGTGTGTATAGTGAACTAAACTAATTTTGAATTCCATGTTTCTTGAGGTAACTTTCAAACTCTTTACTCTTATACTCTCCACCAATATCAGTTCTCAACATCTTTACTAAATAATCGCACTCCTTTTCTACTTTTCTCCTGAAACTCTTAAACATTTTCAGAGCATCTGACTTATGTCTCACGTACATAACACAAGTAATACGAGTAAAGTCATCAATGAATGTAATGAAGTAATTATCTCTATTTGTTGATTTCTATCTCATTGGTCCACATATATCAAAATGTATAAGTTCCAAGGATTTTTTTGAACTAATTTCTACTCTCTTATGCATAGAGTTCGTAATAATCCCTTTTTTACAAATAGTGCAGCACCAATCTCTTCTTCTTGATAAATCAGGAATATCTTGGACACTTTCTTGCATTGATAACTTTCACATGTTTCTCTGACACATATTTCCCAGCCTTTTATGCCATAACTTATTTCCATCCACCATGCCCATGTAACAATAATTCTATACTTCACCAACTTGGAACAAGTTCCCTTTTGTACATTGGCCTCTTGTAACTACCATTCCATAATTTTTACTTTTCACAATGAACCCATATTTTCTAAATATAAACTTTTTACCCTTATCACAGAGTTTTTTAATACTCAGAAGATTATGTTTCAACCCATAAATATATAATGTTTTCCTAGATTTCATTTTTTCTTTCCCGATGATGGTTGATCTAACACCTTTGATCCTTAGAGATTCATCATTTCCAAATGTAACTATTCCTTATTTGAAGTCTTTTACATTATTTAGAAAAATTAATTATCATATCATATGAGAAGAACACTCACTATCAAGAATCCATAGGCGTTCTCCTTTTGTATATTTCAAGGCGGTTTCAACAATAAGAGCCTTTTGTTCTTCCTTTTCATTATTCACCTACAGCTTCTGAGATTTGTTAAGGACCTTTTGTTGTTCTGGAAACAAAACAAGAAATCCATTAGCAATATGTCCAGACTATTCACATCCTTCACAAATAGTTTCCAATGGTTGGAACCTATTTTAAATTTTCACACTAGACTTCTCAGATTTCTTCATAACTTCCTTCTCGTACGTCCCTTTTTGAGAGGAATGACTCCCCCTCAAACTTTGTCTTTAATAACTTTTTGAATAGTAGTAATGTTGTTGATTGAACCAACACATGTTTTCAGTGTGTCTGAATCGACTACAATACCAACAATAACCATAGAATGAATATTTCCCTCTGAAACTTCTATACTGATAGGAGTTGTGAACATGCTTCTCAACAACCTTCTTAATAGAACCCTGATGACTATCAACCTTCCTATTTTCAATCGTAAATTTCTTCATGAGCTCAGATTTCTATTCAGACTTAATAGTACCAGAAGTATTAGAAATATCTCTAGACTCAGGATTTTTATGTACTTCTAATTTTTCAGCATTGCTGACTTTGGCCACATACATAGCCTTTCCAGCTCTTTTCATATCAGAACCAGTTCTGTCTTTACACTCAACCTTTGAGGGTCACTTTTATGGATCCTTATTTAGTTAATTTTTACTAGAACTTTCACCAAAATCTGAGATAGATTGTTTGAAACTGATATTGATTTCTTTATCTTTAGAAAGTTTTTTTGGACAAGTTCCAACTCTTCTTCTTTTGCCTTCAGCTTTACTTCAAGATGATCTTTACGATTCTTTGAATTCTCCAGAGAATTATTTAGATCATCAATATACTTTTCCATCTTTATTTTCTCATTTGGAAAACCTTCTTGATTGTTTAATGTGTAATTTTCATTTATAAAATTCTTGTTTTTCTTCTCAAGCCTTCTGATCTTCCTCAAAAATTCTTTCAACTCTTCTTTCAGATGATATTCAAGTTGAGTTTCTTCTTATTCAGAACTGTTTCTCTCGTACTTTTCATTATTCACTACAATAATAGAGGTAATCTCTCTAGTTTTTTCAGAAAATAATTTCTTGGATTCATCTTCACTATCTTCTTCATCTTCATCTTTAGATAAAAATCTCCTTCTCTTTTATTTGAAAAACTGTGTATCCTTCCACTTTGAAAAATATTTATATTTTTCAAATTGTTTCTTTCACAACCTTCTCGGCCTTCTATCATCATCATCACCATCTTATTATTTTTTCTTTTGAGGATAGTTAGCCGTAAAGTGACCAACGACTCCATAATAAAAACATTTCAAGGGATGTTTACCCTTGTATTTACCCGTACCTCTTTTCACATTCTTAAAAAACAAGGATAAAATTTCATCAAAATTTTTACATACCTCATCTTCAGAATTTGATTCACCAGCATCATCTTCAATAAAAGTCTTATTTGACTTATCTCTCTTTACATCCTTGAATGAAATTTCTCTATCATTTTTTTCCCTTCATAGTCTTCTCCCTTCTCATTTCATAAGTAATGAGAGTGATATGCAAATCATCTAGAGATAATGCTTCAGGGTCTCTATTTTATAATGAAGACACTTTAGCATCAAACTTTTCAGGAATAATTCTCAAGATATTTTCAACAACTGTAGAATACTCTAATGTTTTACCAAGATATCTAGTTTTACTGATAATATCATTTATCATGGTAAATAATTCCCCAACATATTCAGATTCTCCCATTTTCAAGTCTTCACACTTCAGCCTCCAGATTTGTAGTTTTGACTTCTTCATTTTTTTATTTCCTTTATAGATGTTCTTCAGTTTTTCCTAGATTCCTTTGGATATAGCAGCACCTTTTACTCTTAAAAATTCACTCTCATAAAGAGATGAGAGTAACACATTTTTAGCTATTCCATCATTCTCAAGATTCTTCTTATCGACAGGAGTAAGAGGAACCTTGTCATCAATAGCAGGAAATCCATCTATTGTAGTTTGAAGAACTTCATATCCAAGAGACATAAGATAAGGAATCATTTTATCTTTCTAGATATGATAATTATTACCACCAAATATCAGAATCCCCTTAATTTTCATGCAATTCATATTCTCCATCACAAACTCTCTTCAAAACTTCAGCAAATAACAAATGAAGGTAACCTCACTCTGATACCAATTAAAGTTCCCAATCAGGATCTAAGTATCACTGAGAGGGGGAGGGGGTGAATTAGTGATATAGTTTTCTTTTTATGTTTCATTCTTTTTGAAACAATCTTCACCTTCTATTAAAGAGTTTCTTCCCTGCTGAACATGCACAACCACAGGAACATAAGATTTACAAGGTTCACCACTCAACAAGAGTAGCTATGTCCTTGGTATGGTACAGAAACAATCCAGTACCACACAATCCACTAGAAAATAATCCTTTGATGTGGAATAAAATGAGTAGGATATACCCTTACACTCATGTAGCACTTGGAAAACAATCAGCAAGCACGTGTGCACCCTCTTATCACAAATAGGGAATTACAGTATTTCAGTGCTTCTTTACAATTGAACATGTGTATTCTTTGAAGTACAAATATTCACTTTCTTACCTAGAAGCCGGTAAGAACTATCTTATGCAAAACCGAATATGTAAAAAGGACCCAAATCTTTCGCGCATCCTTTTAGGTGTCTTGTGCACAAATTTTATTCCATACATTAAAGATTTAACTATTGTCGCGAAATACCTCTTGTGCTCAATTTCAATCTTGCATGCAACTCTCTTCTTACACGTAACTTTTCCTTCTTGCATGCAACTCTATTTCTTTCGCACACTCTCCTTTTATTAATATTTATCCACACCCCAGAGCTCAGGATTTCTCTAAGTGTCGAGCACACCCAGTGTGAGGAGGTCACCTCTTATTTATAGACCTCATTGACCCCTACATGGAAAAACCCTGATGCGTCGCGCAAGATCATGGCGCGTCGCGCAAAACCCCATTTGACGTTGTATTGGGAGCGTAAGTATCTTTCATGACAACCTATTCTTTCACGCACTTATTGAATCTTTCACATGCTTCCTTCCTTTTCCATTTTTCAAAGTTTGGACCTCAAATCATGCCTTGCACGCAAAACCCCATTTTACATCACCTTTGGTGGGTAAGTCTCTTTCTCTCCAACCTCTTCTTTCACACACTTATTGAATCTTTCATGTTCTTCCTTAATTTTCCATTTTTTGAAGTTTGGTCCTCGAATCATGACTCGTGCACAAAACCCCATTTTACATCACCTTTGGAGCATAAGTCTCTTTCACGCCAACCACTTCTTTTACTCACTTATTGAATCTTTCACGCGCTTCCGTCCTTTTCCATTTTTCAAGGTTTGGACCTCGAATAATGCCTTTCATGCAAGATTCCAAACTACCTTCAATCTTGCGTAAAAAAACCAATATTGTGCACAAAACCCCAATCTTTTGCGCAAGCCTCTCCTTTGCCAGATTTTGATGTTCGGATCATAGAACACCACTTGCGCGCAATATACGGATCCATATTCAAACTTGCACACAACATCCTTTTCCAAAACACATTTCTTCATCTCCCAATTTTTAGGCTCTAAAATTTTGAAAACACTAGAAAACAAAACCACCTTAGAACATTCTTTTGTGCCGCCCCCAGATTGTCCATTCCTTTTGTCATGTTATCTCTTCACTGCATCCCATAACCATTCATCATCTTTCATCACGAAATCCACTATCAGTATATGTATACTTTGATCAAACATCTATAGCATCATCAGATTTTCAATGGGAAGTACTAAAACTTACCTTTCTTCTAGTAGCATCATTCATTCCAATCAAAACTGTATATGAATGGAATCATCGCTTCTCCCCCTTTCCTTCATAAGGCTTGCATCACAAGTTCTCCTAACTTATGATATTTTTGAAATACAAATCAGTAAAGCATCATTTGTTTTTCATGTCCTCTACAAAGTGAATTTATTTATCTTCTTTGACAACAAAAGACAACACTTTGTAATAACAAACTCTTCTTACTTCATTATCTATCCAACTTGGTCCCAACACTTTTGACTATAGTTTTATAATATGGTATTATTATGTTATATGCTGATACTATAATGAATTATTTATTTGGGGTAAGTGGTATTTTTTATTCAAATCTTTTACCTTGATGAATTTCTTTCTCAAAAAGTATATTTTTGTTTATAATACTACCCATCCTCTTTAATGACAATTTTCTCCCCCTTTTCCATATTTTCCCTTACCACCAATGTTCTAATTTATATATTGAAACCAAATTATGTGTTATCTCATGTGATATTTATATTTATCTTATCATCTTTTAAAAAGGAAGTTTTATTTTTCATTTTTATGATGTGGGTTTCAAAAAAGTTATTTTAAAATTTTGAAATAATTTTCTTACTTGATGATAAGTTTTATATCAAACTCCAAATTTCATTAGAATAACCTTTATGTCCTTTTCAAGGATCCATTATTGAGGATTATTTTAAAAATTAAATGTTTTCAAATGTTTTGACATTAAATTTTCAAAAATTCCTTTTTAAACAACTTCTTCTTTTATGAAAATATTAAAAATGTTTTCTAAAAAATATTTTATGGGTTAAATTATATTTTCATCTTTATCTCCTAAAATATTAATCTCATTTGTAGTAATGTTTCATGAATCACCCTAAAATGAACTTTTGAGTTACTCTTTTGGGGTGTTTGGTCTTTTGGTTTCAAATGATCTATATCTTAAACTCATTTTATGTGATACCATTTGGAAATGTAATGAAACCCATTTTATTTCCATGGGTTCTTTATGGTATGATTTATTTCACATGGAACATATATGTATGGATGATTATTATATGATGGATAGACCCTATATAACCATAAAATTCATTGTGTAAAGCTTTACATATCATGAGATAATAAAGGGAAATATGTAGTGATGATCAATCCACTATGGGAAATGGTTTTTGATTACCAATAAACTAAGGGAAATAAGTGATAATTCATTATCCATAATGATAATTAGGTTTAAATTCTTGGTTCACTAAGTGAAACAAGAATAGATTCTTAATCTACTATATTATGATAAATATACTTATTTTTGTTCCAAATTTCTGTGTTATATTCCTTTTATTATGCTCCATGTATTATGTTTATTATCTCCCATTTTTATGCCATGGTATATGTTTGTTCTTTTAATATTTCATGTACATCTATAATGAGTTATGAAAAACTATTTTTATCCCATGTTTTTAATAAGATATTTCTCCCTAGATAATTTTTTCTCATATGATTATGTTCTAACCCTTGATGAAATGTTGAAAAGTTTTTCCTTATTGAGTGTTTAAGATCACCACTTTATTATGATTCCATTCCCTAAGACATAAAGATGAGTATAACCTATGAAGAATCTAAAATGGGTTATAGTATGGTTAGATTAAGAAGAAATGTTCACAAGTATTATAAAATAAGTTTCATATATTATTAGTCCTTAGAGACACTAAAACTTCTGTTATGTATATTTTTAGATTATTATTAAACATAATGTTTAAGTTATGAAAATGATGTGAAATATATGTATGTTTATCTTGGGCCACCTAACTTTGTATAAAATCTAGTGTTTAGATAAAGTGTTTTTAGCATTGGACCTAAGAGTTCAGGTCTTGGGTGCCTCAACAAGTATTAAAGAAGGATTTAGTAGTTTCTTAGGATTAATGTAGTTATTTTATAAATTTAGATGAAAAAAAATTAGTGAAAACTCCAGGGATAATTCTAAGTATAGGAAAATTCCCTAAAGTTTTGGTAAAGTAGAAATTTTGTGGATTCCTATAAATTGAATCCATATATAGATACTAAAAAGTGGATGTAGAAATGATATATATTCACCTAGGTGTAATATCTCTAAAATTGGTTGTTTGAGTATTATCTTAATCTTCACTCAATACACGATGAGTGGCTCTAAGACTACACACCTAGCTGGACACTCATGTGGGATATACTTTGGCTAATAACATTCTATTTATGAGACATTACAAAAGAATAATTATGTTAAGGAATTATGTCAAGGAGTATAATAAAACCTAACCTAAAGAAACTATGATTGGAATGAGAGTGATTTAGGTTGAACTGAAAGATAATGTTATGGTTTCAAAGTGTAAGACATTTCAATGTTGTGTTTTTGATGAGATAATTTATGATAATTCTCTTATGATGTAAATTATTAATCACTTACTTTATCCCATTTAAGATTTAGTAATTATATAATCCTAAAATAACAAAGTTAATAATGGATTCTAGGGATAATGTAGAGATTTTACCAATGAGAAACCTAATGGGATAAGAGTTGTAGTGATAAATATTATGGTTTTCCTACTCGACCAACATGAATTATGATTAACAACATGGATTTAATTGAGTTTCAAAAAACAAAAAAAAAAGAGAAGTATGGAGTCTTAGGTAATCTTATTTAATGAATATTATTAATGAAAAAATATTCAATTTCCTTCTCACCAAAAGGTGGGAATATGCACCTAGGGGAATGCCTCAAAGAAACTAGAATATGTTTTATCTATTGTAGAGGTGGTTATTGAAAAATAAACTACTAAGGAAAAAGGAAGAGTCTAGTTAACATAATTAAGGGAAATAATGTTCATCCTAAGGTACCACTGATAGTTTAATGTCTAAAATTTGGGAAACTTTGGCATTATCCAAGTTAATGACCTAATCTAAGGGATAAAAAAGATAATATACATCAAAAATTTCCAAAAATAATAGAACAAGGGAATACTATGAAAAAAAAACTATAGAAGTAGGTTCTGAAAATGATGTGAAGTGAGTAATATCAATCATTCACTCAAGAACCATGAATATTTTATTTGTATCTTTTTAAACCCACTTTTTGTACCATGATTTTTTTTCTAAGAACCTCAAATATTCACCTCGATGACTAGATATTGAATTATTAAAAAAAATTATCAGTATAATTATTTTATCCCAAATTTATGTTTATGGGAAAGTGATTTATGAAAATCATATTATTCTTATTTTAGATAAATTTAAAATAATTTTGAAAATGGATTGGTTCTATTTACTTAGAGTAAAAATTATTTGTTGGAATAAGGAAATCAAATTTCATATCAACCTATGATAGTATATTAATGAAATGATGATTAAGAACAACCTTACAAATAAAATTATATGTTGTGGGTCTTGATACCAAGTAAAAATAAACTCTTGGCACAAATGGTTGGATAAAATACACTCAATATTAGGGATAATCCTATTCTAAAGAAAATATATGTTTTCCAAGTTTATAAGGTTGATATCTATCTAGGAATTATATCATGAATAATGTCTATATTTTAGATATTAATATCTATTTTAATTAGTGAGTAATAATTAGAATTATGAGGATGAAATTTATTTAATTGGGGAGAATGCTATACCCTGATATTTAATAATATAATATTTCTCTAAATTAATAGTATTTTTGATAACTTATTCCACATAAAAAAAATGAAAAAAGCAAGTTATACCATATTAGATGAATATTATTATGAAAATTATAATAATAATAAAACCTTCAGTAAATAAAAATACATGGCTCATCTAAAATTTATTACATTTAGAGGATAAATAGTTAATATTATTTAATATTAAAAAGGATTGTTATTTCTCAAATAACTATTTTTTAAACTGTTATATATTTTATCCTATTAAATTAAAAATTTCAGTTTTAAAATATTATTATGATAATATGTAATATTTGAAACTAATATATATACAATCATTAAAAATTAATATGAAATAATATTAAGAATATTTAAATTTTAAAATCTTGTTTTTTTATAAAAATGGTTTTCATTAGTTTTTATATTTTCATCTAAAAGATTAATTTAAAAATTTATGAATTTAGATATTATTAAATAAAATTAATTTTTAAATTAATAATATAAAAATTATCTTAGGATGAATTTGTGAGATTTTTATGAAAGGATAAATTTTGGGTGAATAGTAAAAAATACTAATTTTGAAAATACTGTCACTTTTATGATGCTGTTATAATATAAGAATGATTTAAAAGTTTTGAAACCTTTATTCTGTTGAAAAAATATATTTATAAATTAAAATAAATAATTAAAATATAAAATTTTGAATTTATAAAACTCATATTTAACATTTTGGAAATATTAATAGCATTTTACTCTAATAAAAACTATTTTAGGTTTGTCTCTTTTAACTAAGCATCGATAAGGTTCAATTTGGTTTTGGATTCTTTTTAAAGAAAAAAAACTATTATTTTTTTAATAATAAAAAAATTTCAAATAAATAAATAACATTGATAATATTATCTTCATCATAATTTTTAAGCGTATAAAATATTTTCCTAAAAATGGGTTTTACACGTTACGTGTGCTAATATTAAAATAAGTTATTCTAACCCTTAGAAATTTTATTTTGTTAAATATATTTAATATTTGGAATTATTATTTTCAAATTATGTAATGATTTAAATTTTACTATTAGGCATAAAAAATAAATTACTTTGGTAAAATTTAGTTACCATGATAAAAATAAAAAATACGTAAGTGTAAAATCTAATGGTAAAAGACTTAAAAAATGATAAAAACTTATTTTTAAATGAATTTTGAGGTTGGGATTGATAAAACCTGAACTAGTCTCTATTATTTTCTATTTTTTAAGCCACCTTAAAAGTAAAACATGTGTTCCTTTTATATTAAAAGGTTAAATTTACAAAAAAAGTATTTTATACACTTATAAAAGGGGCCTTCCACCACTCCTTAAAGAACACTTTAAAATTATAATTTATCTTGAAATTTTCCATTTTTATTTCCCCTAGATACCTCTCCCAACTTTTTTATCCCATTTATTCAAGTAAAATCCCCGAATCCTTCATTTTCAAGAAGTCATCCAAGGGAAAACTCAAATTCACAATGTGAGTACTAATATTTCCCCAACATCTTTTATTTTATATATTTCTCTTCCAAACATAATTTTAACATTTTTATACAATTAAATATGTATTTTTTGTATAATTAATGTTATTATATAAAATTAATAATCCTTATTCACCTTTATAATTTTATTTTGAAAAATGAAAACATCATTGTGCGTACGTGCAGACTACTGCCTCCACTAAAGTGACATATTTCATTTTTCATATAGTATTTTATTTATTTTAAATATATCTTAAAATATTATTTAACACTATATAATAATATAAATAATATAATTATGATTTTTAATAATGATATTATTCCAAAAGAATCACTTTATTAACCATACCCACCCATAGATTATAACTTGTTCTTATTTGGTCGTTTTAACTACCTACTTGAACAATGATATAAATTTAAATCATGAAAGAATATGAAAACATAACTATCGTATTTATTAGAAATTACGGATAAAATAATTTTTTGTTAATGGTTATATAATGGTTATATTATTATTTAACTAATTATTATTGTACCACCCTTTTGTTTGCTAATAATTACCAAAACAAGATCATCACCAACTTTGTTATCACGAAACATAACTAAAATAAATATGAAATAAAATTATAACACTATAAATAATTATAAAACATATATTAAGGCACATATAATGATCTAAAAATGATGAACTTTGAATCTATAAACAAGAATCAACACCACCATTGCAAAACGTTTACTAAACAAACCTTCAAAGCTAATAAAATATGATGATGTAAATAAAACATGACTAACTAATATATTGGTAATAAGTTACTATAGATTAAGTGTATAAAAGGTTATAGGTATGAATAATGTTATATTTTTTTTGATTAAGATAGCTATTATTGTTATTTAGGAGGTTAGAGCACATTTAACTAAGTGAGATTAAAGGTAAGGGGTTTTCATTTCTCAACTTCTTTTCTTGAGTATTAATGATTAATTTTAACTATGGGTTTATAAAATTGGTTTATTCTATCATATGTTGATAATATAATTCCTTCTCTCTCTAGGTAAAGTGACATTTGTGATTCAAATATTTTACCTTAAAGTATTTCTTCCTCAAAATTTATATCATTATTAAGAATAATATCCATCCTATTTAATGATAGTTTTATATTCCATGTTCATATTTTATATTCCCACCTATGTAATAATTAATATTTGAAATAAAATTATTTTCTATCTGATGTTATCTTTACATTTACCATTTCTTCTTTTCAAAATAAAGTTTTATTATCACTTTTTATTTGATGTGGGTTTCAACACTGGTATTGTATAATAATAAAGTAGATTTCCTTCCTTGATCATATTTTTTATCTTCAAATACAAATTTAAGTCGGATAACCATTAATTATTTTTCAAGGATCCATTATTTATAATTATTTTTAAAACAAAAATGTTCAAAATTTTTCATATTACCTTTTCAAAAATGTCTTTTAAATACGACTCATAACTTCTTATTTTTAAACAATGTTATTTTTTTAATATTTTATTTATGGTTTTTCTTCTATTTTACTATTAATATAAAAATATATATATTTATCATTTTTATTAATGTTTTATAAAGGGAAATGAGTTGTTTCACTCAATACACCATGGGAAACATGTTGTGATACCTGATCCACTATGAGAATATAGTCTATGATTACATATACACTATGGGAAACATGTTGTGATTATTGATCCACTAATGGAAACATGAATTTATTCTTGGTACAATATATTATGATTTCTATTATTATTTTTATACCACAATTATATGTAATATTCCTACGATTATGATATATGGATTATGTTTTTTATATCACTCTTATGTCATGGTACATGTTTTCTCATTTGATATTTCATGTTAAACTATCCTAACTTATGGAAAACTCTTATTATCCCATGTTATTTTTAATAAGTTATTTCTCACCTACTCATGTTTTATCAAGTGATTATTATCTTAAACTTGATGATATATTGATAAGTTTTCCATTATTGAGTGTTTCATCTCACCCCTTTCTTTTGTTTCTATTACCCAGTTCATGAAGATGAGTATAACTTATGATGAGTCTAGAAGGTGGTCTAGTGTTGTTTGATTATGGAGAAAATTTTTTAAGTATTGTAAAATAATTTTCATATGTTACTATTCCTCAAAGACACTAAACCTTCCATTATCCAGATTGTGATATTATTTTGATTTCTAATGTTTATGTTATGAAAATGACGTGAAATATATATATGTTTATCTTTGGCCATATCACTCTGTATCAAAGACAATGTTTGGAGAAAGTGTTTTTAGCACTAGACCCTAGAGTGCGGGTTTAGGGTGCCTCAGACCAAGGTTCCAAATAGTCTAGATATCATAGATATATTTAAAATCTTTTATTTTACAAATTATGGATCCCAAATTGACACAGGAATCAAAAGTTATGCTCATTTGATGTTCAAACACCATTTTCAACTTTTCATAATATATTAATTAATTTATTATTTTTTAATCATGAATTGTTGTTAAATGACTATTAATCATCAATAATTAGAAAATTATTAATTAATATTTATTTTTAATTTTTTTACAAACCATTTTCCACTAAATATATTATATATTAAGTGTAAAAACATATTTAGTGTTATATAAATAATATTTAAGAAAATATTATATATTCATAAATAGAAATAAATTTTTATATTAAAATAAATTTTTATTTTAAAATAAATTTTTTAATAATATTTTTTATATAGATCAAATTTATCAATTCTAATAAATGAATTGGTAAAGGGTGTATTTTTTAGTGCTAAAAAAATCATATATAAAGGATGAGAATTATGAGTGTTAAAAAATGAACTAATAATGTGGGCCTTTTATAAACATTTTTTAGTGCTGATAAAGGTAACATTTATTAGATATTTTATCTAGTGATAATAAAATTATCCCTTTATTAGTGTTTTTTTATCACTGATAAATGTTATTTATAAATAAACACGATTCTATATTAGTGTTTTTTCCATTTTATTTGTGATTTCCCGTCATTTTTTTGTTCAAGGGCTTTGATTTGCTCACTGAATTTAGAATGATATAATGAACAACTTGATCGTGGAAGGAGTAGATTATGACATGAATAAGTGATGTTATTAATATTTTCATATCTTTTTATATTCCCCCTTTACTGATTTTATATGAAATATGCATAATTTGTTTGAAATATTAATGTTTAAATATCAAATATAATTTTTGAGCACTATTTGAATTCATCCAAATTCAAGTCTATTTAATGTTTTAATAATAAATATCACCCTACTGATCCAAATTATGTGGTTCTTGTTTTTTATGATTCCTTATTTAATTTCACAAATATCATTATAAGTAATTATTGGTCAATTATGCCATTTGAAGGGTCATATAGACTACACAAAAAGGCCCCTAGAATCTGTGAAGAAACTAGACCATATGTGAAGATTGAATTACTGGGATCAATCCAGAAGTCCAAATTTATTTATTATCATAAAAAGTTTTTAGGATAATTCAAGGAGTCATGGATAAAAATTTTAGGTCCCAACTCTAAAAACAAGGGGCCCAAATAAAGCTTTGAAATTTAGCCCACATTTCTATCTGGGAATTGAGATCACCAAAAAATATTTGATATTTCTCTTGATAGAAACATCCATTAGAGTTGAGATTTTTCAATGTGAAATAGGAGATATAGTCATCATACTTTGTTGAAGAAATCATTTGGATTTTAAGGCTTCTTACTATTCAAAAATCCATTCACATTTCAGCCATAAAAAAGCATGGATAGAAATGGAAAGTTTAAAATTGTATATTAAAACCACCATAAATTTGGTTCCATAAGTCCAAATGAATCCAAATGTTGAGAGACAACTGAAAAATTTAATATCTACAAATTTTAATAATAATATATCTCTATATTCTTCTATCTGGATGGATAAATTGGCGATGAAAGTGAAGGGATAGTTTTGGAATTAAAACAGTCCACCACCTTGGGCTATAAATACATTCCCTCCTCTCCTTTCAAAAGGGTTGGAATTTCAGAATATAGAAGCATATATTGGCATGACCAAGTCCTTTACAAAGTCTTGGTAGGACCTTCCATTCTCAAGTTTTTACTTGAGAGACCTTTCCTCCTCTCTTTGTTTTCATTTACTTTTGTGTTGTTCTTCGTTTGTAATCGTGTAAGTGTTTATTTTTTCAATTCTATTTTAATGAAAGTTTCTTCTTCTTAATATATTATTCTAATCCACCTTATGTTAAATAATATTAGTGGTCTTAAAATAGTTTAAATATAGTTGAATCCCCTTTTTTTATTGTGCTTTCTCATTCAATCTAAAGTTAGTATTTAATTCCCTTCACTGTTTGTGTGTGTGTGTCCGACGCAGAACTCTTTTCTTATCCCTTTATTTTTAGTCTCTTATTAATTCATCATCATAAAATTATAACCATATTATTAACAAAACAAATTTCTGAGTAAATATCACATTGGTGTGAGTTATAATTTAGGTATGTTAAGTGATTGAGAACTTTTGCTCGATGAATATTCTTTGAATTATCATTGTGTATGTTGAACTTAACATGTAATAGATTAATGACTTTTTTTGTTTAACGAGTGGTTTCCATGGATTATTGGAACCATAAATACACTACCATAAACAAGATATGATTATTATTAGAACCCTAAGTTAAGTTGAGTCTTGGATTAAAGCCTTAACACTTGGGAATTCCAATCAACATCAACTTGTGACATGGGTGTTAATTTAATGAAATATAAAGAAAGGATCAAAGACATTGTAAGATTAAATACCTAAAAATGAACTCACCCTAATATTTATCAAATAGTTAAATCAAACACCAATCATTAATCACTTTATTTAAGCTCTTCAAACAAACCCCCAATCAAAATACAATCAACTAAAAAAATAAACTATTAAAAAGTATCATCACCGAGGATTCGACCCGAGTGATGCTATACACATTAGCAGAGAATTAGAACATTGAATGGTTGATAGGCGATAATCGTCCATGCTTTCAAATGGAACCATTTCTAGTGATGGTGCAATTAAGTAGTTGTTAGTTTCTGGTTATTGTAAAAAAATAAACAAAATTTTAAAAAAATGAAAAAAAAACACAAAGAAAAACACATCTTCCTCTTTCTTCCAAAATCTCTCTAAATGACCTGCAACCTCCCAAAAAATCTCTCAGATTTGTTTGACCCTAAAATTGAGCAAAAAATTCACCAAATTTTGAGGAACATAAGAGATAATCAACTCATTCAAGAACCTATCCTTGTCAAACTAATTGAATTAGATATGGCCAATCCTATGGAATAAACAATTAAAGAACTTGTTGACCCTAATATGAATTAGAAACCTCTTGGTATTCAATATCCAAACATAGAGGCTGAATTCTAACTTAAATTGGGTTTGATTCATCTTCTCCCTCATTTCCACAGGCTTGCCGGTGAGGATCTACATCTCCACCTTAAATAGTTCCAAGTGGTGTGCTCTACCATGAAGCCTCAAGGGGTTTCTGAGGAACAAATCAAACTTTAAGCATTCCCTTTGTCCTTAGATGACATTGATAAATCATGAATTCAATACCTCCCTCCTGGTTCCATAACCACATGGAATGACATAAAGCAACTCTTTTTAGAGAAATTCTTTCCTGCTTCTCGTACTACTTCTATCCGTAAGGAAATAAGTGGTATTAGTCAATTCCCAAATGAATCACTCCATGAGTACCGAGAGGGGTTCAAAAAGCTTATTGAAACCTACCCACACCACCAAATCCCTGAAAAACTCTTGATCCAATACTTCTATGAGGGGTTATTGTCTATGGAGAGAACTGTCATTGATGCCGCAAGTGGCGGTGCTCTTATTGATAAAACCCCTACATGTGTAAGAGATCTCATAAGTAACATGGCTACAAACACACAAAAATTCCATACTTGAGCACATGCTCAAGTAAAACAAGCCTAAGATAATCAATATATATAGCCTAAAAAGATGACATAGTGGATGAGTGAACTTATAGGTCTTGCATAACAACTAGCTGTGGCTACCAAAGCCCCAACCTCATCTTCTCTACAATCAATGTTTCCTGGACCTGTCAAAAATTGTGGAATCTGAAACTCTCCAGCTCATCCAATATACACCTGCCCAAAACTTCAAGATGATCCACTTGATTCATCAGGACCAATGGAGCTCAATGCAGACTATGCTTAGCAGAACACCAACCCTCAACTATCAGGTCAGTTCATTAGAACCTCTAACCAACCTCCCTTTAAGCCCTTATCTTCTTCTTATAACCAAGGATTAAGGTATGGAAACCCCGTCCCTCAATTTCCTCCTCAAAACCCAAACTAGTTCCAATATGGTCAAAGTGTTGGTAAATTCCAACAACCTTATCCGTTTTCTCTTCAACAAAAAAAGAGAAATCCTTCTCCTGCTCCTCCATTCTTCCACTATCCTAGTGGGCCTTCCCAATTCCCAAACCAATACAATCGATTTCCCAAGAACCATAATCAAGGCAATCCCAATCCGGGACAAGCCTCTTCTTCCAAGCAACCATGGGAAAGTGTTGTAGAAGATCTTTCCTCCTTCACCAATTCTAGACTCAAGAACATTGAAACCCAAATTGGTCAACTTGCTTCCCACCTAAGCCAGAAACAATAATCAAATTCTTCCTAACTCCCAGTTCAACCATTACCCAACCCCAAGGGTAATGTAAGTAAAATTGCACTTATATCATAAAATCAAATTATTATGCCTCAGGATGAGACCTCCCACTACCATTTAAATATTGACCTAGAAAATGAAAAGAAAAGAAACTTTAAAAGGAATCTAAATCCATTCTCTATCCTCCTACCATTCCACTTAGGAACCAAATTCATTTTCCTCAAGCCATTTCTAATCTAAATAAGTCCTTTGAACCTGATCCAGAAATGATCAACATGTTTAGACATGTTGAAGTCAACATTACCCTCTTAGATTCCATTAAACAAATTCCTAAGTATGCCAAGTTTCTCAAGGAATTGTGCACCCACAAGAGGCAACTTAGGACCTTAAAAAATGTTTCCACCCAGTATTCTATTCCCATAAAGTGAAAATATCCACGTACCTTTATAGTTCCATGCAAAATTGGAAGTTCCAACTTTGATAATGCACTCATAGACCTAGGGGCCTCAATTAATGTCATGCCCAAATCCATCTTCTCCAACCTTGGTCTTGGTCCGTTACATCCAACGAGTGTTTTCATTCAATTGGCCAATAAAAGCACTTCTAGTCCTGAGGGTATTATTGAGGATGTCCTTGTTTGTGTGAATGATCTTATCTTCCCTGATGATTTCTATGTCCTTGACATGGAAGGTGAGAAAAACTCTTCTCGATATCCCCTAATTCTAGGAAGACCATTCCTAATTACAACAAGAACCAAAATTGACGTCCATTCAGGAATATTATCGATGGAATTTGGTGACCAACTGGTCAAGTTCAACATTTTTCTAAGCCATGCGGTACCCATTTGAGGATCACTCTACATTCTCAATCCATGATTATGAGGACACTTCTGAGAGTCAATTGAACCCCATTACATCATGTTCATCATTCTCTAATGAGATAGGATCTTGTAAAATCTACACCATGATTAACCAAGTCATAAATGGTGAAGTTTATATGGACCTTTCATTCATAGACTCTATCAATATAGAGGATATTGAAAACTCTCTTGAATCCCACATCAACTCTGATCTCTACTGCTCTACATTTTACAGTATCAAGGAAAATGAATCAAAACCAACTGAAGTACCTTCCTCCATTCCTGAGTTGTCTAACCCACAGATGAAAGATGAGACTGATCTAAAACCTCTTCCTAAACACCTGAAATATTCATTCCTTTTCCATGATCACTCATATCCTGTCATTATCTCTACTTCATTTACTGAAACCAATGAGTCAACAATTTTTCAGGTGTTAGAGGAAAAAAAAGGCCTTAGGATGGACCATATATGACATACCAGGAATCAACCCTGATCTTTGAATTCATCACATACATCTTGAGGAATCATCCAAACCAATTATACAACCACAAAGAAGACTCAATCTACTCATACTTGAGGTATTTTGGTAAGAGATCACTAATATTCTTCAAGCTGGTATTATCTACCCAATTTCTAATAGTGAATGGGTTAGTCCAATTAAAGTTGTACCTAAGGAAGGTGGGATAACTATTTTCACAAATGAACATGGAGAGGTAGTCACAACTTGAGTTAAGAACAAATGGAATGTGTGTATTGATTACTGGAAATTGAATGTTAAAACAAGAAAAGATCACTACCCTCTTCTATTCCTTGATCAAATTCTATAATGATTAGCTGGAAAGTCACACTATTTATTTAATGATGGATACACTGGATACTTCCAAATCCTAATCACACCTCAGGACCAAGAAAAGACTACTTTCACTTGCCCTTTGGAAATTATGCATATAAGAGAATGCCTTTTGGATTTTGAAATGATCTTGTATCATTCCATAGGTGTATGATGAGTGTATTTTCTAAATTCATTGAACACTACATAGAAGTATTCATAGATGACTTCACCATTTATGGTTAGTTATTTGAATCTTTCTTGAATTCACCCTCTCTAGTCCTCCAAAAGTGTGTCAAGTGTAACCTTGTGTTAAATTTTAAAAAAATGTCACTTCATAGTTGAAAATGGGATTGTTCTAGGGAACATAGTTTCATAAGATGGTATTGAAGTTGATCCTTCCAAAATTGAAGTGATCCAATCACTTCCTGAACCCACTTCTGTTCAAGACATTCGTTCATTCCTTGGTCGTGCCGGTTTCTATTGAAGATTCATCCATAAATTCAGTAGGATTTCCCTCCCACTCACTCGGTTAATCCAAAATGATGTCACTTTCCATTTTTACAAGGTTTGAAAGAGATCCTTAATTCAACTCAAAATTGATCTTACATCTACCCCAATAATCCAACCCCCAGATTGGTCCTTACCCTTTGAATTGATGTGTGATGCTTCTGATAGAGCCGTTGGGGCTGTTCTTGGTCAAAGAAGAGAAAAAATTACTCATGTCATCTATTATGCCTTAAAAACTTTGGATGAAACTCAATCTCAGTACACTGTGACTGAAAAGAAACTTTTAGCATTGGTGTTTTCCTTAGATAAATTCTGGAACTATCTCTTAGGTTCCAAAATCATTATCTTCACAGACCATTATGATATAAATTTATTACTTAAGAAAAGTGATTCCAAACCAAGGCTAATAAGATGGATCCTAATTCTCTAAGAGTTTGACCTTGAAATAAAAGATATACCAGAAAAATAAAACCCTATGGATGATCACCTAAGTAGAATTTCTAATTCTTCTCATTTAGAAATCATTGATCCTGAATTCCCCACTGAGCACCTTTCATCTCTCAATCCAAAGTTACCATGCTATACCCCAATTGTAAACTACTTGGTTTCTGGTATTTTTCCTGAATTGTTTTCAAAATAACAATAAATGAAGTTGAAAAGTGATTCAAAATTCTATTTTTGGGAAGATAATAAACTTTGGAAAACGGGGGCTCACATGGTAATTAGGAGATGTGTTGATGAAGATGAACATTCCTCCATCTTATAATTCTACCACTCATTTCCTGGAGGTGGCCAATTTGGACCATAAAGGACCTCCCAAAAGGTCCAAGACTCTGGATTCGTTTGGAATTTACTTTTCAAGGATACACATGAGTTCTATCAATCATGTCCCACTATCCAAAATTTTGTCACAATTTCTAAGAGAAATGAAATCCCCCAAAATCCATTAATTTTATGTGAGATCTTTGATATTTGGGGCATCAATTTTATGGGACCATTCCCCCTTCCAAATGGATTCTCATACATTCTTCTTGAGATTTATTATGTTTCTAGGTGGGTTGAGGCCAAACCCACTGTTTCCGATGCTTTCTGTCAGGGCACACACGTGCATCCGTCACGCAGAGGACACACAGCTTGTTGCCCTGCAATCCCGCTTTCCAAAGGCGGGTGACATCAATTCCTTATTCAGGGACATCTTCTCCTTGATCACTACTGGGATTATGGGATGTCGGTTCCTCCTTCCGTGGATTCCTCCTCGGAACTCATCACCTAGTCTGGGTCTCCCTCATAGATTTAAGACGTATTTGTGAATCTCGTTCCCGATGCCATATCTTCATGGACACCAGTTAATTACACTACTTTTGTCGAGATGCTCCAAGGGGTCTAGTTGGGGAAGAAACCTTCGGTTAGGAAAGTGGTCACGCTAAGGCATCATTGGCGTGTCTTGATGCTGGGGAATTGGCATGTCTGTCTTCTGTCCCTTATTATAGGGCTTCTCAAGGGCGTCGAAGCCTGAGGAATCCCGCATCGAATGCGGGGAATTGTATGCCATAGGCATGTATCTGAGGTTTTTCTCAGTTTCCCATGTTTAACATGGGGTATGACACGAGTTTAACATCCAGTGAAGATGGATCGGACTGATTAGAACACTGAGAGTGGATCAGATTGAAGAACCCCCTGGAGGGAACACCGATGCTGGGGACAACACGTGGGTGGATTCCCGAATGCTGTGGAGTGGAATGAGGTGGCATGATCCCACCGGGATGTGGTGGCCCGGGTAAAAATCAGGATGGGTGATGAAGTGAAGGGGATTGAACCTTGTGGAGGCTTCCTACATATCCCCGTGACAGGGAATCAAAGTCCTCATAGTTCGATGATACGGTGGGACACCTGAAAGAGCGACCCATGAGAATGAATGCATGGATGGGACCTGGAGGAAGTACATCCTCTGGGCTAGGTCATGAGCTTCCCGAGGCACGTGGGCTCGAGGGAGAGGTCAGGATGGGACATGGGTGTTGGGCTTGAACCTCGTGGAGGCTTCCTACGTACCATGCCTTAGCACGGATCAAAGTCCACGTAGTTTGGGTGGATATTTTAACGTCATGCGGGATGAGAGCATTTGGGGCTTACGCTCTGAGGTGGCCCATAGGGTTGGTGAACCGACGTGAAGGGGTCGGGACGACCGGGTGGTGGGCTTGAACCTCGTGGAGGCTTCCTACATACCATGCCTTAGCACGAATCAAATTCCTCGTAGTTCTCTATAGGCAGGGGTAAGGGTCGGTGCTCACTCTAAGCTCATGTGAGTCATGCTCGGTGTCAGAAACAAGAGGTTGCAGGGACCTGACGATCATGTCGCAAAGGGTGCGTCCATGAGAAGCGAATAGGTGCTTATGCGCTGAGCGGCCCATGGTGATAGGACTTACTCCAGGATGGAGGCCCGTGGGTGACAAAGCACAGAGGGAGAGGGATTTGGGACCGAAGAAAGGAGGGTCCTCATTCCCTATCATGCCCTCCACTGGACTTGACGGTGGGGAAGTACGGAGGTGCATGGGTGCTACCTTCAATAAGAGGGGCTAGGGGCTTACACCAAGGAGGCTTCCCTTCCCCCATGGACAAACACCACTCCGAGAAGAAGGATATCATCCCATGTGAGGGGTGATCCCATCCCCGTGGAGATGAGTTGGCATAAAGAATGCCCGAGCCATGGGGACCCTATGTGCGAGGCACGGGGCAGGATCACAGTTTAACGTCATGTGTTGAGGACGAGGTGCTTGGCAGTTTAACATCCTACAGCACGGACGAGGTGGGTTTACTCTGCACCCCTAGGACTTACATGACTGGTGCCCTCTACCCCTTGTGGGAGGGAAGGCATCGACAAGGCTGTGGTGAAGGGGGGTCGTAGAGCGAACCATCGAGGGGTCCATGATAGCGTGGATATGTGAAGAAGAAATAGTCGTTAGCATGCCTATGTGAAGAAGCATGAGGGAAAGAAACACAACGGGAAAAACCACCCAAGGGACCTTGGGGTTACTTCGTACGAGCTTGGAAGGTCGCACGGGAAAACAGAACATGGTGTGTATGCCCGATGTGTGAACCCGAGGCATCCATAAGGAGGACATCGGGCACCTACGTAGGGAGGCACCCGTGGAGCATCAAGGTGATGGGTCTTGGGGATTGCACGCAAAGAAATGGGTTGCGCATAAAACACAGAGAGGGCACGTAATTGGGGTAGAGTATTTGCGCGCGACTAGTAGGATCACGCACAAGGGATGTGAATTGCGCGCCAGTGGAAAAGACCGCACCCAAAGGCAAGGATGCACCCAATGAAAGGGATTGCGCGCAATTGGACCGTTTTGCGCGCAACGGAAGGAATTACGTGCAAGGGAGGAACCCTGAAGGGTTTGGAATTCCATTTAAGCCAGTGGGATTGCACACAAAGGTGGATCCCTGGGTGAGTTGGCATGAAAAGGATTAGTACCTGAAGACCATATTGTGCACGCGGAAGTCCAATTTTGTGCATGAGAGCTGATTCGAATTCCGCAACCCTAAAATGTAAGGGGTCTCCTTCTATTTATAGGCCTCCGATGGCGTGGAATCCCGGTTGGCGTGCAAAATTTGCGCGCCAAAGGTGGAAGCAAGGAATGTGAACCGCGCGGGCACGGGCACGCAATTCTTGCGCACTGGCGCTGGGGATCCTTCAAGAATCTTGAACTCCTTCCACGTGGAAAAATGTTTTCACGCGCATTCTCCTTTTTTTGGCGTAATACTTCCAGGCCCTCCAGACCGGGTCTCCGGGTCCGAATATGACTTTGATTTTTAATTTCGACACTTCCTTTATTAATTAATGACTTTTTGGCATCTAAAAATGCCCCCCTCGGAATTGGATCGAAAAGAGGTCGCAACGATCAGATTCTGAGGGAAACGCTGAAACACTGAAGTGTTAGGCTTCGTGGCCCACCTACACTCAAAAACTATTGCAGCACACAAAAATAATCCAGTTGGCATGGAATCCACTTTCCACATGGCACAGAACCCTGGGTTTACCTATAAAAGGGGCCATGAGTCCCATGATCCATACCCAATATTTCTCGCGTGATAGGCTCAGAGCTCTCATGCGCAAAATTTCCTCTATGCCAGTGCGTAAAACCCGCTTTGGCAGCATGTAATTTCTCCGAGTTTTGGCTGTATTAACACGCAAAACTGGGATTTTCCGCGCCAACTTCTCCGATTTCGCTCCCAACTTCTGAATTTCATGCAACACATCCAGATTCCGTGCAAGTCTCGAAGCACTTGGCCAGAAGGAGATGGATTCAAACCAAGTCGATGAGGGGGAGGCCACCGCTCGCAGGGATGAAATGGCGACGAATGAGGAGGTTTATGGTGCCGGGGTGGTTGTTTCCCACAACCATACTTTGTTCAACCAGTTATTCCCCGCCTATAAGGAGTACCATTTATCCAACAACCTTCTGCTATGAAACTTAGACATTTTGGAGGAGGTTCCGCTGTCGAACTTTGAGGTTGATACTCCACGGTCATGGGTGACCCGGGAGGAGGACCTTCCCTGATACAATATCACCAACAATGGTTGTCCTGCCAGAGAGACCAGGCACATTGATGTATATGTCCTGAACCTGAGGACCAGGACCATTGCTGGGGGTGATCTTATTGCGGAGAGTTCCCCAACCCTCTACGCAAGAACGTTTTGTCAGAGCATCACTGACAATACTAAGGGCTGGCTGCAAGATTGGAATTTTCGGTCCATAATAAACTTCCCCAGTGAGTGGGCCTGGGAGTACTGGGTTCGCCATACATGCGACCAATTCGGGGCCAAGCTCCAACACATTGGTTTATTTGAGGCAGTGTGGACGTCGTAGTTCCACTTCTACCGCCAGCCTTAGCTCGGGCCGGAGCTGTTCACCCAGTGGTCCCCTAACACCAACACATTCCATCTTCAGCATGGGGAAGTTGGCATCAGACTCTGGGATGTACACTGCATCAGAGGTATCCCACTGGAGGGCTATCAATACGATGAATTCCTTCCCCCAGTGAACACCTGGAAGGACAGATCATGGACCCCCATGCTGACATGGAACCTGCTGGAGCTGGCCAAAGAGAGGCTGGAGGTCAAGGACTTCCTGAAGGATGTCACCTACAAGGAATGGTTCAGCCTGTTCCTGGAGAATAACCTGGCAGTCAAGATGCCAGGACAGGGAAAATGGTGTCCAACCACGGATCAAAGGAACAAGGATGGATCGTACTGAAGGATCCTGAAGGCGGGGCAATACCAATCATGGGGCTACCACATTAATGAGGCTCGAGACCTGAATGTTCGATATGCTGGGTTCCTTTACACCTTTCTGAGCGGGTGGATCATGCCGGTACGGGATGCAAGGATGGGCGTCCGTCCAGCAACCCTGGTGATGGCGGGCACTATGGCCACCAACAAAAGGTTTAATCTGGGGGTCCCCGTGCTGGCTAGGCTGTACGCCATTCTAGGACGCATCTCAAGAGGGGGGTCACCTTGGAGGGTATGTGGCCCCTTCCAGATCTTCCACGGCTGGGTGGCGACTCATCTTGGTAGGTACACTTTCCCAAATGCCATTCGTCCTTTGGGAAATGGCCTGCAACCATCTCTATTGGACATTTCCGGGGTTGCGCCGATAACGCTCAACGAGGAGGGAGTAAGGATCAGAATTGGTAACCATGCCAACTTCAACTTCAGCCCATTACCCACCCTGATCGGCCAAATGGTAGACAACAGGCAAGGCTCACTAAAGCAGCATGAATACTTCCAGAGCATCCGAGGTGGGGTGCTTGTGGAATAGATTGACGAGAAGATCATCTGCAAGCCTTACGTGCTGTCCCGATTTTCCAGGCAGTTTGGGTGCCTCTAGTGAATGACAAAGAGGGTATTCATGGACGTCTGGGAGGAGAGGAATCCCTGCGTCCTTTACCATATGTGGTTAATGTTTACCACTTATGGATCTGGTGACATCATTATCCTTCCTCCCACCGGGGCTGACACTGGCCTATCAACCGAGTATGCCAAACATTGGGCTATAGCATACCTTGAGGGGCTTTTGCGCAAGCGAGTTCGGAAACTAGAGACTACCTGCGTGGAACTCGGGTGACGAGAGAGTAGGCAAGGTGCCTCTAGAAGTGGGGGACCAGGGGCGCGCCAGGCATAGAGGCCTTCACAGGCTGAGACCTCAATAGTGGGGACATCACATGGTGTTGCTGTGACCTCGTGGCCCGGGGGAGGGTCACACGAGGCGGCCAGAGAACTGCCCGAGAAGCAGATAAGATACCTTCTAGAACCTTCCCATGATGCGATCTTCCCAGCATTGTGGTCGTCCTGGATGACCCTGTAGCAATCGATGAGAATTGAATCCCTCTGGCAGAAGATAATGCAGGATGGGATCCAGCTGCCAGAAGTCGGGCTCATTCGGGTTACCGACTGGGTAAAATTTCATCGACAGAATGCCTAACTGATGTCCATGGACATGTACACATGCCAACGGGGTAAGCACATGGAGCCACCTATCTTAGTGAAAGTGATGCTTGGTCAGGGGCATGATCCTGAACAAATGCCATAGGAGGAATATGATGGTGGTGATGAGTCGAAGGGATATGAGGAGACAGGTGAAGACGAAGGATCTCAGGGAGGGTCCCTCCAAGGGAGCCTGCAGGAGAGTGGCAAGATCATCGGCTCCAGCATAGACATAACTAAGATACTCGAGGTCTGTCTATATCCTTATTTATCCTTCTTTATCCATTCTATTCTGCAATTTCTAGTCCATTTCTCTATCTCGCTCAGGAGCATATAGGCACTGATCAGGAGTACCAAATAGAGGAAGGAGAAGAGGCTTCGATGGGACAGGGTGGGGCTCCGACGCCCATCATCGAACTGACAAACGCTGAGGGGTCACCTTCCACGATAGCTTCCATAGCGGCCAGAATATTTGAGGCTGACACTCTAGGTTTCTGTAAGTCCCTTGGTTCACTACTGGTGCTTACTGTCAGTGAACTCAACTAATCAGGATGCTCCCTGTACAGTGATCTTGGTGTTGGAGGCTTGTTGGGCTACTGAGCCCGGGCCGTCCATGACTGAATTAGTGGCGGACGTACTGCCTCCTCCAGAACATACTTCCCAAACTGGGTCGGCCTCGGAAATTGGTGAGAAGGGGGCGGCGGACAATAGTGGTGATGTCATTTGAGCGAGGCCGGAAGCTGACGAAGGCACCGTTGCTGTCGGGGAGAGAGAGGAAGGTTTACCAGACATTGAGGATCCTATTCCTCGGGAAGGCATCCATGAGGCAGATCCTGCTACCGACCTGCTGGCTATCTTCCACGTATACCGGCCCGCTGATCCCGAAGAAATAGATGACTCAGATTTGGAAGTGGCTGAGGAGAGCTGGATGACATGGCGCAAAGGGTGGAAGTGTATCCAATGTTTTCTCAGGAAGCCTCAGATGGATTGGCTAAGGCATATGGGATCGATCCAGACCTGGATACATTTCCTGTGTGCCGGAGGGGCTGACGCTCAATGCCTCCATCTGATGGTCCTTGATTACCTGGCCGAGAAGATACGTGAGAGAAGCCGGCACACCGATGTTGCCCAGTGTCAGGAAGAATCAGTGAGAACCCGAACGTTCCTGAGGGTGAAGCAGGAAGTCCAACACCTTGAAGAGAAGGAGAAAGAGAAGGAGGCCTTCATCGCAACATGATCTATGCTCATGGAGAAACTGACAACCCAGCTGGCTGACACCCAAGAACAAATGATGGAGGCGAGTCACCAGATGACCATGCTTCAAACTGAACAGGCACAGGCACAAGCTAGGATTGGCGAACTGCGCTCTGTGGCTACTAATGAAGAGAGAGTCTTCAGGGAGCAAGAAGCAGTCCTGGAGGCCACCAGCCAAAGGGTAGCAGCATTGGAAAGATCTCTCCAAGAAGCTGACCCTTAAGGGCCCTGTTTTGGCCAGATCATGAACTTTTTGCTTCCAATGTATGGACAAATCCATTTATCTGTACCTTTGGTTTAACATGATCGTATATAATCCTGAAATAAATAACAATTCATCCCTAAGATAATGTTCATCATACCCAATGTGAGAAAAAAGTATGCTCGTATTATCATTTTGTTCGACCGTGGGGTGTCAGCCAAGCTTCAGTCATTTGAAATCGAGCCCAGTCTTCCGAGGAGAAGAGGGAGGCCCAACTGAAGGGGGGGGGGGGAACTCAAACAGATTGATGTATCGTCTCCTCAACACGCTCTAATACACGAGCGGGGCAATGACGGGGGCATTGGAATCAATCCAAAGATAGGGAGATGAAAAAGGTGAATCCCGTTACCCAAAATTTAGAATCACTGGAGGGGAGTGACGATGGAGGATAGCTATTAACCGTGGCGGAAACGCAACATCCATATCGCATTGTCCTGAAATGGGGACAAAAAATGAGGGCTGACCGCTGACCATGTTCGCGACATGGGGCCTAACTTAAATATCATCGATCAGTCTTCCGGAACGTTGGCCCAGGATAGTAGGCGGACCATATGATGAGCATCCATACTGTTAGGGGGTCCCATCAAACATGACTAGTCTTCTGGAATGTTGTCCCAGGACAACAAGTGGACCATGGGTCGAGCATCCATACTATTAGGGGGTCCCATCAAATGTGAAAGAGGATGAAGATACAAATAAAGGGGAACACAAAGCATGGAAAGTGAAGTGGTGGTTTGTTCAAACAGAATCCAACAATCCCAAAATTATGCCACCGTGGTGGAGGCACATTAGGCAGACGTATTAATCTGGTCATAGATCATCCCTACTTTTATACGGGACCTCTCTGGTGAGGGAACTGTCGCTTCCCAACATCACTACGGGGCATCCCGAACTTATTTGGGGCAAATGATGCAGTTACACTACTCTCTGAGAGGTCAGGCCAGGGGTCCGACAGTGAGGAGGGACGGGATTTGGTAATGCCTGGGGCTGGACCCAAGACGAAATGTCTGGCCATTCCTACGTATCCCATAAGGATGGGAATCAAGTCGTATGTAGTTCTGGAAAGGATCTTAGTTTAAGGTCTTAGAATTTGGACCAAGGATTCGTAAGGAGGGTGGGAGACACATGGTAAGGTGATTGCGAAACTTGACGTGAATGAGTAAGAGGTCCTGCTTACCATGTGTTCCTTGGAAAAGTGTTCCGGTCAAGAGACTGAACATGAAAGTTAGGCTAGGCCCATGGGGAAGTGCCCGAGCGTTCCTACGTATCCCATAAGGATGGAAATCAAGCCGCACATAGTTTTGGAGGGTGGAATGACATGGGAAGGTACCTGTTCCAAGGATGAAAGGGGCGTGCAGGTCTAGCCCTCACACCAAAAGAAGCGGTATTTGATGTATCTTGTTTGTCCTTGAAGGTGAATGATTTTTCTTTTTTGGAGAAACCTTCCTAGGGTAGAAATTCCTGGAATTTCCATAATAGTCAAGCCGTATACGGGCATTGACAAATGGTATGGTAAATAACCAATACCCAACGTGATGCCCTCTATGGAGAGGTCATCAGAATGCAGTGTCGTTTTTCGTCGTGCGGCCGGGATGATATCATCATAGTTTATGGTCATGTGGTAGGACCAACCAGTACAGTTTAAGGTCATATGGCTTGGACCCAGGGGAATACGCACGATACGATAAAGAATAACCGATGTGGATGAGGACATAATACCATACCATCACTGCGCACGATTCCGGGAGAGGAGCCTTAGGCCAAGGGGCCGACAAGGGTTCAAAAAATCAAGGGGTAGGTGAAACTAGCCTCCAGCTAATCTGGGCCCGAAACGCAATGTCTGGGCAACCCCTTATTTCCCTTGGGGATGAGGGTCAAGCTGTGCATGGTCCTTAGAGAATAACCAAGCCTATAATCTTAGCGCTCAAATCACGGGAGCCCCGAGAGACACCGTAACACAGCTCTGTCTGCCTAACGTGTGGAAGTGCACTGAGGGTTAGTGCAAAGAGTGTCGAGATTTCACTTTGACACGATGGGTTGGAAAATAATGTGAATCATGAAACCAACATTTAGGGCCTGAATAAGTCGGCGTGATGACTGAGGATTACTGCTGACCATGTTCGCAACACAACATCCTGTCACATTAGCCTGAAATGGGGAATAACAAATGAGAATCGACCACTGACCATGTTCGCAATGTGGGATTTGTATCAATTTGATGTTTGAAACCCTCGGGGGTGTTGGCCCATAATGGTAGTAGATCCCTTAGGCGTTGTATCCAGGCCGTTCTTGGGGGTCCCTCCAGGCGCAAAAGATAATGGGGGCCTGAATAAAGGGGAGAACGGAGCTTGAAAAGTGGACGGAACTTGCCTAAGTTGAATCTGACACTAGAGGTTCTCGACCAAAGTACTCTGAACACATTAGAGGACCACTAAAAAGGGTCGAAGGGCTCATTTTGAGAGCGGCCAAAAGATGGCGGATTCCCGGGAGAAGGGGGAATGGCGCCAGAAACCCTATACCACACCTATATATCCCCCTCATGGAGAGGGACATGCCAAGAGGCTGAGGTGACTGGGAGATCGTGGGGTCTCTTAAGATACGGGGCTGGACCTGAAACCTATGTGTTCAGGTGGTTCTACGTATCCCATAAAGATGGGAATCAAGCCACATGTAGTTCTAGGAGAACAGTTTAAAGTCATGTAGGACAATGAGAGGAATTTAATCTGGGAATGTGTATGGCATGACGAGTAACCCAAAATGAATGAAGACATAGTCCCACAACACACCGTAAAATAACACAGGAGAGAGCTTGGGCTGGGGGCCAGATGCTAGGCCTTGATCAGGGAGGCCTGACCAGCTTGCAGTTTAACGTCTTGTAGTGGGGATGGGAAGAGGAGGAGGACACCTCAAATAAGGGCGGTATATGGTGCGGCGACTAAACCGACATGGATGAGGAAATAATCCCACACCAAACCATACTCTCCTGGTAAGAACTTGGGCTAGGGCCTGAAAAGTCCAAGGGGCCAAAGGCTGGGCCTCAGGAAGGAAGGTTAGACCAACTTGCAATTTAACGTCATGCGGGACGAACATGCAGTTTAAAGTCATGCGGGACCGGAGGCAGTTTAGGGTCATGCGGGACCAGAGGTAGTTTATGGTCATGTGGGACCAGACATTTTAAGGTTGTGCATGACCGTATAGTTTAAGGTCGTGCAAGACTGTACAGTTTAAGGTTGTGCAGGACCATACAGTTTTATGTCGTGCAGGACCGTACAGTTTATGGTCATGTAGGACCGTACAGTTTAAGGTCGTGTAGGAACATACAGTTTAAGGTCGTGCAGGACCGTATAGTTTAAGGTCGTGCAAGACCGGAAGGCTGATGCGAAGTATTTATTGAGGAACTTGGCATTGGTGAGAGGAGTTATATTCTCACCATCCATGGTCGCCAGAGAGTATTCTCCATTGGGGTACACCTTATGAACAATGAAATGTCCTTCCCATTTGGGCTCCAACTTAGGTGGTTTCCTGCCAGGGATCATTGTCTCCCTGAGGGCCAAGACCAAATCTCCTTGCAGGAAAGAACGGAGGCAAGCCTTCTTGTTGAAGGCTCGAGTCATCCTACTCTGATGCCTTTCCAGGTTGTGCAAAGCATGAAGCCTATTCTCGTCCAGTGCTTCCAATTCATCTAGATAGATTTCAGCAACTCTATCCAGTGCTTGCTAGTCGTAGACCGCTGTGCGCAATGAGGGCAACTGAATCTTGAAGGGTTGGACGACCTCAGTTCCGTACACTAGGGAGTACAGGGTCACCTGGGTGGAATTACAAGTCATCGTCCGATAATCCCAGAGGGCGTTGGGGAGCTTATCCGGCCAACTCTTCTTGTTATGACCAACCATATTTTGCATAATGTTAGAGAGGGTTTTGTTAAACGCCTCGATCTATCCGTTTTCCTATGCATGATAGCGGGAGGTATGGTTAGAGCGAATGTTGTACATGGTGTACAATATCTTTAGCTTGGCTGCTTAGAAGTTGGTACTGTTATCAGTGAGGATAGCGTGAGGTTCTCCGAATTGATAGATGATGTTGGAACTCACGAAGTTGGCGATAGAATGAGATTTGACTTCCTTGAGAGGAATTGCCTCTGCCCACTTGGAAAAGAAATCTGTAGCGGTTAGAATGAACCGGCATTGGTGAGCCGTTGCCGGTGGGTAAGGTCCTACGACATCCAACCCCCAGACTGCAAAGGGGCAAGAATACTTGGTAGTATGGAGAGGCTTCGGTGGCCGGTGCACAAAGTTAGCATGAACATGGCATGCATGTCACCTCTTGGTGAACTCGATGCAGTCATGGATCATGGAGGGCCAGAAGTATCCCAGTCTCCGTATCTGGTGAGACAACTTTGACCCGGCCTGATGGGCGCCACAGGAACCAGCATGAACTTCTTGCATGACCTGTGGAATCTCAACTCCTTGAAGGAAACGGAGGAGAAAACCATAAAATCCACATTTATAAAGGATCTGCTCAAGGCCGGGACCACTTTGAAGGGTAAACTGTAGCATGCGGAGTTGGATTTGCTCATGCTCGGACCGGTCTGCTGGGAGATTACCATATTGGAGGTATTCAATCAAATGTGTCTTCCAATTGGGAACTATTTCTATCACCGCATATGAAGCACCCAGAGCTCCTAACTTAGGGTCACCAGCGGTAAGATGGTTTACCCATGGGCCGCGATCATCCTCCGGGGTAATGGTAGCAATGACTCTCCGGTGTGCCATGTGGATAATCAGGTCATCCTATTTGGGCTCCGTAAGTAACGCGGCCAGGCTGGCCAAAGCGTCTGCTCGACCATTCTGTGACCAAGGGATGTGAACGACCTATAGCCGAGAATAGAACTAGGACATTTGATGGAGGGTGCACTCCAACAATGACACAAGTTCTGGATTTCTAGCAACATAGTCGCCATTTACCTACTTGATGACCTGCTCGGAATCCCCTTTCACATGCAGGTGGGGCACGTCGATCTCGAGGGCTAGCTCAAGACTAGTAATGAGGGCATGATACTCTGCCTCGTTGTTGGTGCAGCCCTCCGACAACATGAATGAGTATGGTAGAACGAATTGCTCCGGGGTGATGAAGACAATACCTAGGCCCACTCTGTTGAGCCTAGGATCGTTGAGCCTCCTACCGGTGGGGCTCCGGGAGGCACTGTCGAAGTGCATCTGCCAACATGGGACAACATGATTGACTGAGAGGATTACCTCATCAAGAAAACCTAGGTCCAGTGGCTGATCTTAAGAGGTTGGGTGGGCAGCTTAAAAGTCTTCCAATTCCTATCCTTTGATATCCTTCTGAGGCACAAACCTGATGTCGAACTTTTAGAGGATCACTTCCCACCGCACTAGTCGGCTAGTCAACATAGGTCGGTTTAGGATGTACTTCAGTGGGTCTACCCGAGAGACCAGATGTACCTCGTGGTGCTACAAGTAGTGCCATAATTTTTGTACAGTGAACATGAGTGAAAGACAGCTCTTCTCGATGGGAGAATATCTGATTTCCGTATCGAGGAGCATGTGACTGAGGTAGTATATGCTATTCTATGTTCCCTCATTGTTTTTCTGGGTGAGAAGTGTGCCGAGGGACCATTCCATGGCGGTCACGTAAAGGATCAACGGCTTCCCAGAGACATGTGGCATCAAGACCAGAGGTTGGAGCAGATACTTCTTGATTTCCTCAAAAGAGGTCTGACACTCTTCATCCCATTCATAGGTGGTGCCTTTCTTCTTAATCCAGGAAAAGGGCTTACACTTTCCAGCCAGATTCGCAATGAATCAGAGTATGTAGGCTAAGTGGCCTTGGAAACCTCAAAGCTCCTGAATATTGTTCATGGAGGCATCTAGATGATGGCCTTGATCTTCTCTAGGTCAACCTCAATGCCTCTGTACCTGACAACAAATCCAAGGAACTTTCTGGAGCTTACCCCGAAAGCACAATTTAACGGGTTCATCTTTAGGTGTCGGGATCAGAGGAAGCCAAACACTTTCTCAAGGTCCTTGAGATGGTCCTAGAGCTGGCGAGATTTGACCACCAGATCATCCACGTAGCATTCCACCAATGTTCCCAGAATCAGCTTGAATATGAGATGCATGGCCTGCTGATAGTTGGCACCTACATTTTTCAGGCCGAAGGGCATAACCTGATAACAGAAAATACATTGGGGTTCCATGAAAGCAGTGGAATCTTCATCCTCGGGGGCCATCTAGACCTAGTTGTACCCAGAATACCCATCCATGAAGGATAGGTCTTGTAACCCGGATGTGGAATCAATTAACAACTCTGTCACTGGGAGGGGAAAATCATCTTTCAGATAGTGGCGATTGAGATCGCGGAAGTCGATACAGACCTTGATTTGTCTGTTCTTCTTCCTGACCGGCACAATGTTGGCTGGCCACTTGGGATATTGGACTTCCTTAATGAAGTTGGATTTGATGAGCTTATCAACCTCGACCTCGACCGTGACACCATGAGAAGGGTGCATCTTTCTGGGAGGCTGCTTGAACCCGTGATGGTTTGCTAGGAGACTGATTATCCAATAAAAACATATATTTTAATTACATTTTAATGGTATTAATTGTTCATTTTTGATCTTATGGGCCTGAGTTAGTGCATTTTCATTATGAACATCCATTCTCATCATTTGTGCACTTCATGCCTAATATACACCAATTTAGGCCCAATGAGTCATCTGATTGTAAGGAATGTAATTATCAATTTTTTTTAATTTGATATTTTTGGAACTTTATCTAAACTTAAATGTGAACATTTTTTATTCAGGGATCAATGGAGAATTCATGGAAGAAGATGGGGATATTTTGTGATGAAAGGAAGCAATTCTAGAGAAGGCAGATTGGACACTATCCCACTGATGAGACTGTGGGTCCCAACATACAGGCTCAATGAATCCCAAATTTTGTTTAATTCTATAAAACATTCATAGGAACAAATAACTCTTCATGAGCCAATGCTAATTCGGCCTCTATGGTGGTCATTAAAGCGGCCCAAGTTAGAGATACAATTCTGGGACAGATTCTGCGGCCCAAAAAAAGAGTCCATTAATTTCATCATATCTCGGCATAAGTAACTTAAAATGGGTCCCAATTTTACAGGCGGTTAGAAGACATCTGAATATCCATTTTCTTCTTCTATGGACCACTCTGATTCGGCCGTCTAGAAGGTCTTCCAGACGCGTCTGTTCGGTGAAGGAAAGCTGTCTTCCAACTCAGGTCAAATGTGGAAAAGTTCAAATTCCACAAACTTTCCACCACCTATGGACTACCAAAATTAATTGAGATGATTTTTACTGTTTGAGGCTCGACCCAAGGCTCCAAAAATTCCTATTTAAGGCAGTGGTGGTGAAGGATTTGAGGATCTTGGATGCTTTGTTTAATTGTAATGTTATGCTGCATTTTTGTTGCCTCAATTTTGTCTTTCACATGTAAGTTGTTCAATTCACTTTAGTTTCTTAATAAAAGTTATTCTTCTACTCTTATTCTATTGTTCTTAATATCACTTTGATACCGTTGGATCAAGGTGTGAATTTATTCACACCAACCCTTGTGAAATCATTCACACAACGGTGGAGTGATCATTTTATTTTTGTTGTTTTCTTTACTTCTCTATTTCCTCCCTCATGAGTCTACTTTCCGCTTCCATTGAAACCATGGGATCAATGGAGGGCTAAACCACTTATGGGTTGATCCAAGGGAGTAGAAAGGGGATGGATTGGATGTTATTTATCACCTAATTAATGTATAATCACTTATTTAATTGGGATTTTTATTTGATAATTTTTAAACTCCATCGTCCTTGTTGAATTTAAGGCCACACACATCAAGTACTAATATGATCCTTTACCTTGAAGTGCTCAAAACTTTGATCCTTCAAGTGTATATGTGATTAGTATTAGAGGGTTTAGGCATTAAACCATCAAGTTATGATGTTGTTTTATCTCCTTAAATGAACCCATCTCAAATTTAAGAAATTGAAATCATTAAAAAGAAAATACGTCCAATCCACCCCGAGTGATAACCTAGGATCAACTCATTCTTTTAAATTGAATCCACTTAAATCTATTACATATCTTTAAAACCCATCCAAAATCAATCCAAGTTGGCCACTTCATAGCCAAAAATCCATCCCTTAGGTTGTGTATCTTAGGTATCTTCTTAGGTCTCTGTGGAATCGACAACCCAAGCTACACTACAAGGACTGTTCTACCCTTCTTCTCTTGGGTAAATTTGGGCATGAACCAAATTTTGGCACCGTTTCCGGGGACCAAGTAAGTACCTTAGATAAAAAAAACCTTCTTTCCTCACCTCCATTCTTCTACTCTCACCCAATATCTCTTATCTTGTCCCTTTCTCGTTTTTTTTGGCGCATGTCCGCCTACACCCGCGATTTCTCAAACAGACTAGTTAGGGTTGAAAGTACTAGGATAGAGGAGTCAATTGCACCTAAAAGATTGTTTAAATCAGATTCAAATATTCTTGAAACCCCAAAGTCAGAACTTGAAACAAGTCCAATGGAGGGTCATCCTTAAAATCAAATTCTAAACCCTGGGGGGAATCAAATGGGAAACCAAAACCAAGAAGCTCCAAACTTAGGGAATGTAGTTGATCAAACCATGAACGACTACCTCACTCCAGCTTGAACCAATGCCCCCTCATGCATTAGAAACAATTCCATAGGAGACACCAACTACATATTCAAACCCCATGTCCTAATCCACCTTCCAACCTTTCATGGGATGGAGTCAGAAATTCCATACCTTCATGTCAAAGAGTTCAACGACATTGTTGAAACCATGTGTCCCCCACATCAACTAGAATCCGCTAAGATGAGGCTATTTCCTTTTTCATTAAAGGATCGATCTAAAAATTTGCTAAACAACTTGAGACCTGCATCAATCCACTCTTGGGACCAACTGCAAAGAGGATTCTACAAAAAATACTTCCCTCATCACAAAACAATTGCACTTAAAAAGAGCATCCAAAACTTTTTTGAAAAAGAGGGAGAGTCATTTTATGAAACATGGGAGAGGTTAAAAGACACCCTAAACATGGTTCCACACCATGGGTTTTCCATACCTGAACAAGTGAGAATTTTCTATGAAGGGTTGGGTCCGGGTAATAAACAATTCATTGACATGATGTGTAATAGAACTTTTAAAAACAAGGCCCCAAATGATGCTTACGAGTATCTGGAAAGTCTGGCTGAACAAAACCAAACTTGGGGAACTTCACCTTATTATGAAAAGCCACAAAGAACCACTGGAATTCATACACTTAGAGAAGAGGAAAGCCTTAGGGCTAAACTCGCAGCACTCTCTAGGAAGGTTGAAGAGATAGACCTTAGTAAAGTCCATGAAATCCAAAATGTAGACCTTGTTTGCACAATTTGTGACAAACATGACCATAAAACAGACAACTGCCCAACCATTCCATCCATCAAGGATGTTCTTCTAGGAGGACCCCCAGCGGAAGTCAATGCCCTAAACTTTCAAAAGCCCCAATACCAAAACACCTTCAATCCAAGGTACAATGACCACCCAGGCTTCCGATGGAAGGATAACCAACAACATAGCCAACCACAAGGGAAAAATCCTTACCCTCAACAGAACTACCAAACCCATAACCAGTTCCAAACCCAACCTATCCAATACCAACAGCCACCGGTCCATTTTCAACAAACCATCCCACCTCCAAAATATCCCCCTAGGATAAACCAACCTACTCAAGCACCAACCCAAACTGTTCCACAAAGCCTACTAGAACAACTATTCAAACAAATGGAGAGGATGAACTCAGAAGTCTCTTCCCTAAAACAAGAACTTCAAACCATAAAAACAGGAAAGGCACCCATGCCTACTCAGGCGGTTCCATCCTCAACTTCAAGGGGAGAGTCAATTTGTGCTCAAACAACTCATGAATAACTAAAGCCTTTGACTGTTTTAAGAAGTGGGAAATCAATTGAGAAACCTGAACAACTAATTCAGAACCCACCTGAAGATTCAAACTTGGATGAAAATTCAAATGAACCACAAGATCAAACTAAGGAAACTGATAACAATGTGAAAGAAACAACTCTTCAACAAACAACCCCACAACCTACACCATTTCCCCAACGCATAAGGGGGAAATCCAAGCCTGAACTAAGTGAAACGTTGAGGGAAATATTTTCACAAGTCAAGTTGAACATACCCCTTCTCGATGCCATCCAAACAATACCTGCCTACTCAAAGTACCTTAAGGACTTGTGCACTTTTAAAAGAAAATTTTCACATAAAAACCAAGTCCTTTTGGCTGCTAATGTGAGTACCACCATTCAAGGGACCATTCCTCCTAAGTTGAAAGACCCAGGTTGACCTTACATCAATGTTGAACTAGGAGAAAGCAAAGTTTTCAAGGCCTTGTGTGACCTAGGTGCTAGTGTCAATCTCATCCCATATGCTGTGTACTGACAGTTAGGCCTAGAAGAGCTCCAACCCACATCTGTCACACTTCAGCTTGCTGATCGTAGCATTAGGGTTCCAAAGGGTATTTTAAAGGACGTTCTGTTAAAGGTTGAAAACTTCATCTACCCTGCTGATTTCATTGTCCTTGACAACCATCCAAATTTAGGAAATAAGGAACAAACCCCAATCATCCTTGGTCTTCCTTTCCTTGCAACAATCAACTCTGTTATCCGAGTCCGAAATGGGAACATGACCATCACCTTTGGGAACATGAGTCTAGACTTGAACATCTATAATGCAAGCTCACAAATAGGGTATGATGATGATATTCATGAAGTAAACATGATAGGAAGCATTGATAATGAATCCACGGAACATCAAGGAATATTCGATGAATGTTTAAGTCAGAATGAGATTGATTTCCTTTGTTCATATGAAGTAAGTTTATCTCCTTGGCTTGAATCATTTTCAAATTGCTCTTATGATGAAGTCTTAGGTCCAACAATCAGCGAAACCTTTCAAGAAACCAATTTCATAGAGACCCCTCTAAATTCCTTCCCTAAATTTGATCAAGCCAATCTAGTAGCTGAAACTTCTACATGTGAGGAATCAATCCAATATGAACCTCTAAAAAAAGAAATTGATCTTGATCCAATGTCCCAATCTTCTGCTGAAATTCTTAACCAACCTGATCTTGAATTGAAGGAACTTCCTGCTGCACTAAAGTATGCCTTCCTAGGGGAAAATCAAACACATCCTATTGTCATTTCTTCTTCTCTTGAATCCAATCATGAGAGGATGCTTCTATATGTCCTTAGGAAGCATAATAAATCCATTGGTTGGACCCTTTCTGATATTCCTGGGATTAGCCCACTTATCGGGACTCATAGGATTGTTCTGGAATCTAATTCAAAGCCATGTCGTCAACCTCAACGGCGACTCAATCCTAATATCATGGAGGTAGTAAGGAAGGAACTTTTGAAATTGTTGAAAGCTGGTATCATATATCCCATAGTTGAGAGTGAATGGGTGAGCCCAATCCAAGTGGTTCCAAAAAAGGCTGGAATCACAATGATAACTAATGAGGATGGAGAGATTTTCCAACAAGGGTGAGTAGTGGATGGAGGGTCTGCATTGACTATAGGAAACTAAACTCATTCACCAAGAAGGACCATTTCCCCTTACCATTCATTGAACAAGTCCTTGAGAGAGTGGCAGGTCATGCCTTCTACTGTTTCTTAGATGGGTACTCGGGGTACAATCAAATTGAGGTCTCCCTAGAGGATCAAGGGAAGACTACATTCACATGTCCTTTTGGTACCTTTTCCTTCAAATGCATGCCCTTCGGGTTATGAAATGACCCTGGAACCTTCCAGCGGTGCATGATGGGAATCTTCTCAGACATGGTAGGGGATTTTCTTGAGGTCTTCATGGATGACTTCTCTGTGTTTGGGGATACTTTTGAGGGATGTCTGCAGAATGTGGAGAGAGTCTTGTCAAGATGTGAAGAAAAAAATCTGGTCCTAAAATAGGAAAAATGCCATTTCATGGTTAAAGAGGGACTTGTTCTAGGCCATCTAGTCTCGAGTAGGGGGATTGAAGTTGATAAAGAAAAGGTTGAAACCATTAGTTACCTTCCATCACCCAAAACTGTCAAGGAAGTGAGGTCCTTCTTAGGACATGATGGTTTCTATAGAAGATTCCTCAAGGACTTTAGTTCAATATCCCGTCCCCTTTGTGCTCTCTTAGTGAAGGATGCTCCATTTGTTTGGACAGAAAGCTGTGAGGGTTCATTCTCAACCCTCAAATCCTCTCTCACCTCTCCTCCCATTATGAAATCTCCAAATTGGAACCTTCCTTTTGAACTTATGTGTGATGCCAGTGACTTTGCTGTTGGAGCTGTGTTAGGACAACGTTGTGATAAAACTCCTTATGTAATTGCTTATGCAATAAAATCCTTAAATGATTCCCAAATCAACTACACCACCACTGAAAAGGAGTTACTTGCTATTGTGTTTGCCTTAGAGAAGTTTAGGTCCTACCTCTTAGGATCACCCATCACTATGTTCACTGACCATTCTGCACTAAAATACCTCTTCCAAAAACAAGATGCTAAGGCTAGACTGATTAGGTGGGTCCTTCTCTTACAAGAATTTGACCTCAAAATCAAGGATAAAAAGGGAGTTGAAAATGTTGTAGCTGATCACCTCTCTAGGATGGAATTCAAAGACAACTCAAATCACCTTTCTATGTCTGATTCGTTTCCTGATGAACACTTATACTCCGTGAGTGACTGCCCTTGGTATGCTGACATAGAAAATTTCTTAGTGACATGAGTCATTCCAAAATTCTTAGGGACTCAAGCTCGAAGGAAATTCCTTTCTGATGTTAGACACTATGTGTTTGATGATCCATACCTCTATAAGTTCTGCCCTGACCAAGTCATTAGGAGGTGTGTTCCAGAATCTGAACAAGAGTCCATCCTTAAATTCTATCATAGTGAGGCATGTGGAGGTCACTTTTCCTCTAAGAAAACATCTGCTAAGATTCTTCAATGTGGTCTTTTCTGGCCCACCCTCTCAAGGGACTCCTACACATTTTTTCAAAGCTGTCCTAGGTGTCAACAAGTAGGGTCCATCACAAAAAGGAATCAAATGCCACTCACTCCCATCTTAGTGGTTGAAATCTTTGACTGTTGGGGAATTGATTTCATGGGTCCCTTCCCAAACTCTCGGGGATACCTCTACATACTCTTAGCTGTTGATTATGTCTCAAAATGAGTTGAGGCCATTCCCACAAAATCCAATGATCATCAAACTGTGATTAGAATCCTAAAAGAAAACATATTCTCTAGATTTGGAATTCCTAGGGCTATCATAAGTGATTGTGGAACTCATTTTTGCAATCGTTTATTATCATCACTCATGGACAAATATGGAATTTCTCACAAAGTGTCCACTGCTTACGACCCACAGATCAATGGTCAAGCTGAGTTAGCCAATCGTAAAATTAAGCAAATTCTTGAAAAAACTGTCAACCCCTCTAGGAAATATTGGTCTGAGAAACTCTTAGATGCTCTTTGGGCCTATAGAACCACATATAAAACCATTTTAGGAATGTCCCCATATAGGTTGGTTTATGGTAAATCATGCCATTTTCCAGTGGAGATTGAACATAAGGCCTTTTGGGCAATTAAGAAAATGGATTATGATCTCTCATTGGCCGGAACAAAAAGGAAATTAGATCTCAATGAACTGGAGGAACTAAGGATGGAGGCTTATGAAAATTCAAGGATCAATAAAGATAGAGTTCAAGCCTACCAATCTAGGAATATCAAGGTCAAACATTTTGAACCAGGAAAACTTGTGCTCTTGTATAGTTCAAAACTTCATTTACATCTGGGAAAGTTAAGGTCTAGATGGTCAGGACCTTTCATAGTGCATCATGTATTCCCCCATGGGGCAGTAGAGATTCAAGATCCCACAAGTGGTTACATTTTCAAGGTCAATGGTCAAAGGTTAAAACCATTCATTGAATCATTCAATAAACAGAAAATAGAGGTTGAGTTAACTGAGCCAACCTATGAAAAATGAACAAATTAATAGATTTAGGGTCCATGTCGGGCTAACGACGTTAAACAAAGCGCTGAATGGGAGGTAACCCATGGTTTTCAAGTTTCCAATAATTTCGTTGTTTTAATCAACTTTATATTTTAAATAGGGTTAATGAGACATTTTGATATTTTGAAAAAAAAAATAATAAACTGTTGACCTGTTCTTCTATAATGAGTATGGATGGGTACGAAAGGGAAGCACCATATTCATCCGTGTCACGTGGTGTGATCCTTGAGTAATACCTTACCCAGTAATTTAAAAAGAAGACAATGTATCATCAGTTTATTTTGTTTTATTTTTATTATTTTATAGGTTAAGATAAAAATAAAAATAAAATAATAATAAAAAAAATTCCACGCCATAGGCCGTGGGGAAAACCCTGTCACAACCGGCGAAGCCGTGGGGACTCGAACCCGGGACCGAAGGGAGACAGGGGCGCATGCTTACCACTGACCTGCAGCTTCTTGTGCTTCCTTATTCTATAATTTTTATATATATTATTATATTTTACTTCCTTTATTATATAAATATATATATATATATATATTATTTGTTTTTTTTTGTTTTGTTTGTTTTGTTTTTCCTTTTTCCACTAGGGAACTTTTCAAGCGACATGGATATCAAAGGAATAAATTTGAGCAGCAAGAACTTCAAACTTCAACCACCAGGTGACTTCATTCCATGATCCTCATATTTCAATTTCCTTATTGAACTCCCCTTTTTATTCCTCTACCCCATTCTAAATTTTGTTTTTATGAAACTAGGGATAGTTTCATTCTAAGTTGGGGGGTGTGGAAACAAAATGTTTGTTTAAAAAAAAAACAATGATAACAAAAAGAAGTAAAATTTCTTTATCATTCATATAATAACATCTTTTCTCACATAAAAACTACATATCAAATAATAATTATTTCCTTGATTCTTAATTTAATTCATGATTAAGTTTAAAAGCATAGATTTTGGAAAGTGTGGCTGTCCAATGTGATATTTCATCGTTTATATTTTCATCCAAATAAAAAAAATGCCACAATGCACATCCTCTAGACTGTGGGGTACTAATTTGAATTTTTGGGGTCCCATAATAAATAGAATAGGCTGGTTTTATTTTTATGAATAATATGAGTATTCAAAAAAAAAAACTAAAAAAAAATTATTAAAAAAAAAAAATTTGCGTGTAGAGCAATGGATTGATAAAATGTGAGGCTTTCGGCACTTGGGGATCATGACTCCAGAGTTGTCTAGCCCTGAGTTTTTCAATATATCTCTATTTATGGTAATATGAATTTGTTTTTTATTAAGTTAACTCGTGACGATGCCCGAGTATGTGGGCTTCACTTGGTGCCCTAAGGCCTTTGAGTCTGGGAGTCATCGGCAAAGTCTTGCTACATGGGTTAATTTGATTAACTGCAATCTCAATTACTATGGTAATATTTCAAAAAAAGAAATCAAAAAAAAAAATAATGAAGAATACTCATATTAGGATTAAATGTGATTCCACCCAGCGCTTTCATGATTCCCCCCTTGAATGAAAATGAACCCCCATATCTATTGTGATACACAACACATCATTACACCTAATTGAGTTGGATGAAGTATGATGATGGATTTGATCAAAGGAATGGGCTTGGGATTGGGATCTGCTTTTAAATTCATCTTGTTTTAAATTATCTTGATATGTTATAAAAATATATTTGTGTTCAGTTTACATTGTGAGCACTGTTTGTTATAATGTGTTTGAAGAAAGGAATTCAAATAAAATCATTGAATTATTTGCTCGGGACTAGCAAATCTCAAGTTGGGGGGTGTGATTATCCAATAAAAACATATATTTTAATTACATTTTAATGGTATTAAATGTTCATTTTTGATCTTATGGGCCTGAGTTAGTGCATTTTCATTATGAACATCCATTCTCATCATTTGTGCACTTCATGCCTAATATACACCAATTTAGGCCCAATGAGTCATCTGATTCTAAGGAATGTAATTATCAATTTTTTTTAATTTTATATTTTGGGAACTTTATATACACTTAAATGTGAACATTTTTCATTCAGGGATCAATGGAGAATTCATGGAAGAAGATGAGGATATTTTGTGATGAAAGGAAGCAATTCTAGAGAAGGCAGATTTGACACTAGCCCACCGATGAGACTGTGGGACCCAACATACAGGACCAATGAATCCCAAATTTTGTATAATGATATAATACATTCAGAGGAACAAATAACTCTTCATGATCCAATGCTAATTCGGCCTCTATGGTGGTCATTAAAGCAGCCCAAGTTAGAGATACAATTCTGGGCCAGATTCTGCGGCCCAAAAAAACAGTCCAATAATTTCATCATATCTAGGAATCCGTAACTTAAAATGGGTCCAAATTTTACAGGAGGTTAGAAGACATCCGGATCTCCATTTTCTTCTTCTATGACCCACTCTGATGCGGCCGTCTAGAAGGTCTTCCAGACGCGTCTGTTCGGTGAAGGAAAGCTGGCTTCCACCTCGGGTCAAATGTGGAAAAGTTAAAATTCCACAAGCTTTCCACCACCTATGGCCTACCAAAATTAATTGAGATGCTTTGTACTGTTTGAGGCTCGACCCAAGGCTCCCAAAATTCCTATTTAAGGCAGTGGTGGTGAAGGAGTTGAGGATCTGGGATGCTTTGTTCAATTGTAATGTTATGCTGCATTTTTGTTGCCTCAATTTTGTCTTTCACATGTAAGTTGTTCAATTCACTTTAGTTTCTTAATAAAAGTTCTTCTTCTACTCTTATTCTGTTGTTCTTAATATCACTTTGATACCGTTGGATCAAGGTGTGAATTTATTCACACCAACCCTTGTGAAATTATTCACACAACGGTGGAGTGATCATTTTATTTTTGTTGTTTTCTTTACTTCTCCATTTCCTCCCTCATGAGTCTACTTTCCGCTTCCATTGAAACCATGGGATCAATGGAGGGCTAACCCACTTATGGGTTGATCCAAGGGAGTAGCAAGGGTCTATATTGGATGTTATTTATCACCTAATTAATGTATAATCACTTCTTTAATTGGGATTTTTATTTGATGATTTTTAAACTCCATCGTCCTTGTTGAATTTAAGGCCACACACATCAAGTACTAATACGATCCTTTAACTTGAAGTGCTCAAAACTTTGATCCTTCAAGTGTATAGGTGATTAGTATTAGAGGGTGTAGGCATTAAACCAGCAAGTGATGATGTTGTTTTACCTCCCTAAATGAACCCATCTCAAATTTAAGAAATTGAAATCATTAAAAAGAAAATACGTCGAATCCACCCCGAGCGATAACCTAGGATCAACTAATTATTTTAAATTGAATCCACTTAAATCTATTAGATATCTTTAAAACCCATCCAAAATAAATCCAAGTTGGCCACTTCATAGCCAAAAATCCATCCCTTAGGTTTTGTATCTTAGGTATCTTCTTAGGTCTCTGTGGAATCGACAACCCAAGCTACACTACAAGGACCGTTCTACCCTTCTTCTCTTGGGTAAATTTGGGTGTGAACCAGAGACCAAGGTGGTGAACGACTACCTGAGGATATAGTCCTAGAATCTCTTCATAACTCCAAGTGAACACATCACAGTGCTTTTTGAGGAATTCCACATACTGCTGCTGCTCCTCGGGGGGCATGGAGGCACTGGCCAATGTGGGTCTCGGGTCCGCCTTGCTACCGAGGTTCACCTATACCAACTCGTCAACCATGGTGGAGATGCCTTCCTCAAAGGTAGGGGGAGCATCCTCTAGACCCCCTTCTCCACTCGTAGAGGGATCTTATGCGGGGGGAGTTACTTTCGAGCCACCAGACTCTGACGGGAGGCTGGTGCCGGCTTGAGCGGCAGTGGTCATCAAATCAGGAGATTCATGCACCCATGAGACCATAGCAATGAAGGCAGTCGATCCAATCCCATCTGGTCTTTGGCCCATGGGGCCACGCTTGATGAAATCAAAGCAGTAGTGGCACGTCGGCCTGAGCCGGTTGATTCCAGCCCGGCGGAAGAGACATGTATAACGTACCACCATTTCCATGAGCCTGACATCCCGATACCATACAGGGGTAGGAGGTTCCAGGATCACCCGAGCCTAGTTGGTGTAGGAGTATGAGGTGATTTTCCACTGTCTCTTGGACCTGGGAATATGCCTTCCTCTTGTACCCAAAACAACAAAACACTGCCCCATGTCGGGGCTGATGGCCTCCAACCAATGGATTGGGAAGACGTAGGCATCATCCAAACCTGCCCAAGGGTCGGTTGTAGCGGCAACAGGCTCAACTTCACTTGCTTGGAATTGTTTATCCCTGCTCTTGTAATATTCAACGTCCAGATAACAAGATTCACAAGAGGAAAAAGGAGACGCATCTCCCTAGAGCACACCCACTCGACCATTAAGGGAGTATTTGAGGCATTGGTGATACGATGAGGGGACCGCCGCGTGAAGGTGGAGCCACGACCTGCCCATCAATGCGTTGTACGCGGTGTCCTGAGAGACAACCATGAATTCTGTGCTCACAATTAGGCTACCGATCTAGGTCTTCAAGTGGATCTTGCCGAATGGGGTTTGCTCGGTCCTGTCGTATCCCCGGATTCTGAGGTCGGAGGGAGTTAAATCCTCCTCAGACAAACCCACCTTCCACAGTGTCCGAGTCGGGATTAGGTTAATCCCAGAACCTGTGTCAACAAGATAGTGACAGACTTCAATGACATTGAACTAGCCAATGACGTACAATGGGCGAATGTGCCCCTGTATAGGGGGTCTTCGTCTTCACTGGAGAATGAGATAACTTCCTGGAATTCGGTGTTCTCAATTACCTCGGTGTGGAAGGCTTCTGCAGCTGCTACCTCTGTCTCGAACTAGAGGGGGCTCCTTAGGGCCTCATCAAGTGACTCACACAATTCAGATGATAGGAGAAGAGCCTCAAGGATAGAAAACCTTGTTGGAATGCCGAAAAGGTGCTTCAGAGAATCATACTTCCATGCCAAACATGAGCCTCTACTTACGGGAGGCCGCTCTGCAATTGGAGGCACGACGGGCCCTGCCGGGTGGGCCGGCGACTGACTGGTACTAGGCATATCTCGCTGTTCACTAGTCGAAGCCTAGAGAGTGGCTGCCGGATGAGGACCGGAAGGATGGGATTTGCTGGTGGTAGGGAAAATCTGGTCGCAGAAAGGCCGATGTGGTTCTGCCTGATCCAGCAACAGAAACAGTAGTGGAGGCAGACCTATCGACACCGGACGAAGGGGCCGCGTGTGCTGAGCTCTACACTGGGCCTACTGTCTGGTCTCAGCGGCGTGCACGACTAGGCTGGAGGTGCCAATTGTCATGCCTAAACGATTCAAGTAACCACGACTCCGACGATATTGGCGACGGCTGGGGACATTGGGAAGGTCTACCTGGTGTTCCCCATCGTCGGGAGTCAAATAGCGATTTACCAACTCTACAGTGTTAACCGAAGCGTACCCCGAACTGTCACTTGGGGATTCGTCCACTACCAGGAAGAGTCTTAGAGGGATCCCCATTTCTGGGGGCATAAAGTCTCCAAGAGTGCGGGCCGATGATGGCATTGGCAGGGTGCATTGTTTCTTCTTGCGCCGCGACTGCTTTCTCTTTTTGGAAGACGATGGATGAGACGATGATGCCGATGTAGTAACCACAGATTCTGAGGGATTTGGCTGATTCAAGCATGCACGGATGATTCCATGGGTTCAGGAAACCATCTTGTGGGCCATCTAGTCGTTATACTTTTGGGACCCACATTCGGAAACCTGCTTGCATTCACCTTCTTCACCGCTACTGTCGTCCGATCTTACAAAGACACCTACCACTTGTCCTGGGGCTGGGCCCAACCTGACTACATTGTTGTCAATCTGGTCTTGGATCTAGTCCTTAAACACATAACATCGCTTTATGGTGTTCCCCAGGATCCGGTGATAAGGGCAGTAGTTAGGGTGATCAGTGAGATGCGCCTCTTCTGGCTTCCGACACTCAGGCAGCCACACGATTCTCTACTCCAAGGCACTGTGGAAGTAACCAAGAACCTGAGCCTCATCAAATGAGTAGGTCCGATTCCTTCTGTCTGAAAGGGGGGATCTAGGATACTGACCCTAACGGGGGGCCGGAGGAGAATTCTAAGGAGACGGAACCTGATTATCTCACCTAGGCGGTGGCGGAACATTAAGTGGAGGCGCTTGGTGATTTTGAGGCAGTCGCTGCTGGGCTGGAAGCTGTGCCTGTGGGGGTGGACCCCTATGGGGCTGTGGAGTTGGCCTCACTGGTAGTAATTCGAGCTGCTTGGGGGCCTCTATCTGGGCCACATCAGCGGGCTCGGATATGGAATCTCTCCTTGCTGGGATTATAGGAGGCAGCGGGTGTGCCTGACTGGCCTGTTGTAGGGCTTCTTCAAGGCGCTGAGCCTTGTCTAAGAAGTCTCGGAACTCTATGGGGTAATTCTGAGTGATCAGAGAAGGAACCAGCTCTACCTTGACATTCCCTATGCACATGTCAGTAATTTCTCCTGAGTTAGTGGCATGTCAAGGGAGTATGTGATCCACTTCCATCAGGCAATGAAGTTCATGACTCACTCATCGGGCCCTTGCTTGCACCTGAAGAGTTCTGCGATGTTCGTATTCTGGGTTATGGAACTGAACTAGTAGAGGAATTTCCTACTAAGGTCCTCTTATATAGTCATGGATCCGACAGGGAGCTGGCTGTACCCGACGAATGCCGGACCCTCCAGTGTCTAAACAAAGCAACAGAGCTTGGCGACCTCCTACTACGCTGGAGTTCCTAACATAGGCCCAAACCTTGAATTTAAGTGGTCCAGGTGCTGCGGCGGGTCTCCTGTCCCATTAAAGGGGGCGAAAGTGGGGTTCCCAAACCCTGGAGGTGCTGGCATATCATCCACCCATGCTGGGTATGACTTGTTGTTTGGTGGGATCACCACCTGTCGAGTTTCCAAAGCCTCTAAGCGGGCAATGAGTGCTGCCATCGGATCATCTGGACGTGGGTTCCTATCCTGACGGGGATCCCTAAACACAAGCACATTTCCAGGCTCTTCAATGCGGTTGAAAAACTCAGTAGCTCGTGGAGCGGATAGTGGAGCGCCCCTTGGGGTGGATGGAGGAACCTGAGCGGGGTCTCTTGGGTGGTCGCGCTGCTCAGAAGGGTTTGGCGAAACATATCGTGCCCTTTTTCCATGAGCTCTAGCCTCTCCTATGTCAGCGAACACAACATGATTGAGGTTTCCTAGGAGAATCTCACTGAGGGGTAGTTGTTCCTGCCCCTGCTGCCCCGGACTAGGATCACCGTAGTCGGGTCGCCGCTCTGTAATGCGTTCAACCAGAATCTCATCGACCAACCTCTTTTTCTCAGAAAGCTGTTGGCGCAGCGTGTCCTTCTTGGGATCTTCCTCTGCCTTCTGCACTGAGGCAGATGAGTTAGAGATATTGACAGCCCCAATGTGCTCCTTAACCTTGCCAATATTTCGGCTCAGTATTAATGCCTCAGTGGGTGCGGGGAGACCTAGGAGGTTCCTCTACTGACGAGTAATCCTTCCCCCTAATGGGTCCAGCGGCGACTTGTCCTCAAGGGGTAAGTCCCCATCAAGAAGTTCCAAACCATTCCCCTCTCCTGAAAGATATGCCATGTTGACCACCACTTCCCTTGGGGGCATGTCCTCAGAGCCACCCAGTGAGTCGGGCTACCGGCGAATCGCACTGAAGAGAAGGGTAGCATACTTCCCCTATCCACGGACGTGCGCGTGGGGGGTGGACTCCTCTATAACTTTGCAGAGTACTTGAAAACTCTGAACACATTGTTGTTGGAGGGCCTTGTGGTGGCCAAGTGATTCAGGGTGCTGGACCGTGGGGAGCGTGGCCAGTTCGACCCGACAACATTGCTCACCGATATCCTCAAGGTGTGCTTGGCTCTCAGGATAAGGCACTTGCTGATGACGAAGACGGGAGTGAGTTTCCCAGAGGGTCTGGAAAAAACATTCAAACTCTCCCGGGGTGAGCGACTCTAGTGTATCAAAATCCGACCCTGTGATTGGCCAAAACTTCTTAGGGAAGTGTCCCGCTGCGAGGATAGTCCAGAAGCTCCATGACTCAGGTTCAGGATCTGACCCTTGATGGCCCTGCTCATCAGCTGGGAATGGCTGGGGAACTGGCAGCGCTGCCAAGGCAGGCCGCTGGGTCAGTGGGCTGGCCGGCGGAGAATACGGCAAGCAGGTCGATTGGTCTCCGAATCCTAGGTCGTCCTCCAAGGGTTGCAGTGTCCTGGCTGCCATGTCACGATAGGATGGACCAGCGAACGAGCCTCCTTTCATAGTGGCAGTTCTTGCCGATGGTGTGCTACATCGTGGATCTTTCGCCATCGACCCCCAAAAAAGGTCTCCATCAACTCTGGCCGAGGTGGAAGGTGCTTTCAGAGATGCTGACGGTGACTGTAAGATCGATCCCTAGTGGTACACTAAGTCCTCATCCTCCTGGGTATTCCTTCAGAGGGAGGTGGGGATCGTGTGGATCTCGCATTCGAGGAGTACGAGGATGACGCGCCACATTCTTATCCCAGCCCTTGACTCAAAGGACTGAGGAGAGGGCTACATCACCGAGTCGTAATCCGCCTCGGAGTCTGAGAAACAAACTGGTCTGATTTCCGTCTGACCTTCCCTGGCATTTCTCTTACGGTGAAGGCGTCCTGCCTTCCTGCCCTGTGTGGCTCCTCGGGGAAAGGCTGATTTCTGTCACGGAGTCCTCTGGCCGCGCTGGTGCTGGGGCAGAGAGGATTGAAGGCCGGGGTGCGGGGAGCACCAGGGAAAATATCTAAAGGGACACGGGGAGGACCTCAATGTGGGTGAGTGACTGGATATACAATGTCTCCATACTCACGGCCTGCGGTAGGGGAAGTGACACTGTACCCATCGTAGTGAGCACTGGAGAGAGCCCCAACTGAAGTGTTGCTACCATGGGGAATCCCCTTACCTGTAGTTAGGGTGATGCCAGGTGGGCCTCTAGGCCGAGGTTGGAATCAGGGAAGTCCCACACCTTCCAAAACGGTGGCATGGAGTAGGCCTTCACACTGGATAGCGCTACCACGAATTGGTCTGCGACGACCATTGCCTATGCCGGTGACCGGGAGAGTTGACCAATCCTGCCCATGGGGTGGTCGGGGCCTCGATCCAGATCGGGCATATAACTGCCCCTGATCAACGTGTGTGGGGGTTTGATGGTAGGAGTCGGCAGTGGATCTGGCCATAGTGGCTGCTGACGTTGACGCCCCGGGGCGGGCATCCTCTTCCGCTCGTTCCCGACGCTGGCGTCGGGTCAGGTGGGTTGGAGCCAGTGGTGTGGGTACATGGATTGCCTACTCCTCAGCTCGGGGAACTGGGCGGCGGGGCCAACGCGGCCTGGCGGGGGCCCTTGTCGTGAACCCTTGAAGCGGGTCTCTGTTTGGGCCAACCCAGAAATCCCCAAACTCGTCGGCGTAGGGGAGGGAAGTGTCAAGGCGTTATAGGGATAAGCTCCCAAAACAGTAGAATGTCTGGGTGGGGAGCAGCGGCTCCCTGCGCGGACCTCGGGGGTGGCGTTGGCGGTGAGGCGCAGATGCCTCAAGGTCCAAACGGGCCATGTCCCTGGTGGGGATGACCCCCTCCTCCTCTTACCTATGCACAAGGTCATTGATCACCCTTCGTTGGATTATCTTTGATGGGGAGAGGGGGTGTGAGCACCCAACAGTTATGGCGGTCGGAGCAGCTGTGGAAGAGGTGGAACCACGCGGGGTAGCCGTGTCGGTACTGCCCATGCTCCTATGCCGGTGGGCAGGTGACGACTGAGCTCCGGATGTAGCGATATGATTCCTGAAAGTCGGGAGATAAACCCATTAACACTGATAGTAAAAGAAATCAACAACCAGTAGCCCAACGCCATTCCGTCTTCTGTGGTCGGTAAGAGGGATCCACGCTGACAATGTCGCAGAACGGAGTGCTTAACGTCCTGACTGCCCCAAAACCTGGTGGGTTTCACGTTCTAGTGCTGGGTGCCCAGACTCGGTGACATGCTAATCTTCCGACACCCCAAATGCTACCAGTCTCCATATTGAGGAGAAGAGATTCACGTCAGGTTCACCATTTTCTGTTTCCGACGCTTTCCACCAGGGCACACACGCGGATTCGTCACGTAGAGGACACACAACTTGTTGCCCTGCATTTACACTTTCCAAAGGCAGGCGAAATTCATTCCTTATTCAGGGACATATGCTCCTTGATCGAAAATGGGATGATGGGATGTTGGTTCCTCCTTCCGTGGATTCCTCCTTGGAACTCGTCACCTAGTCCGGGTCTCCCTCATAGATTTAAGACGTATTCGTGAATCTCGTTCCCGGTGCCATATCTTCATGGACACCAGTTAATTACGATGCTTTTGTCGAGACACTCCAAGGGGTCTGGTCGGGCAGCAACCTTCGGTTAAGAGAGTTGTCACGCTGAGGCATCGTTGGGGTGTCTTGACGCTGGGGAATTGGCATGTCTGTCTTATGTCCCTTATTATAGGTATTCTCAAGGGCGTAGAAGCCTGAGGAATCCCACATCGAATGTGGGGAATTGTATTCCATAGGCATGTATTTGAGGTTTTCCTCAGCTTCCCATGTTTAACACGGGGTATTCCACGAGTTTAACGTCCAGCGGAGATAAATCAGACTGATCGGAACACTGAGAGTGAATCAGATTGAAGAACCCCTTGGAGGGAACCCTGATGTTGGGGCCAGCACATGGGCGGCTTCCCGAATGCTGTGGAGTGGAATGAGGTGGCATGATCCCACCGGGATGTGGCGGCCCGGGTAAGAATCAGGATGGGTGATGAAGTGAAGGGGCTTGAACCTCGTGGAGGCTTCCTACATATCCCCGTGATAGGGAATCAAAGTCTGCATAGTTCGATGTTACGACGGGACACCTGAAAGGGCGACCCGTGAGAATGAACGCATGGATGGGACCTGGAGGAGGTACATTCTCTAGGCTAGGGCATGAGCTTCCCGAGGCACGTGGGCTCGATGGAGAGGTCAGGATGGGACATGGGTGTTGAGCTTGAACCTTTTGGAGGCTTCCTACGTACCATGCCTTAGCACAGATCAAAGTTCATGTAGTTCAAGATGGATGGGGATTATACTCTGAGGCATCCCACAGTGATGGATGTATCGGGATTACACACTGAGGCAGCCCACGGTTGTGGATGGATGGGGCATACGCTCTGAGCCGGCCCATAGTGGAGGATGAATGGATGGAGCTTACGCTTTGAGGCGGCCCACAATGATTGGAGAACCTACATGAAGAGGTCGGAATGACCGAGTGGTTGGCTTAAACCTCGCGGAGGCTTCCTACATACCATGCCTCAGCACGAATCAAAGTTCACGTAGTTTAGGTGGACAGTTTAACATCATGCGGGATGGGAGCATTTGGGGCTTACACTCTGAGGCAACCCATAGGGTCGGTGAACCGATGTGAAGGGGTCGGGACGACTGGGTGGTGGGCTTGAACCTCATGGAGTCTTCATACGTACCATGCCTTAGCATAGATCAAAGTCCTCGTAGTTCTCTATAGGTGGGGGTCAGGGTCTGTGCTCACTCTAAGCTCACGTGAGTCATGCTCGGTGTGAGAAACAAGAGGTTGTAGGGACCTGACGATCACGTTGCAAAGGGTGCGTCCGTGAGAAGCGAAGAGGGGCTTACGCGCTGAGCATCCCATGGTTCCGAGACTTACTCCAGGATGGAGGCCCGTGGGCGACAAAGCATAGAGGGAGAGGGATTTGGGACTGAAGAAAGAATGGGCCTCATTCCCTATCACGCCCTCCACTGGCCTTGGCAGTGGGGAAGTACGTAGGTGCATGAGTACTACCTTACGCAAGAGGGGCTAGGGGCCTACACCAAGGTGGCTTCCCTTCCCCCGTGGACAAATACCACTATAAGAAAGAGGATATCATCCCATTTGATGGGTAATCCCATCCCCGTGGGGACAAGTGGGTGTAAAGAATTCCCATGCCAGGGGGACCCTGCGTGCGAGGACGGGGCCAGATCACAGTTTAATGTCATGTGTTGAGGATGAGGTGCTTGGCAGTTTAACGTCCTGCAGCTCGGACGAGGTGAGTTTACTCCCCACCCCTAGGAATTACATGACTGGTGCCCTCTACCCCTTGTGGGAGAGAAGGAATCGGCAAGGCCGTGGTGAAGGGGGGTCGCAAAGCGAATCGTCAAGGGGTCCACGTTAGCGTGGCTATACGAAGAAGCAATATCCATTAGCGTTCCTATGCGAAGAAGCATGATGCAAAGTAATGCAATAGGAAAAACCACCCAAGGGACCTTGAGGTTACTTCGTACGATCCTGTAAGGTCGCACGAGAAAACAACGCATGATGTGTATGCATGGTGTGTGCACCCGGGGCATCTATAAGGAGGACATCGGGCACCTACATCGGGAGGCACCCGGGGAGCATCAAGGTGAGGGGTCTCGGAGATTGCGCGCAAAGAAATGGGTTGTGTGCAAAACACCGGGAGGGTGCATAATCGGGGCAGAGTATTTGTGCGTGACTAGTAGGATCGTGCATAAGGGATGTGAATTGCACGCCAGTGGCAAAGACCGCACCCAAAGGCAATTCCACACCCAGCGAAAGGGATTGCGCGCAATTGGAACGTTTTGCGCGCAATAGAAGGAATTGCGCGGAAGGGAGGAACCCTAAAGGGTTTGGAATTCCTTTTAAGCCAGTGGGATTGCGCGCAAAGGCAGATCCCTGGGCGAGGTAGCGCGAAAAGGATCAGCACCTGAAGGCCATCTTATGCTCGAGGAAGTTCGATTTCGCGCACGAGAGCCGGTTCGAATTCTGCATCCCTGAAATGGAAGGGGTATCCTTCTATTTATAGACCTCCGTCAGTGCAGAATCTCGGTTGGCACACAAAATTTTTGCGCCATAGGCGGTGACGTGGAATTTGAACCACGCAGGCGCGGGCGCGCAATTATTGCGCTTCGGTGCTGGGGATCCTTCGCGAATCTTGGACTCCTTCCACGCGGCACAATTTTTTCGCGCGCATTCTCATTTTTTTTCACGCAATACTTCCAGGCCCTCCGGACCAGGTCTCTAGGTCTGAATATGAATTCTCTTTGTCATTTCGACACTTCCTTCAGTAATTACGGACTTTTAGGTGTCTACACACACTAGAAAGGATGATTCACATACTATTAGTGAGTTCCTAAAGACACACATCTTCCATCGATTTGGCACACCACGTGCCTTGATAAGTGACCTAGGAACCCATTTTTGTAATAAAACCATGGAATCTCTTTCGAAAAAGAATGGTGTTGTACATAAAACTTCAACTGCATATCACCCCCAAACAAATGGCATGGCTTAACTTTCTAATAGAGAAGTGAAAATAGTACTTGAGAGAATTGTAAAGCCCACCAGAAAAGACTGTCCTGAACGACTTGGTAAAGCACTTTGGGCTTATCAAACTGCCTATAAAACACCCATTGGGATGTCTTATTTTAGGATAGTTTTTGGTAAATCATGTCATTTACTAGTTGAAATCCAATATAAGTCTTTTTGGGCTGTGAAAACCTGTAATTTTGACTATGAAAAATTTGGTAAAGAAATATTGTTTCAATTGGATGAACTGGAAGAGCTTCAACTTGATTCTTATGAGAATTCTAATCTCTACAAAGAAAAATCCAAGGAACTCCATGAAAAACACATCCTTAGAAAGGTATTTCCTAAAGGTGAAAAGGTATTTCCTTTCAACTCTCAATTTTGTCTTCACCCAAGTAAGCTTAATTCTCATTTGGTAGGTCCTTTTATTGTTTCTAATGTTTAACCATTTGGTGCAGTGAAAGAACAAGAACCCTCTTCAAAAAATTACATTCATAGTTAATGTATATCGATTAAAGTATCAAAATGAGAGGACACACAATCCTGGAACAACATCAACTTCCATCGGATCCATAGTAGACCCACCACCGGTAGGAGATGGCGACCCAAAAAATACAAACCAGGTGGCAGATCTTTCCCTTTAACACTCTCTCTATCTCTTCCTCTCTCTCCATATTTATTCTTCTTCCCCTCTCTTTAATTTTTTACCACTTTCTTTTTCAAACCATTTTCTTTTTCTCTTTCTCTTTTGTGTGGGTGTGTCTTTAAAAAAAACTAAAAAAACCTTAAAAAATTCATTTAAAAAAATATATATATGAAAAATAAAGAGTCATACTTACTCACCTTCCAATTTTCAAATTTTGTCCAACCATTTTGGGGAGTCAAAAGACATGATTTCATCTAAACAATCTTGTGTTTTTATCATATACTTGGATAAATAATATTGTGTCAAAACCAACAAATTTTTAATGCTCAATTTTTTATTTGGAAAATAATTTTCCCCAACCTTGAGGAACAACATTAGATTTAATACCAAGGCCACCTATGGCCATCTTTTTAAAATGTGTGTTTTCACCCCAATTTGTGAATCTAGAGTTTGTGGACCTTCGATCTGAATTTCCTACTTTAGTGTGAATTAATATGATAGATGCATTTTATAAGCTTCATGAGAATCAAAATAGTTAAATAGAATCCCATTTCCTTTACATTAATACTCCTTTTGAAAGCCCCTCAAGCCTATGAAAACATTTTCTTTGATATCCACTATAACAACCCATACTTTACATACATGGTTAATACTTCAAAATTGAAGCATACTTATTACAACATATAACAAAACCATGAAAGGACCGTATCGGTATAGTGTCTTTAGAAACCGGGAAACATAAACAACTGGTTCATAAAGCATCTACATTGCCTCCGATTTATTTCATCATATCTAGAGTTCCTTTTGGCATATTCTACTTAATAACATTCTTCCTGACCTGGGGAAAGAAAACATACAAAAGGGTGAGATCAAATGCTCATTAAGGGTAAACAAAAGAAATATCAATCACATCATATTAATAAGAACATAACATTTTGGAAATCTTACCCTGCAAAAGAGATCATAATTTCATAACTTGGGATAAATCATGGTAGTGAAATGTAATCACAATAATCATATCTTAAAACATGAATCATTGTGTCATACATACATAATCATAGAGAATCATTTATTATTAGTCAAAAATCATTGTCAAGACTATCTTAGTGGACAAAGTCCATTTATGAACTGAGTTCATTCCTCGTTTCAGTCCTGTTTCACTGAACCAGTTTAACCTGCCATTCTAGCCATGTCTATCTCATGAGATATAAAATCTTTACCCAATGCATTTGAGGGAGATATAGGTCCCACCCATCTCATAATGATACCATTCTTATGTGTGCCACAAAATCATAAACCATACATCATAGCATAACCCATGTAATAAAAATGGTATTCTTAAACATCGTGACATCATAAAACAATTCATATAAGATAAAGGAATTAATAAAAATAATTCCATCACAACATAATCAAATCAATGTAATAATAGGGATAAAAACAAAACCCTATATTATCTTAGATGGAAAATAATTTTGATAAAACACTTGAACTCCATTCTTGAGGAAGATATCCTTTCTACTTCAAAAAAACTTTTCCTTTCTTAACATGTCATACAATTTTAAACTAAAATAAGTTGTTTAAAAATAAACTTGAAAACCTATAAAGGAAGATTCTTGTAAATAATGTTTTAAAAATCCATTCATGCCGTATAAGTTAAAAAAACATTCTTCTCGTACGTTTTTTGGAAAAGTCAAAAAGTACTTCGTACGAAAAACGACAAAAGATTCCTTTCATATCCTTTACTAAAAACTCACCAAAGGGTAAAATTGGATTTAAAAAATTATAGGTGGATGGAAAAAATATTACATATTGAAAGAACATGGATGTGGATGATAAAATACACCCCAGTAAATACCAAAGTATAAACAATCTCGGATAAAAAATGAGATTGTGATATTTTCCCTTACCTTAGGTCCAATTTTGCTTCGTAAGTGTCTGAACCTCCTGTATAATGATTTAAATAATGTTATTGACTTATTAAAGAATCATAATTATTGTTATGATATCATATATGGTCATATTATTAGCTTCTTATTAGTAATATTTCATTACTACTTGTTATTCAGGTGTTTATTACTTTTTGTTCTTATGCGTGTTTTGTCGAATAAATTCTTATTCTTCTATTTAGGTTATAGATACATAATTTCCAGAATGTTATTAGTGTAATATATATCATATTTATTAATTAAATTCATTTTTATAATCATTATGCAATGAAGATCTTGTAGAACGAATCACATCACATCGTGGAGACGGTATTCCGTACGTACGCACGAGCGATGATATCGTTCCCATGATCGTGGAATTGTATTGAAGTGTATGTATACTATTTCAGAATTAATACCACTTTAAAATAATCATATATAGTTATTTATTTGCACCATTATACCCATCCAAGTAAGGTGGTGATGGAAAATAGATTACACCACGACGTGGAGATGGTATTCCGTACGTACGCACGCGCGGTGATTTCGTTTTCCGTAGGATGGATAGATGGTGAAATAGGGTTGTTTAAAACTTATAATAACATATCAGTATATGAGTGATACTGATGTTATTAATTCATAATGAAACAACTAAATAAGAAGAAGTGGAAGAAGAAATACAGTTGAAAGAATCGGTAACGGACATTACCTCTTCTTTGAAGCGCCTCTTTGAGACCTCCTCTTAGGGCACTACAATTGGTCTTTGAAGAAAACCAGGACCTCTAGGATGTTTCTAGGGAAGTGGGAAAGTTAAATGGTCAGGGATTGGACGAGATTGAAGGCTCAAATTGGTGTGAGGAGGAGAGGGAGGAGGTTCCCTTTTATAAGGGAGGAGAGGGGCACCTTTGGAAATATAAGAAATATTAGTTTATATTAAATCCCAAACCCACTTAAAACTTTCAAAATGACTCATATCTAAATATTAGATGAGATAGGGTTGTAATCGCATCAACCAATAAAATTTAGATATGTTATGAATTTATTTTAAAAATCATCAACTTGATTTATCTTTATTTATCAATTTAATTTTATTCGTGGTAATAATATTCTGAATTTTAAATTATTATATATAATTACATATGTGTTTTTAATTTTCCATAATTTGACACTTTATAACATTTTAGACCATATAAATTTTAATTTATAATTTTTAAATATTTTTGTGATTTTTAAACAATTTTATAATATGTTATTTTTATAAAATAACAAGTGTCAATTTTGACACTTTTCATTATTTGAATTTAAATAAAATATATATAGAAGATATGTTCGAAATAAAAGCTTTAATAGATCCATAAAATGTCATATGTATCTATAAAATTAGTGGATCACATTAAATAGTTCATATAATATTTATTTTAATATTTTTAAAATCATTTATTTGATATTTTAATTAATAAAATAATTTCAACATCACTATTGTGTCATAATTAATGATAATTATTTAATCTCTAAAAATTATAAATAAATTACTATGATGTAGATAATTGTATTAGATTTCTGTATACTATTCATGTTCGAAGTTTCATTAAGTGTATCACTAAATTAAAATTATTATACTTATAAAATTTAAGAAAGTGACATGTTGTCTCATTCTTTGGTTTTAATAATAATTAAATTATTTTCATGGAAAAAAGTCTATTAAATGAATCTAATACGACCCTTAGGTGATATGGGTCGACTTTTAGTCATCTAATAGGATTTTGGAAGGTTTTAGGGTAATTTTATAATCTTATATTTACCCTTAATGACCCGATTTACCTTTAACTATGGTAAATACAATTTACTGTAGTTACTATTCATAATGCCCAAAAATAAAAAGTAGCCTATTAACATAATTTGGACCCACTGATTCCGAATATGGAATCCATTTTTCAAAATTCAAAACATATAAGTTGCAGTAATTAATTTAAAATAAATCCCATTGTTAAGAAAACGGGTTTTAGAAGTTAAAACATTGCCAAAGATTGAAATGTTTTTACCTATGAATTCAATGTAAAATTAATGCTAATGACATACATTATATTAAATGGTAAAAAATATTCTATTTATAATTTAAAACCATTCAATATTATAATTTATCCATATAAGTTATCTCAATGAAAAAAGTTGTTTTTAATTAAAAATTAGCGTATTTTTACTATTCATCAAAATATGAAAGTTATCAGAAAAATATCAAAAATTTATCCAAAGTAAATTTTTATACCCTGATTCAAAAGAAGAATTTTATTTTGTCAAATTTAACTTATAAACATGTCAAAAACTAGATTTAATGTGGGTGCGCCATCAAAAGGCGGCAAAAATGCATTTTTTGAAAAATACTTATTTTACCCGAAAAATTTATTTTTTTCTCTTACCATGTTCTAGAAAATGTGTAATATGAATAATAAAATTCAAAATGTAGTTAATACTATTCATAACGGATAGTTCATAATAATATATCGTTGTTTAGTGAAACTCGGTATTGCGTACTACACACGCTATCGAGGAAGGTCGTGATTGCGTGTAATGCAAGCCAAGTCCGTATTGTGTGATGTGAAAGATTCCTTTGTTGTTGCGTATAACATAAGACATAAAAAAAATTTCTCCTAAAATCTCAGGGTGTTATATTCTACCCCCCTTAAAATGAATTTCACCCTCGAAATTCGTCACTTCATTACAAACAGATGAGGATACATCTCCCTCATCATATCCTCAAGTTCACATGTAGCTTCTTCTAATTGGTGGTTCCTCCATAAAACTTTCACCAAGCAAGTGGTCTTGTTCTGTAGAACTTTTTCGCTACGATCCATAATCTCTATCGGTTGTTCTTAATAAGAAAGATCTTGCTCTAGCGGTATAACTTCTGAGCTGAGTACATGTGAAGGATCAGGTATGTACTTTCTCAGGAGAGATACATGGAACACATCGTGAACTTGAGAGAGATTCGGTGGAAGCGCCAATAGGTAAGCTACCTTCCCAACACGATCCAGAATTTCAAAAGGACCGATATATCTAGGGCTCAACTTTCCCTTCTTTCCAAATCTCATGACCCTCTTCCAGGGAGATATTCGTAAGAACACTTTATCACCCACTTCAAACTCTAGGTCTTTTCTTCGGTTGTCAACATAAATTTTTTGTCGACTCTGAGCTGCTCTTATGTGTTTTTGAATAGATCTGACCTTTTCTACCATTTCATCAACATAATTAAGTCCCAATATCTTTCTTTCCCCAACTTCATCCCAGCAAGTTGGAGTCCTGCATTTCTTTCCATAGAGATCTTCATAAGGAGCCATCTGAATACTGGAGTGAAAGCTATTATTATAATAAAATTCCACCAAAGGTAGGTGTTGATCCCAACCACCTTTGAAATCTATAGATCATGCTCTCAACATATCTTCTAGAGTTTGAATTGTCCTCTCAGATTGACCGTCTGTCTGAGGATGATAAGCAGTGCTGAAACTCAACTCTATATCCAGAGTATGCTGAAGACTTCTCCAGAACTTTGAGGTAAACCTTGGATCCCGATCAGATATAATAAAAAGTGGTACTCCATGCAATCTTACCACTTCCTTTACATATATCCTGGCAATCTGATCTAGAGAGAAATCCTCTCTAATAGCAATGAAGTGTGCAGACTTTGTAAGACGATCAACTATGAACCAGATAACATTATTGCCTTTGGATGTTTTAGGAAGTCCAGTGACAAAGTCCATAGTGATGTTTTCCTATTTCCATTATGGTATGGGTAATGGTTGTAACATCCCCTTAGACTTCTGTCTCTCAGCTTTAACTTGCTGACAAACCAATAATCGAGAGACATATTCAGCAACATCTCTTTTCATGCCATCCCACCAGAAGTACTCTTTCAGGTCCCTATACATCTTTGTGCTTCCAGGATGAATAGAGAATGAAGAACTATGAGCCTCATCCCGTAGCTCCTTCTTTAATTAGGGGATGGGAGGAACACAAACCCGATTCCTAAACTTTATTATCCCATCAAAATCAATGTTGAATTCAGGAACATTTCTCACCTTCTTTTGTAAGTCGACACCTTCTTTCTGTGCCTCTTGAATATTCACATATATAGATGGTTGAACATTCATTTGAGAAATATAATATTTCTCCCCTTCTATTAAAATTCCAAGATCCATCCTTTTTAAATCCATAAATATTGGATCTTTTGTGATCCTCATCATGGATAAGCTAGCATGGTGTTGTTGAATTAATGCATCTGTTACCTTGTTTGCTTTCCCAGGGTGGTAATGGATCGAGCAGTCGTAATCCTTAATTAGCTCCAACCATCTTATTTGATGCATATTCATCTCCTTTTGTGTGAAAATATACATTAAACTTTTATGATCAGTATAAATATCACACCTTTCACCAGAAAGGTAATGCCTCCAAATCTTTAATGCAAAGATTACTGCAGCTAACTCCAAATCATGAGTTGGGTAATTTTGCTCATGGATTTTCAACTATTGTGAGGCATAAGCTATCACCATATCATTTTTCATGAGAACACATCCCAGTCCCTTCTTGGATGTATCACTGTAGATCACCAACCTTTCTCCACTTCAAGGTAGTGTGAGCACAGGTGCACTAGCTAACCTTCTTTTTAGCTCTTTGAATTTTTCTTCACATTCCTCCGTCCAAACAAACTTAACTCCTTTTCGAGTCAACTTGGTGAGTGGATTAGATAATCGTGAAAAATATTTCACAAAATGTCGATAATATCCATCCAAACCAAGAAAACTTTGGATCTCAGTTACTGTTGTTGGTCTCAACCATCTTTCGATAACCTCTATTTTTGCTGGATCCACAGATATCCCCTCTTTTGAGATTATGTGACCCAAAAATGCAACTTTTTGAAGCCAAAATTCACACTTGGTAAATCTGGCATAAAGCTTCTCCTTTCTTAGGGTCTTTAATACAATTATCAAGTGATCTTCATGTTCTTCCTTGCTCTTTGAATAGACAAGAATACCATCTATAAAGACTACCACAAACTGATCAAGATAGTCTCTAAAGACTCTATTCCTCAGATCCATGAAGATAGAAGGGGCATTAGTAAGACCAAATGGCATTACTATAAATTCATAGTGTCCTTACCTTGTACGGAAAGACTTCTTTGGTATATCCTCCCTTTTGACCCTTAATTTATGATACCCTGAACGAAGATCAATCTTGGAAAAGTATTGAGCTCTGCGTAGTTGGTCAAATAGGTCATCAATGCGTGGGAGATGATATTTGTTCTTGATAGTGATCTTGTTAAGTTATCGATAATCAATGCAGAGTCTCATTGAGCCATCTTTCTTCTTAACAAACAGAACAGGTGCTCCCCAAGGTGACACACTAGGGTGTATGAATACTTTATCAAGATTCTCTTAGAGTTGCTTCTTCAATTCCTACAACTCAATTGGGGCCATTCTATAAGGTGTGTTTGAAATAGGCAAAGCACCCGATACGAGTTCTATTGAAAACTCAACTTCACGATTTGGTGGAAGACCTGGAAATTCCTCTAGAAAGTCATCATCAAATTCCTTTACAATGGGCATATTATTAATCATGAGTTTCTCTCCAACCATTTGATATAAATAACCTTAATTTAGTGGAATCAAGACCCATAAGATGGATGAAATTTCCACCAGAAGGTTATGTTCATCCTTGCATCGATATATGATCATAGATTGATCTGGAATATGAAATGTGACTTCCCTTATTTGGAAATTAATATGAGATCCATATAAAGAAATCCAATCCATGCCAAGAATCACATCAAATTCCACTATAGGAAGGATCATAAGATTTGCAGGAAGCACTTTCCCACAAACTTCAATCGGAGAATAATTGTAAACTTTTTATGTGACTGTTGTGCCATTAGGAGTTGTCACAAACAACTCAAATCTAATTGTTGAGGTAATACGGTGATACCCTTAGAAAAGTATTCATAAATAAAAGAGTGGGTGGATCCAGAATCAAATAAAACATTTTCTACTTTAGAGTGGATGGTAAGTGTACCTCTCACCACTTCGTTGTCATACTCCACATCACCGATAGTAATTGCATGTGACTTTCCTTTGTCTTTGGCCTTAAGAGTTTTTTGACGTCGATCATCATCATCAACCCTTGGATTTGGGCATTGATTGGCATAATGCCCCATCTCATTGCACTTGAAACATTGAAGTGTAGTAGGTTCATTTTGTGTATCCCTTCCTTTGTTTGTATCATTAGACATCATCATCCCATTATTTCGACATTCAATTTCCCGATGACCTTCTTTTCCACACTTATAACATTTTCTTGTCCCCTTAAGACAATTTCCTCCATGTTTCTTTCCACACTTTGAGCATAAGGGAAAACTCATCTTATTTTCAGTGTCGTCTTTAGATTTTCCTTTGAATTCCATTTTCCTCTTCTTATCAAACCCATGTGACTGATGGGTTACACCAATCTCCATCTCAACCTTGAGAGCACATCGAACAATTTCCTCATAGCTATTGAAGTCCCTTATGGCTAACGACCTTAGAAGAATTGGTTTTAAGCCACTAAAGAATTGATCGATCTTACTCTCAGGTTGGATAATAATTCCGGAAGTGTACCTTGAAAGTCTTGTAAAATTTGCTTCGTAGGTACCAACGGATCATCATCCTTTTGCTTCAGTTCAAGAAACTCCTTCTCTATCTTTGTTCGAAGAATATAAGGGAAATACTTATTGAAAAATAAGTTCTTGAACTCATCCCATTCCATGGAGTCAATTTCATCTCTTGGCCTCGTATTCTTGATAAGATTCCACCATTGATCAACATCACCTTCCAAACGATATACTGCTAAGATGACTTTATCATGTTCAGAACATTGAAGAACTGAAAATATCTTTTCAGTAGTACTAATCCATTGTTCAGTAACTAATGGATCAGTAGACCCGCTGAATGAAGGTGGACGCTGCCTCATGAAGGATTCAACAGAATGTTGCTCCTTCCTTTGCTTGTTTGGAAGTCCTGCATGATTCATAGCTTGAGAAAGTTCTGTGATCATGGCTACAAGATTTTTCATTCCAGCTCCCATAATGTTTGGTTGCTCAGGGGACCGTCGCATTCCACATTAACACGGTTTCTTCGGGTTCCAGCCATTGACTAAAACCAAGAAGAATAGTGTGAGAAACACTAATTATAATAAGAAAACCACATAATCAAGAATAAAATTTCACACTTAAGGTCTTATCATAGGTTGTTCATGGCCATTTCTAAAACACTAAGATTGTGTTCTATACTTAAACATATCCTTAGGTTTCTTACTAAGGCTTTCACATCCTAGTTTCCAAAAGTTGACTATACCTTTCCTCTAATACCAACTATAGTGACCCATACTTTACATACATGGTTAATAAGTCAAAATTGAAGCATACTTATTACAGCATATAAAAAAACCATGAAAGGACCGTATCGGTATAGTGTCTTTAGAAACTGGGAAACATAAACAACTGGTTCATAAAGCATCTACATTGCCTCCCATTTATTTCATCATATCTAGAGTCCCTTTTGGAATATTCTACTTAATAACCTTATTCCTGACCTAGGGAAAGAAAAAATACAAAATGGTGAGCTCAAATGATCAGTAAGGGTAAACAAAAGAAATATCAATCACATCATATTTATAAGAACATAACATGTTGGAAATCTTACCCTGCAAAAGAGATCATAATTTCTTAACAAGGCATAAATCATGGTAGTGAAATGTAATCACAATAATCATAACTTAAAACATTAATCATTGTGGCATACCCACATAATCATAGAGAATCATTTCTTATTAGTCTAGACTCATTTCCAAGACTATCTTAGTGGACAAAGTCCATTTCTGAACCGAGTTCATTCCTCGTTTCAGTCCTGTTTCACTGAACCGGTTTAACCTGCCGTTCCAGCCATGTCTATCTCATGAGATATAAAATCTTTACCCAATGCATTAAAGGGAGATATAGGTCCCACCCATCTCATAATAATACCATTCTTATGTGTGCCACAAAATCATAAACCATACATCATAGCAAAACCCATCTGATAAAAATGGGATTCTTAAACATCGTGATATCATAAAACAATTCATATAAGATAAAGGAATTAATAAAAATAATTCCATCACAACATAATCAAATCAATGTAATAATAGGGATAGAAATAGAACCCTATATTATCTTATATGGAAAATAATTTTGACAAAACACTTGAACTCCATTCTTGAGGAAAATATCCTTTCTACTTCAAAAACACTTTTCCTTTCTTAACATGTCATACAATTTTAAACTAAAAGAACTTGATTAAAAATAAACTTGAAAACTTGTAAAGGAATATTCTTGGAAATAATGTTTTAAAAATCCATTAATGCTGATATAAGTTAAAAAAACATTCTTCTCGTACTTTTGTTAGAAAAGTCAAAAAGTACTTCGTACGAAAAACGACAAAAGATTCCTTTCATATCCTTTACTAAAAACTCACCGAAGGGTAAAATTGGATTTAAAAAATTGTAGTTGGATGGAAACAATATTAAATATTGAGGGAACATGGATGTTGATGATAAAATACAACCCAGTAAATACCAAAGTATAAAAAATCTCAGATAAAAATGAGATTGTGATATTTTCCCTAACCTTAGGTCCGATTTTGCTTCATAAGTGTCCCAACCTCCTGTATAATGATTTAAATAATGTTATTGACTTATTACAGAATCATAATTATTGTTATGATATTATATATGGTCATATTCTTAGCTTCTTATTAGTAATAATTCATTACTACTTGTTATTCAGGTGTTTATTACTTTTTGTTCTTATGCGTGTTTTGTCGAATAAATTCGTATTCTTCTGTTTAGGTTATAGATACCTCATTTACAGAATGGTATTAGTGTACTATATATCATATTTATTCATTCAATTCATTCAATTCATTTTTATAATCATTATTCAATGAAGATCATGTAGAACGAATCACATCACATCGTGGAGACGGTATTCCGTACGTACGCATGAGTGATGATATTGTTCCCATGATCGTGGAATTGTATTGGAGTATATGTATACTATTTAAGAATTAATAACACTTTAAAATAATCATATATAGTTATTTATTTTCACCATTATACCCATACAAGTAAGGTGGTGATGGAAAATAGATTACACCACGGTGTGGAGACGGTATTCCGTACGTACGCACACGCGGTGATTTTGTTTTCCATAGGATGGATAGATGGTGAAATAGGGTTGTTTCACACTTATAATAACATATCAGTATATGAGTGATACTGATGTTATTAATTAATAATGAAAAAACTAAATAAGAAGAAGTGGAAGAAGAAATAAAGTTGAAAGAATCGGTAACAGACATTACCTCTTATTTGAAGCACCTTTTTGAGACCTCCTCTTAGGGCACTAAAATTGGTCTTTGAAGAAGACCAGGACCTCTAGGATGTTTCTAGGTATGTGGGTAAGTGAAATGGCCAGGGATTGTCTGATATTGAAAGCTCAAATTGGTGTGATGAGGAGAGGGAGGAGGTGCCCTTTTATAAGGGAGGAGAGGGGCACCTTTGGAAATATAAGAAATATTAGTTTATATTAAATCCCAACCCCACTTAAAAACTTCTAAAATGACTCATATATGAAGATTAGATGAGATAGGGTTGTAATATCATCAACCAATAAAATTTAGACATGTTAGGAATTTATTTTAAACATTATCAAGTTGATTTATCATTATTTATCAATTTAATTTTATTTGTGGTAATAATATTATGAATTTTAAATTATTATAAATAATTACATATGTGTTGTGAATTTTCCATAATTTGACACTTTATGACATTTTAGACCATATAACTTTTAATTTATAATTTTTAAATATTTTTGTGATTTTTAAACAATTTTATAATATGTTATTTTTATAAAATAACAATAGTGTCAATTTTGACACTATTCATTTATTTGAATTTAAATAAACTATATACAGAAGATATGTTCGAACTAAAAGCTTTAATAGATCCATAAAATGTCATATGTATCTATAAAATTAGTGTATCACATTAAATATTTCATATAATATTTATTTTAATATTTTTAAAACCATTTATTTGATATTTTAATTAATAAAATAATTTCAACATCACTATTGTGTCATAATTAATGATAATTATTTAATCCCTAAAAATTATAAATAAATTCCTATGATGTAGATAATTGTATTAGATTTCTGTATACTATTCATGTTCTAAGTTTAATTAAGTTTATCACTAAATTAAAATTATTATAATTATAAGATTTAAGAAAGTGACATGTTGTCACATTCTTTGGTTTTAATAATAATTAAATTATTTTCATAGAAAAAAGTCCATTAAATGAATATAATAAGACCCTTAGGTGATATGGGTCGACTTTTAGTCATCCAATAGGATTTTGGCTGGTGTTAGGGTAATTTTATAATCTTATATTTACCCTTAATTACCCGATTTACCTTTAACTATGGTAAATGAAATTTACCGTAGTTACTATTCATAATGCCCAAAAATAAAAAGTAGCCTGTTAACATAATTTGGACCCAATGATTCCGAATATGGAATCCATTTTTCAAAATTCAAAACATATAAGTTGCAGTAATTAATTTAAAATAAGTTCCGTTGTTAAGAAAACAGGTTTTAGAAGTTAAAACATTGCCAAAGATTGAAATGTTTTTACGATGAATTCGATGTGAAATTAATGCTAATGAAATAAATTATATTAAATGGTAAAAATATATTCTATTTATACTTTAAAACCATTCAGTATTATAATTTATCCATATAAATTATCTCAATGAAAAAAGTTGTTTTTAATTACAAATTAGCATATTTTTACTATTCATCAAAATATGAAAGTTATCAAAAAAATATCAAAAATTTATCCAAAGTAAATTTTTATACCCTTATTCAAAATAATAATTTCAGTTTTTCAAATTTAACTTATAAACATTTCAAAAACTAGATTTAATGTGGGTGCGCCATCAAAAGGCGGCAAAACTGCATTTTTTGAAAAATACTTATTTTACACGAAAAATTTATTTTGTTCTCTTACAATGTTCTAGAAAATGTGTAATATGAATAATAAAATTCAATATTTAGTTAATACTATTCATAACGGCTAGTTCATAATAATATATCGTTGTTTAGTGAAACCTGGTATTGCGTACTACACACGCTATCGAGGAAGGTCGCGATTGCGTGTAATGCAAGCCGAGTTCGTATTGTGTGCTGTGAAAGATTTATTTGGTGTTGCGTATAACATAAGACATAAAAAAAGAAATTTCTCATAAAATCTCAGGCTGTTACATCCACATTACAAGCCTAATACCTTATCCCACCCAATATCGACTTGGATTTACATTGCATTATTTATTGAAATTTAAGTCTGGGGGAATGGATTTTATTTTTTGGGTTCCCTTTTATTGATTTTCAATGAGTTATCATATACTTGAGGGAAATAATCCATTTTAGTGTGGGGGATAGGTTTTCATTCAGTGATTTTTGGGGAATGTTATTTACTTTTATTTATGTAATTTTGTAAATGTTATTGACAAGTGTTCAAAAAAAATCAAAAAATAAAAAATAAAAAAAAAGGAACAAAAAAATAGGTTGTCTTGGGAAAGAAAAAAACCACTCTTCCTCAACCTTTGATCTTGTTATAACTTTTACAATTAGTGTCATGAGGAGATCAATCATGGGTTGGGATATGAGTGTGAGATCTTTTTCAAGTTCAAATTTAAAAAATTCAAAAAAAAGAAAAAAAAAGAAAAAAAATAACACTTATGTCTTTGGGAGAAGTTTTGTGTTTTGTAAATATTTCATATTCTCATATACTTAAAATTTTATTCCTCTCCCATATCTTTCTTAATACAATCATTCCCTTGTAAACATATGCTTATATTTCCTTCCATGTTTCATTTCAAAAAAAATTGTGCATTGTTTTACCCATGCTGATGTTTTACCCCTCTTCTCATCTCTCTTGAACATTATATTTCTACTGTCCCATAGCCACTGAAAAACCCCTTAAAAAATACCTTTTCATTTTTTTTCACTTTAGGATAGGGAATGGAAGCTGAGAGATCTTTCAAACTCTTAGATTTTCACTTTTGGTTGGTGAATGAGTGAAGCTCTATAAATTAATTTTATCATCTTGAGAGGAGTAAGTTTTGTGCACCACTATTTTACATTTCTAAATTTGATCATGAAAAAATGAATTGTTTTTGGAACATTGTTACTGTAACAACTTGTGGTGGAATTCAATATGGATGAGTGAAATGGTCTAAACCTCCCCTGATTGATGAAATCAAAATTTTAATATTTGTTAGTGAGTGAAAATGATTTTTGTCATGGATTTATATTTGTTGCACATGAAGACATTCACAAGACTGAGTGTGAGGGAGTTTATGTTAACAATATTTTCATAACTTTTTATATACCCCATTAACTGATTTTATATGAAATGTGCATAATTTGTATGAAATTTTAATGTTTAAATATTAAATATAAATTTTGAGCACTATTTAAATTCATTCAGATTTAAGTCCGTTTAATGTTTTAATAATAAATATTACCCTACTGATACAAATTCCATGGTTCTTATTTTGTAGGATTCCTTATTAAATTTTCCAAATATCATTATAAGGGATTATTGGCCAATTATGCCATTTGAAGGGTTATATGGACCACAAAAAAGGCGCATAGAATCTGTGAAGAAACTGGACCATCCGTAAAGATTTAATTACTCGGATCAATCCAGAAGTCCAAATTTTTTTATTATCCTCCAACGTTATGGGAACAATTCAAGGATTCATGGATAAAAATTTTAGGGCCCAACTCCAGAAAAAAGGTGCCCAAACTAAGCTTTGAATTATAGCCCAAATTTATGTCATGGAATTGAGATCATCACACCCAAATTAATATTTATCCTAATAGAGACATCCATTTGGGTTGATATTTTGTATTGTGCAATAGGAGATATAGGAGTCTGACCTTTTTGAAGAAATCATTCAGATTTGAAGGCATATTTTTATTTAAAAATCCATTCACATTTTGGCCATCAAAAAAGAAAGGATAGAAATGGACAGTTTATAATTGTTTATTAAAACTGCTATAACATTGGATCCATATGTCCAAATGGCACAAAATTTTGAGATCCGACTTAAAACTTTAATATATAAAACTTTTAAGAAGAATATATCTCAAGATTCTGCTGTCTGGATGGCCAGATTGGAAATTCATGTGGAGGGATAGTTTTGGAATGAAAACAGTCCACCACCTTGGTCTATAAATACATTCCCTCCTCTCCTTTAAAAAGCGATGGCATTTCAGAAGAGAGGAGCATATATTGGCATGAAAAATTCCTTTTTCAAAGCCTTGGGAGGACCTTCCATACTCAAGTTTTCTATTGAGAGACCTTTCCTCTCTTTTTTTTCATTTACTTTTGCGTTGTTATTCGTTTGTAATCATGTAAGTGTTTGTTTTTGTAATTCTATTTTAATTCAAGCTTCTTCTTCTTAATCTATTATTCTCATCCACCTTCTGTTAAATAATATTAGTTTTCTTAAAATAGTTTAAATATAGTTGAATCCTTTTCCCTTATTTTGATTTGTCATTCAATCTAAAGTCAGTATTTAATTCCCTTCACTATTTGTGTGTGTGTGTTCGACGCACAACTCTTTTCATATCATTTTATTTTTCTTCACTTATTAATCCATCATCATAAAATTATAACCAGATTATTAACCACCCAAATTCCTTAGTAAGTCTCTCATTGGGGTGAGTTATAATTTAGGTATGTTAAGTGATTGAGAACTTTTTCTCGATGAATATTCTTTGAATTAACATTGTGTATGTTGGACTTAACATGTCATGGATTAATGACTTGTTTTGTTTAAAGAGTGGTTTCCTTGGATTATTGGAACCATAAATACACTACCATAAACAAGATATGATTATGATTAGAACCTTAAGTTAAGTTAAGGTTTGTATTAAATCAATAACACTTGGGAATTCAATAAACGTCAACTTGTGACATGAGTGTTAATTTAATGGAATATAAATCAAGTCTCAAGGATATCGCAAGCTTAACTCCCTAAAAATAAAATCACCCCAATATTTATCAAATTGTTAAATCAAACAAAAATCATTAATCACTTCATTTAAGCTCTGCAAAAAACCCCCCAATCAAAATACAATCAACTCAAAATAATAGACTATTAAAAAGTATTATCGCCAAGTATTCGACCCGAGTGCTGATATACACATTAGCAGAGCATCAGAACTTTGAATGATTGATAGTTGAAAATTGGGCACACTTTAAATAAGGCAATGGAAATAAATTATGACATGAATCTTCCAGACATATGGGCCATAAATAAATTCGACCATTCTAAAATTTTCAACCAATGATAATATAAACTTATGTTAGAAATAAATCACAACAACACAAAATAATAAAAGATATAAAATACACAAATGAGCATAAGAAATAGGCAAAAAATTAGCCTACCACTATATATAAAAAACCTTTGATGATTCTCAAACACATGATAAAAATAATCCATGAAACTAATCAAAGGGAAGAGAAAATCAATCAAATGTAACCATTAAAAAAAGAAATATAATAGAGAAAATATTATTTTAAAAACATCTATAAAAAAATTTAAATCATAACCCATTCACATACTAAAGATATCTCAAAAAATTTGGTGAAGAAACTATCCAAGAGGGACCTTTAAGTTTAAGGAAGATACTCTAAATAACCTCCCTAGTCACCACATAAGATAAAATCGCTAAAAATAACAAGACATGTTATACATACAAACAATAAAGTTAAATTTTATAGTTGGATAAAATATAATATTAATAATCCTAATACCTATATGAGAAAAAATAAATCACATACAATCTATGAATCCCATCACCCACCTTCATGAATTAATAAATAACCCAATATTAAGTTTGGATCAACATCCTCCCTTGGGGGGACCACTTAGTAAGTTATAGGCCTAGGACACCAGAAATCAAATCAAACTGCAATATATTTCCCATTACTCACTCCCCTTATCAAACCCTTAAATAAAGAAATTACGAGCCTCCAAAAGACCCTGTCAAGACTAGGACAACCTTTTAACCAATGGATTCAAGACGAACAACCCATTGGTAAATTATTTTTTTCATAACACTTGATCTCAAAGGGAATTTGTTTTTTGAATTAGTTATCATCTCTATTAAGATAATATAGCATGATTAAAGGAATTTAATAGTCTAAATCACAACCCATTATAACCCTTAATTTTTCACAACACATCTCAATCTAACCATTAAAATATACATTTCCAAAAAATCACCACTCCAAAAAAATTCTTCACAAGAGAGCTCAAAAAATCCCAATTTTTTAATTTGAAAACAACACATAGAAAATGATGAAAAATGAAAAATAATTTCATTAATAATAAATGGTATACAAAGTTTTGATAATAAACACGATTTATAACCTTTTAATCTAGTTGGAAATTTCTCCTCAATACTTAAAAAAATACCCCTAGGGACATATATATAAATTTTGGAATCCTAATATATTGGTTATACCACATAAAATGTTGACCCCTAACCTAATTTGTAACACCCCAAGATTTAACAAATAAATTTAATATTGAATGCATAAAACATTGAGTCTCTATAAAGACCACTTTTTTATAACCTAGCCAGTAAACATAATTTTTTCCAGCTCTGTGATTTTAATTTTGAAAAGTTTACATACACGGTTGTGTTCATTAAGATATTTAGAGTATGATAGAATCAACTTAGTTTTTGATGAATAGTAATGTACCCTTACAAATAGTAATATACCATTATGAATAGTAATGAATAGTAAATCGAAAAAAAATAAAAAACTACAACCATGAATAAATAAATTTAATTTAGACATGTTATAAGTGATGAAACGATCATAGTATAAGTATTGGTATTTTTTCATGTCATAAATATTTTAATTACAATTTTATGATTAATTTAATAATTTAAAATGGAAATGTATTTTAATAAAATTTAATCATAATGTTTTTTATTATCTTATGGTTATAAGATAATTTTATGGACCTTGATTAATTTTTCAAGGTGTTATAATACGAGTTATAGTTTTAAAGTTGTTTTTCTGGAATAAATTACGATTTTATTTAAAAATTAAATTAAAAATATTTAGAAAATTATTTTTAAAAAATGGATTTCATTTTTGAATTCTAAACGTCAAAAAATGGTTGGGGTTATTTTTTGGGTTTTTTCTAAAATACTTGAATTTTTCATGAATAGTAAAAATACAGTTTTGAGTTTTCGGTATGATTAATGAAATCATAATGATGTAATAATTAATAAAAAATGATGGTATAATTTTTTACATTAAAATATGATATGAGGTGTCCCATGTGGCTAATAACATGGGAAAATACTATGGGAAAGCCCATGGGTTTGCAAAAACCACGACTAAGGTGTCTTTTGAAAATAATAAAAAACTTCCTCTCATTTATTATAAATACCCACTCTTTACTTATTTTTTTTTCATTGAAAACTCATAATAATATAATATATGGTATTTTTACCTCCTTATGAGTCCTCCCATTGTTTTTTTATCCCCCAAGGTCCCAAACATCATGTTTTAGGAGTTACTCTACAATGTAAGGGAATCTACCACCCTTCTCTTTTTCAAGCTTTCATTTTATGTCATTCTTTTTAATTTCAATTGGATTATGTTGGTATATGTCATTACATATCCCCCTTAATATCAATATTATGTATATATAATGAGATAACCCTTTTTATATCATCAAAATATTTTTTGAATTTATAAGCGACGCCGTTAGGCTGCTGAATTTTCATAAGGGATTCCTCAACTTTTCTTTTATTTTGAGTTCTTTTATTTTCTTTTATTTTTCTATACTCACCTCCTTTCACGAAAATGTTATGATAACTCCAGTACCTTAAATATACTATATTATTTTTATAATTAAAAAATTCACCATCATATCTCCTTTCCCATTATTTTATACTAAAAAAGGAAACACCACCCAAGATGTGTTAATTTATTACATTCAAGGATGATGAGTTTTTAATTTCTATTACCACCTTCAATTATGGTCATGAAAACATTTTTATGGTTGAAATAGAATAAAATATATATAATATAACTTATTTAAGGTTCTATAATCTCTTTTTACACGTGATATTAATTTATAAATCAAAATGAGTTCGTTGTGATAAAAAACCACCAATTAACCCAAACAATTATCATTAAAGTTTTATATAATGATTCATCTTTACTACCAATAACCAAATGAATTTTATAACTATGTAATATTCTGGATGTTCATTAATAATATATAAATTTAATTATGGACAACCATTCTCATTCTACATGTTTATCTGTACTTGAATATAAGTAATCCAATCGTGAAAACCAAGGAAGAAAATGCTCCCAAACAATGAAATTGAATATCTTAACCCATAAAAGGACATGAATGAGCCTAATAAGGTTATACTAAATCAAGTACATGTAAAATAGGTTCTTTAATCATTAATTTATGAACCTAAATTTGATTATTCAGGTCGTTAAGATCAAGTGAGGAACACCTTCATACTTAAGGTAAGGCTTTTCCACCTAAACCTCTATTTTCATTCAGGTTACTTTTATTGTCTACTTACCTAAATGAAATTATTATGTATTATTATTTACCACTAATTAATTCTATATGAGTGTTCTATATATGTTTACCAACTAGAATCCTTATTTATTTTATGGGGAGTTACATGTTTTAAAAGGAACTTTCCAAAATTATTCCTAAAATACAAGCCTGATTCAAGGGAATTTCTCAATTATTACCTATTTTCAAGAGCACTCTATAATATTTTTTTTAAAAACTATTCTAAAATAATCACTATTTTTATTTTGATAATGCTACCTCAAATCACTTCTGGTTATATATATATATTTTTCTAAAAGAACTCTTCTTTTCCAAGTAAAAGGGTTTTTATAACAAGAATTACTAAATGGTTTTAAAAGAGTATTTTCACCCATTTCAACACTCATGTTGATTCTTATGTCTAAAAAGGGTTAATGGTTTATTATATCATCCACTATTTTTTGACTGTGAATGTTCTATCTTAAAATTATTCCCCAATTTACTCCAAATGGTTAGTGTTTGTGCTTAATATTCAGAGAAGGTTTTTTATATTTCATATGTTAGTTTCAATATGAATGTATATGTTATTTATATTTATCCTCATTCATATGATGAATTAATTGGACTTAGTATGTGGCGGGTGGGGCCCACTATATCTCCTCGGTGCATCAATAGGTCTCATGAGACAAACTATGGTCTTGGCATAAGGCCTTGAAAAAATGGATATTTATGGTCTTGGAATGTGGCCTTGACGGTATGGTTATGATGTCCCGCATTATGAATTCCCTCACTATGAAACTAGTATTGATAGTTCATGTGGTTATTCAACTAGTAGAATACCCACGATCCTATTTTATTATTATTTTTTATTCAGCTCTTAATCCTGCCATATTATGTTCAAGATTTTTTTAAATGCATGTGTTGTAGTTATTCACCATGCCTCAAGTTTATGTTTAAGATATCTTATGCTGTATTGATTATGCTTAATGAGCGTTTGAGCTCACCCCTTTCTTATGTTTCATTTTATTAGGACGTGAAGAATTTTATTATGATTGATTTTTAGGGATAAAATTATAGTTGTAGATGTTCCCAATAAAAATTATGTGTTTTATTTCATTCAAAGTTGTAGTGATGAATTTATATATGTTTCTTGTTTCCAAATCTACTAAACTAATCTCTCCTTCAAGATACATATTCCTTGTTTATATAACAATGTTATAAAATAAGGCACCGACTCCGGGCAACTGAGGTCAGGTAATTATAGTTGGTATCAAAGGAAGTTTAGTAGAAAACTTGGAAATTATATTTATAAAACATATATTATGGAACAAATCCCTAAGATAGTATTTGAGGATAAACATACAAAAACATCCTGAAATTTTTGGTAATTAATAGATTATGTGAATATTTTTAACAAATAAATCTCTTTCTGGATACTACAAGTGGTCATGGTTCTGGCACTGATGTACCTAGAAGTAACAACTCCGACAAGGAGTTTTGGACTTGACCAGGTGTATCTTGGTATACGACAACGGGTCTTACTGCGCACCTAGTTTGACACTCCCGGGGGATATTCTAAGGATAATACAAATTTTATTTATAAGCCATTATGAAGGATTTAAATATAATTTTATCCTCAAAGAAACCATATTTATTATTATGAGATTATCCATGCTAAGTATTTTTCTACGTTGAGATTATATGTTATTATTCATAACCTAATCTAGTGTATGCCATTATTTAGAAATGATGCATAGTGGAAGGAATGGAAACTGCATGAATGTGTGTGTCCCATGTAGGGATTTCCCTTGTATGCAAGATAATTATGTTGAATTTGGTGTTGTGACTGGTGTTGAACAACCTATAACTATTTTAGTATAACTGACTCATGTTATGAACAATAACCTTACCAATATAGAGCATTCAGATCCACAATGTGGAGGAGCTATGTTATATCTCTTTATGTGATAACATCATTTATCATTCAATGGGAATACAAACCCATTTGTAGCTGAGCAGTGGATAAGTTCTCTAGGGAATATATTTCTTGCATTCAGATATAAAGAAAGAGAGAAGGTTATCATGTAAGTTTATCATCTATCAGGAGATGTAGATCCGTTGTGGTCATTAATCCAAAACATAAAGGAGGATAAAGAAATAAAAGATATGGAATGGAGGGAGTTTAAAGAAAATTTCCTAGAAAAATACTTCCCTTGTGAATAGATAGCGGATATGGAAATACATTTTCTGAATCTGAGGAAAAAAGAGGATGATAATGTTGCAAAGTATGAAGTTAACTTTTCAGGGTTAAAAATATATTCCATAGACTATATACATAATCCAAGGAGCAAGATTGAATTATTCTTTGATGGTTTAAAACCATTCCTCTGAAGCTCTATAGTCACCCAAAGATTCTCATCATATGAAGATATAGTCTCAAGTGCTATCAAGATAGAAAATGATTTTTCTAAGTCTTATGACATTAAAGGAAAGCAAGAGAATAAGTGGGATACCAAAAACTCTAGAAAAGGAAATAAGTAAATGGAGAAGAAGGAAGAGTTGAACTTACACCCTATAGTTTTTGTGGGAAGAAACACCTTGGCACTTGCCTGAGGGGAATGAGAGTCTGTTACAAGTGCAGATAAAAAGGCCACCTATATCGGGATTTTAAGGGGAAGAAAAAAGATACCAATGTTCAATACTACAATTTCAGGTAGATGGGACATTATGTACATGAATTTACTAAGCATCAAGGAAATATTCACCAAAGAAGGCCAAGGGATCAAGGACAAGCTTATACAGTCACAACTGTGGAGGTTGAAGTTTCTAATGATATAGTGGCAATTACTTTAATCATTTCATCAAACCTAGTTAATAATTTATTTGGTTTTGGATCATCATATTCTTTCATATCTTCCTAGTTTTCCAAGAATATTAGACATGTACAATTTTATTTAATAAAGGAGTTTTCAGTCAAAACTCCTAGGGGATGTATCATTGCAACAAAGATTTGTCAACTAGTCCCCCTCATGAAACATAAATGTGATGTAGTTGCTAACCTTATCATCATACCCATGATTGAATTTGATATAATCTTTGGTATGAGTTGGATTTCACGTTATGATGCGAAGATCTATTACAAGAAGAGGGAAGTTACGATTTTTGAGAATGGTGTTGAATCCCTTATCTTTAGAGAAGAAACCTCACCAGCCGATTCTTATCTAGATTCACCCCCAGTAACTCTAATAAATTCAATTATTGTGGAGTAAGGGAATGAAATATATGTGGGTGAGGAAAAGAATGTTCAAATAGAGGATATACCTATTGTGAAAGAATATGTTTATGTGTTTCCAGAGGATTTACCTGTACATTCTCTAGAGTAGGAAATTGAGTTTCCCATTGATTTAATTCTTGGTTCGAGGCCTATATTAAAGACTCCTTATAGAATGGACACTATGAAATTAGTATAAGTAAAGAAACAACTAGAGGAATTTAGTTATAAAGGATTTATTCACCCTAGTGTTTCTCCATGGGGAGCCCCTATTCTTTTTGTTAAGAAGAAAGATGAATCTATGAGGTTGTGCATTGACTACATGGAGATCAATTCTATAACTATAAAGAACAAGTATTCCCTACCTCGTATTGATGATTTATTTGATCAACATCATGGAGCCCAATATTTTTCAAAGATTGAACTTCGATATAGATGTCATTAGTTTCTAGTAAGGAAAGAATACATTCCAAAGACAACATTTCGAACCAGGTATGGGCATTACGAGTTTACAATAATGACTTTTGGATTGACTAATGAACCTTCTATTTTCATGGATCTAATGAATAGAATTTTCAAGGAATATCTTGATGATTTTATGGTGGTATTTATTGATTATATCTTAGTATACTACAAAATCTATGAAGATTATGAAAATCAATTGCACACTATTATCAGTACTCTTAGAATAAATGAATTATTTTGGAAGTTTAGAAAGTGTGAATTTTGACTTTAATAAGTTTCCTTTCTTGTCCACATTGTCTCTAAGGATGGAATATCTATTGATCCTGTGAAGACAAAGGTTGTTCAAGAATGTCCTACTCCAATAAACAAAACCGAGGTATGTAGTTTTATTGGTTTAATATGTTATTATCAGTGTTTTTTTCATAACTTCACCCGCTTAGCCAACCCAATGAATCTGATTACACGTAAAGGGGTTAAGTTCATATGGACAAAATAATGTGTGGTCTGTTTCGAAGAATTGAAGAGGATATTAGTAATTTCTCCGATCCTAACTCTACCATCGGGGAAGGATATGTTTGTGATCTATAGAGATGCATCAAATAAAGGAATTGGTTGCATCCTTATGCAGAATGATAGAGTTATTTCCTATGCATCATGTCAGCTAAACATTCTTGAACAAATCCATCCTACTCATGGTTTTGAGTTAGCAACTATAATTTTTTCTCTAAATACATGGATACATTATCTCTATGGAGAAAAATTTAAGATATATATGGATCATAAGAGTTTTAAGTATATATTCTCACATAAAGAACTCAACATGAGGAAAATGTGATGGCTCAAACTATTCAAGGATTATTATTTTTTCCATACACTACCACCCAGAAAATGAAAACAAGGTAATTGATGTATTGAGTAGAAATGATCATGGAGTTCTCAATAAAAAACGAGGATAAACAATGATCCTTTGTGCATGGATCTAGTGAGGATGGATATAGTAATTATAAAATAAGGTGAAGCATCAATAATTTTTTAAATAGTTGTATAACTGTATTTATTGGAAAGAATTAAAGATTCACAGTCTGATGAAGAGAATCTTGAAAAGAAAATTAATGTTGTGAAAGATGGGAAGTTGGATGACTTCATGTGTGAGGATGGAATTCTAAAATTTATAAAGAGGATTTGTGTTCCAGCTATACTCGAGATGAAAAGTGAGTTATTGGATGATGACCATAGCTCTAATTTCTCTATACACCCCGGTAGCACTAAAATGTATAGAGATTTGAAGGAACATTTCTGGTGGGACAACATAAAGAGGGAGATTGCTGATTACGTATCAAGATGTTTAGTATGTCAACAAGTAAAGGCTGAATGACAACATCCAAGAGGATTCATGCAACCTATACATATTCCTACATGGAAATGGGATGACATCACCATGGATTTTGTCACTAGATTATCCAAAACTCCAAGAAATAATGATAAAATATGGGTAATTATTGATCGAATTACAAAATATGGACATTTCCTCGCTATAAGGGAGGATTTAACACTAGAAAAACTTTAAAAAATCTATATCAACGAAGTTTTAAGAATTCATGGATAACCCCTTTTAATAGTGTCTGATCATGATCCCAGGTTTACATAAAAATTCGGAAAATGTCTTTAGAAATATTTGGACATTAAGCTTCATTTGAGTACTACTTATCATCCTTAAACTAATGGGAAATCATAAAAGATGATCCAAAATTTAGAAGACATGTTGAGATCATGCTCACTTTATTTTCAAGGAATGTGGGATTAGTATTTACCATTGGTGGAGTTTTCCTACAATAATAGTTTCCATTCAAGTATTCAAATGGTACCATATGAAACATTATATGGAAAGATATGTCATACACCAAAATTTTGGGACGAAGTTGGTGAAAGGAAGCTAGTGGGCCTAGAACATGTGGAGGAAACAATGAAGAAGGTAAATACTATAAAAGTACATATCAAAGCAGCTCAAAGCAGAAAAAAAGTATCTGTTGATAATTGAAGGAAGGATTTGGAATTTCAAGTGAGAGATCATGTTATCTTAAAAGTATCTCCATAGAAGGTTGTTATAAGATTTAGGATGAAAGGTAAAATGAGACCTAGGTACATAGGCCCTTTTGAAATTCTAGAGAGAATTGGAGCTATTGCATATCATTTGGAAATGACGCCTAGATTTTCTAAATCACACAATGTGTTCCATGTATCATTTCTGAGAAAGTACATGATAAACCCAACACATGTCCTCACTTATGAAGGTATAGAATTGGAACATAACCTATCTTACTATGAAAAAAATATCCAAATTCTTGACACTAAAGAACAAGTGTTGATGAATCAGATGACTCGACTGGTAAAGATACTTTGAAAAAATCATAAAATTGAAGAGGCAACATGGGATCCCGAGGAGCTTATGATGAAGAACTACTAAAATATCTTTATGATGTAACATTCGTGTAATTTCAAGGATGAATTTTTTTTAAGGAGGGGATAATGTTACACCCCATGATTGGGAAAATAAATTTAATATTGAATTCAAAAAACAATAAGTCTCTACAAACACTACTTTATTATAACCTAGCCAGTAAACATAAATTATTCCACCTCTGTGATTTTAATTTTGAAAAACAGACACACATGGTTGCGTTCAGTAAGATATTTAGAGTCTGATATAATCAGCTTAGTTTTGGATGAATAGTAACATACCCTTATGAATAGTAACATACCTTTATGAATATTGATGAATATTAAATCAGACAAAAAATAAAAATTGTTTCCATGAATGTATAAATACAATTTAGACATCTTATAATTGAAGAATAATCACAGTATAAGTATTGGTATTTTTGTATGTCATAAATATTTTAATTACAATTTTATGATTAATTTAATAATTTAAAATGTAATTTTTTTCTTAAAATTTAATAATAAAATTTTATTTTATTTTCTTATGGTTATAAGATAATTTTATGGGACCTTGATTAATTTTTCAAGGTTTTATAAAATGAGTTATTTTTTTAAAGTTCTTTTTCAGAGTAAATTATGATTTTATATAAAAATAAAATTAAGAATATTTAGAAACTTATTTTTAAAAAATATATTTCATTTTTAAATTCTACATGTCAAAAAATGGTTAGGTAGTTTTTTTGTATTTTCTTAAATACACGATTATTTCATGAATAGTAAAAATAGAGTTTTGAGTTTTCAGTATGATTAATGACATCATAATGATGTAATAATTAATATAAAATTATGGTTGACTTTTGTACATTAAAATATGATATGAGGTGTCTCAAGTGGATAATAATAAGGGAAAATACCATGGGAAAGCACATGGTTTTTCTAAAACCACTAATGAGGTGTCCTTTGAAATTAATAAAAAAACTCTCTCATTTACTATAAATACCCACTCTTTCCTTTGTTTATTTTCTTTAAAAACTAATCATTCTCTAAGATATGGTATTTTTAACTCCATATTACTCATCACAAGGTGTCTTTAATCCCTCAAGGTCCCAACCATCATGTTTTAGGAGTTACTCTATGAGGTAAGGGAATCTACCACCCTTCTTCTTTTCAAGTTTTCATTTTATGTTATTATTTTTAATTTCAATTGGATTATGTTGGGATATATCATTATATATCTCCCTTAATTTCAATATTATGTAATAATGATGATAGAACCCTTTTTCTCTCATAAATTTTTTTTATGAATTTTTAAGCTATGCCGTTAGGCTAACGAACATTCTTAAGGAATTTCTCAACATTTCTTTTATTTTGAGTTCCATTATTTTCTTTTCCTTTTATTTCCTCAACTCCTTTAATACAAATTTTATGAAAACTAAAGTACCTTAAATTTACTAGAATTTAGTTTATAGTGGAATAATCATCATCATCTCTCATTTCCTATTCTTTTATACTAAAAATGGAAATACCATCCGAGATGTGTTAATTTATCACATTCAAGGAGGACGAGTTTTCAATTTAAATTACTGTCTTCAATTATGGTCATGAAATTATTTTTATGGTTGAAATAGACTATAATATAAATTATTTAAGGTTCTGTAATCTTTGTTTACACATGATATTAATTTATAAATCAAAATGAGTTCATTGTGATCAAAAACCACAAATTAAACCAAACAATTATCATTAAAGTTTTATATAATGATTCATCTTCACTCCCAATAAGAAAATAAATTTTATGACTATGTGATGTTATGGATGTTCAATAATAATATATAAATTTAATTCTAGAAAACCATTTTCATTCTACATGTTTATCCATACATGAATATAGGTAATCCAATCATGAAAACCAAGGAAGAAAATGCTCCCAAACAATGAAATTGAATCTCTTAACCCATCAAAAGGCCATGAATGAACCTAATAAGGTTCTAATAAATCAATTGAAAATATAATATGTTATTTAATAATTAATTTATTAACCTAAATTTTATTATTCAGGTCGTTAAGATCAAGTGAGGAACACCTTTGGACTTAAGGTAAGGGTTTCCACTTAAACCTCCATTTTAATTCGAGTTAATTTTATTGTCAACTTACCCAAATGAAATTATTATGTATTATTATGTACCAATAATAAATTATATATGAGTTTTCTATATATTTTTACCAACCATAATCCATCTTTATTTTATGGGGAGTTCACGTTTTAAAGGGAAATTTCAAAAATTCTTCCCGAAATACAAGCCCGATTCAAGGGAATTTCTCAATTATTACCTATTTTCAAGAGCAGTCTATAATATATTTTTAAAAAATATTATTCTTATAAAATCAATCATTTTATTATGATAAATCCACCTCAAATAAATTCTAGTTTTATTCATATATTTTTCTAAAATAACTCTTCTTTTTCAAGTAAAAGGTTTTTTATAACAAGAATTTATGGATGATTTTAAAAGAGTATTTTTACCCATTTCAACACTCTTATTGATTATTATATATAAATGGGGTTAATGTTTTATGATATAATACACTAAGTTTTTACTTTGGATTTGGTATCTTAAAACCATTCACCAATTTACTCCTAATAGTTAGTGTTTGTGCTTAATGTTTGGGGAATGTTATTTACACTTCATATGTTAGTTTCAATATGAATGTATATGTTATTTATGTTTATCCCTATTCATATGAGGAATTTATTGGACTTATTAAGTGTTGGTTGGGTCCCTATATAGCCCCTAAGTGCATCGGTAGGTCTCATGAAACAAACTATGGTCTTGGCATGAGGCCTTGAAAAAATGGATATTTATGGTCTTGGCACGAGGCCTTACTGGTATGGTTATGATGTCCCACATCATGCATTCCTTCATTGTGAAACTAGTATTGATAGTTCATATTTTTATTCTACTAGAATCATACCCATGATTATATTTTATTATGGCATATTTTATTCATCTCTTAATCCTTCCATATTATGTTCAAGATTAGTTTTTAAAGGCATTCATTTTAGTTATTCACCATACCTAATGTTTATGTTTATGATATATTCTGCTGTATTTATTACCCTTACTAACCATTTGATCTCACCCCTTTCTTATGTTTCATTTTCTCAGGACATGGTGAAGTTTATTATAAATGACATGCAGGGATAAACTTATTGTCGTGGATGGTCCCAATAAAACTTATATGTTGTATTTCATTCCTAGTTGTAATGATGAATTTATGTATGTATCTTGTTTACAAAGATACTAAACTACTCAGTCCTTTAAGATCTATATTCCTTGTTTATATTCTAATGTAATAAAACAAGGCATCGACTCCAGACAACTGGGGTTAGGTCCTTACATAATTATTGTAATAATAATATCAATAACAGTATTATAAATAAAAAAAATAAGCTTTCCTAAAATAATATTTTAAGATGAAACAAACACAAAATTTATTATAATTACCATAATATATCTATAATATGAAATATAAACTCATGGGAAAATAATAACATCACAAAAAAGAAAAATTGGGAAATAAATTACTATGTTATTATAAATTTAACTCCCAAAAAATAATCAATTATTTAATTGCATTCAAGAAAAGATTCTAAACCTATATAAAAAATATAAATAAATAGGATGAAAGTGGATACCCTTAATAAATACCCCTATATTTTTAAACATGTCACTAATTATCATCATTAATAATAAAATAAAAATACTATGAAGAAACATAAAAAATCATCAAGAAGATAAACTATATTAAAACTCAACCTCACCAACACTTTATCCAAAACTAACCATTCAATATTTTCATAATCTTTATAAAAATAAATCTTGGTAGCTAAAAGACCCCAAATACCCCTCTATATATTTTTAAAATTTTGTAAATACTCAATAGAAACAAGAATATTATAAGTAATTCTCCCCTCTATAAAATAACTCTACTTGGGTGAAATTCTAACGTGCATGTACTTTCTCAAAATACTTACAATCATTTCAGGAAACATTTTATAGAAAATAATACAAAAATTCATTGTTAATAAATTATGAAATGATGTTGGGAATACCACTTTGGGAATTAACATAAAATCAATATGATTTAAATTAACATAAAAGACAATCAAATTAATAATATCAAGAATAATTACATAGACATATAAACCAATAATATACCCAATTTTTTTTAAGGAAATGAGATTAAATACCATCAATTACTGGTGCTATCAATGTATCCAAATCAAAAAGTTTAATCAATACTTCCACTTTTGAGTAGGAATCATAAAGTAAAGCATTAATCTATTCTATAACCATGGTATTCACATTTTATAACAAATCCTCAAACTGACAAGGAGACTTAGAAGATAAAATAATAATAAAATAATTATCATTAATCTATCCACAACCCTTTCCCCATCATGTAAAATGATGGACACTTGATTTAACGCATGATAAAATTCATATTCCCCCTCTAAGAATCCTTATCATGAAAAAATTGTATTATAATCCCCCAATTTAAGTTAAAAGATTATTTTTCATTTAAACTAATAAAAAATATTTAGTGTATCCTTACCACTTTATTCATGTTTTGATAATTACTATTACCCTCAAATTATTTTATTTTATTAATTATTCATTATTATCATTTGTTTTTATTATTCTAGAATTACTATATCATTATCACATTTTTTTGAATGTTTTTTTGTTATGAATATGATATTAAGTTTTCAAATTTTAAGTAAATAGGAAGAGTTATCCAAAAATTAATAAGAATTGAAAGAAGTAAAGAAAATTGAATTTTTCTAAGTCTTTACTTTAAAGTATTGGAAAAAATACTTTCTTGTATTCAGTTGAAGATAAAAATTGCATTTACATATGATATCTATTAAAAATTTTACTAAGTCATGGACCCTTACACATAGAGATATTACATTAATATATGAGGTTAGATGTGAAGAATAAGATAATTGCATGTCTTTTACAAATTCTTCATATTGATAAGATTGACTATTAAACATTACAATATTTTGTTTACATATTAAGTGATAGTGTGAATTTACATTTATGTTTTTAAGACATTGAATCATATACATTTTGAATTTGTAAATGCATTGGAAGACACTTCTGCACTGAATTTTTTACTCTTATATATTTCATGGATTTCAGAAGTTATTCATATGTATTGAAAAATGTTTTGAAAATTAGAAAAATATTGGAAAATATTTAGAATATATACTCATACACATAAAAATATTGGAAAAAGAGATAACTTATAAATATTTTAGTTATTTTTATTAGGAAGATAGTGTTTTGGTAGTTAAATTTTGATGGTTTCAGAAGTTACCTTTTGGAAGTTTAGAAATTTCCCTAAAACTTTTCCATTATCATTTGAGATGAAGAGATTGTAATCAATATGAATAATTATATCATTCTATTATGAGTATTTATTATATTTCATTGACTCTATTAATATGGATATAATCACGCCGTAATGATATAAACACACTATGATCATGTATAACTGGAATACAAGACAAGATCGATTCCACCATAAAAGAAGGTTGACATTCTATAAATACCTAGGAAATTTTCAATGGATGAAGAAGTTGGTGAAGTATTAGTAGCATTTTATGACTAATAACATGGTGATGCATGCCCTATCACGGTCCTCCTAAAAACAAATTTTTAACCAAAGAATAATTTAGTAACAGTGGAATCAGGTTGTCTCCATAGAGGACAATGTTTTTCTTTGTATGGGTTCTGGGTATGATTAAAAATTATAGTTTATTGGATTTGGTTGATTTTATTTAAATTGGTTCTAGAATCTATTTAAAGAAAGTGGCTCAACCTCTGATTTTGCCATCCCTATCTATTAAATCATTATTCCTTATTCTCTCTCTCCTACGCCATCTCTAGTTAGAAAAAACATCATCTGACCACCCAACCCTATTAATTTTGATTTAATGAGAGGGAATAAATAATCAATATAACATCTAATTTTACCTGGCATAGTGATCTGATATATCTAATCACTCTTATTATGATGAAATTCTAACTATCATAGTACTGTATAAGCTCCAAGGAGACCGCGTCTATAAACTAGAGGGAGAGGAAGGATACTTTTAATGCACCATATAAAATGAAATTTTATAAAATTAAACATTATAAAATGTTTCTAGAGAGAAATAGAAGTGGATTATCAATTATCTACTGAATCCATCAATAGGGGGAAAGGAGTCTCACCAGCTTAGCCACAAATGGATTAATGCACCATCCCCAGAGAATCACAACAAATCAAATTGGATGAAAGGAGTAAATAAGATACACCAATAGTTCTCGATTGGGAAATTTAAATATTATTCTAGTATTAGTGAACTGTTCCTTCTTTATAAAATGATCATAGGCCCTTAAAGTAATTTATAATTCCTTCCATATGAAGAATATTAGCTCATTAATTTTCTTCAGGTGATTCCAGACATTGAGAACGCTCCTTGATTTCAGTTCCTATCTCTAATAAATTCCACTATAATGTATTTTCAACACATGTTCATTTGTAAGGTAATGATATAATCCTTGGGCATTTGGAATCTTCTATAACTTCTTCATGCCTCTCCTACAATCAATATTCATACAATTTAGTGGTGAATTATTTATAAATAGAATAATTTTTGGGTGAGTTGTATTTGTTTTAAATAGATTTCAATGAATGTAAATGTTCAATTAAATAGAAATATTTACTTGATATTAATATATTGAAAAAATTATAAATAAGATGATGTGTAAAGTTTGGATAAAGTATCCAAATTTAGTAACAAAGTTGATGGTGCTAAGATTAATGAATAAAGAATAAAATAAGTACTCAAGTATTATTATATTAAGAGAGGCACATGTTGTTTTGAATAACTTGAGTTTACTAATGATATATTATTAATATCTCATTCTTGTACTTTATTTCTAGAGAAAAATGTTTTTTATCAGCATTATAGAGTTTCCATAAGAATTTTGTGAAGCTAAATAGATAGAGAAGGAAACTGTAATGTCCCGGTTCTGGAATCCACCCAGAGGTGCCATGTACCCGGTTGGTCACATGGCCTCAAGTTCATTTCCCCAAATGCCAAAGGCTGCCAACTAGCAGCGAGGGCCTTGGGTGTGTTAGTGGGGAAACTTTTCCCTCTTTGTCAGAGTACACAACGAAAGTAAACAAAACATACAATATAAAAAGTAGTAAATATCCAACAATAGTAAACAACTAAAGACTAAAAAATAAACAACTGGAGCACACACATATATATGAAATGATGCATGATACATATGTCTAGGAAAGCATCCAAACATGTCTCAATGCTGAATACAATACTAAACTGAAGCACTTAAGAAAGACAGATAAGAAACTCCTCAGCATCGCAAGCCTCGGCTTGGTCCCATGATCTCCTGCTCCAATGCAATCAAGTTCCTAATGTCGAAGGGCACTTTCTCTTGTCTATACCTGTAGCAATATAATCTGTTTTGGCCCAAAAGCATGACCCAAATATGGTGTGAGACTAAATCTCAGTAGGAAACCACCCGAAGATCTGTGTCTAACAGTCAGTGATTATATGGAAGGTAAAGTACCATAAACAGTAAATAGTAACCAGTAAGCAGTAAGCAGTATCCAGTAATACATAGTAGTAAACAATCCATAGATCAACAAGCAGCAGTGAAGCAAACAGCTAACCAAAAATAGGAAAACCCTCTGGGAAGTACCCACAACCATCCCCTCTAGTCTTATCTAAGAAGTAACAAAAACCCTATGGGCAGTACACTCAGCCAAACCCCTCTGCTTTGGTCATACGAAATTATAAGACTCTTTGAGGAAGCACACTCAGTCAATTCCCCTTATAGTCTAAGGTAGTCCGGGAATCTCTGAGGAAGATCACACGGTCCATTCCCCTTATAGACATAAGGTCTAGAGACTCTATGAGGAATCTCACTCGGTCAATTTCCTCTTATATCCTCAGGTCTATCACAGACTCTTTGATGAAGCTCACTTGGTCAATTCCTCCTATAGCCTGGAATGGTTTAAGGAATTCAAAAAAAAAGACTCTCCGAGGAATCTCACTCGGTCTACCCCTGTATAGTCTATAAATCTCAAGAATCTCTGAGGAATCTCAGTCGGTCTATCCTCCTATGGTCTATAATATCCAAGACTCTAAGGGAAGCTCACTCGGTCTATCCCCTATAGTATATAACATCTAAGACTCTCTGAGGAAGCTCACTCTGTCTATCCCCTTATAGTCTATAGCACCAGGTTCTCATGGTCCCGTGCCAGTCAGTGCATAATAATTCTATGTGGACAAAGTAAACCTATAAAGCTACTTGTCTAACCAGTTTATAGAATAACAAACATGTCAGGGAACAGTAATCCATCCTTCGGTCTCAAGGCATGGAAAATAGGTATAACGGCCAAAGGTAGAACAAGACCAAAAGGTTGTAAACAAAACAAGGAATGTTAAAAACATCCATGCATAGAAATTATCCTTATACACAGCTAAATTACCTCTAAAAAATAATACAATAAAGGTAGGAAAAATAATAGGGGGAAACAGTAAACACGCAATACCCCGTTCAAGGGTATTGGTGGAAATTGCACATAAACTCAAATACTTCGAACGGAAAGGCACAAACCACCTACCTTGATGATATGAGATCAATATAATTGAACTAATAGGCTTTAATCCCCTTAGAACGTTGTAGATCTATGAAAACACACAAAACTTTCAACCCATGATAACTTGTAAAAGAGGAGGAATTGGAAAACAATGCTCTAGAAGAAGGAAGAGCTTACAACTGCGGTTCCAACACAATTGACAACAGTCAATTCAGAGAACCGAAAGAGGCCTGGGGGATCGAAGGAGATTCACAGCCATATGGGATGCTCTTGGTCGAAGAACCTGGAGAAGAAGATGGTTCTAGGGTTAAGACGCGACCCTGATCCGTTTAATGAAAAAAATAAAGTACATGGTGTGTAATTTTGGAGTACACGATGTGTACTAGGATTTTCTGTAATCCGCTTTAAGCGGCCTCCACATCATCCATACATGGCCATGTGCATGGTCATGACACGGCCAACATGCATCCTCGAGCGGTATCAAAGTACATGGCGTGTACTTCAAAAATTTCTAGAAACTCCTCTTTTCTTAAAAACTTCAGAAAAAGGGAAAACATACCAGAAAATAAGATCTGGGTTCTTACAAACTTCCCCCATTAAAGAAATTCATCACCGAATTTACCAAGTGAGGAGTAGAAGAAGAAACCCCGAACAGTTCCGGCCACTACGATCGTACATCAACCTCCCTCTACCAAGTCTCGTCCTGTACTTGACTGTACTGCTATAACACCCGTACTAGAGGAACATACCTATGACAACCCTGCTTTTTATTACAACTTAAACATGATTTATTACATAAAAATTCACTTGATACAACAAAGAAGATCAAGGTGTTTAGTGTATTTGGGTATTAGGATCATTACATAAAAACTTAAAACATTAAATACAACATCTTTATTGAAAACTTCCTTTACATGACCACTACATTCCTTCATACTTAGCATTGCATGGGATAACCTAAGGATATGCATAAGAAAAGGGTGATCTATAAAGCCCAGTAAGGGATTACACATCGAATAACATGAGGAATACAATACATGTTATACAATAGGCATATCAATAGAGAATAAGAAAAACTTGAACATAAAGGCATGATAAAGCATAATAATCATAACATGGAAATGTGGCAACAACACTTAACATGGAATTAGCATGAGCCAAAGCCCATTGCAAATGGAGCATGAGTAAATCCTCATTGCACATAAATCATGAGTAAAACCTCATTGCACTTGAATTATCATGAGTCAACACTCATTGCACATGACGTATCATGATACTATACTTTACCCAATGCATTGGAGCGCTATAAGGGATCACCCTTCTTAAACATTTCATTTCATGCATAAGTGTGCCACATGGATCATAAAAAATGGATTCATAAAACATAATAATTTATTACATGATAAAGGAATGTGGAAATCATACATGAAACTTTGTAATAAATAAGTAAAGGTTCATAAAGGTGGATACCCTTGATGGAGAAATGGGCATGGTATCCACTACACAATGGCATTGGCTTAGAAAATCGGTGCGATTTCGGCAGCGTAACGGCGTGACATAAGAATTCATAAAAAAGGTTGATGAGAGAGAAAGGGGTTCCTCATCATATTTACATGTAATTTACAGTATGGAGTTCATATAGATACATGTACCAAATTTTTTAATGGAATTTAGATTCATGATACAAAAGTATTGCTTGAATGTAAAAGAGGAGAGAGAAATTCCTTTCAGAATTTCAGCATAGTAACGGGTGTACATGGGAGGAATTTAATGAGAGAGAAAGGGTATACTATCATTAAAACATAAAGAGTGAAGTATGAGGGAGGTGAGAAACCATACCCCAACCTTTATAATTGAAATTAAAAGTGAAAAACAACTTAAAGAAAATTGGACATAAATGAGAAAGGAAGAAAAAACCCTTACTTGGAAGTGTGCTTCCAAAGGCCAGAGAGAGGCTTGTGAGAGGATTCTTGGGAGCTTGGGGCACCTTGGGAGGATTATAGAGAGAGTATGGAAGAGGTTGGACGAACTTCAAGGGCTTTGAGTGAGGAGGAAGTGGGAGCTTGGGTGGGTTTATATAGGAAAGGTGAGGGAATTCTTTATTATTTAGGTTTGGGACCCCTTATATTAAATTAATCCAAAACACAAACCATCCCAGGGTTTTTGAACAATGGTTTTTGGAAAAGGGAAGAAGAAAACATTATTTTATAAGGCCAAAGTCCGAAATTCTTAAAATAATAAGGTTGCTTATGTGGAGGTGAGTCACACTCCTATGAAAATTAATTTAAAAAGGCAAAGTGTTGAATAAGTCTTGAGGGGTCCATTAATGCTTTGAAAAATAAGTCAAACAAGCCCAAAATAACTTTATTTTAATGGTAAAACATATATTGGCCAAAAATAAAGATTATAGTATTTTATTACATCACTATTGGGTCATTATGATGTCATAAAACACATTATATATTTAAACGATATTTAATTTTTACCCAAAAAATTAACTGTCTGAGAAAATTATGAAAAATTCACCGTTGGATAATTTCGACATCATGATTCCCAAAATTACATTTATTTTATCTAAATAATTTTCTAAATATGCTAATTTTCACTTTTAAAATAAAAACCGACATTTATCAAAAATTCACGGGTTTTGACAGAAATGGCTTTCAAACCTTAATAAAAATTTTAATTGCATTCATAAAATTATAAGATCATTTATATTTAATAAAAAATTAATTTAATAATAATAATATTATTTTATTAAAATATTATTTAATTCAAAAATCCCTTAATTTAATAAAATATATTTCTTAATTAAATAATAACTAAAAACACCATTTGTACTTTAAAAACTATTTACAATGTATCAAAAATGACAAGAAATTATATTCATTATTATATACAAAAATAATGTACATGAACATATTACAACTTATTTGTTACATAACCCCTTAAAAAAGCCACATAAGACCTAAGGGTAAGGTGTGTGATGGTGACAAACTCTTGGGGTGGCTCGGATAACATCGCTCGAGTGGTAATTTCAATCAACTTCAACTTTTCCCGTAGACGGTCACATTCGAGCTTGACAAGATGAAGCTCAGCTTGGGCTTGGTCAAGGGAGAAGCCCAAAGACGCCACCTCTTTTCCGAGCTCCGAAAAATGGGATTCGTATGGGGCAATTCTACTGGATGAGGCCATCGCTTCCTTTGTCTGAGTAAATTGGATTTGTTAAAGTACTATATTTATACAAATCATGTGATCACTGTTCAACGACTATAAAAGTAACGGTCACAACTCTTATCATAAAACCAAAGAATTTGACATCTTATAATAATATTTTTCATAAAGAGACATTTAATTGGATCAAGAGGGATTTTCCATTAATGAAACTTTGGGTCGTTACAATATTCCCCCCTTAAGAAATTTCGCCCTCGAAATTTTTCTTTTCCCACACTAAAACAAATGTGGGTAACTCATCTTCATCATATCCTCCGACTCCCATGTCACTTATTCAAACTTGTGGTTTCTCCACAACACCCTGACGAGGGGCATTGTCTTATTTCGTAGAACTTTTTCTCTACAATTTAAGATCTTCACTGGTTTCTCCTCATAAGAAAGATCATCTTCCAATTGTACCACCTCAGAAGATAGTACATGTGAAGGGTCTGGTATGTACTTCCTTGATATGGATACATGAAAGACATCATGTACTTTGGCCATGGTAGGTGGAAGTGCTAGTCGATAGGTCACAAACCTGACACGATCAAGAATCTCAAAGGGGCCGATGTACCTTGGACTTAACTTCCCTTTCTTTCCAAACCTCATGACCTTCTTCCACGGAGATATGCGTTGAAACACCATGTATCCAACTTTAAACTCAAGGTCTCATCGACGATTATCTGCATAACTCTTCTATCGACTTTGGGATGCCTTGATATGCTACTGAATGGTTTTCACCTTCTCCACCATTTCTTCGACCATTTCCAGTCCAAGAAGCTTATGTTCACCGACCTCATCCCAACATGCCGGTGTTCTGTACCTTTTCCCATATAGGACTTCATATGGTGCCATTTGGATGCTTGAGTGGAAACTGTTATTATAAGAGAACTCAACCAGAGGAAGATGTTGATCCCATCCTCCTTTAAAGTCCATTGAGCATGCTCTCAACATGTCCTCAAGTGTTTGGATAGTCCTCTCAGATTGCCCATCAATTTGAGGATGATAGGCCATACTGAAGTTCAGTTCAGTATTTAGAGCATGTCGAAGACTCTTCCAAAACATAGAGGTGAATCTTGGATCTCGGTCAAACACAATAGATAGTGGAACTCCATGCAACCTTACCACTTCCCTGATATATATCTGTGCCAGTTGATCCAATGATAAATCCTCCTGAATAGCAATGAAGTGTGCAGTCTTTGTAAGACGATCCACAACAACCCAGATTGCATTGTTGCCTTTGGATCTCCTTGGAAGTCCGGTAACAAAGTCCATGGTGATGTTCTCCCACTTCCATTCTGGTATGGGCAATGGTTGCATCATCCCCTTAGACTTCTGCCTCTCTGCCTTCACTTGTTGACACACCAGGCACTTTGATGTATATTCAGCGAACTCCTTCTTCATATTATCCCACCAAAAGTTTTCTCAGAGATCTCGATACATCTTTGTGATCATTGGGTGAATAGATAAATTTGACCTATGTGCATCCTCTAAAAGTTCCTTCTTCAGCTCTAGACTTTATGGAACACATAGTCTTTTCCTAAACCGCACAATTCCTTCTTCACTAACATTAAACTCTGAGGATTTCCCTTTTTTGATAGCTTCCACTTTTTCATGAATTCCCACATCATCCTTTTGATCATCCTTTAACCTTTCAAAAAGGGATGGTTGAGTAATCATTTGTGAAAGGATTGAAGATGTTACCTTCTTTATGATTCCCACGTCCATCTTCATCAAGTCTAAGAAGATTGGATCCTTCTCAATTCTCATAATTGATAGAATTGATGGGTCTTTTCTACTTAGGGCATCTGTCACCTTGTTTGCTTTCCCAGGGTGGTAATGTATTGAATAGTCATAATCTTTGATGAGCTATATCCATCTTCTCTGGCGCATATTAAGATCTTTCTGTGTGAATATATATTTAAGACTCTTGTGGTCAGTATATATCTCACATTTCTCTCCATAGAGATAATGCCGCCAGATTTTCAAGGCAAAGATCACAACCGCCAACTCCAGATCATGCGTTGGATAGTTTCTCTCATGGATTTTCAACTTCCTTGAGGTATAGGATATCACTTTATCATTTTGCATTAGCACACATCCTAATCCCTTCTTCGAAGCATCACTGAATACCACAAAAAGTTCCCCACTTGTGGGTAAAGTGAGCACGGGCGCAGTGATAAGCCTCCTTTTCAACTCCTTGAAGCTTTCTTCACATTTATCACTCCAAGAAAACTTTACTCCCTTTTGAGTTAGCTTGGTAAGAGGGTTGGAAAATCGTGAGAAATTCCTCACAAATTTTTGATAATATCCAGCTAACCCCAAGAAGCTACAGATATCCGTTACCGATGTTGGCCTCGACCATCCCTCAATTGCATCTATTTTGGAGGGGTTCACAGATATCCCATTTCTTGGGATGATATTGCCCAAGAATGAGACCTCCTTCAACCAGAACTCACACTTTATGTACTTTTCATAGAGCTTCTCCTTGCGCAAGGTCTCTAGTACAGTTTTTAAATGCTCCTCATGATCCTCCTTGGTTTTGGAGTATATTAAAATATCATCTATAAATATTACCACAAATTTGTCAAGGTAATCTCTAAAGACTCTATGCATCAAGTCCATGAATATTTCTGGAGCATTGGTGAGTCCTAAAGGCGTTACTATGAATTTGTAGTGCCCGTACCGTGTACGAAAAGCAGGCTTGGGGACATCTTCCTTCTTCACCCTTACTTGATAATATCCCGAATGCAAATACACCTTGGAGAAGTATTGTGCTCCACACATCCGATCAAACAAGTCATCGATTCTTGGGAGAGGATACTCGTTCTTTATCGTGATTTTGTTAAGTTCACGATAATTGATGCAAAGCCGCATTGACCCATCCTTCTTCTTGACGAAGAGGACCGGTGCACCCCATGGTGAATCACTTGGGCGTATAAACCCTTTATCCAGATTCTCCTGTAGTTGTTTCTTCAGCTCTTCAAGCTCAAAAACAACCATTCTATATGGAGTCTTGGATATTGGTAGCTCCCTAGGTTTAAGTTCAATTGAGAACTCAACATCTGTTCTTAGAGGAAGACCAGGCAGTTCCTCGGGAAACACTTCAGCGAATTACCTCACAATAGGCATTTATTCAAGGATAGTTTCTTCCTTAGACTCAATCATATGATCCAGATACGCGTGCTCATTTGGCAATAATATCCATTCTTGAGATGATGGATCTAAAGGAGATTCATCTTACTCCTGACACTTGTAATGAATCGTGGGTCGATTATCCATATGGAGTGTGATTTTCCTCTCTCGACAATTTATGTTGGCTCTATATAAGGAAAGCCCATCCATGCCAAGAATTGAATCAAATTACACCAGAGGTAGTATGATGAGGTTCGCCGGGAAATTCAATCCACAGATTATAACAGGGGAGGACTTATATTCATGGGATGCAATGATTTCCACATTTTCCGTACTCACCGACATCTTTACTTCCATGATTTGTGGTGGTGCTGGGATTGTTCTACTAAACATTCGAGATATAAAATAATGCGTAGAACCTGAATCAAAAAGTATGTTCGATATTCTTGAATGAATAACTAGCGTACCTGTCACCACTTCATTGCCGGGGTTCACTTCGGCAGAAGTGATGGAAAAAGCTCTTCCTTGATGTCTTGGAGGTTTTTGGTTACCTCCGATAACCCTTGGATTAGGGCACTGATTTGAAAAATTACCCGGTTCTTTGCATTTGTAGCATTGAACAACCCATTTAGGTTCGAACGGAGCGTTCCTCTCCTCTGTCGTAGCCGTGGGTCCTTCTTACCGATAGTTAACAGCTAGGTGCTCTTCTCTTCCACACCTGAAGCATTTTCTCGTCCCCATAAGGAAATTTCCAGGGTACTTCTTTCCGCACTTTTGGAAAGTGGGGTGATGGATCTTCTTATCACCTTTGGATTTATCCTTCGGACCACCAGCATTGAAGTCTACCTTACGCTTCTTGTGCCCATGATACCCCTGTGATTCCCCGATCTCCATTTCGACCTTGAGGGCACATCGGACAATTTCCTCATAGCTGTCGAAGTCACGAATCTCTAATGCTTTCCTTAAGCAAGGCTTCAGCCCACCAAAGAAGCAGTCAACCTTGAATTCAGGGGTAACGAAAAATCCGGAATCATATCGTGCAAGCCTTGTGAATTTTGCCTCGTACGCTCCAACAGATTCTTCATCTTTTTGCTTTAGGGAATGGAAGTCCCTTTCCATCTTAAGCCAGAGGGTGCACAGAAAATATTTATCGAAAAACATCTTCCGGAAATCCTTCCATTCCAACACCTCGATCTCCTCCTCAGGCTTCGTATTTTTGATCAACGTCCACCATTTATCAGCTTCACCCTCCATATGATAATCAGCCAGGATAACCTTCTCTTGTTCAGAACATTGAAGGATGAAGAATATCTTTTCAATGGAGTTGATCCATTGTTCAGCGATTGTGCGATCAGATGATCCACTAAAAGTAGGAGGCTTTTGTCTCATGAATCTCTCGATAGCGACTTGTTCTTTCTTAGGGGGGGTTGAACGTTCCTCTTGACCTGTGTTTCTATTCAAAACATGAGTTAGCTGAGATAGAAGTGTGACAAAGTTCGCGATTCCCACTCCCATTGGATTTGGCATCTCATTAGTACAGTCATCACACTGATCTTCACAACGGTTGTTAGCCCGAGTCCTCCTATTATTTTCCATTGGATGGAATAAAAGGAAAGTTAGGGGTAACACATAAAGGGTAATACAAAGACAAAAGTTGATGACTTATAAATAAACTTTTATTTTTTTACTCATGAGTCTATAGGCTTCAATCTAGGATTTTCATGATCTACTTTCTAACATATATTCATAGGGGCATTTTTTTAATTCCCTTAATAAGGGTTCATACTAATCTTATGAATTTATCAAAACATATCCCCTGGGAGTGTCGTAACCAAGAGTGCAGCAAGGCCCGTTGTTGTGCCCCAGTTCCCGTTCGAGTCTATCTCAAAGCGGTGTTTTTGGGTTTTACCCCTAGGATACATCTGTGCCAGAGCCGCCTTTACCTGCTCGTATCCAGACAGGGATGTATTAGCTTGATAACCCACTTAATCAATACTCACCAAAACTTAGGGATATTTTTATTACATTTATTCTTGTCTCTAGGGATTTACTAGGGTTTCCTAACCCCAAAAATAACTAAACCTATCCTCTGATACCAACTATGACAACCCTGCTTTTTATTACAACTTAAACATGATTTATTACATAAAACTTCACATGATACAACAAAGAAGATCGATAGGTTTAGTGTATTTGGGGATTAGGATCATTACATAAAAACTTAAAACACGAAATACAACATCTTTATTGAAAACTTCCTTTACATGACCACTACATTCCTTCGTACTTATAATTGCATGGGATAACCTGAGGACATGCATAAGAAATGGGTGAGCTATAAAGCCCAGTGAGGGATTACACATGGAATAAAATGAAGAGTAAAATACATGTTAGACAATAGGAATATCAATATAGCATAAGAAAAACGTGAACATAAAGGCATGATAAAGCATGATAATCATAACATGGAAATGCGGCAACAACACTTAACATGGAATTAGCATGAGCCAAAGCCCATTGCACATGGAGCATGAGTAAATCCTCATTGCACATAAAGAACAAGTAAACCCTTATTTCACTTGAATTAGCATTAGTCAACACTCATTGCACATGAAGTATCATGATACTATACTTTACCCAATGCATTGGAGCGCTATAAGGGCGCACCCTTCTTAAACATTTCATTTCATGCATAAGTGTGCCACATGGATCATAAAACATGGATTCATAAAACATAATAATTTATTCCACGATAAAGGAATGTGGAATTAATACATGAAACTTTGTAATCAATAAGTAAAGGTGCATAAAGTTGGATACCCTTGATAGAGAAATGAGCATGGTATCCACTACACAATGGAATTGGCTTAGAAAATCGGTGCGATTTCAGCAGCGTAACGACATGACATAAGAATTAATAAAAATGGTTGATGAGAGAGAAAGGGGTTCCTCATCATATTTACATGTAATGGAAAGTAAGGAGGTCATATAGATACATGTCCCAAAATTTTTAATGGAATTTAGATTCATGATACAAAAGTATTGCTTGAATGTAAAAGAGGAGAGAGAAATTCCTTTCGGAATTTCGGCATAGTAACAGGTGTACATGGGAGGAATTTAATGAGAGATAAAGGGTCTCCCATCATTCAAAAATAAATAGGGCAGTATGAGGGAGGTGGGAAACCATACCCCAACATTTATAATTGAAATTTGAAGTGGAAAACAACTTAAAGAAAATTGGACATAAATGAGAAAGGAAGAAAAAACCCTTACTTGGAAGTGTGCTTCCAAAGGCCAGAGAGAGGCTTGTGAGAGGCTTATTGGGAGCTTGGGGAACCTTGGTAGGATTCTATAGAGAGTAGGGAAGAGGTAGGACGAACTTCACGGGCTTTGAGTGAGGAGGAAGTTGGAGATTGGGTGAGTTTATACAGGAAAGGTGAGGGAATTCTTTATTATTTAGGTTTGGGACCCCTTATATTAAATTAATCCAAACCACAAACCATCCCATGGTTTTTGCCCCTGGTTTTTGGAAAAGGGAAGAGGAAAAAATTTTCTATAAGGAAAAAGTCCGAACTTCTTAAAATAATAAGGTTGCTTATGTGGAGGTGAGTGACACTCCCATGGAAATTAATTTAAAAAGGCAAAGTGTTGAATAAGTCTTGAGGGGTCCATTAATGCTTTGAAAAATAAGTCAAACAAACCCAAAATCACTTTATTTTAATGTTAAAACATATATTGGCCGAACATAAAGATTATAGTATTTTATTACATCACTATTGGGTCATTATGATGTCATAAAACACATTATATATTTAAACGGTATTTAATTTTTACCCAAAAATTTGACTGTCTCAGAAAATTATGAAAAATTCATCGTTGGATAATTTCCACATCCTGATTCCAAAAATAACATTTATTTTATCTAAATAATTTTCTAAATATTTTAATTTTCACTTTTAAAATAAAAACCGACATTTATCGAAAATTCACGGGTTTTGACAGAAATGGCTTTCAAACCTTAATAAAAGTTTTAATTGCATTCATAAAATTATAAGATCATTTATATTTAATAAAAAATTAATTTAATAATAATAATATTATTTTATTAAAATATTATTTAATTAAAAAATCCTTTAATTTAATAAAATATATTTCTTAATTAAATAATAACTAAAAACACCATTTTTTACTTTAAAAACTATTTACAATGTATCAAAAAATGACTAGAAATTATATTCATTATTATATACAAAAATAATGTACATGAACATAGTACTACTTATTTGTTACATAAGCCCTTAAAACAGCCGCATAAGACCCAAGGGTAAGGTGTGCGATGGTGACAGACTCTTGGGGTGGCTCAGATAACATCGCTTGAGTGGTAATTTCAATCAACTTCCACTTTTCCCGTAGACGATCATGTTTGAGCTTGACAAGATGAAGCTCATCTTGGGCTTGGTCAAGGGTGAAGCCCAAAGATGCCACCTCTTTTCCGATCTCCGACAAATGGGCTTCGTATGGGGCAATTCTACTAGATGAGGCCATCACTTCCTTTGTTTGAGTAAATTGGATTTGTTAAAGTACTATATTTATACTAATCATGTGATCACTGTTCAACGGCTATAAAAGTAACGGTCACAACTCTTTTCATAAAACCAAAGAAGTTGACATATTATAAAAATATTTTTCGTAAAGAGACATTTAACTAGATCAAGAGGGATTTTCCATTAATAAAACTTTGGGTCGTTACAATACCGGCCACAGAGAAACTTTGTACTATGATCGAAAATTCGGATAGGATGCTCCTCAAATGATGCATCAGCTTCAAGCTCAACCTCTTCAGGTTGAAAGACATGTGACGGGTCTGAAAAGTAACGTCTGAGATAAGAAATGTGGAAGACTTCATGCATAGCCCGTTACCTCTGAGGTAACTGCAACCGATAGGCAATCGACCCAACTCTCTCCAATACCTCAAATGGACCGACGTACCTGGGTGAAAGCTTACCTTATCTCTGAATACTCTTGTGTCCCTACCATGGTGCGACACGCAGGAAAACCTGATCCCTGACCTCGAACTCTAGAGGTCATCTCCACTGATCAACACAAGACTTCTATCGAGACTATGCCATAACCATCCTCTTCCGAATCAACTCTATCTGCTCTGAGGTCTCCTGAACAAAACAAGGTCCCAGTAAAGACACCTCTCCTACCTCCAGCCAACACAAGGGTGATCGACATGGACTAATGTACAAAGCCTCATAAGGTTCCATCTGAATAGTTTCTTGAAAACTATTATTGTAGGAAAACTCGACAAGATGTATATGTTGCTCCCAAGAACCTACAAAATCTAGAATGAAAGCTTGGAGCATATTCTCTAGCACCTGAATTGTACGCTCGGACTGGCCATCTATTTGGGGATGGTATGCTATACTCAAAAGTATCTGTGTACCCAAAGCCTTATAAAGCCCCTACCAGAACTGAGAAGTAAAACGCCCATCCCTGTCTGAAACAATGGAGTGCGAAACTCCATGCAGATGTACAATCTATCGGATGTACAACCGTCCAAACTCATCAACACTGAAGGTCTCCTTGATCGGAAAGAAGTGATCTACCTTCGTAAGCCTGTCGAAGACAACCCAAACCACATCATTACATCAAGGTGACCTCAGAAAACCAGTCACTAAGTCCACCGCAACATCATTCCACTTCTACTCAAGAATGGGTAACTGCTATAAAAGACATGTTGGTAGCTGATGTTCCGCCTTTACCTGCTGACAAGTAGAACATTTCATGACGAAACCAGAAACATCTCTCTTCATACCTAGACACCAATACCGATGATGTAGATCAAGATACATCTTGGTGATGCCAGGATGAACTTCTCAAAATGAGGAATGAAAGTCCTGCATTAGCTCCTCGCGTATGTCAGATGGCACCCATACGTGTCCTTGGAAGTGCAAGATCTCATCCTCGCCCACTGTCCATCCAGGAAGAGGGTCCTCTCCTAACACACTCTCCCACAGGACTAGGCCTTATGAGTCTGATAGCTTCCTCATCTATACCTGATCAAGAAGTGTAGAGGTAACAACCACAGAAGATAGAAAAGTCTTCCCCTGTCTGTCATGAACCTCCAAATGCATCTCAGAGAATAGAGCCATAATCTACCACTCACTACTGGCCTCCTGAAATACTTGTATCTGATTTCTCCTACTCAACACGTCATCCACTGCATTGACCTTTCCTAGTGTATAGGCAATATAACATCCCTCCTTTTTATCACATAAACTTTCATTACATTTTAAAAAACCGAGGATCTTTAAGGTTTAGTGTCTTGGAAACCGGGAACTTAAAACATGAAAACATAAAACATTATTCTTAAAAACTTGAAAGGATTATCCTCATGTTAATCCTAGGTTCATTACTGCATCTCATAACCTAGGGACATACATCAAAAGAAAGGGTGAGCAGAAGGCCCAGTAAGGGAAATAAGAGAAAAATTTTACATGTGAACTTGAGATACTTCAATAAGGTCATGAAAAGAACTTTAAGGCATGAGAAAGAAATCATGAGATATATCATAATAAAAATAAAATTTTTCATAACTTGAATATGTGGATAGAACATTTAATATAGAAAATCATTTCATTTCACCAAGGTCCATCCCCAAGGTGTCATTAAAAATTACCAAGGTTATTCACCAAGGTATCAGTCTAAAAGGTCATCTCTAGAGATTAAGTCTTTACCCAATGCATTAGAGCGCTATCTGGGCGCACCCTTGACATGTATTTATTATCATTTTAGCCACATATATCACCATCAATTATTTCATAAACAACCCATAGAGCATAAAAGAAATGGGTTCCATTTCATAATCATAACGTTTTAAAAAATCCGCTTTAAAGACACGATCTTTATGTCACTTTAAACCCACGAAAAGGGAAAGCGGGTTTCATGTATGTAAATCCCAGAATTTAAAATAGAACATTTTGATATATATATGAATACCCCCTCTATAAATAAGATCTTTGAGTATTCACTTAATAACATAAAATAATTTTTAGAAGAAGAAAGAATCATTTTGAGACAAAAATTCTGTAGCATAACAGCTACGTTACAGGGTTTTAGAAAACGTTGAAAAGAGAGGGGACATGGGTCACCCACCCATAAATGATATATAAAAATAGTATAGGGACAGAATATAAAGGATTTAATAACATGGTAATGAAATTTGAAAATATACCATATGAAATGAATAACATGAAAGGAAGACAAAAATAAGATTTCTCTTATGAAAATTGACAGCCTAACGACGTCACATAAACTTCAACCAAAAATGAATTGATGAGGTAAAATAGGGTATCTCATAATATGAACATAAAAAACCAGTATGATAGATATAGATATCATACCCCAACATAATAAAAAGGAACTTTCAAGACTTGACATGGAATTAGAACTTTGAAAAAGGAGAAAGGTGAAAGAACCACTTAAAAATTTGGCAGCCTAACGACGCCACTTAAAACTTCAAAATACTGAATTGAAGAGATAAAATGGGGTCTCTCATCATATGATCATAAAAGATCAGTATGATAGATATAGAGATCATACCCCAAAATAATAAAAATGAACTTGAAAGTCTTGATATGAAAGTAGAACTTGAAAATGAGAAGGGTGAAAGAACCACTAAAAAAAATTTGGCAGCCTAACGGCGCCACTTAAAACTTCAAAATACTGAATTGAAGAGATCAAATGGGGTATCTCATCATATGATCATAAAAGATCAGTATGATAGATATAGATATAATACCCCAACATAATAAAAAAGAACTTGAAATACTTGACATGAAAGTAGAACTTGAAAACGAGAAGGGAGAAAGAATCCGTTACAAAAATTTCGGCAGCCTAACGACGCCACTTAAACATTCATAAAACGAAATAATGAGAGTAAGAGGGGATCTATCATTATATAAACATGAAAAGGGCAGTAATAGGAATATAAAATAACATATTTTAACAAAAGAACATGGAGCATAAAATAAATGACATAAAAGGCATTACTTGAAAAGAAAGAGAGAGGTCAGATCCCTTACCTTAAAACGTAACTCTTAAAACTCAAATGTTGAGACCTTGAGGGATTGGTGGCACCTTGGGAGGGCTCCTTGGGAGGTAATGAGACTAGAAATTTGTTGGGGGAGAGTGGGGAGTCGAAATGGATGAGAGGATGGCTTGGTATTTATAGGGAAAGTGAGGGGACAAGGGATTAATGACCAAGGGACACCTCACAAGTGGTTTTCTCAAAAGCATGGGCTCTCCCATGGTATTTCCCATGAAGTTAGGCCACATGGGGCCCCCATACAATAATTCATCACCTTTGGTCGACCATCCCTTAAAATATCTCATGGAAGCATCATGACACAGTTATGATGTCATTAAACATACCGAAACCCTAAAACTGTATTTTTACTATTCACTGAAAATTCAACTTTCTCAGAAAAATCCCCAAATTTCACATTAACCAAATATCAATGCTCTGATTTCAAAAATGAACTCCATTTTATAAAAACCATTTTCTAAATAATTTTAATTTAATATTTAAATAAATACACTATTCACCGAAAATTCGTTTTTTCAGAAAAAACCCCAAAAATTACCTTAACATAATATCGATGCTCTGAGTTCAAAAATGAAATCCATTTTTTAAAAATAATTTTCTAAATATTTTTAATTTAATTTTTAATTAAAAATAACCATTCACCCGAAAAAACTAATACTTGAATAATAATTTACGAAACCGTTATTTAACCATTTTATTGAATCACATTACTTAATCAAGGTGCCTAGATTATATTAAAACTTTCTTTAAGTGAGATTACTAATCCATTTGGTCACATTACTAATCCTAAGCATAAAATCACTATTCATAATTTACTATTCATCAAAAATCATGCTGATCTTATTAGACTCTAAATTTCGTACTGAACATAATTGTAGAAGACCATTTTTTGAATATCATTACACATTTTTAATTATTTAAGGTTTACATAAACATTTTTAAAATATCCTTTTTCTAAAATTCATCAAAAACATGCATAATATATTTATCCGGTCATTTGAAAATTCATAAACTTCATTATAAGAAGAAATCCCAATTTTTATTTAAAACAAATGATTACACAAGGCAGTTACGGTCTCCTTACATAGCCACTTATCACACCAGCATAGGACCTAAGTGTAATGTGTTCTAAGGTGAGAGAATCCAAGGGAGGCTCACCCAACATCGCACGAGTAGTAACTTCTATCAGTTTGACCTTCTTGCGAAGGAGATTCCGTTCTAGCTTCACACGATGAAGTTCGGCTTGGGTTTGGTCCAGAGAAAAACCCAGTGGTTCTACCTCCTTACCAAGTTCTGTTAGATGGGCTTCGATCAGTCCAAGACTACTGGGTGAGGCCATCGAATCTTCTTTCTATAATAATTAAACAAGATTACTTGTATTTAGAGACAATAATCAAAATGTTTAGTTTCCAGCGGTCATATTGACCAATGGTCATATAACAATCAAAACCCAATAATCTCATTTTAATTATACTCATGTTATCGAATGAAACATTTTTGTTGAGTATAAAAATAAAATAAAATAACACATAAAATTAGGAAACAAGATTTATTCAAAATTTCAGGTCATTACAGGCAAGCTCAAAGTCAAAGGACTAAAGATACCCGACCCACCTGTGATGTCTTAGATTCAGATCATGCTGAGTGAAGATGTACTTGAGACTCTTGTGGTTGGTGAAAAACACAAAATTCTCTCCCAGAAGTTAATATCTCCAGTATTGTAAGTCATGAACAATAGCTGCCAACTCTAGATCGTGCGTTGGGTAATTCCTCTCATGTGGCCTCAACTTCCGAGACTCGTATGCAATGACTCCATCTCCCTGCATTAGCATATCTCCCATCCTAATACCTGAAGCATCGCAGTAAATAGTATAGCTCTTTCTTGGATCTGTAAAGACTAGTATCGGTGTTGAAGTCAACCTCACTTTTAGCTCTTGAAAGGATGACTCACAAGAATCTAACCATAAGAACTTTGCACCCTTCTTGGTCAGACCTGTCAGTGGTGCTGCTAAGTGTGAAAAGTCTTGTATAAAGCATATTTAGTATCTAGATATCCCTAGGAAACTCCGTACCTAAAATACGTTCTTTGTCTGATCCCAGGAAACTACTGCTCTCACTTTCTCTAGGTCTACTGATACTCCTGTATCTGAGATAACATGACCCAAGAAGTGAATCTGATCCATCCAAAAGTGTCATTTCGAGAGATTAGAATATAACTGATGCTCTCTCAGTTTACTCAGAACGATCTCAAGATGTGTGGCATGGTAGTGTCGAGTGTGAAAGTACACCAAGATGTCGTCCACAAAAACCACCATGAAGGAATATAAGTATGGATGGAACACTCATTTCATCAGTGCCATGAAAACTACAGGGGTGTTCATGAGACCGAATGGCATAACTATATACTCTTATAGACTATACCTACTCTGGAAAGTTATAAGAGGTATATTATATGGTCGAACGCGCAATTGATGATAACCGGATCTCAAGTCAATCTTCAAGAACACTCAGGCTCCGCAAAGATGATCGAAGAGATAATCGATCCTTGGCAAGGGATATCGGTTCTTGACCATCAACTGGTTTAGCTTCCGATAATCCACACACAACCTAAGGGTACCATCTGCCTTCTTCGCAACAGGACAGGCAAACCCCAAGGAGAATTACTGGGTTGGATGAAACCCTTTTCCTGCAAATCCTCCAACTACTTCTTAAGCTCCTGCAACTCAAGTGTAGCCATCCTATAAGGAGGAATGGAGACCAGTGCTGCTCCTGGTACAAGCTCAATCGAGAAGTCTACCTCATGCTCTGGAGGAAAACCTAAAAAGTCCTCTGGAAAGACATCTCTAAAGTGATCCACCACTGGGGGAAAGTATAACTGTGAAGTCCCCTGGTCATCCAGATAAAGACTAGAAATATGGGTTGTAAATACTCCTATCCCATGTTTCTTGGGTCCTGCTTGACTAGCCTAGACATCCCACTCGCCCTGATAAAGAATAGATCCACCCTCTGGTGATACCAAGCTTACTCTACGGTGATAACAGTTGACAAATACCTGGAAGGGAACTAACTAGTCCATTATGAGAATGAAATCATAGCTCGTCATCTCTAGGACCTAGAGGTCCCATAAGAAGTGACACCCTGCAACCTCAAGAGGGAACTCTCTGCATTGACGTACGCTAACCGCTCTAGTGCCTGACGGTGTGTATAGAGTCAAAGTATCGGCAGAGGAAAAGATGCACAACCCAAGGCACACCACAACAGCAACAGAGATAAAGCTATGCGTAACACCGATATCAAAAAGAGTTGAAGATAAAACTGAGGCTACTAAGATCATACCTCGAACTGTAGAAGTTCCGAGATCCTCCTCCTGATGGGTTTGCTCCACTGCAAAAGTCTGGCTTGTACCATAGCCCTGTGACTCTGCCTAACCACTCTGAGCTGATCCACTCTTCTGTCGCTGGTAACCTGGTGACTGACCACCACGACCGCGACCTATAACTCGACCCGCATGGCCGAAAGAACTCCAGTTCCCAGACTGGTGAGAAACTAGCGATACATCTCCTGAACATAGGGTCATAGAAGAACCCCTACCGCCAGCTATAGGTGAGAAGATCTGACAAAAATTCTGAAGATGGCCCATCTTGCCGCAATATTGGCACTCCATCAGGTCTCTCTGGAACTGAGGCCTAGTATGCCTGCTCCTCCCGCGTTGGTATCATACTACCTAGCTTCCCGAAGACACATTCCTCCTACTCTGATCTCCTTGAGCAGACTCCCTATGGCACTTCCTGCTATCAGTAGGAGGAACACTGATTCTGGATGTCAAAACACCCTGGATCACTACTCCAGAATACCTCAGATTGTGCTCAGTGATCAGTGTCTGGTTGACGATAGAGGATATCGAAGTCAAACTGAAGATGTTCACCTAGTAATGAATCTCCTTCCTGAGACTGTCCTCAAACTTCCTAGACAGGAACAACTCATCACCTGCTGGGATAGGCGTGAAACGCCGCAGCTCCGTGAAATGAGAGTAATACTCCATCATAGAAAGAGTACCCTGCTCTAAGCTCATGAACTCCCAGGCTCGATCAGCCCTCAACTCTATGGGTAGAAGTAATCATAGAAGATGCACCAAAACTCATCCCAAGTCATACTCTGCTGGAACCCTGACTGTGAGATCACCTCCCAACACCTCTTGGTGGAGTCTCAGAGCATATAGGTAGCAAGATTCACCCTCTTCTCTAGAGGTATCTATAGATGCTCGAAAATCATCAGTGTGGCTTCAAGATATGACTCTGCAGCCTGAGGTCCTCCATCCCCTAAGAAATTAGGAGGATTCTACTGCTGAAAAACCCACATCAACTCTGCCATCGATGGGGCAGGAGGCAGCACTCCCTGAAAGGTCTGCATCATCCTCAGAAAGTATTCCCTAAACTATGCATCGGTTCCTACAATTGGTATAACTGCTAGTGCCAAGGTTGGTACGACAGGAGGATATATAGGAGGTCCTTGAACGGCCATATCCGGTTTCTGATCACTGTTTGGAATATGACGTACAACTGGAGGACGTCTCAGTGGCATAGCTTTGAAAGGTCAAAAGCAAACCTTAGAACAGGGGTATCAAAGACTAATAAAACAAGAGTACAAGAGGGGAATAGGAGAAGGAAACATTCTAGTTTTACAAAAAATGACTACACGACGTGTATAAAAACTACACGACATGTTATTTTAATCCATTCACATAGGCGTATACTTCTTCCACAACTGGTCTTGTAATGCCCCAACCACATGACGTGTTTTCCCCACACACGGTGTGTACATGAACTCTAACCCCCTACCCGAATCTTCTTACACGGCTAACCCACACGGTCCTCTTAATCCTAGACTACATGGTGTGTTCACAAAAGACACAACGTGTACTAGACAAGGTTTCAATAACCCGTGTTGTTACTTTACACAGCCTGTGTACCCAGGTTACACTACACGACATGTTCTAAACAAACATGGTGTGTACTAAGAAAGGATAACACCAACCTGTGTTGTTCGTTACATGGTCGGCTACATGGTTCACTCTTACACAACGTGCTCCCTGAGAACACGACGGGTACTTGAAGGTTTTCCCCGACCCGTGTTGTTCGTGACACGATTGGGTACTTAGGTTTCAAGGAATGACGTGTGATAACAAGACACGACATGTATAGTCGGAGTTTCATCCATCCGGATCGATAGTCACATGGGTAGACACACGGTCAATACAACACGACATGTACTTACCATACACGGTGTGTTCCTGAAGATTTTTCACAACTCCGTGTTTCTACCCACATAGTTAGTGACACGGTTTAAAAACTACATGACATGTATTAATAAAGAACATTCCATGTATTCTAGGTTTTTCCAGGCAGTAGCTCAGAAACTGCTCCGAAGCCCAGAAAACACATAAAACAAGAGTTAATGTGCCAAATTCCGATCTGTGAGGGCTCATACTCCCCACGAATCGAAGCTTGGAATCTTATACAAGTTATAACAAGGCAAAAAAGTCAATGATCCACCAAGTTCCGATTCATGAGGGCCCATAACACCTCAAGAACCAAAGTTTGACATCCATTTAAGCAAAGTACTATAAAAACAAATTCTCTATCAAACAGTAGAGATTCTATAAAATCTTCTAGCACAACAACATGCATAATCTACACAACATATTTCACAACAACATGCAATTGTTAATGCATCCTAGATGACATGGAAAAAATGTATGACATGTGATTTCTAGTAAGTGCCTATATGATGCATGATATGACATACCCTCATCTCATCGGGTTGTGACAAAAATAGAACCCTAATAATATCAACAATAATAACACAAAACATGTGAGTCACCCAACGGTGAAATCAAATCAACTGTAAAAATTGAAAAACCAAAAGAAATTGCAATAAATGAGGTAGATTGGCTTTTCCCAGGACATGAGTTAGCTACTCCTGGGCACAACTTATTACCAAGTACCTATTACATCCTATCCTTGGGTATAGGCTCCAAACAGTAAGTCAAGAGAAAAGAAGTCCTCTGATACCACTTTGTAACATCCTGGTTCCGAAAGCCACTTAGAGGCACCCCGTACACGGTTGGTCGCATGGCCTCAAGCGCATTTACCCGAACACCAGAGGCTGCCGACTAGTAGTGAGGGCCTTGGGTGTGTTAGTGGGGAAACTATTCCCTCATTGGTAGAGTACACAATGGAAGTAAACAACACATACAATAGCCGAAGTAGTAAATATCCAAAAACAGTAAACAACGAAAGACTAAAACAATAACCAACTTGGGCACACACACATATATGAAATGATGCATGATACATATGTCTAAGAAAGCATCCAAACATGTCAAAATGCTGAATACAATACTAAACCAAAGCACTAAAGAAAAATAGATAAGAAACTCCTTATCATTGAAAGCCTCAGATTGGTCCCGTGCTCTACTAATCCAATGAAATCAAGTTCCTAAGGTCTAAGGGTGCTTTCCCTTGTCTATAACTTCAACAATATAATCTATTTGGGCCCAAAAGCATGACCCAAACAAGGTGTGAGACTAAATCCCTGTAGGAAACCACCTGAAGATAGGTTCATAACAATCAGTGAGCATATGACAAGTAAAGTACCATAAATAGTAAATAGTAACCCGTAAGCAGTAAGCAATAACCAGTAATACACAGCAGTAAACAATCCAAAGATAAACAAGCAGCAGTGAAGCAAACAACTAACCACAAACAGGAAAACCCTCTAGGAAGTACCCACAACCATCCCCTTTGGTCCTATCCAAGAAGTACCAACAACCCTATGGGAAGTACACTCAGCCTAACCCCTCTAGTTTTTTTATACGAAATTATAAGACTCTCTGAGGAATCACGCTCAGTCAATTCCCCTTATAGTGTAAGGTAGTCCGGGACTCTCTGAGGAAGATCACGCGGTCCATTCCGCTTATATCCTCAAGGTCTAGAAGCTCTCTGAGGAAGATCACTATGTCAATTTCCTCTTATAGCCTCTTGTCTATAAAATACTCTCTAAGGAAGCTCACTCGGTCAATTCCTCCTATAGCCTGAAATGGTTTAAGGAATTCAAACAAAACAAAGACTCTCCGAGGAAGCTCACTCTTTCTACCCCCGTATAGTCTATAAAGCTCAAGACTCTCTGAGGAAGATCACTCGGTCTATCCTCCTATGGTCTATAATATCCAAGACTCTAAGGGAAGCTCACTTGGTCTATCCCCTATAGTCTATAACATCCAAGACTCTCTGAGGAAGCTCACTCGGTCTATCCCCTTATAGTCTATAGCACCAGGTTCTCACGACCCCATGCTAGACAGTTCATAATAATGCTATATAGACAAAGTAAAACTATAGAGCTACTTGTCTAACCAATCTATAGAATAACAAACATTTCAGGGAACATTACTCCATCCTTCGATCTCAAGGCATGGAAAATAGGTATAACGACAAAAGGTAGAACAAGAACAAAATGTCGTAAACAGAACAAGGAATGTGTAAAACATCCAAGCATATAAATTATCCTTATAAATAGCCAAATTAACTCTACACAAGCATACAAGAAAGGCAGGAAAAACAAAAGGGGAAAAACAGTAAACACGCAATACCCTGTTCTAGGGTATTGGTGGAAATTTCACATAAACTCAAAGAATTTTCCCGAAAAGGCACAAACCACCCACCTTGTTGCTAAAAGATCAATATACATGAACCAAGAGTCTTGAATCACCTTTAAACTTCATAGATCTATGAAAATACACAAAACTTTCAACCCATGATAACTTGCAAAAGAGTAGGAATTGGAAAACGATGCTCTAGAAGAAAGAAGATCTTACCGCTGTAGTTCCAACGCAATTGACGGCGGTCGATTTGGAGAACCGACGGAGGCTCGGGGGATCAGAGGAGATTCACAGCCGTACGAGATGCTATCGGTCAAAGAAGCTGGAGAAGAAGATGGTTCTGGGGTTAAGACGTGGCCCCGTTCTATTTAATGAAAAAAAGAAATTACACGACGTGTACTTTTGGTGTAAACAATGTGTACTAGGTTTTTTCGTACTCCGATTTAAGCGAACTCCACATCACCCGTACATGGCCGTGTGCATGGTCATGACACGACTAGTACACGACCTCGAGCGAAATCAAAGTACACGACGTGTACTTATAAATTACACGGTGTGTACTTCAAAAATTTCTAGAAACTCCTCTTTTCTTAAAAACTCCAGAAAAAGGGAAAACATACCTGAATATAAGGTCCGGGTTCTTACAGAAACAATGATCATATAAACACCTACATACTAAGGTGATCAGATAAAGTACAGGGGATGAAGATAATTGGATAAAGGGTTTCCAAGTTATGAAAAGGTCATTCTTTATCCTAAATAAAGGAACCCAAATGCTTAAAAGGAACCTGCATAAGGTTATTAAAGTCCCATATAAGGGTAGTGAATAATTATGTAAATGTAAAAAGAATATTTCATATGGGTCACCCAAAGTTTCTAAATCCTATGGTAAGAGTAACATTGATGGGTTAAATACTACGTAATGGTAAAATATATGGTCTGAATATACTAATTCAATCATATGATATGAGTGAATAAATGTTTGACTATTTATATTCATAGTTACATCATATAGATAATAATTTGATAGACAAGGTTTAAAATTTCTATTTTATGTTTTATTCATTGATCAAACATCATAATGACTTATGGATGCGATTCACGATAATGTTTAAAAGAAGTGAAAATTCACTAAAAGAAATTTCAATCAGTTTAATTCCACATAATATTATGGAGTGGATGTTCAATGTTCAATGTCATAAAGATATCAAAGTAGAAATATGTTTCCCAAATATTGTGAAATGGTGATTGAAGTTGTATGAATATCCATATAAAGTCTATTAGATGGAATTGTACAAAGATAAATATTTAAAGTGAAGTGTTTATAATGAACATATGAAGTAAGTGTTGACAAGGTTTTAATTGAATAAAAATAGTAAGAAATATATCATATGAATGTGTTGATTAATCAGACATATGATTCCTAAAATATATTATCAAATGATCCAACATAAGTTTCTCTCAACACAAAAAAAATTTAGGAAAAAATGTGAGGATCACCAAATGAAGAGACCCACTAATGATTAGATAGTAGTCTTTGAATAATAGGAAAATTAAGAAGTTTTTGAATGATCGAATTTTTTTCCCAACAGAGTTAGGAGAAAAATATAAAGATCATTAGACAGAGGATGTTGGAGATTTATATTAGTTAGATCATTTAGAAGTTTCCATAAAAAGTCATCAGATATAGGTATCTAAGTGATGATCATTAGCTTGAAGTTTCCATGAAAAATGTTCTCACAAAGGGTATCGAGGTTTATGAATAGATTTCACCTGAAAAAAGTATCTGAGCAATGTATTTAATTTTTTTTTAAGACACTGGTATCTGATGGAGTTGTATAAATTCATCAGATAGAATAAGTAAATAAGAAGATTGTGGGTTCACCAAATAAAAGGAAAACTAACAAACATATGAGAAACTATAAGAAGGAGGAATATCCCTATGAAATTATGATGTATAAACTTTTAAAGGTGAGATCAAATTTATTCATCAGAAAAAATGAGTTATCTTATAAAATTTTTGAAGCATGTCATCATTTAGAGGAATAGTCTAGAGATGTTTATAATATGTTTCTATAAAGTGATGAAGGAACACCATGTGAAGATTTAAAGAATAGAAGACATGTTATAATGTTATACCAAATGAAACATTCAAACGAATTTGTGAATATTTTATAAAGGTATTAATTTTGACAATAATTATTTGTAATATCAACATTTGAATAATCACAAAGGAATATTATGAGTCTAGATGATATTTTATGAGGACAGAGGAAGATTGTTGACACCAAGATATAAGGAATTTTCATATGAATATAGGTAAAATCTTATATTTTAGGAAGTTCATAAGCAGTAAAATGAAGATATATTTGATTGAGAATCTAAAAAATTTAATGGGAAGTTTGAATTTGAAGTATGAACCTCACTATAAATATTTATAGAACCAATCCCTTTAAAAACAGGTGTTGTTGTGTTGTGAAATGTGTGATGAATTGAAGTGAGTCTAGGAATTATGCTGAAGAATTGAATATTTGAAAGAAATTATTGGCCATATAGAATGATATAAATTCTAATTTGGGACAATGTTTCAAGAGATGAAGTATCAGAAAAAGAAGTGGGTACCATACAAAGTAATAACACAAGATGGAGAAATATTTCACCGACCAATGGAATGAAGAAGTAAGGTTCAGACGTATAAGTAACAAACTGAGCAGAAGATATCAGATAGAGTAGTTTCACTGAGAGAACATGTATAAAATAATCAAGAAGAATAAGAGATATCATAAAATTTTCACTTAGAGAATCATCACTGGATGAACATTATTGGTCATATATATCCGATCAAAAAATCAGATAGAGGATCAGACCAACAGGTTTCAGATGAAGGAAGAAGAAGAAGGAAATTTACTCACCTGCTGCCATGAAATTCATAAGTGAAGAAGGAAGTGAAGAAAAAAGTAGCACTATGACATCCAACTAATGTCTCATCTGGTGGAATTATTTTTGGTGTTATAGAGGACCTTAAGAAGAAGGTGGAGACTATCTTTAGTTGTAGTATAAAGAACCATAAAGGATATGCATGTTGGATGATGTTATCACCAGTCAAGGGTGTTAGGATTATTTCCACCCCATATTAAAGTGTAGGGACTCACAATTTAGATAAGGATTATTTTATAGACACACCCTAATATTTGGTATCACATTATAAGAGATAATCCTTGTATAAGTCATCACCATATGTTACAATAACAAGCTAATATTATTGATAAATAAAACTTGTAAAAATATTTTTTCCCATATTTTACTTTCTTTCATATACTTTCATAAAATAAGAAAAATACAATAAGATAATCAAGATACTAACTAATCTAATAGGTAAAGGGATAATATGTTATAATTGTTTAAAAAGTTCCCAACACATATTCACACCCTCATAGTGTTTATTATATCTTAAAGTGGTCCTCTAAATTGGCATCAAAGGGCAGTTTCACCCATATTGGATTCTATACATTGAAGATATTCTATTTTGATGATTTTAGTTTCTTTTTTGTATTTAAAATGATGTATAATTTTGGTGAATATTTATTTATCTCTGAGAATAATTCCATTTATAAAAAAACTACGATGAACAAGATAAAGAATGAGAAAATAAATTCAAAGAAGATATCCCTATTTCCTAAAAAATAGGATGTTTCAGTTAATCTATGCCTTGTTAAAAATGATGATAAATCTTGATTAAAAATTGAAAGCATATGGTATAAGTTTCCACAAAGTATAAAGATAGTATTCCAACCTCAATTGAAATAACAATTATAATTGATTATGAGGTATGTTAAAATCCATGTACAAACTGTACTCAAGAAGAAGATCCTGGCATAAATAGTGATGATGATCAATCAACAACTTCTCAACATATATCAATTGATATAATGAAATATATTATTCATTTTTATAGCAACGAAACAATCAATCTTGTTTCTAGAGTCTTTCAAAATATGCAACAAGAAATCACCTATATGGAAGAAGAATAAGATAACATGGATATGGATTTACATGGTAATGTTCTAAAATGTATAAATCTCTCCCAATAAGTTGGATCCATTAGGGGAAGAAAGGAGGAGCCTGATATAAGTTCCTTTGAGTTCAACTACAAATTTCTTAAATAAGTTGAAGATAAATATAGATTCAAGAGTACTTTGGAAATAAATATCCATGCACCTAAAGAAAAGTTTAAATAAACCATTGATGTCAAGGATTTTTAATTGGAAGTAAAATACAAGAAGATCAAGGAACATGAATCTTTGTTACAAAAAAATTAATTTGGATGAAGAGGAAGTTGAAATAATAAACAAATATTATAAAGAGAAGGTGGTTATGATTGGAGAACCTAAAAACTACCTAAATATGAGATGTCTTTAATTGGAAGCTTAGTTGACCAATTTTTATGAGACACCTTTTTAGACTTCATAAAAGAAGGAGACATTTTCTACTAATACTCAATGATAATTGGAGTATTCTAAGGTTAAAATACCTCTAATATGCAATATTAAGACCATTAATTTATTGAATGATCTATCTTAAGAAGCTGTGACGAAAGAGGTACCTTATATACTATCTTGTAACAATGTTTCGAGATCTATTTACATGATAAGTATAGGTTAGAGAAAAATATATATACAAGTATGTATGAAGAAAAGAGGTAATAATCCTACCATTATAACTAGGGTGGATAGGAAAATAATTTGGAAGCTAGTTCCCTATGAAAATCCGAAAAATATATAAAACCATCAACCGAATAAATAAGAAGATCAAGGTTTGTGGGCCAATATTGGTGATATAAGAAATTTATGAATTATGAATTAGATTGTTGGTATAATCCTATAAATTATAAATCATAAAGGAAACCCATTACAAAGGAGATCATGCTAGAGGTAAATAAGAAACATCTATAGTGTAAGAAAAATATTAATACTTCCAATAGACTTGGAAAGTTTGCAAACACCTACGATTTTGGAAAAGAATATGGTCACAAGATAAGTAAAATATCATATTTAAATATATTAAAATATTATAAGATAATAATACCATATAATTTGGATAATAAAGAAGAGGAAACCTTGGGAATAATGAAACATAATACTAAAAAAAATCATTCCAAGAATATTTCAATGAAGAAAAGTGAAAATTCCTTGGATTATAAATCTGAGAAGGTAAAGACAAGTAAAATATACAAAAGAACTAATGAGAAGGATGGAACTTAGAAGAATATATGTATAAAAATCCCAACATGTTGCCATTGATCCTAATGTAATGTTAGTAATTTGGATATAAGGTTTGGAAAGAATGAGGAAAATAGAAAAATCACAAGAAAAACTTATTCAAAATTAATATAAAAGGTTCCAGATAATGATGAAAAAGTTCTATGTGTGAAGCCCAACATGGATTGACAAACTTCTAAAAAATGTTCTATAATAATTCCAACATAGGAAAAGTTCTTAAAGAATATGAATATTTTACTAGGTGATGAAAGTGCTTAAAAACATATTGAATAAATAAGTCTCACACATAAGTAAATTGAAAAATTTATAAGATCCACATATCCCAAATAATAGTTGAAGTTTGGATGTGAAAACACGTGGAGTGGATGAAATTTATCAACTTTGTTGAGAAATTTATCACATTCATACTGTACACATTATGAAGAAAGAAGGATCCACCTTATTCACTTTACCTTTGTGTATTGTATTTGATCTCCCAAAATAAGGAATTAAAGGTGACAAATGATATCAAGGAGAGAATCTGATATAATGGATTGATTATGATTTTTTAGCTAATATAAGGAAATTTTCATCATCGAATGTTTTCTATATTGTTTCATTGACGATTTTATAAAAGGATCATCCTTGGAAAAGATATGGAAATTGTCAAATATGGACACCCAAAAAGAAAAGAATCATTTTGGTGCATTCTCATAATGAAATTTATAAATTATATCTATCGAAGAGATTTATAATTATGAATTTTAAAATAAAAGTTCCCTAAATTGGAAGCATTTAGATAATGGAGAAGAAGCTTCCAAAATCATTACACCATAAAAATATGATTATTCAATAATGTTTCTAAAGATAGTGTCATTGAAAAAGGTATTTTTTTATTACTCTCTCATCCTTGGAAATTCAGGATAATAATATTAATACCAAGGGGTATAAACTTAATTAACCAATGACATAAGAAAAATAGAATTATAAAATAACTTTAAGGCCACTTATCCTACTTATTGCACTTGAATGTTTTTTATCAGTTTGTTGAAGTGAGTGAATGATTTTTAGTTTTGGACAACCTTTAATACAAGTTTATAAGTTCTCATTTCATGAGGTATCAATATTAGTTGGTAGTAGACAAATCTTCTATCTAAATCAAACCCTTTTGTTTTCTACATAGAGCATTACTCACATATACTTAGAGTGAAATGATAGATGGAACATTACTTAAGAATTAAATGATACCATTTTACCATAAAATTTTTATTTATTTTCAATAAGGGGTGAGAAAGTGGAATGAAAGTTTATAAAATTTATGGGGAGAGAAGGTAGAGAAAAATTCACATATTGATATATTCATTTGGAAATGAATTTTATGGTTTTTAAAAAAATTATAAAGAAAGAGATTGAAGATACCAATTAGTGTGTGAGTTGTATTTGTTATCAATAAATGTAAATGAATATAAAATTTTCAATGAAATATAGATATTTAATTTATGTAAATATGATGAAAATTTTAGAAAGAAGAAGATGTTGTAAAGTTTGACTAAAGAATCTAAGATTAGTAACAAAGTTGATGTTACTTGGGTGAATGAATAAATAATAAAGGATGTTCTCTAGTATTATTATCTAAATATAGTTGTAAGTTCTTTTGAATACATTGAGTTTACTTATTATCTATTCTTAATGTATCAAACTTTTGGTTGATTTATGGATAAGATTTTTTGATATCAAAATTATGGAGTTTACTTAAGAATTTTGTGAAGATGAACAAACATATATGGAAACAATGATCAAATAGAGATTAACATACCAAGGTGATCAGATGAATTCATAAAAACCCAGATAATAAGATGAAGGGTATTCAAGTTATGAAAAGGTTATTCTTTAACCCATGTAAAAGAACCCAATGCTTAAAAGGCACCTACATAATTGTAGTGAAGAGCTATGCAAGGATAATAAAGTGTTAAATAAAGATAAAAACCATGAGTATGGGTCACCTTGAGTTTCTAAAGCCTATGAAAGGGTAACATTAAGGGGATAAATCCTACATAAGTGTAATATTTACGGGATTAATTGATTGGGTTGATTAGAATACACGTGGGAATAAAAATTTATGGATTATTTCATTCATAGTTACATTAGATAGATAATGATCAGAAATACAATAATTTTTTTAGATGTGATGAATTATTTATTGATTAAAAATCAAAATTCCTTCTTTCTGTGATTCAAATTGAATTTTCAAAGAAGGGAAAAGTCTCTGAAAGAAATTTCAATTTGCTTTAGTCCTAAGGAGATTGTGGAGTGGATGTGAAATTTTCAAATTCATGAAGATATCAATGTGGAATTTTTTTTCCAAACATTGTGAATGGTTGATTAATGTGGTATGAAGATCTATACAAATTCCATCTTATGGGATTCTAAAAATATCAATATGTGAAGTGAAGTAGTTATAATGAAAAAATGAAGTAAATATTGACAAGGTTATAGCTAATTAAAGGGAGAAAAAAGTATGTCATATAAACTTGGTGAGTAATCAGACCGAATCTAATGGATAGAAGTTATCAAATGATCCTGCACAGGATTCCTAAAACAATAAAAAGTTATAGGAAACATGTGATGATCATAGAATGAATATATTTATGAATGATCAGACTAGAGTTTCTAAAACATCAAACTGTAAATAAATTTAAAAATGATCAGAAAAATATTTCATAACAAAGCTAGGGGAAACATATGAATATCATCATACAAAGGATTCTGAATATTTTGATTATTATAATTACATAGAAGTTTCCTTATAAAGTATTCATAAAAATGTTTCCTAGTGATTTTCATTAGACTTAAGTTTCCATGAAAGATGATCATAATGATGGTATTGAGGTTTCTAAATAGATTTCAGTGGACATAAGTGTATGAGTGATGTCATTGAAAAATATTACAAAGACATCAGGCTAAGTATTACAAATTCATCTATGGAGGTTATAAAATGTCATCAGAAAGATGGAGTAGAGTAGATCTACAAGGGTTCATAATATAGAGGAAAACTAAAAAACTTCATGTGGAGGAAGAACACTATGAAGTATACTGATTAAAATTTCCAAGGTAAGATGAAACATAGTTTCCAAAAAAATAAGTTATCAGATGAAAATTTTCAAGCATGTCATCAGTTCGAGAAAGATTATTAAAAAATATTTTGAGGTGTTCCTATAAAGTGACGAGGAACACTAGAAAAAGATTCACCAAATTGAAGAAATGTTATAAATTTATATCATATGAATGTTTCAAAGAACTTTATGAATATTTCATAAAGATATTAATTGTTAGGGTGTCGATCTGGATGATTAAATTTTGAATAATCACAAAAGAAGATTGTGATTATATATGAGATTCCAGAAGGATAAAAAAAATATAATTGGAAATGATATCTAAATAATTTTCCTATAAATATTGGTTGAATCCTATATTTTATAAATTTAGAAAGTGGTAAAAACAATATAGTTTTGAGTAAGAATCTAAAAAATTTAGTAAGAATTTTGAATTTTAATTATGTGCCTCATCCTAAAGATTCAGAGAACCACTATCTATAAAAGGGGAGCTAATGAATTTTGAAATTTGTAATGATTTGAATCATGTCTAGGTATTATGTTGAATAATTAATGATCCAAAAGAAAGTTTCGTCCATATTGAATGATAGAAATTATTATTTGGGGTAAATTATTGAGAGAAGTATCAGATGTTGTAGGGGGTACCAGATAAAGTAGTACTGGATAGAGTGATAGTTCATTGACCGAAGGAAAGAAAAAGGAAGGATCAGATGTACAAGCACTAGATGGGGCATGATATATTAGATTGATAAATTTCACTAGATGAACAAGTATTATAAAATCAAGAAGAATAAGAGAGATCATATGAACCATCCCTTGGTAAATCATCCCTAGAAGAATATTATCTAAAGGGAATATTAGACAAAAATATCAAACGAAGGATTAGGCAGATAGGTTCCAGATAAAGGAGGAAGAATAAGGAAAGTTTCTTGCCTGTTGCTGTGCAAGTAACAAGGGAAGAAGAAGAAAGTGAAGAACAAAGTAGAACTGTGACATTAAACATAAGTCTCATCTAGTGTAAGACTTTTTAGTACTATAAAGTACCTTAAGAATAAGGTGTTGACTATCTTTAGTGGAAGTATAAAGAACCAGTGTGGAGCTTCAAGTTGGATGAGGTCATCACCATTACAGAGATTTAAGATTATTTCTATACCCCTTCTAAATTATAGGGAATCACACTTAGGATAAGTAATATTTTCTAGCCACACCACTGTATTTGGTATCACATTATAGTGTAGAATTCATGTACTGATCATCACCATACACTTCAAGTACTTTCTACTCTTCTTGAGTAGTGAAACTTGTAAAAATATAATGTTCCATGTTTTAATTTAATTCATATACTTTAATATGATAATAAAAAGAGAATATGATAATCAAGGTATTAATAGTTTTAAGAGTTAAATGGATAAAAATTTATAATTTTTTAAAAAGTTCCAAACACTGTTTCACCCCCTCATAGTGTTGAGTATATCTCTAGGAGGTCCTCTCACATTTCTAGTTGACTTCAATATTGGGCATGGTCCTTTACTTGGACTATGTATGGTGAGATTGAGCCTTTAAATTATACCTTTATTGAAGAATATTATCAAGAAAGTGGTATGAAATAATCAAATATCTCAAAATAAAAACATTAGGGAACATGAAGGCCTCACCACTCTTCATCCTATATAGGGAACATATGAAAAAACAGTAATATTTAACTGCATTTCACCCAAGATTGGAATAATATCTCACATTTTGGTTAGGTTAAGGGATGGATGGGAATCAAGGAGACTACCATGGTGGATCAAAAATCATGCACCAGATCATAGTTCTATAAAAATGGAACTAAACTTGGTTATATTTGTGAGTATCATGTGGCTCAAATATGGAATGATCAAGGTTATTATCATTTTTCTCATTTGTAAATGGTTTTGACATTACATCGAGCACCTGGTGTGTATATCCTCATGTACTTGAAACCATAGAGAGAGGAATAATTGAGGCCCTCTCAATTTTTTGGACCTAAATAGGGAAAAACATTAAAAAATCCAAATTTTTTAATTTAGATAGTCATTATATTAAAAAATTTATCAGCGAAATTGACCAAACATCTTCAACCCATAATCTCCATATGCGAGGATCGAGTTTTGTCACTCATTCTTTATTCAACCACTATATTCAATTGGAAACTTTCACTGATTATGGGTTGAGTTAATAACTTTTATTTCTTTGATATTGGATACTTTTCTTAGACACAGACTCATGAGGAAAACCAATTCTCTCAAATTTTTAGTTAAAATTTTCGTCATGATTCCAATGTTCATCAATATTCATCATTATTAGTGATAGGTTTTAGTAGCTTAGGGAATCCTATTTATAGATCTAGTATTCATTCTTGGTTGATTCCTCACTCCTCAAATTTGATAAGTGGGATCATATGAGAGTTGTGTTTCCTCATACTAGGTGGAACTTGTTTGTGTGGCTAGATCTGATGTGATTGATTGGTCTTTTCCATTCGGGGTAGCTTTATTGAATAAGTCTTGGTTAGTTTCATAGGGTGAAGTTAGTTGAAAATATTTATACGATAGATTAAAGGAATGGATTTTTGGTCGACTATGAGTGGTAGTAGTAAATTTAAAGGGATGTTTTTTATTGAACATGAATTTTGAGGTGGGAATGGTATCTTGCACCCATGCGTGGTGCAGAAGGTTGATTGAGTATCTCCCAATCAGTACATCGTCGATGGGAAGAGGACGGGAACATAGTAAGTTGACAAATGACCACATGGTTAGTTCATTGGAAGAGGAACAATTATTATATTAAAGATGAGAGTGCCTCATGGTGGTTTTTAGTTCCTTCTTATGTTATAACAATACAACATTTATTTTATTGAAGGGGGGATGTAGAGAAAAACGTTTAAGGGGGCCTAAAATGATGCAGACCAAGGGATTCCCCAATTACATAATAAGCACATCCTGAGGGGAGGGAGCCAGTTCTGGTGTACACTGTTAGAGGAGAGTCGGAGGGTGCCCTTGAGGTGAGAAAGTTAGCTACTCTATTCACTTCACACCAAGTGTGAGTAATAACTGTCCTGCTGCTGATGAACTTCTTGCAATTATGGATCACATAAGAAATCTTCCACGAAGTGGGAGAGAGACCCTTGATAGAGTCACATATAATTTTGGAATCTGATTTAACTACTGTTAAGGTGATGCCTTTAGATTGACATAGGGAAAGACCACTAAGGATGACATTAGCCTCCACACCCAAAGAATTGCCTTGGCCATAGTAAGAACAGAAAGAAAGATGCACAGATCCATTGATATCACGGACAACACCTCCACCTCGCATGATGCCGCAACCACATGAGCCATCCGTATTTAGTTTAAGGTCATAGCGAGGGGGAATCCAATGGATCCAGTGGCCATGGGGACTTTCTAAGGGAATTTAATTCTTATTCAACACAATATTATTCAGAGAAAAATCCTCATACTAGAATTTTAATAAGACCAAGAGCTTGGAGGCAAGGAATTTGGCCCTGGTGATCAAGGATGAACCTAAGGAATGGATGTTATTATGACGAACTTGGTTGCGTGCATCCCAAATATACCAGAAACCCACCACAAGGAGGAGATAATGCGCCTTCCATTCAGTTGAGTTGGAACCGACTCCATTAAACCGTAGGAGCAGAAACTCGTCGAGGCTATTCATAAGGGAAGATCCATTCAAGGCACTGTTGGCATCGCTCATGAAATGATAGGGGACATTAATAAGAAAATAGTGGGTTATGATATTGTTATTAAAGTGGATATGGACATGGCATATGATATAATCGAGTGGAATTTCATTATCCGTGTGATGAGGCATATGGGTTTCTCAGAATAGATTGTTGACCTTCTCTTTCATTGCTATAATTCACCATAGTTCTCGATTATCTTCATGGGAAAATCATGTGGCTTCTTCAAGTCAGTTTGGTGGGTAAGGCAAGGAGATCCCCTTTCTCCCAGCATTTTCATTATGGTGCGGGATTCCCTCAGAAAATACCTTGATCACTACATTATTCTTGGTTACATCAGGCCCTTTCACTATAGACCCTAATTCCACGGGGTATCTCACCTCCTCTTTTTCGATGACATGGTGTTATTTATTAATGGGTGTAGATCTTCCATTAAAGTCTTTATCAATCTCATGGGAGAGTATTCTAAATGGAGTGGGAAAGTCATCAATCATGACAATATCTATGTCTATTTTTCCTCCTCCTGCTCAGATCTTCGTGCTAATCATATTGAATCCATTATCGGTATTCGTAGAAGCTCTTTTCCCATGGAATACCTGGGATTCTCTCTTCCTCCTGGACATATCTGCATTCATCACTCGTGGTTGAAAAGATTTCTAATAGAATTTCTAATTAGAATTATCATTTCCTTTCCTTTAAATAAAGAATCACCCTGGTTAATTGTGTCTTGACCTCCATTTTGATAAACATTATCTCCATTATCAAGGTCCCCAAGGAATTTCTCCATGGTATTGAGAAGCTCTTAAACTCTTTCATTTTGGATTCTCATGATGATGGTAGATTCCATTGGGCTTCTTAGAACAATATTTCTATGTCCCCCTCCAACGACAACATTAATGAAAGGAATGTTGTGGAAATGATGACTTGTTTACAAGGTAAAATGGCATGGGAAGTGATAGAAGGCAACTCCCTTTGGGCTAGATTTATCATCAACAAGTATGTGAAAGACCTGAATTCACCTAAAGGCAAACTATCCCCTCTTTATACGACCTTCAAAGGCACATCCTGACTCTTCATAATCTTTCATACTGGATTATTGGGAGGGGGATATCAGCTTCTGGAACCACAACTAGGTGGGTTCAATGTTGGGCTATCCGGGCTGTCTTACTTCAGAGATGTCGTTCCAGGAAGCTAGCTGCTACCCGTCCTTCATTTAGGTTGTGTTAGACCACAACCAAAAAATGATTTTTGACAGCATTACCATGGAACACACATATGACTTATGTATTTTCTCAGGCTCCTCTCAGGTCACATTTTCTAAAAAGGCTTACAAGTGATCACTTTATTCTTCTTCCAACAATGATCTGTGGGGCGATATTATTTGGTGAAAAGAGTTCCTTTTTATGTTCATTACACTAACTGTGGGAGTCTTCTTGTGGTCGGTTGGACCCTTTAATAAAATTTTGAGCATAGACATTTGAAATTGTCCATTTGGTCGGTAGGTGGGAATGGTCATTATACTAACCATGAGAGTTCCTTGTAGTTAGTATATTGACCGTGAGGCTACCTAGATTACTTCATGTGGAAGAAAATTGATCTTTCCAAATATCACCTTCCAATATGCATAAAATTAATACAAAATGAATTTTAAATGTAAAATACAATTCATTAACTTCTAATTCAATTTTATTTCAAAATTATAATTCAATTCATGATCTTATAATTCAAAATTAATTCAATGTTCATCTCATCACCAATTAAAATTCCAACCATTTAAAACACACAATTTAATTTTAATTTCAAGATATTCAATTTAAAATGACATCTATGATTTGAAATTAATATTTTAATTTACTTCCAATTAAATTATGTATTTCAGTTGATTTAAAACAATGAAATAAATAATTAAAATTTACAATTAAATCCATTTAAAAATTAATTTCAGGTTGAAATAAAAATAAAATAAAATAATTCAAATTCAAATTTCAAAATCATTGTATGGTTCCATAATTAATTTTAAAAATTAATAAATCATTAATTGTCAACATTTGAATCCATTTCCCATTAATTATAGAATTATAAAATATGAAAAAAATTAATGACCTACCATGATCTTGTTTTATTAATGGGGTTATTTATAAAGAAAAACAATATTTTTTTGAAAATTATAGCCAAAATCACCCCTATACATAGTTTATTACACTCCTGAGAAATTCCATGAATTTCATTATTCAAATTTGTTTTCATATCTGGACCTAAATATAAAATCCAGAGAAGAAGAAAATTATAGGTTCCACCATTGTTTGATTTATCATGCCTATTCTATGATTTCAATTCACTGCCTCACTTCAATTAAAGAAAATTTCTTTTTAAAGGAGTGAAAGAAATTAAATTTAAATAAAATTAAAATTTTCATATAAAGTATTTCCAGTCATCCATTTCTCCTAATTTTCTTATTCCATAGTTCCAATTTAAACTTCATCAATAAAAATCAAATGAAATTTTTATAATTCAACCTCCCCTTATTCATTTGGGCTCAATATTCTCATCACTTGAATGAATTTATTTTTGACTATTATACACTTGTAAATATTTTTTAAAAAGTATACAACCATTTATTTTTAAATAACTATCTAAAGGCACTTATTGGATATTTAGGAATGGGTTTAATTGACACACACACCATGTGACTAATGTCTTAGAGATTCATTATGGGATCTCAATTTCCCATTTCACTCCATTTTCAATGGAATTATATCAAATTTGTTTTTATTTGGGAATTTGAGGAATTATTTTTCACAAAGGCCAAGTTACCTTAGATTAAGTTCAAAAGTCTAGTGACCTTATGTTATAATCCTGATTCCATAATGATATTGTCACTCAAAATCCCTTTTTGAGTTCTAAGTACAAATTGCTATGAAAGTAGTGACAATTTCAATTAGTATTCATTTAATTATTAATATTTTAGAACCAATGAAATCCTTAAACTATTGAACGATTTTTAAACAAGGTAGGATAATATTTGGATCAATAAAATCGCAAAAAACTATACAAAAAACTATATAAAAAATTTAAAAATAGAGCAGTTTTAAGGATAAAAACAGTTGAAAGGAGAAATAATAAAACATTAAAAATATTTACATACCAAGATAATTGGTCCATATACCCCCAAACTTATTTAAAACACACCTATATTTAATTTTAGTATGAATGTATTAAGGAACACATATTAAAAATAAAAGGATTCTAAAATTGTGTGAAGGAAAGAGACAACCTGGCAGTTCTAGATTTAATGACTATAGGTAGAAGTTTTGACTCATCCATTAGATATTTCTAGAAATATTAATAGTAATGATTCAGTTTTTGGCCATTAATTTTAAAGGGGTTATATGATTTTTCTCCCTTGATATCAAATGCACTGAATGTAAAGGTCTTAGTTACTATGAATAGTCTTGTAACACCCCCAGTTTAAGGTAATTTACATTTTAATTTACATTTTATCTTAAGTTTTAAATCCTTTTTATGGGTTTATTTGGGTTTGGGGAGAATTGGTAGGTTACTAGGAGAGGTCAGAAGTGTTTTGGGATTTCTTGGTGCACCATGGGTAGTAACACATAGTGGTGGAGGATATAGGGCACTGGGAGTGCTCTTATGCAACATGGTCACACCAAAATGACCAAGGGAGGCTATGGTCACTGAGTAGACTTTGGAGTAGCATGTTGTGGGTCCTTCGGTGAAACACATCTAGATTATACCTCACCAATTTATGGTATAGGGTGTGGTGGGTCTCAAATGACATGGGTTTTTGAAACACGACGTAGTGGCTCACTGTGTTGGAATTTTGGACTTTGTGGAATCGAAGAAACCATGACCATGGTGCTGATCAGACTATTTTTTTTGAAACAACCATTTATAGAACTATTTTTTGTGGAGGGAGTTATAGGGTTTTAAGGGAGATCACATGTGAGATTTTAGGGGTATTATATCAATTTTTAAATATATTTTTACCCTAAATTAACATGAATTCTCTTCATTCTCAATTTAGATCTCAATTCAGGGTTCCATGAAGGTGATTCTAGATGAAATTTTATCATTTGAATAATATTATTCATTTAAACTCCATTTTGTGATTAGATGAATAAACAATCCTTCCTTCATGGTTGTTTCTAATGATCGTAAGAGTTAGGTGACTTTTCTAGTTATCTACTTATTCCAGAACAAGAAATTCTAGTTTTCTTTAATTATTTACCCTTTTTTGAAAGGAAAATTTGGAATATTTCTTCCCAGAAAATGATTTTAGTTTATAAATTATAAAAGTTTTTTTTAATTGGTTTTCAAAAAATTATATTGTTACATGGTTTTAAATTATGGTTTTGATTTTACACATGTAAGATGTTTGATTAAATGTTTAAAATATAAATTTATTTGAATGAATAAATGGGTGTGCGACTTTGGAATTCATATGGAATTACATGAGTTTATACTATATTGAAATACACCTTGTTGGGTTTAGATAAGGGGTCGGTGCCATCTAGGTACATTAGATTCATGGACAAGTGATGACTTGACCTATAAGATAGGGTTATTCTCATGAGTTAGGACTTATACTAGTTGGATTAATGCATGTATGTGTGAGTGTGATGTGGGATGGGTATTCAAAGTAGAATAAATAGGTAAAATAATTATTCTACTTAATATTAATTGATCTAAATTGGTAAACAACTTTAGATACCTGTTTTTTTGTTTTATTACGAGATATATTGTTCTTTTCCCAGTGGAGTGAGTTGGGGAGTTTTTTTGGTTTTACCTACAAGGTTGTATAATCACCCTCAAAGTATACACCTTTTTTTGTATACAGATGTTGTTTTTTATGACACTGGAAAGGGAAAAGTCTTTTATTTATCTACTATACCATCATGATGCTACAGTCTTAGTTTAATGGTTATATCTTGGAGATTTTCTTATGGAGTGGTTAAAGTGATTCCAAGATGATGATGCTATGTTAGTTTGTATTAGAGTTTTTATTTGGATTCCTTATTTTACATGTTGTTTCTACTCTAATGTTTTTGGTTATACGTATTATTTTTGAGTTTTATTTTTATAGTTTGTGCATCATGTAGTTTTGGTTTGGTTGTTTTTATATTTGTATTGAAAATTTGTACTTATTTTAATGGAAAATCATCCCCCAATGATTTTTTAAGCACATGTAATTTATTTATATCCTTTGGTGTATGGGGATATCCTCTAAGGTTAGTGGATACTCATCTCTTTCCAAGATAATGGTTATGATCAGGATGCTTCAATTGATAATAGTGTGGTTGGTTCGTCAGTTGGGAATGATATAAAGAAGATATGGCATGTTAGAACTTGAAAATTATATCATAAAAGTAATAGATAACCTCTTTATACCGATGTTTAAGTTACCTAGGTAGTTCAGGTATAAAAAGTTTTTAGACACCTATATGAGTATTGTCACCTCATAATTATGGGTTTAGCCAATGATTGTGTATATCATTCATTATTAGTATGAATTCTCACTAGGATAGTATTAAAAATATTATGTTATACAGTTCTTAGAAATACGTTATAATAATTATTTTTTTGATAATTTGGAATATCCTAAGCCTTAAGTGTCCTAGTTAAGTGGCGAATAAGTGATTGTTTTTTCAGAATATAAGGAAATGGAACTAGTTGAAGGACCGTGAAATCCATAAGAAGAGGTTGGGAAAAACGTATTTTCACTTGAACCATAGGTGAATAAAAAACTTTTTCAAATCATTGTATAAGAAATTTAAGTTGTTGATAATGTAAATAAAAATGATAAAACATGAAATATGAATTATTCTATGTCTTTTCTAAAATAGAATCCACTAATATGTTGGAGGGATTACGAATATGAAAAGGAAAAGTTTGGATTAGTAGAATTAACAAGATCTTTGATTTACTTAGATCCCCAAATAATATAAAGGTGTATCTTATAGTATACATGATATTGGATCCTTCACATTAATAGTGGGATTTATAATTTCATGTTAAAGTCAACCAAGGCCATACATAGGAGGTATTTGAATATTTTTTCAATAAAAAATTCTACCCAAAACCTTTAAGATAGATAGACTAATAGATTTATACATTATTAATTAATAAAATCTGTTAGTGATAGAATATGTAGTTAAGTTTGTGAACATTGTTCATTTTGATCTAGAAGTGGTTTCTAGTGAGTCCTTAAAGGAACATATATTTGAGTCTACAAAATGATCATAAATTTGTTCGAAGATATATTTGTTATATACTACTAATTATATTGATATGTTTAATAGAATGATAGTGGAAGAAATTAATATTACTAGAAATCCAACTGGAGGAATCACATTCATCTAAATAGGTGCAGGTGGAAACTCTAATGCTGGAAATAAGTGAAAGAGGTACACCTACATCTAGGGAGGTAGGGAATCATATAATAAACCCACTAGACTAATTAAGTTTCATCTATGTACCATTAAAAAGATAATATGTTTCAAATGTGGTTTTTTAGAGCATAATAAGAGGGATTGTATAACACCACCCAAAGCACATCACAATTATAACAAAATGGGACATATTCGACATTATTTCCATTACACTAAAATTTAAATTTCTAGGAATACCTCACATGTGTCTCATACATATTATGATTTGACTAGGAGATCACATCATTGTAGTTATTTTCCTCATAGCTAAATGATCTTTGGTGATTCTAGGGATAAACCTAATTCTAAAATAATGAAACCACAATCAGGAAGAAAGGAACATGGAGGAATAATTAAGCAATTATAGGGCGAAGACAAGATGATCACCGAGGATCACTTAGGTCCTTCAACTATACAGGTTACCACTATAAATAACTAAACTCATGTGCAATTAATATTTGATACTAGTGCATCCCACTGTTTTATTTCTTCTCATGTGATTAATCAAATAGGGCTGCATATCGAGATGATTCCACATGTTATGATTATTTGTACAACTATTAGGAAGAAAGAGTGTATGGGATTTAAGTATAAAATTTGTTCAATAACTGTCAATAGAGTCCGGTTTGTTTAGGAAACTTATGTTATGGAAGTAAATATCATAGAAATAATCCTAGGAATAGTTTTATTAGCATCTTTTATGGCTCATATCAATTTTTATGCATGACTAGTGGATTTTAAATCTCCTTATGGGATGGTGAATATCAACAAAGGATACTTGGATGTGAGCACTATAATAGTAGTACCTTTTATACTGATTCTTGTAACAATTTCTTATCAATTCATATTAGTCACTTTGGAGACTAATGAAATAATTAAATTGAGAAACTTTCCAACCATTTTAGATAAGTATCCTGATATTTTTCTAGAAATTTTTATGGTTTTCCATTTGAAAGGGTAGTGGAATTTTTTATTGATATTATTTTGGGAAAAATAATATTTTATTTCCATATTATATATTATAACCATTAGAATTTAGTTAATGAAAGTTCTAATTGGAGTAATTTTAAAATAAAGGTTTCATAAGACTGAGTGCACCACCATGGGATGTTGTAATTTTTTTTGTAAAGAAGGTAGTTGGTTCATTATGACTATGTTTTTATTTTCATTAACTAATTAAAATGATAATAAATAATAGATATCATCTTATACGAATTGATTATCTATTTGATCTATTGAAAGGTGCCCAATGGTTTTTTAAAATTGATCTACAGTCAAGGTATCATTAACTCTACATTAAGAAATATGGTATTCCAAAGACAACTTTAGGACCTTCTACAGTCATCATGAATATCTAATTACGGCCTTTCATCTCACAAGTGAACCAATAGTTTTTATGGAATTGATGAATCATGTATTTTAAAAATGCCTAGACTCCTTTTTTTGGGTACTTTTTGGAAGACATTTTAGTGTATTATCGAACTCAAAAAACACATAAAGAACATTTATATATTGTATTGAGCTCTTTTTGAAAGCATCAATTTTATAAAAAAATTCTCAAAATGTGATTTATGGATACAATTAGTTTATTTTTTTATATTGGTCTGAGATAGGATAGAAATAGGGGGGGGGGTTTCCTTTATAAAAACTTTTTAGATTTTAAATATAATTTTTATGATATTTAAAGAATAGAATAGATAATAAGAGTTAAGGTGAAGTATTTTAGTTATAAGAGGAAGTAATTAAAAAATAAGTTATAGTGGAGAAAATTAAAATAAATACAAGGAAAAATTGATAAAGGAGTTCATTAATAATCTCCAAATGGATCCATACCTCTCATCCCCTAAAGAATCCTTTATAGGTTTTGGTTTAAACCTTGTTTTTCAATATTTTTACCAAGAAAATCGAACCTTTAATTTTGGAGGCTGTAGTAAGAAACTCATTACTAGAAGTAAGAGCCTTGATTTTTAGTGGTTGTACCAAGAAAAACAAAAAAAGTATAAAATTTTATTGGTTGTGGATGTAAACCCAATATCCCCTTTCTTCAATTCTAAGAAAGAACCAAATCCACTCTTACATTAAGGCTAATAAATAACCAAAAAAGGAATCAAAAGATACTTTCTTTATATAAGCCCAATGAAGAACAATATATCTCTTACAATATGATTACAGCAATAAAGGAATGGGTGAAAGAGATATAAGAGAGTGAGAGGGATGAATAATGAGGAAATGAAGAAAAATGAGCTTAAGAACTAATCTATAAGTAACCATTTCATACAAGAACCCTTGGGGGGTGTATTTATATCCTTCAGGGGGTCTATGAGGGTTATAGAGCCTCTAATGGTTGAATAGAACCATTTTGAGGTGAATTAGGTGTCAGGGACCCACTTTAATATATTGATTTTTGAGTCTATATAGGTTCTACCAGGTATTCAGTGGTTCCTTCTGGTTGGATTCACCAAAAATTCCAATTGTGATCCTTTTAATGCATTGAATTGGTTTAATAATTTCATGATAACTCATCTAAAATAGAATATATTAAATTCTTGAAATAAAACCATTAGAAACAAAAATGTGTGTTTTTATCATTCAAAACAATTCAAGAGGGTAAAATACACAAAATTGTCCCCTTTTTTGATGATAAAAAACACTTATACAAAGGTAGGCTTAATTCATTCTTAATAACTAAAACTAAGAGGAATTTCAATATTCTGTAATTAAATTCAACCAAGATTTTTAAAACAATATTATATGTTTAAAGAAAACACAAATGATTTCATTTTAAATATATTCTACCAATTAATGTATTATTAGTTACAATGCTATGATTTTTCTCCCCCATTGTGATTATCAAAAATCCAAAAATAATTCTAACAATATTTTTAGATTGGTTTTTCAATGTAAAAGAGATTATAGTACTAATGAGTACAAAAACTATATAAAGCATACCTTTAACATTATAAAGGCATTATCCTTATTTAATTTATAAAATCATAATTATAAAAATACTTTAGAAATATCATACCTTCTCCATAAAATTCCATTCCCTAATTGATATTATTAATATACTCATGGAAACGTTTTAGAGAAATGAAATCACAAAATTATACTTGAGAAACAAAATAATTTTTGAGATTTTTTAAGAATATCATTAATTTTATTTTTGAGATTCAAAATTATCATTTATCTAGAAATATAAAATTGATATTTTCATACAAACAGATTTTAAAATCTATTTTCAAAATATATGGATTTCAAGATTTGAAAGTAGACTTTTGACAATTAAAAAACTACACACTACATGTGTTTTTTCCTAAATATGGATGTTTGAATTTTAAAATCCTAAAATATAATTTTAAAATTAGTCTCTCGCTTAGAAAATTTAATTGAAAAATGGTTACCTCACCCCTCAAATTATGTATATCCTTTAAAAGTATAATGGGGCCACCATAAGACATTTGAATCAAGAGTTAAATGAATAAAATAAAGAACAAAAAAAAAAACATTACCTAAGAGAATGAAATAAGTCAATAAATGAATTCAAGAGATAAATAAGAAATCAATAAAATTAAAGATTATTAATAAAGCATAATTTAAATAAACACTATAATAGAAATAGTCTTTTGTGGTGGTTTACTAAGCCATATCTATTTTTTTTATAAATGATTTAGCGACGATTTATTAAAAACCGCTGATAAACTATTTTTTTACAGTCTCGACACTTCTCCCCCAACCCCCGCAAGACCCACCTTCTCCCCCTACCCTTGAGAGACCCCCCTGGTGACCCCTAGAGACCTGGATCATCTCCCCTCATCACACCTTGATGCCCCTCATCATGCCTTGCCTCCCCTCAACACACCTCTCCTCCCCTAAACTCACCTCATTTCCCCTCGTAGTTGTCCTTCACCCATCATCACCAACCCCCCTGAAGCCCTAGATCACCTCCACACTACAGGTCCTGACCCGTGCCACCGATCAACAATTCTCTCCACCCCTCAGCGTTCCTCGAAGGGTATAAGTATTGTTTTTGTTAGAAGTTTTCATGGGTTTTGGACATTTCTTTCAACATTTTTACTATCTATTTAAATTAAATCCTATGATCTTACATATATGTATTTTTTTTGTGGCTGAATAAGATTTTTTACATCACTGGATGAATGATCATATGGTTTATTTTTTAAGAGATAGGGTTGTTGGTCAGATTTGTTGTAAGTATATTTATGGTGTTTTAGAAGGGTGGTGAGTGTTGGAACTATTGGTTTTTTTATTGGAATTGGGGTTGGTTTGAGTAATTATTTTGATAGGGTGGGTCTATCCTAGATATGATTATTTAAAAATACATAATATATATGGTTAGGTTCTCTTGATTCCTAGTTTTTTTTAGAATTTTATTGTCCGAAAGGTTACTGTACAATTTTCCATGCCCTGAACATCAAGACACTGGTTTGTGAAATGGCTAGAATATGATCATAAAATGTATACCTCACATGTTTTTTATTCAAGGACTTGATTCAAATCCATCTATATCACCAAAATGTTTAACTCCTCAAGTTTAGTTTCAAGTAAATATGATTAATAAAAAGTTATTACCTCATGAATTCATCTTATGAGAGTACCTATAGTTCCAAATTGTTATTAGTTTTGATTAATATTTTCAATAAACCCTTTGGAATATATTTTTGATTTTACTATCAAGGATCCTAATTATGAGGATTATAGATGTTTTCTATCATTTTCTAGTAGGTATTTTTATAAGAACATAATGAAATGGTTCTATTAAACAATTTGATGAGGATAACTGGTACACATCTTTTTTGAACATCTCTTAATACTTATAGAGAGTCTCTCTAGATGCCTTTCAGATAGGATATATGATTTTTTTATTTTTGTAATCATAGTGATGGGAAAAAATATTTACATGAATCATCCATGAAGATAATCCCAAACATGTAATTGTCCCGGTATTAGGTTATACTTACCTATCTACTTAGATACTAAAAGGAAACATCACAATGACTACTATAATTTCTTTCTGACAAAGGTCCACATTATGTTTCAACCCCCATTGTTGTTCCATGATCCACCCCAGATCTGAAAAATTTAATCACACGCTGGGTCACAACCTATTGATACCCATAACACTTCACCATGATACCCCACATGTTCTAAAATTATCAGCCCCAGACCATATCCAACTCTTTGAATCCTAATTCAAGGCCACCAATAACATAAAAAGAAGAAAAAAATTATTAATATACACATTATTTAATACTACCCCTATGTTTTATTTTTGGGGATTGGATATTTTATATGAATTCCATATGACTATGGATTTAATAGGTTCTCCCACTTTCTATAATTGCAAAAAAATTAAATGGAAGTTAAAAATGTATATTTAATAGGTTATCAAACTTTCTATAAGACTTCGATTCATCCACCCTATCCTTGAATTCTTTCACTTGATGATTCCTAGCATGTTCTACATCTGTGTTCCCTATGTATTTTCTAAAGCAGTGAGTCATGTTCAAGGTAAGAGTTTGTTTCTATTTCATATTACTATATTCTATTCAATTATTATACAATTTATCAAGCCTTTACCTTAGTGATATCAAAGTTATGAAATCATTAGTTTGTCCTTTTGTTTTGGTGTAACATGACATACAAAAAACTTTAGGGATGGGATCTTTGTTCTCCTCTTCTTTTATGGATCTTTTTAATTTTCATTCTTTGGTTTTCTAGTGGGTGGGTTTAGTATTTACCATATGTATTTATATTGGAAAACCTTATTTAAAATATTTATATATTTTTTCAACTAGTATATATGAATCTCTTTTCCTATTTAGTAATAGTTATGTGTTTTGTTTTTTTAATATTGTGTAGGCACATTGTGATATACATGGATAAAATCTGGATCACATTACCGAGTAACACACCTCAATATGTTTAGGGTTGAAGGAGTTTTTAGATTTTTAAATTTACAAACGATCTATAGAAGGGAGAATAATATTTCCCTGTCTTAAATGTAAATTTAGAAGATGGTTGAAGATAGTTGAAGTTTATGAACATTTAATATTGAAGCAATTCCCTGGTCAATATTTGTGTTGGATTTGGCATGGAGAATCGAACGTTATAGAAAGGTTGAGCACTGATATTAATCCACAGAATGATCTCCTAACTTCATCGAAAATGTAAAATGAAATGAAAAACCTTATAAATGATGCATTCATCATTGTAAGACACCACCATCAACATAAAAACATATCATAACAACTAGATGAGGGTGCTACAAATAACAACATGACAAGTGATGTTTTTGAGACTATAGGAAAACAAGATCAAGATTGTAACATACCAGTGGATCATCTTTTTGATTATGTGGATACTAATGTAAGTGAAAACTTTACTAAGGAACATAGGTTTCATGATTTATTTGATGATGTAAATCAATAATTGTATAGTGGATGTTTGAAATATTAAAAACATTCTTTTCTTCTAAAGCTATACCATATCAAATGTCTATGGGGAATTACAAATAAGGAAATGTCCATGGTATTGGAATTGTTCCATGATACATTTACTAAAGAAAACATCCCAAAGTGTTTTTATGATATTAAAAAAGTTGTTAATAGTCTTGGTTTGAATTATACAAAAATACATGTGTGTCTCAATGATTTTATGCTTTATTGGCGAGAGGATTCAAGTAAAGAGGATTGAAAAAAATGTTCTTCTTCTAGATGGAAGTCAATGGGTGATGTTGGAAGTTTCAATAAACATACTACCATGAAGAAAAAGAAAAGGAACACACCTATAATGTTTTTACGTCACATTCCTTTAAATCCTCAACTGAAAAGATTTTTCATGTCACCAAAAACCTCTGAACACATGAAATGGAATTCTGTAGATAATGAAAATGATGGGTTAATGCGACATCCACAAGATTCACAATTGTAGAATACATTTGATTCATTACATCCATATTTCTCAGCTGATCTTAAATTGTTCAATCATGATTGAATGACAATGGATTCAACCCATTTGGGACTTTGAGTACCAGTTATAGCATTTGGCCAGTTGTTTTGATCCCTTAAAATCTGCCTCCGTGGATGTGTATGAAACATACATATTTTATCATTTCGATGATTATTCCTATAAAACAAATGCTCTGAAAGGATATTAATGCATACTTTCATCATTTAATTGAAGAATTATAGGAGTTATGGAGAAACGGTGTTGATACATTTGATGTTTCTTATAAAACAATGTTTAAAATGCATGATTCTTTAATGAGGACCATTAGTGACTTCCTTGGGCTTGGAAATTTATCTGGTTGGAAAAAATACACAAGTTTGGATTTTCCTATTTGTGACTTTGATTTTGATCCCAAACAGCTACCTCACAATAAAAAATGGTGCTTCTTGTTCCATCTAAGATTTCTCAATGCATCTCAAGGATTTCAGCGAAACAGATCAAAATTTTAACAGTTTCCTTGATCATAGACAACCTCCAAAGTTGTTAACTAGTTCTAAAGTATTGACACAACTTGGAAATGTTGAAACAGAATTTGGGAAGGTTCATAATTTGAATGATAGCAGGAAATGGGTTCTAAGTGCATCATCAAGTGAAATCAGAACACAAAAATGGAAGTAAAAAAGTATATTCTTCAAACTTCTGTATTGGGAATTTAATTTTTTTGTGACATAATCTTGATGTGATGCATATTGAGAAAAATGTATATGAAAATTTGATCTTCACATTTCTTAATGATCATAGAAAGTTGAAGGATCATCTCAATGATTGGAAATACTTACAAGTAATGAATATAAAACATTATCTCTAGCTAGATGAGAATGAAAAGTATGTTTCGAGAATTTTTTCAATGGAAAATAGGGATAAAGATACATTTCTTCGAATTTTAAAGCATGTGAAAGTATATGATGGGTATTCAAGTAAAATCTTGAGGTGTGTTGAATTAAAGAATCTCAAGTAACATGGATTGAAAAGTCATGATTCACATATTTTGTTATAATAGTTACTACCATTGGCATTGCATGTATTATTAGCTAAAAAAGTTACTACTATTGTACTTCAATTCAAAACATCTTTCAGAAAACTATGTGAAAAATATCTATATCCATTTGATATTTAGTACCTTTAAGAGAGGTTTTCATTGAGATGATCTTTCCTTAATCATTTTTTACTATCATGAAGCATTTAACTATGCATTTGGTTGAGGAAGCTAAATTAGGAGGCCCCTTCATTATCAATGGATGTATCCAATTGAGAGGTAATTTATTTATATGTTTTTCAGTAAAGTAAATATATTTTGGAACTTAATTAAATACATAATTATGTTTATTTATTTTATTTCATAGATATATTTGGTATTTGAATTCATATGTGAGAAATAAATCTCAGCAAGAAGGCTCTATTGCTGAAGGTTATTTGGAAGAGAAGTGTCTTACCTTTTGTTCGAGATACTTGGATAATATTGAGACAATATTTTATTGAGTTGGATGTGTTAACAACACATCTAATCAATATCAAATACATGGGAAATCAAAAATATTTCCTTCTATTGGCCAATCAGTTGTGAGGACCTCAAATGTTACACTGAAAAATGGAATTATTATAGGAACATAGATATGTGCTGCTAAATAGTGAAATTGCATATTCTTTTATTGAAGAGTTGGGGATACAAACAAAGAGACGAATGAGAGGATGAACATAAAATGAGAAAGATACAACAAAATATGTTAATAAAGATCTTGTAGAATGGTTTTCATGACGTGTAAGTTCATAAATATTTAAATAAATATGAATATTAGGTTGACACATATATTTTGTAAATATAATAAAGTATATTTCTTTTTTTAAATCATGAATTCTAATACTCGAGTAGTGTTTTCAGAATATTTGTAGTTTCTCGCTCGAGGTCCTCTAAAACAATTTAGAAAGTTCGACGCTTACAATGTGAATGACTTTAGATTTCATACAGTCGATCAAAAAGAGGGTTTAAAAACATGAAATATTGGTATATTTACATTTTTTGAAGTGGGATACTATGGAAAACTGACTGATATTATTGAATTAAACCACCACGGGCATTTTTCAGTTGTTGTATTCAAATGCTATTTGAACTATATTATTATAGGTGTTAAAAGTGATTCCTTACAATTTACTTCTATGAACTTCTCTCACTTGATGGATGTTGGTGATCATGAACTTCATTATCTATATATCTTATCATCTAAAGAAAAAATGGTATATTATGTGAATGATGTTGTGGATGAAGGGTGGGGTGTAGTTACCCACATAAAATAACGATATTTTTATGATATGGGTGATGAAGTGGAAGATTTGACCTCTAACATTGAATCTCATAAACAACAAGAAGAGAAATTATTTTTTCCTTAATGATATTGAAAATATTATTCTAGCAAGGATAAATGAAGTGGATGAAGAAATTGATTAGTAAATTGACATGATTGAAGGAGATAATGATTGTATGTATAGTTATGCATTCATTTAGAAACCACTTATTTCATTTATACAATCATTCATTATCATGGTTATGTATATTTTTTTTGTTTGTACTGTGCATATGTTATCATTTTTATTTTTTTTTCTGCATATTTTTTTTGAAATATGTGTTTGAACTTAATTTTATTTGATTAAATATCAGGAATGTCAAGGAAGATGCGATATACTATTTCATCGACTGTTGTGATAGATGAAAGTCCATATATATCCCTCCCTACGGCATCTGAGCCACCATCCGCTTGACCCCTGCACCATATCCCCTACACCATCTCTCACACCTCTATGAGCATCCCTGAAGTAGCTGAGTCATTGCCTACCCCTTCAAGAGCCTCATTAGTGGTAGAGTGGTATGCTACTTCTAGTTCTTTGTGGGGATACTGGAGGGTGACTATCATAGGTACAAATTTTAATATGAATAAATTTATTGCACTTTTTTATATTAAATGTTTTTTCATTAAATATGTAAACAGTGCAAGTATGGAGAAAAATATAAAAAGTTCAGATGTATGGAATCTGACCAGAGAGAATATAGTTGTCCCATTTGATTCATATGAGGTCCCTATGGATGACGCCGTAGGATCACTTGGCCAGATTTTAGGCCAGCTGACAGCAGAGCCCATTTCCCTTCCTTTTTTGTATGATTATTGGAGTCATATGCCTCCAAGTTGGAAAATAAAGTTTTTGATTCCCAAATAAAGTAAATTTTAATACATTATGGTGTAATTGAATGTCATGTTATAAATATTTCCAAAATGAATTTCTGTGTATAGATGTTTTTCCAATTTACAGTTGCTGATGTGATAGCACGAAAGTGGACATTGAAAAATCTTGGAAAAAAATTGAAAGACTTAAATGGAGATTGTGGGGTGATGTCAACAATACTTCATTGACCTCCCAACAAATTTATGACAAGCTATATGATGGGGTGACCAAATATCTATGGAATGTTTTTATTGACAGACATCGTGATGAGAAGCAGATGGTATTTAAATATATATTACTATATTAATATCATTTTAAATTTATAAATGTATATGAAGAGTAGATGACATTGAATACATTACAATTAAATTGAATTTTATTTATTTCAGGATCTTTCAAGAAAGAATGCATCAAGCCAGGCTGAGCAAGTCATCCCTCACACTATGGGTTCAAAGAGTTTTTATAGAAGCTGATATGCTCTGGTAATCTTTTCATTAGTTTAAATATTTATAAGAAAATATTATTTGTTTAATTTATTAAATTATTGATTTATGTTTGTTTAATGCAGTCACATAGTTTAGTGCATGGAGCATCCCGAACAGAAGTGTGGTTGAATATTCACCAAAAATCTGATGGAAGTTTTGTTAATGATCCTACCAAAGAAGTTGGGGTATGAACTCATTTTTCATTATAATAACTTATTAACAGTTGTTACTATGTTAATATATATTTCTTATAATATAACTGCTATTTTATTTACAGGTAAAAATTAAAGAACTGTGGGATGCCAATCCTGTGCAGTCCTACTCAGTCTCCCAGGATGACCCGGTTGCTAAAGTAATTGGGAAGGAGCATCCTGGTAGAGTGCGAAGGATGGGTTTGGGACCCGTACCATCTGAGGTCTTTGGCAGGCCACTGGGGATTACAACTGCATCTACTCCTAGTTCTAGTTAGTCCATACCTTGAGATACTCAAATATAGATTGTTTCTCTACGAAACACATTTCAAGACCAGGGGGCTCAAATATCCGCTTTGTAGAAAGCATTGATTGATTTATAACAGAAGAAGACCGGATCTTCCCTCGGTGGTATTGCATCAACTGGTGGTGAGCGGGTAAATTAAAATAATTCAAAATAATTTAGTTTGATAAAATTTTATTGGGTTTAAGTTTAAATATAAATATATAACAATATTTAATTTTCAATATAATGTTCTTATAGGCGGTAGTAGGAAGTAGAGATGGAGGTGGATAGGGTGACGAGCTATGTTTATCATCAGATCGTGATTAGTTGTATTGTTGATATGTTGGAAAAATATGGTAATATTTGGTTTGTATATGTATCATGTGTGGAACATAGTTACCACCATAAAGTTTCATGACCTCACATTTTCTTGATTTCTCTTGTTTCCTTTTATATATTTTTTTGATTTATGATGTTTCCTTTTATGTCTTGATTTCTTGTGTGTGGTATGAACCATATACGTCGATTCTTAATTGTCATGAATCATGTTTTATGATTCATTTTTCCTAAATTTATTAGGCTTGTTACCCAAGGATGAACGATCAACCTTCTTATTGATTTTCTTGGGAATATCCAGTTTTGAAACTCCCTTCAACTTGTTTTTATTGCATATCCCTTATTTCTTCAAATTTTATAGTATTCTATTCTTATGTTTTATATTTGGCATGTGATCTCTCCCACTTATGCTTTCCTATTATTCAAAATATTTTTGATAATAATTCACCAATATCTATTGAAAACTTTAGTGTCATGATCCTATTAAGGTAGAGGGACTGTCCACTTCATTAATAGTAGAATTTACAAATACCTGTTGAACACTTGAGTGTCTTAAACTTCCATAATTTTTATCTCCCCAAAAGATGAATCTGGTGGCTAAGGTTTATAATATAATCCTGAAGCATGTCCTATATGGTTTGGATCATCCTTCATGACTTCTCATTGACCTAAGGATAAAAGGTTATATACAACTTCAACTATCAACTCATAGACCTCTATTATAATTACCAAAACTATGAGGTAAAACAGGTCGACCCTGGGTGAAAATCCCACTTCAACTATCAACTCTGATATTCAATGATAATTTTTGGACAAGTCAATCAATGGGAAACAAAGCCTTCAATATCTCTTACTCTAGAGGGCCACCAGAACATCTAATTTTCATTATTATAAATCATGGTAGGCACCGGGTGAACATCCCACTTCAAAGAATTATAGGATATAATAAACTCATCTCTCATGAAATATGTGACCATTACCATGCTAAAAACTATAAATACTCCATGTATATAAAAATTCAATCTTGAAATAGTTTCACATTATTTCAACCTATGACACATCATGATACATTCTAGAACAATATTCTAAATTGTCTTTACTTGTTTAACCCCTAAAGACATTATCTCTAAGTATACCCAATTTTCTTCCCATAAACCCTTAACTACACCCACCAACTAGTCTTACAGTAAAGATAAGATCTTCTATTCAGCTAATGAAATCTGTTCTCCCATCTCCTACATTTTCTAGCCCAATGCATTTACCAATACATTTACATTTCTAGTTTAATACTATTTATCGATGTCATACATATAAAATTACTCTATGAAATTCATCTGATAAATATTATGTCCATGTAGTGAGAAAATATTATATGCACTCTAGGTGCCAAAGTACCCAAAAAATCTCTCTCCCAAGAGGTTCTGTCATGATCATTTCAATGTATGGACCACAACTACAAACTAAAATATAGGATCAGAGTATTTAATCTTATGGGTTAAAAGATGATGAAACCCAAAGCGACTAATTTATCACTCTAAATCATAACATATCCTAATCCAGAACCAAATGAATTACATTTTAATACATGTCCAACATTAGGGTTAGGAATTCTTAGGATCAGAGCTGACAACAACCACTTCTTCAACACTATGGAAACTTCCTCACACTAGTATTTACACTCAAACATGAATCTATTCTTGGTAACTGTGGTTAGTGGAAATGCTAAGTGAGATATCTCAAAAATTATTCTCCTATAATTACCATATGATTCAATAAATCATAAACTATTGATTACATTCACCGGTTATGTAAGGTACACAAAAACATAAACATAATCGAGATCGACTGATATCCCTGATTTTAAAACCACTATATACAAAAGTGACACATTATGTACTTAGAATAAATTTCATGTACCCTAATCATACTAAAACTATTATTCAAGTAACTATCATGTGATTATTATGAAAATTTTGGTCTCTTGGTATTCTTTTGGATTTGGGATGTATGTGCATGTGAAATTGGAATGGTTTTTTTTCAGGGCAATGGTACAGGGGCTGCAGAATCAGTTGTTTTTTTTGTAAATATGTATTTAGTGGAAGTTTTAGACACCATGAAGTAAATTTATTATATTTAGTGTCAGTTAAAACCACCACTATAATTTAGGTATTTTTCTATCTATGGTGGTTAAAACTGCCACTACGAAAAATAATTTAGTGGCGATTTTAACTGCTACTACACATTTTTCATATTCTATTATTATTTCACAGTGGTTATCTTGGTTTTAGTAGCGGTTTTCCTGGTGAAAATGAATTTTGTTAGCGGCGGTTTGAACCACTGCTAAAAAAAGGTATTTTATCGAGATAACCACTGCTGAAACAATAAAAAACCACCGCTAAATGCGTCCACTACGATGGTTAACATAAACTACCACTAAATCAAGGAAACCACCATATATTGTATGATGACACATAATTTAGTGGCAGTTTTTTGAAACCACCATAGAAGCATATGGCGGCGGTTTAAACCACCACCATATCTAAAAATAACGACTGAAAAATGGTCATTTTTATGTAGTGAATGTATTAACCCAAGGTAAACATAAAGAGTAAATCATATGTATTCCATTCCTAACCCCACTAAATAAAATAAAAAATGTTCAACTAGAAGGGGTTTAATGAAGATGTTAAGAAATTGATGATTAGTGAAAATAAAATATAGCATGATATCACATTTTTTGAATCAACCTCTAAGAATTTAGTGCCTTAGGTAAATGTGTTTTAAGAAAGAGTGTTGAATTGGATTTTTAGAAATCAAAATTTCACTTTTACCATCACACTTAAGTTTCACATGATCATAATTCATGACATAATCTAGAAGGGTGTGTTTCATCTAAATGATTTGGGAAAAACATCCCCTCACAAAAATATATACCATATTAGTCATAGAAATAGAAACCAAATTTTCCTATTTACTACAAAATGAGATAAGTGATTTTATAATTAGGTGGAATGTCACACTTATACTTTTCTTATCTAGTTGGAACCCACCAAAATCAGCATTAGAAAATATAGTAAGTTAAAAATAGGTTTCTTTTGGATAAAACAAGCCATGATTTTTGGTTACATTAAACATGATGTCTGGTCGGGTCATGGTTATTGGTCATAATGATTATGAAGAAGAAAAATACACAAGAGGGGGGGGGGTGAATTGTTTATTCAAAAACTTTGATAGATTTAGAACTTTCCTCTTGTTATGTTGCAAACCTTTCCTTCTCTTAAATATGAATGAGTAGCAGAAATAATTTAAGGAAACAAACACAATGATGTATAGTGGGTTATGGAACAAATATACCCTAGTCTACTCCACTAATGATCAAACCCATGATCTTGGTGATTTTAATATCTGGTCCTCTTATCATAATACCTTTAAAAAACAACTGAGTGTAGGCAGTTGACACCTTATAAGGATTTTACAGGGCCTTATGGTTCTTTTATAAGGAGCCAAATATCCAAAACATAGTACAAGAAGATGAAACTTAACCATGACCAAGAAAGAGTAGTCAAAACTCAAATGAATCAAAATAGTTTGATTTCATTGATGAAACAAGTTAAACTTCACAGTTTTACAACAAAAAATTATAGATGAAATTAGATCTTAAATATAGTACAGCAAAAAATATATCTTCAATGTTGCATAGGCTTTCTTCAGATAACAGCAAAGAAAACCCCATGTAGATGATTAAAAATGTTTGTTTCCAAAGTGTATATTTACGTATTTATTCTTCATTCTTTCATAAGAATATATAACAATAAAATTTAGTAGCGGTGAAAACAACAACAACAATAGTGAGTAGATAAATCAAAACATGTATGTCCCCAAAGTGTAGTTCTGAATGAAACAACACGTGTGTTATTTTTATATATATCCTCTCCTGTACATGTATATGTGAGTATATATATATTCTGATGAAGAGTGACTTGATATTTATACAGAACTTTAAATAGATCCAGGTCAAGTCATCTCCAGAAACACCACACAATAAATCCTGAATATTTAAATTCAAAAATGTTCAAGTGAGTCATAACTTCCTGTAAGAAAAAGTTAATTCTTATTTAAGAAAAATAGTAAAAAATAAAATGAAATTATGAATCAACCCATATCACTATCTTCAATAAATAATATATTAAAAATAGTATATATATACCATTTATTTTTAAGTAAAAATAATATGAAATAGAAGGTTTAAGAAAGTGTAGAATTTTTATTTGAACTTTCCAAACATTGAACGCTTTCATTTAAATTAGCCAAAACTCTTGAAAGTTATTCTAATATAATTTGAACATATTATATTCTTTGATAAGAAGAAGGAAAATACTGTTGAATAAGAAACAAACTCAGTTTATCAAGATTGAGTTTTGTAATATTTTCTCTTATGAGAAACTCCATTTGAGTTAGCATTTATACTTTGTATTCTTCAAAATATATTGTTGTGTTCAAACTATATCTCATATTATAATATTCCTTTTTTAGTAAATATTTTTTTTAACATAGATTTTTTTTAGATCATTATATGACTTTCTAGATGCATTCAAGTTAGATTGAAACTACTCTTTTTCTTCATTTAAAGAGATAACTTTAAATAGAAGCCTTTCATAAGACACGTGAGAAGAAGATATTTCTAGTTCTTTATGAATATGAAATTACTTATTTATTTCAGAATTTTTTTCATATGAATCTTCAATAAATTAAACTAACCACTCTTTCAATGCATTAAAAAGTATTACCTTTCTACCTTTTACAAGAAATACTTTCTTATGAACTTGAAGAGTTTGATCGCTTCATATTTATATGAATGGTGTTAAAAACTCATTTAAACAAGACATTTAGAAGAATAATAAGAATAAGAAGATGATGGGTAAAATTAAAAGTTTTAAGTAAAAGATGATACATTTTGTTTTAAAAAAGTATAGATGATGTTTCATTTTCTTTAGCCAAAAATATAGAACAATCATTTCAAATTGAAAAGACATGTTACGTAAGAAGAGTTTTTCTAATTACATAACCAAATAAAATTTTGAGTACACAAAATATAAATATCTTAAAAGGTTTAAATATGGGAAAAAATATATAGACTCATAATAATTTAAATAGGTACTATTTTTATCTAAAGTGTAAAATAATGTTAAAGATTTTTTTTGAAAATATTTACATATAAATTATATAATCAAAATAGACTAAAAATTTATTTAAAGAGTAATTATGAGACTTTATCATAATTTAAGAAATATCACACTTTCTCTATATGAAAAATTTAATGAAACATAAGAATATAGTTATAAAAATGAAATACTTCCTAGATCAGTGTTTATAGTACTAAGTATTTTTTGATAACAAACTACTTTAGAGTTCTTCACTCCTTTGGTATAGAATTTCATATATCAAATGATAAAACACTTAAATATTTTAACAATACATATTATTGGTGAAATACTAAAAAACATAAAATACAAGTTCTTTTTGGTACCCATATGATTTTGGGTCTAATAATTTTATCAACTTAATTTTTCAGTAACCAGGCATGTTTATTTTGAGTAGTAATTCTACTATACAACTTAGATAATTCCATCGATCAATAAACATTTTTAACTCTGTAAATTTATGATTTTTTGAAAAAAAAATGATTTTTATAATGACCATTAATACCACAATAAAAATATTTAACATTATAAATGTTTTTTCTATTTAAACCAGAAAACATAATTCTTATATAGTTTTAGTCTTTCACCGTTACTTCATATTCCATATTTTTCTTTCGATATTTTATTTTTTACAATTATTTGATTTAAATATTTTTATCCTTTTATTAAGTTACTATAATATTTTTTTTAAAAATTATTAAATTCATCTAATAATTATTTAATCTTAGTGTCATGAAAATCACAGGAAATTTTAGAAGTATTCGATTTTTAATCTATAAACTATTTTTATAATTTTTCTTTATCCAATAAAATATCATAAAAAGAAATTATAATATTTATATGGTTCCTTTTTAATTATTCATATTTATCTTGTAACATAAAACAATATTTATTTAACACATCATAAAAATGTTTTTAGAACTAGAGTTTTGAGAGTAAGACGATTGAACCTCATTAGTATCACCCACGAGACATATAATTTTTTGACCAGTCTCTGAATTCGTAGAAGATTCATCATGGGAACCAGAATAATTTCTATAGGTATCCCTTACAACTTTATTTCATTGTATTTCATAATTTTTTTCCTTTGATATTTGGGTAAAGGGGAGTTATCCTTTGTATGACTTTTTTCCTTTCATTTACAACATTTTTTTTCTTCAATACCTTTATTTTTATTTCTGTAAAAAATTTCAAAATTTTCAGCAAGATCTAATAAATATTTGTCCAAATATAGAAAAATTCAATCATATGCTTCATCCATTTTAGTCTTGAGAGAGGATTATTCATGTTTGATGTGAATTTTATCTTAAACCTGCATCTAAAATTCATATATCATTAAAGTCTTAATCAACTTCATTATTGTAAAATTGTTTATTCCATTACAATTAGGAGGTAGTACTTAATTTACATTTAATGTTTGATATGATTGTAAGATTTGATATCCCAATGAAATAACCTTATTGAAAATATTTTTTAACCTTTCATCCATTTTATCAATAGTTTCACTCTCATCCACTATAAAAGTATCAAACTTTATATTTTTAGTAGTGTATCTTAAGTGTTTGATATTTTCAGTTCCCTCATATGAAAAAAATAGTCTTACACATCTCATATGTAGTATAACAATGATATAATTGATTGAATTCTTTAATTATTAAACCACACATAATAGAATTCATAGCTTTTGAATTGAGATCATATTATTTTTCTTGATTAGTACTCCAATCTTCCAAATCTTCTTTTGGAATCTCATAAGGCTTAGAAGCCATTAAATAAACCCTTATTCTGATATTTTTGTAAATAAATAACTATATGGGATTTCCAACCTCCATAATTATCACTATTTAAGTAAGGGGGATGAATTATTGACATAACTTCTCTAGAGTCAGCCATTTCAAGATTATTTTTTTGAATCTTTAACTCAGGCATGTTAAAATTATGAGAAATAATCAATAAATCAAAAGAGTACAACCTTTGTAATTACTTGTTAGATATAAAATAAAAATAAAATATTTTTCAGGGATTTAAAAAATTAAAATTATACAAATTGAATACTTCCCTTGATATTACATATTTTTATTGAGTAGAAACATATTTCTTGAATTATAAATATTTCTAATCGATTCAAGCCTTTGATACCAATTTTTGGTTGAAATGATTATGAAGAAGAAAATACTGAAGGGGAGGGGGGGGGGTGAAATGTGTTCTTCAAAAACATTAACAGGTTCAAAAATATCCTCTTTTTATGAAATGAACCTTTCCTTATATCAAAGATGGATGAGCAGAAAATATAAATAAAGGAAATGAGCACAACAACGTATAGTGGTTTAGGGAACAAATATCCCCTAGTCCACTCCACCAATGTTCAAATCCATGAGCTTAGTGATTTTACCATCAGTTCTTATTATCATAATACCTTTAAAAAACCACTGAGTGCAAGAATTTTACATGTTACAAGGCTTTTATAGGGTCATTTGGTTATTTTTAGAGTAATAAAATATCCACATATTAGTACAATAAGGCAAAACTTTACCACAAATGAGTACGAGTAGTTGAAAATAAAATAAATCATAAGAGTTTGATTTGATTGATGACATAGGTTAAACTACATAGTTTGTAGTAGAAACTGATAGATGAAGTCAAATATTTAATATAACACAAAAACAAATAGACATTCAATGTCGCATAGGCTTTCTTTAGATAGAAGAAAAGAAAACATTAGACAGATGTTTAAATATGTATGTATCCAAAGTGTATCTTCACCAAATGCTTCGCCATTATTGTATAAGAAGATATAAGAATAATGTGAAGTAACAGTGATAACAACAACAATAACAATGAGCCGATAAATCAAAAAATGTATGTCTCTAATTTGTAGCTCTGAAGGCAATAAAGCAATTGTTTTTTTATATCTCCTCTTCTATATATATATATATATGTGAGTATATATATATTTTTATGAAGAGAATCTTGATATTTATGCAGTAGGTTGTACAGATCAAGGTAGAACTATATAAAAAAATATCACACAATGAATCATGAATACTTGATTTCAAAAACATCAAGAGATTCATAACTTCCCATAAGAATAGTAATGATTTTATCCATTAAATATGATCCTTTAAAATAATAATAACGGGACTTTGAATCAATCATAAAATATATTTTAATAGACATTTACTTTCATAAAGGCTATTGTATAAATATTAGATAATATCACAGATTTAAAACTACGTAATTGAATAGTAAAATATTGGGTTCCTCTATAGGATGAAAAAACACCAAATGTAGGGATAATGTAGTATAAGTTTATTTCCTAAAATGCAGGGTTTATTTGGAATGTAGGGTTTTTATCCATACTTTACCCTTTCTCAAATGTCGGGTTCCATACTAATATAGAGTTGATGAACCATACTTTCATGATAGCATAGGGTATATGATTTATTCGTGTTGTTTTAATTGTTTGGTTCCTTTCTTATGTTACGATTACTAATGTAGGGTATGTATAGGGTTTCTATAATACATTCTAAAACACGTTCATAATACCTTAAAAAATATTCCCCATGGATCAATGACATGAATATATTCCTAGAATAAAATTTTCCACAAATATTAATTTCTTGAAATTCACATAAAATAAAATTCATTAGTAACACAAATGTGGGCGTTTGTCAGAATCAAAACCAAAAAGGAATTAATGAAATTGTTGTATCAATAGATTCTTAGCAATGGTATGGTAGAGAAGAATCCCAATCATACATCCATAAATCTAATTGTCCATCATTTTACTAACTTCATTAAATTTAATCTTATAATAATTAGAGTACCAATATCCTTAACCCGATCCTTGATAAACCTATTTAAAATATAATTAGTGTATTTTCTTTGGTTAAGAAAAGTGACATCAAAATTTTGTGAAATTTGAAAATCAAGGAAAATTTTGAGTTCTCTTATAGAACACATTTCATATTTTTTACACATTATATTGTAAAATTAATTTCAAGGAGACTCTCTAGTTGAACAAAAAATGACACCATCGATATAAATTTGAATAATTAATCCTCTGAATTATGATATAAAAAAACATGGAATATACTTTACCTATTTCAAAACTATTTTATAAAAATAAATTTATTCAAACTTCCATACCAAGACCGAGGAGATTGTTTCAAACCATAAAGTGCTTTGGTTAACTTGAAAACATGACCCAAAAATTATGAATCCTCAAAACTAGGTGGTTGTTTTAAAAATTATTTTTTTGGAAATAAATCCATTTAAAAATACACTATTAACATCCATTTTAAAAATAATAAAATTTAAATAATATAAAAACAATAATATAATCCTTATGGATTATATGATAGAAATTAGGGAAAATATCTCATCGTAATCAATTACTTCCTCTTGGTTATAGCCTTTAGATATAAGTCAGGCTTTGTTACGAGTGATATTACCTTGCTCATCCAATTTATTTATAATGAACCATTTTATACCAATAACTGGATGTTCATTGTGCCTTTCTAGAAGAGTCCAAACATTATTCTAGATAAATTCATTTAATTCCTCTTTCATGGACAAAACCTAATTTTCATCATTAATAGAATCATCATGTTTTTGGGGCTCAAGGTATCACAAAAAATCATGATGTTCTAATTTATTAAAAATAAACCTCACGGTAAGATTACCAGCTTGAAAATCACTAATTAAATTTTCAAGAGGATGGTATTTAGATTTAAAACCTATATTGGGAAAAGGTATAGGCCCTTTTTTAGATTCAATAGTTTTAGGATGTTGAGGTTAATTTATGGTCAAATTATTAAGGCCAACCTCAACATCATCAATTTGAGGATGAGGTTGGAAAAATTATCATCAAATTTGATGTGAATTGAATCTTAAATGGTATTGGACCATTTATTGAAACCCTAATATGATTTACTTGATTTTTAATACCCAATAAGGGTACCTTCAATTGATTTAAGGTTAAATTTACCTAAATTATCTTTTGTATTAAAAATAAAACATTTTTAAGAAAATAAATTAAAATAACTAACCTTAGGTGATTTTCCTTTCCAATTTTCATATGGAGTCTTTTAAACGATAGGTCTCATATGAACACAGTTGATGATATAACATACAATATTAATTACTTCAGCCCAAAAATATTGAGGTATATCGAATTCATTAAGGGGAGTTCATGAAATTTATTGTAAAGTTTGATTAATTCTTTCAACAACCCTATTTTATTTGGGATTTCTAGGAGTAGAAAAGGAATGATGATAACATTGTGAAATAAAAAAATCATCAAAATCGTTATTTTTTAACTCACCCCCATGATCACTTACAAGGGAAATGATCTTATTCCCCTTTTTTTTTCAATATTCTTGGTATATTTAATGAAGACATTATAAGACTCACTTTTATATGACAAGAAATAAACCCAATTAAATCTTGTATAGTCATTGATAATTACAAATGAGAAATATTTACATTCTATACTCTCCACTTGGGTTGGTCTAAAAGTTCTAGGTGTATAAGTTCAAAATATTTAGAGGTTGACACTTACTTTTTATATTTAAAAGAAGAATCATTTTGTTTACCAAGTTTTAATGTTTCAAACACAATTTCATTTTTAAAATACAATTTCGATAAGTCTCATACTAAATGTTTCTAGGTGTGATCCACTAGAAAGTCTGTGTTATAATGATCAAATCATATATTAAATATCCATGAATCACTATACATGGAACTCAAACATTTAAAATTCTATCTTATGATGGATTTCATATCAATAACTTAAAAATTTTGAAATGTTGAAGTTGAAAATAAAATCTTTCAATGAGAATAAAAATCTTTTTAAATGTCATTTTCAAATGAATATTTAAAAGAACTATCACGTAATTGATAATTATAATTAAATTATTATCCAAAACCTTAACATAAAAATCATATTTAATAAAAATAGAATTTGAAAATCTAATAGTACCGATACCGATGAATTTACTTCATGAGTTATTTCCAAATGTTGCATACCAACCATAATGCTCCATAAGGTGGTTGAAATTAGTGTAGTTCCCACATATATTCCTTGATCACCCATTATTGATATACCATGTAGATCCTTGTGAAATTTATCTTACAAAACAATTTTTAGAGATTAAAGATTTTGTTACCCAAAACATGGGTCTATAAATGTTATCTAAGAGGTATTTTTAAACCAATAATTTCTTTGAAAACGTTTTTATAGAATAAATTTTTTAAGACAAATTAATGGGTTTAGGCCTTTCATACCAAGTATTTTTGCAATCACATTCCTAAATGAGATTCCCAATTTTTCAAAAATATTTTCAAAATTTATATTGAGAGACCCATTTTACAAAATAAGTAGAATTATTTGAGGTACAAGAATTATTTGAAAAACCAATCCCATAAGTACGTTTACCAATTCACTTGGAACAAAAAATTAAATTTAACCTTTTATCTCCTTGTGTAAATTTTAAAAGATCAATTTTGATATATTTTATTATTTTTTCCAATTTCTCAACATTAGATTGGTCTTTTAGAAAAACCATTTAACATTTAGCTTTATCTAAGTCTTTTTTTCAATAATAATTATCTTTCAACAACAATTTATATATTATATTTCTATTTTGAAATTTTTTGAAAGAAAATATTTAGACTTTTGATTTTGTACTTTTAATTTCTCATTTTTATTAAAAATAGAATCCTTATAATTAATAAAAATATTATACTTATTTTTAATCTCTTTTAAATTTGAGGTAAGTTCACAAAAGCCTTCATGAAGTATACCCCTTTCATATATTAAATATTGATAATTTAGGTGGCTAGAATAGAAAGAAGAAGTATAATGATATAACTTTTAGATTAGCTCAATGTTGTCCATGAGGCTCATAGGGCCTCTATCACTAGATTCAAATGAAGAGAGAGAGTATTAAATTTCACTCTAAGATGACACATTGAAATCCTTCTTGTTTTTATTCTTCTCATTTGGTTTCTTTTTGCGATCAAGGAAATAGGGTTTTAGGTGACCCTTTTTATTATATACATAAAATCTTACCATTATTTTTTGTTGTTTACCCTTATTTTCATAGTGATATTCTAATGGTTCTGGGAACAACAGAAGCATGCAGTGGTGGGTGATATTTTTTTTAATATTTCAATGCCCTAAACAAAGAGAGAGGACCTTGAACATAAAATTTATAATTAATTTATTTAATATCAAAAGAAATGATTAATTGGTCTTAGGAAAAATTCTTCATTGATGATGTTGATCATTAAAAAAGACCCTTTTAGATTTCCTTCATTATTATTGTGAGGATCCAAGAGAATAATCCCTCTAGAGATGATCCACATGTGTTCCAATGATCTCTGAGCAACACCACTCGATATCCGGGCTCTAGAACATCGAATCGAATGTCTTATGTTATTAATTCTTGATATCTCATTATTTAGTCTTAAATAAATATATCTTTTATTATCTATCACACTTAGTTTTTCAAGTTTGTTTTTTTAGATGGTTTGTTTGTAATCCTGGACCTTTTCTCAAGTTCCAGGTGTGACGGGTGTTAAGTTTGAAGTGCCTTTTTTGTCTAATATTTCCCTCATGGTTGGTCCCTATTTTGTTTGGGAGTTTTTGAGAAAACATAAAAATTTTATCATGAAAAGGGAGTATTTATGGTTGGAACAAAACCGTAAAGTCGCTTAGGAGTGACCGTGCAATCACTCATGTTTATGCTGAACTGTTTGTCACATAGTTTAATAAATCATGTGGCCAAATCATGTGAGTCTACCCAGAAATTAAAATTTTATTTTTCTAACTTTTCCCCCTTAGAATTTTTAAACCAAAATGTGCCCAAATAATATCCCCCTAGTTCATCCAAACTTAATAAGCCTCTCCATTTATTCCCAATACTTTCCCCCTACTCTAATGGTGTAGATCTAAGGGAAGATGAAGGGTTGGCTAGTTTCCAAGGTGAGTTCCATTCTCTTCTCCCCTCCCTCTTCTCTATTCTTCCAATTTTTATTGGTTTTGTCTTTTAACCTAGTCATTATTGACCTAGGGTTTTGGTTTCCCAGAATTTTTGATGGGGGGTTTTGTTCTTTTAGGTATTTTATTCTTATATTTAGGGTTTTGGAACCCACAAAAAGCGGTTTCAGGTGTGTGTTTCCCTTCTGCCATGGATTTGAGGTAGATTTCCTAAGAACTTTCCTTTATAATTTAAAAATATTTGATTTAATGTTTTTATAACCATTTTTATATTTTTAATATTGATATATGAGCTTTTTATTATTTGTTTGGTGTGGAAAGTAGTGGTTTATGCTTTATTTGTAAAAATTAGTGTTATTTTAGTTAAAATGTGCACACCATGTATTTAATAAAATTCACCGTTAACTTTATAATGTGGTTTGAGATATTTTAATAATGATTTATCATTTTAAATACATTTATGGAATTCAAATCCATGTTTATACTTTGTTTATGGTTAAATATAAATTGTTTTGTTTGATATTTCACGCCTTTTAGTGGATAAATTGCCCGGTTGGTTTTATGGTTTAATATGGGATTTAAAATTCTTAGGTTGGATTTTTAAGTATTTTTGAATCCTGATAAATGATATTTTTGGGTCCTTTTATGGCTGTGTAAATTGTTTTTGATTTTATAAACAAATAGGTATTTTTTTAGTGTGTTTTGGCATGTGTGGCAGATGAATGACCCGTTTGGCATTTTTATAAAAAAGGTTGTGTCTTCAGTGTGTAAACTGAATGATTGAAGGGTTTTATGCAAATTTTTATATGTTTCTACTGGTTTTTAAACCTCTTTATGAAAAGTGGATTTTTTACCTTTTAAAAATGCTAGTTTTGTGAAATGCTTAAAGTCTTGTTTGGAAACCTTGTGAAATTGGTGAAATTGTTTATTATGGAAAACCAACATTGGATGTTCTTAATACTAGTATGTGTATATATTGTATAGGATTTCCTTATTGTGAAATCCTTGTAATCCATTATTAGAGTTCCCTGGGTTGGAGTCTTTTTGTTCCGTTTGTTATGTGTCATTAGATCAGTCCTTAGAGTGACTCAGGGTGATGCATGTTGTGAATTAATATTACATATATGTTGTGATTTGATTCTTTACTAGAATCAGTTGGTTCACCCCCATTAAATACTTAACACATTGGAACCTTTAATATTGAGAATATTTTCTGAGAATTATTACTACGATGGTAGGTCACGATACTAACCAGTTGCCCATAGTAGGTGGATATATTGGGTTTATTGATATGGGATTTTCCCTTAGCCTACCTCGAGAAAGGATGGATAAGGATATTTAGTGTCTTTATTTCATCATGTGTGGCATGATACCATAGATGGGGTCTTAGGTATTGGTGTTTTCATGATAATTCTTGATCTCCTAGGTTGGCCCATGTTTATTGGTTCTTAGTTGCCTGATATTATTTGATTATTTCCATTTCCCTTATGTGTGATTAATATAGTGCCTTCTGGTGTAAGGTTTTTCTTGGAAAGTGATATGTTGATTTTAATAAGTCCTATGATTCTTTTTCAAATAAAAGTGTTTTATGTCCTTTGTAAAATCCAGAAAATTTAGACATCACTTTTCCCTTGAAAATACCAATTTCACACTACTGGAATGAACATAGTTTTGGAAATAAATAAGGGAAATGAGTTGTACTTTTTTTAAGAAAAATATGTGGAAAATCTTAATTTTATATATTTTAGTTCAAACTTGGAATTTAATTTAATTTTATTTTAAAGGGATTGAATTGTGAATAGATTATTAGGCTAGCTGATTGAGTTTTAATACTCACACCTATAGTTCTCTTCTATTTTTAGCCTTTATGCAGGTTTTATCTTAAGTTCGGTCGACTTGGGTGATGAGTGACCATTATGTTGGAGAGTGAACAGTGTGTTCACATAGATATAGTGTTGTATTCTTGTCTGGTTGGTTGTTTTATGAAGTTATTTTAAATTTTCAGATTGTATATGAAAGATGTTCAACCCATTTTTATTAAAATAAGAGGATTTTTGGTTTATTTCACTGATTATTTCTATATTTATTTTTCTGGGAGATATAATTCCCACATATACTTTTTAGTTTCCTAGCACTATTATCCAACCCGTGGGGATCGTGAATGCCCTTCGATCCTTGCCACATATTGGCTCAGGTGACTAGTTCAAGGTCGATTTAGGTCAGTTCATGACAAAATGGTATCAAAGGAGGTTGGATCTTAGAGGACCTTCATTATCATAACGCCCTTTGTTACTTGGGGAAGTCAAGGTAGATGGGGTAAGATTTTTGGGACTTGAGGGGTAGGATCGGGAAAAGAGACATGAACTCTTGCCCATTCTAATCCTCAGGTTTCCATGGGAAGTCCAGTTTTTTTAGTTTCTTGGTCTTTAGGGATTATTTGGTTATTGGGATACGAAAAGGGAGTCGGGCTAGTGGTCTTTGTGATCTCACAGGGCCTGGAAATCCATGTGGAGTAGAAGGTATGGTCCTAAAAGGCACTCTGTGTTGGTGGTGTGTTTGGCATATGGCCACCAAACATATGGTCAAGTCACCCACCAAGAGTAGTTCCCTTTTTGCGTTGTTTTAGGTATTATTTAATTCTAAAAAATTGTTTTGAAATCGTTGTGTTGGATTTGTGAAAAAATGGTGTTTTATTGGAAATGGTTGGATTTTGGAAAGTGGGAGAAATGATTTTCAGAATTAATTTTGTGAAAGGATTTAGAAAAATGAGTTTTTATTAGATGGCATATTGGGGGTGAAATTGAAATGGTTTAACAGAAAAGGATTTACTAATCAAAACACGGGGTTTATATAAAGTGGTTATTTGTTTTATAATCTGTTTTTAAATAAAAAATTAGTGGGTTTTTCGTCAAATGGCTTGATGAAATGAGGTTTTTTGAGATGCTGTAATTTTTTTTATTAAATTGAAATGGATTTTGATGGAAATATATGGTATTTCATTTTCAAGTATGGTAAAATGGATTGATTTGTGAATATAAAAATGGTTTTGACTTGGTGGTTAGCGTGCCTTCAGAATGTTCATGATTTTTTGTGAAATGTGTTGAATGATTTATTTTGGGAAATGAGAATGTTTTATTTCAAACATGGTGTTCTTATGGGTTCTTAGATGCATGGTGGTACATGTGAATGTGAATGGATGCTCGGCATGGTATGGTGGATGGGTTCTGAGGGTGGCATGAAAACATGCAGGTGAGTGAGACTCTAAGGAATACTAATGGTTAGTGATCAAACCACCAAGTTTGTTTTAAATTAAAAATGTTTTCAAAAAGGAAAATTTTGATGTTATAATAAATTGTTTTCTTGTATTCAATGATTGTCACTTATGTGGTGTTTTATCTTTAGGATTTTCATCATTGAGTCGACCTTGTTTTGGTTCTTGACTTTTTCTTGTCCATCGATTGTCCCCATGGAGCTTTGATGGGTGATCATAGTGTGGTTGATAAACATAAAGATTTTATTCTTGAGTTCCGAAAGCTGGATCCACCTATCTTTTATGGTCAAGAAGACCCTTCCATAACGGAAGAGTGGATGCGAAATATTGAAAGGAACTTTAGCCTCACCGAGTTACCAGAATCATTGAATATTAAGTTTTTACCTTTCATGCTTGAAGGTTCTCTGTGGAAGTGGGAGAAGTAGGTATCGTGGAATAAACCTCATGAAGATCTTAATTTGGAGTTCTTCAAGGCTATGTTAATTTTTTCAGTATTTATTTGATAGAGAAAGGGTGATAAAGGTTTTAAAGATGGGATGTTTGCAGTAGGGTGATGGGTTGGTGTTAGAGTATCTCCAGTGGTTTGTGGATCTAGTCTCTTATGATTCAGTGTATGCTACAAATGACTATATGACGGATCAACATTTCGAGGTAGGTATCTGTCACAATCTATAGTTGAAGGTGTTAGAGATCAATCCAAATTCTTTTACTGATGCAGTGATGAAAACTTTTCATGTATAATCTATGATGATGGGAGTACTTGAAGTAGTACTCCCTCCTTCAATTCATTGGAGTAGTGGTGAAGATTCTGGCATGGAGATGAGGAAGCGGTTGAAAGTTGATGGAGCGGGTCATGGAATCAAAAGACCTCAGGATCTCTCATCAACCAAATCTAGGAAAGACGTTTTTCTAAGCTATCAGTGTAGAAATTTGGGTCACAAGAAGCCGTCATGTCCAAGTACTTCTAATCCTTGCCATGCTTGTGAATGCTTGGGTCACTTGTAGAGATTCTGTCAAGGAATTGCTAAAAAGCATCCTGGAGGCAACTCTCAGAAGTGATGTGTTGTTGGAAAGTTGTTTAGAGTCTCTTTTTTGTAAGTTCCATTCTAGTGTAAGGGATTATTGTTCATGGAAGTTGTGCCAGTGGTGTCTTGGTTTTGGTAATGTAAGGAATTTAGTGGGTCTTTTGTTATCTCCAATTTTCAATGGAAGTGTGGTTTTTCACTCCTGAAATTTTTGATTCTTCTTTTTTATCAAATCATGTGATGAATGTTACATTTTGGGAATAATAATTTCTGACTACAGTACATTAGATGCTTCATTCATTATAGCTCCAGCCATAGGTCCCAGAGTGAAGCTGGCATGTAGTCAGGAATCCTGAAGGTTTAAGGAGTTTGTCTAGGTTCTTGGCTCCACCATTGTGGTGGGTAAGTTCTAGTGTTTTTATTGGGGTTTATCAATGATATAAATTTCTTATCATGTTGTAGAGAGTGATGGATGATTTTTGGTTGTGGTTTCAATGGTTCGATCATTTTCCCCCTTCCCTCCCCTTCTAGTTTAGTGGGGATTTTTGGGCTGTATGAAAAGTTTTGGCTCAGTTCTTGTTCCCTCCATTCAGGTGTGGGTGGTTTAAATTATCTTTAATTGTTCTCCTTAACTTGGGTCCCTCTTAGCTTGGGTTGGTAGGTTGATGTGGGAGAGTTTTGGTTGGCCTTTGTGGGAAAGGTCTGGTTCTAGTTCATCTCTAATTCTCATTTGGTTATTGTAAGTGTTTTTTTAATAATGGGGAGATCCACTATGGGTCTTGTCAATATCTATTTTAAGGATTTGTCAGGTACTAGTTGTTTTCTAATATTGAGGATTCCATTTCATCCTCCCCTATAATCATTGGATTTCATGAGTGCTCTTTGGTTTGGGTGGTTGTTGGGTTCATTGGGAGAAGGCCCAACAATTTGGTTTTTGGTTATGAATGGGATGGCTTGATCCTTATATTGATTCATGGTGCATGGTTATGGATCATTGTCTTGTTCTGGTAAGAGGATTAAGTTATGTTAATGGTGGATGAGATCTCCTTGGCTTAAGAGGCTGGATCGTGTCGATATGGAATCCTTAGGTATCGATCAACCAGGTGGCCAAATGTGTTATGGATTTTCAAGGGAGAAAAGTGTTAATGGTGGGGAGAATTGTCACACCCAGTTTTTCAAGTTTGGTTTTTGAGATGGTTCATTGGGAATACCAATCCTTTTATTGGGCTCTAGATGTGACAAGTGTTGAGTTTAAAGTTCTTTCTTTGTATATACTTTCCCTCATGGTTGGTCTCTATCTTGTTTGGGAGTTTTAGAGAAAAAAAATAAAATATATAGAATGAAAATGGACTGCCACGATTGGTTCATGGATGTGTGGTATCTTAGAAGTAATCATGAGTTCATTCCTATGTCTGATTCATGGTTTAGCACATGATATAATAAACCGTACAACCTAACCATGCAAGTCTACCGAGAACTTAAACTTTCACTTTCCCAACTTTTCCCCCTTATGATTTTTAAACCCAAATGCACTCAAATATTATTCCCATGGTTCTTCTAGACCTAAGGAGCCTCTATATTGCTTCCCAATCCTTTCCTCCTCCTCTAATGGTGTAGATATAAGGGAATATGAAGGGTTGTCTTGTTTCCAGGGTGAGTTTCCTTCTCTTCTCCCCTACCTCTTTCCTATTCTTACAATTTTTCTTGGTTTTCTCTTCTCCAATATTCATGATCGACCAAAGGTTCTAGTTTCCCATAATTTTTGATGGGGGTTTCATTCTTCTAGGGTTAGTCTTCATAGATTTAGGGTTTTAAACCCAAGACAAATAGTTTCAGGTGTGTGTTTCCTTTTCACCATGGATTTGAGGTAGGTTTCCAAATCACTTTCATTTATTATTTTATAATATTTGATTTCAGGGTTTTCCCATCATTTTTATATTATGAATATTGATATATGAGTTTTGGATTAGTTTTTTGGTGCGCAAAGTAGTGGTTTATGCCTTGTTTGGGAAAATTAGTGTTGTTTGGGTTAAAATGTGCCCACCAAGTATTTAATAAAATGTCATGTTAGATTTTTCATGTGGTTTTGGATATTTAAGACATGATTTAGCATTTGAAATAAATTTATGGCATGAAAATATGTGTTTATACTTTGTTTGGGGTTAAATAGAAATTGTTTTTTTGGATATTGCATGCCTTGAGTTTGATAAATTTAATAGTTGGTTTTATGGTTTGATTTGGGATATTAAATTCTTGGGTAAGATTTTTAAGTATATTGGAAGTGTGAGAAATGATATTTTGGGGTCCTTTTATTTTTTTTGAAAATTGGTTCTGATTTTATAAACAAATGGGTATTGGGTTTTAGCATGTATTGGCATCTGTTTTTGATGAATGGACTGTTTGGCATTTTTATAAAAATTATTGGGTTTTGATTGTGTTGACTAGATGTTTTAAGGGGTTTATGTAAATTTTTAGATGTTTCTAGAGGTGTTTTAAATCCTATTTATGAAAAGTTGATTTTGTACCTTTGATAAATGCTAGTTTTGTGAAATTCTTAAAGGCTCATTTGGAAACCTTATGAAAATGGTGAAAGTCTTTATTTTGGGAAAACTAATTTGTTTGTTCTTATTCCTAGTATATGTATATAATTTAGGTTATTTACTCACTATGTATTCCTTGATATCCATTATTAGAGTGCCTTGGGTTTCACTCTTTGTGTTCTGTTTGTTAGGTGGCACAAGATCGGTCTTTGGGGCGACTCAGAGTGATGCCTGTTGTGAATTAATATTATATATATGTTGTGATTTGATGCTCAGCTGTAATAAATTGGCTCACCCCATTAAATACTTGAGACATGGGAACTTGGAATATTTAGAGAATTTTATAAGAATGATTTCTACACTGGCAGGTCACAGTACAGACTAGTGGCCAATAGTTGGTGGATATATTGGGTTTATTTCTATGGAATTTACCCTCAGACTTCCATGAGAAATGATGGAAGAGCATATTGAGAGTTTTGATTTCATCTTGAGTGGAATTATACCATAGATGGGGTCTCGGGTATTGGTGTCTTCTTGATTATTCTTCATCTCCTAGGTTCTCCCATGTCTATTAGTTCTTAGTTTCCTGAAGTGATGAATGTGATACTTATTTGATTATTTATATTACCCTTGTGTGTGATTACTATAGTGCCTTCTTGTGTAATGTTCTTTTGGAATGTAATGTGTTAATTTTAATAAGGCTTATGAAAAATTACTTTCAAAGAAAAGTTTTTTATCTTATTTGTAAAATCAAAAAAAATTAGACATCACTTTCCCCTTGAAAATACCAATTTCACACTAATGGAATGAACCTAATTTTGGAAATAAATATGGGAAGTGAGTTTTGATTTGTTTTTAAGTAAAATGTGTAGAAAACCTTACTTTTATATATTATAGTTAAAACTTGGAATTTATTTTTATTTTATTTTAATGGGAGTTCTTTGGGAATAGATTATCAGGCTAGCATACTAAATTTTAATAGTCATGCCTATAGTTCTCTTCTATTTTTGGCCCTTGTGTAGGTTTTATCTTGAGTTCAGCCACCATGGGAAACGAGTGACCATTATGTTGGAGAGTGACCAGTGAGGTCACATGGAGATAATGTTTTCTTATTGTCTAGTTTCTTTTTTCATGCATTTCTTGTAAATTTTCAGATTGTATATGAAATATGTTCAACTCATTGTTTTTCAAATAAGGGGTTGTTTGTTTCATTTCACTGCTTTTTTCTCTATTTATTTTTTGGGAGAAATAGTTCCCTCTTGTACTTTGTCGATGCCCGACACTAGTTTCTAGATTGTGGGGATCAGGAACGCCCTTCAGGACATACCATAGATCAGATCGGGTGACCGGTCCAGGGTCGAACTGGGTTTGTTTGTGACAAAAGTGTGTCAGATGAGGTTGGATCTTATCAGAACTTGCTTTTTAGATATCCTTCTGTTACTTGTGGAATTCAAGGTAGTTGGAGTAGGATTTTGGGGACTTGTGGGATAAGTATAGGAAGAGCGTCGCAAAATCTTACTCATTCTGATCCTTGGGTTTCCATGGGAAGTCCAGTTTTGTTAGTTTCTTGGTCTTTATAGATTTTTTGGTGATTGGGATATGAAAAGAGAGTTGGGATAACGGTATCTGTGAGATCGTAGGTCCTGGAAAGCCTTGTGGATTATGGGGCATAGTCCTAGAAGGATCTCCATGTTGGTTGTGTGTTTGGCATATGGCTGCTAACCATATGGTCAAGTCACCCACCGACACTAGTTCCTTTTTTGAGTTGTTTTGAGTCTTCTTTAATTATGATTTTTTTTTGTGAAAACCCTTGTGTTGTATTTTTGAAAAAATGGGGTTTTTTTGGTAATGGTTGGATTGTATATAGTGGGAGAAATTATTTTAATAATTAATTTTGTTAAAGGATTTAGCAAAATGAGTTTATATAAAATGGGCTCTTGGGGATGAAATTTAAATGGTTTAATAGATTGGGCTTTACTAATCAAAACTTTGGGTTTATGGAAAGTGGTAGTTTGCTTTAGAAGTTTTTTTAAATAAAAAATGAGTGATTTTTTAATCAAATAGTTTGATGAATTGTGGTTTTTTGAGATTCTAGAAAAATGTTTATATAAAATGGAAATGTATTTTGATGGACATATATGGAATTTCATTTTCAAGTATGGTAAAATGGTTTGACGTGTGAATATGAAAATGGTTTTGACTAGGTAGTTAGTGTGACTTCGAAAGGATCATGATTTTTTTTGAAATGGGTTGAATGATTTGTTTTGGGAAATATAATGTTTTATTTCAACCTTGTTGTTTTTATGGGTGCTTACATGTGTGGTGGTTTGTGGGAATGGTAATGGATACCTGATATGGCATGGTGGATGGGTGCTGGGGGTGGCATGAAAACATGCATGTGGCCGGGACTCTAAGGAATACTAATGGAAAGGGATCAAACCACCAAGTTTGTTTTTAATTAATTATGCTTGAAAAAAGTAGAATTTTGATGTTATAATGACTTGTTTTCTTATTTTTAATGCTTTTCACCTAGGCAATGTTTAACCTTGAGGATTTTGATCATTGAGTTGACCTTGATTTGGTTCTTGACTTTTTCTTGTCCATTGGTTGTCCCCATGGAGATTCGATGGGTGATTGTAGTGTGGTTGATCAACCTAAGGATTTCATGCTTGAGTTCTAGAAGAAGGATCCACCTCTCTTTTACAGTCAAACAGACCCTTTCATAGAGGAAGAGTGGATGTGAAGGATTGAAAGGAAATTTATCCCCATCTAGTTACCTGAGTTGTTGAAGGTTATGTTTAAAACTATCATGCCTGAAGGTTCACTGTGTAAGTGGTGAAAGTCAGTATCGCAGATCAAGTATCATGAAGATCTTACTTGGGAGTTCTTCAAGGCTTTGTTCATGCATCCGTATTTCTTTGAGAGATAAAGGGTGGGAAATGGGATAGATATGGGATGATGATGGGTCATTGTTGGAGTATTTCCAACACTTTATGGATCTAGTCCATTATTATTTAGGGTATGCTGTAGATGGCTCCATGAAGGATCAGTGTTTCAAGGTGAGTCTCCATCCTGATCTGTAGTCGATGGTGTTAGAGATTAATCCAACTTCTTTTACCAATGTGGTGAGGCAAGATTTTCATTTCGAAGCTATGATGGAGGGAGTTCTCGAAGTAGTCCTCCCTCAATTAATTCCTCAGAGTAGTGGTGAAGATTCTTAAAAGGAGATGAGGAAGTGATTGAAAGTTGATGGAGTGGGCCGTGGAATCAAAAGACCCCGTGACCTCTCATCAACCACTTTTATGAAGGATGTTATTATATTCTTTTATTATGGCAAGCTGGGTCACAAGAGGCTATCATTTCCAAGTACTCCTAATCCCTACCATGCTTGTGGATTCTTGGGCCACTTGTAGTGATTTTGTCGAGGGGTTTCTAGAAAGTTTCATGGAGGAAACTCTCAGAAGTGATGTGTTATTGTAATGTTGTTTAGAGTTTCTTTTTGTAAGTTCCCTTCTAGTGTAAGCGTTATTTTTTCGTGGTGGTTGTGCCGGTGGTGTTTTGGTTTTTGTAATGTTATGAATGTTTTGGGTATTTTGTGATCTCTTGTATTCAATGGAATTGTGGTTCTACTCCAGAAATATTTGATTCTTCTCTTTTATTTAATCATTTAATTCATGTTCTGGTTTGGTATTAGCACTTCATGACTGTACGTTATTAGATGCTTCATCCATTAGAGCTCCATCCATAGGTCTCAGAGTAAATATGGAACGTAGTCAGGAATCCTGAAGGTTTAAGGGGTTAGGCTAGGTTTTTCCCTTCACCATTGTGGTGGGGAAAATTCTAGTGTTTTTTTGGGGTTTATCAATACTATGAATTTATTCTTTTGTTGTAGAGAGTTGTGGTAAGTTTTCAGTTGTGGTTTTAATGGTTTGATAATTGGGCCCCTCCCCTCCCCTCCCCATGTGGTGGGGTTTTTTGGGCTGTATAAGATGTTTTTTATCATTTCTTGTTCCCTCTATTTATGCATGGGTAGTTTAAAGGCTCTTGATGTGTTCTCCTTAACTTGGTTCCCTATTATCTTGGGTTGTTAGGTTGTCGTGGGAAAGTTTTGGTTGGAATGTGTGAGAAAGGCCTAGTTCTAGTTCCTATTGAATTCTCATTTGGTCGTTGTTAGTGTTTTTAATGGTGGGGAGACCCACTATGGGTCTCGTATAGATTTATTTTAAGGATTTTTCAAGTTTTTATTGTTCTCTAATAGTGTGGAGTCCGTTCCAGAATCTCCTAGAATCGTTGGATTCCGTGAGTGCTCTTTAGTTTGGGTGGTCATTGGGTTCATTGGTAGGAGGCCCAATAATTTGGTTTTTGTTCATGAATGGGGTGGATTTATCGTTAAATTAATTCATGGGATGTGGTTTTGGATCATTGTCTTGTTTCGGGAAAGAGGCTTATGTTTAGTTAATGGTGGATGGGAAGTCCTCGGCTTAAGAGGTTAGATCATCTTGATAAGGATTCCTTAGGTTTTGATCAATCAGATAGAATGATTTACGGTTTTCCAGGGGAAGAAATCATTAATGGGGGGGGGGGATTTTACACTCGAGTTTTCATGTTTGGTTTTCGAGCTAGATCATTTGGAATCGAGGTCCTTTTCTCAGGTTCTGGGTGTGATGAGTGTTGAGTTTGAAGTGAATTGTCTGTCTAAACTTTCCCCCATGGTTAGTCTCTAGATTACTTGGGCATTTTAGAGAAAAAGTAAAATTTTTGGAATGAAAATGTCATGTTAATGGTTGGGACATGGCCATGCAGTCACTTAGGAGTGATCGTGTGTCTTAACAGTGTGAGTCTGCCCATAACTTAAAATCTTATTTTTCCATATTTTCACCCTCAAGATTTTTAGACCCAAATGTGCCTAAATATTCTTCCCTTGGTTCTTAGAGACCTAAGGTTCCTCTCCATTTCTTCCCAAGCCTTTTAACCTCCTCTAATGGTGTAGATCTAAAGGAATATGAAGGGTTGGCTAGATTCCAAGGTGAGTTTCCTTCTCTTCTCCCCCCATCTTCCTTCTTCTTATAAATATTCTTAGTTTTCTATTCTCCCCTGGTCATGACCAACCTAGGGTTCTGGTTTCCCACAATTGTTTATGGGTGTTTCATTATTTTAGGGATAGTATTCATAGATTTAGTGTTTTGGAACCCATGGCACGCAGTTTTGGGTGTGCGTTTCCTTTCTGCCACAGATTTGAGGTAGGTTTCCCAATCACTTGCCACTATAATTTCATAATCTTTGATTCAATAGTTTTCACATCATTTTTATACTATTAATATTGATAAATGAGCTTTGTATTAGTTGTTTAGTGTGAAAAATAGTAGTTTATTCCTTGTTTGTGAAAATTAGCATTGTTTTGGTTAGAATGTGCACACCAAGTATTTAATAAAATGACATGATAGATTTTTCACGTGGTTTGGGATATTTAAAACATGATTTAGTATTTTAAATAAATTTATGGCATGAAAAAATGTGTTTATACTTTGTTTAGGATTACAAAGAAATTATTTTGTTGGATATTGCATACCTTGTGTTGGATAAATTGCCTGGTTGGTATTATGGTTTAATTTGGGATACAAAATTCTTGGATTGGATTTTTAAGTATATTGGAAGTATGAGAAATGATATTTTTGGGTCCTTTTTGGATAGTAAAATTGATTTTGATTTTATAAACAAATGGGTATTGGTTTTTATCATGTTTTGGTATGTGTTTCCGATGAATGGTCCGTTTCGGCATTTTTATAAAAATGGTTGGGTTTTGAGTGTGTAACCTAATTGTTTTAAGGGGTTTATGTAAATGTTTAGATTCTGATATTGGTGTTTTTAAACATATTTATGAAAAGTTTATTTTTTTACCATTTATAAATGCTAGTTTTTTGAAATTCTTAAAGGATAATTTGGAAACCTTGTGAAAATAGTGAAAGTGTTTATTATAGAAATCCTCATTTGTATGTTGTTATGCCTAGTATGTGTATATAATGGATGGTATGTACTAACTCTATAATCCTTGAAGTCCATTATTATAGTAGATCAGGTTGGAATATTTGTGTTCTATTTGTTATGTGGCATTAGATCAGTCCTTGGAGTGACTCAAGGTGATACCTATTGTGAATTAATATTATATATATGTTGTGATTTGATGCTCGGATGGAATCAGTTGGATAACCACCATTAAATACTTGAGACATTGGAAACTGAAATATTTATAGAATTTTCGAAGAATGATTACTACATTAGTAGGTCATAGTACTGACCAGCGACCCATAGTAGGTGGATGTATTGAGTTTATTACTGTGAGATTTTCCCTTGGTCCACCCTGAGAAAGGATAGACGAGCGTATTGAGCATTTTGATTTTATCATGTGTGGAATGATACCGTAGATGGGGTCTCAGGTATTGGTGTCTTCTAGATTATTCTTGATCTCATAGGTTCACTCATTTCTATGGTTCTTAGCTGCCTCCAGTGATGAATTTGACACTTGTTTGATTATTTCCATTTCCCTTGTGTGTGATTACTATAGTTCCTTCTTGTGTAATGTTTTTCTTGGAAAGTAGTGTGTTTATTTTAATAAGGATTATGAATTTTTTTTTCAAAGAAATGTTTTTTATATCCTTTTTACAATCTGAAAAATTTAGACATCAGTTTCCCCTTAAAAATACCAATGTCGCAATAGTGGAATGAACCTAGTTTTGGAAATAAATAAGGGAAATGAGTTGTACTTTGTTTTTAGGTAAAATGTATAGAAAAACTTAATTTTATATATTTTTGTTCAAAATTGGAATTTCTGCTTCTTTGATTTTAAAGGGAGTGAATTGGGAATAGATTATTGGGATAGCATACTGAGTTTTAATACTCATGCCTATAGCTCTCTTCTTTTTTTATCCCTTTTGCAAGTTTCAGCTTGAGTTTGGTTGCCTTGGGTGATGAGTGACCATTGTGTTAGAGAGTGACCAGAGAGATAACATGGAGATAGTGTTGTCTTCTTTTCTGGTTGGTTGTTTCGTGTAGTTGTTGTAAATTTTTAGATTTTATATGAAATATGTTCAGCTCAGTTTTATTCAAATAAGGGGATGTTTGGTTCATTTCACTGCATGTTGCTCTAATTATTTTTTTGGGAGAAATCGTTCCCTCTTGTACTCTATTGATGCTCGACACTAGTTCCAACCTGTGTGGATTAGGAATTCCCTTTGGTCCTTGCCACATATTGGATCAGGTGACCAGTTTAGGGTTGTCCCTGGTTGGTTCGTGACATTCTCATTCTTGAGAGGGAGAGAGATGGAGAATTAAAAAGATAATTTGTTGTGTGCAACAATTATCTATTTTTGACATACATAACCATCTATTTATAGAGATATGGTTTAGGTTAAAATTTTATTTAATTTCATACTATCCATTAAATAAAATTTTAAAAATTTAATAATCTACCTGAAATATAATAAAAATGTTATTATAATTATCTTGGGGCATGCACAAACTTGAAAAATAAAAAATATTATTTAACTATGTAGTTAATTTATATTTGTCACTAGAATCATTCTTAGTTCATTAAAACTCCTATAGAATTTATTGAACACTCGAATAAATATTTATTTATAAATAAATATTTAATTCACAATTTAGTGAATAAATATTTATTACAATATTCAATAAATAAAATAAATAATTTATTCGCAATACAACAAATAAATATTATATATATTCACGTAATGAAATAAAGTATTTATTAATAAAAAATAATTATTTATTACCTTTTGAATATTCAAAATCAATAAAACATGCATAAAATTATTCATCAGTCTTGAGAATAATATTTATTCCAATAATTAAATTGAAATAGAATTTAATCAAGTTCATCTGAAACACTTAGTGTGTGACCGTCTAAGATTCTTTATCATTTTCATTAGGCAGGCATACATAAAGTCCAAGATTATTGTCTAGTAAGGGGTCAATCAACCCAAGAGAATGAACTAAATATCGCAGGTATGATAACCACATACAAACTCTCTCTATTTAATATAATCCCTTTGTCTCAATATATCATCAAGAAGGTTTCACATTTGTGTCACCAACCTATATTATCATTACATATTTCTTTTAATATCTGAAATAAACACATCATTTCACCATGGAATGAAAATTAGGGAGATGGTTTTATTACAATCCAAGGGTCAAGATATCAACTTACATAAATATGGAAGGGATAAATCCTTCATTGACTTATCCATTATTGACATGTCAATCATGATGCACCCAACATATCCAACTTCACTATGAACTATTATCATTATGGTTTATGAAATACATCTAAGTACGCAAGTTGTAACATGAATTAATAATAATATTATTGTCTAAAGACCATCACACACGCTCACATATAGGAATATCTAATTACACCAAAACATGCAGAATTCCTACTAGTGTGTATAATATCATAATCTCCCATCTCGGAGATTACCAAGTGTGAACTTAATAAGATGTAGCCTCACTTTCTTATTAAGACTCTCACCTGATAGTCTATTTACCTTGTTCCCCATCTTAGTATGTTATCCAACCATAGATTGTTTTTACAAATATTGCCATAGCACATCAATGTTCTCATCATAGTGGAGAACTGCTACAACCTTACCAATGTGACATATACTATTGGAAATTATTACATTATATACATGTATAATAATGAAAAATATGAAAAAATATTTTTTAATAATATTAAATAAATTTAATATACAATTAATAAGAGTAAAAAAGTTGGACCTTGGACTCTAACTCCAAAAAACTCCCCTTTAAACAAAATCCAAATTCTTACAACCCTTAGTTTCCTAGATCTCACATAATAGTCATATTTCTCAAGAGTTAAGGCTTTATTCAAGGGGTCTACCATGTTGTCTTCCTTGGAAATACTATTCACTACAACCTCACCTCTATGAGAAAAATCCCTTAAGAAATGACACTTTTGAATTATGCGCTTCATTTGCTGCTGTGACCTTGGATCTTTTGTAAGAGACACCATAGTATATTATCACGATATAGTGTGATAGTATATTTAATTCTATGAACCATTTGAATATCTTGTATGAAGTTGTGAATCCATAATACTTCTTTAGCTACCTCAAAATATGTAATATACTTGAAATCTACTATAGAATCTATGACCACGACATGCTTTGAGCTCTTCTAGCTCAAAACACCTCCATTAGAAGTGAATATGTATCTAATTTTTGGATTCATTTAATATTGATCAGTTTAGAAACTATAACCTGTATATCCTCTGATGAGTATTTCCTTATATCCTCCATAAACCAGAAACATATCATTATTATGCCTCAAATACTTAAGGATAGTCTTGACTACCATCCAATGGCGGTCACCTAAATCAACTTGATACCTTCCTACCAAAATTAATGTATAGGTGATATATTTACTAGTACATATCATATCATACATGAATGAACCAATTTATAATTCATATGGAATCCTTTCTATTCTATTTCTTTCCTCATGTGTCTGAGGACACATTTTTCTAGAAATATAGATGCCATGTGATGTTGGAAATAATACCCTATTGGACTTTTCCATATAGAATATCTTCTGTATCTTGTTAATGTATGTACTTTGAATTATCCTAAGAAACCTATTAGATATATCATGATGGATCTTGATCCAAATAATATAATCTACCTTTTTCAAGTACTTACTAGAGAAGCGTTTATTCAACCATGACTTAATAGACTGTAAGGATGATAATTTATTTCCAATGAGTAACATATCCCCAACATATACTATTATGAAAACAAATACACCCCCACTAAACTATTTATAGACATATAGACTAAATTCGTTCTTTATGAAACCAAATTCTTTTATGGCTTCATCAAAATTAATTTTCTATGACCTAGATGTTTTATTTAATCCATAAATGGATCTTTGAAACTTTTATACCTTGTTGTAATCCTTTGGAGTGACAAACCCTTCAGGTTATATCATATAGAAATATTCCCTAAGGTTCCTATTGAGGAAGGCTATTTTAAAATCCATTTTAAAAATATCATAATCTTGGAAATCCATAATGGTAAGTTGAATCTTGACAGGTTTCAGCATTGAAACCGGCGAAAATAGTTTTTTGTAGTAAATTCCTTGATTCTATTAAAACCCTTTTGCAATGAGTCACACCTTATAGGTACCGACATTTCCTTCCATTTTGAGTTTCTTCTTGAATAACCATTTTCATCCAACAGAATTTATATATACCAAAGGGTCTACCAAAATCCATACTTGGTTTTGGTACATGGAATCCATTTCACAATTCAGGGCCTCTTTCCACATAGGAACATATATGCCACTTACTAATTCCTTGTAGTTTATAGGATCTTTATTATAAACTAATAACGAGTCTTTATCCTCAGTGAATAGAAAAAAATACTGTTCTTGTTCTATAACTTTTATTATACTCCTAAGATGTAATCATGTCTCTAGAATATTTTCTTCTTCCATAGGAATTTATGGAATTTCTTCCTATGCAAACTCTTGTATATCTTGAGATTGTACTTCATCAAAGTCTATCTCAATACCACTATCTCTTTTAGAGATAATATCCCTTATCAATAAATGAGGGATTCATGTCAACCAATATTTTTCTAAAATATTATATAGGTAGCATCCCTTTGTTTCTTGGGGATTTCCTATAAAGATACACTTTGTTCATTGAGGTGTAATATTGTTACTTTAAGAGGCCCTAACAAATGTTTTGCAACATCAAACATATAAATAAGACAATACAATTTTCTTTCCATTCCATAATTGGTATGGAATAATGTTTTTTGCATTAGTTGGTACTTAGTTTAGTATGCATGCTACTGTTTGTAACACATATCCACCAAACAATAATGGCAGACATGCATAACTCATCATTGATCTCAGTATGTAAAAAAAAGGTGAGGTTCCTCCTTTCACTTACCCCATTCCACTGAGGTCTATTAGGAGGATTTAGTTGAGATATTATCTCAAAATATCATAAATATTCAATGAATTCATGATTAAGATATTATCCACCAGGGGATGAGCAGATTTTTTTAATCTTTTTAACAATATGGTTCTCAAATTTATTCTTATATTACTTCAAATTGTCAAAATAATCTTACTTATTACTCAATAATTATAAATATCCATATCTACTAAAATCATCATTAAAAATTATTAAGTATGAGGACCCACCCTTTTACTCAACAAAAATGGTCCACACACATCTGTATGAACTAATTCCTGAAGCTCCTAAGCCCTTTCACCAATACCACTAAATGGGGATTTGGTTATTTTTCCTTGTAAACATTCATGACATACACCATGTGATTTTAGTTTAAAATAATCTAAATATCCATCTTTATGTAATTTAGAAAATAATTTTTCATTTATATGACCTTTCCAGTGATTCCAAAGTTGGGTGTGGTATGATTCATGTGATATAACTTTTTTTACCAATTTCCATTTCTTAGTTTGTGTAGTACAACACATAAATATTGTTATTTATATTTTCATTACCATACCAAATGATATATTTATAAAATAATAAACATTTATTCCCATATTTTAAAATAAATCCATCTGTATCTAGTACGAATATAGAAACAATGTTTTGGGTAACTGAAGGTATATAATAACAACCCTTTAAAACCAATATCATTTTGGATGACAATGTGAGATGATAGTCCCTAATAGATACAACAACAAGTTTAGCTCCATTGGATACTCATAGATTTTACAACCCATGTAAAATATTTTTGAATCTAATAGGTTACTTTATTTTAATACATATGTGAGCACCATAGGCTGAATCTAATTCCCAATTTGTAGAAATAGATAAATTTCACTTGATAAAAAAAGCACTTGATGCTTCCCTTTTCTTATTTAGACGGGTGAAATTTTTCTTCCAGTGGACCTCCTTGCCACATTAAAAACAAAAAAAATCAAGTTCCTTTTTTTTGATTTGATATTTCTCTTCTTGGAAAGGTGTAAAGAACATTTGGTATTAAATCTCTTCTCTTTCCCTTTAAAAATTTTCACCACAAGGACATAATAATTTTTTCACTTCATATACTTACCTACTTGGTGAAGGAGATTAATAAGATATTCCAGAGACTTCTCAATGTTTTTCATATTAAAATGTATAACAAATATAGATATGATATGAGGGAGTGATGCCAGAATGAAATTAATGCCCAATTATTTGGGGATTTTAAAACATAGAACCTATAGGTTATCAATTTATCTAATGAGTTTGGCTACATGAGGCCCAAATGGAGACCCTCTAATAACTTTCTCTGATATGGAACCTCGGATATATCAAACTTTTCCTATCTATCTCTCTCCTAGTAAATACCATGAAGGTGATCAAGCATGATATATGCATCCATGTTTTCATGAGACTTCATGAGACCCCTAGACATAGATGAAATCATCAAACATTGAACATTGATCACATCTCTAATTTTTTTCATAGAAAAGGAACTCTTCATCACTTGCCTCTTTAGTAGGAGGATTAGACACTGAGGATTATAAAATGTTATATTTACATTCATGTCTTAGCATAACCTGAAGGTGTTTAAAACAATCCTATAATTTATTGTTAGTTAGGAAGTTACCTTTCTCTATTATTTATAATAGGGATATTGTGGATGATGAAATTTTAATTTTATTATAAAATTAAAAAATATGATTGTTATAACTTTACTTGATTACAAATTTTGTGATAAATAATAAATTAATTGATTATTATTAAATATCCCATTATTTTTTAGGTCTAAATAGTTCTCACCACTGAACTCAAAATGTATAGTTTATATGAAATTATAGTGGAAATGATCCCCATTTATTTTCTTAATGATCTAGAAATTGGACCTGAAAACCATAAGAAATTAATTAGGTAGGTGGTATTTACAACTGTAGGATTGTATATCCTTGTTCCATTGAGTGGATTCCCCTAACAGTCTAATGACCAATTGGCCTAATTGGCATAATGGACAATTGTATTATTGTATTAATGGCCTAACAAACAATTATCCAATTTGCCTAATGTAAAAATGGACAAAAGGTCAAATGACATAATGACCAATTGAACTAATGACCTAATAGATAATCTACCTAATTTTCCCAATGGACTAATGGCCTAATGGCCTAATGTCCAATTGGACTAATGACTTAATTGGCCAATTGGCATAATGGACTAATTGCTTAATATCTAATTGGCCTAATGTTCTGATGGGCTAATGCACTAAAGGAATAATAGCCTAATGGAATAATGAAAAATTAGCCTAAAAACCTAATGTCCTAATGGCCAATTAGCCAATTTGATAATTGGCCTAATGTCCTAATATCATAATGTTCGAATGGCCTAATTGCCTAATGTACTAAATGACCTAAATGACCTAAATGGTCTAATTAGTATAATTTTCATAATTTCACAAAATGGATTTATTTTCTTAATTGGCCTAAATGGAATAAATTGACTAAATGTAATAATTGGAAAAAACGTAATAATTAGCCTAAATGGCCTAATTTGCCTAATTCTCTAAAATGAACTAATTGGCCTGAATTGTCCTGAATTGGCCTAAATTGGACTAAATGAAGTAATTATTCTAAATTGGTCAAATAAATGGTATAATTGGTCTAAATGGCCTAATTGGACAAAATTTTCCAAAATGGACATAATGGAATAATTAACCTAATTATATTAATGGAATAAATGCAATAAATATCAAAAATGGAATAATTTTCCTAAATGGACTAACTGGACTAAATGCACAAATTTTCCAAATGACAAAATGGACAAATTGGAAAATGACCAAATGGACTAATGGCCAAATGGCCAATTGGACAATTTACCAAAAAACCTATCGTAAAAATGAACCTAATGATCAAATGATAAAAATTACCATGTAACTGAATAACCAAATAATGTAACACAAATAAAATTAGATGAAAATGAACATACAAGAGTAACCAATATCATACCCAGGTTTATCATGCTAATTATTATATATTATTTTTGTTTTTAAACTAGTATTAAATTTATAATTAAATTTATATTTAATGCTTCTTTATTTTATAGAATTATTCAAAATATAAAATTTTAATTTATTCTTGGTTTATAACATTCATATTATTCAATAATTTAGCATTATATTAATCAATTTCATTTATAGAAAGAAATATTAAGTGTCAAAGGCTGTGTGCCTCAAGAAAAATTATTTTTCTTGAGTAGGAAGAAAAAGGATGGAAGTATAGTAAATGCAAAAACAAAAGATAATTTTTTAATAATTTTATTGATATTTCAGATAATTATATGTAATCAATAATTAAATATTTTGTTTATATTTTTAGTAGTGTTCCATAGAGGCCCTTGATGAGAAAGAAGATAATAAATTCATGCCAAATGACCATTTGAGTTAGGTATTAGGTGAGGAGAAACAAGGGAGAGATCTGTGTCAACCCATGAAAACATCATCCCCACTAGGTTTTGGCCCTCAAAAGATGAATCTAAAATCTCTCAGACCACGGAGCCACAAAATTCTCATGCAGAAGCATTTTTGGCCAAAAATAACTTTTCAGGAGTCTGAAAGAAGTATAATGATCACCAAACACTTCCTAAAAGCTATGTTAGTTATAATTCCATCACTTCCATCAAAGTATTATACTAATTTTGATTCATGTATTGAATAAATGAACTCTTTATATGATGCCCAGAGTGATGTCAATGAGGGTCCTAGTGACGGTCAAGCTGATGGTGGCGGAGATAAAGGTGTTGGTGATGATGATAGTGATGCTGATGATGTTGATGATTATGGTGCTCTAGATGATGTTGTTGGTGATGAAGATGTTGTAGATAGTGATGAGGATGTGTTTTTTTGTTATGGGGGAGATATTGATCCCATACATTTTTGACTTAACTATAAGGAGACATGTGGATGTTGTTTTGTGACTTGAATTGATTGGTTTTATGGATGTATATGTATGTTATAATATTTTAAATGGTTTGAAAATTATTACAAGTGGTTGGTTGAATGAATAATATACAATACATGTATTTCATTGAATTTGTAATATGGTTTTTATTTTATTTACAGGTTTAGGATGGTCTTGGAGGGATGAAAGGGATAATGCTGCCAAATGGGGATAGGTAGCTATACCCCCAGTTCAATGAATCATGGGTATAAGTTTCCTTTTTGGAAAATCTATACCCATGTCTTAACAAAAATAGTGGGTATGATAAAATATTCTAGGCTAAACACACAGTTTATATAGAAACCATGGGTCTACGTCTATACTGATGACTCCATAAACAACAGTTTATAATAATTTGGGCTTAAGATATTCCCATAGTTTTATGGGCTATAACCATAGTTCTAAACCATGGGTATAGGCTATGTTTATATAAGGGAAAATTCATTTATTTAATTTCTATATTGGTATATTTATTCATTCATTTATGTGACGATGTCCTTTCATACATAAAATAAATAATTTATAGAAATAAATAAATAAATAATGTAAATAAACCATTATTGATCTTATCTAATGGTTAATTTAACGAGTAGACATTAAATAAACCTATGACATAGGGTAATAACTCAATTTTCTATCCATGGAACGAGTTAAAACATTCCACTTATATATTTGTGTATCAAAGAATTGGAATCATCATGTATTTATCTTGAACCACCTATATGCACCTTGAGACACTCCATTAATTACAAGTATTTATTACTCTCAAGAAAGTGTGGGTAACCAAAGGATTGGTTAAATGGGATTACATAAATATTATTGGACATGCAAGTCCTACATATCAATGGAGGGAGGTATAACTCACATGTTATAATTTAATTTAAAATTAAATAATTTCAAACCCATGTAATAAATTGAGTTAAATAAATTCCAACACCTACATAGGTATTGGTCAAGCTCATGATCAATCATACATGTAATGAATATAGAAAATGTAATTGACTAACATTCATTTCTTTATCTATTCTTTATTATTAAGATAAACATTATTGAATTAATTAATTAATAAATTAGTTAATTAATCACATTTTATTTTAATTATTATATGAACATAATTAGAGATACCCATCATTAATTACATTCATCAAAAATAAATATAAGAAACAATAATGAAAAATTTATTACAATAAATTAATTAAGAATTTAAAATATTTAAAACTATTATTAAATTTTCAAACACACATTGGGTTTCAATCAATAAATTATGGTTGTAATGATGCAATTTTCAATTTAATATAATTAAATTATTCTTTTAATTACTGATTTCATGGTGTTTAAAATCCAGAAACACTCCATGTACCTCAGTTTCCATGTATCTAAGTCACACACCCAGGGCTTCAGCGTATTAACTCAGCCAGTCAACATGGTGTGTACATGCCATCAATACTCCATGTATCCACTTCCCATGTTCTAGGTTGACTCTATCAATATTAAGTGTTCAATAAATTCACAGTGTGTAATTAACTTCTTGGCGCATCTAGGTACAATGTGCATGGTTACATCATGTATCCTCTAGCTACATGCTGTGTAAACCAGTTTTACCAGCCAAAGATTTTGGACTTCCTGATGGCATGCCCAGGAAGTCTTCATCTATTATTAAACCTTTAATAAAATAAAACACTAAATTAAAATGATTGATATATTTATAACATGTTAATTCAAATTGTATTTAAGAAAAAATAACATGAAATGAAAATCTAACCACATTTTAACATAGGTCAAAAATAAAATAAATAACTATTAATTTAAATATGACCACTATGATACCACTTGATGGTTCCAAGTGCAACATAATTATGCGGCGGTGAGAGATATATTAATTTTTTTAATATTTCAATGCCCAATACTAAGAGTAAATATCTTTCACATCAAATTTATAAGTACTTTTTTAATATCGGATGAAATGATTCCATGGGATTAGGAAGCTTTCTTCACTGATGATGCTGATCATCTGAAAAGAAAATTTCATATCTTCTTCATTACACTTGTGAGGATCCAAGGGTATAATCCCTTAAGTGGTGATCCACACATGCCCCAAAGATCTATGAGCAACACAAATCAATCTCTGGGTGCTAGAACAGAAAATAAAATGTCTTGAGTTTTTCTTTATTAATCGATCATTCTTTGGAATTGAACAAGTCTTTCTCATGATCTTGTTCTTAATAGGGAGAGAGATAGAGGATTCAAAGGAGAATTTGTTGTGTGAAAAAATTCTCTCCTTTTGATATTAAATAAATATACAATAAACACAATCATTTATTTATAGAGATAGGGTTTAGGTTAAAATATTATTTAATTGCATTCCAACCATTAAATAACATTAAAAACCTTTAATAATCCACATTCCATATAATAAAAAATTTATTATTATTATTTTATGGTAAGTGTGAACTTGATCAATAAAAAATATTATTTAAATATATTGTTAATTATTATTTTTCACTGAACTCGGTATTGTCCCATTAAAACTCTTATAGAATTTATTGAACACCCGAATAAATATTTATTAATAAATAAATATTTTATTCACAATGTAGGGAATAAATATGTTTTAAAATATAAATTAATAAAATAAAATTTTATTCCCAATGTAGTGAATAAATATTATATATATATTCACATAATAAAATAAATTATTTATTAATAAAAAAATAATTATTTATTACCTTTCTAATATTAGCATTCAATAAAACATGAATAAAATTTTTCCTTAGTCTTGATTATAATATTTATTCCAATAATTAAATTCAAATAGAATTTAATTGGGATCATAAAAAAGACTTAGTGTGTGACCCTCTAGGATTATTTATCATTGGCATTAGGCAGGTACGCTTGAAGTCCAAGATTACTTTTTATCAATGAGTCAAGACACCCAAGAGAAAGAACTTAATGTCATAAAGACATCAAAAACATACAAACACTCAGTGTGTAATATAATCTCCTTATCTCAATATCTCACAAAGTGGGTTACACATACTTATCACCAACCTATATGCTTGATATGTTTTTCTTTAAATATTATAAATAAATACATCATTGCACTATGTCCATGGTAACAATTCATTTATAATCAAAGGGTAGAGATATCGTCTTTCTTAAATACGGATGATACAAATCCTTCTTAGACTTATCCATTAATAACATGTTAATCGTGATGCACCCAATGTATTAAACATCTCCATGAACTGTTATCATCATAGTTTATAAAATATATCTATGTATGTGAGTTATAACATGAATAAATAATAATCTTATAGTTTAAGGACCATCACACAAGCTCACATATAGGAATATCTGATGACACCAAAACATGAGGAATTCCTACTGGTGGATTTGTTCTCATAATCTGCCATCACGGAGTTTACTAAGTAAAAAAATCAAAAAAATATGCCTCATCTTATTATGAGTACTCAGAACTGATATTCTATGTACTATGTGTCCCATCATTATACATTATCCAACCACAAAAAATTATTTAAGAATATCATCATAGCCCATCAAGGTTCTTATCATAGCGGGGAACTACTATAACCTTATCAATACGACATATAGTCCATGAAATTATTACATTAGAGTCATGCAGAACAAAGAATATTTTGTAATAAAAAGTTTAATTAATATTTAATAAATTTAGTATAGACGTAATCAAAGTATAAATAGTTTTTTTTCTAATCACTAACTCAAACATACGACTTCTTTATTTTTAAGAATTTGCTCATCTTTTTGGAAATATGAACAATCTACTATTCAATTTCAAAGGACTAATTATTTTTAGAATTGGAGGAAATGTTATTCTTCTCTTAAACCCCATTTTCTTCCTTATCTTATTTTTTTATTGTAATATCATAGGTTATGAGTGACCCAATGAGTTCTTCAACCAACATGTTTGTAATAACCTTTTATTCTTGTATTATCATTACATTGGGTGCCCAATTACTATGAAAGATCCAAATAATATTCTTCACAAGTATATTTATTGAAATATCACCACCTTATGACTTCTTTTCATTATAAATATCAATTAAATGAGTAAAAATTTCATTTATAGACTTGTTTGGATGCATACTAAAGCTTTAAAAATCTTAGTAGTACATATAAAGCCTATTATATTATACTTTATTGGTACCTTCATGTGTAAATTATAACAAATTAGAAATTCAATGAACCATTTTACATATGGATACTCTATTAAATTCATTTCTATCTAAACTAAAATGAAAAGAATGAATTTCTTTACCTTTAAGCTCAAATGTTTCTATATAATCATGAGTCCATTTATCGCCCAGTTATTTTGTGGGGGTATAGAGATGAAATATAATTCTTTACACCGTATATCGTATACTTCTACAGAATTCAGAAACATGAGTTATCCAATAACTGTAGTTAGTATAATCAAAATAAGGGTCTCTTCCTATATAATTTCCTTCTAGATAAATTGGACATTAGAGGCTGAGACCATCCTTAATTGATCATTCCATTAACCAATTAAGGTTGTTGAAAATAGAAATGTCTCCTCATATTACAATTGCTAGTTGATGTTAAGATGTAAAAATGGGGGTGGGGGGGGGGGGGTGAATTTCCTTGATAAAAAAATTACATATTTTAAAAATAATTTTGATTAGATTGAAATAATTGAAGAGATATTTTGAGATGATCACAACTATGTGAATTATAAGTGAAGGTAATTAAAAAAATAAATTATATTAGTGTAAATTAAAATAAATAGAAGGTATATTTGAAAATGGAGATAACAAATAATCCCATAGGGGATCCCTATATCTCCCCCCCTCAAGTAACCTTGAGAGTTTTTGGTTTAAAAATTTCTTTTCAAAGGTTGTATCAAGTAACCTAAACCATTATTTTTGGTGGTTGCGACAATAAAACCAGTTAAAAAAAGTAAGAACCTTGGTTTTTAGTGATTTTACCAAGAAAAAAAATAATGCTAGTCTTTTAATGGTTATGGATTGAAACCCAATCTCCCCATGATTTAAGTCCAAATAAGAAACCAATCCACCCCTTCTTTAAATATTAGCAAGAAAACAAGAGGAAAATAAAAGATTATTTCTCTATGCAAGTCCAATGAAGAATAGTCTCTCCCCAAAATAATAATATAGAAAGAAAAGAATGGGTGAAAGAGAGACAATATAGTGAGAGATAATGAGAATATATAAATGAATAAAAGTAATCTCAAGAATGAATATACTAGAAACCATTTCTTTAAATCACCCTTGGATCTATATTTATAGTCTCAAGGGGGTCTAAGAGGGTTCTAGAGACTTTGATATTTGAATATATCCATTTGTAGGTGAATTAAGGAGGGAAAGACCCACTATAATATATAGAATTCTAGTTTTTATGGGTTCTATTGAGTAGAGAGAGGGTGCCACCGGCTAGCTGGTGAAACCTAGATAGAACCATGGTTTTTTCTAGACACCACCAACCCACCGGTAGAACATGGATAATAAATCTGTTCTATCCAGGAACCACTATCCATTAGGTGGAACTCTACTAGGTCATTGGTGGTTCATGCTAGTTGGAACCACCGAAAATGACAATTCTGATCCTTTTAACTCTTTGAATTGGTCCAACACTTCCATGGTAAATAATATCTAATAAAATCATATAAATTCACGAAAATAAATATATTAAAAAACAAATATGTGTTTTTGATATTTAAAACTACCCAAGAGGGTGAAATGCACAACACCTTAGGCATAACATTTCTGATAAAGGCATATTAGTAGACCCTAAGAAGATAGAACCTGTCATCTCTTGGAAACCACCAAAGAAAAACTTTTTGATACATATAATTCTAGGATTATAAGGTTAATATTACTTATAATTTCATGAATTCACACATATTGAATACTCTATGATTAAACTAATAAGAAAATTCACTCCATTCCACTGGTTTGATGATTGTTAGTAATCCTTTTTGGATCTTAAGTCCAGACTCAAATCGACAATGATTCTTATCTTGCTAAAACTCGAGAAAGGTTTTGTGGTATATTTTAATGAATTTGGGGGTTGGAATTAGATATTTTCTAATGCATGGACACCATGAAATAGCTTATAGAACCTAAAAATTGTGAATTCATAAAAATAATTATCCTAACCATGATTTATAATTGGTTGCGGTAATTTATGCTTTGAAAACGTAACATTATTATCTATTTGGTAAAAAATTCATTGCATTCACATATCATAAAATATTGAAACATATATTTTCACAAATTAATTTGATCCTAATATAAATAAAATTGATGGAATATATCTAAATGTATAATGGACCAAAATTTTATAAATTAAATTACATTTTGAATGAATAAACTCCATATTAAGTAATGTAGTTATAGAAAACACATACGCTATATTTCATTTGTTTATCTGGACTATTGTAAAATACTTCCATAATTTGTCTTTTGGGATTAAGAATACATTAAGAATAATAACCACAGTTAAAATATACATTTTACATTGTTCATTAATATTATTAAATATGTAGGGTTATGACAAAGTCTAATTGACATAGATGAAAGAAGCAACAACCTTGACCAGTAGGATCGTACACTATAAAGCCCATTTATCAGAGATTTTTGGGGACATGAAATCACTAAGAATTACCATTAACCAATCCCAATCCAATATTTAAAAAATGAAAATCAAGTGAAAAAATTTATTGGAGAAGGTAAAGCTTATCAATATCATGACCCAAACCATGTTTGCCAAACCACCCAAAGAAAGTATTACCATCACACACCTTACCCTTAGGGAATACAATAGCTTTAAAGTGTAAATTATCATATTTACAAAATTATTTTTGTAAAATAAATATTATTTTTTAAATTATCACATTAAAATTTTCCAATTATGATTATTTCTTTATTTTTTGAGACAGTCAAATTTTTGAACAAAAATTCAATACATTATAAATATACAATATGAATTATGAAATCATAATACCCTAATAGTGTTGTAATAAATACTATAAATGGAACCCACTATAAAAATATATTTATACTTTAAAATAAATTATTTTTGAAGTTATTTTATTAATTTTATAGACCTATAATTAATCCTCCAAGACCTATATTATATTTAAGGTTTCAAAAACAATTATTTATGAACATGAATCAATTCCACATAATGAATGATAATATTTTAATGATTTTGGTTCATAAATTAATAATATATTTAAAACCACTGCTCATTTGGAAAAAAATTGATCAAAAACCATGGTATGTTTTTTTTTGGATTTGATTATTTTATTATATAGAGTCCAAAACCTAAATTTATAAATTAAAAAAGAATTACCCTCTATTTTTCAATAAATACACACCAACATTTTATTACTATTTATGAAAAAAACATTTAGAACCATGTTTCTGCCCCCTCTATTTCTCTCTTTAAATCCCTCTAAGGTTTTCTTAAGGTCTTAAGAATTACCTCCTAAGCTTTTAAAAGAAACCTCTCAAGTATGGGATTCTCTTCCTCTTCATTTTTATTCAAGTAATATCTTTGTATTAAGACCATCGATTTCAAATTTTTTATTTTATAATGTGTCTTTTATACATATAATTACTATCTTATTATTACCATGTAATAATATACCACCTTTCACTATCATTAAACCCTTCCATGATCCTTTATGGACACCCATCATGTTGCCAAAATTATTCCCTGAATTTCCATGCCAAACTTTTGTGTTGTGAATACCCTTTCTCATTTTGACTCATGGGTATTCACCTATTTGCATATATAATTAAATTATTTATTACTTCCATGTATGTAACCCACAATCCTTGGTTATGGTATTAATAGTGATAAAAGAAATTATTATGTTGTATGATCTATATGGAACAAAAATGAATGTACATTATATGAATGTGATGGGTGGGACAAGAATTATATTTCCCTCCAATGAATTGGGTATTGTTTTTATCACTTGAGATAATATTTATGGTGTGTAGTTGGTTTCATAATTATAATATGTTCTGATATATCAATGGATATCCTAAGAACACTATGTTATGATGTATCAATAGTTCACCTGGACTTATTCTTATTATGTCATGTTTTATATTTCTACCACATTCCTTTGTTTCTCTGATTTTATTATTTTATATCTTTATTCAGTGTTCATGATTATGATTCCCAAACTTTTATGTCACCTTGATATTCCTCCTGACTCACATGTATTAATTTCATCATGTTATTCTTTGATTCTCCCCTTACAAGGCTTTACAGATCACCCCTTTCTTATGAATATCCCTTGGTATCCCATGGAGTTTTAGAAGATCTGTGGTTTTTTACGGGAATGTTAGGTAATTTTTAAATAATATAATTGTATAACTATTTCAAGTTTTTTTGATATGTATCTAATTACCCAAAGATACTAGGCCTCACAATATTTTTTTATTATATTATTTTTATCTTTATGTAATAAATAATGAATTAAAGTAAATAAAAGATATGGGTTTTTGTACTTGGTATCAGAGAAAGGTACGGTTTTAGGGCTTATGATTATAAAACCATAGTGAAAACCCTAGGGATTTGACTTAATAAAGGAAAAATCCCTAAATTTTTGTAAAGTATAGAGTGAGTAGTTTCCAAGCAATGAAATCCCTATCTCGATATTAAAAATAGATTTGGATATGGAAAATTTATACTAAGGGTTAATAACCACTAAAATGGGAGATTAGGTATTAACTCTATCATCACCTAGTAAAAAAAGAGGCCTCACTACACACCTCTTTTGACACTATCGAGGGGATATACTTTAGTAAATTCACAAGATATTTAAAATAAATTATAGAGGGAACAAAAACATATATGAAATTTTATGTTAGGAAATACACCATGGATAACATATATTGAAACATATAAATTCATAGGTTAAGGAATATATGTCATATTTGAGTTATCCATTCAATATTCATAGTTTTCGCTTTATGTGTTTAACAGTTTAAAATTATCATCCCTAATATTACCTTTATTTTAGTCAATGACAGGAAAAAGGAGGAACCAAGTTAGTAACCAATGTAATGGGAAATGTGATGAATACCCAAATGAGATTCTAAAATTTATTTGAGAAATAATTGAGAACATTATGACAATATTCACTCAGTTAAATCATGTTTTTAATTGAAATATAAATCATGTGGAAAACTCACAACCCCCCTAAGAAATAGAAATTTTAAATTAACACCTTTATAAATTAAAGGCCTCTAACTTTTAGTGGATATTATGATCCCTTAATCCAAAAAAATGGATCAAATCAATTGAAAATATGTTCATTGTTCTTCAATTCTATTTGAAATATAAGGTCACACTGGCTATTTAACTTATGGAGGGAGAAACAGATCATTGGTAGATGTTGATCAAGAATTTAAAGCCCAAGGATTAGATCCAAGTGATGGAGTGGAAATAATACAAGAAAATGGTTTTTCATAAATATTTTCCAAACAATATTTGACTTAATATAGATGGAGTGTTCCTTGGCCTCAAGTAATAATAGAACACATCCATCGAGGTGTATGGAAGAAAAATTCACAAGACATTCATGATATGAATCTGACTTTTTTCATTGGATCAAAATGTAAATGTGATCGATTATTCAATGGGTCAAATCCAAATATATGAAAATATTTGGAAATTAAAGACTTTCATATATACAAAGAAATTTTATGATGTTCCCTCAAATTCGAAATAGAGATCGATGAATTTAAAGAGTCTCATAGGTCTAGAGATAGGAAGTAGAGAATAGATTTTAATTCTAGTGTAGTGATGGAGAAATATCATTAGGGAAAAAAATTCTAACACCATAATTATCAAAAGTGAGGAATAAGAATTCCAAAAATTACCTAAAGGGGATAAGGAAATGCTTTAGGTGCAAGAAAGAGGAGAACCTAGATAGTGAATGATGATGGTAGAAACCTACCAATGTGATGGAAGAAAGGTATTCTCTAGTCAACCCTCATACTATTGTCTAATGTTTCAATTTTAAGGAATAAGAATAATATGAAAAACAATTCATGAAGACAAGGGTTATCAAAAATAACTAACCATAACAACCCCAATGGGATAAAGAGAAAGGGTGAGAATATGACATCAAAACTGCTAAGGTAGATCTTGATAATTAAGTGATGATAGGTACACTAAATATTAATTCAAGAATAGTGAATATAATATTTGGTTCTAGTTCTAATCATTCTTTCATGTCATGCGTGTTTAGTAGAAATATTCAAGCACCACCTCAAAACATGGTAGTTGAGTTATCAGTGAAAATAAAAAATTGGGCCGTTGTTGCATCTAAATTATATAACTTCTTACATATCAATATTTTTAGGTTTAACTTCTTGATGAACCTTGTGGAACTCCCATTAGTATAATTCAACCTTATTCTAATTATGGATTAAATTTCCTATATATTGGTAACATAAATTGTTGGGATATGGGAATCACACTCTATATTGTGAATCACCATCTGATTCTATACAATTTTAAAGAGGAGGTTTGATATACTTTAGAATCATCACCTCATTCATGGATATTATTTCCTTATAGGAAAGTGTAGATAGCTCAAATGATTGAGACTAAGGAAAATATCATCATTTATAACATGACCATTTTAAGAAAATACTCTGATGTGTTCCTTGAAGAATTTATTAGTCTTCCCCCTAGTCGAGGGGTTTATTTATCAATAAAACTTATACCTAGACCTTTTCTACTATCTAAGAATCTATATAGAATTTCCACTATTGAAATTTATGTTCTAAATAAGAAACCATAATAGAATATGGATAAAGGGTTTATTCACCCAAGTGCTTCACCGTGGGGTGAAATGATCATTTTCATCAAGAATAAGTATGGGTCATGTGAATCTATATTGATTATTGTGATCAAAAAAGGATCACAATAAATAATAAGTATCCACTTAGATAGATTAATGAATTGTTCGATTGGCTATAAGGGGCCCAATATATCTATAAGGTGGATCTTCGATCAGGAAAACATCAAGTAAAAGTAAATAAGAAGGACATACCTAAGATTTCTTTTCATACAAGGTACAAACACTATGATTTTATAGTGATTCCATTTTTAACTGACTAATTCTATAGATATATTAATGTACATAATGAATAGAGTATTTAGGGATTACCTTGAAAAAATTACGGTAGACTTTATATATTATATTCTTATTCTAATTTAAAAAACAAGGAGGAACATGATGAGCATTTGAATGTTTTACTGAACACCTTGAAAAATTTAAAGTTATATGTAAAGTATAGTCAATGTGTGTTTTGGATAGAGAATGTAACATTTCTGAGGCATGTTATTACCATTAAATGGACATTTATGGATCATTCAAAAATAGAGGTAATTGAAGGATGGTCTAGTCCAACATATATGATAGAGATTCAAGTTTTTATATAGTGATGAATACAAGGATATATTTAAATAGTTAAATAAGAGTATAATTTCTGGACTTATGCACACATTAGCCACTAGTTTTGAAGGATTTATGATTTACAATGATGCATCCAAAATGGGATTGGGTCATTACTCTTGAAATATGAGAACTTAATAGCCTATTACTCCCACTAATTAAAGATACATGAGAAAAAAGACACAAACCATGATTTGGAATTGGCTTCAGTGATCTTCACATAAAATATTTGGTGACATTATCTCTTTAGGTAAAAGTGTGACATATATGTGGATCATAAAATATTCAAGTATATGTTTACAAAACATTATCTCAATATGTACCTAGGAAGGTGATTAGAAATGTTCAAGGATTATGAATGTTCAATCTATTACCATCTTGTAAAGATAAATAATGTAGAAGATGCTCTGAGTAGAGCAGATCCTATAACTCTATCCATGATGAGGATTGAAAGAGATCCAATATTTTTAGACATGAAAAATATGGGACTGAGATTCATGAAAGGAACTCCATCCCACCTTGATCAAATAACCATTCAACAATCCATTATTAATAGGATAAAGGTGGCCCAAAAAGATGATATAGAGATATATATAAAGGTAGTGAATATTCTAGTGTTCAACTTTGATAAAGATTGAGCTCTAAGATCTAAAATGTGTATGTGTGTCCCATAAAAACAAGAATCGAAGAGGGATCTTTTGGATTATGGACATATCTCATCCTTCTCTATTCATATAGGAATCACTAAGATGTACAGTGTTTTGAAGCAAAACTTAGTGGGATGACATGAAGAGAGAGATTTTATAACTTGTATCTAGATTCTTAGTATGCTAACAAGTAATGTCTAAATGATATAAGTCTAAGTGTATGATGAATACTTTTTACATTCAAGTATTTAAATGGGAAAATGTTACCTTGGATTTAATCATAGTAATCCTTAGGATATCTAAAGGTAAGAGCACCATTTGGGTGATATTCAATCTCATTAAAAAGTCAGATCATTTAATTTCTATAATACATGATTTCAATTTTGACCAATTCACTAATATATACATAAAAGAAGTGGTAAGACTCTATGGAGTACCACTCTCCACTGTATATGATCAAGATATGTGGTTTACCATGATGTTATGGAGAATATTTTTGTAATAATAGGACACAAAGATGAGTTTTAGTAATGATTATCATCCTCATATGGATAGTTAGTCTGAGAGAACCATTTAAACTCTAGATGATATTCAAAGATCATGTTCAATAGATTTACAAGGATGTTGGGATAATCAACTTCCACTAGTAGAGTTCTCATATAATAATAGTTTCTATTCTAGATTTCAAATTGAACCTTGTGAGTCTATGCGTAGGAGAGATGTCAGACTCCAACATGATAGGATGAAGTTGGAGAGAATAAGCTAATATAACCTAATATTATCCAAGAGATGACAGATAGGGTTCAAACCATTCATCATGACATGGAATCCATGAAAAGACAATGAAAAATCTACACAAAAAAACATTGATGAGACCTAGAGTTTGAGCTTAGAGATAAGGTGTTCATTTATATATCACTGCTGAAGAAATTTATGTGGTTTAGGAAGAAGGGAAAGCTTATTACTAGATACATAAACCCCTTTTAATTTTTTTGATCCATTAGTGCTATGGCCTATCTAATATCAATCCCACCTAACTTATCTCAGGTATATGATATGTTAAATGTATCCCTCTTAAGGAAGTATATACCAGGCCCTTCACATGTACTGAATCTAGAGTTGGTACCCTAGTAGAGCAATCTTTCATACAAGGAGTAGCTGGTGATGATCTTAGATTATAGAGAAAAATTCTATGAAACATGAAAACTCACTTCGTTATAATACTGTATTATAACCATAATTTTTGGGTGGTGACATGGGAACAAGAAAAGGTGTTGGAAAAAAGTAACCTCATCTATTTTAGTGTAGAAAATGAAAATTTGAAGCGTGAAATTTTTGAAGGGGTGAAGAATGAATAATCCAATTTTTTTTTAAATTAATTTCCCTTTTTAATAAATAAATTACGTATTAATTGATATATTTAAAGAAAACACATTCACTATATTTTATTTTTTACTTTAGGATATTATAAAATATTTCCTTAATTTTCTATTGGGCTTAAAATACCATTAAGAATAATAACTATTGTTAATATAGCCATTGTAAAATGACCATTAATATTATTATATAGTATGTGTTATGATAAAGTCTATTTGACATATATGAAAGAAGTGATGACCTTGATCAGTAGGATCATAACTTATGAAGACCATTTATCAGAGCTTTTGAGGGTGATGAAATCATTGGGATTTTCCCTTGACCAATCACAAGATGAGATTCGACAACTATAACTTCAGTAAAATCATTTATAGGAGATATTAAAGAATATCAAGATCATGACCCAAATAGAGTTCACTGAACCACCCCATGAAATTACCACCATCACACACGTTACACTTAGGGTATATACTGGTGTAATAAGAGGATATGTATCTACACCCTAATATTATGAATTTTTATATTTTCCTTTTAATACAATAATGATTATATTTATCCCTTTTAATTATTATTTTATACATGATTATATAATGAGTTTGATAAAAATTAGATTTTGATACAAAGAAAATCAAAACTGTATTTTTTGGAAATATAAATTTTCAATTAAAACAAAATTTTTGATAAATAAAATATTTTTTGAAATAAATTTTATTTTAATTATTTTTTTATAAATTAATATTTATTTATATATAACTGATAATAGAATTTAATGAATTCAATTGAAATTTTTATAAGGATCAGAAAGTGGTTAGTGTTGTAAAAACCAGTATTTTCTAATAAATAAGAATTTTCATTTTAAAATTCTAAATTCCCATTTTTAGAAATTTATTATTTGTAAAATAAATATTTTTTTAAATCCGAATGTTGAAATTAGCTAAAGGTTAATTTTTCATAATTTTTAGAGACAGTCAAATGTTTGGGTAAAAATTAAATATGGTATATATATACGGTATACATTATGGAATCATAATAGCCTAAAAGTGATGTAATAAATACTATAACTTAATAAATTAAAAAATATATTTTATATTTAAAAAATGTATTTTTAAATTTATTCTATTAATTTTATAAACCTATAATGAATCCTCTAAAACATATATTATATATTATGAGTTTTAAAAAAGTATTTATGAACATGAATCACTTGAACATCATAAATGGTAATATTTTAATGATTTTTATTCTTATTCTATTAAAATGGTAAAAACCACTCCTCTTTGGAAAAACCCATGGGAATGTTTATGGTTTTGATTATTTTATTACTCAAAGTCCAAAACCCAAGTTTAGAAATTAATAAAGTCCCTTTTTTTCTATAATTACCCTCCCATGCTCCCATTACTCTTCAATAAAAAACCCATTGAGCATGGATTTAATCTACTTATAAATCTATAAATACGTACCAAGGTGTTAAAAATATGTTAAGAATATCCTCCCAATATTTTATAAGAAACATCTTGAGTAAGAGATTCTCTTCATCTTCGTTTTTATTCAAGTACTTTCTTTATATAAAGCCTTTTATTTCAAATTGTTCATATTTTAATGTGTTTTACACATAACATTACTATAATTATGATTCCCAAGTATTAATAGAACAGAATTAACTCTCATTAAACCCTTCCTTGAATGTTAATGTATACCCATTATGCTGCCAATGTTTTCCCTGATTTTCCCTACCAAAATTTTGTGTTGTGAATACTTGTCCCCATTTCTACTCAAGGGTATTCACCTAGTTATACCTATAATTAATTGATTTAGGACTTCCATGTATGTAAACCAAACTACTTATTCATGGGATTAAATGTTATAAAATACGTTCTTATATTTTATGATCTATGTGGAACACAAATGCATATACATGATATAAATATAATCAGTGGGACCGAAATTATATAGTCGTATAGTGCATTGGGAAATGTTTTTATCTCATGATATATCATGGTGCATGAGAGTTTATCCTAAGAACACTATGTTATGATGTCTCAGTGGTTAGTGTTGACTTATGTTTATGATGTCATGATTTATTTTGTTGACACATTCCATTATTTTATTGATGTTATCATATTATATAATGCTTCAATGTTCATGTTCATGATTATCACCCTTTTATGTCACCTTGATTTATCTCTTTACTTGTATGAATTAATTTCATTAATTTATTATTTTATTAGTCCCTTACTGGGATTTATAACACACCCCTTTCTTATGTACATCCCTAAGTTATCTCATGCAATTTTAAAAGATAAATGGATTTTAATGGCATGTTATTGAGTTTTTAAATAATGTCATTATATTTATATTTGATGTTGTCTTGATATGTATCTAATTAACCATATAAACTATGCATATTGATATTTTGTGACTATATTATGTCTATATTTATGTAATAAATCATGAATTAAATATTATAAAAGATATATGATAATATAAGATGTTTGAATTTGACTTGGTTTATACACTAGGAAAAGGAAATTCAAGGGATGATGCTTTAAGAAGAAATTCTTATATCCATCTTGTGAGAGAATACAATGATTAGTGGAAGTTGATGAGTTTTATTGTTGACATGCATATGGATTGTGTTGAATTGAATGAAAATGGAGTTTTCCTCTTAGTCACTCTTGTTCCTTATTTGATGGATTTATGCAAAGAGGCTCAACAATCAGAACCTGACTGTATTACTATTAGGTCAAACCTAAATGGTAGAGAGACCACATAATTTTGGATAGAGGATTTGATCTTGGAATTACATTTTCATAACTAGATTATAATATCCTAGTCTTTCCACGAGCATACTATTTAGTCATATCACCATTCTAAATGGGATAGTCACCTGGGTACTTAGAAAACGTATAAGATAATGACGAATGATTTATAGTTTTCTGATAATGAAAGAAATATTGTGACTTATGTCATGAAATTTTTCACTTGTAAAAAATTAAAGGATGATAATCGATGATCAACTAGTTTGCTGCAATCTATGACTATACTGATTTGGGAATGGGAGGAGATTGTCATGAAATTTTTCACAAGTTTATCACAAATGATTCTGAAGCACAATACTATTAGGGCTCTTATGGATTGACTAATAAATTCACCAAATATTCCCCTAATTAGAGAGTACAACATGGTAAGGATCTAAAAAATATGATATTTGTGAAGTGGTAAGGTTTCATGGAGTGTTGATATCTATTATCTTTGATAGAGATACTTGATTTAAGTCGTTTGTTTTTAACTCCTTAAAACAAGATCATAGAGCTAAGTCTAACATAAGAATGATATATCATCCTCATATGTATTGGTAACATTGAATATCAATTAGCTTTATCACTAAGATATAGTGTTGTTCAAAATATTTTCTATGTATCTCAACTAAAGAAGTACCATCCAGATCCTAGTCATGTGATTAGATGAGATCATGACACCCTTGAACCTGATGTGATATTTATCCATGAACTAGTTTAGGTTCTATATAGATAAGAAAATACATTGTGATGGAAATAAATTTACTTAGTATGAGTGTTATGGAATCATGGTAAAATTTATGTTGAGGATTGGGAGTTAGAGAATGATATTTTTAAGAAATGTAATGAAATAGTCAAAGACACCACCAATATCCAACATATTAAGGATATAAGGACCAATTATGGGGAGAATATTACACCCTTATTTTGAGGTAAATTCTATGTTATCATAATTTTTAAGGACTTTTTAAGGTTTTATTTAGTTTTCACGAGAATTAGAAGGTTTCTTGGACAGGTTTAGAGTTTTTTAGCATTTTACAATGCACCATTAATAGCAACACTCTATGATGGATGTAATTATGTGCTATGATTTCTCTTATAGAATACATGAAAAACAAAATTCACAAGGGATTCCATGGTTGTTGAGTAGATTTGGGCATGGTGCACTGTGGTTCTTTCTATGAAACACGACCAGAAAAGACCTCACCATGACATGGTCCAAAGCGTGGTGGGTCCAAAATGACATGGGTTTTCCAACACTCAATAGTGACACACTTTTGCGGGTTTATATACTTGTTATGATTTAAGACACCATAGCTACAATGGACACCACCAAAACTTAATGATGATCAAATTAGTTTTTTTAAAACACCTAATTCAAGAATCGTTCTTTAGAGGGAGCTATGGGATTTGAAGGGAGACTAGACGAGAGATTGTGGTGGAGTGTTAAATTATATTTTCAATCAAATTTTACCCTATATTAACATGAATTATTTTCTATTTAGATTTGGGTATCGATTCAAAGTTTCTTGAAGTGGATTATTGATGAAGTTTCATCCTATTATAAAGCTTATTCATTTCAACTCTATTGTATGATCAGTTCCATGGATGATCATACCTTATTGGATGTTACTGATAATCATAAGAGGTCGATTAACTATCTTTTTTATCCACTAATTCAAGAACTTAAAATCTTAGTTTTATTTAATGGTTTATGTGGACTTTTAAAGGAAACATTGGATGATTTTTTCATAGAAAAATATTTCTATTTATGAATTGTAAATGTTGTATTTTAAATGATTATTTTTTGTAAAAACTATTTTTGTTGCATGATTTTATATTTTGGGTTTGGTTTAATGATTGAAAGATATTTGATTACATTTTTTAAAGGATAAATTTATTTTAATAAATTAATTGGTGGGATACCATGAGATTCACATGGAATTGTTTGTGTTCATATTGCATTGGAAGATGCCTTTTGGGGTTAGGAAAATGGGTCAGTTCCATTGGGGTACCTTGGATTCATGAAAAAGTGAAAACTTGACTAGTAGAAAATGATTCTTATTATGGGTTAGAACTATTATTTGTTGGATTCATGAATGTTTGTGTGACGTGGGACAGGTATTCCAAGTGGAATAAATGGGTAAAATAATTTAATAATTAAATTTAATTGATCTAAATTAGTAAAATTCTTTATATTTCTTCTAGTTAATTATTTTTACATTTTGAACTATGAGATTAATTTTTCTTTTTTGTAGTTGCATGAATTATGATGTGTCTTGGGGGTTTCCTACAAGATTATATATTCACTACCTACATATATGACTTGGTATGTATATGAATTTTGTTTTTTCCTCACATGAGTAAAGGAAAAGTATCTTATTTCTCTAGTGGACCATCATTATGCAATAGTATTTGGAGGGTGGTTGGGTTTTGGATATTTCCTTGTGAATTTTTTGGAGAAATGACACATTAGTGTTACTGCACAAAGATATATTTGTGTTTTTGGATGTATGTATTATTTCACATGTTACTGCTAATATGATATTGTTGGTTTTCATTATTATTTTTATGTTTTATAGTTATATTTTATGCATCATATAGTTTTGGTTTGGTTGATTTTATATTCTAATTGAAAAGTTATACTTATTATAATGAAAAATCGCTCCCCTAATGATTTATTAATCCCTTGTAATTTATTGACTACCGTTCATGTTCAGGATATGTCACCTAAGGTTAGTGGAACCTCTGATATTTCCAAGACAATGGTTAGGATTAGGATGTTATAGGTCTGGACTATTTTGAATAATGTTTACCTATAATGAGTTTCATCCTTGAAGAGAACATCAATAATTTATCTCCAATTTAAATGTATCTTTTCTATATGATTCTGTCATTGATAGATCTAGATTTCTTCTTATACATATAAGAATTATCATAATATTATCTTATTAGATATTAATTATTTTATCATATCCAGTTTCCAATTCCATTCAATTTTCAAAACTCCAGGTTTAGTCTCTTAACAACCTTGTAGGCTTTGTTCTATAACTCAATAGATAGTTGAAAATATTTTCCATAGACAATTATATAAAAGGAAATACCAAAAGGGGGTTTTAGGTAGTTCTATATGCCCATAATATATCTTCAAGATTTTTTACTCGAGTCCTTTTGTTTGGGTAACACTCTTTCCTCCATATTCATTTTTATCTATTTGTTAGAAATTTTAGCCATCCCATTGGTTTGTAGGTGGAATGCAGTTTAAGTTTTATGATGTACTCCATACTTATTCATCATGGATTCATTGTAATTACTGTATAATTTTGTGCCATGGTCACTTATTATTTCTCATGTAACTCCAAACCTATAAAAAATATTTTATTTTATAAATTCAATCATAGTTTTAAAATAATCAGTTTATTTGGATTTTTCTTCAATCCACTTACAAACACAATCCACTGATAACAAAATGTTGGAAATCCCAAACAATATAGGAAATGTTCCCAAGAAATAAAATCCCCATACATCAAATATTTCATTTAAAATTAATTTTATTTTGGGTATTTTATGTCTTTTGGGAGTTCCACCAGTAAACTGGCAGTTTGACACTTTTTCAAAAAATCATGTAATTCATTGAAAATTGAGGTCGAAAATAAATTAGCTTCCAAAACTTTCATCGATATACTTTAAGATCCAAAATTTCCTCCATATTAAAGTTAACGAAAAAATGTAAGCCGAGACATCACCTATTATTCAGGAATATGCCTACTTATTACTTGATAACTATAGATCATCCATAAATACTGATCTTATTTGAAATAATATTTTAACTCTGATTTCAATTTATAATTTTTATGATTGGTAAAGAATGGAGGTACCTTTTAGGTGACTAGAAAATTAATTAAATTACCATACTTGGGTGCTTTATTAGATTTATATAGCTAGTCAATAATGAAGGAATCATTACTATTTGATTTAATAGGTGGGTCTACCTTGAAAATGTGATGAAATTTTCTCATGTGGTATGGTACCATATTTTTAGTACAATTATTGTCTTTGATCTCTAATTTGAATTATTATTTTAGTAAAATATAAATCGCTAATCTTTTATATACTTCAACATTCTTGATCAAATAATCGTAACCTAAATGGTCAATATAGATAATAAATTGACTTCATAATATTTAAGATCAAAATTTCTCTAAATCAAAAAATATTAAAAAACTCTTCTTTATTATTGGTTAATTTATTAGGTCTATATAAAATGTCTATGAAGTATAGGCTATCACTTTTGGGTCTCTATAATTTTTAGGAAGGTACATCTTCTATAGCTCTGTTCAAATTAACAAACAATATTTCGAAGAATTTTCCTTGTTTGGTGGGAATATTATGGGGGTTATGGTCAAGATTTATTTTATATTATAAAGAGATGTCATGTATGATTCATTAAATAAAAATTATATCACCTTATTGAGTAGTTTAGTTAGTGGGAAAATATTTTTTCTAAAGTCCTTAATAAACCATTTATGAAATCCACCATGGATTGAAAATGATCTAATGTGTCACATAGTTTTGGGGTAAGGCAGTGTAGAGATAACATCAATTTTGGACTTTTCCAATTTAGTTCCTTCTATAGAAATCATGTACACTAAAAAATTTCCTTTTTCTACCATGAAATATAACTTTTCAAAATTTAACACCGTTTTTTTCTCAATTCATATTTTAAAAACCTTTTTTCATACTCTCATGAAAAATTTGAACGAAAGTTCCATAAACAGGATAATCATCAAGAAATACCACCAATAAATACTCAATAAGGTATGCTAATATACTTACCATGCTACCTTGAAAGGTACTTGGGTAATTTAAAAAATCTAAAGGTATCTATTTGTAGGAAAACATACCATGTGGAAAAGTAAATATAATCTTTTATTGGTCCTCCAGATAAATTAGAACATGAAAGTACCCATAAAATTATTTAATGAAAAACTAATGACAATTACAAGAGATTATTTATAAAATTTGGTCTATAAATGAAATAAAGAAGTTCTCTTTTTTATTTAAAATGGTTTAGTTTCTTATAATCAACACAAAATCTCTAGCTGTTCTGAAATATTGAGGGAACTAATTCATTATTTTCATTTTGTATAATCATTCATTTAGTTTTATTTAGGAAAATTTGAATTGGATTCACCCATTTGGAGTCTATGATGGGAAATTTTTTTCAACTCCTAATAGTATTTATACTTCATTTTTCACTACTTCTAGAAGGGTCAGTTTGATCCTTCTTTGGATTTTATCACTATTTTAGACTAATTTTTAATAAAAATATTATTCATGTCGGTGGCATGACTAATCTATGGAATATCTCTTAGTATTTAGGCAATTAACCTGATGGTTTGTTTAAAAAAATTTAGAAGTTGATAATCTTGTTTGAGTTTTAAATTATTTAAATGATTGATAAAAGTTTTTCATTTTCTTTTAAATAGACATATTCCAAATTTGATGGCAGTAGTTTAAATTACTACTTAGGAAGTTTTTTATTGATGCTTCTAGATCAATGTTCTCTGTTCTGGCTATCTGTACTAGAAAAATAGTCATGATAGTGATGGTGTTTTGAAAAACCTGAAAATAAATATCAATAAAATATTTTTCATCATTTCACATCCTATTTTTCAGATTTAACTCACTTTCAAGAAATGATTCATCAGAAATAGTAAAGTGTTTTGAGAGATTCTCCTAATTGGATTATTTAATCAATAATTTCAATTTATTTCATAAAGAAACAGGGAAATTCAAAATGGTTTAACGTAAAAATAGATTTTCCTTTTGTGGTCATTTCATTGAATCAAGTATGTTAGTATTCATAGTTTATTCACCAAAAGTTATTTAAAGAGTTCTTTCATTAAATCGATAATTATTTTCATAGTCTTGAGAAATGGCCTACTTAAGATGATAGGGGTGTGATATTTATATTTTCCATCTTCCTTGTTCTACTACTACTAAGATCATATTTTTTTTACTAAAAATAGATCCACATAATACAAAAATGAAACACCACAACATAGGAAGAGTACATCCGAGTATTAGGGAGGTCAAAAGTAATGAAGATCAAGTGAATCTTCCTCTATAAGATTTACCCCATCCACCGTAGGAGCGCTCATACCAGGGAAACAAAAAACCCTCTCATGGTGCCTTACCTTGGAGGATAATAAATCCACTACCTTGTTTCCCTCCCACTATGTGTACAGTTTTTTAATCTGGTCACACAATAGACCCATGAATATTAGAATAATATATGAAATTAACTAAGGAATGATACCTGATCCATGATGGGAATTGTAAAGGGTGATTCAATCCATTTAAACCTACATCAAAATGGTATTTTCCTTCCTTCATAGGTATAGGCGTATGATCATCGCCCATGCCTCTACTTGAAGTGATTCACCAATGCCAAAAGTCACTGTGAAAGCTAGGGAGAAAACTCCCCATTGGTCTAACACTACACGACCTCCCCTTATCATGCCCCTGCTAAATTATCCATCTATGTTGAGTTTAAAACCATATACAGGAGGTAATAAGCTGACCCAATGCCCTTGATTAATGTGTAGTTTAGAATAAAAGTGATGCTTACCTACAAGGATTGGTCTGAGCGATGGGGAATCATCCTGGTTCCTAATGAGGTAGGCCAGGTCAATTAGTAACATCTTGGTCCTAATATCTTTGGTCCTTGTTGAGAATTCAACACCTTCAATCCAAGTGCTATTCCACACCTTCTAGATGCTCCAACATCCTACTAAAAGTATCATTGTTCTTGACTTCCTATCTATGCTCTTAGTTCACACTCATAAGAACCAACAATCAAGAAAATTAGACCCATTCTCATGATGTTCATAAATGCTCAAGAAGTCCCTGAACTAGATCTATATTGTTCATTCCCACTACCCTTCAAATAACAAGTAATCAACATTCTCTTTCCTTCAGGTTATACAACATATAAATATGGAAAATAATGGGATTCCAAGACTCTTGATATTATCCATAGTTGGTAAGGCCTGGTTTTGAATACACCACTAAAGCAATTTTTAGTTTGATGTATTCTTTTTACACCAAAAAAATTTCCCCCAACCTTCCTCAACCCCGGGAGCCACCGACACCCTCTTGAAGTCCTTCACCATGAATCCTACTGAAGAAGATTTAGTAAAAAGACTCCTTTCCAGATCATTATTCATCATGATAAGATCAAATAATTTCCACTACTTCTTGTACAGGGATGCATTAAAGAAGGTTGGATTCATAGAAGCACATCTGAACAAGATTTATGGGACTGGATAGCCCAGAAAACCAAGTCTTGAGTTATCCCAATTATGGTTTCAATATGAGATATCCCCTCTTCCTACAATCTAGTGTGTATGGATTTGAAGGAGTGTGAGATTAAGATGAATTATCAATCGTAGAGGTAAGGGGACACCTCTTGGCATGGTTAAGACACTATTTCTCTTCCTTACCATGAACCTACCCTAAAGAGTTTGTTCCTAGAGGACCTCCCAATCCAAATTCACATTCAAGTAATGGAGCATGTCTGAGAGATTATTAATGTTGATACCTCTCTTCCTCACAGACCTATCCATTATTCCCCATGAGGCCCAATGTTTCTTTCCTTCTAAATGAGCATCCTAGATGAATGTATCCAAAACATTATCAATGTGGGATATTACCTCTTTTGGTACTTTAGTATCTGAGAGGTGATAAATTGGAATAGATCATAGGATTCTATTCACCAGAGTTATTCTTCCACCAAATCAGAGGTACCTGTTCTTCCAATTTATAATCCTTTTAGTGATCTTCTCTAAAATTTTATCAAAATGGTGTATTCGGAGCCTAGATGGTGAAAAAGATGAACTTAGGTAATCCATAAGGAATGCTATCATTTTCTTGTCAAGTTCATTAATTCCTTTCTCCATGTTTTGAATCTATTATTCATTAGGGAATTAAAATCCTTATACACTTACGATAAAATTTTCAAGAACACCTACTGGGAATACAATGGTTTAGTTCAAAAGTTTCACAACTACTCATGTGGGTTTTCATTCTGTAATCTAGAGAGATGAATATAATAAGTAAGGCTTTACATTAATTAATGATCCTAAATCAAAGAGTGTGTTGGAAAACATTATACTCACCATTAGTGTTGGAGATATTGAATGTACTCAGATATTAAAATTTATAGGGGTATTTATGGGGTTAAAAGTGCAGAATCATTTTTACCTAATATTACCTTTTCATTACCTTGCAATATTAATCTCTTAGTGCACATGTATTTGATTAATTTTTCATACCATGAGAATTGGTGGATGGATTCTTTCAAAGGGATGTTAATATCCACCATTTTTAATATCTCCAGAATCTTTTGTTGTAGGGTGTGTTCATTATTTATCTTAGATGGTTTTACTCTAGATGGTATGGGAGGTTGGGGGTAATTTTGGTCTTTTATCTTGGTTTTAACTTTATATTTCATTATAGGGGTTTCTTCCAATGGTGTTTTAGATTCTCTTTCACTATAATAATCATCAGATACATTGGGATGTACACTCCCAACTTTGACTTGGGATAGTTTTTATTCACTTATTTTTAGTTCCTTTCCACTCCTCAAAGATATGGAACAACCATTTCCCCTTGGGTTAAGAATGGGATGAATAGAAAGTTTACGCAAACTGTGATTTTTCAATTCATTGATGAAAGTCACGATCTAGTCATGGGACCTCAAATATTCTTTCACTAGGTTATCCATATTGGATTTTTGAGTTTTATTTTATTGATAACTTGTTGATGGTTAATATCTATACTTATATAATGGTGGTGGCTAAATTTTTTATTTTATAACTTGATTAAAGTGTGGTATTTGAAGTTATTAGTACCCAAATCTATATTGAATGTTGGAATACCCTATAAACCATTGATTATTAGATGTTTTCTTATATATATACCTTTGTAACATTACATCACAACTCTATATCACTTGAAATTGAGGGAAACCATTGATGTAGCCATCCTAAGAGAAGCAAAGTTGGTACAATTTTGTAGGAGTGGAATGTGATAATTCTTATACTTTGTTTTGGTTCATCTATATCACTATAAAATTTAGTTCTTCTATTTTTTTTTCGAAAAATGGAAAGTGATAACTTTGTACCTCACATTACCCCCCTTATTGTGGTTATTGTAGAAAATTGTTGGAAGATTTGGGAGATCTTCTAAAATAGATCTCCAAATTTAGAAGGGGATTTTTTGAAAAGAGTTCTTCCATGAGGCATCCAAAAGGTTTTGGTGACTCCCCATCAATCCTTGGTAAAATTGTACAAGGAAATGGTAGTCCTCATGGGGATGGTGTTGGATGGTTGTTATGAGTTTCTTGAATCCCTCCTAGAATTAATAGAGAGATTACACAATTTCATGATTGATTCCATATATCTAATTCTTTAGTTGATCACTCTTTGAAGTTAGGAAATACTTTAGGAGGAATGATTTATGCAGTTCATCCTAGGTAGTGACTTCTTTAGGATAAAATCTATAGATCCACTGCTTGGTTCCTCCTTCGAAAGAGATGGGTAAACCCTTCTAGATGAAATATTATTCTAAAACTCATTTAGAATAGAAATTACTTCATACAATATAATACTCTTTTTAGTGTCAGTTAGGATAATCACCTACCAATCCATGAATCTTTAAAAAGTATTGAAACATTCCAGTTTTCAATTCAAATAACTATTGATTTATAGGGCATGGATGTTAATTATTAATGTTACAATTGAGTGTATACATTTATCACAAGTTCCTATTTACTTTATAAATAGTATCTTATATGTTTTAACTTCTTATATTGTCTGTAGTAGAAGAAGAAGACGAGGATGGGGATCTTGTCCATATAACCGTGTAAAATTACCTTTCCTCTTATTCAATGATTTTTAAGGATCTTAATATTTTCAAAATGATTTCTTCAACCTATGAATAGAAATAAATTAGGTGAGATGATCTAGATCTGGTCATACATTGTATTCATTAAAAAAAATCAATTCAAAAACTAGATCAATGAAAATGATACCTGGTTGATTCACAACCTTTCACATGGAAACAAAAAAATAAATTTTTAACCTAATAAAAATTTATTAGTAGTTTACTGGATATATCTTCAGAGTGGAGAGTGTTATGAGAGTGTTTTTATCTTATTTTATGGGTTCTAGGTGTCAGTGAAAATAATGTTTGACTATATTTGGTTGATTTTAATTAAATTAGTTTTAAAATACTTTTAAAGAAAGATTTATAACATTGAATATCCCCTCTCTATCTGTTAAATCATTATTCCTTATTCTCTCTCCCTTATTCTCTATCTTATCAAATAAAAACTCATATGACTACCCACCCCTATTTATTTAAATTTAATCATATTGATGTAATAATCTCTAGAATCTCTAATATCACCAAGAATAGTGATCATATATGTCGAACCACTCCTGGTTCATCACATAAAAAACTATCATACGAGTGTAGAAGCTCTAAGGGGCCTATATGTGAAAACTAGAGGAAGAGGAATAAGAATTTGAATTAATAGAATAAAAGGAAATTTACAAAAATTAAATATAGTTAAACAATTATAGAGAGAAATAGAATATAATTATCAATTATCTATTGAATTCTTCAACAAGGGGAAGGGGTATCCTCAGCTCACCCACTAATGGATTAGTGTGAAATAACTGGAGAATTTTAAAAAATTAAAATGGAAGAAAGTGGTAAACAAGTTTGATAAGTAGTTTTTTATTTTTTTATGGAGAGTGAGTTCCAAAAATAGTGAATGTATCCTTATTTTTAAAATGATAATTTCTTTTTTAAGAACATAAAAATTCCTCCCACATGAGATTAACAATATATTTTATATTCTTTAGGTGATTCCAGGATTTGGGAATATCTTAAATTTCAGTGCTGAACCCTAATTAATTCCTCTTCATTGAATGGTAAAAACATTTCCATTTGCAGAATTGTGATAGATTCCCTCTGATTCTAGAATATTCTATAACTTCTTTATGCCCCTCTAAATATGAGGTTTTATATGATTTAGAGATAAAGTGATTTATTGATTCATAGATTTAATTGATGTTGAGTCTTTCTATTTGGATTAGAAAGATTCATTTTCTAGAGCTGATTTGGGCTTACTAGGCCTTTGTGAAGGTGGGACTAGCTTAGGTTTGATGTTTTCATGTAAACTTCAATATTTGTCCTAATAATGTACTTGGTCTGTGTTTGGTGATCTTGATCCATAAAATGATACCTTAATTGATGAATATGTAAAATAAAATGGTATGTACTCACCTAAGATCTCACAACAGAAACATTGGGGAATAAATAGGCCTCACCACTCTTCATCTTGGAAAAAGAACATAGAAACACACAACACAATTCAACTAGACTTCTTACATGCTTGACATGATAGTTACTAGTTTGATTGGGTTCAGGAAACATTGAGTATATTAATTTCTTCTTGATCTCTAATCTCACTTTGCCTTAATTAAACTACAAGAACATGTATGACTAATAATCAGATTGGATTCAATGGAAGATTATATCATTCACTGTATTTATTGTTCTCTAAATGGTGGATCAAACCATTTTGAATTTTTGTGTATCTTTTGGATCAAAGAAAGATTGATTGAGGTTGGTATAATGTTCTCAGTTGGATAGAATTTTGAAATTACATCATTCAAATTGTATGTGTATCCTCCCATACCCACAACCATAACTCATGTCCCACTCTTTTTTTGGACTGAAATAAGAAGAAACCATACAATGAACCAAATTAATGAATTTGGGTCTTTAATATAATCATAAAATTATTAGTCTTTAACTCATATTTTATAGATTGGATGGTCGAGTTCAGTTACCTCCATTCTTTATTTGACGAAAATATTATTTAGGAATATTTCATCATGCTTGAGATGATTTTGTTTGTTTTTATTCATTGAGATTCATTCCTATTCTTAGACTCAGACTTGTGTGACCAACTAAATTTCATTATTTTTTAGTTAAAATAATCGATAGGAATCAATTGTTCATCGATATTAATCATTATCAATGATTGGTTTTTGTAGCTCAAGTCACACTCCTTCAAATTCTAGTATTTATTCTTGGTTGATTGCACACTCCTCAAATTCAATTGGTGGGATTGCATGTGAGATGCACAGTCTCACATTTGAGAGGACCTGGTTAGTGTCGCCATATCTAGTGTGGTTGGTTGATCTTTTCCATTTTGGGTAGCTTAGTCAAGGAATTCACATTTGATTACATAGGTTATCGTCTTTATAAAGGATTCATTTATTAGGTTAAAAGAATGACTTTTTAGTTGGTTGTGAGTGTCTATATTAAGTTGAAGGTAATTCTTGCTGTCTACTATAAAGGTGGAGGAGGAAATGATAGCTTTCACCCTGGAAGGGTGCGGTATGTTGATGGAAAATCTCACAATTAGTAAACTTACCATTGGAAGAGGATGAGAATGTGGTAAGTTAAAGGATGGTAACATGATCATTTCATTAGAAGACATAAAATCAGTATAATGACTATGATATTTCCTCATGGTAAGTTTCAATTCCTTTTTTCAATTAGTACACAAACTATGAGTGTCTTATATGACCAATTTGATATTTTTCCCAAATTTTTAATCATGGTAACATGAAATTGGACTTGTGGTTAGTTTTAGGGAACAATATCTATACTAACTGTGATATTTCCATGTGGTCATTAGACTGACTATGAGGCAGCCTTGATTACTTAATGTGGCATCAAATTGATATTTCCAAATTTCATCTTCTAATCTACATAGAAGTAATGAAACTTGAAATCTCAATTTCAAATAAAAGTTATGAACATCCAATTAAAATTTATTTTAAAATTATAATTCATTCCCAATTTTCCAATTAATAATTAATTCAATCTTTATCTCATCACAAATTAAAATTCCAACCATTAAAAACACATAGTTTAATATGAATTTTGAGATATTTAATTAAAAATGACATATATAATTCAAAATCACTATTCTACCTTTCTTCCAATTAATTTTTATATTTTAGTGTATTCCAAAGAATGAATAACACCAATCATATTCACAATAAAACCAATTTTAAATATTAATTCCAGGTTAAAATCAAAATTGAATAAAATAATTTAACTTTAAATTTTAAAATCAATGTATGGATTCACAATTACTTTAAAAAATGGAAAAATAATTAAACATAATCATTTTAAGACATTTTCCCATGAAGTATATAATTATAAAATATGAAACAAATGAATGTCTTACTCAGGTTTTTTAGGCTAATGGGGTGATATACATTGAAAAATAGTTAATTTTTTTTTGAATATTCCAACTCAGATCACATGAGCACTATTTACTCAAAATTCAAATGTTTTAATTTACAAGTAACTATTTTGAGATATTTTATATATTATTCATAGTGTTAAATAAATATTTCAATAAATATTCTTACTGCTAAAATTATGAGGAATTATGAGGATTTTTTTCAATAAGATTATTCAAAGGGATTTTTTTGCAATGACTATGCTATTATAATGACGAAAATTATTGATTATTTTGACTAATTTATTTTAAATTATCGAAGAATGACATATTGTAATGGATATACTTATTTTATATGTTGTTTATATTTTTATTTTATATTTATAATAATTTAAAAAATTAAGAACAAGAGACTCCCGTTCTAAAATATATAAACAGAATAAAATAAAATTAATTTTTTACTTTTAAATATGCTCATACTACTGCTATTCAAGAATAGTTTTCAATTTAAATAAAGAGAATAAAATAAATAAATAAAGTAAATTGGTAATAAGAAATATTGGTACTACTTGGAATAATTTTTTTTTGATATTATGTTCATTAAAGATAAAATTAAAGTGAGGATTGTTTTAGAACAACTGTATTTTAAAGATTCATTTTGATGAGAAGATTCATCCACTGTCAGTTATAGAAGAAACTATTATAGGTTAGAGTAGTATAAAATGAAAATATATAGGGTGAATTATTTTTAAAAAATAGAGTTAAATTATAAAAACCATTTTTAAAATTTTTATGATAACTAAAAACTTTTAAATACTTTAAAAATAGTAAAAGATACCAGTAAATTAGAAGATAAATTACAACGAAAAAACTTTATATATTTTATAAATTCATAATAACATAATAATAAGTGAATCATAAATGAATGGTTAATAATATTTATGTATGAAAGTATAATCATAATTTTTATTATAATGATAATGTGATAAGGAATAAACTAAGGAATATGATTTGATAAATGAGTTCTTCTAAAGTTATTTGATCAAAACTATAACTTCTAAACCAATTTATTAAGGGTTTATTGTACTAGTCCCTTGGATTTAATGGTAACCAAGATTATGAGAATCCCATACTTTTTAATTTTTTATAAAAATAAAAAATAATACAAGCGGCCCTATACTTTTAATTATAATATCTAGAAACCTCTAAGAGAAATAATACCTTTCCTTTGAGTATTTTTGGTAGGAAACTTGAGTCCCTAAATTTAAAATGTAGTGAGAACCAAAATGGAAGGTTAGGATGAAAGTTGGGATTAATAAAAGAAATATCATTTAGACACGTTCCTTATTCTCTCAAAATACAAGAAGAAACTGTAGGAGAGAAAGGGATAAATGTCAAAGAGCGATGAAAATATTTAAAAATAACACCTTTGGAATTCATATCCCTTAAATAATGAGAGAAATTTGATGATCATAGTACTTGGACATCGGGAATTGGTATATTTTCATGCCTCTAAAGTGTCTATTTATAGTCTCCAAAGTCTTTGGAAACATTTTAGGATAAAAATTTTGTTAAGGAGGTCATGGGCGATCGATTGAATTTATCTTACACCATAAAAAATGCTTATTTTACTTGGAAATCCTGAAACCACCGAATGCCTGGTAGTCTCCACCAGGTAGCGGGGGAACCTACTATAACTATCCAGAAACCTATATATCCCACCAGCTGGCCGATGAGCTTCAACTTCCAGATGGTGAACTATTTCTTCAAGGTATGATCTATCAATCACCACTAGCTGGTCGATGTTCCTCAAATGGGTAGCCAGTGGACTCTTACTACATCGGTGCTTCTTTCCTTATAATACCCACTAGTCAAGGCCTTGTGTCTGCTAGATGGTGGTGCATGGAACTTCCTAAAAACCACTACTTCCTAATAACCATATTTCAACACTTCTTATTGATCTAGGAACATCTATCTATGAGTTCAATTGGTCTATCAAGACTTAAAAAAGGATTTTTCAACACTCTTTCAATATTATTGCAATATTTAATCCTGATCCTCTAATAACCAAGATCCCTTCATCTTGAATCTTTATCAAAATAACTTTTAAGCACTTAAATGAAATCATTATACATTTTAAAGAGTGTTTGTGATCATTAAAACATAATATGGTGATAAGAATAATAATATCCCAATTTTTAATGATTAGAGAAACTTCAATAAAAAGAGAATAAAAAAAATCTATATAATACCGGAGATTTAAATAATTACTAAAGATTATATAATTTTATATACAAAAAATTCCCCCCATTGAGATTATAAAAAATAATTCAAGACAAAGTTAGTGTAAATAAGATAAAAATACTCTTATCATTATTAATGGGGTGTCTCTTCTAGGATCATTTTATAATTAATGATATTAGATCAACCTCAAATAATTCATTATACATATGAGGAGCCATTGAAAAAAAACTAAATAATAAATAAGATATTAATAAAGAAATATTTTAAAATTAATAAAACACATAAAAGTAACATTTTAACATATAAAATATATTCCATCATTATGTTTTAGTGAATATAATGTAAATAAACCATATAAAATTCCCCAGGAGTGTCAAAAATGCTTGCAGTAAAAGCCAACTACTTGCGACTAGGTTGAAGATCAGATTAAAAATCCAACCAAACCATTTGGATATAATAACCTACTAGTGTATTTTCACCAAAACCACATCCACTTGTTTTTTATTCATACATGAATGTTTTTTCATAGAGTGTCACACTCACACGACTTTACATAAATTATTAAATAATTGATTTTTTTTAAAATAAAGAAAATATTTTATTTTGAATACAAGTTGAAAAATTACTCAATATTTCCAATGTTATGATATAATTAGCAAAATATAATCATATAAAAATCACCATTAATAAAGTCAAAGAGACCAAGAGAAAGGGGTTTAACAATGATATTTACAAGTTAAATGTTAGTGAAAAAAATTCAATAATAATATCAATATTTTCAATGTTATTGTTAAAGAAAGTGGTGTCTCAGATCAAAGTTACTTTTATGATAACACTGGGTAGATTTTTTCAAGATACCGATTACACTAGTGTTGACACACTTGATAGGGAGATGATCATATATAAGCCCATATCCTAAAAGTGTATGTTTCATCCATATTATTTAGGTTCAATAACTCATAGTGACTATGTATTATTATTCAACTATAGAAAGAGAAAATAGAGTATTGACTCTTACTAAACCATGCGATAAAGGATTTTACTAATAGGTGTAAATCCCCCTTGTAATTTTCTTATCTAGTTATAATCCTTCAAAATCAGTATAAAAAAATAACAAAGTTCAAAAGAAGTTTCATTTGTATAAAATAATACAACATTTTTTGTTTCTTTAAAATATCTTAAAATTCATTTGATATATTTCAAATGAGATTATTTTGGATTTTATTAAAAATGAGTATAAAGAAAAACACTAAACATGATTTCTTGACGGGTTATAGTAAGGTAATGTAGAATTCCAATTAGACTTCAATAAAACTTGTTTTCAAATAGTTTACTAACTTTATCCAATGTTAGGTTTCATGTAATACTAAGGGATATTCTAATTTACCTAGCATAATCCATTAATTTTTTTTAAAAGATAATTAAAAGATTTACTTAGATATAAAAATTTTCTATTATAATTTTTTGAAATTTTAAAAGTAAGGAAGAATGTCAGTTCTCCTATAGAACTCATTTCAAACTCTTTATTCCTTAAATAAAAAAATACAGAAAAATTAATTCTTTAGTTGAGAAAAAAATAACCTCATTAATATAAATTTCATTATGAAATAAATAATTTGTGATTTGTTTAGAAGAATAGTTGAAGAATATTTTCCCATTTTAAAATCATTTGATAAAATGATTTTCATTAAACTTTCATTATAAGCCTAATGGGGTTATTTCAAACCATAAATAAAATTTGTTATCTTGAAAACATGATTCGGGAATTTAGGGTTTTTTAAACCTGTTGGTTGATCTAAAAAACATTTTTTTTAAACAAAACCATTTAAAAAATCACTTTTGATATTCATTTGAAAAAGTTTAAAATTAAAATAAACAGAAAATGACAACATGATTCTAATATATTTTATCTATAAAATTAGTGAAAAGGTTTCACCATAATCAAAAAATTATTCTTTATTATATCCTTTAGTAGTAAATATATCCTTCTCATTAGTGATATTTCCTTATTCATCATGTTTATTTTGCAAAACCCACTCAGTTCCAATAATTGGATTATTATCGTCTCATTCCACAAGATATGAAATATTCTTCATTTAAAAATATTTCATATTCTATGGAATGTCATTTGTCAAATTATCATCAATAATATCATCATCATGGGATTTAGGATCAATGTGAGAGAGATATTTATGTTCAACCTTATTTATGATTGACCATCTAGTATGATTTCTATATTGTAATTGACAGATAACCATTTTGAAGGTGACAATTATAGGATTTAAGCTATGACTTGGCTAAAGGATTAGAAAGAGTTTCTTTAAAATATTAAATTTCATTATAATATAGAGGATTAGGTAAGTTCAAAATAGCTTCGTCAACATCATCATAAATGTGAGGATACATTTTAGGAATATTTTCCTCAAATCTGATGTGAATTGACTCTTTTAAGGTCATAGTCACTTATTAGATAATCACTAGGATTTACTTGAGTTTTTGTTCCTAAGAAATATACATTTATCATATTTGGGTCCAAATATTCATAAGTTATCCTTGGTGTTGAGGATAAATCTTTTACAACTAAAAAATTTAATGAAACCAACTTTATAATTTTTTCATTTCCAAATTTCATTAGGTTTTTTTTTTCTAAAGATGGGTTTTATGAGAATGAAGATAACAATATTTCAAGAGATATTTAACTCCTCAACCCAAAATCATTGTTTTTTTAAAAATAAATTAATTGAGTCCTAGAAATTTCTTGTAGAGTCATATTTATCTTTCAATAACCATATTTTTTGAGGTGTTCTAGGATTGGTGAAGGAACAATGATAACCTTGAGAATTAAAAATTTCCATAAAGTGTTTGTTATGAAATTCTATACTATGGTTAATTATATGGGATATAAGATTTTTTTATTTTTAAATTTCTTGGAATATTTTTAAAAACATTATTATCCTCATTTTGATGATTTATTAAGAATAACCATGTAAATATTGTATAATAATTGGAAATTATAAAGGTATAATATTTACCTTTGATACTAGAAACCTTTGTTAGTATTAAATAGTCAAGGAAACTAGTTATAAGGATTTAGAGGCTTAAACATCCTTTTTATTTTTTAAGGAAGATTTTTGTTTCTTTCCATGTTATAAAGGTTCATAAACTAAGTTATCTTTGAAAAATAACTTGGGTAAATCTCATACTAGTCGGTCACAATTAAGCTTGAAAAGAGAGTGAGTGTTATAATGGACTAGGTGATAATGATAAAACTTCGAATCATTAGCTTGTTCACATATCAATATAAATTTTTTACTTTTAAATATATAATATAACCATTTTAAAAATTATTTTTGGTAAATAAATGTTTTCCTTTAGAATTAAGAACATTAAAAAATCATTTTCAAAAGTAATTCTAAAATTGATATCACATAATTGACTAATACTTTGTAAATTAAGATTAAATAAATTATCAAGTAAAACATATTTAATATATATATATATATATATATATTTATAAAAACTTATCATAACAATAGTGATGATTTTAATTTTTGAATAATCTCCCAATGCGACATGTCATTCATCGAAATTTTCCGGATGATTTAATTAAAAAGGATTAAGACACATGTTCCTTGAGAACCCACTATGAATATACCATGTAGCTTCATGATTTTTATTCTCGAGACTATTTTACTATAAAATATTAAGATAATAATGTTTTGGGTACATATATTTTCTCTAATTAAGTTAACTAATAAAGACCTTTTAATCCAAACTTATTTTGAACAAAAGTTTCCATTAGAAATATGAGATGTGAGACAAATTCTCTTTTTTCTACCATATCTATAATTTTTTAGCTACATTCATATATAATATTCCCAAATTTCTTATAATAAATAAAAAATTTATTTTGGGAATTTACTTTTTTAAATTTAGGCTTTTTATAATTTTTTGAAAAACTATATTGTTTTGAAATAAAAAATCCATAATTACTTTTAACAACTCATTGGGAGAAAAAAATTATAATTAGATATTGATCATCATGGGAATAGTGAGAAATAGTATTTTATAGATATTTAAATTTAGATTCAAAATTTTCAACATTTGGATGCACTTTTAGTTTTAAAATAATAAATTTCTTTTAAAATTTTATCTTTTTAAAAAATTTCTAGATTGTATTTATTTTTAATATAATTAAATTTTAAGAAAGTTCACTAAAATAGTTTTGAAAAAAATTGATAGAATAAAAAATATGTTAATAACTTAATAAAGAGGTTAAATGAGTATAAATGAATGAAGTAGAAGACGTATAATTTACTTCATTACATACCTTGATATTCTCTAAGCGACACTTATAATTTTCATCGTTTTATTTGGATGATAAAAGTGAATTCTCGATAGCACTTCATGTTGGAAAGTTTAGTGATTTTTTAATTTTCTTATTTTATTTTAACTTCTTATTCAAGGGAAAATATAGCTTTATGTGACCCTTAATTTTACAACTGAATCATGTAAATTGAATTTCATGATTTTACTTTTTGAAGTGATGAAAATATCTTTCTATTTTTCTCGTACTTATTCATCTTCATGGGACAAAGAGGAATATTGATGTATCTTTGGGATGTTTCATCATTGATTAACTTGAAAAAAACAATCTTTTCAATTTATTTGAACTCATTTACTTTTTTTTAACTTTTATTTTCATAGTTATCTCATATACCATGAGTGATTCTATGATCTCCACAACTGTCATATTCTTTATCTCTTTAGCTTCTTGGATCATAGTGACTTTGGGTTCCCAATTAAATTAAAATACCCAAAATATTTTCTAGAATAAAGTTTAAATAGAATGTTTATCTACAATATTATTTTTACCCTTAAAAATTTATATGAATAATGAAAGTTTTTAGTAATACATTTTTAGATGTATTGAAAAACTATAAATATTTTGTTTAAAAATATCTAATATTATATCTTTGACTTTGTTCATTCCATCATGGGTTAATTATAAGAGTTTTATATTTCATGATCTATTTTTCTTATATAAATTCTATTAAATTTATTTTATTATAAACCATAATGCATGTAATTTATAGATTTACCCTCTAATTAAAATATAGAAATATCATTGGGGTATATTTTTCTTATTGTTTCAGTAGTAGGTGAATAACCATGTATAACTATCTTATATACAGAATGAACTACTGATCTTAGAATTTTAGAAATTAATTTCTTCCAATAACCATAATTTGTACTATCAAAATAGGGATAACGAACCATATAGTTTCATTTGGGTGAATCATGGGTGTTTGAAAAGTCTATTTATAAAAACAATGTTTTTTGAATAACTACTTAAGGATTTTGAAAAGTAATTGTCTTTAAAAGAGTTTAAAATAATTCAATAAATATTTAATTTAATTCAATATTCCTCTAATACTAATTGTAGGTTAGAGTAAGATAAAATGGTTATAGGATGGGGGGAATAAGATTTACAAAAAATTAATGATTAAAATCCCCATTAAATTTTTTGATGATAATTAAAACCTTATGAAGAATTTAAAAGGAATGAAAGATACAAGTAAATAAAAGGAGAACTCATAATATAAAAACCATATATGTTTTATAAAAAAGGAAGCATATATTAATAATGTAATTTTAAAATGAAAAATTAATCATATTGATGTATGAAAGTATAATAATTACAATTATTAAAAAGATAAAGTGATAAAGAATAAAATAAAAAACACAATTTGGTAAGTAGTTCAGATAGAGTTATTTTATGAACCCTGAAATTAGCTAACCCTATTTATTTATAGTTTAATTTATTTTTAACTTTAATTTAATGTTATCTAAGATACCAAAATTGACTTTATTTTTAATTGGTTATATTAAGAAACTGAAATACAATCAACCCTATATTTTTAACAGTTGTAGCTAGAAACTTCAAAGAGAAGTAATACCTTTAATTTTAGAAGGTTTGAAAAGAAAACTGAGTCTCTCACTTTTAAAGTCAGTGAGAAACAGAATAAAATAAGGTTAAGAAGAAATATGAGGTTTTTGGAAGAAATATCATTTAGGTATGGTATTAATTCTCTCAAAATATAAGAAAATACACTAGGAGAGAATAAGAAAGATATAGAAGTGTTTTGAAAAGATTTACCAAGTAATTACACTTTTAATTGAGATAAACTTAGAGAATAAAAGAAATTTTAGTACTGTAGGACTTAGAACTTAGGAATTGTTATGTTACTATACCTCCAGAGGTTCCATTAATAGGATCCAAAATCTTTGGGACCATTCTAGAATCGAATCAGGGTGATGGAAGTCATTGGGGATCAACTTGATCCATCTCAAACCATAATAAATTCATATTTGATAGGATTATACTGAAATTATTAGATACTTGGGGGGCCTCTACTGGGTAGCTAGTGTACCAGATGAAACTCCCTAAAAACCTACAGATCCCACTAGATAACTAATGATCTTCTACCAGGTGTTTGGTTGACTTTTTATTCAAGGGTGGCTCTGTCCACCAACATCGACTAGCTAATTGTCCTCCACTGGGTATCCAATGTAATAATTTTTCATTATTACCTCTATATTCACGGAAGTAGAAATATGGGTCCCTATAATAGATATCCGGTGCAGCCTACAGCTCACTGAACACCACCATGTCTTAACAAAACTTCAATTGGTTCAACACCGCACAAGGACTCTTGAAATTTACTCCATGTGTTAAATAGGTCCATAAAAACATCAACAAGGATTATTTAGTGTTATATCATGATTTAAACAAGATATCATCATGATCCTCTAATAACCAAGATCCCTTCATTTATAATTTTTCACAAAATAATTTCCAACGACCTAAATAAAATCTATAGACACATTAAAGAGTATCGGTGATCATTACAAATTAATAATATGAGAAGAAAAATAAACCATGTGTTATCAACTATATTCATTTATATATATCATCTAATTATATTCTATGTTTTAGTTTCTTATACGTGGTTGTTGGTGAAGTTTCAACATATTGTACTCATTTGTAAAGTTATGTTCCAAGTACTTGTATTTAGATATGGGTAAGTGTTAACCACTTTCTCAATTATAAGGTCATTAGTAAATTTAAATGAATTCATAGTGAAATACTTGTACTAAGTTCCAATTGATTTCACTCAGTTGTAAGATCCATATGGAAGGGATTTGAATAAAAATCAACAATCTTGCATTGGGTGTTTGTTGAGTGAATTGGTGGATTTTTTCCCCAAACCACTACAAAGACATTATGTGTATTTATCTATACGTTATTTTATTTATACTTCATTACTCATAAAAAAATAAAAATTTATTTAATATAACTTTAAATGGAAGGTTTTAATTTGGTGAAATTATTTAAAGGACTTAATTCACCCCCTCTTAAGTCTTGTTCATTACTTATTTCAGACAAAACATGGTATCAGAGTAGTTATTTTACACGATACCATCTCTTTTATGAAACCAAAACTTGGTATTAGAGTTGGTATCTGAATATATATATATATATATAGAATAACCATATTTTATAAAGAGTGTATATCCTTTCCGCCTAAAAAATTGGGAGAAATATTCAACTCAAAAAAGGTTAATGTTTGATATGATAGAAGTTATGTATTTTATCAGTTATCCTTATTTTAATAGTGATAATTATAGTTTTAATAAATCTAGAATGATTATATATTTTAAGAAACATGGTTTTAAAGTTCATTTGAAGGTGATGAAACCTTATAAGATTCCTTATAGTGAACCTAAGTCATGCTGGGTTGTACAAAATGGTATTATGATTTATATTCAAAGGCAATGAAATATATTATTTGTTTATTAGTATATGATGAGTTTAAAAAAAGTTTATCATTTTGAAATAAATCATGATATGTGGTAAACTACTGTAATTTACTATAAAGGAACTGAAAATGTAATGTAATTAAGATACAATAATTATATGAAAACTTTTGGTACATTTAGGATGTATAGTGATGAAAGTTTTACTCAAATGACTAGAAGGATCACTAAAATAGTGAATTATATTACAAATTTTAGAACAATTATTCCAGAATCAAAAAAATCCCTGAAAATTATTAGATTTTTAGTTGCTAAGTGAAGTGAAATATCTACTACTATTAAACAGTCGACACTTATTAATGTGGTAAAATTGAAGAAATTAATTGCAACAATCAAAATGTATATAGCTGATATGAAAACTGAATTTGATGTTTATAAGTTAGTAAAGAAAGAAAATTATTCTCTTAATGTTTCATCTCATTCGTTGACAATATAGTATTTTAGATTCTAGTTATGAACCCGAATAGAGTAGTAGAAGATTCAATATGTTTTATAAGAGGAGAAAAGGAAAATTTTAGAAGGATGATGGAAATAAAAAGGTGGATATATTATATTAATGTAATAAACAAGGGTATATGAGACCTAACTACCCTAAAATAAATTATTAAATTAAATCAAGAAAACCATATTTCTAGAAGTATGTAAAAAGATATGTAATATATAATTGGAAGGATTTTTAGGATTCTAGTGAAAAATATAACTCAAACTTTGAAGTTTTTATCTCAAATAAATTGGAAAAAATATATTTTAAGGATAATATTGAATTCACACAATCATTTTTATGTCATAATTCAAATTATAAAATTAATCCTCAGGTGAGAAAAAATAAGACTTATTTAAATATATTAACTTAAAAAAAACCCAAAATCTGTAAATAAATCCTATGATTCTATTCTTATTGAAATGTAAAAATTATCTAAAAAGATTTTAGAATGAAATTATAAAATTTATAAATTTGAATCTTTTTATCCCTTTTATGTTAGTAAAATTAATTATTATTTAGTCAAAGTTGAATTTTTGATATTTTTTGATAGTGTTTTTAATAAATGGGTTGATTATCCTGAAAAATCCATGGTAATGTCAAAGGAAATTATTTTAACATAGAATGATAAGATACAGAAAACATAAAAAGATATATTGAAATTATTTTTTTCCTTGTTTAAAAATATGAAACATGTATACTATTACTTGTCTTCATTATGGTATTCATGGACACTATGAAAATTATTACCATTTTAAAGTTCTTCACTTTGTGGTGTTAAAAATCCCTATATTACCAAATATTTATCTAACTTTATGTCTAGAATTTCTATTCAAAATAATCATATTTGTTTATCTAAATCCATTATTATTGAAACCACCTGGGAAAAATGAATATGGATACCAAAATTAAGATAATTTTGAGTATACTCTTTATAATTTATTCATGTTTTAATAATTACTATTACTATCACCATCTTTTATTCATTATTCATTATTATTATTTGTTATTATTGTTGTATAATTATTCTATTGCTCTCAAATTTTTTGTTAATGGATTTTTTTTCTAAGAACAAGATATTATGTTTTTAAAAGTTAAACAAAAAAGAATAGTTGTCTAGAAATTCAGACGAATCTGAAGAAGTCGAAAAATTTGAATTTCTTTAATTCTTTACTATTACATATTCGGAGAAATAATTTTATGTATTTAGTGGATGGTAGAAATTAATCTTAAATATAATCTTGGTTTGGAAATTTTTTCAATTAATGGATGCTTATATACAATCATATTATATTTATGTATGAGGTATTGTGTAAATAATTGGTTATGTGTATAAATTTTATTAATTCTTCACACTGAGAAGATTTAATCTTATTGTAATGATCCAAAATTTCACTTCCTATTCTCCTTAAGTAAATATTTTTTTTCTAAATTAAACACCAAACTAAAAGAAGCTGTGATATGTTAAACTAAAATCTAACCATTATATTATAGATATTAGTTAGCGAGTATATAAATAAGTAACCATATTATGAGATCTATGAAGAAAAAGGAGATAAATGGCATTAGGCAGTGCAAGTCTCCATTATGAAACTCATTTGTCCGAGATTGGAAAGCAAGTAGCTTCACTAGGGCTTGCCTTAGACTAAGCCCAAGTAAAACTCAAAAAATTATGGTATGAGTGTAATCAGATGTGATAGATATTCAATCTTGTGGAAATTTCCATGAGATACATGCTAGTGGAATCATAACCCTTGACTACCACCAATGCTTTCCTTATAATTAGATATTATATGAATATATTTAGGGGATATGTACCTATAAATTAATATGATATAATAAGGTAAATAGTAATGTAATAATTTATTTATCATAGTTATTTTACACAATTTACATTTTTAATTTTAATGAAAAGGGAAGGTTTATTTACCAATGCAATGATAGTATTATTGAGATAATTTTACTCTAAAAAAATTACCTCATTTAAAAAATTAAAGTAATTATATATTTTTGATATGAACTATATATTTAATATAATGTCACTTATTTTATTAGTAATTTATTTGATATATGAATAGGAATAGTTGATACATTGAAAAATTATTTTCTTATAAAGAATAGTCTCTCATTACATTTTATGAATTTTTTTAGAAGATAAAACAGAAAATTCTAGATAATGAATTTTACAGAAATAACATTTATTTTGGATTTCTAATTTCAATATTAGTTTAAATTTAATTCTTGATATTTTTCTAAAATAACTAATTTTTAGGTGAATAGTAAAAATATAGTTTAAAAACTATAACTTTATAATTATATAAGTAAGAAATAGAAGTTTATAAACATTTTAATTTATCAATGATGTTTTTTAAAATTAAAACTAAACATTATAAAATAATATTTTTAATTCAGAAGACCTTTGATAAAATTTTTATGGACTTCTGAAATAATTTTCAATAAAAACCATTTTTATTGTTTTATTTTAATTAAATCACAATTTGGTAAATTTTTTTTGGGATATATTTTAAATTCACATAAATTGTATCTTTTTTATAATAAACCAATTTATTTTTTGAAAATTAAATGCATTGATAATTTTATCCAACATAGATATTTTTAACTTATAAATAATCTTTTTCTAAAAATAGGTTTTTTCTCCTTACATATCCTTTTATAAAAATTAATTTTTCATAAAAATATGGATTTTATCTAATAAAATGGATTTATTATTTTCAATTAGTTTTTCTGAATTATATAATTGGGACATGTAACACCCCGAACTTCCATGATACGCTTCTCATTCAATAATGCAATAGCTTGCATTGTACGCAACTTTGAGTTCTAACACACCGCAACTAATCAAAGTAGCCGTTATGAATAGTAATAACCACTTTTTAAATTTATAGAAATTTTATATTTCAAAATGGACTTCATTTTTGTATTCCTAATATTGAAATTAGCCTATGTTAAATTTTTGGTATTTTTCTGAGAACTTCTAATTTTTTATGAATAGTGAAAAATATTTAAAAACAACTTTTTTAATCAAAATAATTTATAGTGATAAATTATAATATTTAGTGGTTTTAAAGTATAATTAGAATATATTTTTACCATTTTATCCAATGGTGGTCATTAGAATTAATTTAACATTGAAATTGGACATAAACAACTGCCAATCTTTTGATATAAATTGTTTCTTAAAAACATGCTATTTGTTGTGATAGTCGGGATTAATTATAAAATTAATTAATGCAACTTATATGATTGGAATTTTGTAAAATAGAAATAATTTTTGAATTCGGAATATCAATTATAGCTTAGGGTGAAATTTTAGCATTGTTCTGAAAAACTTCAATTTTTGATGAATAGTGAAACCACTAAGTGGTCGTTAAATAACTGATTTTTCGTTTAAATGAAATATTACCACTTCTGTGATTTGATTTTCAAAAATCCGATATACATGGTTGTCATTAATAAGTAAAACGTAGTTCAATGAGATTAAAATTATTTTTGGTGAATAGTAACTTTTAAGTTCTTAATCGCGATTAGAGGTAATTAGTGTAGTTTAAGGTAAAAATAATGTTTTAATAATATGAGATGAGCTCGACACATGTCCTACCCACATTGGATGTGCCATGGCCGAACAATACAATCCATGGGTCAACTTGGGGACCCCATGGATCCACTTTAGTTGGAAAATGACATAAATACCTTTTATTTAATGTTAAAGTAAAAAATGACACAAACATGAAATGTTTTACTAAAACAATTTTTACATGGGGTTATACAAGTCATATTTTTGACTATAAATAGTAATTGGAAAGATAAAAAGATATCCTATATCATAGTATTTTTTTTAATAATTTTTAGACATCAAATAAATTAAATTATTGATAACATCATGATGATGCAGCGATGACCTCATTATTTAACAAATTAAATAAAATGGAAAGATAATGTAATATCTAAGACCTACACATGTCCAAAACCTATTGGATGGGTGGATTTCAAACCCTTATCACCTTAGCCTCGAATTATATAAGTGTGGGATCTCTAAAATCTGAAACTCATTTTATAATAAAGTGACTTTTCTTTACTTTCCAAGAGTGCCCCTCCTCTCCTCTTATAAAAGGCCCCCACCTCTACCACCTCATTCACACTTTCAAGCCATTTGGCTCAGCCAAACTCTTCCCAAATACTCTCCCAACTTCCCCCTCTTACTCATAGAAGCCTCAATTTGGGCATAACTCTTCCCAAGGAAGCCTTTGGCTCAAATCAAAAGAGTTACCCGATTTTACGGTAATGTATTCTCTTATGTTGTTTTGTTTTATTTTTCTTCTCCAACCCCATAAACTCTTTTTATTCATTTATTTTGTAACAACAACAGTATCCACAATATACTAGTATGTTGTTATAAGAAGGATTCGAGCTACACTTACACACACCTACATCTAATGGTTAAAGAACATACGGTTTCTGTGGATGGCGAATTTCGGCCTCGCGAAACAATGATTGTTCAACACTCATAAAACACCTTCAAAGGTGGCCATTAAGATGTCACTCTATTTATAAATGATATATAATACGTTTATGTTTTACTTAAGGTTATGTATTTTTCATTTATTGCATACCTTTATTATTCCCATTATGGGTAAACGTGATATTTTCATTTTCGGAAGTGCGGACTACCGCCCCCTCAAAGTGATTTGAATCGTTAATACCATATGTGGGATGTATAAAGGATGGAGTAAATGATATTATATATGATGTTATACTGGAATTATAATATACCTTTATATCATTATGATTTCATTAAATACGAAATAGAAATGAAAGCAGCGTTCATGCGTACATACGGCTTACCGTCTCCATGAATGGTGCGTTTCATTTCTTACCTCTAAACGTTATGGAATATTATAAATGCATGTATATACTGGATATATATGAGATATATGATATCTATATCATGAATATAATTCTTTATATAATGGATATATCACCACATGAACAACTTGTAATTATAAGAATTTTATTTTTGACTCAAGTACCTAAGATCGACAAAATGACCGTTATAAATTTTAATAATTACATAATGTTCATAACATGGTAATAAGGGATATAAAAGGAATAATGAACATGAAAAAGGTTCTTAATTAAATAGAAATTAACTCTAGTTTATTATTCAAGAGGTTAAAGAACGGTTGAGTCAGGACAAGACGCAAGGTAAGGGAACTTCTTAACCCAATTTCCATTCTTTGGGTTAATCTACTACTTTCAAATTACGTCATGATATTATTATGTCCTATCTTGTAGTTGTACTTTATTTATGTGTAATTATAGAGAATACACATAATATATCTATTTTATTTAAAAAAAATTATCTTTGTAAAGGACTTTGTCTCAATCTCCTTTCATTGAGGCATATTTGGTTTTATACACAACTTTCTTTTATACGGTGTATAAACCCCATTGACTTTTATGTTTATTAAAAAGGAATATTTTTATACGAAGCATTTACTAAATGAAAAAAGGGAATGTTTTTTTCATACGTATGCCGAGACAATGACTTCTCCGCCGCCGTGACCATTATTTGAGTTTCGTCTTCCTTTACAAGCCATAGCTTTTTTTAAAAGAAAAATAAATACCATGTTTTACCTTTCATTTATTTTGGTATTGAAAATGGTTTTGAAAGTGTTTTTATTATATCAATGTGTTGTATTGATATCTTGTGATTGAAATGTGGAAATTTTATGTTTCCTTTATGCATGTTTTATGTGATACGATTATGTTATGGTTTATGATATGTTTAAACCTATTCATATGAAGAATGCATTGGACTTAATAAGTGACTGGTGGAGCCCGCTATAGCTCCTTGATGCATCGTCAGGTCTCATGAGACAAACTAGTGTCTTGGCACGAGGCCTTGACCAAATCTTATTTGTGGTCTTGGCACGAGGCCTTGGCTACGTGGTTATAATACTCTGGCATTATGCATTCCATCAATATGAAAGTGGTTATTGATATTGCATGTGATTATTCGACTAGTAGAATATTCATGTGAGTAGGTAAATGACATTATTTAATTTCATTTTTTCCATATTATGCTGAAGTTCAAGTTTAAAAAGGATTTTGTTTTAGTTATACATTGCCTTAAATGTTAATGTTTATTTATGAAAGCTTCCGCTATATTGTTATCCTTACTGAGCATTTGAGCTCACCCCTTTCAATATTTTAATTTTTCCAGGATGTGAAGAAGTATATTATGAATGACCTGTAGGGATAATATAAGGGGATATGAAGAGAAGATATTGTAGTTTTGTTTTACTTTATGATGTAATGTAAGACTTATGAATGTATCTAGTGTTTCCAAGGCTACTAAACTAATCGGTCTTTCGAGGCTTGATCTTTTGTGATCATGCCAATGTTATGAAGTAATGTAGTGACTCCGGGTAGCTGGGGTCAGGGTGTTACAGTTGGTATCAGAGGCAGTTTAGTACTAACCTTGAAGCTAGATTTAGATAAACTCTGATTAGAGCACATAGCCCAAAGATAGACTTTGAGGATTAGTATAGAAGAACTTCCTAGAATTTTGTTATTGTAGAGATTTTGTGAGTTTTCCGAGCAATACATCCCTGTCTAGATATGAGCAGGTAGAGGCGGCTATGGCACAGATGTACCTAGGGGTAAAACCCGAAAACACCGCTTTGAGCTAGACTCGAACGGGAACTGGTGCACGACAACAGGCCTTGCTGCACTCTTGGTTACGACACTCCTGGGGGATATGCTTAGGATAATTCTCATTTTCTTTAGAAACCACTATGAACGGTTATGAGTATATACTTTCTCAAAGAAAACCTTTTTATGATTATGGATTATATCCATAAATAGTTCAATTTATGTTAAGTATTTTATAAGTATGGAATTATCTATTTTGATTCATAAACTAATCTAGTTTATGCCATTGTATAGAAATGGCGCCTAGTGGAATGAATGGAAACCGTATCAATGCACGCAATCTGTGTAGGGATTTCCCTCCTGCTCAAGATAATTATTGTGGATCTAGAGATACAACTGGTGCTGATCAACTTATTACCATACTGGGACAACTCACTCAAGTTATCAATAATAACCTTACTCGTATGGATCACCCTGATCCACAACGTGGAGGATCAATGTTAGACCACTTCATGAGGAAACAACTGCCAACATTTAATGGGGGTACAAATCCATTAGTAGCTGAGCAATGGATAAACTCCTTAGAGAAAATATTCCATGCCTTGGGGAGTAGCGAAAGGGAGAAGGTTGTCATGGCAGTTTACTGCCTCACTGGAGATGCCGATTAGTGGTGGTCGCTGATTCAAAACACAAAGGAAGATGATGACGTATCGAATATGGAATGGAGGGAGTTCAAAGAGCTTTTCCTAGAAAAATACTATCCTCGTGACCATCGAGCAGATATGAAAAGATAATTTTTGAGTCTGAGACAAAAGGAGGATGAGAATATCGCAAAGTATGAGGCCAACTTTACAAGGTTAGCGAGGCATGCTGCAGATTATATACGTAACCCAAGAAGTAAGATTGATCGTTTCTTTGGTGGGTTAAAACCATTTCTCCATCGAACATTAGTCTCACAAACCTTCTCGTCATACAAAGATATTGTCTCGTGTTCTATCAAGACAGAAAATGAATTCTCTAAGTCTTATGACAAAAAAGTAAAGCAAGAGAAGAAGAGAACGGTGGAACAAGAGACAGATAAATGGAAAAAGGGAAAGAAGTATTTTCTATTATGTGATAATTGTGGGAAGAATCACCCTGGTACTTGCCTAAAAGGAATGGGAGTTTGTTATAAATGTGGGGAAAAAGGTCACCAGGCGCGTGATTACAAGGGGAAGAAAGAGGCTATCAATGTTGAATGCTACAATTGTAGGGAAATGGGGCATTATGCAAATGAATGTCCTAAGCGTCAGGGAAACTTACCTCAGAAAAGGCCAAGGGATCAAGGAAAATCTTATGCTGTTACTACAGTTGAAGTAGAATAACTAATGTATTGGTGCTTTTGGACTCATGGATTATATTCTGGTTATTAGAATAATGTGATATATATATAAGGATTGTACTACAGTACTTGTTGATTTCAGTAAGGTTTTAATATGATGAAGGTAATTATATTATTATTATGTGACAATAAGAGAAACTTTACTTTGTTTGGGGAATCTGATAAATTGATTTTGGAATTAAGAAACCTTTTAGAGAAAGTTTAGATAGAGTTATTTTGGATAACTATAATGGTTGGAGTGGATTAAGATGATCTTGGATAGTATTGTTTAAGGATAAAAAAATTTATAAAGATTATTTCTGGAATATTATAATACTATAGTTTTAGGAAAAGGATAAACTGCAGGGTGGGGCATTACCCGTCGCGTCGGACAAAGCTGCAGGAATCGAACCCACAACCATAGTGCGACAGGCCTTTATTTCCTACCACTAGCCTACAGGAAGTCCCTGGTTATTACAAAATAATTTTACTAATCTAAATGGTATGTGTTAACATTTGGAACCTTATACAATTAGGATAAGTATAATATTTTTGAGTTCTATTATCTTTTTGAGTGAAAGATGAGTTGAAGGTTGAAACTCTATTTGTCAAGCATAAATATATATATAACTATCTCTTATTCAATGAATAAATTAATTCTTAAACTTCAGTAAAGGGATATTAAAACAAAAAAATGTGTTTTCCTAATACCTTATGTCTTGTTGAACTAATGATATTTCAAATCAACATAAATTGAAGGCTTTGAGGCCCTCAATTTGACAGTTGATTGTGATTGATGACCTCAATCACTCCCTAAAAATATTTACGTTTTTCCTCCAATTATATGTCTCTAATTGACACCAATGTTCTCCTAATCGAGATCATAATTGGGTGGTGACTTTTTCATTTCCGTTTCCCTCTTATTAAGGATAAATTTTATTAATCTTATTTCCGATGTGGGTTTTCCACAAAGGTATTTTCTCTTTTCAACCTTTTATTTTCAAAGAAAAAAATTTCAAATTGCGAGGACGCAATTTATTGAAGGAGGGGAGAATGTAACACCCCGAGCTTCCATGATACACTTCTCATTTAATAATGCAATAGCTTGCATTGTACGCAACTTCGAGTTCTAACACACCACAACTAATCAAAGTAGCCGTTATGAATAGTAATAACCACTTTTTAAATTTATAGAAATTTTATATTTCAAAATGGACTTCATTTTTGTATTCCTAATATTGAAATTAGCCTGTGTTGAATTTTTGGTATTTTTCTGAGAACTTCTAATTTTTTATGAATAGTGAAAAATACTTAAAAACAAATTTTTTAATCAAAATAATTTATAGTGATAAATTATACTATTTAGTGGTTTTAAAGTATAATTAGAATATATTTTTACCATTTTATCCAATGTTGGTCATTAGAATTAATTTAACATTGAAATTGGACATAAACAATTGCCAATCTTTTGATATAAATTGTTTCTTAAACACACACTATTTGTTGTGACAGCGAGAATTAATTATAAAATTAATTAATGAAACTTATATGTTTGGAATTTTGTAAAATAGATATCATTTTTGAATTCGGAATATCAATTATAGCTTAGGGTGAAATTTTGGCATTGTTCTGAAAAACTTCAATTTTTGATGAATAGTGAAACCACTAAGTGGTAGTTAAATAACTGATTTTTCGTTTAAATGAAATATTACCACTTCTGTGATTTGATTTTCAAAAATCCGATATACATGGTTGTCATTAAGAATTAAAATGTGGTTCAATGAGATTAAAATAATTTTTGGTGAATAGTAACTTTTAAGTTCTTAATCGCTATTAGAGGTAATTAGTGTCGTTTACGGTAAAAATAATGTTTTAATAATTTGAGATGAGCTTGAAACATGTCCTACCCTCATTGGATGTTCCATGTCCGACCAAGACAATCCATGGGTCAACTTGGGGACCCCATGGAGCCACATTAGTTGGAAAATGACATAAATACCTTTTATTTAATGTTAAAGTAAAAAATGACACAAACATGAAATGTTTTACTAAAACAATTTTTACATAGGGTTATACAAGTCATATGTTTGACTATAAATAGTCATTGGAAAGATAAAAAGATTTCCTACATCATAGTAGTTTTTTTATAATTTTTAGACATTAAATAAATTAAATTATTGATGACATCATGATGATGCAGCGATGACCTCATTATTTAACGATTTAAATAAAATGAAAAGATAATGTAATATCTAAGACCTAAACATGTCCAAAACCTATTGTATGTGTGGATTTAGAACCCTTATCACCTTATCCTCTAATTATATAAGTGTGGGACCTCTAAAATCCGAATCTCATTTTATAATGATGTGACGTTTCTTTACTTTCCAAGAGTGGCCCTCCTCTCCTCTTATAAAAGGCCCCCACCTCTACCAACTCATTCTCACTTTCAAGCCATTTGTCTCGGCCAAACTCTACCCAAATACTCTCCAAACTTCCCCCTATTACTCCTAGAATCCTCACTTTGGGAAGAACTCTTCCCAAGGAGGCCTTTGGCTCAAATCAAAAGAGTTACCCGATTTTAAGGTAATGTCTTCTCTTATGTTATTTTGTTTTATTTTGCTTCTCCAACCCCATAAACTCTTTTTATTAATTTATTTTGTAACAAAACCAGTATCATCAATATACTAGGATGTTTTTATAAAAATTATTCAAGCTACACTTACACACACCTACATCTAATGGTTAAATAACATACGGTTTCTTTGGATGGCGAATTTCTGCCTCACGAAACGATGATTGTTCAACACTCATAAAACACCTTCAAAGGTGTCCATTAAGATGTCAATCTATTTATAAATGATATATAATATGTTTATGTTTTACTTAAGGTTCTTTATTTTTCATTTATTTCATACCTTTATTATTTCCATTATGGGTAAACGTGATATTTTCATTTTAGGAAGTGCGGACTACCGCCCCCTCAAAGTGATTTGAATCGTTAATACCATATGTGGGATGTATAAAGGATGGATTAAATGGTATTATATATGATGTTATACTGTAATTATAATATACCTTTATATCATTATGATTTCATTAAATACGAAATAGAAATGAAAGTAGCGTTCATGCGTACGTACGGCTTACCATCTCCATGAATGGTGCATTTCATTTCTTACCTCTAAACATTATGGAATATTATAAATGCATGTATATACTGGATATATATGAGATATATGATATCTATATCATGAATATAATTCTGGATATAATGGATATATCACCACATGAACAACTTGTAATTATAAGAATTTTATTTTTGACTCAAGTACCTAAGATCGACAAAATGACCGTTATAAACTTTAATAATTACATAATGTTCATAACATGGTAATAAGGGATATAAAAGGAATAATGAACATGAAAAAGGTTCTTAAGTAAATAGAAATTAACTCTAGTTTATTATTCAGGAGGTTAAAGAACGGTCGAGTCAGGATAAGACGCAAGGTAAGGGAACTTCTTAACCAAATTTCCATTCTTTGGGTTAATCTCCTACTTTCAAATTACATCATGATATTATTATGTCTTATATTGTAGTTGTACTTTCTTTATGTGTAATTATAGATAATACACATAATAGATCTATTTTATTTAAAGAAAATTATCTTTGTAAAGGACTTCATCTGAATCTCTTTTCATTGAGGCATATTTGGTTTTATACACAACTTTCTTTTATACGGTGTATAAACCCCTTTGACTTTTACGTTTGTTCAAAAGGAATCTTTTTATACGAAGCATTTACTAAACGACAAAAGGGAATGTTTTTGTCGTACGTATGCGGCGACAATGACTTCTCCGCCGCCGTGACCATTATTTGAGTTTCGGCTTCCTTTACAAGCCATACCTTTTTAAAAGAAAAATAAATACCATGTTTTACATTTCTTTTATTTTGGTATTGAAAATGGTTTTGAAATTGATTTTATTATATCAATGTGTTGTATTGATATCTTGTGATGGAAATGTGGAAATTTTATGTTTCCTTTTTGCATGTTTTATGTGATACGATTATGTTATGGTTTATGATATGTTTAAACCTATTCATATGAGGAATTCATTGGACTTAATAAGTGACGGGTGGAGCCCACTATAGCTCCTCGATGCATCGGCAGGTCTCATGAGACAAACTAGTGTCTTGGAATAAGGCCTTGACAAAATCGTATTTGTGGTCTTGGAATGAGGCCTTGGCTACATGGTTATGATAGTCTGGTATTATGCATTCCATCAATATGAAAGTGGTTATTGATATTGCATGTGATTATTCGACTAGTAGAATATTCATGTGAGTAGGTAAATGGCATTATTTAATTTTATTTTTGCCATATTATGCTGAAGTTCAAGTTTAAAAAGGCTTTTGTTTTAGTTATACATTGCCTTAAATGTTAATGTTTATTTATGAAAGCTTCCGCTATATTGTTATCCTTACTGAGAATTTGAGCTCACCCCTTTCAATGTTTTAATTTTTCCAGGATGTGAAGAAGTATATTATGAATGACCTGCAGGGATAATATAAGGGGATATGAAGAGAAGATATTGCAGTTTTGTTTTACTTTATGATATAATGTAAGACTTATGAATGTATCTAGTGTTTCCAAGGCTACTAAACTAATCGGTCTTTCGAGACTTGATCTTTTGTGATCATGCCAATGTTACGAAGTAATGCACCGACTCCGGGTAGCTGGGGTTGGGGCGTTACAGGACAATATTATTTTTAGTCCTTAAAATAAAATTTCTTCGGTAAAAATTAGATATCCTGGTAAAACCAAAAATGGTAAATGTAAATATTCTAAAATAAAAGGACTTATAAACATAGTTAAAACATATTTTGAAATTAATATTTGAGGTATTATAAACCTTTAATCATAAAAAAATATATCATTATCAATTTTTGAGACTTCTTGACATGTGAAACATGTTCTCCCTTCATATTAAATTTAAATATTTAAAAAACTTCCATTCAAAACCCTTAAAAGGGACCTATCACTACCCCTTCGATAAATATATGAAAAATATATTTAATCCTTATAATATATAAATTATCCTTGTTTTATTACCCTATTCCTTTTACTTAATACTTTAGTTACAAGATATTAGGTTAAGACCTCTATTTCAAAAGAATCCTCCAAGGAAAACTCAATGATTTCAATGTGAGTACTCTTTTTTATATCATATTTACCTCTATATATAACTTTAAAAATTGTAATCATCTAATTAATATAAATATAAATTATTATTTTTTATAATAAAATTTATTATTCTAATCAAATAACTAGCAACCACTTTTACACTTTTCTAATATGAAAAATGAATCTATCATTTGTGCGTTGTGCAGACTACCACCTCCACATAGATACGAATTCTATTTTCACCATGTAATTTATTCTATGATTATATGTGAATAAATAAAGAACAAATACAATTATTATTATGAAAATTTAAATTACAATCCACATTATTTCCCTCTCATTCTTCGAGAGAAGAAAATGTCAATTGGGTATTGTGAGGACCACCGCCTCCAAGAAGTAATATATCTTATTTTTTAAAATGTTTCCTTTTTTATTTATAAAAATATATTAAAATATTATCCAAAACCTTATAATTATCCAAATAATATCATTATTCTTCTTTAGTAATGATACTATTTGAAAATACATAACTTTCATAATCATATTTATCCAACAATTAGGGAATATTCATATTTGATTCGTTTTAACTATATACTGGAACAATGTTATAATATAATATAATCGATGAATATAAGAACTTAATTATAGATTATATATGATATAAATGTGTAAATAATTATTTTATTTCAGTTATATATATTTTTTATTAATATTAAAATCACTAATTAAGATACTTCCATTAGTTTGTTTAAATCACAGAAACATTCTTTCCCCCAATTTCATTTACAAGAATCATAACTAAAAATATCATATAATGTAATTATAACCTTATAAAATACCAAAATACATCAATTAGATTAAATTTTACGAATTTTTAATGAGGTTATTTAGTATAATAATGAATAATAACATCACTATTACCAAACTAGTTTAAAACGACCAATATTACTCACACCCAATATAGAAAATAAACAACTAAATAATTATTATAATTATAGTGAATAATCGTGAATAAAGTTTATAATTGGTTAGATATATGAATAAGGTTTTTCAATAGATGATTAATATATTTATTTTTTTATATAGGAGTTTAAATTTCTTTAGTGGATGTTATTAATTAAGGTAAAAGTTTATTGTATCAATTTTTCATCCCCTGAGATATACTTCCTATTATATAACATGTTTTCATTGGAATTGTATACCTAATTCCAAATGAATTTATTTTACCATATTTACTTAATTCACACGGTTTGAAGATCCATATCATGATTACTATTTAAATGTCTTCTGATTCAAAATATATCAATAATGTAAGATTTTTTGTTAAATCAATACCCTTCATTGAGTTATGACAATTCCTCTCGAACTTCTTTCTTAAAATATTGATTTTATACACACTAAGAGCTGATTTATTGGTAAATTATCTTCATCTATATTAGGAAATTACCATTTAATTCTTATCTATTTTACTTTGTTAAAATTTCATTCCCAAAATGGATATCATTATTTCGAATAATTCCTATCCACATTAATGACAGTTTCCCTTCCTTGTCCATAATTACATTTCCCAAAAATATTCTTCTTTATAATTTAAAACCTAATTATGTGTTATCCCATGTGACTTATATAACTTAATGCTAATATTTTAAAAAGTATGGTTTGTTACTCTTTTTATGATGTGGATTTTCAACAATGATATTTCAAAACATTAAAAAATGCTTCCCATCCTTTCAGATCAATTATTTTATCTTCTAATCCACATTTATTTAGATACCATTTATATATGTTAAAGGATCTATTATTGAAGTTTATTTTTTCAAAGGATTTTTTAAATGTTTTTTCTTCAACTTTTTAAAAATAGTTTTTTTAAAGTGACCTATTGTTTTTTTATTTTTCTGAATTTCTTCTCAAATCTATTTTTAACATTTTTTAGCGTGAAAACATCTTTCAACAATATTTTCATTTTATCTGAAAATTATTCTCTATATTTTCATGGTTTATAAAAGAAATTAATTTTATATTATATTTATAAAATATTTTTTTAAAAATGATTATAAAATATCAATGATATTTTTTATTTCCAATGATTTTTTAAAACTCCTAAAAAATATTTTTAAAAAAAGTCATTAATGTGAGTTGAAAATTTAATTTTTTGGTCTTTTATTTGTTGAAAATACCGCTAATTTAATCCAATACCAGAAAAATTTGTGATTTTTATTGAATTTGTGAATTATGGAATTAGTTGAAAAATGAATCAATTCTCAATATTCAATGATTTATTATTTTTAGAGATAAAGAGAAATCCACATTTTTATTTTGAAGAAAAATGAAATTCAAACATTTTTTTATTTTAAACTACGAATCTAAAATTTACTGATTCAATTTAGAATTAAATTATTAAATGGATTTATTTTTGGAGTTTCAATGTTTTAATCATTTTTGAATTAAATTAAAATCCATATGTTTAATATTTTTTGTGAATTTTAAACTTAAATAAATGTTTTTTAAATGATAAAAATATTTATTTTGAAAATTATGATTTTAATTTTGTTATTTTAAATAATTTTAAAGTAATTTTAGAATAAATTGTATAACTATATTAGATTATAATTTTAGTGTCTTTATCATTTTTAAATTAATTTAAAAAAGTATTCATTGAGTCTCAATTGTTAATTTATTTTTCATGTTGGGAAAAAATTACAAAGGAAGCATGGTCTTTTAAGTGACGGTACCCTCCAAGAAACTACAAGACTAATTTCAATTGACCTTGCCTCAACTTATCTTAAGATTACACCTGAATATGTTTTACTGACCATGCTCCAAACATTGATAAAGTGGAAAAGTGACCACATATACAAATGAAACCCCAAAAACAGGTTACTGTAGGATGGCTCATACCTACCACATGCCTGCAGTCACTTCCCATGGGATTGCATATTCCCCTAAAGCCCCCACACCTAACTATATTTAACCTACCTAATATTAATGGTTTCTTAAGTTATCACTAATGTGAAATAAGTAACTTCCAGCCCTAACTTCTACAAACCTTCCATAATTAAGTCCTACACATTACCCTAGATTAAACTAGATCTGAAGCTCCCTGATGAATCTATGATCGCCTATAAATCTAAGAAAGGATGAACACCTTACCCTTGATATAGAAAGATCCTTGTAGAGAGTAGTATTCCTAATTTATGCCATCACATGAAGATCCAAAGAAGTTTTTCATTATTCCATGATTTTTTGACCGAATAAGACACACACTTGAGCTTGTCCTGATAAAGAAGTTATCACCAAACTAAATTTAAGGTTCACCATTTGAATGAACTCAACTAGTACTGAGGACAAATAAATTCCCTGATCTTTAAATTTTTATGATTTTTTGATTTGATTTCTATATAGATGAAGATAGAGGGTGACATAAATGTACCCCATGGTTTAGATTGTGAGTCTGTAGGAGAGATCACATGAGGATCTTGTCAAAATTAGAAAATAAATTTGAGTTGAGAACATCTTCTTATTGAAAATAGACCAGTATTGAAGAGACCCCACAAAAAAATTGATTTTGTTGAAAATGAGGGTGACCTGTTAAATCTTGACTATAAGGAATATATCTTGAAAAAAAATAATATTTTTAATTCTAAGACAACCCCCTTTATTGACCAAATACCTTTCTAGGACTAGAGCAGGATCACTCCCATTTAATCCCACCATTGAATCCTAATTTCTCAATCCATACATGAACCAACACATGCCATTCTAATATCATTCCAAAATTTTTCACATGAGGATTAAATATAAAAATTCCACTAAATCTATGAAGTATAGAAACATTTATACTTCTTAAAGGAGTAAAATAATGATCTTTGGAGGAATATTTAAGCAATAAATGTGATGTTAACTAAATCCATCTCCACAGTTGGACACGACACGCGATGTCCAACTAGTTGAATAAAGAGCTCAAGTATTTTCACTGATTTTTGAGAACATGCTTTGATGGATATAAATATTATCTCATCTCCCATTTTAAGTAAGATCAGGACCTTGGTCTTCAGCCTTGTTTTGATTATCTGAGAATTTATCTTCTATATTTTATTTTATTTTTCTAATTATCATTCTGTTTATCATGCCATGACGTTTTTTATTCCTTATTTTATTTATGTTTCTCACCCCTATGATGTCACATTGATCCTAAACTCTATGACCTTGGAGTGATAACCTCCTAGTGAATTGTTAAATTTGAATAACAGTGGTGTGTGTGAATTTATATGTTTAAAATTTTTACTCCATTTTCTATGAATTTGGTAGCATAGTAAAGATGGAGTGTATATGAGGAAATCCTCACTCTATATTCCATTAATTCTATTAAAATCCTCTACTTATTTTAATTCAATGTATCCCTCCATTCATATCATAATTTATTCTAGTGGGTTCGTGTGATTTGAATGAGAGAATGGTATGTGATTACTACAAGGTGATTGTGTAAGTATATTCACTTGACTGAGGAGTGTGCATTCCCATTCACTAAGGTGAATATATGGGATTCCAAATTTGTTTTAGGGATCCCTAAGGATATTGGTGGTTTCATACTAAAATAAAATAGTATTGGCTGTATGGAATAACAATATTTTGATTTATAAAATTTAAAATAATTGAAAATGATGATCAAACCCATATGGATTAACCCTAAGACTATTTATATTCCACACTAACTGGTTCTTTCCAATTTTCATTTTATATTAAATTTATAAACCTAAAATAAAATATATATTCTTTTTAATTCTATATGTGTTCAAAATGAAGAAAAATATATATTAATAAGGGATTTAGAATAGTGAAGGAAAATGCCACAAATGAACCATGGGAAACAACCTTGGTTAGCCCTATTATTTATTCCATTTTTTCAATAAAATAAAAATTCAGTTTTAACAAGGTATGTGACAACTACATGATCAAATTGGCACCATTTTCAGGGAGTTAAGGTCTAGTTTTAAATGTCTTTAACACAACTTTAATTAGTGTTTTCTTCATTTTCTTTATTTTTATTTTGTTCTTTATTTATATTTCCCTCTAATCTAGGTTAATTACCATATATGGACTATTATTTAATGTAAATTCACATCTATTCACGAGTTTAATTCCCACAGGGACCCTTAGAGATGAATTTCTAACAACCAAACCACAAGTAGAAACATTTTTTTATACACCAATGGGTGGGAGGATGGAAGATTCTACATAAAAAAACCTATATGCCATAAAAAATAAATCCCCCCACACCATCAATTTGAAGATGATCCTACAATAGATAATATCCAAAGTTACATCAATAACTCCATTCTCAGGGACTAATAGGTGAAGGAACAAAAAGAAATTCTGAATGAATTGAGAAAAATTTTATTTGAAGTAGTTACTTACCTCTAATAGCTTGTAGAACAAAGAAATCCACAAGAAGTTAAAGTGTGAGAGCCCATGATCTTGTCTCAAGTGGATTTTAAAGGAGAGTTTTTATAATCTGATGATATCCCACTATACACCATTTAACACATATTCCCATAGTTGATATACCTTGTAAAGAAAGTAGATGTTGAAACTTTTGAGGGAGACCCCTTTTCATACTTTTCATTATATATTTTTATTAAAAACCAATTATCTATTGATCAATATTATACTGTAAATGAAATAAGAGGATTAGAATATTTTCATTCTTTGGATGATGAAGATAAAATGGATGATCTCATATTTTAAGTAAGATATAATGTCCACGGTTTCCCCCATCCACAAAATAAAATTCAAATTGGAATTACACAAGAAGAATGATATACATAGTAAAATTAATGATGAAGATACCACAAACTTGAACATATTTCATTCTAAATTTTTACAATCTGAATTATCTACTAATCTACTTAGTTTTAATTTTCTAGATTCAACTTAACTGATTCCCACATTAGAGGAAACTAAATAAGAACCTATCTAATACCCCCTTGAAGATAAATTGATTTGGAAATAGTAGAAGAGACTACCTAGGATAACAAGTAATCAGAGTCAAATGTGGAGTTATTTAATTATTTTTATCAAATATTACCTTGAATAGTTTAAAGGTGATGACATGAGATAAGTTTCTACTAAAGTATAAGATTATCTAGGAGTTATGGTGAATCCACTAATCTCTCAACAACTCATTGAACATCAATTGGGGGGAGAAATAATAATAGATAGGAATTACCAGTGAATTATCATAAAGATAAAAATGAAGAATTTTATGGATATGAGGGGGGGGGGATTGATTTGAAAATAGACTATTTTAATTCTATATAATTTGAATTATTTAATGGATTTCCTTTATTTGTGAAATGACCTGAACTCTTATAAATTAAGTTTAACTTATTGATTTAATTAAATATCTCACTATTTAATATGGTTATAGAAAACACATGCACTTAATTGGTTATATATTATTTGATTTAAAATACCACTAATAATATTTACTAATGTTGATATAGCCACTGAATGATGTTCACAGTATTAGTATAAATATAGGGCTTTATCAAATCCAATTGACATAGACAAAGGATGTGATGGCCTCAACCAGTAGAATAGTTCCCCATGAATCCCATTTATCGGAGCTTTCGATGGTGATAAATTCTATGGAATTTTACTTTAACCAAGCGTATGTTGATACCCAACAACACAAGCATGAACGAAACTATTTATGGAAGAAGTTCAAGCTCATCATGATCATAACCCAAACCATGTTCGATGAACGACTCAATAAAAGCCTCACCGTCACACACCTTAATCTTAGGGCGTATGAAAATGTAATAAAGGGATATATATATGAACCTTAATAATATGAATATGTATATTTTATGGAATAATGAATTTATTTTCATTTTAATTGTTACTTTATAATTTTTTTTCATTTACATTCAATTAAAAACATAATATATTTTCAGGTAATATTCAAATTCAATTAAAGGATTTATTTTCAAGAATTAATATATTTTTTTAAATAAATTTTATTTTAATAAACTTTTATTAAATAAGGTTTATAAATTATAAATTTTCATATAATATTTATGATGTGAAATGTACTTTTTATAATGTTTCAAATAACTGTTGTTGTAAAAAACCCAACATTTTTTTCAATAAAAGTTGAATCTAGAATTTGAAAAAGTAAAAATGTGCATATTTAGAAAATTATTTAGAGAAAATGAATATTATTTTTGGAATTATAACCTTGAAATTATCTAATAATGAATTTTTCATAATTTTCTGAGACAGTCAAATTTTCATGTAAAAATTAAAGTCTATATAAATATACTCTATGTTTCATGACATCTAAATGACCCAAAAATGATGTAATAAATATTATAATGGGTATCTTAAGCCAAATATATATTTTACCCTTAAAATAATTTAATTTTAAGTTTATTTTTTTAATTTTATAATGCCTTTATGAATCCTCTAAAATATATAATATATTTTATGATTTTAAATTCGTTTCTTTAAAGGAGTCACTCACCTCCATATAAGAAAGTGTAATATTTAATATGTTCGACCCTTTAACTAAGAAAATAATTAAAACCTTCCTATTTTAAAAAAACCATTGGAATTTCTGTGGTTTTAAATATTTTATTTTGTAGAGTCCAAAACCTAAATATTAAAGAAATCACTCTCTTTTTCTGTATAAACCCACCCAAAATCAAACTTATCTTCAATAAAAATCCTTTTATAACGTCCTTAATCTACCCTCATCTCTCTATAATTCTCTTAATGTTCCCCTAAACTCTCAATAATCCACTTTCAATCATTTTTTTCATAATCTTAAGGTGATGGATCCTCTCTTTCTAAATTTTATTCAATAATCTCCTCTATTTTATGCCCAATTTATTTTTTATTCATAATTATGGGGTATGTATTATAACCTATAACATACTAAAATTATTATTTATAAGTTATTATATACCCATTTTCTTTTATTAATCCCTCCCTTGTACCCTGCTACCATGCCAAAATTTCATAAGCATTCTTTCCTTTCTCTTTTTATTCAAGCTTATTTATTATCGTATGTCTTATTTTTCTAATTATATTTTTGTGGAAATATAATTACATGTACCTATTAATTTAAAATTTATTTCCAAATTATAAGAGACCCATTTCTCTCTCATCAACCCATTTGAATAATTTTTTACGTGACACTGTTATGCAGCTGAATTTTCACTGTGATTTTTCTTGCCAAAACCAATTGTGTAGTGAATAACATACCCATTTTCTATCAAGGGTGTTCAATTTTTTGCATGTATAACTTTTTATTATGTACTTACATGTATTTATTATATACTAATTGATCCTTTAGTAAATTATGTTGATCAATGAATCCATGTTTTATGATATATGTGGCACACTTATGCATGAGAATGAAATGAAAGTGATAGGTGCACCCAAAATTATATAACACTCTAATGAATTGAGTAATGTTTAGTAACATGATAATTTATGTTGGGAAATGTATGTTCCTGATTCATTTATGGTATGTTTCCCACCATAAATTCTTGGTGGTTCAGCCTTGAACTAGGATGTAGTGTTTTAAGTTATTTCCACATTTCTCATGTTATAATCATCATGCTATAACATGACTTATTATTCACATTCCTTTATTCCTAATTGATATGGATTATATAACGTGTATTATTATCTTCATGTTATTCCATGTTTATTCCTTTATTTGGATTTATATCTCATCCATTTCTTATGTAATTATTTATTTTATCCAATGTAGTTTCATGTTCAATCATGTTAAAGAAGTTTTCAATAAAGTTGTTGTAATTCATGTTTAAAGTTTTAATTCAATGTACCTAATTCCCAAAGACACTAGACATATCAATATTTAGGTTTGTATCAAGTGTTATTTTACGTAATTAAATCATGTATTAATGTGTAAAAAAGATACGGTTCATTATAGTTGGTATCAAAATAAAAGTTTAGTTACTTTTTGGATTATGTTTAGAAAACTCTAGAAAATCCTTAGAGATAAGAATAAGTATAAGAATACATCCCTAAAATTATTTTGGGTATAAATTAAGTGGTTTATCAAAAAAATACATCACTATTTAGATACTACAAGTGGACATGGTTCTGGAACAAATGTACTTAGTGGTAACTACTCTGAAAAGGTGTCCCGTGCCTGACTCTGGGTAACATGGTACATGATAACGGGCCATACTGCACACCTAGTTTGACACTCCTAGGGGATATTCATTTTTAAATTCATAAGAACATTACGAACCATTATTAAAGAAACAAAAAAAGGCTCATACGAGTTTATTTTAGGAAATAGATCATGGATAACATAGATTGAAGATTAGAAATTCATAAGTTAAAGAAATACTTGAAATTGATAAGTTACCACTTTAATGTTATTTAGTTAGCATTTACGTGTTTAAATGTATAAATATAATCATCCCTAATTTTCCATTTATACTAGGTAATGTCTAGAAATAGTAGGAATTAGGTAAACAATCATTGTGATGAGAAATGTGATGACTGGCCCAACGAGATTCCCAACCCAATGGGAGAAGGAATCAAATACTTTATGATGACATGATCTCAGATGACTCAGGTTCTAAATAGAAACATGCATTAAAAGGAGCATCCAAACCCCCCAAATAGATAATTGGCTACAATTGAACGTTTTATGTGACAAAGGCCTCTTAATTTTAATGGGTCATCTGATCCCTTAATCATGGAATAGTGGATCAAATCCATTGAAAAGATACTATAAAACCTTCAATGTTCTAATAAAGGTAAGGTTATGTTGGCCATTTATCATATAGAAGGTGAATCTGATAAGTGGTGGGAATTGATCAAAACTAAAATGTATGGGGAAGAGATCAAAGAAATGGGGTGGAAATATTTCTAGAAAATGTTTTTTGATAAAAAGTTTCCTTGCTCTATCCTTCTTAAAATGGAATTGATTTCCTTTCCCTCAAACAGAAAGATGATGAATCTTTTGGGGAGTATAAGGAAAAATTCATAATACTTACATGTTATGCCTATTTCTTTGTAGTTACCTCTAGATACAAGGTAGACAACTTCTTTGGTGGGATAAAGCCTCATCTACGAAAATCCCAAGAGATCCAAGACTTTGATATCTAGGAGGATATTGTCTGATGTTACCTCAAAGTCAAAATAGATTTTGATGAATCTGAGGGGTATCATGGGGATAAGAAGAAAAAATTTGGTTTTAATTTTGGAGGTCTGATAGAGAAATATAATGATGCAAAGGGTATTTTAAGACAACCAACAACCTCCAAGGTAGTAAGGGTGAGATTTCCCTATCAAAACTGCCGGGGTGTATCCTAACAATGAAGTGGTGAGAGGTAAGATAGTTATTCATTCATGAATTATTAACATAATTTTTTATTCAAGTTCTATGTATTCCTTCATATCATGAACGTTTAGTATAACTATTCCCACACCACCAAAAATCATGCAAGTAGAGCTATTAGTGAAGACATCAAATGGAAACATTATTGCATCGTAAGTTTATAAATCCTCCCCTGTCAAAGTTTACAGGGGATACATTTCCCAGCGAACAATCTCATACACCCTTTTGTGGAATTTGATGCAATTCTGTGCATGGATTGGATTTCCCTATATATATCCAACATAAATTTTTGTGATAAGGAAACCACTGTCTGTATTGTGAATCGACCCCCAATTATATATAAGTGAAAGGAGGGGGATGAATCTTATTTAGATCCATTATCTCAAGTATAGATATTATTTCCCTATAAGAAAGAATATCTATCTCGAAAGATTAAGTCTAAGTATAGAACCATCATCGAAGACATGACTATTATGAGGGAATACACAGATGTATTTATTGAGGAATTTATTTGTCTTAATCATATCCAATAGGTTTAATTTTCAATTGAGATTATATCAGGGGCATTAAAATTATCCAAGACCCCGTATAGAATGTATGTTTTGGAAATTGAGGAGTTGAAGAAACAAATACAGGATAATTTGGATAAAGGATTTATACACCCAAGTTGTAACAACCAAAATTTTAATAAATGTAAATTACCTTCTTATAATTATGTCATATAGTATAATGACATGAAATAACAAAAAAATGAACTACTAAGTACTATATTACCTTTAAACATAATATTTTGACTTTTGTGTTTTGAATTTTGAATATCTGACATAAATTGTTGTGATCGGTAAGATGTTTGGATTCTGATAAGTCAAACTTAATTCTTGGTGAATAATTTCTAACCCTTATGAATATTAATGTTACACTTATGAATAGTAATACAACCCTTATGAATATTATATTTTCCAAGTGAACAATTAACCTTACCAATGAATGTATACATAAAATTTATCCATCTTATATGTGACTATATATATCATAATGTTGGTATTTTTGTGAGCCATATATATTTAATTACATTTTTATGATTAATTTAATAATTTAAAAGAAAATTTATTTTCATAAATTGTATTCATAAATAATTATTTTGATGACCTATGATTATATGATAATTTTAAGCTACCTTAATTATTTTTTCAAAGTGTTAGAAAAGCAGTTTTAATTTTTAAATTTGTAAATTTTCAAGTATATTATGATTTTAATTAAAAAAAATACATTTTACATATTTAGAAAATTATTTTCATAAAATGGAGTTTTTTTAATTCTATATATTGAAAAATGGTTGGGATGAATTTTTGGTATTTTTCTAAAATACTTGAATTTTTGGTTGATAGTAAAATATGGTAATTTGTTATATATATACATTATATTTTAAATACACAATCTATTAAGTCATGGACGATTTAGACACCTTGGTTTTGAACTCACATGCACATATTACTCTTTTTGGTCACCAGAATCATTACTATTTCTTGTCTTGAAAAAAATAGTTAAATAATGAATTAAATATTGAGAAACCCCTCCTCTCCTCCATTATAAATACCACCCTCTTTACCTCTTATATTCACTACTCTAAAGCCTTGTTACTAGTCTAAATTTTACTCAAATATCCCCTTAATCCCCTCTCCCATGTCCAGAATCCCTTGGTCTCTTCAAAATACCAAATCCTTTCCCCTAAATATGTTCTCGACAAAGATATATTCCATAGGTAAATTCTCATGTTCATTTCTTTTATTTTCATTCAGGTTCCAATATTTTCTTTTTCTTCCCTCACCTCATTTCATACAAATGTTATGATAAATCTAGTACCTTATATTTACTATAATGTTGTTATGATAATGGAATAATTCATCATCATATCTCATTTCACCTCCTTTTATTATTGAAATGAAAACACCATCCGAGATGTGTTACTTTCTCTCATTCAAGGACAATGAATTTTAATTTTCTATTGCCATCTTAAATTTTGACCATGAAACCATTTTGATAATTGAAACAGACTATAATATATTTATTATGTCTAATTTTTGGTTCTAGAATCTTTTGTACACATGAGATTAATTTATAAAGCAAGATGTGTTTGATGTGGTCAAAAACAACCAATTAACCAAAACAATTGTCATTAAAGTTTTATATAATGGTTAATATTCACTCCAAAAAACCAAATGAATTTTATAAACATATAATATACTATATTTTCACTAATAACACATAACTCCAACTATGTACAACAATTATCATCTTACATTTTAATCCTTACATGTATATAAGTAAAGCAATCCTAAAAACCAATGAGACTAACAATGAAATTAAACCTCTTAACCCATCAAAAAAGGTCATGAATGTACTTAATAAGTTAATAATAAATCAATTAAATAAATAATATATTCTAGATATATTAATTAATGAATTTAATTTGTTTATCGAGGATATTAATATCAAGTGAAGGACACCATCATGCTTATGTCAAGGGATTCTACCTGAACCTCCATTATTACTTCATGTTATTCTTACTCTCTCTTTACCGAAATTAAATTACCGATTATTTTTATGTACATATTCTGAATTTTGTTTCTATGTTACAAGATAATGTTTTAAGATCAACATTTCTTTCTCTTTATGGGATATGCAAGTTTTTAAATGATTCCCTTATCGATTCTACCTGATAAGAAAGTCTATTTTAAGGGAACTTCCTTTATTCTTACTCATTTTCAAGAGCACTCTATAATCTATTTAAGTCACCATTATTTTTATAAAAACAATCTATTTTTTATGAAAACATTCTTGGTTCACTCTTGGTTTTATATAAAATATTATGCCCTTTTCAATTTTAAAGGCTCTAGTAATTTCCTTTAAACCGCTCTATACTGTTTTAATGCTTAAATTTCATAAATACTCATTTTAAATGTTATCACATATATTTGACATCACTTAACATGATATATTCATATTATACCTTATGATTTTCAGTGCATGATCTAATTCCTTTCATTCGTGGACACTTTTATGTTACGCCCTTTGGTTATGCCTTGTGACATGAATATGACACCCATTTCATTCCATGGGTACCATTATGTTTATGTATGATTGATTATGTATGATTATTTATATAGAAAGCATATTAATGAAAATTTTACGATGGGTGCAGCCAGATATCACTCCAATACATTTGGTAAAGTTGAGTCTCATGAGACGTTATGTGCACGGTCTTGATAGTTAGACTTGACATGTGCTACCATGTGCAACAGTCCTGGTGGTTAACCTTGACTTGAGATCCTCTATGTGAAATGGGCCTTGAATCATGGTAAAGTCATGTTTTATGTTTCTGCCACATTTCTATGATTCCATGTTTATATGATCCCATGTTTTATATGTTATGATTCCATACGTTCCATGCCTTTTTATACCATTATGTCATTCATTATAACCCATATGCTAAATATTTATTCTAATGTCTATTCCATTATTGGGCTTTTAACTCATCCTTTTGTTTATGTTATCCTTAGGTTATACTATGTAGATGTAAGAGAGAAATGGAAGGTAGGGACTCTTCATGAAGACTAAATAATGAAATGTTACATTTAGTCCCATGTTTTATGTTTTATGTACCCAGTCTTCCAATACACTATACTTTACAATCCTTTGATTATAATATGACTCTTTACTATGCTTAAAATCATGTAATGATATGTGTAGAAGGATAGGGTCTATATATAAGTGCTTCTCCATGAGTTGCACCAGTCCAATTTGTTAGGAGAAAAAATGGGTTAATACACCTTCACATTGATTATCATGAGCTCAATAAGACCACAATAAAGAACAAGTATCATCTACCATAGATTAATGAATTATTTAATTATCTACTTGGAGAACAATAATTTTACATGCTTGATCTACGGTCTAGATATTACCTAGTTAGGGTGAAGAGGGAGGATATCCCCAAGATTTCTTTTTGTATAAGGTAGGAGCACTATGAGTTCATAGTAATGCCGCTCAGACTCACTAATGATCCAGAATATTCATGGACTGGATGAATATTGTTTTTTGAGGTCACCTTGAAAAATTATTGGGAGCCTTTATAGATGATATTATTATATACTATAAAATTAAGGAGGGGAATAATGATCATTTGAGTACTTTACTAAAGACCATGAAAAAAGAAAATATTTATGAAAATTACAAAAAACGAGAGTTCTTGTTGAATTAAGTATCGTTCTTAGGGTATATCAACACATGAAATAGTATATCTGTAGACCCTTCAAATATTGAAGTAATTAAAGGATGATTGATACCAACATCTATGACAAATTTCCAAAGTTTCCTTAGATTATTTGTCAATTTGTGTGAAATTTATCTAAATTGGAAAACCCTCTAACCAAGATAACTTCGAAGGGAGTCTATTTTTTCTTGGAATGATGAATTAGAATACATATACAAGGAGTTGAAAATGAGGCTTATCACTGGGCCTATTCTCACCCTACCTACAATTACAGAAATTTTCAGGGTATCTAGTGATGCTTCGAAGAAGGTCTTGGGCTGTGTGTTGATGAGACATGAAAAAGTCATTTCTTATGATTTAATGAATTTGAATGTTTATGAAGAGAACTATGAAACACATGAACTTTAGTTAGATAAATCTATATTAATTTTAAAAATATGGTAGAGTTATCTCTTCTGGGAGAAGTGAAAATATATACATACCATAAAACCCACACATATATATTCACATAGAGAGAGTTGAATATGCATCAAAAAATATGGTTAGAACTGATCAAATACTATGACTACATAATTAACTATCATCCTAAGAAAGTGAATAAAGTGGTGGATGATCTAAGTAAAAAGGATCCAATAACTCTATCTTTTATGAGAATTTAGAAGAATACGATCTTTATAGACTTAAATATGATGGACATGGGAATCATAATGGAAAGAACACTATAAATTCTTTTATTAGTGATTTCTCAACCATATCTTCTTGAGAAGTTAAAGGATTCTCAAAGAGTCAATGTGGGAGTTCAAAAGAAAGTGTAAAATATAAGAAAAGTTAAACCCTTAGAGTCCAATGTTAATCAAGAAGGTTTTGTAAGTTCTGGGTCAAGACTATGTTTACCATTGAATCTTGAGTTAAAGGAGTTGTTAGATGATACACATAGATCAAACTTATCTATACATCTTGAAACCAAAAAGATCTATCAAGATCTTTGAGAACAATATTGGTGGGAAAATATAAGGAATTATATCATAGATTATACATCAAGATATCTTGTATGCCAGCAAGTGAAAGCAAAAAGGCCAAAATCTAAGAGGACGATGCAACCATTACCCATACCTATATGAAAATGATAAAACATCACCAAGGAATTTGTCATCAGGATTCCTAGGACATCTAGAAGAAGAAATGATATCTGGGTTGTGGTGGATTATCTTATAAATACTACACACTTCATTGATATTCGATAGTATTTATCAATAGATCTACTTGCACAGATATACATCAGAGAAGTGGTGAGACTACATGGTGTTCCTCTATTGATTTTATCCGATCAAGATCCCAGATTCACATCTATGTTTTGGAAGAGTCCCCAACATGATTTAAATACTAAGTTTAACTTCACCACTACTAATCACCATCAAACTGATGGCCAATTTGAGTGGACTATCTAGAAAGTTGGGGATATGTTGAGAGAATTCTCAATGGACTTGAAATGATAATGGGATCAACATCTTCTTCTAGTTGAGTTCTCTTAAAACAACAGTTTCCACTAGAGTATCTAAATGGATACCTTTGAATCCATTTATGGGAAGAGGTGAAAAACACTTCTATGCTGGGATGATATTGGGGAACAAAAACTGCGAGGACCTGAAATGGTCAAGGAAATAGTGGAGAAGGTTAAGACCATTCAACTTCACTTCTAGGATGATTAGAGTCAATAGAAGAGCTATACTGAAATTTTTTTATGATACCTTGATTTTGACATTGTATTCATGGTATTACTATGAATATCTCCATGGAATAAAGTGATGAGATTTAGGAAGAAGGGAAATCTTAGTCCAAGATAAATCAGCCCCTTTGAGATATTTGATTGCATCAGAGAGGTGGCCTACCGACTATCATTCCCACCTAACAAATATCAAGTAAATGATGTATTCCATTTATCCCTATTGAGGAAGTACATGCCAGACCCCTCACATGTACTTAATCTAGAGGCACTACCATTGGAGAATAACCTCTCTTATGAGGAGTATCCAGTGTAGATCATAGATGATAGAGATAATGTTCTACTCTAACACCCCAATATTTCATAGTACATTATTTCTTCAAAGTAATTCAATAACATGTACTACACGCAACACTGAGTTTAAGCGCACCACGACTTACCAATCTAGCCTTTCAAAAGAGGTTATGAATAATACTAACTGCATTTTGAATTTTATATACTCTACATAATTTTAACATCCATATTATGTGTTTCTTAGACATAATATAAGAACAAATTCAATTTTTTAGATAAAGGAAGTATTTTTCAGAAAATGAAATTTTGACACCTTTTGAGGGAGAACCCTTTTTAAATACGATATTTGACACTTTTATGTATTCAATTTGACAAAATAAACTTATTTAGAATCGGGAGATAAAAATTTAGTTTTGACAAAATTTTGGTATTTTTCTGATAACTTTCATATTTTGGTAAATGGTGAAAAATATTAATTTTAATTAAATAAAACTTTTTAATTGAAATAATATATAGTGTTAAATTATGAATTTTATTGGTTTGTAAGTATAATTACGTTATATTTTTATCATTTAATATAATTTATGTCATTATAATTAATTTAAATTTGAAATTGGACATAAACAAGTGTCAATCTTTTGATAGATATTGTTGCTTAAAACATGCTATTTATTTTGACAACAAGAATTAATTTTAAATTAATTAATGCAACATATATGTTTTGAATTTGGTAAAATTGAAAAAAAAATTTAATTTGGAATATCAAATATATCTTAGGCTGAAGTTTTGGTATTTTTCTGAGAAACATCAATTTTTGATGAATAGTGAAAAACACTGAGTTATTGGTTAAAACCGACTTTTTATTTAAATTTATTTTAGGTCTAAATATATACATAATACCTATATATATTCAAAATAATTAATTGGTGTCATTTTATAATATTTTTAGATATATAAAAATTTTATGGAACTTTTTACTGTCTTTTACCCACCTCCTAAGTGTATTTGCAAATTTGCATAAAAAATAATTTTACCACTTCTGTGAGTTTAATTTCAAAAATAAAAGAGACATAGTTAACCTTAATAAGTAAAATGAGGTTCAATAAGATGAAAATAATTTTTAGTGAATAGTATCTTTTGACTTTTATTTACCGCGGTTAAAGGTAAATAGGTTAATTCAAGGTAAAAAGAATATTATAATAATTACAAATTACCTTAACACATGTACTAACCTTATTTTATGAGTAATGGACTACCATGGGAATCCTTGGGTAGCTTTTGGGACCCCATGGAGCCACTTATGAATGATAATGACACTTTAGATTAATTAATTTAAAGTAAAGTCAAAATTGACATAAACAAAAATCTTTTAGTAATTAAATTTTATATGGTGTTATATAAGTAATATTTTTGAATATAAATATTAATTTTAAAGATAAAATGATTTCACACATCAAGTTATTTTTTTATAATTTTTAGACATCGAATAAATTAAATTATTTGTGACACAATAATGATGCAGTATTTACCTCATTAATAAATGATTTAAATAAATTAGATTATAAATATTAAAATAATAACCAAAACATGTCCAATTCTTATTGGATGATTTTATTTCGACCATGAGTCATCTTATCTTCTACCCTAATGATTTTTGGGCCTTTAGAAACCGAATATCATTATATAATAAAATAATATTTTCACACTTTCCTAAAGAGCCCCTCCTCCCCCTTATAAAAGAAGACCACTTCTAGCAAATTCCTCACACCTCTCAAGACTTTAGGCTCATCCAAACTCTGCCAAATTATGATCCCTATATCTGTCTCCTCCTAGAAGCCTTAGCTTATGTAGAAGGTACTTCAAGAAGTCCTTTTGGTTCAAACAAAAGGAAGTTACCCAAATTAAAGGTAATAGTTTCTCTTAACTTCTTTTCTTTTATTTTACTTCTCCAACCCCTAAAATATTTTTATTCCTTTTTTTATAAAAAAATAGTATCATAAATATACTTGGATTTGTTTATGATAAGTATTCGAACTACACTTACACACACCTCCATCTAATGGGTGAAGAACATAATGTTCCTGTGGATGGAAAACTAACACCTTAGGAAACTATGATTGTTCAATTACCTCATACCTTCTCTCATGTTGGCCAATATGATGGCACTGTATTTATATATGATATATATTATGTTTATGTTTTCTTCATGCTTATTTATTTTTATTTCATAGCATACCTTAATGGTTTCCATTATAGGTAAACATGAGAATTTCATTTGCGGAAGTGCGGACTACCACCCCTCAAAGTGATATGACTCGTTAATACCATATGTGGGACGTATAAAGGATGGAGTTAATGATATTATATGTTATATTATACTGTAATTATAATATACCTATTTATAATTATGTTTTAATTCCATTAAAATAAGAAATAGAAATGAAAGTAGCATTCTTGCGTACGTACGACTTACCATCTCCATGAACAGTGCATTTCATTTCTTACCCCAAAATGATATGTACTATTATAAATACATGAATATACTGGATATATATATGATATATATGATATATAAATCATGAATATAATTCTATATATAATTAACTCTTGACCATGTGAATAATTTTTAACTATAAGGTGTTTATTTTTGACTCAAGTGCCAAATATCGACAAAATGAACATTATTAACTTAAATGATTACATAATATTTATATCATGTTAATAAGTGATATAAAAGGAATAATAAACTTGAAAAAGGTTCTAAATCAATTAAAAATTTACTTTAGTTTGTTATTCAGGATATTAAAGAATGAACGGGTCAAGTCGGACATGAGGTAAGGGGTTTCTTATCTCACTTTTAATTCCGTGAGATTTCCATTGTTCATAACTTATTTATTGCATGTAGTGTATTTTGTATTTCCATTTGATATATATTATCATGATTCTCTATATATTCATGATATTTTGTGATTCATTTGGTGGTTATTGACTATTGTTCATATGAATCGATTGATTACAATGAGGTAAGGGTTAATTTCACAATCTCTTTATTATCCGAGGTTGTTTTTACGTATGTATCTACTGGGATATATTTATAATCCATGGCCATGTTTCATAAAAGAGTTTTCAAAGGTATTATTTTAATTTACTTTTTTACTAAAACATCGTTTTAAAATTTTTAAATATTTATTCTTCAAAATCATTATCATTAATGTTCATGTTTTCAAAATGAGTTTTAAGGGTTTATTTATATGGACCTGAATGTTTTAAAAATGTTAATTCCTTTCAAAAGTTTCAAAGTTTTATGGGAAACTTTGATTTAAAAATTTCCTTAAATGTCTTCCTTTCTAAATTGTGTGAATTTTAAATGATTTCATGAAAAAGGGGTATTTATCTCAAAGCATTGTACTGATCATTTTCATCTATGTCAACATCCTTTAATGGATTTTAAACTTATTTGAAGTTGATTTATTATGATACCCATATTGTATTGAAGGTTTTGTGATATTTTTGACTACGGATGTGCTATTCATATACCATTCATGGTTTATGGTTAATGTATTTCCATTTTGTATGCTATTTTTAATACGAATGTTTATGTTATATTTCAGCCTCTTCTTAAGATGAATGTGTTGGAATAGTATGATCCAGGTTGGGGACTAGTAAAAGTAAGCCCTATGGGTTGGTGAATGATGAAATTAAGCCCTCCAGGTTGGGGTTTGTTTATATCAGACCCTCCGAGATGGAGTCCGGTTATAGTGGCTCTCCGGGATGGAGTCCGGTTATAGAGGCTCTCCGGGTTGGAGTCCGTTTGCAGAGGCTCTTCGGGATGGAGTCCGGTTATAGTGGCTCTCTGGGTTTGGGTCCGGTTATAGTTAGGCCATAGGTCCTATCACGAGGCCTTGACACTAAAATTAATTTCTGGTATTATAAATTTATTCATTATGAAAATAATATTGATGGTTCATGTTTTCATTCGACTAGTATAATACACATGATTATGTTTTATTATGGCATTATTCACTCTGCTCATATTCCTTCCATAAAAGTATTCATGTTTATTATTGGTAAAGGCATGTGGTTTCAATTATTCACCGTGATTAATATTTATGTTATCTTCCACTGTATTGCTTACGCTTACTGAGCGTTTGAGCTCACCCCTTTCTATGTTTTATTTTTCCTAGGATTCCAAGAAATGTGTTGTGATTGATATGCATGGATTAAGCTAAGGGAATAATGAAATTAATAAAGGATTATTTATGCTATGTTGTATGTTATAAATTGTAATCTAACATTTATGTATGTAATCTATTTTCCAAGACTGCTAAACTGATCGGTCGTTCAGGACATGATTCCTTGTAATCATGCCAATGTATTAAAATAAGGCACTGACTCTAGGTAACTGGGGTCGGGGCGTTACATCTATAGAATAAGAAAATGAACCTCGTCAAAGTGTTTTAGAGAAACCACTAGTTTGGAGAAGTAATATAGGAACTAGAGGAGGTGATGAAACCGAATTACCATAAATCTATTTTAATGTGGGAAATGAAAATTTCATGGGTGAAATTTATAAAGGGGGAAGATTTTAAGGATCCGAATTATTATTAATTAAGTTTCCCTTTTCGATTTAATTAAAGGTATTATTATGTAATATGGTTATATAAAAGACATACACTTCCTTGGTTATATATTATTGGATTTAAAACACTATTATGAAAATTTACTAATGTTAATATACCCGTTTAACAATTATCACATGATTAATATAAATAGATGGCTTTAACAAATCCAATTGACTGAAACAAAGGATGTGATGGCTTGAACCAGTAGAATCATGCCCAATAAAGGCCATTTTTTAGAGATTTTGAGGGAGATAGAATCTCTAAGCTTTTCCCTTGTCCACGAACAAGCTGAGATCTAACAACTTAAGCAAGAGATAAACCGTTTATGGGCGAAGTTCATGCTCATTGGGATCATGATCCAAAACTTCATCATTGGACGACCCCATGAAAGTCTCTCTATCACGCACCTTACTCTTAGGGATTATGCCAGTTTAATAAATGTATATTTATCAAGAACTTAATAAAATGAATATTTATATTATATATAATATTTAATTTATTTTCATTTTTATTGTTACTTTATAAATGATTTTGATTTTGATCAATTAACACAAATTGTATTTTCGAGTAATATTCAAATTTAATTAAGGGATTTATTTTGAATAATTAATTGATTTTTTGAAATAAATATTATTTTAATAAAATTTGATTAAATAATTTTTATTAATTAAAAATATTCCTTTTATTTTTATGAAGTCAAATGTATTTTTTATAAGGGTTAAAAAACTATTGTTGTCAAAAACCCAACATGTTTTTAATAAATATCAAGTTTTTTTAATTTAAAATTAACATATTTAGAAAATTAATTATATAAAATGAATATTATTTTTTCAATTAGAAAATAAAAATTATCCAATTATGAATGTTTCATAATTTTTGAGATAGTCAAATTTTCAGGTAAAAATTAAAATTTTCTGTAAATATACTGTGGGTTTTATGACATCACAATGAAGAAAAAATTATTTCATAAATACTATAATGGGTATATTTGGACTAATATATATTTTTCATTTAAAATAATTTGATTCTATGTTTATTTGATTAATTTTATAATGCCTTCAGGAATCCTTCAAAATATATAATATATTTAATGATTTTAAACTCATTTCTTTAAAATAGTGACTCACCTCCACATAAGAAAGTGTAATATTTTAATATTTTTGGTAATTTTACAAATAAAATAATGAAAACTCCCCACTTTTTCAGAAACCATGGGAAAAAACCATGGGAAAGTTTGTGGCTTTGAATATTTTATTTTTAGAGTCCAAAACCTAAATATTCAAACAATCCCTCTCTTTTCCAATATGAAACCACTCAAGATCCCACTTTTCATTACTAAAAATACTTGGATAATTTTATTAATTATTACCTACTCTCTCTATAATCCTCCCAAGGTTCACCCAAGTTCTCTAGAATCCCCTTTCAATATTTTGGTGTCGTACTTTTAAGGTAGGTGATCCTATCTTTCTCACTTTTATTCAAGAAATTCCTCTAATTTATGCCCCTTTATTTTTAATTCATAATTATGGGGTATGTTTTCAAACCTTCCCCATAATACCATTATGATATATAAATTATTAGAGACCCATTTCTCTCTCATTAATCCCTCCCAAGTGCACCTGTTACCATGCCATAATTTCATAAGGGTTCTTTCCTTTGTCATCTTAATCCAAGTTTATTTATTTTATTGTGCCCTTTTATTTTCAATTTATAATTATGTGGTATGATTTTGAACCTCACCCATATTTACCTTATTATTTCTAAATTATTAGAGACCCCTTTTACTCTCATTAAGCCCTCCCATGTACACTTGTTACCATACTGAAATTTCCTAAGCATCCTTTCCTTTCTCTTTTTATTCAAGATTATTTATTATGATATGTATTTGTTTTATAATTCTATATGTGTGTACATGTCCTTCCATTTCCCTATCACTGTCCAATTCATGAAAAAATCATTAGATACCAATTTATCTCTCACAAACCCATTTAAGAAATTTTTATGTGACACTGTTATGCTGTCGAATTTTCACTGTGATTTTCAATGCCAAACTAATTGTGTAGTGAATACCATACCAATTTTCTATCAATGGTTTTCAATTTTATGGAAATATAAATTTTTATTGGGGACTTACATGTATTTCCTCTACAATCCTTTATCATGGAATAAATTATGATGATGAATGAATTCATGTTTTATGATATATGTGTTACATTTAAGCATGACAATGAAATGAAAGTGATGGGTGCACCCAAAATCCTGTAGAACTTAAATGCAGTAGGTAATGTTTATTATCATGATAAATCATTTTGGGATAGGTTTTTACTTGATTCCTTTATGGTAATTTTTCCACCATGTATTCTTGGTGGTTTATCCCTGATCTAAGATGCAGTGTTTTATGTTGATGCCACATTTATCATGTTATGATTATCATGGTATATCATGCCTTATTATTCATGTTCCTTTATGACTCATTGAAATTTATTTTATAACATTTTCTCTTATCTTCATATTATTCCATGTTTATTCCCTTACCGGGCTTTATAGATCACCGATTTCTTATATATTTATTTTAGGTTATGCAATGCAGTTTTAAGGTCAAGCATGTTAAAGAATTTTTCAACAGAAATGTTGTAATTCATGTTTAAAGTTATAATGAAATGTACCTAATTCCCAAATACACTAGACTTATCTATCTTTTTTATTGTATTTTGTTTAATTTTATGTAATTGGAACATGTATTAATGTGTAACAAAGAGAAGAGTTTTTATAATTCCATTACGTCCAAGAACCATTAATGGAATTTCCACTGGAATATGAATAAGCCATGATAGTTATGTAAGAGGCCTAGGATCCCCTATACAATATACTTCCACCCCTACCTTACCAAATATATCATAGTGCTAAGGGAGATAAATCTTAATAAATTAGTTCAAGGGGGCCTCCATGATATAAATCTAAAGAGTTTTAGAAGGAACCATATATGGTGGTTCCAATCACAAAACCCTATCCTCTAATGGATTCCGGATAGTCACTAGACTGTACAACTATGGGTAGTCTAAATACAACACTTATTGGGAGGAAAAAACATAACCCTATCTTCAACTCTCTATTTTTTTTTTTCTGATTTCAATTTTAAAAAAAATCCAATGTTTATTATCTTTTTATAGGTTTTCTCTAAGTGTATAACACCTATTAGACTAGCTCAAGTTGTCTATAAGTACTACCATGAGATATTTTACCTTTAAATTTATCCAAATACACATTAGGTTGTACCTATAATTTTGAATTTTATAATCACTATAATATTTGTGCATATTTTATGGAACATAAAAGAACTGTATTAAATAATTGTGGGGGAAGAGATTAATTATTTTTTAGATTAGTTTTGAATGATCTTTAGGAGCTAGTTTAGAATTTATGAATTAAAATAAATCTATCATTGTTATTATAATCTTAGTAAGTCTCTAAGTAAATAAAAAAAGCACAAAAAATCTATCATATTTGTAAATACTACAGATATACTTTTTTATAGTTTTATCTTTATTTTTTAATCTTTATTTGAACATGAATGATTCCCAAACTAATTAAATTACAATTATAGATATGTGTAATTAATTGATTTTAGGATTTTATGACATAAATTATTTCTGAGTGAAAATTTTCACTACTCTCATAGAAATTTTATCATATAACTAGGGAAGATAGTGTGAGAAAAAATATTTTTTTTTAAAATTAGAATCATAAATTTAGGTTACTAGGATTTATAACATAATATGAGGAAACTTGAAAATTATGGAAAAGAACACCTTATGGATACAGCTCAATGGAAATTGATATAATCCAATTAAACTGGAGTAAAATGGGCAATTGGGATCCCAAAATGATTCTATAATACTTTGGCACCCGGTACCTAATTAATCTCTATGTACATATTTAAATATTTTTTTTCCATAATGCTCCATAGTTATATAGATGGGAAAATTAAAAAATTAAGTAAAGTGAAAAATGGTCAAAAATGAATTTATTCAGATGAGAGAAATATTGAACCCATATAAAGAAGTGGAAAATTTACTTATAACAAATACACTTGATTTGCATTAATGAAGTGAAAAATTGAACTTTGGTATGAGAAAATAATGGTAGAGGGATAAATTGAATTTATTATTATTAAATCTTTAATTCAACTTAAATCAAATTCGATCCACTCCTTGACTTAGAACTTTGATTGAATAGAAGTGAGGAGTGAATTAAAATCATAGAAGATGCATACTAATTCAAACACTGGATGAATATGTGTTTATTTATTCTTCACTAGATCTAATATTTAGATATAGGTAGGATGAATATTTTTTTTTGAATAATTAAATTAAATGATAATTTTTCTCAGGAGTACAATAGTTCAAGTGTTGGGTTGTGATGTGAGATGAGAATTTGTAAATTTTTTGTATGTTATTCATTTAAAATAACACTTAATTTAATTCAATACTAATAAATTTAGTGTTTTTATTGATTTTTTGAATTTTGGACTTAATTGATAAATTAATGAATTAATTACATTTAATTATTCATTTTTTGGAGATAATAAAGATGCTACAAATTAATTTTTAAGAAAATTGAAATTGAAATATATTTTTTATTTTAAATCGTTAATTTCAAATTTATCGATTAAATTTGGAATTAAATTCTTGAATGAATTTATTTTTATAGATTTAATGTTTTAACCATTTTAAATTAAATGAAAATCCATACATTGATTTGGTTTTTTTAGTTTTAAATTTTAATAAATGTGTTTCATTTTTTAAATGATGAAAATATCATATTTGAAAAAAACTGATTTTAATTTGGTTAATTTAAATAAATTTGAAATTATTTTGGAATAAATTCTATAAAAGAATTAAATTATGATTTTAATGACTTAGTCTTTTTGAAAATTAATTGGAAAAATTATAAACAAAATCTCAAATTTTAATTAATTTTTTTGGATGAAAATTTTTTCAGGGGAAGAATAATCATTAAAGTGACTGTACCCTCCACAAAGCTATGATAAAAATTTCAAATGATCACGCCTCTACTTATTCAAAAATACCACATGAGTATATTCTACTAAATCTACTCCCAAAATTGATGAAGTGTAGTAGTGACCACATGTGAAAGTGGCACCCAAAAAACCAATTTACTACAAGAAGTCTATTACCTATCAAATTACCATAGTCACATAACAAGTGACAAAATAACCCCCACAAGCTACCTCAACTCACTACCTTCAGCCGGACAAATATTCATTGTAGATTAAGTTACTACCAATAGAAACCAAGTGAAAACCATTCTCCACTTCTCTCAACCTATCACAACTAAGGCTACCACTCCGAAAAAGCTCAAACTAGATCTATGTATCCCTACCAAATATCGCTTCACCTATAGATCTGAGTGAGGATGGACACCCTATCCTCGATGAAGATAGATCTCCTTATAGGGGAGGAAGAAGAATCCATGTTGTTACATGAATATCCCAAGTCGATTTGTCATCATGCCTCGCTAGTATGATATGAGAAGATTTATCCTTGAGCATGTCCTGATTATTAATGCATCTCCAAATCGAATTGAAGCTTCACCATTTAATAAAATTCAATTAGTGTCGAGGATGAATAAAATCCCTGATCATAAAATTTTTATGCTTTCATGATCTACTTACTATAAATATGAAGATGGAGGGGGATCTCAATGCCCCCCATGGATGAGAATATGATTCCTTAAGAGAGTGAACACGAGTTAATCATAAAAATTACAAAATGAATTCAATTTTAGTTTTCATTCCTATTGAAATTGGATCGAGATTGAGGGGATTTAACAAAAAAAATTTTGTTGAAAATTAAGGCGATCAAGTGAAGATCGGGTATGGAGAATCTAGCTAGAAGAATAATATATTTTTTGTCCTAGGGATTACCCTACACATTTCGAAGACCCATCAAATAATGGATCAGGCTCACTCCCATTTAAGCTCACTGGTTAGGTCTATTTTCATGATCCAAAACCCTACCTAGAAAGTTTCATGATAAGATAATTTCATAACTATTCAAAAAAAGCATCAACACCAAAGTAACATTGGATTTGTGAAGCAAAAAAGTATTTATACTCTGAATTTTCTTGAAATAGTACATGAATAATCATGGGTAAAATTTTGAAACTAGAAATACACACTTAACTGAATCAATCTCCACCATTGGTTGCAACACATGGTGTCTATCTAGTTGAAGTAGGAACTTAAGGTACTACACTGATTCCATTAAATATTCTTTTATGGACACAAATATTATCTCACTCCCCATTATAAAGAAGAACTATACCTTGGCCTTCTTTATGGTTTCAATTATATTAAGATTTATTTTTTGTGTTTTTAATACATTTTTCTAGTTATAATTCTATTCATCATGTTGTACCATTATATTCTACCTCAATTTCATCGAGTCTATAACTCCAATTGAATCATAATAATCTCAAATTCCATGATCATGTATCAATAATCACCTTTTTTGTGGTCCAAGGGGAATCATATCCAAACATGTGAGCTTATGTGTCTTAATTCCTCACTCAAATTTCTCTAATTATAGTATGATTGTGAAGATGATTTATAGAGGGGGTGATTATTACTCAACATTAAATTAATTATATTGAAATCATTTAATTTTTATAAATAAATTTATCCCTCCATTGATATCACACTTCACACTAGATAATTATTTTTATTTGATGAGATAATTGTATGTGATTACATCTAGCTGATTGAGTAAGTCATTTCACTTGATTGAGGAGTATGCTTACCCATTAACTGAGGAGAATATATGATATTCGTAGACTATTTTAAGGATCCCAATGAAAATTGGTGGTTTCATAATAACAAAAATAAATGAAGGGTTTATGGAAAAATGGTATTGAGTCTATAAATTGAGTAATAAAATTTAGAATAATTGTAAATAATGATCCAAACTACAAGAATTCACCCTAGGACTACCTACATTCCTTACCAAACTTTGTAGTTTTGTTTTCATTTTATCTCCAATTCATAAATCTAAAACAAAAAAAACAAAACTTTTCAATCATGGATGATTTCAAAATTAAGAAAAAATATATATTAATAAGTGATTTGGAATCGTGGTGAAGCAACCCACACATGCACCTTGGGGAATTACCTTGGTCTGCCCAATGCTGCATTCCAAATTTCCAGTAAAATTAAAATTCTATTTGAATATATCCTCTAAAATCATCATGATCATTCATTATTATTTTTTACATACCTTATAATTAATTGAATAAAATCATCAAATGAAACCATCCACCTTTTTTTTCTCTCAATGGGTTTTGTAATTTACTTTTCCTTTAGAGGAATGATCTATTACTACCTTTGTATTTCTTAATTATCAACTGTGTATAAATATGTAAAAACTTATAAAGTTTTTTCCTATAGAGACCAAATCCTGACGTACATAGACATTAAATTACTTTTGCAGAATACTTAATACATAACAAAAATAGACACCAAAGGATCGTATTAGTTTAGTGTCTTTGGAAACTCGGAATATAATCTTTTAGTCTTGGTGAAAGATCTTCAACATCTCCCATAAGGATCTTACCTTTTTTTTCTCACCTAAAAACTTTATTTATATCCTGGGGAAAATAAAACATAAAAACGGTGAGCTAAAATTCTCAGTAAGGGTAAACATAGAGAACATAAATCAATCCATAAACACTTGAATGCAAAAACTTGAACATAAAATCTAAACATGAAAATCTTGAGCAAAGACATAAATCATAGAAGTAAGTATGGAATATATTATAAAAGAACATCAATCATGATAAAATAGAATGGGAATAAAACATGTAATTGTGGAAAACCATTAAGCACATGATATGATTTCCATAGTAGCCAAGGAATTGCTGCCAAGACCATCTGAGTGCACAAAGTCCCTTTCTGAATCGAGTTCACTTCTCATTCCAGTCCTGTAACACTGAACCAGATTAACATACCGTTCCAACAATGTCTATATCATGAGATATAAATCTTTACCCAATGAATTGGAGGGAGATATAGGTCCCACCCATCTCATAATAAAATCATTTTTACCCGTGCCACAAAATAAACATTCATCATTCATAATAACTCAACAAATAAAATGGGTTTTATAAACATCATCCCATCATAACGTAATACATATAAAACAAATGGATATCATTTCATCATAATAAGAATAAAACCATGTAAATAAAAAATACATTATACTTGAAACATAAACATTCTAAATAATGTCATCTTAGATGGAAAATTGTTTTGATAAAACACTTGAAATGAATTTTTGAGGAAAATATCCTTTCTCCTTAAAAATCATTTTCTTTTCACAAAATGCCACAAAATTTTAATAGAAAAGGATTTTATTGAAAATAACTAAGAAAACTTGTAGAGTAAGCTTCATGAAAATTTGGCATTATGAAACTGTAAAAATCCATTCATGCCGTATAAGTAAAAAAAACATTCTCCTCGTACTTTTGTGGGAATAGTCAAAAGGTTCCTTATATGGTAAACAAAAGAAAGATTATTTCCATAACACAATGTAAAAGTCAAAGAGGAGTAAAAATGACATTAAACATACATGGAAGATTATTAAACACTTTATGAAAAAAAAATTATGGACATTGATGAAATTATAACCCTAGTAAATACTTACGTATAAGCAATCTCAGATAAAAATGATATTTGCAAAATTATCCCTTATCTTAGGTCCGATATGCTTCATACATATTCGAACATCCTGTATAATGATTTAAATAATTTCATTGACTTATTACAGAATAATATTCATTTTTATGATATCATATATGGTTCACTTATGACTTTATATTACCCATTCATTTGTAAATTCTATGTTAAATCAACGTTTTGGGTAAAATCGTTTTATTTATCGTACTTGTTGGACTTATTGTTCTTGATATTATTATTACTTATATCATGATTTAATTAATTCCATAATGTAAATCATGATTTATATATCATATATATTCTTTATATATATATATATAATATACAGATAAATGAAATGAAATACATTGTTCATGGAGACGGTAGGCCATACGTACGCATGAACGCTGTTTTCCTTTCCTTATTGACTTGAATGGAAGTAAGTAGATGACACACACACATATATATACACACACACACATAAATCCAGTAGCTTCATTATGTCATATATTTAATTATTATTCAATATATATACTTTATAATAATTCTTGAATGGTTAACATGGAGAATGAATCTCATCGCGTCGTGGAGACGGTAATCTGTACGTACGCACGAGCGATGATATCATTCCCATAATTATTGAATGGAATTGGAGTGGATGATATAATATCTCATAATAAGTATGATGTTATAATAACCATATATATTTATTCTTTACACCATTATACCCATCCAAGTAAGGTGGTGGTGGAAAAAAAGATTACACCATGGCGTGGAGACGGTATTCCGTACGTACACACGCGTGGTGATTTCATTTTCCATAGGATGGATAAAAGGTTAAATGTGGTTGTTTCATATTTATAATAAAATATCAGTATATTATTGATACTGACGTTATTACTAAATAATGAAACAACTAAAGAAGAAAAAGTTGAAGAAGAAAGAAACTTGAAAGAATCGGTAGAAGAGATTACCTCTTCTTCGACGCACCTCTTTTAAGATTTATCTTAAGGCACTAGGGTTGGTCTTTTGAGGAGAACAGAACCTCTATAATATTTCTAGGGAAGTTGAGAAGGGAAATGGTCAGGGTTTGGCTGAGCTTGAAGGCTCAAAAGTGTGTGAAGAGAAGAGGGAGGAGGTGCCCTTTTATAAGGGAGGGGAGGGGCACCTTAGTAAAAACATAAAATATTATTTATAATAAAGTCATACTCGGTTTATAATAGCTAAAAATAGATTTATTTCGTACATAAAGTGGGTTGGGTCAAAATACTCTCAACTGATAGGTTTTAGACAAGTTTAGGTTACTATTTAAACCTTATATGTTAGATTTAACTCTATGTTAAATAATTTTAACTTTTACCGGGTCTTCTTGTTTTCTTACACTATATATGGTAAATAAACTAACTATAACAAGACAAACGAACCCCGAGTGGTTCATTATTAATATATATAACCTTATATAAGTAATTTTGCTGAACCTTATATTTTTAATAATAGAATAACAATTAATAATATAATATTTGTTTTAAAAACTATTTTATGTCAATTTTGACGCTATTTGGTAATTGATTTTTGTGAAAATCATAATAGCATGATTAGTTCGAAAAAAGTTAATTAAATCAATACTAACATGTCTTATTAACCTAGAAAATTAGTTTAATTCATAAAAAGTCTCAAATTACATTTATTTGGGTATTTATAACATCAATTATGTTAATATTTCATTAATAAGGTAATTACTGAATCATCATTGTGTCATAAATAAATTAACATTTTTAATATCTAAAAATTATAAATAAAATACCATTATGTAGGAAATAGTTCTAGCTTTATAATTAATATTTATAGTTGAATTTATCTTATGTATAACCCTATATTAAAATTTTTAGTTATTAAACTTTGATTTTAAATATTTTAACTCTTATTTAAATAAAATAATAATAAATGTCCTAATCTAATACAAGTGGACCTAAAGGGTAATATTTTATTCCTAAGGTTGTTTTTGGTCGAATTACACTTATCCAATAGAATTAGGACATGTTTTAGGGTAATAATAAAATCATTTTACCCTTAATTACCCTATTTACTTTTAACCGTGGTAAATAAAACTAAAAGTTACCATTCACCAAAAATTATTTTTATCTTATCAAACTAGATTTTAATCCTTGATATTAACCATGTGTCTTAGATTTTTAAAATTCCACTCACAGAAGCGGTAAAATTACGTTTTATGTAAATTTGCAAATTCTTCTAGGAGGTGGGTAAAAGACGGTGAAAAGTTTAATAAAACTTTTATATATCTAAAATTATTATGAAATGACTCCAATTAATTAAATTGAACTTATATAAGTATTATGTATCTATTTTGACCTAAAATAAATTTAAATAAAATAAATGATTATTTAAATAAAAAGTCGGTTTTAACCAACAACTTAGTGTTTTCACTATTCATCAAAAATTGAAAGTTTTTAGAAAAATACCAAAATTTCACCCGAGGATAATTTTGATATTCCGAATCCAAAAATGAAGTCCATTTTGAAAGATAAAATTTATAAAATTTCAAAAAGTGTGTATTACTATTCATAATGGCTAGTTTATATAATATTTTAATAACATATCGTTGTTTAGTGAAACTCGGTATTGCGTACAACACACGCTATCGTGGAAGGTCGTGATTGCGTGTAAAGCAAGCCAAGTCACTGTTGCATGTAGTGAAATATTCCTTTGTTATTTTGTATAATATAATCCAACCATATTTCATGTATAAATTGAATATATATAAATATATATACAATCAATGTCGCATAGAATAACTTCTATCAAACGAACTTGAAATTTTGTGTAACACGATTCAAGAATAGTTTTGTGTATACTGCAAGCTAATACAGTGTTGCGTATAGTGAAAGATAATATTGGTGTACAATACAACACAATACATCAAATAAATTAAAAATAATTCCTCTCATAAAATCTCAGGGTGTTACATTCTACCCCCCTTAAAATAAATATCGCCCTCGAAATTTGTCAGAGATATAAATAGTTTACTACTTGAAAGTTTCTTTAATAGAAAACCACATTGTAAAAATCACTACAAAAACTTATCTTTGAAAACTAAATTATAAAACGTAACGGTTACCCAAATTAACTAATCACTGGGTTTCCACATAGGAGAACATAGGTGAAAATATGTATATGGAAGAGAAATATAACCATCAAGTTTTGATGGAGAGTGGTAGAGAACATGGCTATGAAAAAGCCAACAATCGCAAAGCGATAAATTTGTTATGATCTAAGGTACCATCTGATTCATTATATATGAGGGTAATAGGACAACATTTTTGTTTTTCAAGATCATTTCCCTAAAGTTGAAAAAATTGGAATTAGAAGAAACACTTTCTTGATTTTGGTACAATCTCACTGTTGGTCGTTCCTTGAACAATTTCCACTTCATATCTTAAAGAAATGAAGTTGAATATGTCATTCAAGAAGTGTTAGCAGATCATGAGATATAATTATAGGTCCTTCTATCTGTCTCAAACAAAAGGTTACCAAAAGTTATTAAATATACATAAGCACATTTATAGTGAGATTAATCGTATATGGTTCCAGAAATGAACTTATACTTCATCTATCATATCGTTTAATAAAATAAAACTAGTTTATAATAACCAGGGACTTCCTGTAGGCCAGAGGTAGGAGATAAAGGCATATCACACTTCGGTTGTGGGTTTGATTCCCATAGCCTTGTCCGACGCGACGAGTTATCGCTCATCCTATGGGTTCTCCTTTTTATAAAACTATACTATTATAACATTCCAGAAATAATATCAAAGAACAAGTTCTATAAATAAATAATACTATCTGATGTCCAACATAATCCATTCCAATCTTTAGGTTTATCCAAAATAAATCTATCCAATCTCATAGTATAAAAAAATGATTACTTGAAAGGTCACATAACAAGACGTGAATACCCTCATTTATCCCCCATATATCATTAGATATATCTTGTTGGTCACATTACAAACATTTGAATTCCTTAATCATGTATTCTCTTGAAAAAAGAATACCCATTGAACCTTTTTGAAAACATGAATGCTGTAAAAAGTTAACTCCTTCCACATACCAAAATCCCAAAATTTCTATATACTCAAACCATGATATTAATTTGTCCTTATATCATTCATGAGCTCATTAATAATATCCAAAATATTATTTTCTCCTTATACATTCATTATGCGCATATTATCTTCTGTCCAAAAATATCTGAATAACCTTTCATGGTTACCTATACCATTCAACATATACTTTCAAATACTTTAGGAAAAACAATAGTGTAACAATCCTTAGATGTTTCTTTATTCCATAGTACCATTAACATAACTCTTGTTAAACATAAAATCATTCCACTACATCCTTAAACCATTGTCTGAGCTTCCACTATTCTTTCATGTCACATATCATTTGTAGTCTCTTGATCATCATCAACATAAATACTACCCATACGACCATGCTAATTCTCTTCATGAGACTTTCCCTTAGTGCATTGGTTTGCATAATGCCCATACATTCCACATTTAAAACATTTAATTGTTGTTGATGTCGTAGCAATACCATTATCCTTGTCCATGGTGTTAACTGAACGTTTTCCTTTTCACTTACAGGATTTGTGTCCATCTTTTCCACACCCAAAGCATCTTCCAGTTCCTTGGAAACATTCTCCCTAATTCCTCTTCCCACATGATTTACATGAGGGAAATTGAACTTTCTTTCCCCTATGATCATCATGAAACATCATCTTTCTCTTATTAGATGAGTCAGGAAACTTACCAAAGTTGAGATTATTGATCATATTATGAGATTCCTGATTAAGAATAATAATGATGTTTGGACATCAAAATCGGGTTTCATTTGGTTTCTCATGAAGAATATCATTACATTTTCCATCATATTCTCCATTAACATGAATCCTCCTGTTTCCTGCCATTTCTTAAATCCCAAAAAGAACAGTATGAGAGGAAAAAATCATACTATAAAAACAAAATAATCAAGGGGAAGTAATTTCAATATCTAACATATTAGGTTTAATCCTAGGTTATTCATGATTGTTATCATAATTATAAGATTGTAACCTATACTTTATACTTAACCTTATAGACATCCCTAGACATACCTTAGAAATATCTCTAGGGATCTCGTGAAAGTTCTCACATCCTAGTTTCCAAAGGTTGACTAGACCTTTCCTCTAATACCAACTGTAGAGACCCAATCTTGATGTACATAGAAATTTCATTACTTTTATGGAATACTTAATACATATCAAAAACAGACACCAAAGGACCGTAATAGTTTAGTGTCTTTGGAAACTCAGAATATAATCTTCTAATCTTGGTGAAAGATATTCAACATCTCCTATAAAGATCATCCCTTTTTTTATTACCTAAAAACAATCTTTATATCCTGGGGAAGAGAAAACATAAAAAGGGTGAGCTCAAATGCTCAGTAAGGGTAAACATAGAGAACATAAAACAATCCGTAAACATTTGAATGCAAAAAATTGAACATAAAATATAAACATCAAAATCTTGAGCAAAGATATAAATCATGGAAGTACGTAAGGAATATATCATAAAGGAACATAAATCATGATAAAATAGAATGGGAATAAAACATGTAATTGTGTCAAAACATTAATCACATGATATAATTTCCATAGTAGCCAAGGAATTGCTGCCAAGACCATCTGAGTGGACAAAGTCCCTTTCTGAATCGAGTTCACTCCTCGTTCTGGTCCTGTAACACTGAACCAGATTAACATACCATTCCAGCCATGTCTATCTCATGAGATATAAATATTTACCCAATTAATTGGAGGGAGATATAGGTCCCACCCATCTTATAATGAAATCATTCTTACTTGTGCCACAAAATAAACATACATCATTCATAATAACCCAACGAAAAAATGGGTTTTGTAAACATCATCCCATCATAACGTAATCCATATAAAACAAATGGATATCATTTCATCATAAGAAGAATAAAACCATGTAAATAATAGAGACTTTATACTTGAAACATAAACATGCTAAATAATGTCATCTTAGATGGAAAATTGTTTTGATAAAACATTTGAAATGAATTCTTGAGGAAAATATCCTTTCTCTTTAAAAATCATTTTCTTTTCAACAATTGCCACAAAATTTTAAAAGAAAAGGATTTTATTGAAAATAACCATGAAAACTTGTAGTGTAAGCTTCATGAAAATTAGGCATTATAAAACTATAAAAATCCATTCATGCTGTATAAGTTAAAAAAACATTCTCCTCGTACTTTTTCCGGAAAAGTCAAAAAGTTCCTCGTATGGTAAACAAAAGAATGATTATTTCCATAACACAATGTAAAAGACAAATAGGGGTAAACATGACTTTAAAAATACATGGAATATTATTAAACACTTTATGAAAAACATTTTTATGAACATGGATGAAATTATAACCCCAGTAAATACTTACGTATAAGCAATCTCAGATAAAAATGAGATTTTCCAAATTATCCCTTACCTTAGGTCTGATATGCTTCGTACATATCAGAACCTCATGTATAATGATTTAAATAATTTCATTGACTTATTACAGAATCATATTAATTTTTATGATATCATATATGGTTCACTTATGACTTTATATTACCCATTCTTTTGTAAATTCTATGTTAAAGCAGTGTTTTGGGTAAAATCATTTCATTTATCGTACATGTTTGGACTTGTTGTTCTTGATATTATTATTACTTATATCATGATTTACTTACTTCCAGAATTTAAATCATGATTTATATATCATATATATTATGTATATATATATAATATATAGATAAATGAAATGAAATACACCATTCATGGAGTTGGTAGGCCGTACGTACGCATGAATGCTGTTTTCCTTTCCTTATTGACTTGAATAGAAGTAAGTAGATGGAATATATATATAAATAAATAAATTAGCTTAATTATTTCATATATTTCATTATAATTCATTATATATACTTTATAATCATTCTTGAATGGTTAACATGGAGAATGAATCTCATCGCGTCGTGGAGACGGTAATCTGTACGTACGCACGAGCGATGATATTGTTCCCATAATTATTGAATGAAATTATAGTGGATGATATAATATCTCATAATCAGTATGATTTTATAATATCCATATATAGTTATTCTTTACACCACTATACCCATCCAAGTAAGGTGCTGGTGGAAAAATAGATTACACCAAGGCGTGGAGACAGTATTCCGTACGTACACACGCGCGGTGATTTCGTTTTACATTGGATGGATAGAAGGTTAAATGGGGTTGTTTCATATTTATAGTAACATATCAGTATATTATTGATACTGATGTTATAAATTTATAATTGAAAAACTAAAGAAGAAAAAGTTGAAGAAGAAAGAAACTTGAAAGAATCGGTAGAAGATATTACCTCTTCTTCGACGCACCTCTTTTAAGCTTCCTCTTAAGGCACCGAGGTTAGTATTTTGAGGAGACCAGAACCTCCATAATGTTTCTAGAGAATTGTAGAAGGTAAATTTTCAGGGGTTGGCTGAGCTTTAAGGATCAAAATTTTGTGTGGGGAAGAGGGAGGAGGTTCCCTTTTATAAGTGAGGATAGGGGCACCTTAGGAAAAACATAAAATATTATTTTATAATAAAATAATAATCAGTTTATAATAGCTCCAAATTTATTTATTTAGAAGCATAAGTGGGTATGGGTCGAAATAATCTCAACCAATAGGTTTTAGACAAGTTTAAGTTACTATTTTAACCTTATCATTTAGATTTAACTTTAAGTTAAATATATTTAACTTTTACCGTGTCTTCTTGTTTTCTTAAACTCTATGGTTAATAAACTTACTTTAACAAGAAAAATGCACCCCAAGTGGTCTATTATTAATATATATAATATTATACAAGTCATTTTCCTAAGCCTTAGATTTTTAGTATTAGAATAAAAATTAATAATATAATATCTGTTTGAAAAACTATTTTCTGTCAATTTTGACGCTATTTGGTAATTGATTTTTTTGAAACTCATAACAACATGATTAGTTCGAAAATATTTAATTAAATCAATACTAACATGTAATATTAACCTATAAAAATATTGGAATTCTTAAAAAGTCTCAAATTACATTTATTTGGGTATTTATAACGTCAATTATGTTAATATTTCATTAATAAGGTAATTACTGCATCATCATTGTGTCATAAATAAATTAAATTATTTAATGTCTAAAAATTATAAATAAAACACCATTATGTAGGAAATCGTTTTATCTTTATAATGAATATTTATAGTCGAATTTATCTTATGTATAAACCTATATTAATTTTTTTAATTATTAAACTTTGATTTTAACTATTTTAACTCTTCTTTAAATAAAATAATAATAAATGTCCTAGTCTAATAAAAGTGGCCCTAAAGGGTAATATTTTATTCCTAAGGTTGTTTTTGGTCGAATTACACTTATCCAATAGAATTAGGACATGTGTTAGGGTAATAATAATATCATTTTTACCCTTAATTACCCTATTTACTTTTAACCGTGGTAAATAAAACTAAAAAGTTATTGTTCACCAAAAATTATTTTTATCTTATCAAACCACATTTTACTCCTTTATATTAACCGTGTCTCTCGGATATTTGAAATTACACTCACAGAAGCGGTAAAATTATGTTTTATGTAAATTTTCAAATTCTCCTAGGAGGTCGGTAAAAGACGGTGAAAAGTTCAATAAAATATATATATATATATAAAATTATTATAAAATGACTCCAATGAATTACATTGAACTTATATAATTATTATGTATCTATTTTTACCTAAAAATAATTTTAATAAAATAAATTATTATTTATATAAAAATTTGGTTTTAACCGATAACTCAGTGTTTTCACTATTCATCCAAAATTGAAAGTTTTTAGAAAAATACCAAAATTTCACCAGAGGAAAATTTTGATATTCCAAATCCAAAAATGAAGTCCATTTTTAAAGATAAAATTTATAAAATTTCAAAAAGTGGGTATTACTATTCATAACGTCTAGTTTATATAATATTTTAATAACATATCGTTGTTTAATGAAACTCGGTATTGCGTACAACACACGCTATCGTGGAAGGTCGTGATTGCATGTAAAGCAAGCCAAGTCAGGGTTACATATAGTGCAAGATTTCTTTGTTTTTGTTTATAATAGAATCCAACCATATTTCATTTATACATTGAATATATATATATATATATATATATATATATAAACTCAATGTTGCGTAGAATAACTTCTATCAAACGAACTTGAAATTTTGTGTAACACAATTCAAGAATATTGTTGCGTATACTGAAAACTAATACGGTGTTGCGTATAACACAAGATAATCTTGATGTAGCATACAACACAAGACATCAAATAAATTAAAAAGAATACTTCTCATAAAATCTCAGGGTGTTACATTTTCTCTATAAAAACTTTATATTTCCTTCCTCTAAGTGAGGGGTTGTCACCTAGATTCCATAATAATTGTTTTTGGGAAATTATTGAAAAAACCATGTATCCTTTTTCAATAAAGTGTAAAATCAACATGCTTTATTATATTTATTGAATGATATTTACCAATAGAGTTACTGAATAACGTTGGATACTCATATATTTACCAGGGGTTTATATTTTTATGATTATTAATGATTTATTTATGTGATTCCTTTTGAAAGGGATATGAACCCCATTTTATTTTTATGGGTTTATTATTTAATAATATGTGAATTATCTTCAGTTGAATGACTTATAAAACCATTTTCTATTTCCAAGGGTTCATTATAGTGTTATAAGTGAATTATTTTCAAGTGGAAGTCATATTTATGGATAATTATGGTTGGGATCCTATATCACCCACAAATTCCTTAGTTTAATTGTTTATATCTCATGAGATATGTTTTTATGAGTACATCTTAGTTTCTTATAAACATGGGAATTGAGGGTGCATAGCATGAAATTAATTTTCCCTATTTGAATAATTTTTATATATTTGAAATATGTCACAATTTTTATGTGGTGGTGCTCTGAACAAGAGTTTCTGTTCCTTAAGAATAGTGCTTGTTCCAAAGACAAAGGATCCCACTAGTCTCTGTAAATACTAGCCAATTTTCCTTTGTAAAGTTTCCTATAAGATCTTGGAATCTCTGATTGAGAGGAGGATGAGCGAGGTAATTCAAAGGCTTATCTCAAGAGAACAACATTGATTTTTTATAGGAAGGATCATTTAAGGGGTGTTTGGTATTGCTAATTAACTTGTGGTTAACATCAATAAAAGATCAGTTGGCTTAGAAGTTATTTTCCAAGTGGATATGGATAAGGTGTCTGACAAACTGGAGTGGGGCTTCATTATTCATGTAATTAATAAACTTGGATTCCAGGAGTGGTTTCGTGACCTTTGATTTAGGTACTGTTCTTGACCATGGCTCTCTGTATCTCTTATAGGAAGGTGCTTTGGTTTCTTTAAGTCAGTTCATGGTGTTCGTTAGGGAGATCCTTTATCTCTAAGAATTTTCAACCAGGCATAGGATTCCTTGTCTCAAAATCTCTATAGAGGTTTGGAGGATGGTAGGTTGGATCCATATCTTATCCCATTAGGATTGGAAGGTGTCTCACACTTAATGTTTTCTAATGATATTATGATTTTTACGAATGGAAGGCAGATGTCCTTATGAAATCTCAAGGAGATCTTGGCTGTCTATGGGAGCTTAAGTGGTCAAGGTTCTAGTTCAAGGAAGTCCCATGTTTTTATCTCCCATAATTCACCCACAAGGTGGTGTAGGGGAATCCAAGGTATCCTGGGTTATCAACCGAAATAGTTTATGATAATTTATCTTGGTGTTCCTATTTCTTGTGGCCATATCAAGAATAAATTATTTGCGGATATTATCAACCATATTATTTTTAGGATTTTCAATTAGAAAAGAATGTTCCTATCATTTGGAGGGTGGGTTACCAAGATAAAGAGCACACTTGACACTATTCTGATGCATGTATTTTCAATAATTAAGCCTCCGATAGGGGTTTTTCAGAGAATAAGAAGAATGCTGCATGCATTCCTCTGGTATACTAACCATGTGGGGGCGTTCACACTGGGTTTGATGGCCACACATGGCAAGGACCATGGAGGAAGGGGGAGTGGGGATTCAAGACAAGAATGAATCCATTTTGGGAATGTTAGTTCGGATGGTTTGATACATTATTGTGGGTTATTCTCTTTTAGAAACATTAGTCAGGGCGTGGTATTTTGATCATGGGGATGAGACCTGGGATCGTGGCGCATGACCCTCATGTCTGTCACAATGTATTTTCTCACTCTTTGAGGTTCTTCATGGCTCGAACTGGTGGATTATCAGGAATGTCGAGGTCAACTTATGGAATATTAATTGGATATGTGAGAGGTTGGATTTTATAGGCTATCTTTATCCTAATATTTCCATTTCTAAGGCTAGTAGGTAGCTTGACCTCATTCGGTCGGTTCTCAATCCTGTACAGATAATGGTGTTTGATGGGATTATCTTGAATGATGAGCTAGATTGGTGCTGCTTCATGGGATCAAGGTCAAGGAGGTTTGTCTCTCGGGACTATAGGAGGATGATACATGTCGGGCATGGACATGATGAGTGGTTGTTGAAGGTGTGGTGAAAGACATCTCTACGAAGATGAATTTCCTTATGTGGCGTATCAGAACCATGACACTTCCGACGAATGAGAATATCTATAGGAAGGGTATTACATTAGACTATCATTGTTTATACTACAAGAATCCAAGTGTAGAGTTGAAAATGTCTCTCTTTTTTTAGAGTAGATGGGTGTCTTTTCTCTTGTCCGTCTTCTCTCCCCATCCATACATCGATAGTGAACAATCTGATATGAATGGTTTCTTGGTGTCTTAGTTTCATAGAGTGGAGGGAAGGGTCATGGAATGAAAAATGAGGAATATTATTCTCTCATCCATTTATTGGACCATATTGGAGCCCATAAAGTAGGCTCGACTAGGTTCTACCCTCTATTTTCTATTTCTTCAGATAAGGCTTAGGGTACTGATCGTTGAGTTTGTTTCACTGTTAAAGGGGGGATAGTTCTCTTCTACACTTTGTAACCATTTCCAAAGTTCTTACATGTAGGGTGGGGGTGTTATCCATTGGATAAGGTGGAAACCTCTTCTCAGTGGTATAAAATTGAACATATGTGGCTCCTTATTGGACGTGATTATGAGAGGCGGGGGGGGGGGGGGGGGGGTCTTTGGGAGTCATTGGGTTATTTACTTTTGGGGTTTAGTGTTTTTTTGTATCAGGAAGCTCCTTGGGGGAAAAAATTCCAGCACTTATTTCTACTTTGCAGATTTATAGGGGTGGGATTTTTAGGTTTCTAAGGTTGAATCAGACTTGGAAATTCTAGTTAGGTTTATCCAAGGTCGTTATGTAGTTCTATGGGAGTTAGTATACCTGATCCATAGGTGCATTATAGAGACAAGTCATGGGAAGATAGTTTATCACAGTTGGAGGGAGGCGAACTTTGTGGTGGACTCACTTGCACACAAGGGATGACCATGAGAGGATATTTTTTTTTATGATAGTCTGGTTCCCTTCCATTGTACTGTAAGGTTTTTGTCCAAGGGGATTCCCTTGGATTGCATCACCTTCATCCCCATTGAGTTGCCTTTTCATTCCTACAACTATGGTTTCTGTAGGGGCACTTCTTGTTAATAAAAATTTATTTTTTTAAATGTACTATGTTATTCTAAGCCTTATTCATGATTTAGGATATATTCATTATTTTTTATAAGTTTCTTATATATCTTGATTATGTATATTTTCTCATCTTATGATCACTAATGATATTTGATTGTCATCTCTTATGTTTACCCAGGCCGAGCATTAAGCTCACCCGTTTATTATGTTTCCACTTCATTAAGTTATAACAATGAGTAGAACTTATGATAATTCTAGTAAGAGTCTCGTGTGACTCAATTATAGAGATTTTTTCACAATTATTGTCAAACAAATTACTTATATAGCTAGTCCCCAAGGACACTATACCTTAAGTTCTTGGTATTGTGAGATTATATTGTGAGATGTAATGATTAAATTATGGAAATAAAGTAAAATAATCAAATTCTTATCTTGGGTATGTATAATATGTATCCATGAAGGTTTTATATTTTCGAATATTAGTTTAGTTATTCTGGAGATAGAACTTGAGAAATTTAGTGAAAACCCTATGAGTAAGTCTAAGGTATACGTCTATGTATAGGATAATATATTTATGTTTTTCTAAATTAGATATTTTGTGGTTCTCCTAGAAGAATCATTCCTATATGTAATCCATAACTGGATATAGGCCTTGGAATAAATGTATCTAGGGGTAATAACCCTAAAAGGGCGTGTTGGGTATTAACTAAATCATCACCTGGGGCATGAAAATGAGGCCTAACTGCACACCTAGTTTAAAACTCATTAGGAATTCTATTTGGTTAATCACATTCTATTTATAAGACATTATAAAAGATTTATTTAAAAATTAATTTGTGGGATTGGTTTAAGAAGTATGTGTGAAAACTACTCAAATAAATCCAAACTGAATTGAGAGTGATTTAGGTTGAACTAAAATATAATGTAATAATTTAAATGAGTAATACATTTTGATATTTAATTTTTCATGTAATTATCTCATAAAAATTATCTTATGGTGTTAATTTTTCATCACTCTTGATTAACCCCCTTTGGTATTAGTAATGGAAAAATCCAAAAGGAACCATGTTAACAATGGATGTCATGGAAAATGTATATATTTTCACCTTGAAAAATATGAAGGAATTCGAGTTGGAGTGAGAAATCGTGTGATTATACCAAATCATTGTTGAGTCAATAAGGTTTTCCTTATGAATTTTCCATTACTTCTTGTTTTAAAAATCACAAACACCTTATCTTTAGGAAAATCACTTTTATAAAAAAATTGCTTTTATAAGAAAAATTGCTTTTATAAGGAAAATTGCTTTTATGAGAAAAATTGATTTTATAAGGAAAATATCTTTTATAAGGAAAATTGATTTTATAAGAAAAATTTCTTTTATAAAGAAAATCGCTTTTATAAGGAAAATTGCTTTTATAAGAAAAATTGCTTTTAAAAGGAAAATCGCTTTTATAAGGAAAATTTCTTTTATAAGGAAAATCACTTTTGTAAGAAACATTATCCTTATCATATTTGCATTCATATTTTTCCTAAGTATAAGATTCTGATTCATTTCTATATTCTCGGAATTGTTTGAAACTTTGATATGAAGTATAATGTTTTAGGATCCAAATTCTGATTGAGAACTGTAATAAAGTTTCACTCCGAATTCCAGATGAGAACTGTGATAAAGTTTCATTCCGAATTCAGGATACAAACTCTGATTAAGTTCTACTCTGAATTCAGGATACGAATCCTTATGAAGTTCGTCATCGAATTCTCATTATGAATTCTGATGACGAATTCTCATTACGAATTCTAATGATGAATTCTCATTCTGAATTCTCATTCCGAATTCACTTATTAAATAGAATCTGATCATATTTGTTTTATACACTCCATATTTGTTTAGACTTCAAAAAATTATTTTAGTTTACACTCCGAACATTCATTCCGAACTTTTGAGTTAGATTTTAAACGGTGTCGTACATTCTGTTACACTTGTTTTGTTATAAAACGATGTCATCTAATCTGTTATAAAACTAACCGTTGGCTAAGTGACACGTGTACAGGTCCCTCCGATTTTTAAGGAAAATATGACCTTTGGGAAGGATGACGACCTTACCTATAAATAGAAGCTCATTTGAAAGAGCTCGAGAAAATGAAGTTGATCAATCTAGAGACCACACACTGCTAAGGTATTTTCTAGAGAGAGAAATCTTTTCATGCCTTGTGCGTACTGAACCGCTCGTTCAGTTTTTGCTTCGTGCGACTCCGAATGTTAGTGATGACATTCGAGGAATTCTGGGGATAGGAAGACAGAGGTGCTGACTACCTTGAAGTTCGAGGGCTTCCTTGCTGAGGAAGACAGAGGTTGCCAACTACCTTGAAGTTTAGGGCTTGCGGGGATAGCAAGACAGAGACTCCGATCTTCGTATCGAGGGCTTACCCTGGTGTGGGTAAGACAGACTTACTTGAAAGTATAAATCAAGGGACCTTTATCCAAGGTTGTTGGATACCCTTCTCTTTGGGTTAAAAGACTTATATCTTGTTACTTGTAGTTTTACTACTTGTTTATTTCCGCTGCATTTTGTATTATAAGGAAAGTACAACTTTCTTATACTTCCTTACTTGTACTCTGTTTCATTTAGATTCTATACTCTTTAAGGTAGAATCTCATATTGTAATATTTTGTTAAGTGTCAATTTCTGGAACCATATTTCCAGAACCTACTTTCAGAGTCTCTTTCCAAATTTTTATTTGGTGTTAGAGGTGTTTTGAATTTGCTTAGTTTAATCTTTATTAAACCTAGCCCTTTCCTTTGCTTAAGGAAACTATAGTTATTCATAACTAACTTAAAAGGTTCCAAAGGAATTTTTAAAGTATAAAATTCACCCTCCTCTTGTTTATTGAGCATCTACATCATTATTTCGATCCTACAATCATCGGTCAAGAAGTATAATTAACAATGTGAACTTAGTTGAGTTTCCAAACTCACCAATGAAGAGAAGGATAAAGCATCATGGAATTTTGGGTGATAAATGATAATGAAGGAAACATGTTTAATCTCATTTATGTTAAAAATATGGTCATAATAACTTATGGGAATGTATCAAAGGAGCTGGGATATGTTTTATCTTTGGTAAATGAGGGAATAAAATAAATAATGGTTAAAGAAAAGTGAATAGATCAGTCAACACTATCAAAGGAAATAGTGTTCATTCAGTGGTACCATTAATAGTCCAATGCCATAAATGTGGTGACATTGGGCATTACCCAAATCAATGGCCTAATCCAAGTCATAATGTGAATGATTGTCATAAAAAATTTCAAAGACTAGGGGAATAAGGGAAAGATTATACAACTAAAACTATTAGAGTGATTTTTGGAAATGATGGGGAATTAGGAACACTGATCACCCACTCAATAACTATGTGTACAATATTTTTATCATGTTCTACCCAATACTTTTTACCTAATATATTTTATAATAACATCAAAATTTTACCTAATGAAAAAATATATTTTTGAATAAACATTTCTATTAGTTGGATTATGGAATCTCAAATTTAATTTTATTGTAAATTACCTCATGAAAATCTTACTGTCATTAATTTAGATGAATTTGATGTAGTTTTGGTAGTGGATTAACTACCTTCAAATAGACTCCATATTAATGAACGATAGGGATTATATTTCATATTAAAAATAAAATTATGATCAATTATCCCTAAAAGAGTGATAATGAACTCTCTAAGAAAATTTATTCCCTTATATTGTCCTTAACCCCAATCACAAGAAGAATTTAGCTTAAATGGTTAGGTAGAACCCCATATTGTGATATGCCTATTATGAAGGAACATATGTGTTTCCTTGACCTACCCAAGTAACTATGATTTATACCTCTTTGAAAATAAAATCTCTAGTTATTTATATCTTAAAGATATTCTTAAGTATTAAATTTAAAAGTGATAATTAAAATTGTGAGTATGCAATTTAATTAGGGGGTGGGAGTGGAATATAAAGACTTGAAATTTCACATTTTATTTTCCATAGATAACAAAAACTTGTTATAAATTAAACAAATAACTAAAAGTAAACCATGATTTTCGAAAATAAAATTTTATCATTATAATATAGCTGTTAAATTAGTGATTACAAAAAAAAGTAACCATATTATGAAACCTAAAAAGAAAAAGGAGAAAAATGACATCGAGTAGCAGAAGTTTACCTTATGATCCTAATTTTTATGATCTTAGAAAGGAATTAGATTTACTAGGGTTTCCATTAAAAAATTCCAAGTTTAATTTCAACAATTATGGTATGAAAATAATCAAATGTGATAGAAATTCAAACTTGTAGTAATTTTGATGATATTCATGCTAGAAGAATGACCACCCTTTACTAATACCTAAGCATTCCTTATGATTTGATCATACATGGAAATATTAATGGTATATGTAACTAAAATTTTGTACCATATAATTAAGTAATTACTAATTAAATAAGTTATTTATCACATTTAATTTACACATTTTTTATTTTAACTTCTAAAGAAAAGGATGTTTATTCACTATTGCTTTGATAACCTTAATGAGATAATTTAATTCATAAAAAATGATTTTTTCTAAAATATTAATTTTATGTGCCTTATTTAAATAAACAAAATATATTATAAATATTTGATATGATTACTATATATATTTTAACAAAGAAAATTAGATTAGTAATTAATAGTTAATAATAATAATAATGTTTAATACTTTGAAATGTTATTTTCCTATAAAAATAGTTTCTCATTATATTTTATGATATTATTTAAATGTAAAAATAGGAAATTAATGAAATTTAATTTAAAAAAATAAACTTATTTTTTTTATTTATAATGTAATTTTTAGTTTAAGTTGATTTATTTGGAAGTTTTTTTAAAGCAATTAATTTTTAGATGAATAGTGAAAATATAGTTTTTACTTATTCTTTAACATTATAATTATATAATTAATAACAATAATTTTATAAACATTTTAATTAATAAAATATTTTTTTACTAATTAAAAATATACATTTTAAAAATACTATGTTGAATTTAAAAAACCTATTATTAACATTTTAAGGACTTAAGTAATATTTAAAAATAAAAACTATTTTGGACTTTTCTTTTAATTAAATTTTATTTTGATAAAATTTGGTTTTGGATTTCTTTGAAAGAAAAATAAATTTTATTTGTTTTATAAAAAACATTTTATACTATTAAGTCCAAGGACATTGTTAATTGTACCCTACACATTAATTTTTATCTTAAAAATACACATTTTCTAAAAAACTATTTTTTACTTTATATGCGTTAATTCTACATTTAGTTTTTATTACATATTGAAATTTTATCTGATAAACATTATTTAATATTTGGAATAATTAGATAAAAATTATTTAATAAGGTAAAATTTATTTTTCTGAATTAAAATTAAATTAATTTTATAAAAATTAGTTTCTATCATGAAAGAAAAAAAGTAAAAGTAAATATTATACGAGTAATGGACTTAAAAACAAGTTTGAAACAAATTTTAAAATTTATTCTGAGGTATTATTGACATTATATCATCTTTTAATTAATTATAATCCATTTTTTTCTTCTTGACATGTAAAAAGTGCTCCCTATATATTAAGTTGAAATATTTACAAAAATTCCACTCTCACCACTTATAAAAGGGGTCTCTAACCATCCCTTAAAACCACTCCCGAAATTTGGTTTCCCACTGAATCTATTCAAATTAACTTTAATTTATCACCCTATTACTTTTATTTGAGACTATGTTCATATGTTAGTTTCTTCATAACTCTATTTTCGAGGAATCTATAAAGAAAAACACATAGATTTCAGAATGAGAACTATTTTTTTCTAACATATTTTAATTTATATCATAATTTACCAAATATAATTTTCTAATTTATATATGAAAACATGAGTAATATTTTTATACATTATTTTGTTATGATAAGTTAATAACTAATATCCACCTTTCCCCTTTTCTATAAAGAAAAAATGAAACTACTATTTGCATGTTGTGCGGACTACCGCCTCTAGGAAGTGATGAATTCCATTTTTCACCACCACCTCTCTTCACTTATTAAAAGAGTGTAATTGATGAATAAATGTAAAATATAAAGTATAATTATTGTTATAAATATAAAAAAAATATAATTCACCGTCTTTACTTCACATTATTTGAGAAATGACAATGTTAACCATGTATTTTCTGAACTACAAACTCCATAAAGCAACATATCTTGTTTTTCATACGATTTATTTTATATTTATTAAGTTATATTAAAATATGCTTTAGAAACTTAAAATTATCAAAATAATATCTTTATTATATTTTAATAATGATATTTTCCAAAATAAACTACTTTCCAAATAATAGTCATAGATTTATTATAGTATGTTCATGTTTGGGTTTGTCCAACCACTTACTTGACAAATGATTTTAAAAAAATGTCATTGATGAATTTGGAAACTTAAGTACTGATGAAATATGATAAAATTAAGTAAATAAAGATTTTTTTGGTTTTATAATGGTAATATCAATATTAAAATCACTAATTAAGATACCACTATTCATTTTTTAAAATCATAAAAAAACATGCTTGTTGCCAATTTTGTCTAAAAGAACAATAAATAAATATCAAAAATAATGACCATATAACTTTATAAAATATCATAAAATTTAAATTCCAATACCTTTTAACATATGAGAATTATGAAAACTAGGATAAAAATGAATAACAACACCTATTTAACTAAATAAGTTCAAATCGATCAAGATTACTCACACACAATATTGAACAAAGATAATAATTAACTAATATAAATGTATATAAATGTTTTAAATGTAGTTTACGAAAGGTTATAGATATGAATAAGGTTATTAAATATATTATTAAGATACTTTTTTTATTTATAAAATATATTTAATTACTTCAATGGAAGTTAGGAATAAAGTTAAGGCTTTATTGTTTAAAAGTTTTACCCCTTAACACATATCTTCCTATTATACACCATGTTTTCTATGGAATGGTTTTTATAATAATTAAGGAATGTATTTTCCGAAATTTTTTTATTTAATGGGATTTGAAAAACCTTATCATATCCTCTATTTAAAAGGATTTATATTCAAAATAAACCAATGTTGTTAGGATTTATTATTAACTCAACTATGTTTATTGAGTTATAATGATTATTCTTGAAATTATTTATTACATGATTGGTTTATTCCAACTGAAGAATTTATTTCATGGTAAATTATATTCCTATATTTTGGGAAATGAAATTTTAATTCAGATATTTTACCTTCATAAAATTTATTTATAAAAAATCATCTCATTATTAAGAATAATTCTCATCATATTTAATGAAGGGTTCCCCTCATTGTTCATAATTTCCTTTCATTCCAATGTTATCATTTATATTCAAAAACCAAGTTATTTATTATCACATGTGAACACTATATCTTCCTTCTCTTATTTTAAAAATGATGTTTTTTACACTTGTTTTTTCAATGTGGGGTTTCAGAAAAGATATTTCAAAATATTTAAAAGGTTTTCAGTTATTTTAGATCAAATGTTTTACCTTCCACCCAACATTTATTTTGATAAACTTTATGTATTTTCAAGAAATAATTACTAGATTTTATTTTTTAATGGTAATATTTTTCAATGTTTTCACCTCTCCTTTTTGAAAATAACTTTTAAAAGTGACCAACAACTTCATATTTTTGTGAATATAATCAAAAATATATTTTTAACGTTTTTCCATGTAATAAAAACATTACACCACCTTTTTAATTTTTTATAAATATATCCCTAGTTGTTTTCATGGTTTCTAAAATAAATTAATTTTCAACAAGATTTATAAAAAAATTATTTTAAAATAATTTTAAAAATCAATGATATTTCTTAATCCCAGTGTGATTTTTCTAAAACACCTAAAAATTATATTTCAAATAATTATTGAAATATATTTTACTTTATTGTGTAAAATATTCAATCAATAACATCAAAATTATTTATCTTGATATATTATGTAATTTTATTATCTTTTGGTGAAATACTCCATCATTACCTTTGTCTTTCCTAATCATCCACTATGTATAAACATCAGTTATATTACAATGTTTTTCCACTATAAACACTCTGAATTTCCTTCCTCTAGTTAAAGAGTGTTCAATAATATTCCATTATCTTATTGTTTGGAGAAATTATTCACTTAACTATATATCCTTCATCTATACAATTTAAATACCATATGCTTTATTATCTCGATCGAAGGATATTTACCTATAAATTGATTTCATATATTTGGATAACCATTTTTTTAATGTGTTTATCTTGTTATTATTATGAATGATTTATTTATGTGATTCCATTTCTAAAGGATACAAAAATCATTTTTTCCATCATTTCTTTATGCTATAAAAATTAATTATTTTCACTTTAATGTTTTATGAACCCCATTTTTATTCCTAAGGGTTCAAAATGATTTGATAAGTGAATTATTTTCAAGTGGCACTCGTATGTATGGATGTTGATGGGTGTTGTTATATATCTCCCTCTAATGAATTATTTTAAAAGTTTATATATCATGAGAATGGTATTCTAGAGTAAAATTTAGGTTCTTGTAAGAATGAGAACTGATAGTGAAGCTCATTAAAGTAATGTTTCCCTATACTAAAGTTTTTTCTATATTTGAAATATGTATCAATTTTATGCTTATTATAATTATTATATTATTCTACCATGGTTCATATTTAATGAAACACGTTTCCAAACAATATTGATTCTGGTATTACATTATTCCAATCCATGCATGATGATTTATGATATTTTATTTTTTTGGTATAAGGTTCTTATGAACTTTTATTATACAAATATTCCCATATTACACTCACTAATTATATTAGATTATTATCAATTATGATCACCCTTACTAAGAATATCAGCACACCCCTTTTATATGTTTGCATTTCCATATATTATAAAGATGTGTATATCTTATGAGAAGTCTAAAAGGAGTCTTGTGTGCCTTAGTTATGGAGAAATGTTTAAAAGTATTGTAAAATAAAATTATTATATAGCTAGTTCTCAAAGAAATGAAACCTTATATTCTTGGTATTGTGATAATATTTTGTCAGATACATTTTTTAGGATATGGAAATAATGTAAAATAAACATATGATTAACTTGGGTGGATAAAAATATATATTAAAATTTTATCATTATGTTGGAATTGAAAGTTGGAGTTTAATTTTATGCATTAAATACACTTACTATTATGAATTAAAAATTTGGAAAATTATTGGAAGACTATTACACAATGATGTTTTTAATCTTATATATTTCTTGGATTTCAAAATTTATTCTTATGTATTGAAGGACAGTTAGAAAATGAACAAACTTTTAGAAATTATTTAGAAGATTCACTCATAAAAAATAAAATATTGGAATAGAAGATTACTTATACATATTATAATGATGAGGATTTAAAATATAGTGTTTTATAAGTAAAATATTGATGGTTTCAAAAGTTATGTTTTAGAAGTTAAGGAATTTCAATAAGATATGTTTCCTTTATCTTTTGAGGTGAGGATCATTTCATGAATGTGATGAAGTCTATCACACCATTATGAGTATTTAGTAGAGTATTTTGATTATGTTAATATAGATATTTTGATGCCATGAATATGAAATAACACCATGATCATTATGACATAGAAGATAAGAGGATATATAGTTTCTCCATGTCTTGATGAATTGGACAATTTTCAATCATTGAAGATACTGGGGAAGTATCTGTCACTATTTACAATTGATAACTGGAATGAATCTTATTCAAAATTCAAATATTTTAAATTATAAGGAACTATTTTACAAAATTATAGGGATTATTCTATGTGTTACATGATTATTTTAATGAATATTCTTAGTGTTAAAATTACAAATAATATTGAGGATTATTTTAATCATTTTTTAAATGTTTTATTTAAAGGGAAAATCTTTTATGACTATTATATTATGATTAATAAAAATATAGATTAATTAAACCAGTTTATTTTAAGTTATCAAAATAGAAAAGAATTTAGTGGATATAATTATTTTCTATCTTATGTATATGTTTTCTAGAAGTTTCAAAAAAGTTACAAAATTAACAGTAATTGATACACATGATAAAAGTTACAAGGATAAGAGAAGAAAAGTAATATATACATTCAGAATATTATATTATTGTTTCTATTTATAAATACTTTACATATTAAAGTAATATAGTAATATAGATAAATAAAATAAAAGGGGAATAACGATTCTTTCTATTACTTTGAATAATATTTTTTACTCCAATTTCTATAATCGATAAAGATCAAATTACACTGAGGAAACTTCCAAAGTTGTTACATTTTAAATACTCATTTTTATAGAATATTCACCAATTATCAGTTTTTAACGTAACTATATTCATTTCTACATCTCATCTACTTCTATTATATGTGTTATCTACTTATACTCTGCTATGGATAAAGATTCAATAGCTTGTAATCAGTTAAGAAGTTAATTATTAGCTACTTGTATTTAGATGTGGGTGAGTTTTAACTACTTTCTCAGTTGTGAGGTCCTTAATAAAAGAATTTGGAGGCCTGATAAAAACCTTGTATGAAGTGTTAACTTCTTTCACTCAATTGTGATACCCCTTTGAAAAATATTTGAATAAAAATTACCAAACCTATATTTGGTTTTGCTGGAGCAGATTAAGGGATATACATTATTTCCCTGAACCAATATAAAAACATTATGTTTCAAGATATTTACATTATTTTATTTCCATTTTATTACTCAATTAAATGAGAAGGTCATATTCAAACTAAATTAAAATGATAAGTTTAAATTTTGAGACATTATATAAAGGAATCAATTCAAAGATCCCATGCCTTTGTTTATTACTTATCTGTGATAGAAAAACCTTATCACTTTTATAAATATCATGAAAATCTTAAATCAAATACTCAAGAATCAAACTCATTTATACTTGGCACTCAATGATGATAATTATTCATATTATAATCTTTCTCATGAATGTAATTATGAACATTACCTAAAATTAATCATTTCTTATTATAAAACTAATTATTTATCCATTTAAGATTACCCTCCAACCAAGAAATAGGATGTTGTTCATAATCCACTCAAAAGAATTTTAAATAACCTTTTATAGTATTTTAAATGAACGTAAAAATTCTCAAATTTAACTTGAACTAATCATTGAGCATACCCCATTATAGCATCCCAATCAACACAAATAGAAAAACATAATGATCTCATGTAGTACATGAAACATGATATACACTATATAAATGAAAATAAACAATCCAATCAAGTAGGTAAACCACCTGATCAAGATGATATATAAATCTATTTGGACCTTATTTAAAATTAAACCACATAAATATAAAATCATTAAACCCCATATCTTGATGTTTTAAGCATTTAAAAACCTCTATAAAACCTACTATAAGATTCCATTATCCCCTATTTTTACCTACATCACATAAAACTAAATTAAAATCAATAATAGATAACCAAAAATATGAATTCTTACTCAAAAGGTTATCAACTTTTAATACTAAAGTCTATTCAAACTCACAAGACGTACATACAAATTTATGATCCTTTACCATTTTACCTTACCCATTATATGACCGAAAACATAAATGTGATTATCTAAAAATGAAATCTAATTAATATTCAACTCCTTACACCAGAACATAATAAAACCTCATGAATGACCCTTATATGGGACCAAATGCTTGAATGGAAAGCCTGATATAACCCAAAGATGATAAAAATCATGGCACAAAAACTTTGATTCTATATGAAATAAAAAATTGAGACTTACCATCCTCAGAAAAAAAGTAGATTTCATGATGTAACCAAAATTCCAATTTAATTTTTTCTTGGCTCCCAACAGGGCTTCCTATTATCTTCTAATGATGTAATGTTAAAAACGAGAATACAGAGTCCTTACTATTAAAAAATAAAAAACATCCTGAGATTTATTTCAATAAATATTTCAACACTTCCCCCCATACTTCTTAGATTACTACTAGAACTGATACCTTAATCATGAAATAAAACATTATTAATAGAGAACTTATGTGTCATAAAGAGAGTATCATAAACAATAACCCCATTGGTAATAATAATAATAAAATTGTCAAAACTCCACAATATCATGTATATATCTATTTTTATAAACTTTAAAAAAATAAAAATTTCCACAATAATATATTTTTATTTATCTATATGAATTAAATTAACCTCTTATATTAAAATATCTTTTTTCTATTTTTCTTGTCTAATACTTTCCTTCCACCCCTATAAAATAATAATTCAACCAGAAACCAAAAATATTCATATCCACTTTCTCTAGATTATCCCACCTTCTTAATGACTAATATTCTTACCCACCATGATTTCACACCAATCCAACACATATTAGATACACTACTCAAAGACTCTTCATAATAAAATTCCATCATAGATGAGAAGACTCTAATTTTAAATGAAAAACCCTAGATATTTCCCATATCTCAATCTCTAACCATTAAAAAAACATACTCATATAAAAAGATAAAATAAAAAGTGAATAATTTATAGAAAAAAATATTTCCAAGAATTTTTGTGATGCCTTAAAATATATAAGATACCATAGGGAAGGTTTTATATAAAATAAATTCAAATGACCTTGCCCCATGATCTATAAAAAATTCTTTCCCTTAGATCTATATTTAAACCCAAATATGAAACAAAGCCAATGTTTTTTTCTATATACGGTAAATATCTAAAATATTATAAAACATCTAAGTAATCTACTAAAAAATACATCTCGAGCTGTAAATTGAAAAATCACAGTGTGCTTGAAGCCATAAACATGACACATATAAGTTAATTTTTTAAAATTATAAATGAACCTACCACTAAATTAGAACCAAATGTTGACCCATAATAGACCATTTAACCATAGATAATATCAAAGTCCTATTGGAACATTAAGTTGAGAGAATCCAAAGAAAAGATCAAATACTCAGGGAAGGGTTTTCATTATTTTTTTTGAATTTTAAATATAAACAAATAGATTGAAATAGTTTAAAATTTAGTGTTTAGTTCTAGAAAATACAACTTTTTTTGATGTTAAAAAAATTCAAAATCTCTAAAAAATTTCTTTTATTCTATTTTGAATTTATTTTTGGGATATTTAAAACAAATCCTTAAATAAATTATCATTCAAAATTTTAATTTAATATAAATATATACTTAAATGGTTTTTAGAATATATCACATAATAAAGTGAGTCATTAAGTTTTTACATCACTAACTACCCCATTAGAGGTGCCATTCTATCACCATGATACAAAAAGTTTTGAAAATTTCATAAATAGTCTATACATATTTTATTATTCATAGTATGACCTAGTTTTTTATAATTTTTTAAGATTAGTTCTTAAACATTATTATTGAGGATTCAAGGTTAGTGAGGATACATACAGTTGAATAAGTTTGTTTAAAACAATTTTAAAAACTTTTTTTTTTCAATTTAAAATATATAAACTATTAATATTATTGGAATTTTTTATTATGACATAGTCATACTAAAAGTGAGAAATAATAAACCAAAAACATTATAAAGACATAAAATTTAACAAGTTCAATATTAATGTGAGGGTTATGTCTATTGATTTTATTTATTTAATATATGAAAATATATTTTTGGGGTGGATAGAACTACTACTAAAGGTGTAGGATTAAGATTTAAATGTTTTATAATTTAAAAATATTTTAAATAATTTATTTTTAATAATTGTTACTATTGAATATAGATCATGGGTTGAGTTTTATTTTCCAGATTGAGATCATTGGGAATGTTACTTGGTGGGTTAGTCTTACAATCTATATTTATTGATGATATTATCGTGACAAATGTTCTTTTTGTATATCAAGAAATGTGAGATGGTTACTATTTGGGATAAGATTCTATTGCATATTTTATTTGTTGGTTGAGGTATTTTTAAGAGGTTGTTTGAAGTGTCTATTGGAATGGTGGATATATTTAATGATTTTTTTATCATTTTATGTATATTTATTTTTATTTTAAAATTAAAATATGGAAAAATAAAGTGGTTATAGTGAATGTGGCTAATTTGTCTACATGATTGATTGCACAGTTATATTGAGTCGACTACGAAAGTTATGAGAAATTAACCTTAAGTTATGGATTTTTATAAACATGATAGAACTTTCTATGAAGAAATTTTTTCAATGTAGTGTAATCAAGGTGTTTTGGGTTGACTAAATAACATGGTGATGATGAAAAATTAAAATTGGTCGGTTATAATGTTTATTTATGGTGGTTATGATTATTTTAATTTAAATAATTTATAATTCATTTTATCAAATTATTTTTTAAGTTTTATGTTTAAATTCCACTTACATGTGTTTAGATTGTGTGAAACAAATGGATAGCCTTATTTGAAGGTCATACATGTGGAATTATTTGATCATGGGTGTAATGAACTAACCCTAATGAGACCCCTCCGTAGATTACAAGTGAAATTAAATGTGACTCCTAAAATTATCATCTAATAGGTTATGGGATATTGAAAAGTTATTAGGGTATAAAAATCATTTATTGGATACATTACCATTTACTAGGACACAATTGAAGATTATAAAGACTATATATATACACCAAGCAATGTGTAATTATAAAAAATCCACAGGTAACCAGTATAAAAATATAAAATTCAAGAATATCAGGAAATAAATAAAATTAACTAGTGTACACATGTCAAATATAACCATAGTCCCCAAAATAATAAAACTTAGTAACATAAAATACATTTTTATGTGAAGCGATAGGCACTAGCTACTTGATCAGGAGAAAACTCATGAAAATATTTAACACTTATCGAATCTGTCCCCAACCTGATATCAAATACATATATATACAAAAGTGAGGGTGATGATGGACAATAATTAATAGGAAATTACCAAAAGTATTAAATAATACAATTAGTCACACATACATAATAATCAAATTTGTTTAGTGTTAAATGTGTAGTTTAACAATCAAATTTCTAGTCATATCCATCAAATATCTAAGGTAAATATTGACTAGGGTATCTATCATCCTAGTAGATGGTAAAAAGGACAACCATTTAACTCATAAGAGAACCCTATAACCAACTTGAATATAAAATACACTATATAAATTTAAAGTATAAATATTATAAGCCTTGATATAAAAATATAATATGGTCTCCATAAGCTAACCACCACTAGATAATATCTATATATATAATGTAAAATTTTATATCACCCCCAAAATATCACAACCACACCACATCCACCTACCTAGACTACAATTTAACTAGTCCATAAAAAATCCACATTTAGACCACACCAATTAATATGGTAATAGTGGGAATCCACGTCTAACCATCCAATAGGTTCTCCCTTAAATATGGATGTTGGGTTAGACCCATGAATATTTCCTTCCTGTGACTATCATGTAGTGAATGATAATAATATAACTAAAATAACATAAAAAATATAATAAGGATAAACTCAAAAATAAAATTTTTATACCCCGAACACCATCATTGTCTATCACCCAACATATATAACTAAAGAAGATCAATGGTGGAGGAACATATCAAAAACAACTAAGGGAAAAGTTAACTAACCTATCCATATGGATAACTAGACATCCAGCTATCACACTACCCAAGTAAGAATCCTCTCATGAAAACATGTATATCATACCATCACTCTATATATTGGTAGACATGACTAGGATTTAGAATATCAAACTACCCCCACTTAGGGGAAAAAATTCTAGGATGGATTTATATAAACTATTTATATCATATCACATATTAGGAAACTGAGAAATAAGTATATGATAACCATATATCACATTGAAAAATAGATTCTTCAAATTAAATGTTTAAACCAGTATACTAAATAAGAATGTCCTACCAGTTTATCAAAATGCATCATTATTCGTATAATATCATCCTAGAATATTCTCAATATCAAGAGTCCTATCAGAGTACTGTTTATATGTAAAAATTGATTCAAGGCTCATAGAGAAGTATACACACACATTCATATAAATTTTGCTTTTATCAAATTCATCATTGTCAAAGCCCCAAATATCTACATAAGGTAAATTTTATGATTTACTCATGAAAACGAGTCTAGGGGAACCTTTCTATTTTTTGAGGTTGAGTCTCCATCAAAGATGACATTAATTAATTTAAAAGGCCAAACATGGACTCTAAATGAGTTTAGTTTACATTTAAATCATCACTATTGTAGTTTATGTAAAACAATGAGCAAAATCAACTACCTAATCATTGAATTTGGTCACTAGAAAAAAATAAAAGTTTAGTTATATATATATATATTTATGTATCTCTGTAAATTATATTTAATAATAATAATAGTAATATTATTATAGTTATTATGATCATTATTATCATTATCATTACTCTTTTTATGTTAATAATATGTTTCTAATTTCTATCCTTCCAAATATAAATATTTGTAAGTACAAATATAAATTAGGTTGAATAAATATATTCTTATATATACTCACATATACATAAACTAATAATAAGTTTTATATATATATATATGTCTCTGTGTGTGTGTGTGTTTTATTGTTGGCCCAAAAGGCCTGACCATCTCTAATTTTTAAGAGAGTTATGATGCCTTTATAGTATTGTTCCCTCTCCCTTAACACTACACATGGAAACTCATTATGTAAAGTGTGAGCCATTGATAATAGGGTGATACCTGATCTGATTTCCTTAAATAGTCTCCACCACCTTTCTAGGTAATCCCTCTTAAACCCTTAATATATTGGCCATATACCATTGCCTACTGAGCTCCCCCCATAAATTTCAATTCCTTTTCATAGACTCATCATCATTCAATTGACTAAGGTGATCTATATTCCACCCCTTTATTATCCTCATTCAAACCAATTTCACTATGTGACCCATGAAATGCACAACTCGATCCACTTTCCTTTTATCGATTTCATATTTGGTCTTCATAGATGAGGAAAACCCATTAACTCATAGGCCACCAACTATGATTGGTCAAAGGAGGATGATACTAGTTATGTTAGACATGAGAATGATCATTGTGACTAGTAAAATTTTTGGTGAATTGGTCATCTAAACAAGGATAACCATAATGGATAAACTTTAATTAAAGAAAATATTAATTGATAATAGAAACAATATTATCCAACAAATTATAATTTAATAATTAAAGGAACACTATTGGGTGAAAACCCAATCCTACATCAGTTTACATGATGAGTAGTGGATAACATATACAACTTGGATGTGCTACTCATCCTATCACCAATTAGTTTTAGGATAGCACCTAAATAGAGATTATATGTTGGGCCTGGTAGGTCTAGTCTAGCGAGGAAAAGAATCCTGAAAAGTGGTATCAGAGCCATGGTGTATATAGTGAACATAATTTTCTTACAATATTATTAAATCATTTAAAGATAAAAAATACAAAATTAGTACACAATGAGGATCCCGAGTTTTAGTGTGTTGGGAAAATTCGGACCATACATAACATTTAAAAAATAAAACATAAACATTTATTTAATTATTTCTTATCAAGATTCTTATTGGACCTTGAATTATTATTATTACAAGTATTCTTCATAAGATATATATAAAAAAAGGGTGAGCTAAAATCCCAGTAATAGGATAGATAATGACATTAAACAATATAACATGGTGATAGTATAGTCATAGAAAAATCATCATAATCATGAGAGAAATCATTAGATAAAGTCATGTAATGTAGAAACTCATAAAAATTAAGGATAATGTATTATTGGATGTCTACCACACATATTTTTGAACAAATATAGCATCATGGTCACATATATTTAAATTTTTCTCATGATATACAACCCATTACCCAATGCATTGTAGCATTATATAAATCTAGGCGCACCCATCACATCATAGGATTTTTATTATCATGCATGCTACGTAGATCATATATCAATCATGGATATAAAATAACCCAAGGAAAGGAATGAGTTTAATTTCACAAAGAATACATTCAGAAACTTTGGGTTCCAACATGAATGATGGAATAACATACTTGATATAAGAATCATCTACTTTGAGTGAGGAAGAAACAATCTCGGGAAGTGTGTTTTTTTGAAAGAAGAGTTCTTTTGTAAAATATTTTGTTCATCATAAATTCATGTAAAAAAATGTATATCACCTAAGATGTAATATAATTATGAATAAATTATATTTAAGGAATATCCATACTAAAAATGGTGTTAAAGAGGAAAAATCCAAAGAAAGGGAGTTGGGTTTGAGAATTCCCCATACATTGTGTCTGAATGATTCCTTCAAGTTAATATCATGTATAACCATATTAGATTCCTTAATTAAAATTTTTAAAACATTTTATACGTGAATATGATTCATTATGGTTTTATTAAGTTTTTAGGGGCCTTTGGATGAGTTCTAGAGTCTAATACCATCATTCGAGATTGTCCATTTTCAAAGTTTTCATGATCAATTTGTCAGTATACATGAATAGAAGTTAGTTTAAAATGAGGATAAATATTAAGAAGTGTTATTATATGTTATTAATGATCCTCCATAAGCTTAAATGATATTATAAAGAATTTTTTTATATACTAGGAGGATGAATCATTAGATAAAAGTTAATAATGATCATTTTAGGTTAATTTTGGCGGTTTTTTGATCACAATGAACTCATTTCATTTTATCATTTAATATTATGTATATATGATAGTTATAGAACATAAATATGGTTATAACATAGACTGTAAATTTTTTTAAACCATTTAATGGTATTATTACTATCCATTAAGGTTTTTAAGGAAAATAAAAGTGCATAGTTGACGCACGCCTGTCGTAGGGCATGGAAAAACAATTTTTAAATTTCTTATGTGTAGTCTGGTGATTAACCCTAGGAAGTCTCTTGAAGAGGATTGCACACAAAATCTGTTTTTCACTTTTAAATGAGGGTAAAAATGCTGTGTTTTTGAAAGGAAATTTTAAATTAAAATGATTGAAAAACCATGACATTAAAAAGGGTGATTAGGTTGGGGTCAGTTTCCTAATTATAATGCTATCCTTGTTCAATTTAATTCAAACATATTCTTCTCAGTTTATTAAAGCGTGTTTCCACAATCGTTTCCCCTCAATACCTTGGTGAAATTATGATTGTGAGAGAAAACCTTACCAAGATCTTGATTTGGTTAACTCTCCGTCCATGTGAAAAATAGTTGTATTGAATATACTTAATTGACATTGGAAATACCTGATCGGGTCTTGTTTATCCCAAAAAATCAATAACATTCACTACCCCTTTTACACGTATTGACGATCATCGAGTACTTCACCACTAATTCCTAGTTTATTCCATCATATATAAACCAGAAATTAGTGGAGAGAGATAATGATTATTTTACCAAATAAAAAATAAATAACATAATTAAAATTCAAGAACGATCACACATGATAATAAAATCTGCTATATTAAATTGAAAAAAACTTTTAAGAAGAAAGAAATTTCATTCAATTACGTCTAAGAACTCAAGCATTACAGCCTAGAAAACCAACCCTTCCCCAATCACTCAAAATGTTTACCCCACCATGGTAAGAGTAATTGAGATGATTGAGGAGGAATAAGGCATTAAAAAACTATGAAAAAGAAATGAAATAAATGAGAATGCCGAGAAGTTCTCTTCCTTGGTGTCCCAGAAGGAATGGGATGGAATGAGAGATTCTTTGAGAGGGTGGAACTCTTCTCCTTTTATAGCCAGAATTTTTCCCCAGAATGTTGACGAATTGTAGACCCATTAAATGACATCTTCATGCATTGATACATTCTTTAATGTTGTTAATAATTATCTTGGGCGTTTCCCCTGAAAAGAGCAATGGATTTGGACATGTATTCCGAGGGTTATGGCCGTTTTACTCTGAGAATTTATTCTGTCTAGTCAGACTCACCAAATCATAAACCTCCGAATTAGGATGCTTTAATGACCTTTAAAACGGCCAATTCCCATGTACTTACCTTCATGAAAGTTTTTCTAAAACCCCTTTCTCATCCACCCACTTAATATCACAAAAATTGGGCCCACAAAGAATTATTTATGGACCCACAACAAAAATCGGCAGAACTGTAAACAGTTTTCATGGGACAACTTGTGGGCTTCTTTTGAGCTTCCATATGGTCAATTCAGCTTTTGATCCAAATATAGTAAATGAATCCCTGGATGTCTAGAATCCATAAAAGAAATAATTTCTCAATTTGTATTAGTGTATATAATGTTATGGCCAAACTTCAAAAATAATTTAAAACTGTTAAAAATAAGAAATGGCCCATTTTTATTGTTCAGCTCAAAATGACACTAATATCCTAAAAATGAAGCAATTCATCTTAGAGTAACAAATTTTTGGGTTTAAAATAATTAAATTCAATATAAATTTAATTTAAAATGTTTTGTGTATCAATTCCCCCACACTTAGTACTTGGACTCCTACACAAGTAAAAATCAAATCAAATCAAATCCAAAACACATACCAATGAGATCTACCAAATCCATACTAAGAAACAAAAAGATATAATGACTCATCAAAAACAATTATTTCAAGTTCCCCATTTTATATTTTAAAATATTTCCACTTAATTTATTATCTCATGCATACAAAACACCTACCTCACATGAATTTTCTCTCATCTCACAAATGTAAATGCTGAACAAGGATTTTCTCATCCAAACTCACACAAGAGTCACCATAGGCTTGATAAATTCCTACTTCTCCACCAGATGTGAGTCAAGGACTTGTGTTTCTCATGAGGAATTTTTAGGGTGTTCTGTGGCTTCCAGTTGGTAGGATTTAGATGTTAAAAATTCTGAGGCTGAAAAAGGAGGGCTTGGCCCTTTTTGAAGCAAAATTGCATGATTCTAATTTTAACTCATTAATAGTATCCTTCTCTTCCCCTTTGTAGAAAATAGGATCCATCATCATTCAATCAGATCATGATTTCCGCAGAAAAAATTTCAATTTTTCAAACATGATTTTTTTAAAATCTCCAGTTGCACAACTTTCTTTTTTACATCGAAAGCTCCATAAAGGTATAACTTCTCTTATCATGAAAGATCCTGAAAAGGCACAACTTTTAACAGAATGAAATATTCAGTAGAAACATTATCTCTTCAAAATTTTATATTCCACCAAATGTATCACCAAATGAGGCAGTACACCAGAAGACATCTTCCCCCACACTTAAGATCAACTAGATCATGCAATTTCATTGCAAGAGCAGGTAGGATAGGGAAAATTGGCTTGTAATGTGGCTAACCTGACAGGATATTCATGGCTACTAGGGGCTAAAATGATTAATGTATAAGGTAGGATATAATGAAAAGGATTATTTTGAAAATGGAGCTTCAAACCAAATAAATGCCTCAATCATTTAAAACACACATACCCCAAACCCTCAAGTTTTGATAGGAATAAATAAAATTCTGGTTAAAGGAAGAATGGTTTGGTTCTCTCATGAAATGAGGTGAATGAAAAGAATATGACAAAAAATGGTTTAGAAGCCTCACATGAAAGTGATTTCAAATATATAGATAGTGAAATATGTCATGGGTTTCAAAAATCAGTGTACTTTTAATGAAATTCCAAAATATTTGAATTCGAAACAAAGTCATTTCGGCATTCATTTAAGTTCAGTTTCATGGAATAGATTGGTTAACTCATTAACATGGGTTTCAAAAATGGTAATGATAATCCTTTCAGCTCAAAAGTTTAAAAAAAAAACACACACCAAAACTTGAAAAATAAACACACAAAAATTTGAAAACACACTTTTTTTTTGAAAAAAACACAACAAATGAAAATCCTAAACTAAAAAGGTTCCCTCCCCCACACTTAAATGATATAGTGTCCTCAATGAATTAATGTGGATTTAACCTATAATCCAATTTTAAAATGAATCACAACATCAAGAAAGTGTGAAGAAGAGGTACAACCTGATGGGTCTTATTGATAGATAGGTTGGAGGAGTGTGATCTCCTCCACTGGCTCTGATGGCAGGGTCCCAAATAATTTCTTCAACCTATGCCCATTCACAGTGAATGGATCTCACTCTAAATCCTTCATAATCTACACAAAAGCAAAAGGATATACATGATTAACTATAAATAGACCTTCCCATCTGGACCGAAGTTTACCTGGAATCAGCTTGAGTCGTGAGTTGAATAACAACACTTTGTCTCTAGATAGAAGTCTTTTGGCCGGATCTAATTTTCATGGGCCATTCTTGTTCTTTCTTTTTAAATCCTGGAATTTTCAAATGCTTCCCTTATTATTTCCTCCAGCTCTTTCAACTTCAATCTTTTTTCCTTCCCATCACTTTCAATGTCCAAATTCATTTTCCTCACAGCCCAATACGCCTTATGCTCCAATTCCACAAGTAGGTGGAAACTTTTCCCCTAAATTAGCCTATATGGAGTCATTCCAATCGGGGTTTTGTAGGCTGTCCTATAAGACCATAAGGTATATTCCAACCTTTGCCTCCAATCCTTCCTGTTTGGCTTTATGGTCATTTCCCAAATTCCCTTGATTTCCCTGTTGGAAACTTCAGCTTGCCCATTAGTCTGTGGATGATAGGGAGTTGATGTTTTATGATGCACCCCATAATTCTTCAGAAAATTCCCCATTCTCCAATTGTAGAAGTGAGTACCCTGATCACTGATGATTTCTATGGGCACTCCAAACCTACAAAATATGTTAGACCTGAAAAAATCCAAAACAATTTTAGCATCGTCAGTCCTTGTGGCTTTTGCTTCCACCCATTTGGAAACATAATCAACTAAAAGAAAGATATAATAATTTAAAAATGACATTGGGAAATTTCCCATAAAATATTTCCCCCAAACTTTAAAAATTTCACAAAAATTCAATGGATTTTGGGGAATTTCTTGTCTCTTTTAAATATTTCCTGAAAACTGACATTTTTTCACATATTTTGAAAAATTCATGAGCATCTTTGAAAAAGGTTGGCCAATAAATTCCATATTCTAAAACCATTATTGCTATAATTTGAGGTCCAAAGTGTCCTCCACAAGTTAACGTGTGACAAAAATCATTGACATATTTAACTTCACTTTTAGGTAAACATCTTCTTATTACTTGATCATTGCAAATCATTCAAAGGAATGGATCATCCAAAATGTAATATCTAGATTCAACTTTTAGTTTTTGAATTTGGTGAGAATTGAAATGGGATGGGACCTAAGATGTTACCAGAAAATTGACCATGTCAGCATACCAAGGCACTTATCCTTCAATCAAGTACAACTGTTATCATGGAATTTGATCATTCAGTGGGTCTCTTTCTAGAATTTCAATTTCAGTGGTGTTTGGAAGTCTACTCAATTGATCAGCCACTTGGTTCACATATCCCTTATTATATTTGATTTCTATATTGAACTCCTGTAGTATTATCATCCATCTCTCTAACCTTGGTTTAGTATCATCTTTCTTTTTCAAGTACCTCAAAGATTCATGATCAGAAAAAAGGTATTTTAGTTCCAAGAAGATATGATCTAAAGCTTTCTAAAGCAAAAACAACTGCTAAGAAATCATTTTCCATGGTTGTGTAATTGAATTGGGCCGCATCTAAGGTTATCAAGGAATATGAAATGACTTGTGGTCTACCCTCAATTCACTGGGAAAGGACTGCTCGAACTTCTTGGTTGGAGGCATCATAAAGTAGTTCAAATGGTTTTTCCCAATTTTTTTGCTGCATCACGGGTGGTGAAATCAACATCTTCTTTAATTCGTCAAAGGATTCACTATATGCACCATTGAAATAAAAAATCATCACCTTTCAAAAGTAATATAGAGAGAGGGAGAGAAATATTACTGAAATATTTGATAAACCTCCTATAGAATCTAGCATTTCCTAGAAATTATCTAACATGTTTCAGACAAGTAGGGTAAGGCAATGAATTTATCACTTCAATTTTTGATTTATTCACTTAAATTAAATTTTGGGAAATGACATGACCAAGTAAAATTCCTCTTTGAACCATGAAATAATACTTTTTAAAATTTAAAACAATATTTTTTCAATGCAGGTTTTCAATACTTTTTCCAGATTTTTCAAACAATGATCAATAGAATCTCCAAAAACTGTTAAATCATCTAAGAAAACTTCCAAACAATTTTCAATGTGATTAAAAAATATACTAACCATGTACCTCTTAAATGTACCTGGTGCATTCCATAATCCAAATGGAATTCTTTTATACGAAGAAGTACCAAAAGGGCATGTAAATGTCACCTTCTCTTGATCCTCGGGAGAAATGGGTACCTGGAAGTAACCTGAAAATCCATCCAAAAAGAAATAATGAGTTCTACCTACCAATATTTCCAACATATGTTCAATGAAGGGAATGGGGAGATGATCTTTTCGAGTGACCTGGTTCAATTTCCTAAAATAAATGCACACTCTCCAGCTGTTTTGAATTCTCATAGGGATTAACTCATTATTTTTATTCCTCACAGCAGTTAGGCTAGTTTGTTCTTGGAACGACATGAATAGGGATGAAACACTGCGAATCTGAAATGGGATAGATGATCTCAGCTTCCAAGAGCTTCTCAATCTCCTTCTTCACAACCTCCATCAAGGTGGGATTCAGTCTCCTTTGGGGCTGTCTAATAGGTTTGGAATCTCCCTCAAGAAAAATTCTATGTGAGCATATTTTGGGTTTATTTTTGGGATATCACCTAAGATCCATCCTATTGCCTTGAAATTCTCTCTCAAAATCTCAATAAATGATTTTTATTGGGTTTTAGAGAAATTATTAGCAATTATCACTGGTAGTTTCTCTCCCTCCCTAAGTTATACATATTTCAAATTAGCAGGGAGTGGTTTGAGTTTCATATCAAGGGGATGCTCAAGGTATGAGACTAAATTGATGTTTCCCACTTCCAAATTTTGGACCTCCTCTTCCTCCCACATGATATCAGAATCTCCAACATCTTCATCATAAACATGCTAAATGATATTTACAAGGGAAGAAGTCTCTTCTAAGTCTAAGAATTCATAGATCATACACGATTCTTCAATTGGTTCTATACCAACTTCATGGGAAAGTGAAAAGAGGGAGTTATCATCCGATGGGTGCCTCATGGATTCAAAAATATTTAAGTGAACTGTGATCTCTCCAAACTCCAGGGTGAGTGTCCCCTCATGGACATTGATGATGGTTTTGGCTATATTCAAGAAAGGTATCCCCAAAATGATGGGTGAATGTGAAGGGATCCTATCTTCTTCCATATTGAGCACGTTGAAGTCAGTTGGGAATAAGTGATCTTTAACTTTCATAAGGACATCCTCCAAAACTCATACAGGGAAAACTATGGAACTGTTTACAAGCTGGACCACCACTCTTGTGGTCTTCAATTATCCCGTCTACAAATAAGTGTATAACGAGTGATGCAATACATTAATTGAAGCACCTAGATCACCCAAAACATTAGTGAAATTTAATGAACTAATAGTGCATGGAATGGAAAACATCCATAGATTATGACATTTGGTTGGAATCTGCGGTGTGATAAGGTCTGAGACACTTCTCCCCAAGTTTATTCTTTCATTCCCATGAAGCCTTCACTTTTTGGTGCAAAGATCTTTCAAAAATTTTGCATAACTTGGATTTTTTTTAACAGCTTAGAGTAGGGGGATATTGATTTCCACTTTCTGGAAGGTGTATAGATTTACTTTTTGAAGTGCTTCTTCATGAAATTTCTTTGATTAGATTATCCTTGTTGGAAATGGTGGGGGTAAGTCTTTCTTCTGCCTTTTTTCCTTTTCATTGGTGTTTCTTGTTTCTTATTCTGTGGCCTAACCTTCCCCTCCTCCTCTTCCTTTTTATCTTCTTGGTGTATTTTCACAAGACTTTCTGAATCATTGTCCCTCAGAATAGGTGGTATTGTTTTAGGTTCTGGGTTGGATGGAGGTGGGATTTCTTTTCGAATTGTTTTTATGACTGCACTAACATTCTCTTTAGGATTTGGAACTGTTTGAGATGGAAGCTTACCTGGATTCTTGGACATGATTTCAACAAGAATTCCCACTATGTCTGCCAGCTTGTCAACCTTATCTTCTAGGCCCTCAAACTTGGATTGTAGTTGTTCCATAGAAGGTAGTGTGCCGGTGGATGGTTTTTCATATGTCTTTATTTGGAATGGTGGTGGCTGAAAGGATTTGTGTTGTTGGAAGGACTGTTTAAAGGATTGTTGGAAGGGAGGGGGGTTCTGGTATTGGTTATGGTGGTAAGGAGGTTGAATGGGGAACTGTTTAAACGATCTCCTCTGGATTTATTGGTTCCCATATCCTTGTTGGGATTCGGGTTTATGCAGTTGATTTTGTTGGAATTGTATTGGTTGAAAGGCATCCGCACAATATTTTCTCCCCTGTATCTTCGGGCACTGGTCAGTATAATGAGTTAAAGAATAATATAAACCACATACCTGATTTGAAGCTTGTTTTCAATTTTCTTGAGTTACATCCATTTTACGGACTAACCATTCAAGGTCATCAACTCTTGTTTCAATCAATGTAGATGAATGGTAATTTTTTACCCCATATATCCCCCTGGTTTCCATTCCTCGTAGTCCAAATTATTGTGAGTTTTGAGCAATCTTCTCAATTAGTACTCTGATATATGCAGGCGACTTGTTAATTAGGGACCCCCCAGATGAGGCATCTAGAAGATTTCGATCATTATCCATAATTCCTTGGTAGAAGAACACAAAGAATTGGTGTTCCTCTATTTCTTTATGTGAGCAGCAGGAACATAGCATCTTGTAGCACTCCCAGTACTCGTAGAGGGTTTCTCCAGTTGATTGTCATATGATGTAAATCTATTTCTTGATGGAAGTGCTCCTCGATGTGGTAAATAACCTTTGCATGAAACATCATTTTTAGGTCTTCCCAATTATTGATCTCCCCTTATTCTAGATTGTATAACCATTCTTTAGCCACTCCTTTGAGTGAGAAAGGGAATTCCCTCCAATGAAATTGGTCATCAAGTGCTTCTCTTGGCCTAAAGCTTGAGTAAGTGTATCTGAATTCTTGCATTTGATGATTTAGATCTTCTCCTGCAAGACCATGAAACTTTGGAAGCACAGGAATCATATTGACACCTAATTCAAAATCATTTGGTTCAGTGGGTGCGATTAGTTGGTTATTTTGAATGGAAAATTGTGGTGCAAATAGATAACGCAGGGTTGGGTTGGGATTTCCAGCCATGATTTCAGGTTCAGAGTGAACACTAAGAGTTTCACTTGAATATGAGAGATCTATTTCTTCAAATATTTCTGGTGGGTCTCTTTTTCATGGTTGGGTTAATGTTCTATCAGTTTCTGGATCAAATTCAATTAATGGTTCTTTTGAGTTGTGGGTCATTCAATTTTGAATTTTTTATATTGCACTGCCTCCCCGGCAACGACACCAAGTTTGAAGCTCGCCTGTCGTAAGTCATGGAAAAAAAGTTTTTAAATTTCTTAAGTGTATTCTAGTGATTAACCATAGGAAGTCTCCTGAATAGGAGTACACACAAAATTAGTTTTCCAATTTTAAACGAGGGTAAAAAGTTTGTGTTTTTGAAAGGAAATTTGAAATTCAAATTATTAAAAAACTATGATATTAAAAAGGGTGATTAGGTCGGGGTCATTTTCATAATTTTAATACTATCCTTATTCAATTTAATTCAAAAATATTATTCTTAGTTGATTAAAGTGAGTTTCCATAATCATTTCCTCTCACTTCCTTGATGAAATTATGATTGTGAGAGAAAACCTTACCAAGATCTCAGTTTGGTCAACTCTCCTTCAATGTGCAAAATAGTTGTATTGAATATCATTAATTAACATGGGAAATACCTGATCGGGTCTTGTTTATCCCAAAAAATCAAGAACATTCACTACCCCTTTTACACATACTGATGATCGTTGAGTACTTCACCACTAATTCCTGGTTTATTCCATCATATATAAACTAGAAATTAGTGGAGGGAGATAATTATTATTTTACCAAGGAAAAAATAAATAAAATAATTAAAATTCAAGAATGATTGCACTTGATAATAAAATATCTACATTAAATTGAATTTTTTTGAAGAAGAAATAAATTTCATTCAATTGCATCCAAGAACTCAAGCATTACAACATAGAAAACCAACCTGTCCCTAACCACTCAAAATATTTACCCCAACATGGTGAAGGTAATGGAGATGATTGGTGGAAGAAGAAGGAATTACAAAACTATTAAAAAGAAAAGAAATATAATATAATGCCGAAAAGTTCTCCGCCTTGGTGTCCCAGAAGGAATGAGATAGAATGAGAGATGCTTTGAGAGGGTGGAACTCTCCTCCTTTTATAGCCAGAATTTGTCCCCCAAATGTTAATGCATTTTATCCCCATTAAATAACAACTTAACCCAATGATCCATTCTTGAATGTTGTTCATAATTTTCTTGGGCGTTTCCCCTAAAAATATCAGCGGATTTGGACCTGTATTCCGAGAGTTATGGCCGTTTATTCTGAGCATTTATTCTGTCCAGTCAGACTCTCCAAATCACAAACCTCTGGATTAGGATGCTTTAATGACCCTTTAAACGGAAATTTCCCATGTCATTCTCTTCATGAAAGATGTTCTAAACCTACTTTAGCATCCACCCACAGAATCGTACAACAATTGGGCCCACCAAGAATTATTTATGGACCCCACACCAAAACTCGGCAGAACTGTAAACAGTTTTCATGAGACAAATTGTGAGCTTCTTTTGAGCTTCCATATGGTCGATTCAGCTTTTGGTCCAAAAATAGTAAATTAATCCCTAGATGTGTAGAATCTTTAATAGAGATAATTTTTCAATTTTAATTGGTGTAGATAATTTTATGTCCAAACTACAGAAATAATTTAAAATTGTTAAAAATCAGAAATGGCCCATTTTTACTGTTCAACTCAAAATAACACTAATATTATAAAAATGATGCAATTAATCATAGAGTAACACTTTTGTGGGTTTAAAAAAATTAAATTCAATGTAAATTTAATTGAAAATATTTTCACTATCAATAGTCCAAGATGTTGTTAAATTGACACATCACAGATGACGATTTCATTTTTATAATAAAAGATAGAGAGGGAGGATATAAATGATGGATCATAAATTAACTTGATATCATACAATTATATAAAAAACACTGTTGTTATCATGAAGTTTGGATAATATAAGGTGAGGATAATGGTATAAAATAAATGAAATTTAAAAGGAATTGAAAGAAAAAATAAGTGTATTTTACCTCTTGGATTTATACTCATTGAGAACCCCCTCATGGAAAAGGTTATTTTCTTTTTATGAGACCTAGAGATCATGGAAGTTGGATAAGGTCTTGGTAAGACTATTTAGTATAATTTAATCAAGGCTCAAGGTTGAGAGGTTTCCATAGAAGGAGGGGGGGGGGGGGGGGGCGAGGGGTGGTGTTTATAGTGGAGGAGAGGGGTGTTTTCTCATTATTTTAATCATTAGTTTATTATTTATCCTCACCACTTTGAATTAGTTGAGAATTATAAATAAAATATTAAAATAATAAATTATGGTTCTAGATTATGGGATTACATAAGCAGTATATAAACTATGACTCAATAAATTAATGTATTTAGGATTTATCGTAAATTATCATATTTTAATATTCTCCAAAAATTCAAGTATTTTAGAAAAAAAAAATCCACTCTATCCATTTCTTGATGCGTAGAATTAAAAAATGAACTCCATTTTATAAAAATAATTTTCTAAATAAGAGTAATTTAATTTTTAATTAAAAGAATCATTTACACGGAAAATACATATTTTAAAGTTATAACTGATTTTGTAACACTTTGAAAAATTACAAAAAGTCTCATAAAACTATATTAAATTAAAAACATGTCAAAATATTAATTTGTTAATTCATATTATGAAAATAATTTTTCCTTTAAATTATTAAGTTAATCATAAAATTGAAATCATAATTTTTTGTCATACAAAAATACTAACACTTAATTAATAAATTATAAAATATTTACTTACTTATACTATGATATAATTAAATCACATTTTTACTTATAGATGCCTAAATTTTATTAATAATTTAATTGGAGAGGTTACTATTCATTTGGCAGGTTTACTATTTATGATGGTCATATTACTAATCCTAAGTTCAAGTTACTATTTCATTAGTATAGGTTCCTTAACTTCTAGAAATACTTATTATATCATTAATTATTCATTTGTTAAGATTTTGTTGTGGTATCTGATTGATTTTATATGATTTATAGTGTTAGAAAATTCTACAAGAAGGGATAAATTCCATTGATAAAATTTTGCGGCGTTACATTCTTCCCCCCGTTTTAAATTTCTCCCTTGAAATCTCATTTTACAAACTCAGGTGAGGGTACTTCTCCTTAATCACCTCCTCCGATTCCCAAGTTTCTTCTTCATACTTATGGTTCCTCCAAAAATCTTTGAAAAAGTGGTTTATCTTATTGAGTAGAACCTTATCTCTTCAGTCTAGAATCTTTATTGTCTACTCCTCATAAGAGAGATCAACTTCGAGCTGTACCACTTATGAGTTTAGTATATGTGAGGGATCTGGTATGTACTTCTTCAAGAGTGATATGTGGAATAAATCATGATATCGAGTCATTTTTGGTGTAAGTGCAAGAAAATAGGCCACATATCCTATATAATCAAGGATCTCAAAGGGGCCATTGTACCTTGGGCTTAACTTTTATTTCTTTCCAAACCACATTACTCTCTTCTGTGGTGATATTCAAAGGAAGACCTTATCTCCAACATCAAACTCCCAGTCCCTTCAACAGTTGTCAACATAGCTCTTTTTCTGACTCTAAGTAGTTTTGATATGTTTCTGGATGGATTGATCATTCTCTATTATCTCTTTCACAAGATCAGGTTTAAGTGGCTTTGTTTCTCGAATCTTTATCCCAATAGGTTGGAGTTATACATCGTTTTCTATATAGAGCTTAATATGGTTCCATCTGAATACTTTAGTGGAAGATATTTTTTGTATGAGAACTTAACCATTGATAGATTATGATACCATCCACCTTTTAATTTTAATGAGTATGATCTTATCATATCTTCTAGAATCTGAATATTTATTTCAGATTGGCCATCGGTTTGGGGGTAATAGACTGTTCTAAAATTTCATTCAGTACTCAAATCTTGTTGATGACTCCACCATAACATAGATGTGTAACTGGTATCATGATTAGAGACAGTCAAGAGTGGAACTCCATGAAATCTAACAACATCCTTCATATATATCTTTGCTAGTTTTTCAAGAAAGAGATCTTCCCAAATAAAGATAAAGTGGGAAGTCTTGGTGAGTCGGTCCATGAAAAAAAAGATCACATTATTTCATTTGGATGTCTTCAGGAGATTGATTATAAAATCCATAGTGACATTCTCCAATTTCTACATGGGAGTAGGAAATGATTTCATCATCCCTTTGAAAATCTACCGCTCTTCTTTAACTTTCTCACATATCAAGAACCTTTAGATATACTGTGCAATCTCCTTCTTCATTTTTTCCCACTAGAAGTGTTCTCAAAGATCACAGTACATTTTGGTACTCTAAGGATGGATAGAAAATGTTGATCTGTGTGCATTATCCAACAACTCATTCTTTATCCCAGGTGATGAAGGAACACAAATTCTCATTCCAAACCGAGTTTCACCATCATCATTTATATAGAACTCTTGCAACCTCCCTTCCTTTACAATATTAACCATATTTTGCAACACTATATCATCCCTTTATACCTCTATATATTATCTTGGATAGATGGTTGGGTGACCATTTGGGAAAGATAGGATTTATTCCCTACCCATATGATTTTCAAATCCATCCTTTTCATATCCAATAATATGAGGTATTTCTCAATCTGCAACATAGATTGAGTAGTAGGTTCTTTCTTACTAACAACATCATCTACCTTGTTTGCCTTGACAAGATGAAAGGGAATAGAGAAATCATTGTCTTGGATTATCTATAACCATATACTTTGATTCATGTCAATATCCCTTTGTGAGAATATATACTTTAGGCTCTTATTATTCACACTTCTCACCATAGAGGTAGTGCCGCTATATTTTCAAGGAAAAAATCACAGATGCTAGCTCCAGATCATGTGTTGGATTTTTATGCTTATGGATATTCATCTTTCATGAGGTTTAGGCTATAAATTTATCATTTTTCATGTTTACACAACCTAATACTTGGAAGCATCACTATATATTACAAAGAATTCTCCATTTTTTGGTAATGTGAGTACAGGTGCAGCGATCAGCCTTCTCTTTAGCTCCTTGATGATTTACTCAAATGCTTTTATCCAGAAATAATTTACCCCTTTCCTTGTTAACTTAGTTAAAAGGCTTGAAAATCATGAGAAATGTCTCATAAAACATCGATAGTACCCTGATAAGACAAGAAAACTGTGGATTTATGTGACACTAGAGGGTATGGACCATTACTTAATTGCCTTTTCTGTTGAAGGGTATATAGAAATTCCATCAAATGTGATCACATTTCCAATGAATGTAAATTTCCACATCCAAAAGTCACACTTTATGAACTTGGAAGACAACTTATCCTTCTACAATGTCTCCAACACAAGCCTTAAATGTTCATTATATTCCTCATTTCTCTTAGAGTGTGTGATAATATCATTAATACACACTGCCATAATTTTTTTGAGGTAATGTCTAAATACTATGTTCATAAAATCCATGAAGATTTGTGGGGAATTAGTAAGTCTGAAGGGCATCACCAAAAAATCATAATGCCCATACCTTGAATGGAAGGAAATATTCTGAATATCTTCCTTCTTCACCTTTTTTGATGATATCCAAAATGAAGATACATTTTTGAGAAGTATTGATCTCCTCATATCTCATAAAACATGTCATAAATCCTTGGAAAAAGATATTTTTTATTTATGGTGATCTTGTTGAGTTCCTGATAATCAATACATAGCCACATTGATCAATCCTTCATCTTGAAAAAGAGCACTGGTACACCCCAAGGTGATGCACTAGGGTGTATGAACCCTTTGACAAAATTCTCTTACAGATGCTTCTTTAACTCCTCAAATTTGATAAGATCCATCCTATAGGGAAAATTTGATAGAGGTATAGCTACAGGTATGAGTTTTATCAAGAAATCTACATCACAATTCAGTGAATTTATGGGTAACTCTTTAGGAAATAAATCACTATATTCCCTCACAATGGGAATTTCCACTAGGTTGAAACTTCCCTTTGATTTAACCATTTGAGCTAGGGATGATTCTTAACTGGGAATCAACACCCACACCATTGAAGGATTTTCCAAAAGAAATTGAAGATATTCCTTGCATTTTTAGAGGAGCATGGGAATGTTTATAAAATGAAAATATATTTAATTTTCTAGAAATTTTATATGTTATCTATATAATTAGAGAAAATATATTACCATTATAGCATCAAATTCCACCAAGGTAAGTATCATGAGATTCACTGGAAGAATCTTCCCACATATACCAATAGGAGAAGATTCTAACACTTGGGTTGAAATGATTTCACCACTTGGTGTTTATATGGATATATCTACTTCAAGGTTTTAAGGATTCAATTCAATAGTTCTAAAAACATGAAAGATATAAAGTAATTATTATAACCATAATCAAATAAGAATTTTTCCATTCTTGAGTTAATAAGAAGTGTACCTTGTATAACTTCATATTATTACTCCACTTCTTTAGTAGTGATGGGGTAAAATTTACGTTGATCATTTGGATTTGGTGGGTGATGACACTGATTACCATTAAGGACTTGAGGTTTAGTGAACCTGCTTATATAGTTCCCTACCTCTAAACAGTTGTATCCTTTGACCATGGGTGGTTCTCTCCTTTCCTCCATCAAATTTTCCTACTTCTTCATGTCTTTTTGATATTTACAATCTTGGTTTCCTGCTCTCCCACACTTGAACCATTTCCCTATCTCTTTGAGGTAGTTTCCATGATGGTTCTTCCCACATTTTTGACATGTGGGTGGTTGATTTTTCTTTCCACCTTTCTCATTAGTTGCTTCAGCTTGAAACTCCATCATTTGTTTCATATCACTATAGCCATGGGACCATTATCAAAACTCCATCTACACTTTGAGGTCACATAAAAAAACTTCTTAATAAGTCCCAAAGTCTCGAATTTCATGATGATTTCAAAGTTTTGGTTTTAATACGTTAAAGAATCTATCGATTTTGCTATCATTGTTAATAAAAAAAATGCAAAGTTTACATTGAATGCCTTATGATATTTACTTCATAGGCCTTGAAAGATTATTTTCCCTTTTTTCTTTAGCTCTATGAAATATCTCTCTATTATCATATAAATATTTTAAGGGAAATACTTATTAATAAACATTATATTAAAGTCTTCTCACTCTATGTCTTCAATTTCATCCCTCGTCTTGGTGTTTTTAATCAATGCCCACCATTGGTCGACCACATCATCTAGAATATACAGAACCAATGTCAACTTCTCCATCAAAGAACTATAAAGCAAAGAAATGATCTTCTCCATTGAGTTGACCCACTATTACACGACTAGTGGATCATAATATGTGCTAAACATAGGTGGTCGTTGCTGTATAAAACAGTTTATAGGTAGTTTCTCCATCTTAGGTGAAGACAGAAGTTCCACATTATTCATGTTATTGTTCATAACCTATGAAAATTGGGTAAGAATCACCAGGAAAGTTTGAACTCCACCACCAAAGGATTGGGGATGTCATTCAGGAAATCATTGCACTGTCTCTCGAACTAGTTTTGGCCTGGTTTCTCCTAGTTCCCACCATTTTCTAAAATAGAAAAGGTTAGGAAAAAACATAAGTAAAAAAGACATGAATAGTTTATTCCTTTTTACAATTATGTCTAAAGGCATATCTTGTGGGATCCCCATGTTTATAAAATATGCTTGTGTGCTTACATATACTTAGTATCATAAAATGGGTTTTCACTAATGATCTCTAATCCAAATTCCCAAATTAACTAAACCGTGCCTCTGATAACAACTATATGAACCTTGATTATATTACATGATTATTAAATCTTTTAATAATAAAAATCAAAAAATAATTACACAATAATGATCCCAAGGTTTAGTTTCTTGGGAAAATGATGACCATACATAACATGTATAAAATAAAACAAAAAAATTTATTTAATTCTTTATTTCTTATCTTCTTATTGGCCCTTTAATTCTCCTTGGTATAAGTAGTCACCTAAGGATATATATAAAAAAGGGGTGAGATAAACGCCCAATAAGAGGATAGATAAGAACATGAAAAAATATTACATTGGGAGAGAATAGTCATGACCCCATCATAATAATCATAAGAGGAAGCATGAGATAAATTCATAAAAAGTGGCAATGCATAAAAATGAAACATCATGTCTTAGTGGTTAACCACCACACATAGTTGTGAAAAAATATAGTATCATGTTCACAAAAATTTAAATTTTCCCCATAATATAAATTAAATTTCCCAATTAATTGGAGCGCTATAGAATTCTGAGTGCACCCATCACATCTTAACATTTACTTTGCACTATATAATTCTGGGTGCACCCATCATATCATAACATTTTCATTATCATGCATGCCACATAGAATGTATATCAACTGTGGCAATGAAATAACACATGGAAAGGAATGTGTTTTATTTAATAAGGAATACAATCATAAAAATTGGGTTCCCAAATGATATAGGGAATAAAATACTTGATATTTGAATCATCAACTTTGAGTGAAGAAGATACAATCTTGAGAAGTGTTTTTTTAAAGAAGAATTCTTTGGGAATACATTTATTTCTCATAAATTCAATTAGAAAAAATTTCTATCCTAAAAGAGGTAATATAATGATAAAGAAATTATATTTAATGAATATATATATTAAAAATGGGTTAAAAGATGAAAAACCTAAATAAAGAGTGTTGGGTTTGAGAATTACCCTTACCTTGTGTATGAAAGCTTATTTAACGTTAATATCCTAAATAACCACATTATATTAATTAATTAACATTTCCCGAAACTTTTATACATGAATATGATTTATTATGGTTTTATTATGTTTTTATGTTCCTTTGTAGGATTTATAGATTTTAATTATATCAATCAGGAGTGTTTGTTTTCATAGTTGTCATGATCAGTTTATTTGTATACATGAATGAAAATTCATTTAAAATTGGGATGAATATATTGAATTTTAATTATATGTTATTAATTATCCTAAAAAATATTAAAAAATATTATAAATAATTTGGTTATATACTATGAGTATGATTCATTTTATATATGTTAATGATGATCATTTTAGGTTAATTTTTGTGGTTTTTCGATCACAATGAACTCATTTCGTTTTATAATTTAATATTATGTATATATGATAATTCTTGAACATATTGTTATAAAATACAATTTAACATATTTTTTATACCATTTAAGGGTCTTATTAAAATAATTTAATGTTTTTATGGGAAATGAAAGTGCATCACCCATGATGCCGATAAATTGACACATCACGAGTGATGATTTTATTTTTATAATAAAAGACAGAGGGGGAGAAGATTAATGATGGATATTCCATTAAAATAATAGAATACCATTATATCAAAAATTATTTAATTATCATTTAATTTGGATAATATAAGGTGAGGATAATGTTATAAAAGATATCAAATTTAAAAGGAATTATAAGAAAACAAACTGAGTATTTTACCTCTTGGATTTATCATCCTTTAGAACCTCCTTAGGGAAAAGGTTTTGGTCTTTTTGTGAGACCAATAGCTATTCAAAGTGGGGAAGGGGATATGGAAGATTATTGGGAATTATTTTAACGAGTATAAAGGATTGAGAGGCATGAGGATAAGATGGGGTGAAGGGTGATATTTAGAGTAGAGGAGAGGGGTTTTTTTTCATTATTTAATCATTAGTTAATTATTTTGGATCACCACAATGAATTCGTTGAGAATTATCACAAATAAATAGTAAAATAATAAATTATGGTTTGAGATTATGGTCTTACATAATAAAAACATCAACTATGACTCAATAAATTCATGTATTTATTATTTATCCTAAATTATTGTATTTTACTATTCACCAAAAAAGTCAAGTGTTTTAGAAAAATCCAAAAAATCCATCCTAACCATTTTTTGATGTGTAGAATTCAAAAATTAAATCCATTTTATGAAAATAATTTTATAAATAAGTTTAATTTAATTTTCAAATAAAATTACCATTTACTTTGAAAATAATGTTTTTAAAGTTATAACTGATTTTATAACACTTTAAAAAATTTACTTATGATCTCATAAAATTATCTTAAATTAAAAAGATGTAAAAATATTAATTTATGAACACATTTTATGAAAATAAATTTTCCTTTAAATTATAAAATTAATCATAACAGTGAAATTAAATATTTATGTCTTACAAAAATACCAACACTTAATTAATAATTTTTAAAATATTTAATTACTTATACTATAATATAATTTTATAAATTTTTTAATTATAATATGCCTAAATTTTATTAATAGTTTAATGGGTGAGGTTACTATTCATTTTTCTGTTTTTCTATTCATAAGGGTTACATTACTATTCCTAAGGCCAAGTTACTATTTCTTTGGTATAAGTTATTTAGCATCTAGAAATACTTCTTATATCCTTAATTATTCATTAATAAAGATTTTATTACGGCCTCTAAGTAATTTTATGTGATTAATACTATAAGACATTACTATAAGAAGGGATAACTTCCATTGATAAAATTTTTAGTCGTTACTGTGTAGCCTAGATGTGATGTGGGTGGTAGATCCCCAAACCATTTTGAGAATGATAATGATGGATCAGAGTGTATTATGTAGATATAGGGTGGATACTTGTGTTGACATTCTATATAAAAATAGTGGACATGTAGTGTGTTCGTGTAATGAGAGAGAAACAATAGTGAAAGTATAAGATTATTTGGATTAGATGGATAACATATAAACATGGGTGGGATACTATTATTGTCACTAATTATTTTTAGGATGGAACCCCAAAAGGGATTGTATATTGGGCCTAGAAATTCTGGTCTAATGATGAAAAGGAAACTGAAAAACAAATCATGAAAAATTTGACTAAAAACTAAGAAAACAACATTTGGGTGATCATTTTCACTCCTATTTTTGAGAGAATTATTCTCGAAGTTTTTTCTTGATGAGAATGTGATTGTTTTGATTTTATTTCTAATTAACTATTCAATGATGAAAACGGGCCATGATAAGATCCTATTTTGGACCTGGAGCCCCATATAAAATAATATTAGTGCTAAATAATACCATTTATTGAGATATAATTCTGTGAAAATTAATCAATCCAGGATATGATTTTCTAGATACGAATTTTTTATATAAATACTAAAACATGGTGCATGCGGCATTTTAATTAATTAAATAATTATTAAATTTCTTAAAATTTAAAACAATTCTGATTCACATAAAAATTTTACCCCAATTCTAACACTTTGTTTCTAAATTAATGGGACTATAAAATTTTATCTATAGGAATTTAGACTATGTTAAATTTTTATTTTATAGCTTTTATAGAATATTTCCAAAACACCATGAATTGTTTATTATGTCCAAATTACTAATTTTTAACCTTTTATAGTATGACTCATGAATGAAGATTTATATTTTTAGTGATCATGGGATCATGGTTATCATGGGATAATGAAAATGAATTATAATATAAAGTTAATGTTGATCACGATATTTATGTGAAAATAATTTTTAAAAGATGTTGAGTTGGACATTCAATAAAATTTTATATTTGAATGTTTTTTTGATGATATAATAATCTCTTTATAAATTAAAATATATGAGAATAGTTATTTAGATGTTTAATATGAGATAGAAGAATATGATTTTGATTATATAGTATCTGGAATATGTATAAATGGATTAAAAAAATATTGAATATTAAAAACCAATTAAAAGAATAGATGTTAAAAAACTATCATTCAAAAAAATAAATCCCACGAAAACAAGGAGTATGAAATTATTTAAGGCTTATATATTATTTTGTCCATATGAAATACAAAATTTCTCATTGAATTTAAATTATTTACATTATATTTGTGCCACTAATAACAAACTTTATCATTTTAAAAATAATCAAACATTATAATATATTTTATGTCAATAAAGAAAAAAAATGATTGACAAAAAATGGGTGTATGTAAATAAGTTAAAAAATGAGGATATAATTTTAAAACCCAAATTCATGTTAGTTCATAAAATCTATACACATTTAGAAGTAGTGGATCGATATTATATGTTTTATCTAGTGGATAGAATAAATTCAACTCTTCTTAACTATTTTAGTGTGAAGGAGATTTAAAATAAACTATATAGATGTAAAAAAAAACCCTTGAATGTCATTTTATATGAATATTTATATTTCAATAAAACTAATGGTTTTTTATATGATGCGAAAGAGAGTAAATTATGAATGGTATGAAAATTCTTATATGGGATAAAAAATGCTCCAAGGTAATAGTACTAATGGCTATAATTAAAGAAGCATCTATTTTCTAAAGGAATAGTGGATGTAAGTATGTATGTAAATAAAAATTATCTAAGACAATTAATAGTTTTGGTATACATTGATGTTTTTAAATTTATAATTTCAAAGATTGTGTTTTATAAAATTTTATAAAATAGTTAGGATTGAATTTGAAATTCCATTTATTGGAGAATTAAACCTATTTTTTGGAATTACATGTAACTAAATAAGAGAATAGAATTTTTATTTCACAAGGAGAGTATACTAGAAATTTTTTTAAGAAATAAAAATGGATAAATATAATTATTTATTAATTCCATTTTATATGGGAGTTAAATTTTCCTAAGATGAATTCATAAAATGTGTGAATAATAAAAATTATATATAATTGTTTTTGGAATATTTAATACATGATTGATACATGACTTAATATTTCATTTTTTATTTGTTAGATTGTAAATTAATAGAGTAATTCAAAATAGATTCATGTGATGGTTTAAAAGATAAACTTTTGATATATCAATTTAATAGTGAAGTATAACATATTTTTCAGGTTTATTTAATGAAAATAATATATTTTAATACATATATTCAAATTGTACAGCTTCAAGTGGTGATATAAAATCAACTTTTGGATGTTTATCTTTTTTAGGAAGTAAATGGATTAGTTGTTTGAGAAATTTGTCTAACTATTTTTCTATAAACATAATAGAGTCTAAGTATATAGCAACCACACATTCCAATACTCAACCCATTTGGATGAAGCAATAGCCTAAGGACTTGGGAGAAAATCTAAAGTTGATTCTATCAATTCTATATGAAAATGTGAGTTACATTAAATCAAGTAAAAATATACTTTTAGTTAAATCACATGGATATTAAACATCATTTTATAAAGAATTAGGTTGAGAACATTTTGATTAAATTTTATTATAATTACACATTTGAAAAAACTATTAATATTAAGACTAATTTTTTATAAAATATGTATTTTTGAAAAAAAGGTTGAACTTAGGAGGTCAACCAACCCTTATCACTTTAGGAATTAAATATATAGTCCCTTTACACTATTATACAAATTATATATCTAACATCTATTTATTTGGGTGAGGCTTCAAAACTATATTCATAATTTGAGTGGGGGATTTACTTTGATTTTTTATTTCATGTGAACTGCGTTATTTTATAGACATATTTTAGAATATATATAAAAGAAATTATTTCATGCATCATGTGTAACTCCCACAATCCAGGATTTATTTTTTGCTAAATATTATATATTATTTAATGATAGTCAGATTCACTTTTGAATGCAATTATATCAGATTATTATCAAAGGGGGAGTAGGTGTCTAATATGATTCTTTTATTGTTATGATTTTGTGTTATTGGTCCTAAAAAACGAGGATAGATTTTTTTGTAATTGTTGTTTGTCTATTGAATAATATTTTATAATTGTTAAAAAATAAAAATGGTGAGTTTTTTATACTCATATCATGGGTGGAGTTGGATTGTTTTATCTTGAGGTCATTGAGAGAGTTCCTTGGCTTGTTGTATATCTAAGATAAATATTATGAAGGTGTTATAGAGGTATATTTTTTATATTCATCTCAATGAAAGGGAATATGGTTTTCATTGGGATAAGATTATATAATATATTTTTTTGGTTGAGGTGTTGTTAAGAGGCCATTAGAAGAGGTTATTGGCATTATGGAAGAGGATCTAGGAATAATGATAATGTTTTAAAATGATTATGGGTTATTTTAAGAATATTTAGTTTGATTCTAAATTTTTATTATAAAAAACGAATAACATCACCATAAATTTTATTTATTTGTTCATCACTATTGGTTATGTTGTTATGTTGAGTCGATCATGAAAATTATGAGTAATTGTTTGTTAGTTTTGTATTTTCTTCTATATAATAGACCATATAGTTATGAAAATGTAGTTGTGTAGTGATATTAATGTGATCGTTATATAATAGATAATAAGGTGACTATGTAAAACATATCTTGTTTAACGATTCATTTTATTCATGTTGATCATGATTATTATTACTTAGTGAATTTATTGTGAATAATCTCTAGTATAGAAAGAAGTGTAACATGGGAAATCCATGTACAAGTGTTGAGATCATGTGAGAAAGTTAATTTACATTATTTTTACTCCATAAACATGGAATCCTTAATTTTTGTGACACACAATTAGAGTTGGAGCTCTTTAGTGACCATGGGATTTTGGTTTCACAGAGATAACATATATCTTTTACTATGTTTAATTAATGGATATTTTGATGAATAATGTCTAATATGATATGAAATATACTGATTTGGTTGTTTAAGAATACTCTTTTCACACATGGAATGATTTAATAATACATGTGGCATAATTTATAGATGTTTATCTTGGATATATTATAAAGATAATGATTATAATGAACATGAAACACTTAAACCATTATATATCCATTTTATTATTTTTAGTCAGTTTTAGTATGAAAAAATATTGGTGGGAGTTTTTAGAAAATGTATGGCTTATGAATATTTAAATAAACATGTATAAAATGTGAATTTTAGTGTTTGTATGTTTTATATGATTCATTGCAAATTTTATTGGTGTGGCTCTATTTTTTTATAGTTTTTCCACATCGTTTTACTTAATTTTTAATGATTTAATTAATTATTCAATCACTTTATGCTAAATATTTGTAATTTTGTATTTTTATAATTAAATTTGTTGAATATTCATTTTTATAACATTTTATGTAACTTTGGACCTTAAAATAATTGATTTATTCTTTATGTGTTCTAAATATAACTATTTTTCAATTAGTTTAATTAAATCCTTATTTGTTTATTTTATTTAATTTTTTTCATTTTTTAATAACTAGTGAGTTTGATAATTAATTTACTTTTATTTTTTAAAGTTTATACAACTTAGTTCGGCTTCCCAAACTACTGGTAGCTTAGGCTAACAATAGCAGGCTACCTGTACTTTGTATTGGTAACCTTGCTCTGTCAGTGACCTTGCCTCTATCGGTGACTGTGCCTCTATTAGTGACCCTTGTCACCGATACTCTTTTCCTACCGGTAGCTCTCTCCTAAGTCTGTCGGTAACCTTTAATTTAAACTACCGGTGAGTCCTTAAGCGGTGATTATTTAATCTACATAATCCTTTTAGATTAACTTAGTCTTTATTTTAGTATTATATCTTTTAAAATAGTAACATTAGAATAGGGTTGCAAAGTTATTCTACGTGTTTTTTTCATCCTGCTAATTAGTTAAGTAAATATTTAGTGTTTTAAATTAAATTTATTAGTTTGATTTTAATTTTATTTGTTCAAATAGTTAAATAATTAATTAATTAATAGTTTTTAAGCATTAATTATATTATTTAATGTATGAAGATTGAGTTTTAATTCATTTTTATTTTGTTTTAGTCTACCGGCGAGGTAGACGAGCTCTTATGGTGACTTATTGGGTCACCGATGCTTTTTATTTATATTTGCTACTATTCTTTAATTAATTTTTATAGTTATTTTAATGTTAAGACTTTTATTAATTTAGTTTAAAAATTTATTCGGTTTATAATTTTAGTGTTTCTAATTAATTATTTTTAATGTGTTTAAGGTTTAATAAAAATTCTATTCTGAATTAGTGGTATTTAGCGTTATTTTAATTAATTATCTTAAGTCTTTTTATTTAATTTATTTATGTTTTAATTCTATATTATTTCAGCAAGCTATTATTTTATGTTCTAACGGTTTCTATCGGTGAACTATTTCTCGATGATAGGAGAACTAATCCTCACCGATACCCCTCACCGATGCACCCGCTACCCTGCGCCACTTTACCCCCTCACCGATACTTTTATTTTATTTTAATCGTCGGTAGCTACCGATTTTTGCCTATGTTTTATCCTCACCGATAGATCACGTCCCTATCGGTAGCTGAAGCTACTGATATCCCTCACCCTCACCCATATTCCAGTCCGTCCCTGCACCGTGGGAGATGTTTTTCCGCTGCCTGAAGATGGTTTCCATTGAGTTGAAGCTGGCCGCCGTTGAAGGGGAGTCGCGCCACACCAGGCCAAAGGCGCCGTTGTGAGGAGGTTTGTTGCTGCTGGTCCACCACTTGAATGAGAAGGGGAGTCGCGCCACACCAGGCCGAAGGTGCCGCTGTAGAGGAGGTCCACTGCTGGTTTGCCGAGCCGAGCTGAAGGGAAGTCACACCGTGCTTCTAGTTGAAGCCACCGTTGGTGTGAAGCAGGGCCACCGCTGGTGTGAAGCAGGGCCACCACTGGTTTGTGGAGAAGGGATGCAACACATTTGTGGAGATCATTGCATATCTTTGTGGGTAGCTGAGGACTGTTGTGTTGAAGCTGAGGGAAGAGCTGCTGCCCTACAAGGAGGAGGATGTCGCGCCACGGGTTCTCCAGGATGAAGATGAAACCCTCCCCTGCGCCAATTTGGGGGAGGGGGAAGATAATAATAATAAACAAATAATAATAATAATAATAAATATAAAGTAATAATAATAAAATTAAGGTAAAAAGTAAGAATAAAAAATATAATTAAAGGAAAAGTTAAAGTAAAATTAACTTTACATTAAAGTTACTTTAACTTAGTCAAGTCAAAATTAATTATTTTATTAAATTTATCAATTTAAAACATTTATAATTTTATTAAATGGATGAATTAAAGAATTAAAAATTTAAGACTTAATTAATAATAAGTTTTAATAATTAATTAATTTACTATTAATAGTATAATTTTATAATTAATAATAATTATAAATAATCTATAAAATATTCTAATTAATTTAAAAATACTTAAAACTTAAGTATTAATTCTAATTACTAAATTAAAATAAACTAATTAAATATTAATTGAATAATTTTTATTTCAAAAATAGTAATTACAATAATGATAATTAGTGTAGTAAAAATAAAATTCACTAATACATTCTATGTTATAAACTGATTACTTATTTATTTATGACATCAAATTTTAATAATTTAGTTGAAATATGATAAACTAAAATAATTTAGTATTTAGTATTTATATTTATTAATTTAATTAAATTAATAGCGTTTTGATAAACTTTTTAATTTATTTATTTAATAATTAACTCAAATTACTTTTAATTAGTATAATAACAGTAAAATTATATAATAACTTTAAAATTTTAGTTAACTCTCATTGAGTTTTATTTATTTCATTTTGTTTAAAACATAGTAGGTTCATTCAGGAGTCAAGTTTACATCCAGGTTCATGCAACTAACTCATCCGGAGTTAGTTACGAGGGAAAAACTTGCGCGACGCGCCTGTCATGGGTTAAACGCATGTGTGCGGTGTGCTCGTGAGAAAAACACGAAATCAGTGGAATTTCTGGAGGTGACATGCACCAGATGACAGAAGATACTTAAAGCAGAGAAAGAACCATTCTTTAGAGAGACCCGCATTTTCTCTCTCTTATTCGAGATTCGATGACCACATCTATCCGAGAGCAGCGCTAGAGATGAGCAGCAGGCTAAGGAGCTCGAAGGCAGAGCTTTGCAAGGGGAGTTTACCTTCCCTCTATCTATAATTGTGTACTCTGTTTTTGGTTTTTTTCATTGATTAAATCAATATGATCAAAGGTTGAATTGTCTCAGCTCGAGAATTAAATTCTTTTTGGTTAATCTTTTAAACTTCGTCATTCACTTCCATTTTTCATAATCATAATAAATTAGAGAGATTGATTAATGATTATCTGTTTAGTTGCTTCACACCTCACTTGTTTTATAACTGCATTAATTCAAGTTCTACTGGCGAGGTAGCTCTTGAATTTTATTTTTCAGAGTGTTAATGTTTTACATCTGGAAATTTATGGCGAGTTTATTTCCAGATGTTATCATTTAATAATTGTCAAGCAGTTTGTCTGATTTTGGAGTGACAAACTCCCTAAGTCAGTTTTCTGCGTGTTGAGTTTCCTGGAGAGGGAGGCTTTTCACCTTTATTTCATGAGGTGTGGTTCACTAATGTGAAGTGGAGAAGATATATTTTAAACCAATAGTTTGGAGTTCTCTAGTGTTACAAATTGATCATTGTCCCTTGCCTTGTTTCTTAATACTAGTATACTGTAATTTTTTTTAGTTTTTCTTACTTAGTGTAAATTTTATTTTCTTTAATAAATACTTTTTTCGTCATCCTGTTTCAACTTCATTTTAACAAAAAATATAAAAAGTAAAAAAATGCACACTCGCTTCACTGCTGACAACAGTGGAGTTTATCTTTGAATAAAACCTATAATTATCGTCTTCCTTCTCTGTAGATCGACCCTGCACTGCTATACTAGAGTAGGTTAATAAATTTTCTTTTGAGGGCCGTGACGACCTATGACACCTTCAAAATTTGGAGCCGTTGCCAGAGAAGGCATGCACTGAGAATCAAAGGTTTTAATAAAAAAACATAAAAACAGACATACAAAAAACCTATAAAAAAATCTACAAAAAAAATCAAAAAGAACTATGAACTATATCCTTATGCTATAGTTTTCCATTAAAATTCTTCATCAACTGTTAAACTCTGTGTGTTTAATCTGAAAATTTAAAAAATGAAATGTTTTGAAGGCTCAAACTACTGCACTGGACATTACTGTGTTTTTTGTGGTGATTATGGACATACTGCCTGGTAGCATGTTTATAATCAACCACAATAGATCCAATATGTTGAAGAGAAAGAGAAAAACTGTGAATTTAATCCTGACACCCTAGCTAAAATTGAACTCATTGATTCTAAACTGGATACTGGGGTGGAACAAATTAATAATTGGTTAACTGAAACCCATGAAATTCAACTTAGATATTCTCATGAGTGAGATCAAAGAATGAAAATATTAGAAACCATGCCCTTGGAATTACAAAAAAGGGTTAAAGAAAAAGAAGAATATGAAGAAAATGAATAAGAAAATGTTTACAAAATATTTGAAAATCATGTTGAAGAGGAGAGTAACTGTGAAATTAGGGAACAAAACTTCCATTTTAAAGATTCTGAAACTGTTGAACCAAATCTAGAAATAACCAGCTCACTGAATCAAGAGAATAACATTGAAAATCAAAAAAAGAGCTTTAATGGTGTTGAGTTGGACAATTTTGAAACTGAATTAAAACAGATGGAAAAAGATAGACCAGTTCTTTTCATAATCCCTTCTTTAGAGAAAAATCATTGTTATAGGAGTTTTGAAAACGTAGTCATTCGGGTTGAAGATGTTCTTGAAAATGAAAATTTTAATGTTAAAAATTCTTCACCAAAAATTTCTGGAATTTTAAAAAATGAGCCTGAACATGATACTGGGTACACTTTGGAAGAGAAACTTGAGCTGGTAATCACATAATCTCAAATCTTTGAACCTAAACTGAAAACTTCTCTTCCATGTTTTGGAACTGTAAACCTGATAATTTCTGAAATGATGTTGGATGACTTAGAGGATGAGGGAGTGCTCTTTTAAGAAAGATTAAATGATGAGTTTTCATTTACCTATTCTCATGGTAAACAGTTTTCTAAAACATTGTGTAGTGAAATTGAAAATGGTGTTGATATACATTGGGAAGACTGTTTGAATTTGATCAATCTTGAACATGACTTTATGGAAGCTGAATTGAACATTTCTTCCCCTGAACTTAACTTTCTAGAACACACTATAGACATGGTTTTAGAAAGTGAGCCTTTTGAACATGAACATGAAAGAGAGGTTAAGAACACAATTGATCTAGGAAGAATTTATTTTATAGAATCAGTAGATGTTCAGTGGGAGTTAACAGATGCGGATCTTTTGGAAGAGATTTATAACATTGTCAGAGCTGAACCTATTAGTGATTAAACAAATTCTCTTCCCTATCTGTCACTTCCATCCTCACCTGTAACGGGTGCTGAGCCATCTCTTGATACTGATAGTATCCCAGATGGGGAATTACACTTGAGTTCCAATGTACATGATTCTGTTCAGCACTTTATTGAATTACCTCTTGAACCTGCTAATCATAATTCACCCATTTTCACCCTTGAATGTGAATCTCTTAGTGTTGAAGATGAGAGAAAAAGTCATGAAAATAATGCCACACCCTTTGAATTACCTAGATCTATGTTGTCCCTTCATGAGCATTCAAATATTGAAATGTCTGAACTTATTATGGAAGCAGACAACACTATACTTGCAATAATTAAGGGGTGCTACTTAGGGGTTATTCTAGGCTTTGGGAATTAGTTATTGAAGTTTTGAATCCTGTTGCCCACAAATCACAAATTTTTATTAATAATAAATGGGCCAATCACATGTGGTGGTTCCTGTTAAAGAAACCACATCCACGTAGTGACTACGGTTAGTTTCTAGGTGAGTCTGGCTGGGGACTATAAAACTAGTTCTATAAGGGAGGAAACCCTTGGTCTTTGTTGTGTCAATAAATAAAAATTTGTAATTAAATAAATTCTAACTGAAGACTTTAAATTTAGTGCTTCATGGGAGTCAACCCATGTTCTTTTATTTGTGTTTACTTTTGTTTTTGTTCTTGTTTTACTTTGAGTAAAGTTCTTTTGTGATGCCTTTTATTTGCTCTGTCTCTGTTGGATATTTGTTCTTAGCTTACATGATTTTTATTTTTAAGATGCATTGCTTTGACATTTAAGGAGTGGAATTCCCATACTGGAGAGAAATTGGAAAACTTATTCAGAGAAGTACTCAACTCATAATTGAAACATTTATTTATCTATTCCTTAATGCTCAAATAAAATTCTTCTTACTGAATAATTCTACTTGTATTAGAAAATTATGATACTTGTCACTGTGTTGTGCATAAATTCTGAATGTTCCTCTTTGCTGAAAAATTGAATTTCACTGTCGTTAAAACCATTTCACTGCTTGAAACTAAGTGTGTGTGGGGGGGGGGGGGTACATGCTGCTGGTCTTTAAAACCGATTAGTCTATAGGGTGTTTATCATGCTTTTTTCTGTTCTATTAAACGCCCATTTGAATCATACGTTTCTAAACATGAAACACCCTTTACACTCTCCAACCATAAGTTTCATGTTTTTTTGAACTTTATTGAAAAACTATGTCATTATATTTAGATGTTAATGAATATACTTGGATTTTAACCAGCTGATTATTTATTTTATGTGGAAAACTAAATTTTATAACTTCATTGAGAACCTTTATACATGTCCAAAATCTACTTAATTGAAAATATATTTTTAACTATAATTGTTTAATTGTTTTTATCCATATTTAGAAGTCAACTTTGGGGAAAAAGTTGGGTTTTAAGTGTGGGGGAGGGGGTCAATTCTGGAATGTGATAAACTGTGTTTTATTCAAAGTGCATCAATTACCACTGCAATCTCAAACATTTTGTTAAAAATGGTTAATTGTTTTCAATATTCTCACATAATTTTAGACTTTACACTGTACTCTATTGGGTCTTTCCTTAGGAAAAGTATCGTGTTGGAAGTTAACAACTACTTAAAGTATGAAATTGATGATAATGGATGATTTCTGAGTGGTCTTGCTTAGTGATTTAATGGAAATTCAGTTTAGAACCTACTTTTTAAGGTGATATGTGTTACATGTTTGTGGAATTATGATCGTACCCTTTGGAACTGGAAGTATGATTCTTATTCTAGGGGCCTCATTCATTTTTCTTTAAATTATTAAAAGTAATTTCTTTAATGATCCAATGTAAATAAATTTTATATAAATCTTTTGAAACTGGAGTACTTTGGGCATCTGGGATCCCACGGTGAGTTTCTGAGACCGTAGATGCTGGGTGCGTTTCTGTTTACTATAAGCCCTCTGTACACCTTGAATAAGCATATTGCACAGTGCTTTCCACAATAATACAGGGCTTGGGATAAATAAATAAAGTGTCTAGGGTCAAAAATGAGCTCATTTGGGTGCAGGGAATGATGAATTCCAGATGAAGAAGGGATCAATTGGTTTATATGGGAATCATTTAGGTTGTATCGTTGAGGTGATTCAAAAGAAAATATTTATTTTTGGAACATAGGTGAAAAATTCAAAGTACCAAGTTCCTTGGTTATGGTTTTAATTCCATTGATGTTTTATCTCATGTCATTCTTAGAATTAGAACCTGATATTGGATAGAAGTTAGTCACTAAGTTGTATCATGTATGAGGCATGAAATCTTCATTTTTTGATGATTCAAAGCTCTCTTAATTACCCGTGAGTATTTTCACTAGGCGAGATTCATATGAGTAAATCATTTTCTTAAAGCCTATTGTTATGTTTTGTCCTCTGTTTTGAGTGCTGGACATGTTACATTGTTATCTTTATCATAAATACATTTCACTTGTTTTCAAGGATAATAAACCATTGGATTGTTTGAGGACAAACAATGTTTAAATGTGTGGGAATTTGATGTGGCTCTATTTTTGCATAGTTTTTCAACATCTTTTCACTTAATTTTTAATGATTTAATTAATTATTTAATCACTTTATGCTAAATATTTTTACTTTTGTATTTTTATAATTAAATTTGTTGAATATCAATTTTTTATAACATTTTATGTAACTTTGGACCTAAAAATAATTTATTTATTCTTTATGTGTTTTTAATATAACTATTTTTCAATTTGTTTAATTAAATCCTTATTTGTTTATTTTATTTAATTTTTTACATTTTTTAAAAACTAGTGAGTTTTCTAATTAATTTACTTTTAATTTTTAACTTTCATGCAACTTAGTTCTGCTTCCCAGACTACCAGTAGCTTAGGCTACCGATAGAAGGCTACCGACACTTTGTATCGGTAACCTTGCTCTATCGGTAACCTTGCTCTATCGGTGAACTTTCCTCTATCGGTGACCGTGCATCTATCAGTGACCCTTGTCCCCGATACACCTTGCCTACCAGTAGCTCTCTGCTAAGTCTGTCAGTAACCTTTAATTTAAACTACTAGTGAGCCCTTAAGCGGGGGCTATTTAATCTACATAATCCTTTTAAATTAACTATGTCTTTATTTTAGTATTATATCTTTTAAAATAGTCACATTAGAATAGGGTTCCAAAGTTATTCTATGTGTTTTTTCATCCTGAAAATTAGTTAAGTAAATATTTAGTGTTTTTAATTAAATTTATTAGTTCGCTTTTAATTTTATTTGTTAAAATAAATAAATAATTAATTAATTAATAGTTTTTAAGCATTAATTATATTATTCAATGTATGCAGATTGAGTTTTAATTCATTTTTATTTTGTTTTAGTCTACCGGTGAGGTAGACGAGCTCTTATAGTGACTTATTGGGTCACCGATGCTTTTTATTTATATTTTCTTCTATTCTTTAATTAATTTTTGTAGTTATTTTAATTTTAAGTCTTTTATTAATTTTGTTTAAATATTTATTCGGTTTATAATTTTAGTGTTTCTAATTAATTATTTTTAATGTGTTTAAGGTTTAATAAAAATCTATTCTGAATTAATGGTATTTAGCATTATTTTAATTAATTATCTTAAGTCTTTTTATTTAATTTATTTAAGTTTTAATTATATATTATTTCAGAAAGCTATTATTTTATGTTCTAACGGTTTCTATCAGTGAACTATTTCTTACTGATAGGAGAACTAATCCTCACCGATACCCCTCACTGATGCACCCGCTACCCTGCGCCGATTTACCCCCTCACCGATAATTTTATTTTATTTTTATCATCGGTAGCTACTGATTTTTGCCTATGTTTTATCCTCACCGATAGATTACCTCCCTATCGGTAGCATTAGTTACCGATATCCCTCATCCTCACCCATATTCCAGTCCGTCCCTGCACCGTTGGAGATGTTTTTCCGCTGCCTAAAAATGGTTTCCGCTGAGTTGAAGCTGGCCGCCGCTGAAGGGGAGTCGCTCCACACCAGGAAAAAGGCGCCGCTGTGAGGAGGCTTGCTGCTGCTGGTTCGCCACTTGAAGCAGAATGGGAGTCGCGCCACACCAGGATGAAGGCGCCGCTGTAGAGGAGGGCCACTGCTGGTTTTCCGAGCCGAGCTGAAGGGGAGTCGCACCGCGCCGCTAGCTGAAGCCACCACTGGTGAGAAGTAGGGCCACCACTGGTGTGAAGCAGGGCCACTGCTGGTTTGTGGTGAAGGGATGCAACACATTTGTGGAGCTCGCGGCATCTCTTTGTGGGTAGCCGAGGACTGTTGTGCTGGAGCTGAGGGAAGTGCCGCCGCCCTGCAAGGAGGAGGATGTTGCGCCACGGGTTCTCCAGGAAGAAGATGAAACCCTCCCCTGCCCCAATTTGAGGGAGGGGGAAGATAATAATAATAAAAAATAATAATAATAATAATAATAATAATAATAAATATGAAGTAATAATAATTAAAGTAAGGTAAAGAGTAAGAAGAAAAAAAATAATTAAAGGAAAAGTTAAAGTTAAATTAACTTTACATTAAAGTTACTTTAACTTAGTCAAGTCAATATTAAATAATTTATTAAATTTATCAATTTAAAACATTTATAATTTTATTAAATGGATGAATTAAAGAATTAAAAATTTAAGAATTAATTAATAATAAGTTTTAATAATTAATTAATTTACTATTAATAGTATAATTTTATAATTAATAATAATTATAAATAATATATAAAATATTCTAATTAATTTAAAAATATTTAAAACATAAGTATTAATTATAATTACTAAATTAAAATAAACTAATTAATATATTAATGGAATAATTTTTATTTCTTAAATAGTAATTACAATAATGATAATTAGGGTAGTAAAAATAAAATTTACTAATAGATTCTAAGTTATAAATTGATTACTTAATTATTTATGACGTCAAATTTTAATAATTTAGTTAAAATATGATAAACTAAAATAATTTAGTATGTGGTATTTATATTTATTAATTTAATTGAATTAATATCATTTTGATAAACTTTTTAATTTAGTTGTTTAATAATTATCTCAAATTACTTTTAATTAGTATTATAACAGTAAAATTAAATAATAACTTTAAAATTTTAGTTAACTCTCATTGAGTTTTATTTATTTCATTTTGTTTAAAACATGGCAGGTTCATTCAGGATTCATGTTTACGTCCAGGTTCATGCAACTAACTCATATGGAGTTAGTTACGAGGGAAAAACTCACGCGATGCGCCTGTCACGGGTTAAACACATGTGTGCGGTGAACTCGTGAGAAAAACATGAAATCGGTGGAAGTTGTGGCGGTGACATGCAGCGAATGATAGAAGATACTTAAAGAAGAGCAAGAACCATTCTTTATAGAGACCCTCATTCGCTCTCTCTCATTCGAGATTCCATGACCACATCTATCCGAGAGCAACGTTGGAGACGAGCAGCAGGCTAAGGAGCTCGAAGGCAGAGCTTTTCAAGGGGAGTTTACCATCCCTCTGTCTATAATTGTGTACTCTGTTTTCGGTTTTTTTCATTAATTAAATCAATATGATCAAAGGTTGAATTGTATTAGCTCAAGAATTCAATTATTTTTGGTTAATATTTTAAACTTCTTCATTTACATCCATTTTTCATAATCATAATCAATTGGAGAGATTGATTACTTATTATCTGTTTAGTTTCTTCACACCTCAGTTGTTTTCTAACTGCATTAATTCAAGTTCTACTGGCGAGGTAGTTCTTGAATATTATTTTTCAGAGCGTTAATGTTTTACATCTGGAAATTTATGGAGAGTTAATTTCCAGATGTTATCATTTAATAATTGTCAAGAAATTTGTCTGATTTTGGAGTGACAAACTCCTTAAGTCAGTCTTCTGCGTGTTGAGTTTCCTGGAGAGGGAGGCTTTTCACCTTTATTTCATGAGGTTTGGTTCACTAATGTGTAGTGGAGAAGATATCTTTTAAACCAATAGTTTGGAGTTCTCTAGTATTACAAATTGATCATTGTCCCTTGCCTTGTTGCTTAATACTAGTATACTGTAATTTTTTTAGTTTGTCTTACTTAGTGTAAATTTTAGTTTCTTTAATAAATACTTGTTTCGTCATCCTGTTTCAACTTCATTTTAACAAAAAATATAAAATGTAAAAAATGCAGACTCGCTTCACTGCTGACAACAGTGGAGTTCATCTTTGAATACAACCTAGAATTCTCATCTGCCTTCTCTGTGGATTGACCCTGCACTACTATACTAGTGTAGGTTAATAAATTTTATTTTGAGGGCTGTGACGACCTCCAGCCTCTTCATTTATAATTAAATAAAATTTCTTGTTTACTATGATATTTAACTTTTTTATAATGTAATGAATTAATGCTTGATGAATTGTTAAATTATTGTCCAAAAAATTATTTTAGTAAATTTTTTAAATATTTGTTTTTAAAATACCAATATTTAGAAAAAATTTGTGGTTTATTGACTATAGATTAATGAAAATCTCTTGAGGATTGGGATTATTGACACCTAATTAATGTTCTGGGAACATCAATTACTTTTAGTCTTATATATCCTTATCATTATCTTTTATCTCTATTGGAAACTATATCTTGATGGATCAAATCATGAAAGGATGAATCATAGATCATGGATCATTAAAATAAGGGTTAAAATAATAATTTATTACTAATTGGATTTTATGGATCATATCAATTATAACATCACTTGATTTAGATATATGAGGATTCTAGATATATTTTCTAATGTAGTTGAATTTTATTACACACTATAGTGATAGGGAACTTTTTGTGTGTTTGTTGATTTTATTTTCAATTGATTAATCTTAGAGTAAATTTATGAAATACAATTTTTTTTATAATTTATTTGATAAATAATGGATCTTGGTTTATAAAAATATTTTTGGACCATGATGGAGATTGAGGATTTTCATTTGGTAAATAATTATTTTATTTTCTCAAAAGTTTTTTTAGAAACCATGGGATTTTTTAAATATATTTTTGATAAATTTATGGTAAGGTAAAATTATAGAAAAATATATTTTATATTACATTTTATTTATTTTTAATATTATATATTTTGTGGGTTTTTAGAGGTTATTTTTGGAAATAAAATTGTCTTATAAAATATTTTTCAAAAATAAGATTTGATCTTTGGATAGATTTTTTGTAAACTAATACAAGGAATGTGAAATAATGGAAGGGGTGGGACATTCCTTTGTCACAAGGCTAGGAAGGATAGTAAAATATATGGAAATAAGTATGAATAAAAATACCTAGGTATAAGAAAATTTATCTTGGGTGAAACTATGATCATATGTGTATATATTGAACTTCCATTTATTATGTACGGTTCCCTAGATACGGTAATATAATGTGATTTTGATTTTATATGTTTATCATATTATGGTATTGATATAGGTTTTTACTTTTCTATGGTTGTATTAGGTTGGGTTACCCTCTTATATAAAACCCTCAAGTGAGTAGGTTTTTTTATGATGATTTATTTCAAAGGAATCTTTTTTTTTCATTTTTCAAAGGAGGTACGTTATGTCATTTCTGAAAAAAATATGGAAGGAATTTTTATCTATATATGGAATAAAAGGATTTTACCTCCTTCATGAATAATATTTTTGTTGAATCTTCCTTTAAATGTTTATAGGGTTATTTTCAAATAATGTTTCTTCCATTATAATTACTTAATAATTTTTTAGGAGTGATTCAAAAAGGAAAGGTTATTTTCCAAAAGAATTATTACAAGTGATCCTTCAAAATGATTTTCCATATAAGATGACATCCTTTGATGTTTCTTATGATTTATTGTGAATAAGATCCAAGTATATCATGCTCATTCATTATCGGAATGGTTTATGAATATTATGACACAATGTTTATGAAAACCATTTATTTTTCGTGGGTCATGAAATGATAAAATGTTTATGAATCCTATTTAATTTACTGAGTTCTGATATAATGAATTATTTATTATATTTTTGACCAAATTTTTATTATTTTAGTTATGTGATTGGTGAGACCTATATCTACCTCTATAGACTTAGGTTAATATTGATATCTCATGAGATAAATAAGAATAGAACGGGTAGTGAACCCAGAATATGTATATGATGATAATATTTGGACGAAACCATGACTACAATGATGTTTTGGGGTGTGAACCCATTTCATTATTATAGACTTGGAAACGATAACTAAATACTAAGAAAATGATTTTATATGCTTATGTGTATGCACCAATTCCATGCCTTATGCCAATGTTACTGTAACTCCCCAGACCTTAGTTTCCTGGAGCCAGTGTTGAAATATATTGTGCAATTTTTTTAAAATAAACTGAATAATTACACAACATGTTACACAATAGAGGATCTTTAGCAGTCTAGGTTTCATAGAATTAGATACAACTTTCACATTTCCCAAAAACTCTACAAAAATAAACATCAGTGTGCTACCACCAAAAAGAAAATTACATCACTATTAAATATACTAAACCCTGTAAAAATGAATTTTAAATATAGGTTGAACATTTAAAATTCCGAGTAATGGGTTTTAAAAACAATCAATAAATTATTTTGAAAAATTAATTTAAAATGGAAATACATGCTATAAATAATTTCCTTAAAAAGAAAATACTTTTCTCATAACATTTAATCATTATTTTTCGAGAGTTACTAAAATCATTTTTAGAAAATCCCATGCTCAAGAATTGATATAATTATTTAAAAGTTAAATATAAATTCATCATAAAGTTTTCATGAACTTGAAAAAAAATTCATGGGATGCCTCTTATAAGTTAGATAATGTCTATACTTAATTATCAATGATATACTAGGCATGATGATTCAAATATATCCATGAAATATTTCTTTTTTAGAATCACACACAAAATAATATGAATTATTAAATGCAAACAATGAAATGGTAGAAAGTGTACTAACATTAATTTATAGATTGTAAACAAAATATAAATCATTCTATATAAATGAATTTCTATATAAGAATATATATAAATATAAAACATTATACCATGTTCATTTGAAAATATAAATCTGATTAACTAAAGCCCTATAAATATTCATAAGAGAATGGACCTTAACCATAGATATTATAACAGTCGAATAATCACATAAAAGGTCAAATATTGATCTCATAATTAGGGAATGTATGATGTACGACATCATAACTACACCGTGAAGGCCTCATGCTATGATCATACATAACCATACCATCAAGGCCTTGTTCCAAGACACTAGATTGTCTAATGAGACCTACTGATGCATCAAGGGGATATAGAGGGCCCCACCCATCACTTACTTAGTCCAATGAATTCCTCGAGGAAATTCATATTGCATGACTTCATAACCATAAAATCAAGGCCTCATACAAAGACACTAGTTTGTCTCATGAGACCTGCTTAGGCACTGGGAGGTTATAGAGGTATTCACCCATCCCTTAATAAGTCCAATACATTCTTCATATGAATGGGGTTAAACATATTCAATGTATACATATTCCATGTAAATAAAATTATATATTAAGAATGTAAAAATAAATGGAATAATGAAATAAATACATACAGGCTCTCCAAAATGCACGGAGTGTCATTTTTAAATTAGATGATGGTCATAACTAACTATGCAAGACATACCAAGTCATGAAAATGAATTTTCACACATAAAATAATAGGTTGTTTAGGTTTTTTACATTAAATGATAACTATTATCATTTAGAAACAAGGCTACACATAAGAAGAAACCATTAATTGATAAATTAAAAAAAACTAACTTTATATTGATTTTGGAAATAAATATTAACATATTTATTAAATAAAATTGATATAAATATACATACATACATAAATATATTTATGTATACCATACATATAAAATTATGTATTCGAAAATATTGGCAAACCCTTTGATGAACTGTCATATTACCTTAAAAAAATTAAAAACAAAACCTCTATTTAATAAAATCTGAATGATAGAAATATAGTTACATATATAAACATATATATATATATATCATTATAATCAACCCAGATTGATTTGAAAAATAATAATAATAAATCCATGGAATCCATAGACTTAGAATTAATATTAAAAAAATCTTGTTTTATTACATACGAAAATATTAAGTTATATAGAATGATATTGAATTCATATATACATTTGTACAAATGTATATCTTGTATAAAGTGGATAATTTGATGAAATGAAATAAATCTTTCAATTCATACGCTTAGAAATTGTATTTTTATAAGGTATCTTATCCAATAAATTCTAAAAATAGAGATACATATACATATACATATACATATATATACATATAAATTTTGTAAATCAAACACATTTAATGAAAATAAAACAATACCTTAAAACCATAGGTTTTAGGAATTAAGTTTTTTAAACATAGCCATAATCTCATCTATTATGAAGATTTATGGTAATATATATGTATATGCACACACACACATATAGATAACTTGTAAAATAAAAATATTTTTTTAAGATAAAAAAACCCTTAAAAAATAATTTCAAATAAAAAACCCCTTATAAAAGAAATTTAAAACCCAACCCATATCTTATAAATTATGAAAATAATAAGTTTTATAGATAAATTTATACATATATACATATATACAGGTATAAATTTGTATAACAAAAATAACTTGATGAACCCTTATCTATATAAGATTTAGAAGTAATGTTTAAGACAAAACATTTAACTCATTTATAAACTGAAAATAATAATTTATATATGTGTATATAAGTATATATATTCACATATATATGTAACTCTTTATAAGAAAACAGTAATTTGATAAACTAAAATACACCATTACTTGATTTAGATCAAAAGAGGTGTTGTGGGATTTTAGAAATTCGACCTGTATAAAGATGCGGAACTTAGGTGGCGGGGTTCGGGTGATATTTTGGTGCAAATAGGTTTATATATATATATATATATAATATCACCCAAGATTCAATTAGCAAAGTTGTTAAATGAAAATGTATTTATCTAAAGAAGTGATAAAAAATATTAACAATTAAAGAAAACTCATAAGCGAATCAAATTTAAAGAAAAAATATATATAAAATTGAAACATGTAATTGAATTAATGGGGGTTTAGTTAAAAATAAAACAAACAATGTAAAACTTGTGGAAAAATTAACATCAGATGATACCTATGGTGGATATGGGAGGTTCATTACGTGAAGGTGAAGGATGAAGGAGCCGGTGGTCGACTTGTGGATTGATGCTGACTGATGTGGCATCTACTGGTTGAGGTGAAACTCATCGAGGGAGAAGGAAAAAAATTAATGGATAGCAGAGATGGTCTGAGTTCGATCACAGGGGTTGGATTAAACCTGTTGGAAGCCTCTTGTGTGGCACAAAAGGGTTTTAGTGGGAGAGAAAATGGGGGATGGCCCAGATCAAATGGTTCCGATTGGCCAACTGAAAAACACCTGGAGATCTCTTTCTCAGTGAATTGTGAAACCCCTCCCCTCATCACCCCTTTTCTTCTCTTTTTTATATTTATTCTAATGTTTTAACGCCTTTATTTTATAATCATTTATCATTTTTTCTTAAATTTTTTAGTGTATCACATTTTCACACTTTTATCTTATCTTTTTTTTCTTTGTGTGTGTCAAGACTCAACCTATATTTCATTTTGAGTATGTACGCCACATTTTATTTAGAGTTACCAGAAAATACAATAAATATAAATACACTGTAATGATTTCCACACAAATCATTATGAAAAAGTAATAACATAAAAAAATAAGTATATACAAATCATAAGAAAATATTAAATGTTTTTCCATTAAATGATTTAAAAATAATTTCATAATAATAAAATTACACATATAATAACATAATAAAAACAATAAATATATGTTCAGAAACATATAGTCATGTTTCGACACACACACACACACAAAGTAATTATATATATTTAAAACAAAATGTGTATCCCTTATTTTATAAGTTAAAATTATTATATATATATATATATATATAATTTTCATTTATATATATATATATATTTGTATAAATAATTCATTTTTGCAAGAACTAAATAGAAAAAAATAAATTTATAAAATTTTATTTTTTATAGTAAACTAATTATATACATTTATAAATTTTATAAAACTAAAACACAATATATTTTCATATATTTATAAAATATATTATCTTAATAATAATAATAATAATAATAATAATAATAATAATAATTTTATAATTATTTTCCCTTAATCAATATTATTAATATTATTATCATTAAAATATTCTAGGAAATAAATTTTTTGATGAAAATAAATTCGATTTTACAAAATAAATAAAAATTTTTATTTTAAAATATTCTTAAAAAAATCCATATTTTTATTTAGAATATCAAATTGAAAACTATAAATAAGAGTTATAATTAATTATAAGTATTTTATTTAAATTAATTAAAGCACTTAATTTTATATATTATTTTTAATGAAAATTGTCTCAAAATATCATTAGTTGGTTTTAATTATAAATAATTCCATTTAAGAAAAATATTTATACAATAAAACTTGGTTTGGAAATCCTAGAATGTTACATTATTCCCCCCTCAAAAGAATTGTTTCTTCACAATTCGTTCGTAGGATTGAAAAAATTCAAAATTTCTATTTTCAGAATTATGAAAAATCTCAAACTTCAAAACTTCAAAACTCAATAGCTTAGAAAAAAACATCTAATCTCCAAAGTTGTCTATACCGTTCCTTTGATACCAACTATAATGCCTGAGAACCCATTTTCTTAGAGATGATGCTGAAATATGTATTTAAATTTTTTTTATAAAATAAACTGAATAATTACACATCACATTACACAATATAGGATCTTTACCAGTCTAGGTTTTGGAGAATTAGATACAACTATCACATTTTATCAACACTATATAAAAATAAACTTTAGTGTGTTACCTCCACAATGAAAAGTACATCACTGGTAACTATACTAAACACTATAAAAACAAAATTAAAATGTAGGGTGAGAATTTAAAATTCATAGTAATGGGTTTAAAAAAATCAATATATTTTTTTAAAACATTTATTTAAAATGGAAATACGTAACATAAATCATTTTGTTAAAAATTAAATACCTTTCTCATAACATGTCATCATTATTTTTTGAGAGTTAAAAAAATGCTTTTAGGAAAATCCCATGCTAAAAAATAACTACACTTATTTAAAATTTACAAATAAAATTCATTATAATGTCTTCACACACTTGAACAAAAATGCATGGGAGGCCGCTTATAAGTTAAATAATGGACACACTTAATTATCCATGACATACCTGGGGTGCCAATACAAATTTTCACTTTAAATATTTCTTGTCTAGAATCACACATAAAAAATATAAATTATTAAATGTAATCCATGAAATGGTAGATAATGTTCTAACATTCATTTATTGATTGGAATCAAAATATTAATACTTATTTATAAATTAATTGATACATAGAAATAAACATAAATATAAAACATTATACCATGTGTATTTTAAAATATAAAAATGATTATGTAAAAGCATATAAATGTTCATAAGAGAATGATTCATAACCATGGATATTCTACTAGTTGAATAATCACATGGAATGTCAAATATTGATATCATAATGAGGGAATGCATAATGGAAGACATCATAACTACACCATCAAGGCCTAAAAACAAAACCATACATAAAAATACCATCAAGATGTTGTTCCAAGAAACTAATTTGTCACATGAGACCTACTAAGGCATCAAGGGTCTATAACGGGCCCTACCATCACTTACTAAGTCCAACGCTTTTCTTGAGGGAATGCACAATTCGGGACATCCTAACTGTTTTTTCAAAGCCTTGATCCAAGACACTAGTTTGTATCATGAGACCTACCGATGTACCGAGAGGATATAAGAGGTCTCTCCCATCACTTAATAGGTCCAATTAAATCCTTATATGAATCGGGTTAAATATAAGTGAAATATATATTTCATGTAAAAAACTTCTTTATTTGGAATTAAAAAAACAGGATATTGAAATAAATACATACATGATATCTAAAATGAATCGAGTGTCATTTATATGTTAGATGATGGTCTTAACTAACTATTAATGACAAACCAAGATGTAGGAATAGAGTTTTTTACATGAAATGATAGCCTGAACACATAAAATAATAGGTTGTTTAGGTTTTTCACATAAAATGAAAACTATTACCATTTTGAAATAACGCTACACATAAGAATAAACCATAAATTGATAAATTAAAAATGATCAAACTTTTTACATAGATTTTGGAAATAATTATGACCTTATATCTTAAATAAAATTGATCTACATATATGTACACACATAAATATATATATGGATACCATACAAATAAAATAGTATTTTCTAAAATGCTAGAAAACCCTTTGATAAACAATCATATTAGCTTAGAAAAAAAATTAAAATAAAACCTATATTTACTAAATTCTGAAAGATATATATATTTATAATTATAATCAAAAAAAATTATTTGATCAATAATAAGACTAAATTATTTCATCCCACAGACTTAGAATTAAAATTTAAAACAAAAAACATATTTTATTACATATAAAAATATTAAGTTATATAGAATGATATCGAATTCATTTATACATTTATGCAAATGTATATCTTGTATAACGAGGTGAATTTGATGAAATGAAATAACTATTTCAATCCATACGCTTAGAAATTAGATTTTAAACATGTCTATTATGCAATAAATTCTAAAAAAAGATACATATATATATATATATGTACATATATACATATAAATTTTACAAAATAATTTTAAATAACAAATCCCTTATCAAAAAAATTTAAAACCCAACCCATAAATTTTAAATTAGGAAAATAAAATGTCATATGGATATATTCATACATATAGACACACACACACACATGTATAAGTTTTTAAATGAAAATGACTTGATGAACCCTTACATACATAATTTTTAGAAATAACGTTTAAGATAAAAAACCTTAACTCATATATATATATATATACTGAAATAATAAGCTATATGTGTGTGTATATGGACATATATACACATATATATGTTACTATTTGTAATAAAAACATAATTCGATAAACTAAAATACACCCTTACTTGATTTAGATCAAAGGAGGGGCTGTGGGTTTCTAGAATTTTTAACAGCATGAAGATAGAGAACTTGGGTGGTGAGGTTTGGGTGTTATTGTGATGTAAGAAGGGTTGATATATAGATATATAAATATAATATAACCTAAGTTTAAATTATCAAATTCATTCATTGAAAACCGAATTAACTAAAGCAGTGATAAAAAACATTAATAATTATAGAAAAATCATAAGTGAATTAGATTGAAAGATAAAATATATATATATAAAATAGAAACCTAAAGGGGAGTCCAACGGGGTTTAGTTTAAAATAAAACCAACCATGTCGGACTTGTGAAAAATTAAAACTGACTGGGACCTAAGATGGAGATGGGAGGTTCTTCATGGTAAATTAAAGGATGAAGGAGCTCTCAGTTGACCTGTTGAATGATGAAGATTGGTGCGGATTGGACTAGTTGAGGTGGGACTCATTGAGGGAGAAGGGAAAAAATGGATGGAAGACTAAGATGGTACTATTTTGTTTGTGGGGCCTTGATTAAAGTCATTGGTAGCCTGTTGTGCGACCCAAAAGGGTTTTAGTGGGAGAGAAAACAAGGGATGGCCTATATCAAATGGGTTTGATCGGTCAACTGAAAAATACCCTCGGTTATCCTTAGTAGTACATTGCGACACCCCTCAACTCAACACCAATTTCTTTTATTTTTTTATTCTAAAATTTTAACTCCTTTATTTTTAAATCATTTATCATTTTTTTCTTAAATTATCTTTTTTATATCATGTTTTTCTACTTTTATTTTTATTTTGTGTCTTTTGTGTGTGTCAAGAATCAACATATATCCCCTTTTTAGTATGTAAACCACTTTTGATTTAGATTTACAAAAATGATAAATATTTACACACTATAATGATTTACCACACAAATCATTTTTATATGATAATAACATAACAAAATAATTGTATATAAATCATTAGAAAATATTAAATGATTTACCATTAAATGATTTAAAAATAATTTCATAATAATAAAATTAGACATATAATAACATATTAAAAATAATAAATATATATTCATAAACATATATTCATGTTTTGATATATAAATATACACACACAGAGTAATTATATATACTTGAAACAAAATGTGTGTCCCATTTTTTATAAGTTAAAATTCATTATATATAAATATATATATCATTTTAGAATTTATAAGTATATAAATATATATTTACATAGTTATTTGTATATATAATTCATTTTTTTAAGAACTATATCAAATAAAATTTTTGAAAACACATTTATAAAAGTGAATTGTTTTGTAGTAATCTAACTATATACATTTATAAATTTTATAAAACTAAAACACAAAACATTTTCATATATTTATATCATACATTATCTTAAAAAATAATAATAATTTACTAAAAAATATTGATTCCTTAATTATTATTATTAATAATATTATCATCATAATATTCTATTAAAAAACATTCTTGTTCAAAATAAATTATATTTTAAAAAAACACTAAAAATAGTTATTTTAAAATATTCTTTTAAACAAAGAAAACCCATATTTGTTACTAGAATATTAATTGGAAAACTATAAACCATAGTTATAATTAATTATATATATTTTAATTAAATTAATTTAAACACTTAATTTCACATATTATTTTCAATGAAATTTTTCTCAAAATATTATTTGTTGTTTGTAATTATAAATAATTCCCTTTAATAAAATATTTTTATAATAAAAATAGGTTTGGAAATACTGGGATGTTATAGTTATGCTCTCATAGATCATGTTATTTGATTCCTTTATGATTCTTATCTTATGAGCTGCCCTGATTTATGTAATGACAAAATATTATGATCTTTGACATGCAAGGAATGGTTTTCAAGTGCTAAAATCATGTTCTTATACCCATATGCTAATGTGATTCTTATGTGATCATTAATATCTCCCTTATTTACCATTATTAATCATTTGAGATCACCCTTTTTGTAGGTTTCCTTTCCCCTGGTTATGAAGAAAGGTATTAAATATGTCATGTCTAAGAAGGTTTCTCTTTATGAAGAAATAAGTGGGAGACGATGTAGATATTGGATGATCCAATTATTTATGTTTCTATGTTTCCAAATATACTAAAACTAAAACAATTCCAATATGGATCGAAATGTTATGTAATTAATATTCACCTATTTTGATGTAATACATATGTATGAAAAGTATGGGTCACTATATTATACAACTTTTTGAAGACATTACAATGAAAAAATATTTCAATATCAATAAACTCCATTATCTAGATCCCTACATTTGAAATTTATTTTTTGTATTATAGATGTATTATTTCTAAATGGGGTACTTTATTAAAGTAAATATGATGATGATTTATCTATTGGATAATTTATATAGTCCTAAGTGGATTATTTTTTATTTTGGAACAAGTTCACCTTTTCCATCAAGTCATACTAAAATGGAGTTTTTTTAAGAAAAATTTATATCCCAAATGCTTATCGAATATGTGCGTCACATACTCCTAAATTTTAAAGGAGGTTTTCTATTATTTTGTTAATATCCCACCATTATAAAATATTATGTCTGATGATTAAATCCAATTGATATCCTTATATGATAAAAGTATCAAACATCACTACTCCATTATCACCCTTTTGATAAGAATATATTCTATTTCATTGTGAATTTCCTATGAATTCTTATTTGATTAAGGAATACTGATCAAGATATCCTTATTATTCCATTGAATGGAAAAATATTGAAAATCCGTATATCCATTATTTCTATATGATTGTATGTTGATTAAATAACCATGATTATCTAGAATATTCATTAAGGAACTATATGATATGTTTTTTTAGCCATTAATTTATTATAGTAAATTAATTGGACTTATTATGTGATGGGTGGTTCCTTGTATTATATAGACTCTAGATGCATCGATAAGTCTCATGAGGAAAACTAGCATAATTATTTTGGGTATTTCTATCCAATTATGTATGATTCCCTAGATGAGTCTATGATATTATTATTTATGATGTAAGACATTATACATTTCATCACTATGAGATCAGTTATTATAATCCATATAGTTATTTACATCCATTTATATGTTATACATGGATGTATTCTACTCATGTTATCATTCATTATATAGTCATTTGATTCTTTATTCCTCACATATTATGTACGGAGATTTTATTACAAGTTAGATTCTTCTGAAATTTACCCCTTACCAAGCATTCGATCTCACTGTTATATGTTGTTTCTTATTTTCCCAGTAAATCCTAAAGATTATTACATGTGACCTATGTATAATCAAATAGAAATAATAAAATTTGATGTATTATTATGATGTAATTTTGGTTTAACATGTAATAAAATGTTTATGTATATATATATAGTATTATCAGAATACTAAATGGATTGATCCTATGAATTTTGATCTATATATTCTATACCATTATAACAAAATAACCACAAACTCTGGGTTACAAGAGTTGGGATTTTTATAAGGAAAACTATGATTTATTAAGGGATGTGGATTTAGCATCTTAGTTTTTGAGTAATAATCATCCTATGTTTAGTGGTGAGAAATTATTCACAATGAATAATGATTTATTAGAGAGGATCATCCAAATATTCTAGTTACTACATACTCCCAAGTCAACAAAGGTTGACTTCACTAATTTCTTTATAGAGGGACTGTCATGTAAGTAGTGAAAGATAATAAATGAGGAAACATTACATGGATATATTTCATGGTATGGATTACTGAATCTATTTTTTAATAGTTTTACACAAATATGTTAAGGATTAATAATTTTTTAGAGTTCCATGATTTGGAAATATGGAAAATTATAATTTTCAAATATTTAATACACTTAATGGTATTAGTTTTTTTATCTAAATCTAGTAATTATTAGGAACACCATGGATTAGATATTTTTTATGTGACTTTGAATAAAGATATGATCAAAGGTAATTATATATGATTTTCCTAAATATTATTATGTAGTGAAAAAATATACATAAAAAACATACTTAATCAAGACTCAAAGTTCAAGTACCATTCTACTTGAATAGAATATGGTAATAAATTTTTTGAGATCATAGAAGTGTAGGTGAAATAAATTTTAACGATTAAATAGAAAGGATAAATTTATGGTTTTATTTTCCTATTATATAGGTATATATTAGAGCTATTATCGATGTGTTATCATCAAGAACCAAATGTTTTATTATCTTAGTGAACCTAGATCTTACAATCAACATTACAAATTGGTATATCTAAATAGGTTATTTGAAATATTTAACCAAGAAGGATTGGGAATGTCAACTGTGAATTCTAGGTATAAAAGAGATGGATATTTGTTAATGACTAGTGGTAACCCTCAATAGGCTCAAACACAGTAGATTATTAGGTAATTTGTTATTACAAATAATGAAATATATGATTTTAAGTTCATACCTATAATATTTTTGGGTCACCTATAGATTTTATTTACTTTGATATGTACTTTTTTTGATAAATTTTTTATTAGTCATTTATATTCGCATGATTAATAGTTTAATTTTATTTTTAGTGGGTTTTTTTCACATTAGTAATTTGAATATATATTTTTAATTTTTATGTTCGTCCAAAAAAATTTAGTATGTGCTTACGTTTTTATGATTTCAAGAAACATATTTCAAAAGCTTGATATTTTATGATTTTGAATCATTAAAATATATTTTTATTTTAAAAAATAAATTTTTGTTTTTCTTACCATGACACTATTTAATTTAGTATTTTTTAATGAAATATTAAAATTAGATTTTTTTTCTATTAAATAATTAATGGGAAACCATGCCATTTCCCTTGATCTCAGCTTTTTCTATGATTGAGTATCTATTTGATCCCAAATTCCCATTCCCTATTTCCATCAGATGTGGAAATCTGAGTATAATCAACCGTCTATCCAAGATTCGACTTCATTCTAACATGCTCACCCAAATATATCAGGGTTCATCATATATCCATTCCACCACTGTTACTCATATATCATAAACCATTAGAATTTATCAACCCACTATTATTTGAATCCCTCACCACTAAATGTTAATTTCTATACTACTCCTTTGGGAACTTGGATATCACCTTTGGGAAACCAAGATTACCCTGTAGCTCGATCATATCAATTAATGGGAAAAGAAATTCCATTATCACTGACCAATATTGATTTTCATGGGGATAATCACTGTTGTTACAAAATATCACCGGGCGAGGAAGATAATGGTGAAATTTCTTGAAGTTAAGCTTCAATACTAATGATCTAACATAAAACCAACCTTAATCAACAACACCACATTATCCAACATATCCTTTAGGTTAACAAACAATATATCAACCCCTAAAGTATTCTTGGGGCTATGACACAATTTAATATTCCAATGTAAACTTAATATTCATAAATGGAGGCTTATTCCTCAATGTTATGTCAATCCTTATCAATATTATTTAGACCATGCACCACCATTTTTGAAAACATTGTCAAAACCAATACACCACTGAAGAAAAAGATCATAGAAAAAAAAAATTCTTATGCCTTTTGGTATTTAATCTCAGTACTTTATCCACTTTAAGGTGCATGTGGGAAATGTGCATTATATGAGAATATCTTTATACAATATCATTATTTCCCAAACTAGGTAATCAATTAAGGATAGTGAAAGTTTAAATTTACTAAATAGATGATGAAAGTATGGGTTGGGAGACCATAGATATGAATGTCACTTTCAGATGGGTGAATTCATATTCTAGAATCTACCAAATCCACACACCTTTTTCATCCATCCATAATTCTCATGAACTAATTTTATTTTTCTATTTTTCATACTATATGTAGTATTAGTAGATTATCACTTAACAATTCCATTAGTATTAATTCTATCTTCCTCTATATAGTACGTTTTCATTCTATCCATACTGGGGTTTATAGATCCCTTCAAATTATTTTCATTAATCCATCTCTATTTTCTCATACTTTACCATTTTCTCACTATATTTTACCTTTAGATTATTTCTCACAAATTATTCCATTAAATACTCTTCACTTACATTAACTTAATTAATTATTAACATCATCTATCCACACTATTATAGAAGAGTAGATGTAACCATATAGGATAGAGGCAAAACATTTCCATGAAGGGGATCATATTTCTTTATTTGTTATTCATTGATTTTAGTTTTCTAGTTTTGGAATAGTTATGGGGATGATGGGGTTTTAAACCTTTCATGTGATGAATATTTTCTGAAACCTAGAATTATGATTATTCATATATTCGTTTTTAATGATTTTACTATTTTTTAATAGTTAATTGATGAAAGAAAAATGGTTATATAATTATAATTGAATCCAAAAACCATTTAATATGTCCATGATCATTGCATACAAAGGAATGATAATTCAAGGGTTTGTTACAACACCGAAATCATTGAATATTAGAACTAGACCTTTCCACCAGATACAAGGGAACCATGTATGAGGAATATTTTTCTTTTTAATAATTATTTAGGATGATTTTACTTAACAAACTTCAGAATTTTTGTTGTTTCTAATATCATTTGTTGGAAATTCATTTGATAGGCATATCAAGGTTGATTAATGATCCAAATCTACCAAACTCATCAAAAATCTAATCTAGGATCCCAGTATATAGTTATTTTCCAAATTCCAATGTGACACACACCCATTCTAAATTAAAACTACTAAAAACATTTAATTTATTGTATGATCAACACACACAAAACTACGAATTCATCTTGGTTTATCATCACTCACACTTAAGTAAATTAGGGAATTAATCACCATATACCTATGTTGGACTTGGTTACTCATTGGTATAAAAAGTTTTATGCCCAAAATATTTCAATGCACAAATTGGAAACATTTCTAGGAATAAGTAATGTTTTAGAAAAATTTCATACATTATATATATATAAATAAAAATTATAATAATTTCAAAAAAACAATTCAATTATAAAATTAATTTTATTTATGAAAAAATGTATACAATTTATTTATAATTGTTGGAATAATAATTATAGAAAAATATTTTCATATTTTATTGACCCAACTTTTATAATTTAAAGACCTAATTTATGGAAATGAAGGTTACACTATAGAATAAAATTTTCAACCCACTTAAGACAATGAAAAATAAGAAAACCAACCAATTTTGTATAAATTTTTTAGGAAAGAAGCACTAAAACCTGAAAATATAGAATATCCACCATTTTATACTAAGGTTGAAAGATCTAGAAATACCCCATGTAAGGGGCGTATCTCTGTATCATATTTACAACACGTTAGAGGAATTATTCACCAATACAATACCAAGTCTAACTTTTACTTACATTTAGTGGTTAACTAAAAGAGGATTCTTAATATTTCTTTATAGACTTCCTCAAAATATTTTACACTTTCCCACTAAGTGGATTTAATGATAATGAAATTAATTTGAGAATTTTTCCCTATATATTGAATAAGGAGGCAATGAAGTGACTAATAAAATAATAGGAAGAATATTTTGAAACTTGGGAGGCTAATCAAGAACTATTTTTAAGGATATTATCCCTATTATAGAAAAATAATAAAATTTTAAGGAGGATAACCATCTTTATTCGAAGGTGATATAAAAAATTTCTTGAAGCATGGAATAGATATCGAGGTTATTATAAGAAATGTGAAACACATTAACCCTAAAATATATTTCTTATGAAATATTTCTATGAATGATTCTTCCAATTGGGGAAATAGTTTTACAATAATATAGAATAAGGTTTTTATAGAAAAAATAATCTATATATCTTAAGAAAAGATTCATCAAATTAGAATTTAATTTTCAAGAGAGGTATAATAGGATTAGAAGAGTAGTTTATCAAGAAGACAACTTCACTATTTAAGTGTAATTTCAAATCACTAATCATTAAGAGCAGTTACAAAACATGATATTGAGAACTAAGGGGAATAGAGAGGAATGTTAAACACATATAAATCAAGTGAGTAACCCAATTATATATAGAAATTATTATATATAAATATCCTTTGATACATTTCAAATATAGGAAAAATATATGACAGGATTATTAAATCACCCTTGGAGGGATGATTTTTTCTAAAATTAAATTGGTCAAGGTTGTAAGGGAAATTCCATCTCGTTTTTGAGTGATCAAGCCAAATTTTAGCAAGATATACAATCTAAAAATTATGAAATTGTATCCAAAATTTTGGATGAATTTAACAACACCTTTGTGAGATCAGTTAAATAAATCAAAAAAAAAGAATTTAGGGGTAAAAGAGGGTGGTCTACTAGGAAAAATTTGTGATAAATGATACATTTGAAAAAAATAGCTCTCAAACTAGAGGAACAAAATTGAATTACCAAGGAGAGATCAAAATGGATTATTGTTTTTTGGAAATTCATTGAAATCGAAGGACATTTCAAACCACTTTTTCTTGGATATCTGAGAAAAACCTACAAAAATTAGCTAAGGAGAATAAGGTAATAGAGGTGATTTTAGACAAACTTAAGGGAATTATAATCAAGTTTTTATGAAATGAATAAATAGTTGATGAATTAAAAAAAACCACATCAAATCCACTTATAACAACTTCACAAGTATGTATAAATTAATTGATAAAATCTATAATAATACTCAATAATGTAGATGAAATATAAAAGGTGGAGCTATTTTCAAGGAAAATTTACGAGAATAATTAATAAATGGGACCAATGAGAGGTTTATAATTCCCAAAATAAATATAGTTTAGAATCATGGAACCCTTAAATAAATAATTTATAGAGAAACACTTAAAAATTTATATCCTAAAATATCTACCGAATTTGAGATTCAATTTAATGCAAATCGCCAATTAAATAGATATAAAATCATGGTAGAAGTGTAAAATTTCAAGAGTGAGTTGAAAAGATTTGGAAGAATCTTCCCTAGTAATATAAGAGGTATATATGTGGATCAAGTGGTTCCATTTTTATTTCAATACAGTATTAAAAATTCTATGGAATCTAAAAAAGCTATGAAGAATATGAAATTTAAACCCAATGAAAATAAATAAAAGGAGAAATCACAAGCTTATGATGAAACTAAAAATCAATGGCTTACAAAAAAATATTCAATCATTCAAATAAAGGACCCAACCAAGCATTTTGTTGTATATTTGTTCATAGAAATTTTTTTAGTGAGGATTTTAATGTCTCTGAGAGGAAAAATGAAGTGGAAAAATTTATTTTTGAAGTTGAATAACATGTATATAGTTTCATGGAAGAAGTGAATAAGATAAAAACATTGAAAACCCAAAGTTAATAAATGATAAAGAAACCCCATGGGTTCCCATTAGTGATGAACCAATTTCCATGGGATCATAATTTATCTAAAAAAAATTTAGGTTGTGATTATAGAAAAACTACTTATTGAGAGGTAACATAAGAATCTAACCTTTTATTTTGTTCATTTTCATCAGATTGTTTTTAATTTTTTTATAACTACAAAAAAAACATGCTTCATTTTTGTATGAATTCGATGGGAAAAAGTCTAAATAACTTTAGAATAGAATATAAACACACATAATACTAAGGAAAAGAAGTTAACATTCATGGGGAGTTCTCTACTATCAATCAATTTCATTTCCATTATTCAATATAAAATTATTTAAATTATTTTATTCTTCTCTATATTTATGCATTCATTCATTACCAATTGAAAATCACGTGTGCGAGAGGTTGGGGATAAAAAATATTGGTCATGTGTTATGTATTGAAATTAAATATACATTGTTAATCTATAAAAAAATAAAAAAGTAAAAAATAATTTTATATTTTTGAATCCCTGATTTATAGAATATGATCTTTTAGGGTTAATAATATAGGACATGGATGCCTTAAAATGTGACATGTTTTCATTGGATTGTAAAATTTGAACATTCATGATTTTTTCTAAACAAAATTCACACATCAATGGATCACCCAAAGAAAAAATTTAATAAATCATTTGAATTAGATTAGTGTGAGGAACATGGATCTAAACAACATTATCTTGAAATGCATTGTCATAAGGGTGTGTGTATGCATGAAAAAAAACCATTAATAAGAGTTAAGAATAATCTGATATCTTGTTTTAGAACATATATTTCACACTTGAATATCATAAATAATAATGAGGGTTCCTACTAATTAGAACGACTTGGGTATATATTAGCCCCACGCAATTATAGAATAATTACATTTCACTTTTCATGCAAAAAATTAGTGAAATGTACTAATTTTTATAGAGGTTTTTAGGGAAAATTTAATGCTAAACTCTTTTGAATAATAGGAAAATGAATTTAATAGGTTGGTTCATATTGATAAGTCATTAATTAGGTATGATTGTTAGGTGAGATGATGAAATTGAGTGAGGTGGAATTTAAATGATGCCTCATGATAAAATTTTTATTCAAATAAGTTGTTAACCCATACACCTAAATGAGTTTTGGATTTAAGTTGAGGGGATATGAAGTCTTGGTGAGATGATTTTTGAGAGGAATTACTTGAGGAAAACTAATGATAATGTATGGGTTAATATGGTTAGTATATTTTTTATATAATTTTCCAATAGAAATTTGATTATATTTTATTTAATTGAAAAGTTATTTTTTTGTAAATATTATTAGGTATTTTATTTTTGTTTTTTTAGAATAATATTTAAATTATGGATATTTTATTCTTTAAAAAAATTGAAATAAGTTCCCATTTGAAAAACTATATTTTAGTATTTCATATCATGAAAATGATTTATTTAATATTTATTATTTAAAGATTAAAATTGGACGAAGATTTTATCTATTCAATAATTAAGGGGAAGCCCTGCCTTTTCCCAGGATATTAGCCTACCATTTGAATGAGTCCCCATTCAATCGTAGATCACTATTACCTATTTTGATTGGATTTGTAACATTGAAAACATTTTTCCATCCATATAAGAATAATATTCAATTTAAACTACTAACCTAACTCTATCTGGGCTTCCCTATATTTCCAAGGCTTCTATAACACTCAGATATTATATACCACCACCATTTTTATCGAGTCCCCTATAATTTGAATCCCAAAACACTAAATACAAATTTCCATCCACCTTCACTAGAGCATACAAGTATCACCCATAGGAAACTAAGATTACCTTGAATATCAATCAATGAAGGGATAAATGACATGCCATTGTAACAACCTAACATCACTTCAAAATGGATTCTTATTATTGTTAAAAAAGATTACTAGGATAAGAAAATATTGTCACAAAATCTTGAAGATGACATTCTATACCATAAATCGAACATAATCCCAACATTCATCAACAAAGCTTCATAATATAATGTATCAACAAGATAAAACAATTGAATCTCAAGCCTCCACATAGCCTTAGAGTCAACTAAGACAATCATGAATTTCAACATATCCTTGATCTTATTAAATAGACGATTGGGTCTCAATAGTATGTCAAGCCACCTTAATATCAAGTATATATCCCACCCTAGGTACATGACATATTATTTTTTCTTATTCACCCATGAATTATAATATCATAACCAAAATAAGTAATAACCATAGGGATTTAATCTTAGTCCATGATCCAATTCAAGGTACACATTGGAAACTTTCATTAAATGAGAATATCACTGTAAAATTATATGATCTCAAAAATCACATAATAAGTTGATGAGAGTGATATGTGGAAGTCATCCAATGGATAATCAAAGCCTATAGGGAACGGCCATGAGTTAGAATGTCACTTTCAAATGAGGGGATTCATATTTCATAAGCTTCCCAAGGAATACACTAGCTTCATCTATCCATTCCAATCATGTGATCATTTTCATTTTTTTCATTTATTTTACTGAAAGAACTATCCATCCATCCTAACATAACCATTAAATTATCATTTATTTCATATTTATCTATATAGTCCATTTTAATTCCATTCATCCAGGGGGTCATAGATCCATTCACAACATTCAAATTTATCCATCTCTATTCTCCCATACTCTATAATATTTGTAAACTTTATTATCTCTTTAAAACATCTCACTCCCAACCATTCTATTCCATACTATTTACTTATATTGACTTCATCCATTACAAACTATCATTCTAAATATCATCTATCCACACTAGAAAGGTGGAGTGGATGTGACCACAAAGGTAATATTTTAAGAATTATCATTAGGGGGATCCTCATTCTCCCTTTATTATTCATTGATTTTTATATGATAGTCCATACATATTTATTGGGATGATGGGGTTGTAATACTCTCTCATTTTATATATTTTATAAAAACTAGAAATTGGATTATTTATTACATTGTTTTTATATATTTTTATATTTTGTAATGGTTAGATATTGAGATGGTGTTGGTGATGTAATGAGAGTTGGATAAACAAAATACATATAAGATCGTATCATCATCCTGAATAAGAATTAAATAGGTGTGATGTAAAACTAATCATAGAATATTAGAACTAACCACTACTACCAAGAAAAAGGATAAAACCTACGAGTAGTATTGTAGTATGTCTAGAGTAAGATTTTTGAGGGAAACCATAGGAGGTTAATTTGATTAGAGGTGATGCCCTTGGTCTACATTACTTTAGACCTCCATTGGGTGTCCTGGCCAGATCTCTTTATATTTCTATTCCTTAAATAAAAATTAAATATTGATGATTATTACTAACCCAAATTCCCCACACTCATAAAAATTGAATCAAGGCCCCTTTTTATTAATATTACCATTATCAAAACCACACACACCCACACATTTTACATGAAAATTATAAATTTATTTAATTTATTTCATAAAAAACACTCAAAACACATGGTATTCATAATTTTTTCTAATATTTAAAACATAATTTAATTACTGAGTCAATTAAAACATCCTTTTATTTTAACTTATAACTCATAGGTACATATATTATTTACACAAAAAATATTTAAATATATATATTTTCTTATATAATTGATATAGTTTTTAGTGAATACAAATATACCCTTAAAAGAAAGGTTGGATCAAAGATTTATATGACCATTTTGTTTTATTATGATAGGAAATGTATATATATATTTGGAAATTGTAGTTTTAAGTTGGAAAATTTTGACCTCATCATTGGAATTGATTGGTTAGTGTGATTTAGAGTTGATATTACCATTGTGTCCATATAGTTTCTTTTATCTCATATGATGGGATTGTTTAAACTTTCCAGGGAGTGTGATATTTTAAAATAAGTTATGAAAACCCTATTATTTTTACCTTTGAATTTATATTTTCAATTAGTTGGGTTGGATCATGTATTGTTGTAATTAATATTTGAAATTTAGTTACTTGTGGTGGAGACCCAATGCCCAATCATTTTTCATGAATACCTTTTTGTGATTTCTATAAAAAAGAACATGTGGTTTTATATCTACATTTTTTAAATAATGTCTAAAATATTTTACATCTTATCAAATGAAATCGATGAATTTTTGAGAGTTAAAGATTCTATTGAATGATCCATAGGGTAAAGGATTGATTCAGTTTAGTGTTTTACCGTAGGTGATTTCTATTTTGATTTCTGAGAAATAATATGTGTTCTAATCATTGTTCATAGACATTAAATGTTTAATCATGTGGAAATGAGTAATAAATAACATATACCATTCATCAATGTTTCATCGACTAGTTTAAGTGATCAAATTCATTTTTAAATATTGAATTGAGATCGATATATCACCAGTTGAGGGTGAAGGATGTTGTATTTCCATAGACAACAAAATAATGATTATATATTCACTAAGAGTTTTTATTAATTCCATTAAAGGGTTCTAATTCTCTTATAGTATTCATTGATTTAATTAATTTGATTTTACACATGAATCTTTACTTTTTTTCATCATATTTATGGATTATATTTTTGATTTATTTAGAAATACAATTAAAGCATGAAAGAAATATATAAATTGTATTAAATACATTGTATGAGTACAAGATATATGTGAATTTTAATAAATTATATTTTTTACACAAGAAGTGATTTTTTTGGAATGTTGTCTCAGAAGAAGGAATTATGATTGGTCTTAATGAATTCAAGGTAATGATGTCTTTGAAAATAAATCCAAGAACATTTTTGACATTTGGAAATTTCTTGTATTTTGTAAATATTGGGAATGTTTTATCCAGAATTTATCAAATTTAATGTTCTAGATAATGGAATTGAATCAAAATTTTGTGAAATCTAAATGGGAGAAAAATTAGGTTTATTTTAAGGAACTGACGAGAAGACTTACCTCAAATCCAAAATTAATATTTCTATAATTTAATGATTCATTTGTGGTGTATTTATATATATAGAGATAATGGTTGGGATGATTTTTGATGTAATAGTATAATATCGTGGTTTATAGATAAATATAGTTATGATAACATGAGAATAAATATTATCTAACTCTATTTTTTTATATTCATATAATCCCTTCTTAATAAGATTAATGGGGAACCATTATATAACATAGAGGCCCAGAATACATGAACTGTAGACCTATAGGCACAAAACCATGGTTATTTGAATTTTATACAATAAAAACCCTCCAAATCACCACTTTAATGCTTTAACCCATATCACCACCATTTGATGTGATAGACTTTTCCTTGCCCCATATAGAGATGTATAGGGCCTAAACCAAGTAGCATGCACACCTTGTCCCTCTACCGTGTTGTATCATGTTAGCTCTTCCTAATTACTAATATTACTTTGATCGATCATACTAAGGCTTATATAGTGTAGTAAAACCACCCTGTATTGATGGTTAGAAGGCCTAGTGGACCAAAGGCTTAATACATGTCCTAGATACACACTTTAGGTAAATCATATGACTACTATAATAAAGTAATATGATAATTAATATAGTATCCACATTGATACAATTCTATAGTATTGTGACAGTTACTTAGAATTAGATGTGGTTTTTTTTGAAAATTTAGAGGCATGATCTATTTAGTGATAGATTTATGGTGTATTCAGATTATGAAATTTTGAATTATATTATCTCCATGTGGGATTTGAATTAGATGAAATAAATATGGGTTGAGTATATTAGTACTTTTATCATTTCATTTTCATATACACTAAAATATGAATTCTATTACAAATTCTCAGAGTTAGAATTCTCAGAGTTAAGTAAACAATGAAGCAAAGATACAATCTTAGTTAATGAGATTATTTTCATATTTTTATCTATATATGGGAGATAAGATAAACCATGTGGTGTTATAAAAAATTGCTGTAATTTATTAACTTTTGGAATAATTGGATGGAAAGGATATAATTATTAATATGTCATGACATATGACCTATAAAATGGTGGAGAGAAAATTGATGAGTGGTTACAATTAGTTGATCGAACACTCTATTTTAGGAATGGGGTGGTTCCTCTATTCAGTTTTAAGAAATAAGTTATTATTATTTTCATAACTCATCTTGGTATTTTCATCTTGGAGATAGTAAAATGCATCATAACATGAAATGAAAATTTTTATTCTCATGAATGAAGAAAGAGATAATTGTATTTGTTTCTCAATGCTTGAAATGTTAATTGGTCAAGGCTAAGAATCATCTACCTAAAAATTTATGATCTATTGACATGGAAATGGGATAACATATGGATGAATTTGTTAATTGGTTTTACAAGATCAATATGAAATAATGATAAAATTTGGATAATTGTTGATGAACATTTGATGTTATGAAATTTATCACCCATTTAAGAAATTTTTATTTATAGATTTGAGGAAGCTTCATATGGTAGAAAGGATTAGATACCATAGAGTTTCGATATCTTATATATCATATATTGATATGTATTTTACTCGATGGTTCAAAATGAGTCACTAGAATTGTATGGGTGTAAAAATAATGATGATTTTGACTTATAATCCTTACATAAATGGGTAATTAGCGAGGATTTAGAATCTATAGTATATTCTTTGAGCTTGTTCTTTGGATTCTGGATGATCATTAAAGATCACATTCCATTGGTGAAATTTTCTTTAAAAAAATTATAAAGTATCAATTCAGATATTTTTAAATATTTATATGGTAGGTCATGTGGATCCCATGATTTTATAAGTGATATAATAGAGAAGTATCAATACAATAATAGAATTGTATTTGGGATTATAAAGTATATTCAGTTGATCAAGTTTGAAATGATAATGGTTCAAAGGTAAAACAATTATACATAGATGATCAATATATAACTTTGTAATTAATGGTTGGATATTGGTTGTGTTTTTGATTATTTTCTTAGTTGGGAAATTTATTACTAAAAAAGATAGTTCCGCTGTATATATGAAATTTTAAGTATATAAAACAAACTGGATAAGTTGAATATATTTTGTAATTTATGATGATTTCTAATGTTATCGATTTAAGATTCACCGACTAATTTTTTATCATATGTTAAGCTCAGAGATTATTTATTTAGATCTAGGTATTTATATTGTTAAGAAATGAGTTTTTGATATTAATAGATCAATGTTGTTTTTGAGGTGAGTGAGAATATTACTAGTTTATGTCTTACAGAAACACAATTGTATTTAAAGTGATTGAGTGTGAGAAAATTATAAGTTTTAGAAATAGAACAAAGCTATTTTAGAACTCTAAGGGGGTGGAAATTCCTATGTAATAGAGAATAATTACACCCTAAAACTTGTATGTGCATATTTATTCAAGTTTTGGTCAATTATAAATAGGAATTGAGCTGGAATTGAGATTTTGAAATGTTTAGAGCCTGTTAGAGGTCAAATAACCATTCATAGATTGTGGAAATCAATATTTGGGAGAAAATAATAGATTCATGGTTGAATTATCTTTCATTTGAACAATGAATGTTTTATAATTCTAGATAGTGAGGAATACATGTTTAATATATGGTTCAAAATCCATGCATAAAAATCAAACATTTGGTAATAAAATCATAGAATTGTTTTTTTAAAACCCAATCTTCCTTTATTAACCATCATGAAGAGAGTAAATTGAATTTGATCATGGATATTGATTATTAGGGTTATTTTGGTACTTTTACACTATATAATGATGGAATTTTATCATTGTTCTTGAAGATAAACACTAGATTAACGGTTAGTGGGTTGGGGTAATCTTATGGAACAATATTTTAGTCACCTTACATTCATATGTTAGTGTGCATGCAGATGTCATATGTCATGATATAGACAAGGGAATTGATTTTTTTCATTAGTGATGGACTATAGGTTTTTATTTATAGGATAAACATATTGCCTTTTCTCCTCATGTGCTAAGAGGAGTTAAGAAATCCATTGAGGATTGGCTTTGGCCGTTTTCATTTGGTATTTCCATTTCTATCTACTTGGTTTATTTTTATTCCATTTTACTTAGTTACTCCTTAAAGTTGTTTAAATTTTGGTTTTATTTTATTGAAAAAATTTATTTCATTTCGTATAAACACTGAGTTTGTTTAAGCTGAGGGGAAATGATTATATAATGGCATTGCATTTATCTCTTAGTTTTAGTTACAACCCATAATGACAAAAGTGTGAACTTGATACCTTATGGAATTATTATGCTCAATAATTGAAGAATTTATCTATGTTAGGGTGTCACAATGAATTTTACATAAGTTTTGAAGGGATAAAAATCACTTTGATGATTTATAGAATGAGAAAAATTCATAAGAGATGCTATAAGAGGATTTTCAATGTTTGATCACATTTTACCATGGTGATATCTATATTTAAATTTCCCTTGGTTTTGAGTGTGTTATTATTATAAGTGGAAGTGATCTATTGGGAGTGAACTAGGGAGAAGTTTGGGGGAAGAATATAGAAAATTTTATGGAAGTGAGCCCAGGAGTGTATTGACCTCCCTATAGTACGTTTCAATGTATAGTTTAATATTTTTTATAGAAATAATAAATTGTATATATGTCTTCGATTAGCCAAAAATTTGGGTGAACCAAGTGAATTTACATGTTCTTTATGAATTATTTAATATTTTACTATATAAATAAAATGTGTTATAATATATCATTATATTTTTAAACTTATTATGAACTTAAATTACAAATAATGATCCTCAATAAAGATAAAACTATTTTTAAAAGAGAATGAAAAACATGAATTACCATGATTTACCCACCCATAGGGTTATTTCCTTTCGACTTGGATTAAAAAGTGGAATTAGAGAAATATATTTATCTTAATTTAAATATTTTAATTGTATAGATTAATTGTTTTCTTTGAAAATAGAAACACCTCTTAATAATAAAGGAAAAAATATTTTATAGGGGAAACACTTTCAATTATGTGAGAACATAGTGTTATATTATTTTCAATCATTGGGAATTAATGTTTACTTGTCTATGGTCATTGAATCATTTATTTAAAATGAATCTTGTTTGTGTTTTATAATAAAATTAGTAGAGAAACAGAGTAATATTTAAAACTATTAATCTATTTGGAGGATATCTTTCTATTAATATACAAGACCAACCAATTTATTAAAAACATCAGTGTCCACGTTGGGGAAATTTTCTCATATATATGAAGGTGATTCAAAATATAGAGTGAGAAGTTGTAAATATTGATATTTTATTTTGAAGTCATAATAATATATCCTATAGAATCAATTGATAATTTTGTTTTGAAAAGGACCATTAATGTTTTTGAAACATGAGAGGATTGGGAGAAGATATCCCTGATCTAAATATTGTTAGAAAAATTCTAAGTAGACCACCAAGATAATTCATTTCTAAGTCCATTATCAATGAAGAAAATAATATTAGTATTATGTCATTAGATCAATTATAGTGTTTTCATATGGATTATTAAATTAAAATGAAGGTATATTAATCAATGTGAGAGAAGATACCTAGAATGGTGGTGTTAAAATTCATACCAAAATTATCAATTTATGAGAATTAGGATGAAGGTTTTGACGATGTAATGGATTAATAAAAAATATGTTTAGAAGTGAAAAATGAATTTTATGGGAAAATATCCCCTAAAATGTCTCATGTGAGGGGAAATTAATATTTTACCTCCAAAATGTCCACTGATTTTTCATGATGAGTAGGATAAGTTTAAAAAGATATTTGGAAGAAAAAAGAAATATACAAATTAAACAATCCACTAAAAATAAAAATTTAAGGAAGTTTCATTAAATGAATTTTTCATCAATATAAAATAATGATTGAAAAGAAAATGTTTATTCTTTAAAGGTTGTAGTGTACATGTATAATTGTTTCAATTTTTTTTATTGACTATCACGAGACAATTGAAGTGGATAATAAAAATTAGATTGAACACGATGGTTTAGTTAAAACAAAAATTAAACTTGAAACAAATTTTGAATAATTTAATGTTAAAATTGGATGATATTAGAATTAAAATGTTTTAACTAAATAGAATAATGTGTTTATAAAAAAAAAGTATAATTAATCAAAATTCATGAAGAGTCATTAAAATAAATGAATCTTAGGAAGAAAAATCATGATATAACAAAAAGTGTCATGAATATCAAATTTTTATAACACATGAAGGTTATTAATGAAATAAAATTTTATGAAAGAAAAAGATAAAAGAATATAAATAGTTGAATAATTTTTCTTAAATATAGTAAGAAATTTGATTTTATTTAGGTTTATTAATAGGTATATGTGGGTGTCTTTCCACTAAAAAGGAAAATACAAATTTGATGATTCTATTAGAAATCATAATGAGTTTTTGAGAAGACATATATCCATTTATGTATGAAATAAAGGATTAACATATAATGGAAAATCAAGAGTAGTATAGAGTAGTTAATAAACAAAATCTATTATTATACAAATGAGGTTTCAACCTAAAGTATAAAATTTTATAAAATTGTTATGTGAGAAGGTAATTATATAATAGAGTTATTGGATATACAATAAACAAATATAAAATAGTGTTATAGAAAAAAGGTAATACAAATTGGGGATAATCAAGGACCAATATGTGTTATAATTTTAGAGAAATATTTTTTTATTATCACTAATTTTTGTATCACCTTACCTATTTTGGGCTACAAATTTATTTACAGTTTTTCTAAACCATGTGTAATTATATTTTATGGATTTTTAGAGTATTTTATAGTTTCTGATGATTGATTTGGGAGGAGTTATAAAAGTTTAGTGTCTACCCCCTTGACAAAATATAACATCTGGTACCTAGTGTGCTTAAAATAAGGGGCTGACATCTTAGGGCATACTAGGTGGCCAATGACCCTTAGGTGGGTAACCAATGTTTTACAGAGTACCTAATGATAGGTGACCGGGTTCCTCTCAGTCACATAAGATGTTTTTAAAATATTATAATTAAAATAAAATAAATTATTTAAATTATTTAAAATGGGATTCCTCTAATTTTGTTTTCTAGACCATATGACATCCCCTCCATCTCCCTTAGATTTATTATTCCTCTAAGATTGAATCTCCTAATTTATTTTGTAGAATATTGTAAACAGTTTCTGTGCATACATCCTTAGGTAATTATAAGGATTATATTCTATGAATTATTAATTTCTCATATTATTTCATCCTTCTTTATTATTTGTCCCTAATTTAGAGGTTTTTGTCATATTTTGTGGAATCCTTTAAATATAGATGATTTGTCTAATAATATTCAATGAACAGGATCCTAGGGTAATGAGGTATGTGGTTTCTAAACACTTATATTAGTTTATAGAAGTTTTTTTTAAATTCTTGATATATTGGTCATTTCAATCATGTTCACTTGAACAAAAACTTATCCAAATTCTTTCCCTTGACCCCATATGAATAGTATTAGGATGTTCAGGGTCATGATAAAATCTCTAAGTGTTGTTTATTGTTTCCTTGGATGATGATGACCAAAAGATAAAATAATGTGATTTTAATATCATACCTTAATCAAATGGGGTGTCTTTTGAGTTATGGTATAATGGACCTTGGTAGGTTCTTGTTTTTATCTATAATGTAGAAGATGTGTACATACCCTAGATGTTGGATGGGGTTAGCCTTTTAGTTAGATAATGAATTATTATAGAAACTTTTGAATGTTGGGAATGTTTAAGGGTTGATAGATCCATCTCCTTTAAACTATATGATTCCTAGGGGGTCATGCCTTGTGAATGAAAATGTGTGGGTTTTGGTATATGAGGGATGAATTAGTCTGACTTATAGGGATATAAGAAACTATGATAAATCCTAACATATTTTTTTATATTTTAATTTTATAAACCTTTTGAGACTAATTTATAGGGTTGATATACACAATGGTTGAGAATAATATAGATAAAGGTATTATTTTCTAAGTTTCTTTATACTATTCTAAATTGGGATTCAAATACCATAGGGGTGAGATCACCACATTCATGGGTTGTATTCCCATTTTCATTTATGTTTTATTGAGTCAAGACAAATATGTTAACATGCTGATATTAATATAGACCTAAAGTCACATTTATGATTTGTCGTACTATTATTCTAATGTGGGGTTGAGATGTCTAATTGGTGATATAATTACAAAAGGGGTTTTTCTTTCTGATATGAAATTATCGAGATAACTAGAGGTTTAGATTTTCATAGCACATACCTCTTTCCCATTGGTATTGTATGATGTTAATCTAGTATCAATATGCATTGGGGATGAGATCAAACATGTAGGGTCCACATTACCCTTTCCTCTTATATTATTATGTGCTGATCGAGATAACTAATTATTGTGACTAATAGTAATGTGGGGACATTTATCCCATCATAGCTTCATTTTTATGAGTTTTAGTTGATATTACTTAAATATGAGATTGAAATAGCCTTGGTTCCACTTATCCCATTGTTTACACATTGTAATATATGGTGGTTGATATTATTATTGGGTTTTGAAAATTACAGGCATGGAAATGTATATACTCCTTAGCCTTATGGTTTACTATGACATGTTTAGAGATATTATTGCACTAGTTATGATAGGTATGGTTACTCCCTAGGTGTTTTTCTGGGAACCTAAGGGAATGATTTTTTTTTATTTTCTATTTATGATGATTGGTATATCACTTATTGGATGCACTTGTATATTAACGATTTGATTAAGGACACCATTAGTGGTGGACTAATGGTTTGTACTTACACAACATAATATAATCATAGTACACATCCATATTTCATGGTTTATAAAAATGGAAACGGAAAGGAACCTGGTTTTTATAGATAAGTCGGAGTTTTGTGATTGGAGCTTGGAGATAAGATCAGGCCAAGAATCAGGTCCACTTTTTAAAATTGGTTTAGTATTTCTATTTTTTAGACTATATTGTAGATTATCATCTCACATTTTATCTTATTTAATTTATATATGAGTACTGTAATACCACACTGTTTATTTGTTTTATTGAATGGGGTAACTTATCTTTTTATGGTTGAATTTTAGCTGTAATGTCTACTTTCTTTTTTTATATAATGCTGAAAGTTATTATTATTTCTTATGATATAATTTATATTTATGTAAAATGGATAAGGTATAATATTCATGTGTTATTAATAGACACACTTTACTAGTTGGCATCCTCTAACATATGTAGAGGTATGATTTTGATATGTGACTCTTTAATCAAGTCATAGTGAAGGTGAATTAGGCCAAAGATTTTGTAAAGTAGTATTATAGATTTTTTATTTCTATTACTATTTGGGAATAGTATTTATAGGTAATATGTTTCTGAGACTTGAGATTTACCCTACACATGGGAGTACCTATACCTTATATAGGTAATTTTTATGTTATTAGGGACAATATTTATGTTCTTAAATTTTTAGTGATACTATCTTGCGATTTATGAGAAATATGGAATGATATTAACAATTTATGGTTTTAATATTGGATTTAGGTGGTGAGAGGGAGTGTTTTCATGAATAATATATATAATGTGTGATTCACATGACATTTTGGATTTTTTGTAGATGAATACTTTGATTATGATATAGGGTTCATTTATTTTATGTTTCATCCATAAATGACATATTATTTTCTAATATGACTTAATAGTGGAATTATAATTTGATAATGAATATATATACTTTTACTACCATTTACTGGTAGATTATGTGAATCCCATATGTATCTTGATGTATTCCCTTAAGAGTGGGTAGTCAAGTACAAAGAAAGAACGCAAGTTATGTGAGACCCTTGTATTCTGGGATATGTGTATAACATAGTGTGATATTTATTTTTTTACTTATTATATTATATTTTATATCATGAATTGTTATGTATATGTTATATGTGATTGATTTATTATTATAGTGACATACCATTTCAATGACCTTCAATAGAGCGATAGGAGGAAAGATATGGGTAATCCCCATCAATTATTATTCCAATGCCACTTATAGAACTGAGACCCCCATTTTATCAGAAGCTCCAGTAGAGTCCTATTATGTTATATAGTTTATAAAAAGGGATTTATGGGTGTCAATAATTTTATTCTATATAATATTAGTGATTTTTAGTTATAGAGTCCACCTATATTTATTAGAAATCATAGAACATATGATGTGCGTTTTTAAGTTGATATTATGCGAAATGTTTTTTCCCATCATGAGAAAAACCTTAAGAATAAGGTGAAATAGTTTATATATATGCTTTGAGGACAAATAAGGTGATAGTTAAATGTCTATGTACAGATATATTTTCATATAGGGTGTGTACTAAAAATAATTTCAGGTTGGTTTCATTGATCATCTCTTCCCTGAGATACTGAGGGTTTCAAAGGATTTAGTGTTTTTTCATATCATTTAAGGGAGACTTCTAGGTAAGGAAAATGTTTCTCATTTCACTAATTTATATCAGTTTATTTGTAGATAAAAGGGGATGATATTTCAAGGATCTTTATTTTGAGGATATTCTGAACCATTCAATCTATGTTTAGGGGAACAACCTTCACTTGATATTTATTACTGAGGTGGGGAACTAGGAACATATTTTTGTGAGAAATATATAAGGTGAATGTATTCCAGGGTATCATAGATCATATTCTATTTTATGTAGTGGATCATTTAGTCGTATACAGTTGTGATATTGAGATATGTTGAGACCTATACACCCAAATATGATACTAAAAACGTAATATTTACATATTGGGTTTGATACGAACTAAAAAGACCCAATTTTAACCACCCATAATTAAAACATACATAGAAAACATTGAGTCAAATATATTAATAAGACCTTTTAGGTTTATATTTTTTGAGAATTAGGGAAAACATATATATAAAAAACCCATGACATTCTATTAAAAGGACACGTTATCATATTATACTTATATTTTTATCCCATAAAAATAATTCAACATATACTATAAAATTATTAACAAATGATACCTTCAAGATTAATATTACATAATATAATTCTTCATAGCCTGAGGAAAATGGAAACATAAAAAATGGCGAGTAGTGAATATTAGTATGGGTAAACATGTGACATACCAATCAATGATCATATAAAATCATAAGATAACAATAAGGGTATAAGATCATGGTCATAAACAAAATATTTCATACCAAATCATTCATAGATCATAAATCTTGATTGATGAGATAAATCATTGGAATTTAAAAATACACGAGTCATTAGAGTGAGGAATAAAAATGATCCATGATAGAATATCATAAGAATAAAAACAATCCATATGAATTGTGTGAAAAAATTATAAGTATAGAAAATCATTTCATTAGGCAAGGATCACTTCCAATACCATCATAGTAGATTGTGTTCACTAAAATTTTCATAATTTCCTTAGTCAAGGTTCACTCCCAAGGCTATCATTGTGGAAAAATTTCATTACTAAACTAGGTTCACTCCCCATTCCATTGCATATTATCTCATTATATATTTATCTTTATGTAATTCATTTTGGGAAAAATAATTTCAGATGCATAAAAATGTAATTAAAACTATATATATGTGTACCACATGGTTATAAAAAATTAATTATGTCATTATAGGATAACCCATGGATAATAAATGGGTTTTGTAAAAATATCATCATCACTTAATCATAATCCATACAGAGAAAAGAAGTTGATGGTACCTTAAGAGCAATCATTATCTCATCATAGATTAATTAACCAATGGGAGAGAAACATGTTTCATATAATCATCCTAAGGTCATCACCATCATAAGTCATCTAGAAATTATATGGAATCAAAATATCATATCCCTAGTGAAACTTAAATTTCCTTACAAGATGTTTATATAGATGAACAACATGTTTTATAAATGTATTTTAAATCCCATTTTAAAATAAATACAAAACATACTTTTCTTTTGGGTAACATTTAGAAACTAAAATTCACATAATATTGAAAAACTATTATCTATTAAAATTAAAATGGAAACATGTATAGTAAGATTCAAATAAAATGTGGTCATGATAGCAGGAGAATCTATTAATGCAGTAAATTTTAATATAAGGACACCTTTCACATTTTTGGTAAAAAGTCAAAATTAAATCATTTGAAAAAAAACTATATGATACCTTCTACTCTTTTTTAAATAAGGTAAAATATAGTTATAAATGACTGTATGAAATTATTTGTGCATAGTAAAAATATTCTTTGAATTTTTTAGAGAACATGGATATAGAGGGGAAAGATTCTGGACCAAAAAGATAAATAAGGCCGGTTTTTCTTAAAAACAATTTTCTATCATTTTGAGTACTAAATAATGGATACATATAAAAAATTAAAAACCACATAAATAACCATAGTATTAGAAAATAGGTGTGGTTTAATAGATAAGAATTATATAATTCCTCTTAATGAAAATTTAACATACAAAATCTTGAAAAGAAATGAGATTGTATCATAAATACCATATAACTTTGGTAATATCTAAATCAAAACCCCATGAAAGAGGGTACCTTAGATGAATTTTTAAATATCTATAACTTTCATGAAAATCATAATAATATAAATTTAGGGGAATTTTACATTCCACACAAAAGAAACAAGTGGTGAATATTTCATATGTCTCACCGAAGTAAAATTGATACAATAAACCATTTCCTCAAGTCCTATATTGCTTCATACACATTCAATCCTCACATATAATAAATATACATATTTTTACATTCATTATATAGATATATTAATATTACTATATATCATTCCCTTATAATTTTAAATTATCATTTTATTAAAAATTCTTTATTAAAATCATTATTTAGGTGACACTGGTGGAAAACTATATTTCCACATCGACATTTTTACTTTTAACGCTGGGTTTTAACTGACTATTATGTACGAGATGTTTTAAATAATAGTTTCAACATTAGATTTTAGAAAACCAACATCTAATAATTAATTGAATGTGAATTTAAGTGGTCTTTAAACATTAGGTTTTTTATAAACAATCATGTAAAATATATTTCCATATTGATTTTACTTTAAAGTCAACATGGAAAAGATCACAAGAAAATTTAAACATTAGGTTTTTGGTAAAACTGATATTGAATGTAATATCATATTTAATGTAGAAAAATTAGATTAATTATTTGAAAGTTGTTTTTTATAAAAAATAGACATTGAAAGTCACTTTCAATATTAGTTTTTCGTAACAACAATCATTTAAAATCCACCTAAAAAATCACTTTTTATTTTCAATGTTATATTTTATAAAAAACCATTGTTGAAAGTTTAATAATTTTTATTTCACATCATTTTATAGAAAAACGCACAAGGAAAGTTAATTTTATTAAAAAATAAAATAAATTACATGCCATAAAATTATTTAAAAACCAATAAAACATAATAGAATATACAATAGAGAAATAAAATACACATAAGAGAACAAAATATAAAAAAATAAACATTATTTAACAACAAAAATCAGAAAAATATTTTCTAAATAATAGTTTTTTAAAATATAATAAAAATTAACAAACCTTATAGTTTAAAATTTAAATATATAAAGTTTTCCATGAAATATTTAATGGAGGTTATTAGGTTGATACAACTTTCCAATGAATAAGGTACGGGGTCCCAAATCATCGAGTGAATTTCCAGGATACACTTAAGACATGCCTACCAATTTCTTACCCAAATGAATGATAAAAATAAAACTGTAATTTCAGAATTATTAATGGATTGATTTAAATTTATTTTTATATATCTAGTAAACTAATTTTTAGTCATATTGTACCTAAAATGTAAATATAGTATATTGGAATATTGAAAAATAAAATAAGGATTGAATAATTGTTTTTAATAATTTTAAAAATGATTATTCCTCATACATTTATTATTCTGCTCTAAGAATCAATGGAAGAAACTTCCATCATATTAAAATGTAAATGATTTAACATCCTACATATTTTAAAAGTATTGATATAATTAAATAGAATAATTTTAACCAAAAAAAATAAAAATGTAAAACCACCACCATGGAATATGTTAACAACATAACATAGGATTTTTAAAAAGAGATAATAATATCAATGTTTCAATGAAGAAAGTAGTAATTATGTTTTTATTAATTTCTATCAAACAACCATAAAAAGGTATTTTGATTAAAAATTTAAGTGAATGCTTAAAGATATATTAACTATGAAAACATAACAAATTTTTTTTCATCTTGTTTAATTTTAAAATGAACTTTTCAAGAAAGTTTCCTATATAGGGAATGCTTGGAATTATTTTATAAACATTGTTTAATTTATTAAAATATTTCAAACCCAAATGTTTCTACTATTATTTGTTTTGGAAGAAAATATTGTAATCGTATTTTATTCATGTTAAATAAAGATGATAATACATCCAAATTTACAATGTATATAACTTGGTTGTAATGAATTGGTGAATTATTTATGTTCCAGATTGCATCTAGTATGATTTTTATTTATTATCTTCAATTAATATAAAGTTTTATCATAAAAAAAACAAGAAAATAATATAATAATATTATAATCATCTGAGAAATCATGTACCCTTTCACAACTAAAAAGGGTGGATAATACATAGGATGAAAAAGTGTAAACTCAATCCACCAAGAATCTCTATAGGGAACACATGAATGAAAACATAATCAAAGTGGTAGTATTTTATGTTTATAAGAAATTAATAAATATAAAAAGTGGAAATTAATATTTACAAATTATAGGAAACACATACCCAGAAGAAACTTTGTTTCAATGTAGCTAACTATTATATTAAGGGTATAAATTCACATTAATTTTGTATAATACATAGACTACCTTTTGGTTGATAAACCAAAATTAATATATATATATGAATTTCATGAATCTAGAATTAATATTAAAATGATTCAAAATTACATGGTAGACCCATGTGATAAAAGATACTTACCCTTAATCGATGCCCCAATTTAAGAAATTTTTCTCAAATAGTGAAATGACTAAGAAAAATAATTGAGAAATATGTAAACTTACATATATTTTCAGTTTCTAATGAGTAAAGTATGTTGATGATATGGTGATATTTCCAAAGGAAATGAGATTAGTCAATGAGAATCAATGGATGACGATGCCCCACTAATGTGATTGAGTAAAACTACAGAAATTATGGATAACCTGAAGTCATATTAGATCTAAATTAGAAAATAATTCAACATTTATACTTAATTGAAAAATAAATTCAACATCACCAATACTTTATAGAAGAATAAAAAATATTCATCTCAAATCTAATTATAGAACATAATAATTTATTTTATATAACTCATGGTTTAATGAACAAGCATATGTAAATCTTCTTAATTGGGTCAAGTATCTAAACTTACACAAAATTGAGAAGCTATTAAAAAATATTAGTAATAAAAATAGTATATAAATATAATTACTTGAAAATTAAAGGTAATTCTATGATATAATTCCTGACACAACATTCAACATACCATATACAATTGGGACCTTAAAAGGAAAAATAAAATGAAAAATAAAAAAAATGAATCCAAACTAAAAATGGAGTGTTTGGTTTTCAATTTGATGACTCATATTGGAATATATAAAAACATCACTTTATTAATGTTATATAAACTACATTTTATGACTTCCCATGTGTAAAATTACCATTTCTACATCTTTAGCCTCTTAAATTATGTAATCAAAATGATGTATTTTGCAATTGTAAGTCATCGTTTTCTGATCAGATCACCTGGTAACCCCTAAAATAACAATAGTGAAATTATTGAAATGCCTCATCAAAAATAGAATTTATAAGAAGAAATATTTAAATTTATACTGAAATAATATAGAAATCATATACTGATAATTTAAAAGATTTTTTCATAGTAAAAATGTTAAAAGAAAGTATCCTCATGTCATATAAATAGAATAAACTATAAAAACATAAAGTGTAAAAAATGATATCATCTATACCTTTTTTATAAAATTAATTTAGTACATTAACAATATTTCAATGGGCAAGGAAAATAAATATTTAAAAACTACATATAATAAAAATTATATAGGAATTTTGAAACTATGACAAAAAATCAAAGGGACCATGAGGGATCTAAACTGAGTTTTCTATGATATGGGATGAGTGATACCATTTAATAACTAAAAAAATAATATATAGACAATTATAAATTTATTTACTATTAAATTCTTGTATATTAAAGGAAAAAAGGAAAAAAACCAGGATTAAAAAAATTTGAATATGAGAGAAAAACAAATAAAATTTCAACTACATCAATTTAGTATTATATATAACTTGAAAGTTTTTTACAATGAAAATGAATCTAAATAAATTCAACATAACATTATAAAGTAAACGAGTATAAGAATAAATGAATTTTGATTATATTACATGGCACTTTTAGGGTAGAAGTCATACCATGATGAAGCAAAAAATGGAATTTAGACACCGAGATGATGCATTTGAATATCTAAACTGCACACTTTCAGGTTGAAATAATAATAAGAATTTTAAATGTACTAAACATTAAAAAAAACTAATAAATAGAAATATTACAAATTGGTAGTATACAATAGTAATTTATGGTGGTGTTTCTGGTTTGAAAAGATAATATCTTGAATATGTATATTCTTTATTTTTATATAGATTATGCTCATTGAAAATCTATTATAACAATGAATTTTACAAGATTATAAAAATAATATTTTGATATAAATCCCTAAATAATTAATATAACTAAACTTATCAAATTCATTCCCTCATAGTTGTGATTATCTCAAACTTGAATCTAAAAAAAAACTGTATTCAACCCGTACTTTTTGATGATGGCACTATGGTTATGAAACCCATACTTTAGAATAAAAACCGAAACTATAAATAAGACAAAACCTATATTATATAAGATAAGATACATTTACCAATAATTTCACATAAATTGACTTTATTTGGATTTTTTATTAACAATTGATCCCTGTTAAACCATTTCCTTGACCTCTATTTTCATATATCAAATATCAAATATGTATTGAAAATAATAATTAAGAATAAATAATTATAAAATGTAACACCCCGAGCTTCCACGATACGCTTCTCTTTGAATAATGCAATAGCTTGCATTGTACGCAAGTTTGAGATTCTAACACACCGCGACCAATCAAAGTAGCCATTACGAATAGTAATACCCACCTTTTGAAATTATAGAAATTTTATATTTCAAAATGGACTTCATTTTTTTTATTCGGAATATTGAAATTAGCTTATGTTGAATTTTTAGTATTTTTCTGAGAACTACCATTTTTTTATGAATAGTGAAAAATACTTAAAAACAACTTTTTAAATCAAAATAATTTATAGTGATAAATTATACTATTGAGAGGTTTTAAAGTATAATTAGAATATATTTTTCCCATTTTATCCAATGATGTTCATTAGAATTAATTTCACTTCGAAATTGGACATAAACAATTGTCAATATTTTGATATAAATTGTTTCTTAAAACCACGCTATTTGTTGTGACAGCAGGAATTAATTATAAAATTAATTAATGAAACTTATATGTTTGGAATTTTTTAATATAGAAATCATTTTTGAAATTGGAATATCAAATATAGCTTAGGGTGAAATTTTGGCATTGTTCTGAAAAACTTCAATTTTTGATGAATAGTGAAACCACTAAGTGGTAGTTGAATAACTGATTTTTTGTTTAAATGAAATATTACCACTTTTGTGATTTTATTTTCAAAAATCCAACATACATGGTTTTCATTAGGATGTAAAATGTAGTTCAATGGGATTAAAATAATTTTTGGTGAATAGTAACTTTTAAGTTTAATTAATCGCGATTAAAGGTAATTAGTGAAATTTAAGGTAAAAATGATATTATAAAAATATGAAAATACCTTTAAACTTGTCCTGACCCTATTGGATGAGTAATGGCCGACCAATAAAATTGATGGGTCAACTTGGGGACCCCATGGAGCCACTTTGGTGGGAAAATGACATTACAAACATTTTATTTAATGTTAAAATAAAAATGTCACAAACATGAGTTATTTTACAAAAACAATTTTTAAATGGGGTTATACAAGTCATATTTTTGACCATAAATATTCATTGGAAATAGAAAAATATTTCCTACATTATCGTTATTCTTTAGAATTTTTAGACATTAGATAAATTAAATTTTATATGACACAATTATGATGCAGCGTTTACCTCATTAATTAACGATTTAAATAAAATGAAAATATAATGTAATATCTAAGGCTTACACTTGTCAAAAACCTATTTTATGGGTAGATTTGGAACCCTTATCACCTTATACTATAATTTTAGAAGTGTGGGACCTTTGGAATCCGAAAAGCATTTCAAAATAATGTAACATTTCAATCTTTCCAAAAGAGCCCCTCCTCTCCTCTTATAAAAGTCCCCCACCACTACGACCTTATTCACAACTTCCAAGCAATTTGGCTCGGCCAAAATCTGCCCAAATACTCTCTACACTTTCCTCTCTTACTCCTAGAAGCCTCACTTTGGGCATAATTCTTCCCAAAGAAGCATTTGGATCAAATCAAAAAGAGTTACCCGATTTTAAGGTAATGTCTTCTCTAATGTTGCTTTATTTTATTTTGCTTCTCCAACCCCTTAAACTCTTCTTATTCCTTTATTTTGTAACAACACCAGTATCCTCAATATACTCAGATGTTTTTATAAGAAGGATTCGAGCTAAACTTACACACACCTAAATCTAATGGTTAAAGAACATACTGTTTCAGTGGATGGCGAATTTCTGCCTCACGAAACGATGATTTTTCAACACTCCTTTAACACCTCTAATGGTGGCCATTTTGATGACTCTATATTTATATATGATATATAATATGTTTATGTTTTACTTAATCTTCTGTATTTTTCATTTATGTCATACCTTTATGATTTCCATTATAGGTAAACGCGATAATTTCATTTTAGGAAGTGCGGACTACCGCCCCCTCAAAGTGATTTGAATCGTTAATGCTATATGTGGGATGTATAAAGGATGGAGTAAATGGTATTATACATTATATTATACTGGAATTATATTAAAACTTTATAAAATTATAAAATCATTCCATTAAATACGAAATAGAAATGAAAGTAGCGTTCATGCGTACGTACGGCTTACCGTCTCCATTAACGGTGCATTTCATTTCTTACCTCTAAATGTTATGTAATATTATAAATGAATGTATATAATGGATATATATGATATATATGATAACTAAATCATGAATATAATTCTGGATATAATGGATATTTCACTACATGAACAACTTGTAATTATAAGATGTTTATTGTTGACTCAAGTACCAAAGATTGACAAAACGACCGTTATTAACTTAAATAATTACATAATGTTCATAACATTGTAATAAGTGATATAAAAAGGACAATGAAATTGAAAATGGTTCTTAATAAGGTAGATATTGACTCTAGTTTATTATTCAGGAGGTTAAAGAACGGTTGAGTCATGCCAAACACGAGGTAAGGGAATTTCTTAACCCAACTTTCATTCTTTGGGTTAATCTCCTACTTTCAAATTATGTCATGATATTATTATGTCCTATTTTGTATTTTTAATTTATTTATGTGTGCCTATAGTGAATGCACATAATATATCTATTTTATTTTAAAAATGATCTTTTTAAGGACTTCTTCTCAATCCCCTTTCATTGAGGCATATTTGGTTTTATACACAAATTTCTTTTATACGGTGTATAAACCCCTTTGACTTTTACGTTTATTCAAAAGGAATATTTTTTATACGAAGCATTTTACTAAACTACAAAAGGGAATGTTTTTCATTCCTTACTTATGCAGCAACAACGACTTCTCTGCCGCCGTGACCATTATTTGAGTTTCGGCTTCCTCTACAAGCCATCATTTTTTTAATGAAAAATAAATACAAAGTTTTAACTTTCTTTTATTTTGGTATTGAAAATGGTTTTGAAAGCATTTTTATTATATCAATGTGCTGTATTGATATCTTGTGATTGAAATGTGGAAATTTTATGTTTCCTTTATGCATGTTTTATGTGATACGATTATGTTATGGTTTATGATATGTTTAAACCTATTCATATGAGGAATTAATTGGACTTAATAAGTGACGGGTGGAGCCCGCTATAGCTCCTCGATGCATCGGTAGGTCTCATGAGACAACTAGACATGGAATTGGCCGAGGCCCTTTCCAAATTGGATTTATGGTTTTGGCCGAGGCCTTAATCATTTTAGACGTCTTGGTCGAGGCCTTGACAAAATGTTTCAGAATGTCTGGCATTATGCATTCCATCATTATGAAAGTGGTTATTGATATTTTGTGTGATTATTCGACTAGTAGAATATCCATGTGAGTAAGTAAACAAAATTATTTAATTTTATTTTTGACATATTATGCTAAATTTCAAGTTTTAAAAAGGCTTTGGTTTTAGTTATACATTGCCTTAAATGTTAATGTTTATTTATGAAAGCTTCCGAAATATTGTTATCCTTACTGAGCATCTGAGATCACCCATTCCAATGTTTTAATATTTTCCAGGATGTGAATAAGTATTTTATGAATGACCTGCAGGGATAATCAAAAGAGGATATGAGTGTGGACTTTGAAGACCATTTTATTGTAGTTTTTCACTTTGTGATGTAATGTAACATTTATGAACGTATCTAGTGTTTCCAAGGCTACTAAACTAATCGGTCTTTCGAGACATGATCTTTTGTGATCATGCCAATGTTACGAAGTAATGCACCGACTCTGGGTAGCTGGGGTCGGGGTTCTACAGTTGGTATCAGAGGCAGTTTAGTACTAACCTTGGAAGCTAGATTTAGACAAACTCTGATTAGAGCACATAGACCTAAGATGAACTTTGAGGATTAGTATAGAAGAACTTCCTAAAATTTTGGTATTGTAGAGATTTTGTGATTTTTCCGAGCAATACATCCCTGTCTGGATACGAGCAGGTAGAGCCGGCTCTGGCACAGATGTACCTAGCGGTAAAACCCGAAAACACCGCTTTGAGCTAGACTCGAACGGGAACTGGTGCACGACAACGGGCCTTGCTGCACTCTTGGTTACGACACTCCCGGGGGATATGCTTAGGATAATTCTCATTTTCTTTACAAACCACTATGAAGGGTTACGAGTATATACTTCCTCAAAGAAAACATTTTTATGATTATGGATTATATCCATAAATAGTTCAATTTATGTTAAGTGTTTTACAAGTATGGAATTATGTATTTTGATTCATAAACTAATCTAGTTTATGCCATTGTTTAGAAATGGCGCCTAGTAGAAGGAATGGAAACCATATCAATGCACACACTCCGTGTAGGGATTTCCCTCCTGCTCAAGATATTATTTGTGGATCTGGAGATACAACTAGTAATGATCAACTTATTACCATACTGGGACAACTCACTCAGGTTATGAAAAATAACCTTACTCGTATGGAGCACCCTGATCCGCAACGTGGAGGATCAATGTTAGATCGCTTCATGAGGAAACAACCGCCAACATTTAATGGGGGTACAAATCCATTAGTAGCTGAGCAATGGATAAACTCCTTAGAGAAAATATTCTACGCCTTGGGGAGTAGTGAAAGGGAGAAGGTTGTCATGGCAGTCTATCGCCTTACTGGAAATGCCGATCAATGGTGGTTGCTGATTCAAAACACAAAGGAAGATGAAGAAGTATCAAGTATGGAATGGAGAGAGTTCAAAGATCTTTTCTTAGAAAAATACTTTCTGCGTGACCATCGAGCATATATGGAAAGACAATTTTTGAGTCTGAGACAAAAGGAGGATGAGAATGTCACAAAGTATGAGGCCAACTTTACAAGGTTAATGAGGCATGCTGCAGATTATATACGTATCCCAAGAAGTAAGATCGATCGTTTTTTGAGGGGTTAAAACGGTTTCTCTGTCGAGGATTAGTCTCACAATCTTTCGTGTCGTACGAATACATTGTCTCATGTGCTATCAAGACAGAAAAGGTATTCTCTAAATCTTATGACAATAAAGTAAATCAAGAGAAGAAGAGAACGGTGGAACAAGATATAGATAAAGGGAAAAAGGGAAAGAAGGATTTTCCATTATGTGATAATTGTGGGAAGAATCACCCTGGTACTTTCCTAAAAGGAATGAGAGTTTGTTATAAATGTGGAGAAAAGGGTTACCAGGCTCGTGATTGCAAGGGAAAGAAAGAGGCTATCAAAGTTGAATGCTACAATTGTAGGGAAATGGGGAATTATGAAAATGAATGTCCTAAGCATCAGGGAAACTTACCTCAGAAAAGGCCAAGGGATCGAGGACAATCTTATGCTGTTACTACAGTTGAAGAGGAATAATTAATGTATTGGTGCTTTTGGACTCAAGGATTATATTCTGGTTATAAAAATAATGTGATATATATAAGGATTGTATTGCAGTACATGTTGATTTCATTAAGGTTTTAATATGATTAAGGTAATCATATTTTTAGAATGTGACAATAAGAGAACCTTTTCTTTGTTTGGGGAATCTGATTTTACAATTGATTTTGGAATTTAGAGACCTTTTAGAGAAAGTTTGGACAGAGGTATTTTGGATAACTATAAAGGTTGGAATGGATTAAGTTGAACTTTGGATAGTATTGTTTAAGGATAAAACATTTATGAAGATTATTTTTGGAATATAATAATACTATAGTTTTAGGAAAAGGACAACCTGCAGGGTGGGGCATAACCCGTCGCGTCGGACAAAGCTGCAGGAATCAAACCCACAACCATAGTGCGACATGCCTTTATTCCCTACCACTAGCCTACAGGAAGTCCCTGGTTATTACAAAATAGTTTTCCTATTCTAAATGGTTTGTGGTAAAAATTTATTAATGAAAGTCTACATGACAAGTAAGTATATTTCCTTACTTTCTTAGTAAATCTCTTAAATGAATTCCTCAACTTTATGAAAGGTAACTTAAAACAAAAACGTTGCCGGTTAACTTTTTCATCTGGGGATTCAATGATCGTTTAAACAACCACAAGTTTTTGATTTTCTTATTGTTAACTTTCTCCAAATCCTGTTTTCTACAAATCTCCATCAGAACTTGATAGTTTGTTTCTCCTCCATATCCATATTTTCATAGAATCCTAGTATGGGCTATCTCGGGTGACCTTTGTACTTCTCTTTCTTTCTTTTAATGTTATATTTTTATTAACTTTATTTCTGATGTGGGATTTCCACAAAGGTATTTTCTGTTTTCAACATTTTATTTTCAATGAAAAATTTCAAATTGCAAGGACGCAATTTATTGAAGGAGGGGAGAATGTAACACCCCGAGCTTCCACGATACGCTTCTCTTTCAATAATGCAATAGCTTGCATTGTACGCAAGTTCGAGATTCTAACACACTGCGACCAATCAAAGTAGCCGTTATGAATAGTAATACCCAATTTTTGAAATTATAGATATTTTATATTTCAAAATGGACTTCATTTTTTGTATTCAGAATATCAAAATTAGCTTATGTTGAATTTTTAGTATTTTTCTGAGAACTTCCAATTTTTTATGAATAGTGAAAAATACTTAAAAACAACTTTTTTAATCAAAATAATTTATAGTGATAAATTATACTATTGAGAGGTTTTAAAGTATAATTAGAATATATTTTTACCATTTTATCCAATGGTGTTCATTAGAATTAATTTCACTTCGAAATTGGACATAAACAATTGTCAATCTTTTGATATAAATTGTTTCTTAAAAACACGCTATTTGTTGTGACAGCGGGAATTAATTATAAAATTAATTAATGAAACTTATATGTTTGGAATTTTGTAAAATAGACATCATTTTTGAAATCGGAATATCAAATATAGCTTAGGGTGAAAATTTGGCATTGTTCTGAAAAACTTCAATTTTTGATGAATAGTGAAACCACTAAGTGGTAGTTAAATAACTGATTTTTCATTTAAATGAAATATTACCACTTCTGTGATTTTATTTTCAAAAATCCGACATACATGGTTGTCATTAGAATGTAAAATGTGGTTCAATGGGATTAAAATAATTTTTGGTGAATAGTAACTTTTAAGTTTAATTAATCACAATTAAAGGTAATTAGTGAAATTTAAGGTAAAAATGATATTATAAAAATATGAAAATACCCTTACACTTGTCCGACCCCTATTGGATGAGTAATTTACTACCAAGACAATCCATGGGTTAACTTGGGGACCCCATGGAGCCACTTTGGTGGGGAAATGACTTTAAAAACATTTTATTTAATGTTAAAATAAAAAAGTCACAAACATGAGTTATTTTATTAAAACAATTTTTAAATGGGGTTATACAAGTCATATGTTTGACCATAAATATTCATTGGAAATCTAAAAAGAGTTCCTACATTACGGTTATTTTTTTAGAATTTTTAGACATTAAATAAATAAAATGATATATGACACAATGATGATGCAACGTTTACCTCATTAATTAACGATTTAAATAAAATGAAAGGATAATGTATTATCTAAGGCTTACACTTGTCAAAAACCTATTGGATGGGTATATTTCGAACAATTATCACCTTATACTCTAATTATAGAAGTGTGGGACCTTTGGAATCCGAAAAGCATTTCAAAATAATGTAACATTTCAATCTTTCCAAAAGAGCCCCTCTTCTCCTCTTATAAAAGGACCCCACCACTACCACCTTATTCACACCTTCCAAGCCATTTGGCTCGGACAGCCTCTGCCCAAATACTCTCTCCACTTTCCTATATTACTCCTGGAAGCCTCACTTTGGGAAGAATTCTTCCCAAAGAATCCTTTGGATCAAATCAAAAAGAGTTACCCGATTTTAAGGTAATGTCTTCTCTAATGTTGTTTTGTTTTATTTTGCTTCTCCAACCCCTTAAACTCTTTTTATTCCTTTATTTTGTAACAACACTAGTATCCTCAATATACTATGATGTTTTTATAAGACGTATTCTAGCTACACTTACGAACACCTACATCTAATGGTTAAAGAACATACTGTTTCTGTGGATGGCGAATTTCTGCCTCACGAAACGATGATTGTTCAACACTCCTTTAACACCTCTAATGGAGGCCATTTTAATGTCACTATATTTATATATGATATATAATATGTTTATGTTTTACTTAAGATTCTGTATTTTTCATTTATGGCATTCCTTTATGATTTCCATTATGGGTAAACGGGATAATTTCATTTTAGGAAGTGCGGACTACCGCCCCCTCAAAGTGATTTGAATCGTTAATGCCATATGTGGGATGTATAAAGGATGGAGTAAATGGTATTATACATTATATTATACTGGAATTATATTATAACTTTATACAATTATAACATCATTCCATTAAATACGAAATAGAAATGAAAGTAGAGTTCATGCGTACGTACGGCTTACCGTCTCCATGAATGGTGCATTTCATTTCTTACCTCTAAATGTTACGTAATATTATAAATGAATGTATATAATGTATATATATGATATATACGATAACTACATCATGAATATAATTCTGGATATAATGGATATTTCACCACATGAACAACTTGTAATTATAAGAAGTTTATTATTGACTCAAGTACCAAAGATCGACAAAACGACCGTTATTAACATAAAAAATTACATAATGTTCATAACATTGTAATAAGTGATATAAAAAGGATAATGAAATTTAAAATGGTTCTTAATAAGGTAGATATTGAATCTAGTTTATTATTCAGGAGGTTAAAGAATGGTTGAGTCAAGTCGGACACGAGGTAAGTGAATTTCTTAACCCAACTTCCATTCTTTGGGTTAATCTCCTACTTTCAAATTATGTCATGATATTATTATGTCCTATTTTGTATTTTTACTTTATTTATGTGTTCCTATATTGAATAAACATAATATATCTATTTTATTTTAAAAATGATCTTTTTAAGGACTTCGTCTCAATCTCCTTTCATTGAGGCATATTTGGGTTTATACACAACTTTCTTTTATACGGTGTATAAACCCCTTTGACTTTTACGTTTATTCAAAAGGAATCTTTTTTATATGAAGCGTTTTACTAAATGACAAAAAGGGAATGTTTTTCTTTCCGTACTTATGTGGCAACAACGACTTCTCCGCCGCTGTGACCATTATTTGAGTTTCGGCTTCCTCTACAAGCCATCATTTTTTTAATGAAAAATAGATACAATGTTTTAACTTTCTTTTATTTTTGGTATTGAAAATGATTTTGAAAGCGTTTTTATTATATCAATGTGTTGTATTGATATCTTGTGATTTAAATGTGTAAATGTTATGTTTCCTTTATGCATGTTTTATGCGATACTATTATGTTATGGTTTATGATATGTTTAAATCTATTCATATGAGGAATGAATTGGACTTAATATGTGACGGGTGGAGCCCGCTATAGCTCCTCGATGCATCGGTAGGTCTCATGAGACAACTAGATGTGGAATTGGCCGAGGCCCTTTCCCAATTTGATTTATGGTTTTGGCCGAGGCCTTAATCATTTTTGACGTCTTGGCCGAGGCCTTGACAAAATGTTTCAGAATGTCTGGCATTATGCATTCCATCATTATGAAAGTGGTTATTGATATTGCGTGTGATTATTCGACTAGTAGAATATCCATGTGAGTAAGTAAACAGAATTATTTAATTTTATTTTTGACATATTATGCTAAATTTCAAGTTTTAAAAAGGCTTTGGTTTTAGTTATAAATTGCCTTAAATGTTAATGTTTATTTATGAAAGCTTCCGAAATATTGTTATCCTTACTGAGCATCTGAGCTCACCCCTTGCAATGTTTTAATATTTTCCAGGATGTGAAGAAGTATTTTATGAATGACCTATAGGGATAGTCAGAAGAGGATATGAGTGTGGACTTTGAAGACTATGTTATTGTAGTTTTTCACTTTATGATGTAATGTTACATTTATGAACGTATCTAGTGTTTCCAAGGCTACTAAACTAATCGGTCTTTCGAGACTTGATCTTTTGTGATCATGCCAATGTTACGAAGTAATGCACCGACTCTGGGTAGCTGGGGTTGGGGCGCTACATAAAAAATAAAACTAACCTGTTTAACAATTTTTTAAAAGATTTATACAGTCTTCCTAAAATAAAATAAAATATACCAGCTAAAAGCATTCAAAATGTTATAAATACCCATTTACTTAACTTAAATTAAAATAGACATACCTAAAATATCAAAAACCTATAAAAACAAATAGAATATAAATAATTTAAGAAAACATGGATTTGGAAAATGTTATTTAATAAAAATTACTCAATATTACTTATAATGTTTTTCTTAGAGTTTAGGGATTCAGTAATTATGTTGTGTCTTATCTTGGATTATTTGGTTATGAAATATTTTATAATGGTTTATTGGGGATGTATTTTTATAAATGAATCAGTCCTTATAGATCATTTTGTTGATAAATATTTCCAACGAATAAGGTATATGGTATAAAACAATCGAGTGAATTTAATGGATAAATCTGAAACATTCCAACCGGTTGTTTACCAAAATGAATGAAAAAATAACACTTTAGTTTTATAATTATTAACAGATAGGTTTTAAATATATTTTGATATATCTAATAAATTTATTTTCAAGGAGTTTTTATATAAAATATTTGATTGTTTTGTTTTATATTTCCCTTCTTTAAAAATTATTGTTTATAGTTCTAAGGAAATTTTCTTTAAGAAAGGTTTTTCATTTAAAACTGATAATTGATATAAAGTAATAAATGATTGTAATGATTTTAATTTGGTTTATATTGATAGATTTATACATTCTTATATGTTTAGAATACGATTTAAAATTTTCATAGATATGTTTGTCTATGTTTAATTTGATTAAGTTTGTTGTTATGTCTATATTTTTCTATAATGAAAAGTATTTATGTTACATTGATTTTGGTATATAGTTACATGACTTTAAGGATTTTCACGTTTCTCTAAGTCATTAATTTTCTCACTCCAATAATTTTATAGTTTAGTCAGTCATGTCCTTTCATATTCATGATGTATCTTTCTAAATTAAAGGCCTGTATAGTGTAGAGATTGTTTTATAAATCTATAACCCTTTATAAAATATATAAAACTCTATAAAAATAAATAGAATATAACAACTTAAATCATAAAATGATTTTTGAAATACTCATTTTTTAACTTTATTTCAATTAGACATATTGGTTAATTTATATTATAAAAATACTTTAGGATTAGTTTGTAAAAAAACTATGAAGATGGGTAAGTTCCTCATTCGTATATGAATCAGAAAAATTGAAAATATAGAACAAAAATTAATGTTATAATATTATAAATGAAATATTTTGATATAAAACATAAAATAATTAATACAACAGACCTTATCAAATTCAGTCTTGAACCAATTGTGATTATCACATACTAAATCTTAGAACCTAATAAAAAAATTCCATCATCCCTTTTTTATAATGAAAATATGGTCATAAAACATTAACTTGAAAATAAAAACCAACAGACACATATAAAATAAAAACCAAATATTTTCTAATATATAATATATTTACCGTTAATTCCACATTTTGGATTGTATTTGAATTATTTATTGATAATTAGTATTTGTTAAACTTCTCCCATGACCTTTACTTTTAAACATATCAATTAAGAATATTTTATAAACAATATTAATTAAAAATATATAAATTACATATAAGAATAAAACTTACTTTTCTAACAAGATGCTAATTTTTTTACAAAGGCATCTTAATAAAGAGAAAAACAAATATAATGTAAATTCCTTTAGGAAGAATAATCCTAACATCCAATAAAATCCATGATATATAATTTTAGAACTAATTACATTATAATGAATATTGGTTCATAATTATCTTACTGTTCTTACCCATAATGGAATTGAAAAAACCAGTACCCAATCTATATATTTTATAATCTCTCACATATATATGTAACTCTAAGAGTGGTATTCACATATTGAAAAGCCTTTAAATTGTATTATTGATCTAAAAGACCATATACACTAGTGGTTTCATTTTGAATAATAACATTGTGTAAATACCTAAATAAAAAAGTAATATAGTAAGTCGCTTGAAATGTTATTTATTTGTTGAATGAAAAACCGAAACATAAATTTACATACCTAGAAAAACAATAAAACATAGGAACATTGATATCATAAAAAATAACTATATCCATGATATACTTTGTAAATATTCCGAATGGATAGTATATTCCACATATATTAGAAATCATAAGAAACTCTTAAATATTATCATTGAAAGAAGAAACTTGGGATAATATTTCTTTCCCATCAGAAATCTTAAATGTATATGAAGTTGTTAGTTTCTGATCCTTCTGTCTCTTTTTTAATTATTTTTTTTATTTTAGATACTAAAATATACATTAAATGTTTAAAAACATTATAATTAATTTTTAATAAAATGAAAATAATTTTTGACATGAAACTCATAACTTTTATGTCAGAAGAAGAAGTAGGCTAGCTGGACAATGTAAAAAGTGACCCATACAATCAACAACTATGGTAACCTCCTCGGTAGGCAATGGTAGTAGAGTAGTTGGATCAATAATATCACAAACTGATGTTATTTTATAACTTAATTTAATAGGCAGGTGATGTAAATAATTAAAAAAAAGTTTGAATCTGTAATCTACACTATGTATATGAGGATCTCCATCATAAAAATCACAGTAGCTGGTCAGCTCCGAATGAGGAGGTAGAGGATCTTAGTAGGTAGGCTGCGCAAGATGCACAAGCTGTGATTGTCTCATAAATTGTTAAAACCTTTCATTCAAAACTGAATTAATTTGATAACCCATTAAATATTAAAGGTATTTTACCTAATCTTTTAAAGAATCTATTTCTACATCTCTTGATTTTTACTTTGATGACAAAAAACATTCCTAATACTGACACCCACATCATATCCTATTATATGTTCGCGGTGTTCTACAATTCCTAACAATGTATATAGGATGTCTATCCTACCCATATATTTAAAATCAAATGACATCTCTTATTTCTGAAGGTAAACCTAAAATGAAAAATTAAAATGGTATTTTATTGTTTCTAAACTAAAAATAAATACTTTCATGAAAAAAAATATTTTATTAAAATTATCTTAGCTAATTATTTATAATTATCTATAATATACTTTTCATTTTTTTCCTACTCACACATTTCCATCTTCCATGGAGAGTGGGTGGATATAGAGGATCGTAATGGACCTCCGCCAAACTACTACTAGATTGATATCTTAATACATCAGCCTTTTTTGGAATCATTTTATCCTCCAATAAATGATACCCTACTCATGATAATATTTTAGGGTATATGTTATTGAACTATATCTTTTGATGAGATATCATTTATTCCTATTACAAAAAAATAACAAATAATTAATCACCTAATATATAAGAAATTTACAAAATAATTTTTTTATCATACCATAAATGCTTCATCATTTCAGCCGGAAAACAATTTCTTCTTTGTAAATGCATCTAAAAACCCACAGTTGAGTAATTATGTTTTATTTTATGACTTCCCATAAGCATATTTTTTTGTTTTATTTCATTAAAAATATCTATATCCAATAACTGCTAAAGGTTAATTATTTTCTAATTTTTTTCACATATTCAAATTTAAATTTCATCTACAATTGAATAAATTGAATATTTTTAATTTAAAATTTATAATATTTGACAAATAAGATACAAATTAATCAATTGAGATATTTTACCATTATGGACCCCCATAAATGCTCTTTCTCTAACTTGTCGTCTGACTTCCAATTAGGATAGGAAATACTAATCTTATAATGACTCTACATGGTGATATAACTGGTAAACTACATTGCATTTGGTCCAGTTGGTTTATTATTATCATTTAAACTAATATGTATTCTATTGTCTCTAAGAGAAAGTAAATGTTTTGATAGATGTGTAATCCCATTACTACCAACTCTAGAAATCATTTACTCTATAGTAGAAAGAGATGAATCATTCGTAAGAGGTACATCAGGTGTCCTGTAAGATTTTTTTTGTAATTTAACCATTTTATATCAATAAATAATTATACTACTAAATATTTAATAATATGAAAAATACACATACCTTGGTAAATGTTCCTCTTTTACTGTGTCTGTTGTTGAAATAGAAAAAAATAGTGTAATTTTGTGTACGTTTATGTTATTATAAAAGTGAATATTTTAAAATAATGATTGAAGAAATATGTACACAATAAAATGGTGTCACACATGTGTGAATTTTAAAAAAATATTGTTTTCATGATCCTAAAAAAATAAACAAGTTAAACTATTATTTATGAACATTAATTATAAAATAATAGAAAAATTTATAAAATTAAATATCAGAGTTACAAAAAAAGTGTTTCTATGTGAGTAAATTTAAACAAAACATAATGATGTACATCAGGGTTTTCAATAAAAAATTTATTATCCATAATTTGTGAAAATAAAATTTAAGAAATTTTTTTATTAATAATATATATATGTATATAATTAAACGTCCAATAACTATAAAAATATATTTTTCACAAATGAAAATTTTTAAAAACAAATATAATATATATATTTACTTGAAAAATTAGGCAGTTAATTTAGTGTTCTCTCAATTCCCTTCACCATGATCATTTCATACAGTATGGACTATGTCCATATTATAGTCATGTTGTCATCCAGAAATCACATAATAGAAAACTAAGCCTCTTATAAATTTGTAACTTAATCATTATTCTCATCACCCAAATGAATTATTTTCCCTTACAAAATGATGAACCATTGATCATCTGATGGATCAAGGACATAAAATATTTTCTTTACATGTGTCTCCATGATAAATAGTTCCTCTTTACAACTAATGTTTTTTAAATCATCTAGAGTAAACCCATAATAATCATGTTTCAAAACACTGTTACTATCAAATCAGTTACACTTAAACACAGTGGCTCCAAATTTATTATAATCAATTTTCAATATATCCTCATGAACTCAAAAATACACCATTGATGAAGAAATTTGATTTTTATCCTTTTCAGCTGAAAATGCAGTGCCTCCCAGATGAATATTAAACCACAATTTGGAAAAGGACTATATCCATCCTAATTTTGCATGTGTAAAATGTATACATATTTATATCAAAACCAAAAAATGCGATCATATTAAGATATGGTCCCACTTATGAACATTTCAATGTCTCTAATTGAGATATATCTATAATGAATTTCTCTTTAAACCACGAAAAAAATTTATTTTTATGGTCAACCATCAACGATATTTTATTTATGTTATAATAACATACCTTTAATTCTGCAATATGTTATGATATGAACACCCCAAGATTCCATAGTATGTTTTCCTTTGAATAATTCAATAGCTTGCACTGTACACAATTTTGAGATTCAAACACACTATGACCAATCAAACTAGCCATTATGAATAGTAATACCCACTTTTTGAAATTTTATAAATTTTATCTCTCAAAATGGGCTTCATTTTTGGATTTATAATATCTAAATTAACCTTGGGTGAAATTTTGGTACTTTTCATATAACTTTTATATTTTGATGAATAGTGAAAATTACTAAATTTTAATTAAAAACAACTTTTTTAATCAAAATAATTAATAGTGATAAATTATAAAATTGAGTTGTTTTAAAGTATATTTAGAATAAATATTTACTGTTTAATAAAATTTTGGTCATTGGATAGAGTTTTACAATTAAACCGGACATAAGAAAGTGTCAATCTTTTGATAGTTATTATCTCTTAAAAACATGGTTTTTGTTTTAGCAATGGGAATTAATTTTAAATTAATTTTTGCCACTTATGTGTTTTGAATTTTGAAAAATGGATTCTATATTTGGAATCAGGTATCCAATTTATGTAAATAGGTAATTATTTTTAGACATTTTGAATAATTACTTCGGTAAATATTTTATTTACCATGGTTAAAGGGTAAATCCGGTAAATAAGGGTAAAAAATAATATTATAATAATAATAAATTACCCTAAAACGTGTCCTAACCTTATTTTTTGATACATTTACAACCATTATCATCTTGGGGTAGATTTTGGGACCAGATGGAGCAACTTTTAGGTGACAAGGACACTTTATATTAATTAAGTTAAAGTAAATACAAAAATGACATAAGCATATATCTTTTAGGAAAGCAATTTTTGCATACAGTTATATATGTTATATTTTTGACTATAAATATTCATTATAAATATAAAGATATTTCCTATATAATGTTATTTTATTTATAATTTTTAGACATTTAATAAGTAAATTTATTTATGACACAATAATGATGTAGTATTTTCCTTATGAATGAAAGCATCAAATAATTGGAATTATAAAAGTTAAAATAAATATAATATGAAAGTTTTGATGTCATCCACGAATTTTATTGGTTAATATAACATGTTATTATTTATTAAATAAATTTTGTTAGAATTAATAAAGTTTTTAAGACTTTAACACAAATAAATTATTAAATATTGTTAAAATTGACATAAATGAGTTTTTAAAACATGTATTATATTATTAATTGATATTCTATTCCAAAAAATATAAGGTTCAGAAAAAGGACTTATATAATGATACGTGTATCATTAATGGACCACTTTGGGGTCTCTTGGATGTATATAGTATGTTTATTAACTATATAATATAAAAATACAAATTGACATAGTAAATGTCAATCTATTTAACTAAGAGGTAAATCTATAAGATAAGGTTACTATAGTGACCCAAACCTGTCTAAAATCTATTGATTGAGTAGTTTTCGAACCATAACCACCTTATACTTTGAATAATATACTTTTGAGCCATTATAAACCTAATATTAAGTTATTATAAATTAATACTTTAAGTTTTTCCTAAAGAGCCCCTCCTCCCCCTTATAAAAGGACACCACTTCTAACCAATTCATCACACGTCTCAAGCCTTTTGTCTCATCCAAACTTAAACCAATTAAGCTCCCTGCATCCCTCTCATAATCCTAGAAGCCTTAACATATTCATAAATCACTTCAAGAGTCATTTTTCCTTCAAACCAAAGGGAGTTACCAAAATTAAAGGTAAAGATTTCTCTTAGCTTCCTTTCTTTTATTTTACTTCTCCAACCACTAAACTCTTCTTATTATTTTCTTTTCTAACAAAACCAGTATCCTAAATATACTAGTATATTTTTATGAGAATTATTCTAACTACACTTACACTCACCTCTATCTAATGGGTGAAGAACATAATGTTTCTGTGGATGGAAACCAAACGCCTCATGAAACGATGATTGTTCAATTATCTCCTACCTCCTCTCATGGTGGCTATTATGATGGAACTATAATTAAATATGATATTAAGGATATTTATTTTATATATAATCTTATTCAATTCCATTTAATAGCATACCATTATTCATTTCATGTTGTATATATATACGATAATTTCATTTGAGGAAGTTCGGACTACTGCCCCCTCAAAGTGATATATCTCGTTCATACCATACATGGAACATATAAAGGATGGTGTTAATGAAAATAAGTAAAAAATATAGGATATTATATTATACTGGAATAATAATATACCTATGTATCATTTGGTTTTTATTCCTTTTAAAATGAAAAATGAAATGGAAGTAGAGTTCGTGCATACGTACGGATTACCGTCTCCACGAACGGGATGAGATTCATTTCCCCATCATATCCATTAAAGAATAATTCATGTTTGATGATTAAAATTAATGTTTAATGACTTGATATAATTATGGATATTAATACTATAGAACCTATCCATAACAAACACGGATTACGTAACGAAGCATATAAAGGAAAGCAAATAAGTTAACACCTGAAACAACGATAATACTAAAATATTATTAACAAAGAAATAATAAAATATCATATATGATATCATATTTATGTATATGATTCTTGTATAATTTAATAAAAATGATTTAAATATTATACAAGAGGTTAACCTACACTCTATCAAGGAAAATTACAAGGCAATGGTTTATTTCAAAGTCTCTTTATTATCTGAGGTTGTTTATACGTAATTATCTACTGGGACGTCTTTATCACCCACATCCATGTTTCTTTAAAATGTATTTCAAAAAATTCTTACTATTTTAAGGAATATGTGTTAAGGTCATTTATACCCTTGTTTGACTTTTTATAAGAAGCTTATAAAGGAATCTTTACATTATTTTCCAAACATGGTCCTTGTAATACTTTTCGACAAAGTTAAGGTAAGAATGTATTTTTTTAACTGATACTATGAGTGAGTCTATTTTCTACCATTGTAAAATCTTCAAAGCTTCCCTTACAAGATTATAAAAATATTTTCAAAGTAAATGTTTTATTTTATAATTATGTCACTTCTAAATGATTAAAAAAATGAGATATTTCTCTCAAATTGTTTTGATTTCATCTATGTCAACATTCTTTGATGGATTTTATGCTTATTTGAAGTTGATTAATTATGATACAAAACTTCCATATTGTATTCATGATTTTGTGATATGTTTTACTATGGATGTGTTATTTTTATACCATTCATGGTTTATGGAGGAAGTATTTACATTTCGTATGCTAGTTTTTATACAAATTTTTATGTTATGTGTAATCCTTTTTGTATGAGGAATGAATTGGACTTAGTAAGTGACGGGTGGAGCCCACTATAAATCTGAGATGCATTGGTAGGTCTCATGAGACAAACTAGTGTCTTGGCCCGAGGCCTTGACAAAATCTTAATTGTAGTCTTGGAACGAGGCCTTGGATACGTGGTTATTATAGTATGGAATTATGCATTCTATCATTATGAAAGTGGTTATTGATATTGCATGTGATTATTAAACTAGTAAAATAACCATGTGAATAAGTAAATGGCATTATTTCATTTTAAATTTTCCATATTATACTGAATTTCAAGTTTAAAAGGCTTTTGTTTTAGTTATGCATTGCCTTAAATGTTTATGCTTATTTATGAAAGTTTCCACTATATTGTTATCATTTTGGGCATTTGAGCTCACCCCTTTCTATGTTTTATTTTCCCCAGGATGTGAAGAAGTATTTTATGAATTCCTGCATGGATAATATAAGGGGATATGAGTGTGGAGACAAGAGTTTGTTGTAGTTTTTCACTTAATGATGTAATGTAACATATTTGAATGTATTTAGTGATTCCAAGGCCACTAAACTAATTGGTCTTTTGATACTTGAACTTTTGTGATCATGGAACTATTACATAATAATGCATCGACTCTGGGAAACTGGGGTTGGGTTGTTACAGTTTGTATCAGAGGAAGTTTAATACAAACCTTGGGAGCTAGATTTAGATAAACTCTTATTAGAGAACATAGACCTAAGATGGAATTTGAGGATTAGTATAGAATAACTTTCTGGAATTTTGGTATTATAGAGATTTTCTGAGTTTTCCGAGAAATACATCCATGTCTGGATATGAGAAGGTAGAGCCGGCTCTGGCACAGATGTACCTTGGGGTAAAACCCGAAAACACCGCTTTGAGCTAGACTCGAATGAGAACTAGTGCATGATAACGGGCCTTGTTGCAATCTTGGTTACGACACTCCCAGTGGACATGCTTAGGATAATTCTCATTTTCTTTACAATCCATTATGAAGGGTTTATGAGTATATACTTCCTCAAAGAATTATTTTTTATGATTATGGATTATACCCATAAATAGTTCAATTTATGTTAAGGGTTTTACAATTATGGAATTATGTATTTTGATTCATAAATTGATCTAGTTTATGACATTGTTTAGAAATGGCACCTATTATAAGGAATGTAAACCATATCAATGCAAGTTCTCCATGTATGGATTTCCCTCCTACTCAAGATAATTATAGTGGAGCTGGTGATGCAACTGGTGCTGATCAGTTAATCACCATACTGGGATAACTCACTCAGGTTATGAATAATATCATTACCTGTATGGAGCACCCTGATCTGCAGTGTGGAGGATCAATGTTAGATCACTTCAGGAGGCATAAAACACCAACATTAATTGGGAGTACAAATCCATTAGTAGTTGATAAATGGATAAGTTCCATAGAGAAAATATTTCAGGCTTTGGGGAGTAGTGAAAGGGAAAAAGTTATCATGGTAGTTTATCGCTTCACTGGAGATGCTGATCAATGGTGGTCATTGTTATAAAACACGGAGTAAGATGATGAAGTATCAAATATGGAATGGGGGGAGTTCAAATATATTTTCTTAGAAAAATAATTTCCTCATGACCATCAAGTAGATACAGAAAGGCAATTTCTGAGTCTGAGGCAAAAGGAGGATGAGAATGTCGCAAAGTATGAGGCTAACTATACAAGGTTAACGAGGCATGTAGAATATTATATATGTAACCCACGAAGTAAGATTGATCATTTCTTTGATGGGATAAAACCGTTTCTCCGTCGAGCATTAGTCTCACAATCTTTCTTGTCGTACCAAGATATTGTCTCATGTGCTGTCAGGACAGAAAAGGAATTCGCTAAGTCTTACGACTTTAAGGAAAAACAAGAGAAGAAGAGATCTACAGACCACTCTAGAAATGGAAGTAACAAGAATAAGGGAAATATTTTTTATCCATCCTTAAGTAAATGTGGGAAGAAACACCCCGATACTTTCTTGAAGGGAATGTGAGTCTGTTACAAGTGTGGTGAAAAATGCCACCAAGCTCATGATTGCAAGGGAAAGAGAGTTGCTGTCAATGTGGAATGATATAATTGTAGAGAGATGGGGCATTATGAAAATGAATTTCCTAAGCGTCATGGGAACTTACCTTATAAAAGTCCAAGGGATCAAGGCCAACCTTATTCTATCACTACTGCTAAGGGTGAAACTGCGAAAGACGTGGTGGAAGGTAATTTAATGGTTTCCTCAAGTTTAGAAAATGCTTTATTTGATTCTAGATCTTCTCATTGTTTCATATTTTCCCAGTTTTCTAAGAAAATTATATATTTCCAATTTTATTTAACAAGGGAGTTGTCAGTTAAAACTCCTAAGGGAAGTATCATTGCAACAAATTTTTATGAATCAGTTCCCATTAGAGCACATACATGTTCTTTATCCACTGATATCATCGTCATACCTATGATTGAGTTTGATATAATCCTTGTTATGGATTGGATTTCGGACCATGATACGAAGATTTATTGTAAAAAGAAGGAGTTTATGATTTCTGATGATGATGATAAGGAACACCTTATCTTTAGAGTAGAATCATCATCACCTAATTCTTATATAGATCCACCCCCAGTAGCTCAACTAAATTCAATTATTGGGGACGAAGAGAAGGAAAGTACTGTTGGTGAGTAAAGGAATGTTCAAATAGAGGATATACATATTGTGAATGAATATGTAGATGTGTTTCCAGAGGATTTACCTGGACATCATCCAGAATGAGAATTTGAGTTTTCCATTGATTTAATTCATGGATCAAGGCCTATATTGAAGAGAACTTATAGAATGGACACTATGAAATTAGTGGAATTAAAGAAACAACTAGAGGAATTGAGTAATAAGGGATTTATTCGCCCTAGTGTTTCTACATGGGGAGCCCATATTCTTTTTGTGAAAAAGAAAGATGTATCTATGAGGTTATGTATCGACTACAGGGAAATCAATGCTATAACAATAAAGAACAAGTATCCCCTACCTCGCATTGATGATTTATTTGACCAACTGCATGGAGATCAATACTTTTCAACGATTGACCTTCGATCTGGATACCATCAGTTGTGTGTGATGTAGGAAGACATTCCGAAGACAGCATTTCGAACCAGGTACGGTCATTACGAGTTTACAATAATGCCTTTTGGATTGACTAATGCACCCTCTGTATTCATGGATCTGATTAATAGAGTTTTCAAAGAATATCTCGATGATTTTTTGGTGGTATTTATTGATGATATCTTGTTAAACTCCAAAATCTACAATGATCATGAAAATTACTTGTTCATTATATTGAAGACTCTGAGAAGACATGAATTATATGGGAAGTTCTGCAAGTGTGAATTATGGCATCGGGAGATTTCTTTTCATGGCCATATTATCTCTAAGGATGGAATCTCTATTGATCTATCTAAGACAAGAGCAATCCAAGAATGGCCAGCACTAATGAGTATAACCAAGGTACGTAGTTTTATTGCTTTAGTAGGATATTATCGGCGTTTCGTCCAAAATTTTTCCCGTTTGGCTAACCCATTAACGAAGCTCACACGTAAAGGGGTTAAATTTGTTTGGAAAAAATAGTGTGAATAATGTTTTGAAGAACTGAAGAGAATATTACTCAATGCTCCTATATTGACACTACCATCGGGGAATGATGGGTTCGTTATTTATAGTGATGCATCGAAGAAAGGACTTTGTTGTGTTCTTATGCAGAATGATTGGGTTATTGCCTATGCATCACGAAAGATAAACATTCATGAGAAAAACAATACCACTCATGATCTTGATTTAGATGCCACAATATTTACTTTAAATATATGAAGGAATTATCTCTATGGTGAAAAATGTGAGATTTATAAGGATCACAAGAGTTTGAAGTACATTTTCTCACAGAAAGAACTCAACATGAGGCAAGGGGGATGGCTCGAACTACTCAAAGATTATGATTGCACAATACAATACCACCCGAGGAAGGAAAATAAGATGGCAGATGCTTTGAGCATAAAGGATCATAGAGTTTTGAACGTGATGAGAATTGAAAAGGATCTTATTTTCATGGATCTAGTGAAGATGGATATGGTATTTCCCATGGAAGGTGAAACATCGATACTTTTTCAAATAATTTCCAAACCATCTTTACTAGAAATCATAATGAGTTCTCAGACCGATGATGACGAATTTCAAAAGAAGATTAAAGCTATGAATGATGGGAGATATAGAGAATTTGTGTATGAAGAAGGAATTTTAAAATTTGGGAAGAGACATTGTGTTCCCGATATACCTGATCTGAAAAGGGAATTGTTATATGATGCTCATAGCTCTACTTTCTCTATACACCCTGGGAGCACCAAAATGTACAGAGATTTGGAGGAACATTTCTTGTGGGACAACATGAAGAGGGAGATTTCTAATTTTGTGTCAAGATGTATAGTTTGTCATCAAGTGAAAGCTGGAAAGAAACAACCTCGAGGAGTCATGCAACCTCTTCCCATAATTGAGTGGAAATGGGATAATATTACGATGGACTTCGTCATGGGGATACCAAAGACTCCTAGAAGGAACGATGAAATATGGGTTATTGTTGATCGTCTTATGAATTCAGCACATTTTTATGTTATAAAAGAAGATCTACTGCTAGAATGTCTAGAAAGACTACATATTAATGATGTTGTGAGACTTTATGGAGTAATCCTATCGATTGTTTCTGATCGTGATCCCCGTTTTACTTCACGATTCTGGAAGAGTCTTCAGAAGGCTTTGGATACTGAACTTTGTCTGAGTACTACCTACCGCCCACAAACAGATGGAAAACCAGAACAGACTATTAAAACCTTAGAAGACATGTTGAGATCATGCTCACTTGACTTTCATGGTATGTGGGATCAATATTTACCTATGGTGGAATTTTTCTATAACAATAGCTTCCATTAAAGCATTCAGATGGAACCATATGAAGAATTGTATGGAAAGAGATGTCACACACCAACCTGTTGGGATGATGTTGGTGAAATAAAACTCGTAGTACTAGAACTGGTGGAGGAAATGATGGAAATGGTGAAGGTAATCCAAAACCACATCAAAGCAGCTCAAAGTAGGCTGAAGAGATATGACGATAATCGAAGGAAGGATTTGGAATTTCAAGTAGGAGAACATGTTTTCTTAATGGTATCTCAATGGAAGGGAGTTATACATTTTGGTAAGAAAGGTAAATTGAGTCCCAGGTACATCAGACCTTTCGAAATTCTAGAACGAATTGGGGTTATAGAATACCATTTGGTAAGGCCCCCAAATCTCTCCAAAGTTAATGATGTGTTCCACGTATCACTTTTGAGAAAATACAAGCATGAACCAATGCATGTACTCACCTATGAGGAATTAAAGACAGAACCGGATCTGTCTTTTTGCAAAGATCCCATCAGGATTCTTGATACAAGAGAACAAGTACTGAGAAACCGGACGAATTGTCTGGAAAAAGTTTTATGGAGAAACTATAAGATGGAAGAGACAACGTGTGAACCCAAGGAACTTATGACGAAGAACAACCCGATTATTTTTAAGAAATAATATTCTATAAATTTTGAGGATGAAATTATTTGAAGGAGGGGAGAATGTGACACCCCAAGCATCCACAGTATGTTTCCCTTTGAATAATGCAATATCTTTCATTATACGGAATTTCGAGATTCTAACACACCGTGACCAATCAAACTAGCCGTTATGTATAGTAATACCCACTTTTTGAAATTTTATTAATTTTATCTCTCAAAATGGACTTCATTATTGTATTTTTAATATCAAAATTACCCTAGGGTGAAATTTTGGAACTTTTCCGATAAGTTTTATATTTTGATGGATAGTGAAAATTACTAAATTTTAATTGAAAACAAATTTTTTAATCAAAATAATTAGTAGTGATAAATTATAAATTTGAGTGGTTTTAAAGTATATTTAGAATATATTTTTACCATTTAATACAATTTTGGTCATTGGACATAATTTTACAATTAAACCGGACATAAACAAGTGTCAATCTTTTGATAGTTATTATCTCATAAAAATATGTTTTTTGTTTTAACAACGGGAATTCATTTGAAACTAATTTTTTCCACTTATGTGTTTTGAATTTGGAAAAATGGATTCCATATTTGAAATCATTATTTTTATATTTTTTAAATAGAAAACTTTTATTTTTAGACATTTTGAATAATTACTTCGATAAATATTTTATTTACCATGCTTAAAGGGTAAATCCGGTAAATAAGGGTAAAAAATAATATTATAATAATAATAAATTACCCTAAAACGTGTCCTAAACATATTTATTGATACATTTCAGACCATGGGCATCTTTGGGTATATTTTGGGACCCCATGGATCCACTTTTAGGTGATAATCACACTTTATATTAATCAAGTTAAAGTAAATACAAAAATGACATAAGAATAAATATTTTAGGAAATAAATTTTTAAATAGGGTTATATATGTTATATTTTCAACTACAAATATTTATTAGAAATCTAAAATGACTTCCCATATAATGGTATTTTATTTATAATTTTTATACATTTAATACATAAATTTATTTATGACACAATAATGATGCAGTATTTTCCTTATTAAGGAATGAATCAAATAATTGGTATTATAAAAGTGAAAATAAATATAATTTGAATGTTTTGATGCCATAAAAGAATTTTATTGGTTAATATGATATGTTATTATTTCTTAAATGAATTTTTTTCGAATTAATAAAGTTTATAAGACTTTGACAAAAATCAATTATTAAATATTGTCAAAATTGACATAAATGAGTTTTTAAAACAAGTATTATATTAATAATTGTTATTATATTCCTAAAAATCTAAGGATCTTCAAAAGGACTTATATAATGATATTTGTAACATTAATGGACCACTTTAGGATCTATTGGATGTATAAAGTAAGTTTATGAACTATATAATATAAAAATACAAAGTGACATGGTAAATGTCAATCTATTTAACTTAGAGTTAAATCTAAAAGATAAGGTTACTATAGTGACCCAAACCTGTCTAAAATCTATTGGATGAGTTTTTTACTACCCCTACCCATGATATAATTTGAATAATCAAATTTGGAGCCATTAGAATCCGAATATGAACTTATTATAAATTAATACTTTATGTTTTTCCTAAAGAGCCCCTCCCCCCTTCTAAAAGGACACCACTTCTAACCAATTAATCACACCTCCCAAGCCTTGTTTCTGATCCAAAATCTATCCAATTAAGATACCTACATCCCTATACTCCTCTTAGAAGCCTTTCTATAGGAAGAAAGCACTTCAAGAGTCCTTTTTGGTTCAAACCAAAGGGAGTTAGCCAAATTAAAGGTAACGATTTCTCTTAGCTTCTTTTCTTTTATTTTACTTCTCCAACCCCTAAACTCTTATTATTATACTATTTTGTAAAAATACCAGTATCCTAAATAAACACGGATATTTTTATGAGAATTATTATAACTACACTTACACACACCTCCATCTGATGGGTGAATAACATAATGCATCTGTGGATGGAAACCAAACGCCTCACGAAACGATGATTGTTCAATTATCTCCTACCACCTATCATGGTGGCCATTATGATGGAACTATAATTAAATATGATATTAAGGATATTTATTTTATATATAATCTTATTTAATTCCATTTTATATCATACCATTATTTGTTTCATGTTGTATATATATACACGATAATTTCATTTGAGGAAGTGCGGACTACCGCCCCCTCAAAGTGATATGACTCGTTCATACCAAACATAGAACGTATAAAGGATGGTGTTAATGAACATAAGTAACAAATATAAGATATTATATTATACTGTAATAATAATATACCTATGTATCATTTGGTTCTGATTCCTTTTAAAATGAAAAATGAAATGGAAGTAGCATTCGTGCGTATGTACGGATTACCGTCTCCACGAAAGCTATGAGATTCAATTCCCCATCATATAAATTTAAGAATAATTATCATTTTATGATTAAAATTAATGTTTAAGGACTTGATATCATTATGGAGATTAATAAGATACAAACTATCCATAACAAACATGGCTTACGTAATGAATCATATAAAGTAAAGGGAATCAGTTAACACCTGAAATGACGGTAATACTAAAATATTATTAACAAAGTAATAATAAAAGATCATATATGATATCATATTTTTGTATATGATTCTTTTATAATTTAATAACAATGATTTTACTATTATACATGAGGTTAACCTACACTCTATCAAGGAATAGTACAAGGTAAGTGTTTATTTCACAATCTCTTCATTATCTGAGGTTGTTTATACATAATTATCTACTAGGACATATTTATCATCCAAATCCATATTTCTTTAAAATGTATTTCAAAACATTCTTACTATTTTACATAATATGGATTAAGGTCATTTATACCCTCTTTTTAATTTTTATAAAAAGTTTATAAAGTAATCTTTACATCATTTTCCAAACAATGTTCTTTTTAACCTTTTCGACAAAATTAATGTAAGAATGTCTTTTTTTAACTTATACGGCGGGTGCGGCTATTTTCCACAGTTGTAAAATTGTAGAAGATTCCCTTAAAATATTATAAAATTATTTTCAAAGTAAATGTTTTATTTTATAATTATGTGACTTTTAAATGATTAAAAAAAATATATTTCTCTCAAATAGTTTTGATTTCATCTATGTCAACATCCTTTGATGGATTTTAAGCTTATTTGAAGTTGATTTATTATGATAGAAAAATTCCATTTTGTATTGAAGGTTTTTTGATATGTTTGAATGTGGATGTGTTATTTTTATTCCATTCATGGTTTATGGAGAAAGTTTATACATTTCGTATGCTAGTTTTAATATGAATGTTTATGTTTTGTTTAAACATGTTCATATGAGGAATGAATTGGACTTAGTAAGTAACGGGTGGAGCCTGGTATAGCTCCTAGATGCATTGGTTGGTCTAATGCGACAAACTAGTGTCTTGGCACGAGGACCTACCAAAATATTATTTGTAGTCTTGTCACGAGGCATTGGCTACGTGGTTATGATAGTCTAGCATTATGCATTCCATCATTATGAAAGTGGTTATTGATATTGCATGTGATTATTCACCTAGTAGAATAACCATGTGAATAATTAAATTGCATTATATAATTTTATTTTTTCCATATTATGATTATGTTCAAGTTTAAAAGGATTTTGTTTTATTTATACATTGCTTTAAATGTTTATGCTTATTTATGAAAGTTTCCGCTATATTGTTATCCTTACTGGGTATTTGAGATCACCCTTTTCTATGTTTTATTTTTCCTAGGATGCGAAGAAGTATTTTATGAATGACCTTTAAGGATATTATAAGGGGATATGAGTGTGGAGACAAGATGTTTTTGTAGTTTTTCTCTTTATGATGTAATATAACATTTATTAATGTATCTAGTGATTCCAAAGCTACTAAACTAATCGGTCTTTCGAGACTTGATATTTTGTGATCATGCCAATGTTACGTAATAATACACCAACTCTGGGTAACTGGGGTTGGGGTGTTACATGATATATATGGTTGAACCTCATCTGTGTTGTCAAAATGTATAAATCTATATGAATCACTTCATCACATGGAATGAACTTTACCTTTAATCCTCAAATCCCTCAAGCTTAAATATTAATTGTCATATGTCGAGTTATAGGGAGACTAATATTCTGCAATTCATACAAATATTTAGTATAAAACTCAATAATATATTCTAATACATAATTTTGAACAATACAGGCCTCCATTCGATAAGTATTTTTAACATATCCCTTTAAGTTTTTCATATTTCTTTCAAAAGGATATATCAAATGTAAATAAAAAGGAACACATATTCTTATCTCAAGCATGAGATGAATCACCAGATGAACTATTATATAAAAAATAATATGTGGGAAATAAATTTATAGGTGAAAAATTATAAGATGAGATTTGTTCTTCAACACGTCTAAAAAATTCGGATCAATGACTTTGATACAAATGGATTTGAAAAAATTACATCACATGATGATAGTCTTTCTGACCAGTGTCAACATTATACCACATACTATTTTCAGTAGTAGTTGTTTTATCAATATGTGGAAGTCATTATTTTTCTAACCAATTAATTTAAAATCCATCAATGACACAACATTCTTCACATTTTAAGAATATCCACTGGGTACTTTAATACCATATAGACACTAAAAAATCATCTTCTATCTTTTTCATAATGTGTGACAAGATGGTGGTATATATGTTATGATTACTATTATAGTTAGAGATAAATATAAATATATAACCATGGTCATAAAGTCTATTATAACATGAAATATATATGTTATATTTCATATTATTCATAACAAATTTCTAATCAAACTGTCACAATTGGTTTATGAAAATGAATAATGTTAATGCTATTTTTATCATTAAAAATATCCATTAAGGTAGTTTAAAAATGATACACTATTTCCTCCATATTCTTTTTTGATGACCATAGATTCCTTTCTTTCCTAACATTAAATCAATATTTTTCACCATGTCATAAAATTATTCAATTGAAAATGTATGTGGGGGAAGATTGTATTCCTCTAAACTATTAATTTTTTTAATATATGATAAGGATGATCAATTAGATAAAATATTCTATGTCCCATTCACTCTATATTTATTCAATTATGTAATTGATAATATGAATTATCATCTTTACAAATTGGACATGTTTTATGCCCATTAACACTTTATACAAATAAGTTTCCATGGGCATGAAATTCATTTATAATGAACATTATCATAACACACAATAGAAAATAATCTTTTTTATACGTATAAAAAAAACACCTATCACCCATTAGAGTTTCATATAATCAATAAATGATTAAAGATACAGAAAAATATCATTTACTGGCTGTTTTTGTCTTGAAATCATTAATCTGATCCAATTATTTTTTTATTTATAAATAACTATGGGTACAAGTTGTAAACTACCAATAAAATAGTCCACGAACTATGTTAGCTATTAAGGCTCCAATATGTTTTTATTCTTGTAACACCCAGACCCCAGAAGCCCAAAGTCGGTGAATTATTTTAATACATTGGCATGATTATAAGGAATCAAGTCCCGAAAGACCGATCAATTTAGCAGTCTTGGAAAATAGATTACATACATGAATGTTAAATTACACATTAGAAAATAAAATACAACATACATGATCCTTTGAGAACGCTATTAATCCATAAGCTTAACCCTACTTATCAATCAAAATACACTTCTTGTAATCCTAGTAAAATAAAACATAAGAAAGGGGTGAGCTCAGATGCTCAGTAAGGATAAAAAAATAGCGGAAACATTTATAAAGAAGCATAAACATTTAAGGAAATGTATGAGACTATAACACAAGCCTTTTAAACTTAAACTTCATCATAATATGGAAAAGATAAATCAAATAATTCCATTTACTTATTCACATGGATATACTACTAGTCTAATAATCACATGTAATATCAATAGCCAATTTTATAATAATGGAATGCATAATGCCAGACCTCATAACCACATATTCAAGGCCTTATTCCAAGACTACAAATAAGATTTTTTCAAGGCCTTATGTCAAGACACTAGTTTCTCTCATGGGACCTATCGATGCATCGAGGAGCTGTAGAGGGCTCCACCTATCACTTACTAAGTCCAATGCATTCCTCATATGAAAAGGTTTAAACATAACATAAATAATTGTATTAAAAATAGAATAAAAAATATCAATACTTTATCCATAAACCATTAATGGTATAAAAATAAGACATCCACGGTTAAACATATCACAAAACCATAAATACAATATAGAGGATTTTTATCTTAATAAATCACCTTTAAAAATTTTTAAAATCAATCAAAGGATGTTGACATATATGAAAATGATTTGTAAATCTTTTTGAGAGAAATATCCATTTTTCATGATAATATTTAAAAGTCACACAATTTAGAAAGGAATAAATTTAAATTTTGTTTTTGAATCAAAGTGTCCCATACCACTTTAAGACTTTTTAATGGAATTAAAATTTTAAAAACATTCATGTCTATATAAATAAATCATTAAAACCATTTTGAAAACATGGACATTAATGAGAATGATTTAGAAGAATAAATATTTAAACCATTTAAAATGATGATCTAGTTAAAGAGTCCTTTCCATAAAACCGTAAAATAATCCATTTGAAAATATTTTTATGAAAAACAGATGTGGATGATAAATAGGTCCCAGTAGATACTCACGTAAAAACATCCTCGGATAAGTAATATGATTGTAGAATTAACCGTAACCTTGCACTTTCCTTTGGTCGAGGGTACGTTTGACCTCCTATATAATGACCATAGTGTGTTATTAAATTATAACGGAACCATATTAATATTTATTATATCATAAATGATTCATTTATGACTTTATAGTAACCATTTAATAATGATTTCCAGGTTAAATTAACATTTTGGGTAATAATCTCTTTCTTTATCGTACATGTTTCAACTTGTTATTCTCGATTGTATCATTTAGATCATGATTTAAATACTTCCAGAATATAAACCTTGATTTATATATCATATATATTTAGAATATAAATATTTATAGTAGATAGATATATGAAATGGCAGGCACCATTTATGAAGATGGTAGGTCCTACATATGTATAAACCTTGTTTCCATTTTCATGTCGTATTGAACGGAAGTAAGTGAATAAGATATACGTAGGTACATACATACATATATATAGACATAGACATATATATATATATATATAGACATTTATATATCTATAGTAGCATTATTATGCCACATATTACATACTTATTAAAAATATATATTTTTATTATCATCGTTGAATAGTGAATGTGGGAATGAATCTCATCGCGTCGGGGAGACGATAATCCATACGTATGCATGGGTGACAATATAATTATATTGATGGTGAAATAATATGTAATTGAATGGTATATCATATATACAGAATCATTTACATGTTATATTTATTATTTACATTTGTTATACTCATTTTTATTCCCATCAAAATAATGAAGTGTTTGAATAACAAACTACACCACGACGTGGAGACGGTAAGCTGTATGTACGCATGTATGGTGACTTTTTCATTTAGAAGATGGATAGAATAAAAAATATGTTTTTACCATATTTATAATAACACAGTGTGTAGGAGGTATTGTAGTTGTTATTTTGGTATGGAAACAACAAAGAAAGAGGAAGTGGAAGATGAAAAGAACTTGAAAAAGAGTGGTGGAATAATTGCCATTTCGTCGAGTGTTTCCTTTTGAGTTGATCAAAAGGGATCCTTAAGTTGGATATAGGATCAAAGTAACAACTCTAGGTTGATGTGAGGGAAGTTGGGAGGATATTTGGGAAAGGTTTGGTCGAGCCAAATGGATTTGGAGGTGTGATTTTGAGAGAAGGGGAAGTGCCCTTTTATAAGAGGGGTGAGAGTCACTTAAGGAAAACATTAACATATTAGTTTATTATGAAATAATATTCAGTTTAAAATAGATAAAAATGAATTTCTTTATACCCTTATGTTGTTATGGGTCTAAATAATCGCAACTAATAGGTTTTAGACAAGTTTAGGTTACCATTTTAACCTTATCTTTTAGATTTACCTATTAGTTAAATAATTTAACTTTTACCATGTCTTCTTGTATTCCTACACTATATGGTTAATAAACGTACTCTAAACATCCAAGAGAACATAAAGATGTTCATTAATGATATATATAATATTATTTAGGCCATTTTACTGATCCTTAGACTTTTAGAATAATATATCATACAATAATATAGTATTTTTTTAAAAATTAATTTATGTTAGTTTTGACATTATTTGGTATTTTGTTTTTGTGAAAGTCATAGCAACCTTATCAATTAATTTTTTTTTCTAATCAACCAAAAAATGTCATATTAACCTAGAAAATTAGTGGAATTCCTTAGAAGTCTCAATTTACATTTATTTGGATATTTATAATGTCAATTATTTTAATATTTCATTAATAAGGTAATTACTGCATCATCATTGTGTCAAAAATAAATTAAATTATTTAATGTCTAAAAATTATAAATAAAATAAAATTATGTAGGAAATAGTTTTATATTACTAATGAATATTTATAGTCAAATATATATTGTGTGTAACCCTATATTAAAAATGGTTTAGTTAATAAACATTGAATTTAACACTTTAACTATTCTTTAAATAAAACAATAAAAAATGTCCTAATCTAATAAAAGTAGACATAAAAGATCATATTTTATTTATAAGGTTGTTTTTGGTCTAATTAAACTTATCCAACAGAATTAGGACATGTGTTAGGGTTATTATAATATCATTTTTATCTTTAATTACCCTATTTACTTTTAACTATGGTAAATAAAAGTAAACATTTACGACTCACCATAATTTTTTTTCATCTTATTGAACCAAATTTTACTTATTGATGTCAACCGTGTCTCTTAGATTTTTGAAATTAAACTCACATAAGTGATAAAATTATGATTTAATCAAATTTGCAAATGCTCCTAAAAGGTGGGCAAAAAACGTTAAAACGTTTAATAAAATTTTATACATCTAATTTTATTATAAAATGAATTCAATGAATTAAATTGAAATTATATAGGTATTATATATATATTTTTACTTATAATAAAACTAAATAAAATAGAAAATTATTTAAATAAAAATTCGGTTTTAAATAATAATGCAATGTTTTTTCACTATTCATCAAAAATTGAATGTTTTCAGAAAAACACCCAAATATTTACCCTAATATAATTTTGATATTATGAATTAAAAAATTATTTCTTTTTTACCAAATTAAAGACACAGAATTTTCATTTATTAATTTAAAATTAATTCCTCTAGTCAAAACCCAAAAGTGGGTTTTTAAAAAAGTAAAAACTATCAAATGATTGACAGGTATTTATGTAAAATTTAAATGTGAAATTATTTATAATGACCTAAATTGTATTAATTTATAAAATTATAATATAATTATACTCACAAACCATTCAAATGTATAATTTAACACTACAAATTATATTGATTTAAAAAGTTGTTTTCGATTAAAATTTAGTATTTTTCACTATTCACCTAAATATAAAATTTATCAGAAAAACACCAAAAATTTATCAAAACTAATTTTTTATGTCCTGATTCAAAATAAGAAGTTTATTTTGTCAAATTGAATATATAAAAGTGTCAAATATTGAATTTAAAAAGGTTTTACCATTAAAAGGTGGCGAAATTCCATTTTCTGAAAAATAATTTCTTTATCTGAAAAAATGAATTTGTTCTTATATTATATCTAAGAAACACATAATATGGATGTTAAAATTTATATGGAATATATAAAATTCATAATGCAGATAATACTATTCATAACCACTTTTGAACTTCTAGTTTGGTAACTCGTGCTGTGCTCGAACTCAGTGTTGCGTGTAGCACAAGTTCTAGAATTACATTGAAGAAATAACATACAATGAAATATTAGGGTGTTACAATTCTAACTTTTCATAGTACCATTATAATATTTCTAACTTCACTTTCAAAATTATGATTTTTTTGTCAATTCTCTTCCACTATGGTAAATCATTAGGGTGAGATAGGTTAGCATCAGAGATGCAATCAATTGTATTCCATAAATTTTTTTTACATCAATTGAATTTTCAAATATACTCTTCAAATAAATAATTATTTAAAGGTATCACATCAATTTTTTTTAGGGTTTTTATTCTGATAACATAGAATGAATCATAGTTGAATTAATGGATTTATTGGAAGGTACCAAATTTCTTTAGCAGGAGGTTTGATGACAGTACATATGATTGAATTAGAGTTGAATTTATTATCCATATTATAGAGTGATGTCAAAAATTTAGGAAATTTTGATAAACATTCATATTAATTATTATACAACACATAATAACTAGGGAAAGAATGTATCTCTCTATACCCTAATTACATTGGGAATAATATTTTATTTTCCTCATAATTTGAATCTGGACGACTTTTAAATTCTAGAAGTAGCTCTTTTAAAAGATCAAGCTACCCTGAGAAACTTTTATCACTCCACCCATTTCTTTCTTTCATGTTTACTAAACATAGAACTACTGATAACACCATATATTTAGTTCAACTTGAGAATAATGTATTCTTAGAATTTATATACAATCATTCAATAGATTCCGTTTTTTGAAAGGTTTCAACGCCTATAACATGAATTAATTTTTCAATATGATCCTCTATCTCATTATGAATATATTTATTAACATTAGATGTTGAATTATCCATTATTTCACCATGATAAATCAAATATATATTAGACACATAAAACTATATAAAATGGGATGATTCTTTATTTCTATGGAATTTAACATTCTTATATTCAAACACTTTATACATGGAAAAAATATCAAATCATTGTTTTGAATATTTCATTTAGAAAATTCTATGAAATCAAAAACTCCTTTTTCATATAAAATTTTGGTTCTTCTTAAATTTATCCAATTAATATCCATTAAATACCTAATATCACAATATAAATGGTAAATATATTAAAAAATATAAAAATTTTAAAATACATAAAAAATGATAAATTTTATGTATAAAAACATATAATAAAAATAATCAATTATTTATAACCATTTTCTCAAAACAAACAACAATAAATAATGATCAAAAAATATTATACAAAATTATCTTCAAAAATAAAAAAAACTTATTCAAAATTTATCTTAAAAAATTAAACATAATTGATCTTCAAAAATAAAAAATAAAAAATAAAAAATTATAAATAATTTATAAAACCAAAAAAATAACTAAAAAGAACTTGTTATAACATAAAATTATCATAAAAAAATTATACATAATTTATCCTATAAAGAATTAACATGAAAAAATTAAACAAAAAAAATAACTTTTAAACAATTATGAAATATAACTATTGAATTCCAATAAACAGTATAAACAATTATACAAAATAGTATACAAAGAATTATACAAAAATAACTTAAAAACAATTATCATAATAAATAATTATACAAAGAATTATACAAAAAATTATTCAAACATTTATATATAAACAACTTAAAAAAAGTATATAAACGCTTTTGAGAAATATCTTATAAACAAATGTTATAACAAATAATTATCATAATAAATAATGAAGCATAAAGAATTATAATAACTTAAAACAATTATGATAAGAAATAATTATACATAATTTATTTATAAAAATAAAAAACATATAAATCTGGGAAATCGATAATGAAAAATACCTATTAAATTTTGATAAAGTTAATTGATGTCTGTGGAAAAATAGTTAATGCCATAATATTGGAGAAGAAAAAGTTCTAAAAAGAATTTAAAAAAAGAACCAATAAAAACCTCAATTTGTGGTTTTGGGTCAACACTAATAGATTTAGGTTCATTAAATAAGAATTAAGGATGGAAGATTCTAGAGAAATAATGTAAAAAGTGGTTTAAAATTGAATGAAATAGATAATATATGGTCATTTAGGTTTGTTTAATCTATAGGGTTCCATTTTCAATTGAGAGTCGATCGGGACTGAGGGTTTTGATTGAAAAAAATAATTCTTAGGTGGTTGGTAATTTTTTAAATGAATTTTCATATCATATTTCTTGAAAACCAATGTGAAAGAGTTTTTTAAATTATTTTTAATGTTTTTATTCCAAAAAATTGATGTTAAAAAGTCATTGATATTACTTTTAACAATGGTTTTCATTACAATAGATCTTAAGTATTTTTTTAAATAACAGATAATGTAATTTTTTATAAAATATGATATTAAAAGTAATACCATAAAATTTAAATGATATTTTTTTTAAACAAATGATAAATGTTTCTCCCATTTCTTTAAACATAGGTTTATAAAAATCTAATGTAAAAATAAACACACCAATGCCTACATTTCCACTAGTGAAAACTGGTTTACTTTTCGTGCATGTATCAGTTTGACTGTTCCGATCATTTCACATTGGTTATGGTTTCGAATCTCTAGAATCTTAATAAATTCATAATAATATTATTTATTATATAAACTATTATGTTCATCTATATAAGGTGGTGATGGAAAATAAATTATGTCACTTAATGGAGATGTTAGTTCGTATGTACGCACAATTGAATTTTCCTCTTTTTGATTAATGTAACAAAAGAAAGGTAAATAATATTTTATATTCATAGAATCAAAATATTATCATAAATATCATATATATTCATTAAATACATACCTATTACCATGTATATAAATCATAAAGGGAAAAAAATTGACATAACTTTGTGGAGGGGGTAATCCACATGAATGCATGTATATTGTTATCATTTTTTAAAGTATGGGTATGTAATAATGTAGATATAATTTTATAATTCCATTATTATAATAATATTATAAATATCATATATAAAAATTAAATCCATTATAATAACTAGTAATGAAAAGTGGTGATGGAAAATGAAAAACATCACTTTGTGGAGGCAATAGTCTATGCATACGCATGAGCATAGATTTAATTTCACATAAGTATGAAATGGATATTAAAAATAGTTATGAAATGAATATAATATAATTTATGTAAATTTAATATTAATATTTTATAATATTAACATGGTAGTATAATATTTATTGGTGGTGGAAGAAGAAATAAATATGGAAACACAAAGATAAGAGTTATAAATATACTTTGTAAAAAACTGATTTGACTAAAACCATAATCCTTAAAATGTTAGTGTTATGGTGAATAAATGATTCTAGGATGTGGGGATGAAAGTTAGGAAGGTACTTGGTTAGGTACTGGATGAAATAATGATCTCAAAGGAAATTAATAAGTTAGTATTGGAGGTTCCCTTTTATAAGTAATGTGGGTGACAAACCTATTAATACCAAAAATATTAAAATATAAGATGTGTTTAATTAAAGTAAAATTGATAAAAAATATATCATATTTTAATATAATGAGTATAAGGTAAAACAATAACCAAACAATCCATTTTAGACTGGTTTATGTGTTATGATAAAAATTATCTTCTGTTTTGACCCCACATTAACCCCGTTTAACATTAACCAAAGTCACAATTATTTCACACATTGAGGCCCATGAAAATAATTTTCAAATCACCCATTAGAACATAAAATAACCATTAAATAAAATATCAAAAATCATAAATCCACCTGAGTAAATTTTTTATTTTTTACAATTTTATAATTATTTATTAATAATTTTTAATTATTAACTACCATATAATTCTTTTTTTAGAAATATTTATATATTATAACATTGAAGGCATCATGATAACGATTTAATTAAAATATAAAATCAATAATGATCACTTATACATTATAATTATCCATGAAATTTTTGGTATAACATAATTCATAAAAAATTATTAATTTTAATGTTTTAAGGTCAATTACTTTCTTTTTCTACTACTTGAAAAATCACTATGTAAACATTGTTCTAGTGTTCAAGGTAATTATACTCTCTATAAAATTTTAAAATAAATTACTATATTAATTTTTTTATTAATATTAAAACCATTCATTGATAATAATTAATATCCTCTCTTTATCTCTATTACAATACATTAGATATGTTAAAAAAATAGATTAAGATTTTATGATATTTCTTAAGTTGAAATAATATAATGGTTGTAATCAAAATTAAACTTGAACAAATGCCTTATTTTATATTTTATTATGTTTATAGATGAATTAAACACATAAAATGAAATAAATTAAAGTTTTGGTTGATTTTGATACCTTATCCGATAGTTTTAACCTTAATTATTTCATTTTACCCATTATTGTGGTGACAAACTTCTATAAACTTTACTATTCATTATGACTATAATTAAAATTGAAAATTTTAAAAAATTAAAACACATGATTCCAAATATGAAATAAATTTATCAAGATTAAATTTGTTAAAGTGGTAGAAATAAATTTTAATATAAGTGTGAAAAATGAATCAAAACTATTTTTAGAAAAATGTGTTTTCAACATAAAAAACAATTTCTAAATTTTTTAAAATAATACTGATTTATATAGAATTAATTAGATTATTTTTAATAAAATTTTATTTTATGTTACTTCGAAATAAAATTGAAAATATAATGTGAAATTTAAATTACTGTATTTAAAGAAAAGAAATGATAGTTTTGTAAAAATCAAAATTATTCAATATTCATTGAAAAAATAAATCCTTTTAGAAAAATAGAAAAATTTGATCATAATTATATTATGACCTGATGATTTATAAATTTATTCTTATTTTTTCAAATAATATTTTTAGAAGTGTTATAAATGTTTCATAAAATCCATTCACAAAATGAAATAAAAACTATTTTTTGAAGAAAATATATTTTTAAAGCATAGAAAGAATTTATTCTCATTATTTCCATAATAAAGATAATTAAATAATTATTAATTCTTATAATTAGATATATATTATACATATTTCTTTATAATAATTTATCAGTAGCAGTTAATTTAATCTATTAAGATAAAAATAAATTACACACATAAAAAAGTGTAATAAAAAATATTTATTATACCTTCAAAATATTTTATCTTCATTTATAAGCAATTTTTTTATCTACTTATGTTTTATTACTTGTTAAGGAATTTTTTTACATATATTTGATAATATATTAATTATTATTCTTACTAACCTAACCAATAACAATCCCACAACTATCATATTTAAATAATTTTATTTCTATAGTATATCACAATTCTTTTAATCTAGGTGTAGAGTGAATCAGAAGCTATCAAACACATCAAATATATTAAATAAAAATATATTCTAAAATCATGGGGTCTTACATTCAATCCATTTAAATAAAATTTCCCCTCACAACTCTTATCACTTGTTAAATAAAAAATTATTTAAAACATTTATAGAATCAATTATAAAGAATAGAAGTTAAATATACAAAAATGGAAATAATAACCATTTAATTCAAATAGAAAAAATCTTCTATTTTAAAAGAATTTAATATCTATATTATGACTATTAAACTTATCATTTCCTAAAAAATTATTAAACCATGTATGTATTTTAAAACCCATAATTGTGAATAGGTTTTAAAAAGCATACTGTAATAGATAAGAAACAATTTTCCCATCTGACTCAATAGATTAATCATCCTATTTCTTGATATTGTGTAATTATTTAACCATTGAGATAAATAATGTGATAAAATATACTTACTTTATTTCATTCCAAAATTCCATCCCTTTTTGTGTTTCAAGTAGTTTTTCTCCTCTTCCTCATGATAAATAACCATGACAAAATGTTCATTCTAGAAGCATTAAAATGAACTTTTGATGGATCATAAGAACCATAAAAGAATAAAAAACTAGTCTTCATATTCCTATATATTCCCCAATACGAAAATGGTTAAAATGAGTCTTCTAGGGGGATAAAATTAAAATATAAATTTTAAAATGACCTAAAAACGTTCTGAAATTCCATTGGTTGGTTGGATTTATAACCATAACTTATCAAATTTTAATATGATCAATTTTAGATCCATTTTCAAAGAATGAGACATGAATGTATTGTAAAAATGTGAAAAATTATGGAGTTCTAGCCACTTCAATTATAAAAAGTCACCTCATCCCCTCATTTCTTCACACCTCCTAAGAAAATTAGCTAAACAAAATACTATCAAAATATCTCCCCAAAATGAAGAGGAAAATTATATAGCTACTGTTCTTCCCAAAATTCCAACCCTAGAGTTCTTAATAAGATATCCAAATTAGGTTTTTCTAGGTGAATTTAATCATATTCCCCATGGTAAAGACAACCATCACTCATGTGTGTGGGAAACTACTGCCTCGCGAACTAATATAATTTTTTTCATCACTAATTCACATGGATATACATAATTATGGAATTAGTGAATATATATGATAATTACAGAATGATATTTATAATTTAAAATTTACATGTCATCCAACTACTAAACCTTTCACCCATTTGGAAAATGATAACATCTCTTGTTCATATGTATGGCTTTCCATCTCCATGAAGTTATGTGATTCATTTTACATATAAAAAATTCTAGGAATGATTTTGAAAAGTTATATAATTAAAAAATATTATTATTATTAAATAAATATAATATTGGAAATGATATAACTATATCCTATGAACAAGAATCCAATGATCCATAATAAAATACGCATGAAAAAAATGAAGCAGTTACCACTCGAAACATTCGTTATGATGAAATATTATTAACAGAAGGGTGATAATATGTTATAAGCGGATTATATTTGTTATTATAAATATGAATATTGTGATGATAAAAATTATTAACATGTTTAAAACCATTATATATTATGTTAAATTATGTTCAACTAATTGGAAACATGAGGTAATAAGTTTCAAAACTCAATTTTTTTTCCTTGGGTAATATTATTTCATTATTGTATTTGAAATGATAATATTATCCGCGTAATAAATTTTGATTATTTTATGTTTTATTTATAATTGTTTTTTTTGTGTATTTAAATTATATACACATAATCAATTCATTAATAAATTCTCACTTCAAAGGTATGGTATTTGTTAGGGATTTCATCTCAATTTCAATTCCATTGAGTCATATATGATATTATGCACCTATTTAATTTTATATGATATATATAATACTTATTTTATATATTCAACATAAATAAATATTTATATATTATGATTAATGTTTAAATTAAATTTTATTATTTTATGGGGTTATAATTTAATAGTTACCAAAGTGGTAATGATTTATTTTAAAATCTCATCTTTTTTAGGATTGGATTTATTTTTTTAAGGAATTTTAAAGTACATCCTTCATAAAACCCATATTTTTTTACCTTATGTATATTTAAGGAGTTTTTCATTCTTTCCTCTCTTTATAACTTTAAAGAATTAATGAAATTCTTAAAATAAAATCCTATCTTATTTCTCCTTTTGATCGAGTAAATTTTTCTTCCAAGTCCATATTTTTCCAAATTATTTTACAAAATTACTTTCATTCACACAAATGATTTATTAAGGAAATTTTAATTTATCATTGAATTTTTAAGATGTTTGAATGTAATATTTCTAATGTTTTTTGATAGGGTATTTTTAATATTTCTTTACAAAAAAGTAAAATGGATTGTTTTTTATTCGGTGTCAAAAGACATCCCTGTAGGCATAAGCATTTTACAATATTTAGATTCTTCAAAAAATGTAAAATTGTTTTAAAAAGAAAATTATTTAATGAAATATTATTTTAATATCTTACTTCCATTATATTTATTTTTCAAAAGTACATGATTTTATTAGAAAACCTAAATTTATAATGAACTGATTATCATCTCTTATCTCTTATTAATTTTTATGTCATTAACTTTTTATTAAAACATTAACTTTATTGTTATAATTGGGCATTAAATTTATATCAAATATCCAGATTCTTTGTATCATGGATATGATTATTTCTTAAACTATATAACATTTTTACATATGGTGTTTTAATATGAATTTTATTTTATTGATTGAGGAAAATAATCAATATTGATATTTATTGATAAGGCATATTTTCTCAAAAGCTAGTCTAGGATACAAACCAACCCAACACCTGACCAAGCCCGTTAGATGTTCGGAAGACTGTTCATGATCTGAATGGTTTGTCAATTAGTTCCTAGGAATCTAAGAACTCTTTTGGGAACCATTTTCCCTTAATAAAAATAAATTACATTTTATCGAATAACATTCCCACAAATACATAAGACATCATAACAATCATCTATAATAATGATATACAATAGAAGCATATAAACATCACAAGTTAAATTTTAAAATTTAAACCTCAAACCAAAATGAACCAAAAAATTAAAGGGGTCTAAAAAATAAATTATAATCCTCCTCCTGATATGAGGATCATCCTCCACCATACTAACAATATCACCTATCCCTAAAAAAAATTAACAAGAAAGATCATCCACCACCACTAAAAGTGGCCTTGCCTTTACTTGAACTAGTCAAAAAGAGATCTAAATATACCCACATAGTATATTTTGGGTGTGAACTCACCTTCCTTGTATGATCCCACTATGTGTTCTGTGAATAACCATTATAAGAAAAATAAAAGTTCTGATTTTAAATAAAATAAAAAATTTGGTTTGATAACATGTTTTATATTTTTAAAGAAATTAAATGATTCAAAAGTAATGGAGGAAAGTAAAAACAAAGTATAAGCACAATGGGAAACTACTATATAGAAAGGTTATTTGATTTTTGGTTACATCTTTTCTTAGTGATAATGAATAAAAATATATTTTCCCATTCTTGAACCATTGGGGGTGATGAACCCAAAGACCAAAAATAGTTGTCCATGTCACATCATTTTGTTACTATTTCATTGTGATCCTGCTATTGAGACTTGCCTAAGTCCTTGCCAGATCTCCTAGAAACTACTTCTTACTTACCCTCCTAACTTCCCATGGGGTCCCATGTGCATTGTTACATATGAAAATCAATAAAATTTACTTTTATCACAAATCAAGGTCTCCTAAGACAAGAATATAATTTTTTTTTATGAATTTTAATGGTTATAAATCATTTAAAAATCCTTACACACACCAACACAATTAGAATAAACCATTTTCATACATAATAAAAAATAGAAAACAATTGTAAAATAAGGAAAGAAAATTTAAATCATCAAATAATAGAACAATAAAGTACCACCTACCCTTACCTTTTAAATCAATAACAACCAGTTGAGAACCAAAATTCAAGACAAGAGGAGATCCTATGGAAGCATGTAAACACCACTCACATAAAAACCAAAGACTAGAAAAATATATTGAACCCATTCAAGGTCACCACAACTACCCGAGAAAAGGAAATCCACGAATGATGGAAGAAGAGACCAAGATGAATGAATGAGAGGAACTTAAATAAATATTTATTGATGATACATGCTCATATAACACAATATTTGAAGCCATGTTGGATTCTAGTGTGCCTAACCAATCCCCATAGTTTGGATGAGGGCTGCCACATGGCCATGTGACTAACTGTATGATCTTCCCAGTGTGTCTTTCGTAGAATGCCTAGTTTATAGAGGTTGGAACATGGTTTTTAGTAATCATGTACCACCTTATGTACCCATGGAAAAAACATATTTTTTTTTATTAAAATACACTTTGAAAACCAATAAAAAATGTATAAAAAATAAATTAAATATACTTAAAAACCATATATGTGGAAATTCTCCACACCATAACACTTTCTCCCCTCATAAAGTGAATCATTAGTCTGATTAGAGATAAATTGTGGGTATGGAACCTCTACCAAATAATAATACCCCCATGTATCATTCTAATCATTCTAGTGCTACCACATAACCTAAACTAATAGAATAGATATTCCCCATATCACTTTCACTTAGTAATCCATAATCCAAACTATCTATTTGGTCACTGATATATTGAGTTCCAACTAAAGATCTTCCCAAATCAACACCTGAGAAGGATACAAGTTACAATTTTTTCATCTATGAGATGTGGAAAACATCATGTATTGATATCAAAAGAGAAAACAATGCCAAGTGATACATGACCTTATCTATTCTATTAGTAATCTCAAAAGGGATGTTGTACCTTATTGTAATCTTTCCTTAATTACCCAGATAATGATGACCCAAGAGATATGTCACCCTTAGAAACACCCAGTCACCAATTAAGAATTAAAGAGATCAATATCAATGATTTATATAGGAATTTCAATGACTATGAGATTTTAACATTCACCTCCTAATCATATGAATCTTTCTAGTCATATCCTGTATGATGGTCAACACCATTGATGAAGTCCCACCCACTTCAATCTAAAATCTAGGAGACTGAAAATATTGACCACACATCTCTTCAGAAGAAACCATAATGATCTAGGATTAATAACTGTTATTATAGGAAAACTTCACCTATCTAAGATGGTTATCACATGAGCCACCAGATTTCCACACACATGAATGAAGTATATCTTCTAAGATATTCTTTTCCCACACTGTTTGAAAATAATTTTGAGGATGGTATATTGTGATAAGTCTAACATGGGAACCCATTTCCTCTTGAATCCAGTATAGAAACAAGAGGTAAAGTGAGGGTCCCTATCAGATAAAATAACAGACAGAACACCATGAAACCTCAAAATCTTTTGAACATATGAAATTCCTATCTCTTCTACTTTATTGGTAGCCTTGATCATAATGAAATGAGTAGACTTGGTCTGAAGATCGATTACTTACCAAATCAAATTCCTTCTCTATGGTGTGTTGGGTAACCTGGTAACAAAATCTAGGGCTACCTTTTCCCACATCTAGGAAGGAATAAGAAGTGGTTAAAGAAATACTAAGATTCTATATTGATCATATTTTTCATATTGAAAATTATTTTATCGAGATACAAAATCATCTATATATCATCTCATACATGGCCACCCGAATTAGTGCTGAACAACATAAAACACTATGGTGGAACTTGGATGGACATCCCCCTAATACTGATGGTAGTCCTCCATCAAAAATATCTAGTGAGATGATGGTAAAACATAGGGTTATTTAAAATTGAAGATCCCTTAAAAAGACGAGGTCCCCTCCCCAGGTACCTACCCACCATTTAGAAATTGGGTATATTATTGACAAAAATAATCATTAGGTTTCTCATCCCAAATTAGTTCTAGAAGAGAATGTTCCAACTGTACACCGGCCAAGAAGATATCTCCACTATCTTCTTTGGTCTCCATGTGCATTCTAGTGAAAAGAACCCTCTGATCCCATTCACCATTGAACTCCTTTAGAGCCTGGTTTGGAAAGTTTAATACCTCAAAAAGTACATTTCTATTACATGGGGTATTGATAATATCAAATTTGAACACTTGAAGTTACTTGATCCTTTATCACCACATCAGGTGAAAATATTTTAGGGAGAATATATATCTCAATATTTTATGGTTCGAGTAGTCTATAAACTTGTCCCCAAAAAAAGAGTGATGATATTTTTTAAGGGAATTCATCACTACCAAAACCTCATGGTCCTGGGTTGGTGAACTCTTTTTGGTGGTCCAAGTTGATTAGATCCATATAAAAACACATGGTCACCCTACATAAGGATGTAACACAAACCTATACCTAAATAATTTCAATAGGCCTTGTTATCATGTCCAACCTCTAGTAAAATCAAGATAGGAGTGTTTTTCAAACACCACTTAATATCTTCAAAGGATTCATGACATTAAGAACTCTAAAAAAAACTTTAACTTTTTTTGATTGAGAGGTATCATTATAAAGGAAATCTGATAGAAATCCCTAACAACCCACCTAATATACCCTACATGGTCCGGAATAATTCTGATCTCAAAGACATTCCTCAACTCCTACCATGACATCACTACTGTAACTTTCTCTAGAAAAATTCAAAGACCACATTTTGAGATCACATATCCCAAAAACATAACTTCCATGATCTAGAAGCTACACTTCTAGATCTTAGCATAAACAAATTATCTCACCACATGCCTAGAATAATCCTAAAATACTCCCCATGCTTCTATTCCAATGTTGAATAGACCACAATTTCATCCAAAAACACCATGAAAAAATGATTATAGGTATCTATGTAAAAATAATTTCATAAGAGATATGAAAAATGTGAGGTAATTCGATAATATGAAAGGAAATACCAAGTAATTGAAATGGATGTACCTTCTTTGGAATGTGGTCACACTGACCTCATGATACCTTGAATGGAGGTTGACCATTTAAAACCATCTAACCCCATTAAGTTGGTAAAAATGATCATCAATATGTGGAAATGGGTATTTATTATTGATCATGACCGAATTCAGCTTCTGATAGTTGATACCCAGTTAGAAATATCAATTGGCTATTTATGAGAAAAGCACTAGAGTGGCCCAAGGAGAGATTCTCGAGAGAATAAACCATTCGGATTTATATTATTTCATATATATATAACCCCATAAAATTAGTTGGGGGTATATGAATGAGTGAATAGATATTAGCTATTTCACTAGTTTTAAATCAATGATGAACTCCACATCCAATTCAGGAGATAGAACCGAAATATCCTCTAGGAATAACTCAAAAAATCATCCACCATAGAATAAAATTCCTTATCCAATCCATACATATCATCCTAAAACAAGAGGGTAGGTTCCTTGTAAGCAATACTTATTAGCTCTATAAGTGGAGGTCTAAATAATCCAGACTACTGATCGCATTCTACCTAAAAAATAAAAGTGCACCAATAGTGGTATGTGAAAGTCACCATTAGGCAATAACAGTAGATATGGGCCTTAAAATATGTAGTTCAATACATCCCTAAGATCTTGTTAAAAATTTCCATCTCTATGAATATTAAATCCCATTCCAGCTCAACCTCTGACAAGGAGATAATGCAAGATAGGCATTGGAAACCTCACTCCTTCCACATTCCAAGTGGTCTAGCCAGCTACATGGTATACAACATAATCTCAATCAAAGTTTTCAATATCTATATAATGTGACCAGAAATAAATAAATTATATGAATATGAATCAAAAAAAGCAAGTACGATGGATGATACAATAAGAATGGTAACTCGAACTATGACATGACCCACATCTAATTCCATAGGTGCATGATATATAACATTAAGGTTCTTCCCCTATTTTTGTGGTTGTGGTTGACTACTAACCTCCGACTCTTCCATAAGTTGAATATTTCCATAAGAAGATCCTACCTTACCACCACGTCTACTAGAATAGTAACATGTGGATTTGAATTCATTAGACTGGTCAATTGATCCCCTAGTTGATAAAGAACCTACACTACTCTAAGAGGGAGGGGGGGGGGGGGGTTACCAAACATATGCAGATGAACAATTTAATAAAACTAATAGAATTATATGAGTATATATATCCATGTGGATCACACATATCTATATTTACCACATTGATTTTTCATAATATATTTGTCACCTGAAACTATTGGGAATGGTGGTTAGGGAGGGTATCCCGAGGTATTATCACCATTCTTCCTATGCACTTCATGCTTCCTTTGATTTTTTAGACATGTCACTTTTTCTCTAGTCCAGCATTGGAAGCATCTTAGAAAATCATCACTTACCTAAATGGTCAATCTCCACTATAAGATCTCAATCAACAACCTTAATAGAGGACCTCAAATTAAAAAAGAAGACTTGATATTGAACCTGTGACCACAAACCCACTTCAAAACATTAATCTTTTATCCTTTCATTGAGAACTACCTAGGGTGAAAAATATATTAGATCTATGAAGTGTTTGGAATTATCCCACATAGAGTTTTCTCCCTAATAAAAAATTAATAATTCCAATGAGTTAGAGATGTATATTATCTCAGTGTAGTAATAGTCATTAAAGATGACTTGTAAGTCCTTCAAGCACATTTTATATTGTTTTAATACCTAAACCAATGACTCCCACCACTTGCGACTGGGGAATTCCAACAGAAATTCCACACACTTTAATTTAACGACATTCAGAGTACTTATTAACTCAAATATCCAATCTATATTCTCTACCCATTCTTTTAATTAATGGGGATTAATAATTCTCTAGAAGAATGAGGGATTAGTCTTAAGAAACTTTTAATCTATATCCTTTTCTATAAGTTCTTTGGATTCCTTATCCTAATAAAGACTAGATCCCACACCCTGATCCTGAGCATGGATAACATGAACAATTTCTTCCACTATGATCAGATCAATTACTGACCTGGAACTCTCTCTAGTTTAAAATTGGTATTTTATAAGAGGTATTCAGGGTAGCATGATGCTAAACTAGTCAAAACAAACACACGGAATAAATATCAAGACATCAACCGATGAATAATTGAATAAATATGAAAAAAACAATCACAAAATTCATAATAAAAGTACCATAACTCAATTAAAAATTCAACTTGCTCCACCCTACCTTATTTACCATGCCCAATTATCATTATGTGTATTACACCTTATGGAGGATTCTAAATAAATCCCCAACATCCCATGGTGACACAAGGTTCATCATGATGTGTGTTGGGAAGATAAAACACTCGTAACCAGAACCTCAAGCCTCGATTTTCCTAGATCTTGTCTATATAGATTTTACCAAATAACATGATCCATTAAATGGAAAAACAAACTCTAATAACAAATTTTGATAGAATAGTCCAAGCTACCACCCTACCTGACAATCAACCATGACCATGGTCTTTCCTGAAGGGAAATACTAATCTCTACGGGTTTTCATCTAGTTCCTAGTTATTAAAGGACTTCTTTGGGAATTATTTTACCATAATAATTACAACATATATCCCTATTTGATAAAATTACAATATATATATAAAACATCATAACCTTCATCCTGGAAAATGATATATAACAATGACATATACACATAACAAGTTACATTTCAAAATTTAAACCCTAAACCAAAATGAACCAAAAGGGGAGGGGAAAAAGAATGAAAAAAATACTATTCATGACACTAGGACCATCCTCCACAATTCCACCACAATAATCTATCCTCCAAAATAAAGAAACTAGAACAAGAATCCATTATCACCCAAAGAGTCATTACATTTACCTGAACTAGAAAAATGAGATCTACATATACCCATTGGGCATATGTTTTATGTGAGCTCACATTCCCAGTAGGATCCCACTAGATGTTCCATGCATAGCCATTTTATTAAAAATAAAAGTTCCTGTTTTAAAGGAAAGAAAACAATTTTATTGAAAACATGTTTTAGATTTAAAAATAAAGTAAAAGAATCATGAATAACTAAAATTATGTAAAATAAGTATAACTACAATAGGAAACCACTAATTAGAAAGGTTATTGGGATCTAAGTACATCATATCTCGATGATCAACCATAAAAATATTCCTTTCCTGAAAAAGCCTTGTGGGGGGGGGGGCTTGTGGGAAAATGGCATTAGTCCACTCCACATCATTTAATTAGTGTTGTATCATGATCCTTCTTGTAAGACTGGGATGAGGCACTACTATATCTCTTAGATACTAGTCCCATCCTACCCTCCTAGGTACCTAGGGTTTCGAATTATTTTGTTCCATTTTACAAATATTCCAATCCCATTTTATCACAAATCAAGTCATCCTAATATAAGAATACAATTTAAAATAATTTAAAAGGGGAAAAATCATTTCAAAATCATTAGGCACACCAAAAAATTTGTAATAACTCTTTTTCATACACAATAAAATTTAGAAATAGACATTATTACATTGAAATCAAATTTAAGACATCAAATAATATCAAAATATAGAACTATCATCCTTTCCCACTGGAATCACCACTAACCGATCAAAAACTGCAAGCTAAGACAAGAGGAGATCATACCAAATCGTGAAAAACCCTCCAACATAAAAATCCAAGCCATGAGAAATATATTTTACCCATTATAGGTCACCCTAATAGTTAGAGAGATAAAAAACCAATACGAAAAGGATAAGTGACCAAGAAGAAAGAAGAAGAGGAACTTAATTTAATATTTGTTGATGATCCAAGATTAAATCACCCATGATTTAAATATAAGAGGGAGGTAGAGGAGTGGGGAGGCATGCCTAGGGCTAGAGAAGGTGAGTGGGAGAAATGAGTGGTGGAAATGTGTTAAAATCAGGGATGGGTATTTTTGGGATTTTTTTTCAAAACTGAGAAGGGTACACCATTTATCTGTAGGGTCCACTAGACCATGTTCCAACCATTTAGGTGCTTATGTCCCAATATATGGAGGAAACATAGTTTTGGTAACATGGTTTTATAAACTGTGTGCCTAACCATGGAGACTCCCAATTCTACTAACCACAATGTTTGGTTTGGCTAAGGTTTGGCTTACAGCTGTATGCTAACCATGTGAGATCCCTTGTACCACTTCCAAGGCATGCATAGTTCTTAGATGTTGGATCATGGGTTCTATTAAAATTTTTCCAAACATTCCCCACTTTCTATCACCCATAAAACATCCATTTGTTTCTTAAAAAAACACAAAAAAAACAATTAAAAATGGTAGACCAGAAGTAAATGAAAAATAAATGAAAACAAATTTATGGGTGTGAATTTTTTTTATAAATTGAAATCATAATTCTAAATATGGGGAATGAATTGGAAATAAAACAAAGGGTGAGACCTAGTTTTAGATATACCCCCGATGACAGAAATTTATTTTTTATTTTATTAAAAGTTCTTGGTGAACAAATAGAAATAATAGACAAACAATGGGATAAATCCCACAAAGAACATGGAAGACACATGAGAACATGGGGTCATAGGGGCCTAATGTAATGTAAACTGAGTTAGTCGGCTTGAACCCAGTTAACACACTGAAGTTCTCGAGACCCAATGAATGTGATGATCACACATGGGATATCTTGGTATTCCTAAGTAGTATGAAGATCTGCCACCATTTTGCATTCACACAGAGTGTTCAATAAGCTCATTCCATTAGGTAATCTTAATAGGAACCTTCGGGTGTGATAAGTGATTTCTTGGGGGGTTTTATTATTTCCATTCATAGATTTGTGGATAAATTTTGTGTCCATTTAAATGGTGGTATTTGTGAAGTTGTGATCAATATAAGTCTCTAAACAGTTAGGATGGGAATTTTCCTCTACCGTGATAGAGTCCCCAATACCATACAAATTAATGACAGCCAAGATGAATGATCTTGAATGTTCAAAGACCAAAACCCCCTCCACACATTAGTCCCTAATTACATGAACTGCCAATATTGAGCTTGAGGCTATACTCTTGTGGTTATCAAAAGATCCATATTCCATAATTGTGAACACTAGAGGAAATATGTGTTTTACTACCCTCTATGATTATTTTCAAAGATAAACTAGATTCCCATCGCTTCACTAGGAATTTTTTTGTTCTCTTGGCTCGTAGACTAGAATTTCATAGGAAAAAAAATGAGAAACCTTTTCCTTCAATACATCTATTTCTAGAATTCAATATGCACCAACATCTTGTGATCATCACAATACCCCTATATTTTCATTCTTGTATGCTCGTGTCAGTGTTATGAAGCCCATTCTAAGGAAAATCCACACAAGCATTGTGTTGGATGTCAATCCATAATAGATCACTGAATCCCCTACCAAAATACGTTCATCTATTCACTTTCATGGAATAGATATTCCACTCTTTCCATTTTGGCATCCCGACAACACCATAATTTCAACACTTGATAACTCCCTTTTTCCCGAGGAAATAATAATTGGAAATATGTGGTTTTTTTCTACAGATAAACAAGTTAAACATGATAGGAATATCATGATACTATAGCGTTATTCCTTTTTATAGTTCCTATTGGAGGCTGGAGGACACTTCTATCTGATTTGGAAGAGAAATCACCCATTTGTGAGTTCATGAAAATTAAATAGTCCATATTTAGTGAGGTATCAATGGTATCAAAGATCTCAGACTGTTGATTTTTGAGAATGGATTAAATGAAGGAGGGACTATACCTTTCTTATTCAAAGGGAATGTATGACGCGTGATATCCGGGGAGGACAAGGGGAGTCATGACCTAATTTTGAGGCCATAAAAATGATCTCCCTATGACCCACAATCCAAAAAGAATGATGCATAATAATTGGGAGATAATTGAGAAGATTCTACCATAATCTCAACACTTTACCCCTTATAGACTCAAGGTTTGGTCTATATTTCCTCATAATGAACTTCCCCAAAGGGAACTACCTTCCAGGACCTCCTGTACTAGACCATCCTAGAGACAACACATAGTTCCTTACACATTGTGAAGACTAAAACCCTTATCCTCCACAAGACTGACCATTATCTTCCATAAATCCCATTGAAACCTCCCCTCACCTTGTGAGTCCCAAATAAATTTAGAAAGGATTGCCTCAATTTTCCCCACAATGGTCTTTGGCACCTTTTATATCTACATTACATGAATTGGCATAGAGGTGAGGAAAAAGTTGACCAAATTCATTATTCCTCCAAAGGATTGGAAATGTGTTTTATAATTATTAATGTGATTGGTGTTTTTACTGATTACCCCATCATATTGGTAGACGTGAATCCTTCGCAAAGAGATGGGGGCTACCGGGTACTCCATAGGAAACTATTTTTTTTACTGAAAAATAGAATGTCTTCCATATTCCCCCATTATTTTAGAACAAATCACAAAACTATAAATGCAGCTCTTACCTCTATTTATTATCTCCCCTTTCCACTTCCAGTATTATTATAACAATTTATTCTAGTTACTAGTGGATATTCTTCCTCCATTTATGAAAAATATCATATCATCTATGAAAATAAGATTAGAGATCCCATTCTAGTGTCATATTCACTGGTAGTGTTGAATGGTTCCGTTCTGAATATGAGTTCTTATGAGCTTACTGAGAGAATCCTGAGTCAATCTGAACATACTATGAGAAAGAGGCCCCTCCTGTATAATCCCCCATATAGATTTGAAAAAACAAAAATTTATCCCCATCATGGATATTGAGATCAAAGGGGAGCTAAAACACCTTAAAAAAAGACACCTCACCCAATTGTTGAAGCACATACAACTCATAACCGCTAATATAAAACCTCATTCTAGCCTATCATATGCCATTTCCATGTCAATATTAATAAATAAGTTAGATCCATGGTTATTTAAATTCCAGAACTATATCATTTCCTAGGAAAGACCAACCACGCCGTACGAGGACCTTCCTTTATAAAGCCATGTTTCTCAAAAGATACCCATTTGAAAAGATAAGTCACTAGTCTCTTGTTGATGAAAATTTCCAAAATATTATAAGATACGTTACACTTGCTAATTGGCCTAAACTAGTGATGATATGTTGGATATTTTACATTAGTAATAACTATTAGAGTGGTTTCAAAAACCACCATTGGTAGTTAACCCTCGAAAAAATAATCCTAAATTTCTTTGGATAGATCATATTTGATGAGTTCATAGGAGCCAACATAGAATGAGACTAGGAATCAATATGGCCCTAGGGAAGTATTCTTGTAAAGGGAGACAACAACATCCCAAATTTACCGCTCATTAAGACTACACTTGAAGAAGTCATTAGTTAAAGGAAGGTTCACACATGGAATGTACTCAACTATATTGAAGTTTCCACATATGTACCCTCCTTGCATGCAAGGATTGACATCAGAAAGTATGGTTTTTAAATAATCCTCATCCTTACTTCCCAAAACTATTGGGTAATTTGAGAAGGTACCATCATCCATGAGTATAATTGGGATAACTCTCCACCTCATTTATTTTATACATGACTATAATAACATAGTATTTTTGTATCCCTCTTCCAACCTATTAAATTTGGAACTATCTTGTTCTAATATTTCTTGTTCTATAAAATAATAAAAAAATAGTTATTTTTATGAACATGTTTGTTGAAAAAACTATCGTCATACCCCTTCTCTAGAAGGGTTTTAATTCTTTCAATCTCATTCTTGAGTCCACAAATTTCACTAGAATGAAGAGGTATACTATCATACCAAACTGGTAAATCTCCCTTTAGGCGTCCTTACTTATTATGAAATCAAATAAAATATCTACCTTTCACTTTTTTAGTCAAATATGTGATCATCAAAATATTATACTCGAGTTAAGAGATCCTTCTGTTGGAAAAGAAGATGCAATTGTTTCCCACATCCATAGAATCCATGTTGATGAGTAGTGGAGAATCATATGAGATCAAACAAACCACTTGAGTAACCATAGATTCATTGACATGTCTCATGAGATAAATCAAATGGCTAAATTATCAAGGTTTTTTTGTATAACTACCTATCGATTAAACCATCCTAGTGTATGAATTTGGCTGTGTAGATATCATGATTATTGATAACCAAATGTATAATATAATTCATTTTATTTATTTATTATTCAATAATTATTATCCATGAGGTTATTGCATTGATATTAGAATGTATACATTTCATGCTCAGGTTATGGATTAAATGGTTTTTTTCAGTTACTGACCTTTCCATATTTATTATACATTTTTTACTTGTGAAAAATTACATTATTATTAACCCTTACTGAATATTTTAAATGCCCCTAACTTTATTTCCTTTCTCCATTTTATAAAGAAGAATTATTTTAATGAGTTTGAGGGATGTAGAAAATTCACTTTTTTAGGTTTTATTTTTTATTACTAATGTAAAATGGGTATCATGTATGTATATTTCTCTCCTATTATAGTGAAATGATCTATTCTTTAGGATTATATCACTTATATCTATTAAAATGTAATAGAGTAGACTATAACGTTGGGTTTCTAGAGTTGGGGTATTTACAATTGTTATCAGAGAATGTTTAGTAGAATCCTAGGGATTCAAATTTAGGGAAAAAAGATTAGGGAACATAACATTATAACTATGTTTTAAGATATTTCTAGGTATAAGATAACATCAATTTTTTTTCAAGATAGATAATATATGGTTTTCCATATTATAAATCCATTTATGGATACTTCAAGTGGATGTGGTTTTGGAATAGATTCATATAGAAGTAATAGACTCCAAAAGAGTTGGACGAACATATCTCAACTATTATTCCAGTTCATGTAGAATGTGTCTTTATTATGCACCATGTTTGAAACTCTTAGGGGATATAATGGGATTAATTCATATTTTATTTAAAAATAACTATGAAATATTTGGAAATATTTTAATGATATTACCAAAGAAACCAAATTTATGATTCCGAGATTAATAATGTATGAATTTTCAATTTATGTTATGTGTCACATCCAATTTAGAATTATATATTATGGTTTAGAATTCATACAATTTTGAACTAATTCATTATATGTAATTGCTTTGAATAATTTCTTAGAAGAAAGAAAGATATTGATACATATGTTTAGTGTATAAATTCCCCTAATGAGAAAGATAATACCACTAATGTTGGGGCTGAGCAGATAATGGTTATATTAGTAAAGTTGATCCATTTAATGAAAAATAATCTTAAACATATGAGGAAACAATATGTAACATGAAATGATACAAATTTATTGAATCATTTCCTATAATAAAAACTCTTATGATTTAGTATTAATACTAATCAAGTGGTCACTAAGAAATGGATTATATCCCTTGAAAAGATATTCTGGCCTTGGGATATGATGAAAAGGAAAAGGTTATACTTGTAGTACATTGTATCAAAGGTGATTCTGATTAGTGGTGGTCGTTGAAAAATATTACTAGGGAAAAGAAGAAATATAACATATGGAATGAAGAGATTTTGAAGAAATATTCTTCAACAAGTATTTACCTCTTAAGAAAAAAACTAAAATGGAGAGAAAGTTATTTAGCTTAAAGAAAAAGGAAGAAGAAAGTGTTATAGAGTATGAGTCTAACTTTAAAATAATATCCAATTATGATATGGATTACTCATGTTATACAAAATATAAGAATAACATTTTCTTTGAAGGGATTAATCCAAATCTCTAAAGGGGACTAGTTTCTCAAATTTTCTCATCATATAATGAAATATTTTTATACACCATCAAAAGGAAAAGGTTTTAAAAATTTTACATATTCAAGTTAAATTAAGAGAAGACGTAGTCAGCTAAAAAACAATACAAATGAAACATTTCAAAGAAAAAGAAGAAAATTAATCAATTTACATCATTTGAAAATTATGGAAATAAAAATATAAGAATATGATTAAAGAAAATGAGAGTGTATTCCAAGTGTAGAGAAAAGGGTTATCTAGATAATAAATTCATGATAAACAAAGATATAACTACTATCAAATCTGTCAAATATATTTAAATATAAAACCATTGAATCAAATATCACAAACATCTAGGGAATATACCATAGAAGAGTCCAAGGTGAGAAGACCAAGCTTATATGATCACTATAATCGAGGTTGAAGTTCCAAAATATGTGGTGTAAAGTACATTAATCATAGACTCAAATTTTTTAATTATTTATTCTATTTTGATTAATAAAAATATTTTATATCTTCCATATTTTCCAATAAAATTATAATTTTCCCTATCACCTTAAGAAGAGAGTTTTCAGTCAAAACTCTTTGTGAAAATCACACCACTACAAGGATGTTTCAACTAGTTACCCTTATAACACCTAAAATGGCCTATTTTTTACCTTTAATATTACACCTATGATTTAATTTGATATATATTGGGTATGGAATAGATTTCAAAATATTTTGAAAAAATTATTGTAAAGAGAAGTAAATTAAGTTTCTTGATGAATATGTAGAATTCATTATCTTTAAAGTAGAGACTTCATCATCAGGGTCATGTCTAGATCCACCCAAGTAGTAATTCTAAATTATATTCTTAGAGAAAAAAAGATGACACAATATATGGATGGAAAAATAATAAAAAAACTGAGTATGTTCCTATTTTATAAGAACACATTGATGTATTTCCAAAGGAAGGATTTGAAAATCCACCAGAGCATGAAGTTGAGTTTTCAATTGACTTAATCCTTAATGCATAAACAATATCAAAGACTCAATATAGAATGAATACAATGTAATTAGTGTAGTTGAAGAAACAACTAGAGGAGTGTGTGATATGGGATTAATTTGACCTAGTTTTTCACCTTAGAGAGTACCTTTTTTATTAGGAAGAAAGATTGATCTGGGAGGCTCTGCATTGATTATAGAGAAATCAAAGCTATTGTGATAAAGGACAAGTATCCTCTAGTTTGTATTTACGACTTATTTAATCAATTTTATGGAGCTCAATATTTTTCATATATTGAACTTCATTCTAGGAATCATATATTGTGAGTAATGAAATAAAATATTACGAAGACATTATTACATATGAGGTATTAATATTTTGAGTTTACAACAATGAAATTTGGATAGGCTAATTCAACCTCTATTTTTATGGATGTAATGAATATATTATTCAAGTAATATATTGATAATTTTGTTGTGTTATTTATTAATGATATCTTTTTATATTAAAATATCTATGAGGACTATTATAATCACATCGGTATGATTTTTGAGACTCCTATAAGAAAATATTTTTATGGGAAATTTTTAAAGTCTGAATTCTTGATTCAAAATGTTTCTTTTTTAGACCATATTACCACTATGGATGAACTATATGTTGAAAATATGAAGACACTGGCATCCCAAGACTGTACTACACCAATGAACATAATTGAGGTAAATAGATCCATTATTTTAATAGGTTACTATTAACAATTTTTTCAAAATTTTACCTGGTTGGATAACCTGTTAACCAAGATTACACGTAAAGGGGTTAACTTCACATGATAAAAGAAACATGAAGAATGTTTTGATGAATTGAATTTAATATTTTCCAATGCTCCAATTTTGACACTACCATCCTAAACTGATGTATTTTTTATATATAGTGATGTATTGACAAAGGTAATTTGTGTTGTTCTTATAAATAATGACAAATTTATTTCATGTGATTTAATGAAATTGAAGACTGATGAATAAAACTATCAAACTCATGATATTTAATTGTAATACATGATCTTTTCTTTGAATATATGGATATAATATCTTAGTGGTGAATGATATGAGATATACACAGATAATAAGATCCTAAAATACATATTTTCATAAACATTGGTAAACATTAGGGTCTGGTGATGGATTAAACAAGTCAAAGATTATAATTTATCCACAAACTACAACCCAGTGATGGAAAATAAGGTTTCATATACATTAAATAAAAAATATTCTTAGGATCTTAAACAAAATGAGGATTGATATAGATCTCATGTTCATGGATCTAGTAAATACATATATGGGAATTATTATGAAAGGGGAGATATCCCTCCATTTTCAAATGGTTTCCAATAGATATTTATTGGAAAAGATAAAAAGTTCATAACCTAGTGGTGATAATTATAAAAATAGAATTTAGGCTGTGAATGATGGAAAATTGGTAGACTTTGTTTATGAAAATGGAATTAGGAAATTTGTAAAGAGACAATGTGTTCTATATATACAAGATCTAAAATGGGAATTATTGGATTATTTTCATTGATAAAATTTATTTATTTATCCTAGTATCACTAATATTCATATAGAATTGAGGGTATATTTTTAGTGTAATAATATGACGTATGAAATTGGGGATTATTGTGGACACTATGAAATGTGTTCCATGCACTTTCCATAGAGTAATGATATTATTTTCACATAGAAAAAAATGTCAATTATGAGTAAAGATGTTTTCACCATGAAGGAAGATGATGAAGTCTAGATCTCCATGTGCTAGAATACTACCACATACCGATGGATAAGTGGAATGATTCCCCCATCCATGAGTAGGTAGTATATTTCAATGATCGATGATGAAAAGGTTTCAAAACATTAAATTCAATTTTCGAGTTTCTTATGAGATGACATAGTGTTTTTACCATCTCAAGAAGTGTATATATCTTCAAGACCATTGATTTTACTCATCTCAAAGATCAAATAGGCTTACAGATCAAATGTTATGGCACTCAGAAGAGTGATAAATTTCATAAAGAGGAACTATGTGGAGGACATATGTGAAAATATAATTTCTACACCCCCACGCTAAAGAGCTATGCGGAGGACCTACATGGAGGACCTATGTAGATAACTTCCCTTCGACTAGGTCCTCTCTATGCCTATAAATAGGACCCTTGGTCTCTCCATTTCTGAGGTGGAAATGGTTGTAAGAACTTCTGAAGCTCCCATTGCATAGCTCCTTTTCCCATGTTCTCTAGAACTCTCATGTAATTTTACAAAACATGATAGAAGATATAATTAAAGGGTTAAAAGTGGTTCAAAGTCTAATAAGGGTCTTGAACATGTAGTGCTATGCGAAGGACCTGTGCAGAACACCTTAGTGAATCGCCTGGAAGACACACCTTGGCAGAGCACCTACACGGAGCACCTGCATGACACACCTTGGCAGAGAACCTTCGCAGAGAACCTAAGAAGGGAACCTATGTGGAGCACCTATGTGGAGAACATGCATGATCCCACTGGTTCATATCGTGGTAGATACACCCCTGCACCCCCACTCGGGTTCAGTGCTAACCTAAAGTCTCGGCCCTTTGGGCTGGTCCCTTTGCATCTTCCAATGACCCCCATGAAAGATGGATAGTTGCACTACGAAATTTTTGGGTATGGTCGATGAAATTTTCCATTGTGCCATTTATGTGGCCCAACATCCATCCTTAGAATACCATGATTTGATACCCTCCACCACTGTAAAGGAATTGTATTGTGTTGACTTACTCCTCTTGGTTCCTTTCACATGTTATGAGTTTGGACTCTCCTAATGGACCCCGTGAGTACCCTGAGTCGATAAATTCCTCAATAAACTCCTAAAACCTCATAACGTGACTCATATACCAGGTTAAGTCTCAAATGGGAATCCTTATTAGGAGTAATCCCCAACCAATCTAAAAAATGAAAGCCTTCCTTGTGTAAGACCCTAACTTTTTCAAGTATATGTTTTTTGTTTTCTTCCTATATTCTTCATTCACCTTCACTCCTTCCTTAGATTGGAAACTTTTCAGTTGTAAATATAATAGAGGGAAGTCTCATATCCTCACCCTCTCCCACCATCACCACTATCGGCACATCCTCCTCCACCAGCGGAGGAGGAAAAGTGGGGGTGCATTTTTTGAATCTTTGACATCCTATTATTTCTCTCACTGATCATGACTCTCGTGGGATTAGAGATTTTTCATGATCACATCATTTGAAAAAACACCCAATAATGAACTATGATTCCCACCATTATTGGGATATGTAGGAAACCTTATTAGGGCCTGATCTCATTGAATTTCCTCTTCAGAAATCGAAGCTCAATTCCCTCAATCCAAGCATCCTCCTTAGATGTAGGCCCCAAATTAATCCCCCCTAAACTCTTGAACATTGAGAAATATGATTCCCACCATAAATGGGATATATAGGAAGCCTTCCTAAGGCCCGATCTCCATCTTATTTCATCCATAAATGGGCATCCTACTTAAAATTAAGCCCAAAATTAAACACCCAAATCACCAAGGAACCCTTTTTAGGAAGTATGACAAAAATAATTTCTCTCAATGGACTATACTATCGAAAGAGATTAATCAAACTATGTAGGATTTGGTTCCCATCCAAATGGGATATATAGGAAGCATCTCTGAGGTTCAAAACCTACAATTCAAATCAACCCTATTCTTCCCGATCCATATTCCCAAGTAGGTCTAATATTACATGGAAACCCATACAATTTCTAAGTTCCATGGGCTTCTTAGGAATAAGTCCCACACCAAACCTTTAATAAGTACCTTTTTCTTATATTTCCTTACCAAATGACCTTAAACTGTATGACTAGATCCTTATCAAATGACCTTAAAAGGTATGATGTGTCCCATTAATAGGCACCAAACTACGAGTGTTCTAATTCCTTTCATAAGGATACATAGGTATTCCATTTATGGGTATGATCCTGACATCCAAACATACCTTCATCACCCAAGATGACAATAAATTCCAGATTTCCCCACTGAGTGGCTTAAAAACAAGTATCATTATAACTATGGTTAAAAGAATATCTAAATAGTATATGATAGGATACATTTGATAAAGAACATCAAATACATACATATGTCTCTTTTAATGAAAAAGATTGAATATATATGGATGAATCTAAATTTTACGCATGCTAATAATTGATTTCAAATTACAAGGGAAACCTATGTTATACTTGGTTAATTAATAAGGATTCATGAAAATATCTCAAATCTATAAGAGAGTCCCGGAGTAGACAATAATTCCCCCCCAAAAGGGTGTGATGAGTCTGACCTCTCATCCTATCAAACAATTCATGTTCTTAAGTATCATAAGTTCAAAATCAATGAATTTGTGCCTTTGAGAAGTAGGTCCCTCTTGTTTAAAGTGCTTTTGGATGTTTTTGGTTTCCTAAATAAATCCAATGGAAACCACCTACATGCAGTGATTCCTAACCAGCAAACACATTCCAAGGAACTACAAAACAATTATGTATCTAGATTCTTTGTTTTTCGATAGGTGAAAGCTGTTATAAAATATACCAGACATTTCACGCAACTTATACCTATTTCTATATGGAGATGTGATGATATTACTATGGGGGTTTTCACTGGATTACCAAATACACATAGCTATAATGATTAAATATGGGTTATTGTTGACAGTGTTACAAAATATACTCATTTGTTTCTATAACATAAGATTTAACTCTTGATCACCTTTCATGAAACTATATTAATAAAGATACAATACTTTATCGAGTACCAATTTCTGTTGTTTTTGATTGTGATCAAATATTTACATCAAAATTATGAAAAATCATTAAGAAGGCTCTTGATACTGAGTTTCTTTTGATAATAAATTATCACACTTATATCAATGGAATGTTCAAAAGTACTATTCAAACAATATAAGGCATGTTGAGGTCGTGGTAACTTTAATTTCAATTTATGGGGGATAATAATTTACCTATAATAGACTATTTCTAAAACATAGCTTCCATTAAAGTATTAAAATGGCACCACATGAATCATTATATGGAAATATATGTCATACTTCAACTTGTTGGGATGAAGTTTGTGAAATAAATCATGTAGGACTAGAAATTATTGAGGATAAAATAAAAAAGTAATTAATATCCAAAACCTTATTAAGGAATATCAGACCAATAAAAAGATTTCATTTATAACCATAGGACGTATTCTGTAATTTTATGTGGGATATCACGTTTTCTTGATTTTATCTCTAGGGAAGAGTGTTAGAAGGTTCAATATGAATGGTAAACCGATCCCCAAGTAAATAAAACCTTTTTAAATCTAAGAAAGAATTAGATTTATTGATTATCATTTGTAAATTCCACAAAGTAGCCCTAAATTACATGATGCATTACACATATCATTGGTAATCAAGTACATTCCATACCCAACACATGTTCTCACCTCTGATGAAATAGAATTGAAACCATATATATGTTAGTGTAAAGAGCCCATCCAGATTCATGACACAAGAGATAATATATTATGGAATTATAAAACATGACCGATAAAGGTACTATGGTGAAATCATAAAATTGATAAATCAAAATGGGTACAAGATAATGTTATGAAGAATAACCACCAGCTTTTTTATAAAGTAATATCCATAAAATTTTTGAGGGAAATAATTTTATAGGAGGGAGGAATATAAAACATGAGCTTAAATTATAGTAAGTGAAAATTAAATTTTAATTAAATTATAATACAATTTAAATTTCAATATTTTAAGGTACACAAATTCTAATTTTATAGGATTAATATATATTTTGAACATAATAAGTAAAAATAATCTAAGAATATTTTTTTTTGAAATTTTATTTTATAAATAAGATTTTATAAATAATAAAAATGTATTATTTAACTATTAATCATTTTATTGATAAAAATGTGTTATAATAAGTATAATTTTAAATTTATTTACTTTTAATTTTTTAGAAATAATGATAAGCTCATTTAGAGGTAGAAGGAGATATTTTTCAGATAACTGTTAAAAAAGGCATAATGTCATTCTATTTTAATTAATAAAAATAAAATATAATGATGAATGAATTAAATAATTTTTATTTATTATATATCTAAATATATTATTTTAAATAAAAATAATTATTATTACTATTCATATATTTAATTTAAGACATCTTATGATTGAAAAATGAATTTCTTAAAAAACCGTTTTTCGACACGTTTTGCAGGTATATTTTTAAAATAAATTCTTCCACTTCGATGAATTTAATTTGATAAAATATATTTAATATTTTGAATCATAATTATAAATTTTTATTAATAATTTCAATTTAATTTTTTTCCTCAATTAATAATAAAAATTGTAAAAAAATAATTATTGCGATTAAGGTTAAAATGGGTTTATCGAGGGGTTAACCTAAAAAGGAAAGGGTTGAAAGGAAATAAAAACTTTATTAAATACCATTGGTTGGTTATGAGTTTACCCTATCATTATCACCTTATCATATGATAAAATTTTCACCATTTTTACAAGAATGTTACTTGACATTGTTGAAAAACATTGAAAAATTCCAAGTGTGCCACTCACCTAAATTATAAAAGGGAACCGCCTCTGATCAATTCTTCACACATCTTAATCCATTTATCTTGAAAAAAACTACCAAAATATATTCCAAATGTCCTCATAAATATTTTCTATACTATTTACATACCAAAATATGAAACCTAGTGTCTTAATAAGAGATATAATGGAGGTTTTTCTAAGCAAAGGTAATTATGTTCACCAAGATCTTTGTTTTTTAATTATTCTTTTACTACCTTCAATTATGTCCTAATAGTTCCAATATAATAAAAAATTTATTTAATATATACTTATATTTTATCATGTTTATGGAATAATATTTATCAATCTCATTCTCCATCAAATGAGAAACAAACCCAATTCTCGTGTGTATAGCATACTACTGCAACGTGGACTGATGTAATTTGTTTTATATCACCAACTCCAATGAATAGAAATAAAAATAAAAATAAATAATATACATGGTAATTATGAAATGATATTTATTCTTTAAAATTATATATCATCCACTATATTACCATTTCACTCATTAAGTAAATGATAAAATCACTTTTAAGTACACATGACCTACCCTCTCCACGAAGTAATGTGATTTATTTTCCATGTCCAAATTTAAAGAATAATTATAAGAAGATATACAATGAAAAAGTATTATATTTTTATAATAAATATAATTATTGATATTATGAAATGATATCCTATTCATAAGAATCAAAATTTCTGTTGAGAAACTTGCATGAAGAAAATAAAGTAGTTAACACCCGAAATAATTGTAATAATGAAATATTATTAACAAATAGGTGACAATATTATATAATAGGATCATATATATTATTATAAATATTAATATGGTATGGATATAAATTAATAATATTTTTTAAACCATTATTCATGAGTAAAAGAAATATTAAAATAATGGGAATCATGATGTAAGGGGTTTCATAACATAATTACTTTTCATTTGGTTATATTACTTATCCATTTTCTTTGGTATAGTAACATTATGTTTGTAATGAGTTTTAATTATTTTATTTTGTATTTAGAAACTTTTATGCGTTTTTACATTTTATACAAAATAATAAATTCATTTATTAATTTTAATTACAACATTATGATCTTTTTAATGGATTTTGTTTCAATTTTTATGCCACTATGAAATATTAGATATTAAACACCTATTAACATTTATGTTGTGTATATAGTTATCCATTTATTTATTTAACATAAACAAATATTTATTCATGTTGATTAATGTTTCAATGTATGTTTATTCATGCACGGATTTAAAATTTAAATGTTACAAAAAAGGTAATGATTTATTTTATAATCACATCTTTCATTTAATATTTCATTAATTTTAATTGATGGAATCATATAATTCATAATTTATTAAATACATATATTTTCTTATCCTATAGATATTTAAGGATTTTGTTTATTTTAATTTAATATTTCACTAATTTTATTTTGTATATAACAAAGAAAATTTTAAAATAAAACCTGATCTTATTTCTCTTTTCAATCTGTTATATTTTTCTTCTATGTCCATATTTTTCCAGATTTTTTTAAAAAGGTCATTTTATTTTATAAAATGATTTATTATTAAAATTTTATGTTATATTACACTTTTTAATAGTTGTTGAAGGAATAATTATAATATTGTTTGAAAGGTCCATTTTTTAATTTCTTTACACAAAGTCAAAAGGAATGTTTTTATAAGGTGTAATGGGACTTCCCCACCACCGTAATAGTTTTATGATATTTATCCTATTTTACATGTTTTTAGTTGTTTTAAAAATAAAATAATTGAATGAAATCTTATTTTAATATTTCACTTCCATTTTCATTGTTTTTATAGAGTACATGATTTTATTACACAATCTATATTCCTGATGAACAAATGTTTATATCTTATCTATTATTAATTTTGAGGCTATTAACATTACTTCAAAGCATTAAATTTCTAATTATCATTGGATATAATATTTATCTTAAATATTTATATTATATATATCATGGATATTATTATTTCCTAAAAAATATACCATTTTTACATATGTTTTTTTATAATGAAAGTCATTTGACTGATTTGGAGAAAATTTTGATAAATCCATATTATTTAAAAAATATAGATTTTTATTGATAAGGAATACTTATTATATATTGAATTAGTCATTCAATATATGAGTAATTTATTTTACATGGAGTAATAGGTGGGTCTCAATTATAGATAGTCTATGATGCATCGACATGTCTCATGATACAAATCAGTTGGCGTAGTTAAATGAGGATTTTTTGTGTATACGAACAAATCAATTAAAATGTCCTAGTGTGATGTATTTGTTGTATAGATATCATGATTTATGAGATAATGATGCCCAATATTGTTATTTGCCTTCAAGTATTGTTTAATATTATTATCCAAGAGATTATGAAACATATATTATCCATAGACGCATTTTGTGCCACAGTTATTGATTAAACGAAACATGTTTTTTTTGTTATTTACCTATCCATATTTATTAATACTTATTAAAATGTGATTGTTTTTACTTTAAATAATCCTTAATGATAATTTGATCTCACTGTTACTTTTTTTCTTTTCCCCAGGTTATAAAGAGTTAATCTTTGAATGAGTTTAAAGGATTCATAATGGTCAATTTTGTTATGTTTTTCTTTTATTCATAATATAAATGGGTACCATGTATGTATCCAGCTCTCTAAGACTACTAATCTGATCGGTCCTTTTGGATTAATTCTATTTAATCATCAACCAATGTAATAAATTAGACACCAACTATAGGTTGCTAGAGTTTGGGTTATTTTAATATATTCCTTCAAAAAAATGATTATTCTTAAACTTATCCGTCCATAATGATAAACTTATCATTTAAATTATAGTCATATGAAATATTCATACCCTATAGAGTTATTTAATCTTGGATCTATACCAACTATGATAGCATGAGAGTAGTACACTCAGTTCTGGTGTTAAAAATGTATTCTTTATATACTGGATTTAATACTAACTAAAATTGACCAAAAATTAACCATCCATAATTAGAATATCCATAGACAACATTGATTCAATTACATACCCATGAAATTTTAGGTTTTGAGTTTTATGGAATTATGAAAAACTGTTTACATAAGAAAATTAATATCTTTATACTCAAATGGGTGTTTTACCATTGTACCAAGATTATATTGTTTCGTAAAAAGACTTCAATATATCCCAAAAAATTATCAACACATGAAACCCTTTAAGAAAAATATTATATAATATCATTCTTCATAACCTTGGGAAAATGGAAACATTCAAAAGAGTGAGCCTATATACTTACTAATATACAACGTGTGAGATATTAATTGATGATCATATGAATGTATAAGATAAAGATAAGGGTATTATATCATGATCATAACTTAAAAATTTTATACCCAATCTTTAATAGATAATAAATTCGGAGTCATGGAATAACTGTTTATAATTCTAAAATACATGAGTCTTAAGAATGATAAATAAAAGTTAATAAATCATGATCCATGTGAGTATATCATATACATAAGAACATGTCATATGATTTTTTTGGTACAATCATTAGAATATAAAATAATTTCATTAGTCAAGGATCACATCAAAGACTTCCATACAAGATTAGATGCACTCCCTATTACATCATTTTTTTAGTAAAGGTTCACTCCCAAGACTATCATTCTGAAAAGATTTACTAAAAAAACGGGGTTTAATCCCCATTATAGTAGATATTATCTCTGGAGATATAAATATTTGTATAATTCATTATGGGGATATATAATTCCAATCCCACAAAAAAATAATGAAATAATACATACGTGTACCATAAGATCAAAAAAAATTCTTCATATAATCATAAAAAACCCATGGAAACGAAGAATGTTTAATAAATATCTAATCGTCACATAATAATAATCCATTTAGAGAACATAAGTGGATGGTACCGTATTATCATTCATTATCTCATCATATCTTAATTAACATATGTGAAAGAATTGAGTTCCATGTAATCATCCTAATACCATCATAATCATAATTGATTTAGAAAAGTGGATGACATCATAAGATCATATCCCACGTAAAAAATACCAATACTTAAATAATGTTGAAATAGATTAAAAATATCTTTTATAAAAGTATTTATTATATGCTTTGAAAATCAAGAGAAAAAATTATTTTACTCAAAATCTTTTAAAATTAAAAAATAAAAAAATATTAAGAAATATGTTTTTTTAAAATAACCATGGAAAAATATAGAGGAATCTTCAAACCAATGAGTTTTCATGACAACTGTAAAATTTATTTGAATAGTAAAAGTAAAAACAATGATTCCTTTTACATTTTTTTTTAAATATTTAAAATTAAACCATTTAAAAAATTACTAGAAAGTACCTTTCAATCATAATTAAATAATTTAAAATATATTTTAACATGAATTTAATTAATAATCGGATAATATAAAAATAATTTTTTGAAATAATTTTAGATAACCATGATGTGAAGGATAAATATTCTTGACTAAAATTAGAATTAAGGCTATTTTTTATTAAAAACAATTATTTTTATTTTTAATAATAAAGAGTGGGTAAATATAAGATAAATATGAAATCAAAATAAATAATCAGTGGATAAGAAAATATACGGGGTTTAAAGGATAATGATCATATATTTCCCCTCAATGTAAAGTTAATATATGAAATCCTGAAAAGAAATTAGATTACATCATAAATCCCTTACCGCTTTGGTAAAATCTAAATAAAAACCTCATAAAAGTGGGATCTTTATATGGATTTGAAAATCAATATAGATTTCAATAGAATAATCATAAAATTAATTCATCTGAATTATATACACCACATAAATGAAATAAGTGGTGAATATGGAATATGTATCATGAAAATAAAAGTGATTTGAGAAACCCTTACATCATGTTCTATATTTCTTCCTAGAAGTTCAAAACTCATGTATAATAAATATTTATTTATTATACATCTTTTACCAAACCATATTAATATTACTATATATCATTCCCTTATAATTTAATATTATTCTTTTATTAATAATTCATTATTAAAATCGTTATTTAGGTGAAAACTAGTCTATTTTACTCCCATGTTTCGATTCAAAAGTTCAAGTAATTTCACCTTGGTCATGGTTTCATGATCTTCAAAATCATAACAATTTCATAATGATAATATTTATTGATTATATACACTTTTATATCTATCTATAAAATGTGGTGATACAAAATGAATCACATCACTTCATGGAGACAGTAGTCCGTACGTATGCATGAGTGATGTTTCCACTTTTTTATGGATGGAATAAAATATAGGTATATAGAAATTAAAATTTCCATTTTTTTCATGAATATAATATATATTCATTAAATCTATCCTTATTACAATCCATGTAATGAGGAAATAAAAAACTATTTACATCACTTTGGAGAGGTGGTAGTCCACACAAACACACGAACACAATTTTTTTATTTTCTTATATTTGGGAATGTAATATGGTAGATAAAATATTATAATTAGAGTAAAACAATTATGTCATAAAAAACATATATTAACATTAAATATATCATAATAATTATCCATGAAAGTTGGTGATGGAAAATGATATGCATTGATTAGTAGAGACGGTAGTTCATATGGACACATGAGCGATGATCCCATTTCCCATTGAGATGGAAATGAGATGAAAAAGGTTTTCAAATGAACATAATAAAATTTATCTATATATAATATTTTTTTTTTATTTTATATATTTGTAATATGATATTGATATGATTTTGAAGAAGAAACAAACCTGAAATCACTCGATTAAGTGTTATACACCTACTTTAGAAAACCACCATTAACTTACAACTTAATCCTTCAAATTTTGGAATTATGTAGAGACCATAGAATATATCATGTTTAAAATTAACATAGGAATTTATTTTTTTATGGATTTTATGAACTAAATGGCTCAAAGAGTTTGATTAAGTGAGGGGAGGAGGTTTCCCTTTTTAATTGAGGTGGGTGATAAACATATAAATACATAAAATATTAATATATAATTCGCATATAATTGATGTAAAATGGGTAAAAATTAACTTATGTTGAATGATAATGAAGATATTTCCAAAATATAATCTAACAATAAAATTTATACAGTTATTTGGTCATTTGAAACATTAACTTTTGGTTTGACCCTTTTGTTAACCCTATCTAAGCTTAATTGAAGTAAAAAATGCTACACACTATGAGGGTCATGAGAGTAACTTTAAAAATGAAAAGTTTAATAAACATGAACCGTGATCGATAATATCTAGAATTTTCCATACACTTGAATTGATAATTTTTTTTATAATTTTTTATGATTTTAAAATAATTTTGAAACACTAAATATAACTTATGATAATTTACAATACTATTCACTTATCTTTACATTAATGGAACCAAGAAAAAAATGTAATTGATATATAAAATAATTTAAAATAAATTATAAATTATAATTATCCATTAAATTCTTGGTATATCGTAATTCATTAAAAAAGTTTTACATTTATACTAGCTGCACAAGTTTTGTATTAACAATGCATAAAGTGTTCAATGTAATTATAATAACAAGAAAAATTAAAAATAAATTAGTAAAATAATAATAGACTATTTATATTCAAAATAATTGTTTATAAATTTTAATTTCCTCTTTTTATCCCTATGAATAAATATTATAGATGTTAAAAGATAGAGAGTGACATTTTTTTAATTTTTCTCTACTAAAAATAATATAAAGATCATAATCAAATTTAATTGGAAAATAATTACATAATATTCAATTTAGGATACCTATGTGATAATTAAAGCCATAAAATGAAATAAATGCATGTTTTGGGTTGTTTTTGATAACTTACACTATAGTTTTAACCTTAATTAACAAGTTTTACCCATTACTATGGGGATAAACTATTACCAGGGTTACTATTCATTATGAATTAAAATGAAATTAAAATATTTTAAAAATTTTGAGCCTAATGATTTATATTATTGAATAAAATTTTCAACATTCAATTTTTATGTGGAGTAATTCAATTTAAATTTATGCATGCGAAACGCAACAAAAGACATTTTTTTAGAAAAATTCATTTTTAGCGTAAATATGATTTTATATCAAATCAAGTATAATGATAATTTCTATGTAATTATATATATTAAATTTAATTAAATATATCTTAATCTGTTTTATAAAAAATACAATATAGATTGGTAATTTTAAATTACTTTATTTATAGAAAATAAATGAAACTTTCCAAAAAATCAGCATTTTCACTTTTTACTCAAAAAAAAATCCTTTTTGAAAAATAACAAAACATAATTATAATACTATTACGAGATTATGATTTTAAAAATGATGAATTTTTTTCAAATATAATTTCATTAATTGCCATAAATTAATTACAATATCTGTAATTTTTTTAATAAAAACATTTTTTGAAGAATATATATTTTTGAAGGGTAAAGTGAATTTATTCTCATTCCTAACATAATAAACATAATTATATGAATGTTAATTAGGTAATTGAATATATAATCTACTTATTTAATTAAATTCATTTAGAAATAGTGATTAATTTAATCTATTTAGATCAAAATACATTCCACACATAATTTTTTAAAAAAAATATCACTTTTACATTCGAAAGATTTTATCTTGATTTCCAACCAATTGATAATATTTGTATGATTAATATTAATTGTATTGAGGAATTTTTGTACATATATATCATTCTATGGAAATTCTCATTTCTAACCACTAAACCAATGACTATGTCACAATATTCATATTTAAAAAATATTATATCCATAGTATATCACAGTTTGTTGAAGCCTGATGTTACATGTATCACAATATTTCAAAATCAGAGAATATACTATGTAGACATATATTATAAATTTTTGGGGTGTCATAGATATGATGATTCATAATAGAGTGGTGATTGTTTGGCTAGTAAGGGTTGTGGATTATCTTCTTCCAAATGAGGAAATACTCCTACATTATGTTATATGCGTAGTAGAGTGGGTAATAAATAACTATTATGATAGTAATAATTAAATGGGCGATAATAATATGGGTATATGGAAATTACCTAGCTCAAGGATTAATGGTTGGATTGGGAACCTTATTATAGGCCGATATTGTAAGATCTTATGGACAATTATTGAATAGAGGAGGTCGTGGTATCATGGTTCAACAGAATAAACCCTGTTGTTCTCATTAGGGTAGTCTGGGGTCTGTAGGAAAAGGTACAATAATATAATTAGGACAGTTTAATTCAATTTATATCACTCCCATTAATCATAGAGAGGGGCTGTTGACCATTCGAGGTATAATTATGGTCGCATTCATCATAGCTTTGTTCTATTTGATATAGGTGTGTAATATTTATCAATGTATGAGTAGTTTAATATGGATATATGGATCCTTATAGAGTTTTTATATGTGGTTCAATATATTTATACTCCCTTTGGGATGTTATCTGATGGTATTCAAAGATGTCTGAAGTGCGTTATCATGGAAAACAACAATATGGTTTCTAAGATTTCATCATTTTTGAGATATTCAACTTCGATGTGATCCTTAGAATGGATTGAAGGATTTTTTTATAAAGTAAAAAATAATTCAAATACCTAAAGGTTATCATTCACATATGATAAGTCTAATTTCTAAACCAATTTTAAAGAGCGAGATCAATCGGATGGTCATTTTGGACCTGACCATTAGTGGTCAAAAATAGTTCAAAACTATTTTTTGAGATTTATTTTGGGAGATGATTAGAAAAGTCTATTAATATATTATTTTGTTGTTTACTATATCCCAGATGTATTTCATGGGTACTTCTTGAGTTTTCCACTCAAGAGATTGGATAGGATTTTGATTGAACTAATTCCATGAAAAAATTCCCCATTTGTTCCTTAGTACAGTGTATATCTTGATGATCTCAGAGAGATGAAGTTGCATCTTGAATTACTCATGGAGATGGTGTTTAATCACCTAAGAATATTCCCTGGGAGTGTTCCTGTTATATTCTCCAAGAAGGGTGATGTCTCATTGTTTTTATTTATGGATTAACTGAGGATAAATCATGTTATGGTCAGGAACTGATATCTTCTCCCACATAATGATGATTTATAAATTAATTTAGGGGATCAAATTAGTTATATAATATCAATTTTAGTTTGAGATACCATCAACTGCGAGTGAGGCCAATTGATATTAATTTTACTACTTTTATTTTTTAGATAGCCTATAAGATTGTTTTGTAGTTCTATTTACTTTAATAAACTTGTTGATAGTGTTTATGACCCTACTGAATAGGTGCTTCCATGCATATTTGGATTTGTTTGTGATTGTATTTATTGATGATATTATATTTTACTCCCAATTGAGGAAAGATAATTCTAGACATCCATATATTTTCTTGGTAAGACTAAGAGTGAATTAGATATATATGAAGATCTTTAAGTTTCAAATTTATATCAATGAGGGTTTATTCTTAGGGAAGGTAATTTTTTATGTTGTCATATCATGATACCCTAGAAAGATTTAGGTTGTGGATTCTTTGGAGAATCATAAGAACATATTTTAGATCCTTAGTTTCTTGGTATTGGCTAGCTATTATAAAAGATTCATTAAAGAGTTCTCATAATTGGTAGTGTTGAGGAAAACCATGACCAATAAGGGAAAATGTTTCAGTGGTCCAATCCTTGGGTGAGGTAATTCAGGGAGCTTAAGGTAAGGTTGATTTATGTGAAAGTATTGATCTGACCTAAGCCCTATAAGATGTTAAACTTGTACTGTCATGCATTAAGGGCTTGTCTTGGTCAAATTATGATGAATGAAAAGTTAGGGGGTTCCTATGGATTTTTTATGTAATGATGTATGGGTTAATTATTAAAAATACTTATTTATATCTATTTTAAGTGAATTATACATTGAAAATTTTCTATCACTAAATGTTGGGTGAGAGGTCGTTGGTGTATACCAGCCATAAGAGCTTTAGGAATATCTTTTCCCAACATGACCTATAACATCTCTAGATAAGGTGGGTTAAGTATTTTTAGTCTTTTAGATTTGAGATGATATATTCCCATAACGAAGGGAATATTATGGCTAACATGATGAGTAAAAAGACTCATAACTAGGTAGTTAATGAGTCTAGTAGTGAGTGGATGCTAACGAGACTTTTCACTAAGATGCATCTGGATTTCTAAAATCATTTGTGTATAGCTAACCTTACACCTTTGGATTTTTTATCATCAGTATCGAATATGGTGATGGAAAATCAGCTACACAAATCAGGTTATTGAGTTATGAGTGAAAATATAAATAGTGGGGATCAACATATTAGGATGATTATTTGATCCATTTTGTATGAGGTTCAGTTTTGGTTCCAATAAGAATGCATGAGAAGAAAATGTGGGATTTACATGACTCAATATGAGTTGTTATCTGGGGTCTTACCATGATGTATCATGATATTTTTAGGAAATATCACTATGATAGTATGAAGAAGATCATCATGGGGTTGATTTTATGATACTTTACCCATACATGGATTAATTTTGAGCACTGAAAAACCATTGGTATTTTTCAGTCATTTCCTATTACCAAGTGAAAATGGGATAATATGAAAATATATTTCATAATAGGGGTTCTGTGATCACCATAAGTAGATGATTTTATATGGGTTATAGTGGATTTGTTAACTGAGTTTGTTTATTTCATATCAACTAACAAGTATGTCTCAGTTGTTGAGTTGGGATAACTGTATGTTCAAGGGATAAAATACCTTTACATTGATCCCCCATAGTATAATTTTGGATCAGGATGCAACATTTATTCCCTGATTTTGGTAGGGTTCATAGAAGGAATCAGATATATAAGAGTATTCGAGGAATACATACCATCCATGGCCATGGACTGGTGATAAGTATGACCATACTAATTGAGTATTATAGAACATGTTTTTAGTATGTGTCTAGGATTTTACTGGTTCGTTGGAAAATTGACTAGCCTTATTTGAGCACTCATATAAAATAATTATCATGATTTTCTTTAGATTGAACCGTTTGAGGCCTTGTATGGAAATTTATTACAATCACCTCTATTTTTGATAGAGGTAGAGAAATATTATATTATTGGGTTGAGACCTATTGATGAGATTTTAGAGAATATCCAATTGATCTAGAGGAGGTTGAAAACATCAGAGAGTACGAAATGATCATACGAAGACTCGTGATGCAATCCTTTGGAGTTTAAGGTGGGATAATAAGTTTTCATGAAAATATCTCCTTGATTATAAAATTTTTATATATAAAGTTAGGGTAATTTTTCACCCAGCTTCATGGATCTGTATTTAGTTCTTAATAGGATTATTAATGTGGAATATAAATTAGTGACTTTTTAATTATTATGGGCCAAGAATGATGTATTCGATTTGTTTTAACTAATAATATTCCACCCCAATCCACTTATTATTATTTTCATTGACAATGCCAATCTAGATATCGATGATTTATTCAAGGAATGAAGATTTCATATAGTATACTATAGTGAAAAGGTCAAACATGGAAGGTTAGTACCTCTAGTGTGCATGCAATGGTAGGATATGTGTATATAGGCTATACTTGGTAATGTGAGGTTTATATGTGAGTAAATTGTCTTAAGATATTCACCAATTATTCTTGAGCAAACATCTCAAGTAAACGAAGCAATATAGTGGGGAGATTGTAACACCCTAAATATTTTGATGTATGAATCTGTTTAAATGATTTATAAATCATGTTTTATTCGATGGTTTTTGAATATTAGATGGGTTAGTGGAGGATGTGGATTGATTTTTGAGAATATGTACTAGTTTGAAGTTATTTCCCAAATAATATAGATAACAACATGTGCCCATTATCCCATATTGTGTAATCAATGTACCTTATAGTAGGGTGTAACACTTGGGGGGGGGGGGGGTCACTAGGTGAATGGTGACCCTCGTATGGGTACCCGATTGTAGGTGACCCGGTGACTGGGTACCCCATAGTCACCAGGGTAGTTTTTTAATAAGAATTAATTTAATTTAAATTATTTTAAAGGAGATCATATTTATTTGGTTTTTCTAGGTTCAATGACCTCTTACCCCACACCTTGGATTTAGTCCTTCTCTAAGCCTAAATCTCATCCATTCTAGGTCAATATCAATTTTCATCTATCTTGATAGATCATCTCACGTAGGTGTATCACTACACATCCATATATTCTTAGTTTTTCATCACATGTCAATGTTTCTCTCCAATTATTCCATCATTAATTTTTTTGCTAAATTTTAGGGAATTCATTGATTATAGAGGATTCTTATGAAAATACCCAGTGAGTTGGATCCCTATTTATCAGTCTAGATGGTACCTAAATTTTACCATCAATTTATACTTGTTTTTAGGCGGCACATGATAGTTTTTCCACACCAACCATGAACGCTTGATCAAAAAATTATTTAAATTGTTTTTCATAACTCTGTATGAGTAGGGTGATGATGTTTAGGGGAATTATGGACCATATGTGGGTTTTTTATTATTATATTGGATACCAATGGCCATGAGGTCAATCTAAAGTGTGTTAATTATTATATAGTGGGTTCCCTTTTAGTTATGTTATGGTACAATAGACCCTGTTAGATTTCTATCAGCCTCATTAACATAAGATATTTGAGAATACCCTAGAGCTTTATTAGGGTTATCCTCCTAGGGATATAATGAGTTATTATATATATAATATAGCTTATTGGGCATGTATAATGGGTGAATGAACCCATAATTTAATTTAAGTGATCCCAAGGGGAAATTCCTTAAGTGATAAAATGATTATGGTTATGTATACAATGGACAACCTATTTTATATTATACAGATATTGAATATTATTCATATACTTAATTTATTTGTGATTATTTTTATATTTTAAAACTAAAGTGATTAAATTGATGGGAAAAGATACACAATGTTTGAGAGAGATATAGATGTGGGGCTATTTTCAAATTTTCATTTCATTATTTTGAGGCGGAAACAAAATACCATAGGGTTGAGATCACCATATGAATGTGAATCCTTCCCATTTACCTTTTTTATTTATTAATATAGCATCATTATACTAGTGAGTTGATAATATTATAGGAACATGGATTCATTTTCCACTGATCTTACTATTATTCTAATCAAGAGTTGAGAGCATGATGCCTAAGATCATTATATATTAGGTCCATTTTCCTCCTTATCTCCATATTGATATAAAATGATAAATATACCTATGGGTTTATATCTTTATAGATATGGGTTATTTTCACACTAGGTTTACAAAATATTGATATTTCATTAAGATACCTTGTGGATGATATCATGTAGGAAAGGTTTTCCATCCAGTTTCCCCTTATATCATTATAAAATGGTTGAGATTCATGAGAGCTAATACTAATACTAAAATGGGCTCAACTTTATCATAATTGTTCAAGTATTATGATATGTAGTCGATATGAAGTTAGAATGATAATTATATAAACATGGGGAACATATTTATAGTCTTAACATTGTTATATATGGTGGTTAAGACATTGTATGTGTTGTGATACTTATAGGAATGAAACTATACTATCCCATTGGTCTTATGGTTTACAATGATATATTAAGAGATATTACAACACATGAAAAGGTAGGTATGATCACTCCTTGAGTGGATTGTTAAGAACCCACAGGTGTAATATTTATTATTGTAATTTATTGTTTATTATTACTAACATATCACTTTATCCATAAACCTATATTTTTTTATTTTCTAGGGACAACATTTCTGAGGGCCTATTGAGTTGAACTCACACCCTACATGATCATACTAATACACATGAATATTTTATGGTTTGTGATGTAGGTAAGGGAAATTTCCATACTATTTATTGATGAGTTGGAGTTCAATGGTTTGTAGTGGGGGATATGACCATATGGATACTTGAGTTCTATTTTATATCTCCCACTAGTCTATGTTTATTATGTAGCATGTTGTATATGATGAGACCATAAAAAAACCTATTTTATATTTTTACGATTAATGTGAAATTACATTGCTCATTTTATTATAGAATGAGGTATTCTATCTTCTTATGTATGTCCTTTACATGTAATATACATAGTCTAATTTTATTTTATGTTTAAAATTATTATTAGTTCTTACACTATGACTTATTTTTATTTTTACCAGAGACATTATAGTCTCCCAATGTTATGTATAGATCCTTTCCACTTCTCGAAAGAGTCTCACATATAGGGAGGGGTTCTTATGGTATGTAAAACTTAGTTTTACCTTAATAGAGTGTAATCCTGTTAGGGTTGCTACATTTTTAATGTGCAAGATTAATTACCTTTTTTTTTTAAATTCTAAAAGACAGTGAATGATAAGAATATTTTGGTAATAATGTTTAAATAAGAGGTAATTCATATGAAATATAAAACCATAAAAACTTGTAAAATATCAAAATAATTTTTAATCTATTAAGAAGTGGTGATGATATTCACAGAGGTATGATAAATTTTATGACCCCTTCTTATACAGAACAAGTTTCATGGAAAGACATAACAAGGCATGTGAAAGCTAATATTATTAATATAGAACTCACCAAAAGTTTCAATGAATGCCTATGGGTATTAAAAATATAGTGATCATAGAAAATTATAGAAATAATTTTTTTGATGCAGTCATAGGAAGTGTATAATAGTACTATAATGATTGAAAATAATAGAGGAATAAAAATTAATGTATGCAAAAAACAATTTTGGTGGAAAGAAAGTACTAATAACTAACATGTTATTTATTAATGGGATGAGGTATAAATTACTTATCATGAGATAACTATTTAACTCAATGAAGGAAATATTTTTATTAGAAAGTATAAATGGCCTAAGGGGAACATAATTTTTTTTGTTGAAATGATTTCATACCAGTTTCAACATATACACAGGGAAGGTAAGAAACGTCAAGAGTTATGAGAAAGGTTTTTGATAATAATGAGTGTCATCAATCATTTATGGATGATAATTAAAGAAACATGGAGAAATTAGTTAGAATTTGTATTTTTAATTTCTATATAATAATTTAATTAAGATATATATAATATATATAGTCTATCAATATATAGGAAAATTAAAATGTAAATATTTAAGTCAAAAAGAAAAAATTCCAAGGATCTGTTTCACATTTTCCACACAGATGAGTCTATACCAATGAATTAGAATGGAACCAAGAATGAAAGATGAAATGTTTTATTTTTATATTACACAAAAATTTGATATATAGTTCCAATATAACACAAAACTAAATTTCATGACTACACTTATTTATTCATATTTTTATTGAACATCAGTATGAAAGGAGAATAAAAATACTTAAATAATTTAATGACACCAGATAAAAAAATAATCAAATAAATGATAAATAAAAACATAAAATCATTTATAAAGTATATAGTTTTTGAAAAACCTAAAATAATGGGGAAGATGAAAATATGAGGATAGTAATAAATATATAAATAAATATGAAATTGGAAAAAACTTATCCTTATAAGGGGTTTGAAAGAATCTGTCTAGATAATTATTCTTGTTAATATAATACTATGATAATATTTGTGGAAGTTGTTAATAAATTTGAAATTTTCATAAAAAATAATCCAAGTATTAAGTATTTACAAGTGATTAAGACTAGATGTTATATTTTAATAAAGGAAAAAATCTATGGAAGGTATAATGGAAAAGGTGATACAAATATATTATTGGATTATTCAATTAATATAAAGGAATGTAAATTTTGTAAAAAGAGAATACATAATATTATGAGGATTCATGAATAGAATGTAAATGAATATATAAATGATATAGGAAATGTAAATGTTGATCTAGAAGGATATCATAATGATTCAATAAGATCAAAAAAAATTATAACACATGCGAGTAGTGATTTAGAGAATGAATATGATAAGTAAAAAGAGGATATTGATACTAAATAAATTTAAACATAAAAAAGTAATTAATATGAGGGATTTAAATGAATAAAATATCAAATTCATTAAAAATTCCTTATAAAACCAGAAGAATGAAATCAGTTATGGATTTAACATTCTTACCTCAAAATTAAACAAATACATTCTCAAAGGATTCACAGGAATAACAATGTATCATATCTATGGATGGGGAACTTGTTAAGATTTAAAATAATTATAATTGATAGTTAAGGTTCGAGATCCTCAATAGAAAATTTGATTCCACAAAACATTCATGTTGAAATATGTTCAATTATTAGGGTGGATTTGTTTGAAATAAATATATGGTAGTATTAAAATGATATGAATATATAAAAGTTGTGTATATAGAGTAAACATTTTCTTTAATGGAAATATATGAATTATTTATAATTTTATTATCTATTTTAGTGAAATTTAGATTTAAAATATACTTTTTTATATGAAATAAGTTTTTTGAAACTAAAAATTATATAATGATCATCCTGATGATGTTCATATGGAAGAGGATAGAAGAAAATTATACATATTAGTGGAATCCATTTATGGGATAAATAATGATCCATGATCTTAATACACAAGGTAAGAATATTTGATAAAGAAAAATAACTTATACATAGGCAGAATAGATCAATATATATACATATATATAAAAAATAACTATGAGGTATAAATGATGGTTCTATTGTATTATGATGATACTATGTTTAGTGGTTCAGTGAAATGTAGTTATATATGTATATATATTTAAAATAATTATTTATTAGATAATTATATATATTTATAGGAGTACTTGAGAATTAATAAAAATGGGTTTTTCATTTCTTAATAGAATAATAAGAATTAATTTTCATTGAAATTCAAAATGGATTAATATAAACATGTATGTAATTTAATTTAGGTGGGAGTTAAATTGGACAATGAAGAATTTTTTTATGAATACCATACACTATAAATAAATAGTCAACATCCTTTTCTACATTACTACTACATGAAGATATAAATAATTTTATATATACTTGGATTCAAAATGAAACTGTGGTCTAAAATCAATTCATTTATGGTTATAAAAAATGTTTAGATATATCCAAGGAATAATGAAATAAGACCTATTTTATGGTGTATATAATTAAAATCATATGTTTCCTTAGATCGATATAGATCGAGTTTGCTGAAGATACAATATAAAATAACGTTTTTTTGAATATATTTTCTCAATATGTAAAGGTATTAGTTGGTTGGCCAGGAAGAAGGGGTATATTTAATTAATCACATTAGCAGTAAACTAGATATCTACCAAACAATCTTTTACTCAATTTATTTGGAAAAAACACCAATTGGATGACTTTGGAGAAAAAGTGTATCCAAATTTACCTATCCTCATCAACTAGAGAAAGGACCTAATATGGGTTATTATATGACCTCAGTCATTATTTCCCATTTAAAAAAGACCAACTACTAGTTTTGAGGATTTATTGATATAATTAGTAGACTGGACCCTCTATCAAATAACCATAAATAATAATGAAATTAAAAATCATTATCTATTACCTAAATAATTATTGTGAAAATTATAGTTATAAGACCAAAATACCAACATTTATCACACTATAAAAATAGGAAACAATATAAATTTTAGATAAGTCATAGATTATATGGAAAATTGTCCAATATTCCAATCATATACAAGTTTAGTGAAAAATAAACAAATTAATTGTGGAAAAAAAATATATGTCTATGTTTAAGCACAATACCTTCTCACAATCCCAACAATTCAAACTTAGCATAATCCTAAAACACATGGACATTTCATTTACCTTTATCATATATCCTGAAGTATAAACACCCATAAAAGTTCACATATAGGGTGTGATAAATATACCGAGTAAACCACCACTAGTGGTGTCCCTAAATTAATCTATTATATATAAGTGTATAAATAGTATGAAATTCATGAAAAAAACATAAACTTAAAAATCATCTTTTTATTGACTATTTAGAATAAACCAAAATGGGAAAACATATCTTCTTCATTGGTTGATTTTATGACATTTTTATTCTCATGGTTGTATCTCTGTATAAGGTAAATGATTTATAAACATATAAATGAAACAAAATTGAACAAGATATCATAGTTTAAATTAGATTTAGGTAAACTAAAATTAGGATAATGAATCACCGCTATATAAATAACACATAGGTTAATGAGATAGTCCATATAAAAATGTTTTAATAAAATGAGTTATCATTGCACTGACAAATAATTGATAAAAGATTTATCACCCTATAAACAAAACATAATTGAATGAGTTATCATAATTCAAAATAGAGAATAGGTGAATGATTCATCACTATATGTATAAAACACTGGTAAATGAGTCACCACTATATAAACATAGAATAAATGAATGTGTCATCACTATATAAAACATTGTATGTGGAGGAGTAATCACTATATAAAAAAAATATTGATGATTTATCTTTGAAATTCCACATAGAAGACACTCACACTATTACCATGGTCTCACTAAACCAAAATCACCCATTAAGCTTCCCACACCCCAAGATACGTACACTTTTTTTGAATTAACTTAATAAAAACCTCCCTTGTTATGCCTTATGATCCCACATAAACATCCCTCTCACAAGGGCTCATCCATAATTGCCACTAACTATACCCAAACCACCCAATATCGATAACCCTATGTGGAAAGACCCCTAAAAGAAGCCTCCCACCACCAAAACTCAAGGGTACCTTACAAGGTTATAAAATAAAGATATAATCCAGATTACCCATTTAGGGTTCTAAATTTTTGACATCAGAACAATTTCCTTGGTTATATGGGAATTAAAGACCATGTAATCAAAACATCACTATTTTAGGACCTATTATGGTCTAGAGAGTACTTAATCTCCACTCATTATTGAAGAGAACCCAATTTGGATCCTTTAGGGTCATCTGAACCCACTCTTCCACACCCACATATTAAATGGTGCATGTTACTCATATGAAAACAAAAGGAAATTTCAAGGGATAACTTAACTCATGCTAAAGGTATCATCACTATCAAAAAATTCTCAGTGATCTGACCACAATTTAACGAAATAATAAAACATAAAATAATCCCCTAAATTAGTCATTTTATATGAACAACAATAAGTATGAAATATAAATCCAATAAAACAATAGGGTCCTTGGATTGAACAATTGAAATGAAACGATAAAAAAGGTTCCTGAATTTGAGAACTAATTAGGGAGTTCCCATAATAAAAACGAATAAAAATATAGGGAAGTGGTAGTCTATTTATGTGGTTGGACAATTCAGGGATGAGGTGATATAACAATTTTTAACTAAAAAATAATTTAAATTAATGTTTTTAAAATTAATTATAGAGGACAATGGGTACCCAACAATGGAAAATATACAAATTTTAATCCATTTAAGATAAATTCAAGGTTATATTTTTCTACCAGGCACCAAAAATGAATCCATCAGGTACGTGGTGGTATCTTTCATTTTAAAAAATGTTACCACTAAGCCTCATTACTCTAATTTCAACTCCAAATCTCTATCAATATTCCCCATAATCAAGAAACACAAAAATACCCAAGGAATGAATGAAAATAAAATGAATTCACTCCTTATCATACATATTCCATTAAAAACTTCCCACCTGAATTTTTTTTATCTTCTATATTCTTCACTGAGGATTTAAAATAAAAATATCCAACCAATGATCTCTAGAATTCATTTTCCAATCCTAATTTCCCACTTGTAGACATATTTATAACCACTGTATTCCAAAAAATGTAATAAATCTCTATGGAGGATCTTCTATGATCCATAATTCATACATGTCACTCCTTAAATGACATGTCAACCTCTAATATTATATCACTAATATGGATCATGTGTGAGGGATCTTGTTAGTATCTCTATATTTTAGTTATATAAAACACATTATTCATAGATTTGTATCTCTAATAAAGTTCTATCCAACATTCCACATTACAAATAATCTTAATAATAAGAAACAGATCTATGAATTAGTGTTCTAGCTTCCACTATCTCTATAATCACTAGTGTCCCAATCAGGGGAACACTCTTAAAAATACATGATTACCTACCTCAAACTCTAGAGGATAGATTAATTAGTCCATGTAACTCCACTATTTTCTCTAAGTGGTTACTGACTTCTTTTAGATCAATTGAATACACTATGATTTTTCTTTTTCAATTATCTCTATAACAATAAATGACTCTTTCACCTCTATCAAGCATAGAGGAGATTTAATACAACAAAAAATATAATTTTTTAAAGGGTAACATCTTAATTGACGTATATTAACAAATTTTTAGATAAAATATTATATTCAAAGACTACTCTCCCAGGTTTCATTAAAGTACAAGTTAAATTCTAAAATCATATTCAAAAAAACCTTAATATTATGATTATTCAGTATGATATAATAAGGATGATATGCTTTGCTGAGATTCATCTATGTCCTTAATCCCACTAAAACCCCTACCAAAATTGAATACTTAATATTTTATCAAACTTCTAAATGAAACTCATTGGTATATAATGAAATAAAACCAGCTTTTATATATAATGATTTCGATATTCATTAACCAATCTGGTATCTCATATTGGTATAAAATTTACAACCTTATTAATCTAATCCATAGTGGCCCATACCATATAACTACACCATAGTGTTCTCAAAACCCCCATCACAAATTCTATATTTTCTTCTTCTAACTACCCTGTTGGAATAAGCAATGGAAAGAAGAAGAATAGTGAGCCTATTTTTCCCAGACTTCACCTGCTAATAGGTGAGGAGTGATGATACAATGACTACCATTCAACTATTCATCAGTGGGGACAAAAATATTCCTTGCATCTCATGGTATATCTTAGTAAACCCATGGTTTACTAAACCCTTTTAATATTTATAGTCCTAGATCATCTCCTCTTATATGTTCCTTAGGACCACACCCTACCTTAGACCTATAAAATTCCATTATCATATTGAATATAGTATGATAGTAGCTTCACACCATATATATTATCCAATAACACCCTATAATCAAATTCAAACATATGAATTTATTTTACCTTATCCAAAAGAGATGAGGTGATTTGTAGAGTAGTTAATACGGAAATACACTAATACCCCATACCATTGAAGTGTGTCTAAGTAAAAAGTCTCATTAGCCTCCATTCATCATGGATTAACACATCAATTTCAAATCCATCTTCCTACTAAGAACATATTTCATGAAATTAACAACAAAATGGTTTACCACATATCTATGTCAAAGAACATTAAGTACATGACCCACCACCTATATCAAAAGGTGGAGGTCAGTCTATGATAATATTTATATGATATTCTTATTGTCAATATAAACCATAAAACTCTCATTAAATAGATAATACTTTCATAATATTAGCATTTTAATGACCACAAATAGATCTAAATCATGCTTTGGAAATTTATTCTCACTATACCTCATCTTTCAGATCCAATAAAAAATCACCCACTCATCCTATACAAGGAATTAATTATGAAATACTACTAAAACCTCATAGTACACTATATGATCTTTACCCAACACCAGCATGTTCAATATTATGGAAAATTTAAATTTTATATTTGACTCTTGGAAAGATCCCTCACATGGATTATCCCCCTCAAACCTTTTTTACTTCTTATTCATTTCCATATTTAGTAATTTAAATTAGGATAATACCCAAATGGAAAATCTATCCTTGATTACCAATCCTAGGAAGATATGGATATTTTATAAATTATTTTGTCTCTCTAAACAAAATAAAAAAATAATCATTTCAAGGTCAGCTAAGATGCCTATATTAGACATCACATTCCTTAAGAATTGAACCTCTTGTATGAAAAAGTAAAACTTTTGGTGCTTGATATAAAGATGATATAGTCTCAAAGTACTCAAAATGATCTCTAACTTATAACAATATTCATTTTTCACCCATGATAATACTAGAATATTATTTACTAAAATAACATTGAATAAATTAATATATGGGTGGAAGACCTAATTAAACTTGTCTAAGAACATAGATATCATGTTTGTAATCACTAACATAATTTTTGGAAACTTGTATATCCCACACAATATCATAAAATCAGAAGAAATAAATCATTTTCACTTACCCAAAGTAGGTGATAACCAGGCAACAAATCAATTTTGGAGAACTAAATGGACCCCTTTAGTTAATTGAAAATAATATTGAAATGAGTTAGAGTATACTGGTTATTGATTTTGATCTAATTCAGTATTTGATAATTTACACAATAGTGTAATCAACTATTGTTATTTTTATAAAATAGGATAGGAGAACCCCAATGTGATGTTCTTGGGTTAATAATCACCTATGAATATTGTTCCAATATATGAAAAGTTAACACTTTAAAATAATAAGGTGATATATTTTAAGGTTATATAAATATGATATCTATACCCAGTATCAGGATTACCCTGAAAATATCTTCCCACTTAGGTGATAATCCTGAGAAATCATCTTGAAATAGATGCTGAAACAATTATATAATATAAAGAAAGAGTAACAATCATGTATCCTCCTCATCCCCCAAAATAAAAAAAAACTAGAACATTCTAATATTAAGTAGTTGATAGATTAGTCTAGCATGGAATAAATATAAATCCCGCTCCCCAATGATCATGTAATAATCACCTACTAGATAATTTAAATACACTCATCGATGGTAGGAATAATTTTCTATTAAATGAAATGTCATTTCATCCATGTTAAAGTTTATATTAAAGATATATATATATTTATTTATCACTAGAAAAGCACATTTATTATAACACATAATATCCATTAAAACATATCCCATACACCTTTTAATACCCATAGATCACATCCCCATAGGTGTTTCAATAGTCATCATTACAATCATAATCATTAATATCAAACCTAGATTATTAACCAACATAGTAGAATTAAAAGAGATAATTTTACATAAATTAAATAAAATTAATTCCATGGGAGATGATTATTGGATCAAACCTTGAACTACCTACTCCCCTTCTCCACAATTGTGTGATATCTACTCAATAGTAAAAATATAAGTACCCAATATTAAAAATTTCATAATTCGAAGTTTTTAGTCAAGAATTCGAATTATTTCATTGAGGAAGGTCTTTTGGGTTTAGAGTTTGAGAGAGTTATGTAATAATTCTTACATAAGAAACCCATATATTATGATTTTGACCCTTCTACCCAGTATCAGTTTCCCCTATAATATAAAATTTTTAATATAAACTCTAATTTCTTTTTATTATAAATCTTTACAACATTCAACATGAATTCCTCTATTTTCCTTAACCATATTTATTCCATGTTATTTTTTTAAAAAGACTGGGTGAGCCAAAAATCTCAATAAGGGGAATGAAAAAAAGAAGGAAAGAAACCAATTAGTCTAACAATAATTATAAAAAATATTCAATTTTTAAAATAAACGTTACGTTCAGAATAAACAATTTCTTTCCTAAGAAATTACAACATATTCCTGAATCCTTTTAGAAAACATTTCATTAAAAATATTTTAGGAAAAATAAAACTCTTTAATTTTTATTTTGAATAATGAAATCTTCTATTTTTTTAAAATGGTTATACTTTTCACCCTTAAAAAGTAGCATTTAATTTTATTTAAACAAAACTTATTATATAACCTTGTGAAATACTAATATTTTCATAAAAACCCCAACAAAGTATAAATAAAACTTGTAGGAAACATGGAATATCATTTCCATATCACTATTACAATCAATCTTAAAAATGGAATAACCGTACCATTTACTTATATTACCAATGAATTAGAGGACTATAAATGACCCACCCATCCTTGGTCTATAATAGAAGTACCCATACTTAGCTTATAACATAACCACCCATCCTTGGTTTATAATAGAACCATCAATATTTAGTTTATAACGGAACAACCCATCCTTGGATTATAACAGAACCAACTATCATCCTAAATAATACCCATGAACCACAACACTATCATAAAATATTGAAGCATTCATTTTCATCATTACACTCATAAAAATAATTTTCTCACCCATTTGAAAATATTTATGGATATTGATATATCCCATCAATCTTAAAAACATTTTTTGAAAATAACGATAACATATAGAAAAAGGTTTTTCATTTGATGAAAATAAGAAATATGTTAAAGTAAGATAGAAATAAAACAACTATTATGGTGGAGGAAAAAAAAATTTCACTATATACATTATAATTGAAAATTATTTTTGGTTTGTTAAATAACGTCAAAATGTTTTATTTAAAATACTTAAACATATTCCATTCAAAAAAATTTGAAAGAAATTTTAGAGAAACAAAAAATTTCTATTATAATTCTATTATTTCCATAAAAATACATCTAGAAAATAATTTTAAAAATATTTTCATTAAAGAAAAATAGTCCTAAGGGAACCTTTAAAAGAAAGTCCCTTACATAGCATCTAACTCAACATGTATATTATTTATCTTACTTCAATATATACACCCTATCAATGTTTATAGAACAAGAATTTATATGATGATTTTATGAAAAAATTCCTTTGGAAAGTGGTAAATGATTTATGTAAGGTATTTGAGTAGGGATTGGCTTAAGTAAAAGGATTTTTAAGTTTGAATAAATTATAAAAAATGGTTCCCTTTTATATGATAGGGGAGGGGAACTCTAGGAATTTATTGAAATATTAAATTAGCATACATTAAATTTAATGTAAAAAATGTCTCCAAATTGATGCAATTAAAATATAAGACAATAATTTTTTTGAAATCCTCTCATCTAATAGAATTTCTATGGTTTGGATCACATTTTTACCCTAATCGTTTTTTGAACCATTTGGGCAATTATTGTGAAATCAATGTTTTTTACTCTTATGAGGTTAATATGGTTACAATAAAAGAAAAAATGATCTTAAATGGTCATAAACCATATTCTATTCTCTTTCCTAATGATAATAGTTTTTGGAATTTCAAATTATTTTAGAAAATATTATTTATGAAAAAATATCATTAATGTCAATCTTAAAACTATTTTTTACATTTAATTCTACAACTCTAAAAATATTATGTAATTATAATAAAATTCATCCAAACCACTATAATATTTTATTTTTATCTTGTAAAAATCTGGAGTACATAAATTCATTGAAAAAATATTATTTTCAACAATTTGTAGAAAAATTGATTTTATTTTTCTATTAAGAGAATAATTACTACAACAATATTGCATAAGATCTTAATGTAATTATTTATTCCCATAAAATTAGAATTAAATTACCATGATAAAAAACTATTCATATTTAAAAAATAATGTTAATAAAAAAACATATACTCCATTTATTCCTATGTTAAAAATAATATATTTAATAAAATAAAGAGTCGATCATTTTTGGTTTTATATTCACTTAAATATTATAAAGATCAAAATCATGTACAAATATAAAAAGTTCCATATAATTTAATTTTTAACGATTATGGATTTCATATAATCATAAAACAAAATTAAGTAATGTGTTAGTGTGATTGGTTAGTCCTTATCATTTTATTTTTAGCTTTAATTACCTAATATACCATTTACCGTGGTAACAAATTTAATAAATTTACTATTCATAATGTTAAAAAATTATTGGGACCAATTTACCAAATTAAAAAACTCTAATCACGAATATGTAATACATTTTTCATGATTGAAAATATAAAATTGGTATAATTTAATTTAAAATGAAACCACAAAAATGTGATGAAAAACAAGTTTCTAGAAAAAATTCCATTGAAAGTAAAAAATATTTTTATACTAAATTCAAGTAAAATATTAATTTAAAAAACCATATTCAGAATATTTTCAACCAAAAGAAAATAATGAAAATTTAAAACAAATCTAGAATTTAATTTGAATTTTTAAATATTTGAAAAGAATATAAAAGTTTCAATAAAAATCAATATATTTCACTATTCTTTGAAGAATCAATATTTTCATAAAATTATAAAAAAATCATATTAGGATATTTTTGAAAAGATTAATTAAAAAATAAAATAAATTTTTTCATATTTAAATTATATCATTTGAATATAAACATTTAAATAAAACATTTTATTAAAAGTGTATAATAAAACTACTTCTTTTTTGATTTAGAAATAACTTAATATTTTTTTAATGAATATAACAATCTATATAATGGATACTAAATAATTTGAAAATTGTTTATTCTATCATTACCTAGGTTGTTATATTTTTCCCATTATGGAAATTCTATAGTCACAATTTTGTTTACTTATTAAACAAGTGGGGATGTCTTTCCCTCATAGCATTTTCTGACTCCTATGTCGCTTCTCCAACCTTAGAGTTTTTCTACAAAACCTTAACATCATGAATAAAATTATTACATAACACATTATTTATATTGTCAAGCATCTAAAAAGGCTATTCCTAATATTACATTTCATCTTCCAATTGAATTACTTCATGGATGAAAACATGAGATGAATCCCATACATATTTCCTTAACATAAAAATATGAAATACAATATGTAATTGGGATAATATTAGAGGAAAGTCCACTTGGTAGAAAAATCATCCAAATTTATATGTGATTTCATATAGTCCAATGAACCATGGAAATAAATTCCTCATTTTACTAAAATACATAATATATTTCCACCGAGATACTTTAAGAAAAACATGATCACCTACCTCTAGGTAAAGGTCTTTTATCTAGTTATATGCATAACTTTTCTGCCTAATTTAAAAAACTATCATATTTTGTTTAATCATATTTACCATCCCAACCATTTTATCAACCAACTCTAGCCCCATCAACTTAAATTATCCAAATTCACCCCCAAAATTTGGAGCTCGACACTACTTTTTATATAATTCTTCTAAAGGATCCATCTGTATACTTGAATGAAATCTTTTATTATAAGAAAACTAAACAAATGAAATATGTTGATAAAAAATTAACTAGTAATACATTAAAAAATAATGAATAATGTATTCCAAGGTATGAATAATTTTCTTAGAATTTCCATCAGAGTTAGGAGGAAACGATGTATTGAAGATTAATTTAGCACCCAGTGAGTTATGAAGTATTTTCCAAAAATAAAAAGCAACACTAGGATTACAGTCAGGTATATTGGAGAGAGGAAAGACATGTAATCTATCTACTTGAGATTAAATAACTAAATATGATATAAATAATAAAAATCTTGAATGGAAAATAAATACATAGATTTCGTTAATTTATCAATAATAACCCAAATCACATTATTAACTTAAGATATATTTGGAAATATGATAGTGAAATACATAGTTATATGGTATGATTTCCACTTCATCACTAGAAAATGATGAATCATCCCTTAGGTAATTGTTATTCATCATTGACCATTTGGAAAAGAAATCGTTTAAGGGTAAAGACACAAATATCTATTTCTATTCCATCCTACTGATAATACTTCAGATTGTCTTTGTACATATTAGTGCTACCAGAAAGAATTGAAAATGAAGAATTACTTACTTCACTAAATCATTATATCTTCAGCTGTGAATCACAAGGAACACATAATCTCTTTTAAAATATCAAATCACATTATTTTTCAACATTTATTTTAGGAAACATATCCTTATTAATAACATTTATCTTTTCCTATAACTAATATTCTTCCTTCCGAGTTTTTTAATTATTTCTGAAGAGGCGACTTCACCAAAACCGAAAAAAATTAACTATGCTTGTAAATATATAAATTCTAGGAAAAAACTAATCAAATCACTATAAAAGAGCCATGTTCCAAATGTAACACGATTGATGATAAATGATCTTTTTAAATCAAATCATTGGATAATCTTTTTCTTTTCTTGGACAACAATGAATCAGGTAGTCATAGTCAGGAATCATTTATAACTATATTATTTTCCTATTATTCAAATATTTTTGAGTAAAAATACACTTCAATATTTTTTATTAGTATATATATCACACTTTACATCATATAAATGATAAATCCAATTATTTAACGAAAACATGGTATCTCATTTCGGATCATGTGAAGGATAATTTAACTCCAAATATTTAATTTTTCATGAAGCATAAACAATTACTAGATCATTCATCATTAGGACACAACCATGTCCTTTTAATGAAGAAACAAATTAGATGAAAAATTCACCATTTCTAGTGGGATTGGCCGAAACTAAAAAGTTATATAATTTTATTATTAGTACATAAAAATAATCATCACATTATTTTGACCATATGAATTTAACTCTCATTCAAGTGAACTTAGTCAGTGAGCATGACAACCGAGAAATGTTTTCAACATACCTCTGGTAGTAAATTTCCAAAATAAGAAAACTGCATATCTCTATGTCATTTTTAGTTCTTGTACACCCTTCGATAACATTAGTTTTATTAGGGTCAATAGTTATTCCATATTTAAATAAAATATCAAAACATAAATATATCTATTAAAACCAAAGTTCACACATATTATATTTTCCATAGAGTTTCTTGTTTTAAAAGTTTTCAAAAAAAATTCTTTAGGTTTCATTTATGTTCCTTATGAATTTAAGAATATACCAATATTTCATCAACAATCATAATAATAAACTTGTCCAAATTTTAATGCAAAACTCTATTCACAATATTTTTAAATACAACTAGTTCATTAGACAACCCAAAGGGCATATCAACAAACTCAAAAGGACTATATCTAGTCCAAAACAACATATTGACGTTATGTTACTCCATCATTATCAACTAATGGTTACCCAATTTGAGATAAATGTACGAAAAATACTAGACTCCCTTGAGCGGATTAAATAAATCATTGATATAAGGAAAATGATACTTATACTTAATAGTGATATTATTTAAGGATCTATAATCAATTAAAAGTCTCATGGAACTATCTTTATTATTAATAAATAAATAGGAACACTCTCTGGTGAATTTTTATGATGAATAATTCAAGTATCTATAACCACTGACAATATTTTTCAATTACAAAGGTTTATCTTGATCTATTTGATTTCGGGATTTTGATATAGTCTTAGCATCAGTAACTAAGTCAACAATAAACTCAACATCCCGATCATGAATAAAACTAGGTAAATCATTACAAAAAAAGTCCATATATTCATTCAATAATGGGACATAATTAATAAGAATAATTTATTTCTTTTCAATGAAATGTGAAGAGAAACATTCACTTCCGTTTCTCATCTATTTCTTTACTTAATGGTAAGTTGTAAAAGGTATGAATTCATTGAATATAAAATTCTTGGATCTGTAACCTATTTTATCTTAATAAACTGAAATCCAATCCACACCCAAAATAATATCTAAATCTTTTATCGATAGTTAAAAAATATTTCAAGAAATAATATTCCACTAATAAAAGTATAATGATTCTTATAAATGTTGGTTTTTCCAATATTTCCACAAGATGTTTTCACCAAAACTTCTTTCTTACTTTCCTGAGATGATATTTCTATTTTAATTTCAAGTTTGTAAAAAATGAGTGAATTAAAATACCTAGAGTCAAATTGATTTTTTCTATAATTTTAACGAACAAGTAATATACCTATCACCAATTCTTATGACGAATGAACAAAATCCATAGTTGTAGCAGTGTATTTTCCAAAACCATTATACTTTGGATCTTGATGATATCCAATACAGGTGACTAACTTTGGACATATGTTAGAATAATATCCTAAATAATTTAAATTAATTCATATTACTATCATATTTTTAAAATTTTCGATATCATTCGTCTTGAAGTGAAAAGAAATATTTCCTAACATTATCCATTATAAGTATTTACCAGATTTTATAAGATGTTACCTAGGGTTCTTTTTATAATACATGTCACAAGATGGAAACTTTATTGTCTTAAATTTCAATTTATGTGACGATTGATTCCCCATTTGTAGCTATCTTAAAAATTAATTATGATTTTTATCATGAAAAAAATGACCATAAAAAAATAAATTTCACATCAAAGAAGTCTTTGATAACTTTTAAATTCATCGGAAGAAAATTCTCTTCAATATAACTGATTCAATATTTTTAAAACATGCTAATTTTAATTACTTGATCTAAGATAAAATTGTGTATGTACCTCAAAAAACAGATGAAGTTTTCTTCATATGAAACCACAAAATCGTCCTCTATTTGTCTCAGTTATAAGAATTTATCTTCCATCCAACGTCAAATTTCCTTAAGAAAATATTTTTCATGGAAAATATTCTTAAATTAATCCATTTTGAAGTCTTCAATCTCTTCACATTCTCTGATATTATTAACTATAGACCATCAATGGTCGAATTCCCCTTCAAAAAGGTAAATATAAATACTTACCTTTTGATAATCCGGAGATCCCCCGACATTGAATATATTCTCTAAAGCTTAATCTATCCTTCAGCTATGAAAGGGTTAGAATATCCATTAAATTATAAGAGATGGTGTCACAAATGATTCTCCACTATCATTATGTTCCTCTATGGTAGATATTATTGCTCTCTAGAATGGATACCACCACCATTTATAGCCCATTTCATTCGATCTCTCACTATAAAAATCTATTCAGTTTGAATTCCAACCATTCTAGGTTTCTTATTTGGAAGGATATTGTTATATTGATTACCTCTTACATTATGTTTCATTATTAACATTGTTGTAAACCATCCTGAATAGAAATAGTTTAGATTAATAAAAATTGTTATCTTAAAATTTTATATCATTTAAACTTAACCATAATGTAAAATATTTTAAAGGAATTCTATTAACATTCTCTTAACTCTAAATTAATCGAAACCATTCATCTAATAACAATTATAATGACCCAACCATTAAAAGTACATAAATATGAGTTTTTATTCCATAATTCAATTTATTTCAATCTTCAGGATATTTTAGGTTTAGAGTTTTAGGGAATTATGTCATAACTCTTACATAACAAACCCATATATTACAAATTTTACACTTTTACTTAGTATCTATTTTTTCCATAATATAAATTTTTTATTGTAAAACGTTATTTCTTTTTTAAAAAATATTAACTAATTTAAACTTGACTTATTATTTTCCATTAAATTTCCTTAAAGTCCAGGGAAAAAACATTTAAAAAACATGATATGAGAAAAAACATCTTAGTAAGGGGGTTGGAATCAATACTTCAAACTGGGATAAATGATCAAAAGCACGAGGGAGACTTCAAGGATGTCTTCAAGGAGTAGTACTGCCCTGAGGTCTTTGAATATACCAGATCCTGAGTGTTCTTGGATCTTGGAGAGGGGAATCTATCTGTGATGAGGTACGCTAACCGTTTCTCTAAGTTGATTTGATATGCACTTAAAATTTTCTGTAATGAGCAAGGGAAGGACCAACAGTTTGAGAAGGGATTGCGACCAGAGATATACTCCTTGGTTTTTTAGTTCAAGATTAGTACCTATATTGAAGTCGTTGACTAGGAGTGTATAGGGGAGATTGACCATAAATAAAGGGATGGTTTCTCTGGGTCAGTATCTATAGTTATTAGTGGTATATCTTCAGAAAATAAAATAAAGCAGGAGGAATAGTTGAAGAAGGAAGGTGGTAGTGCCAGACACTCCTCCGGGTAGTTTTAATTTGTAGCTTCTGATGCGAGAGCAGTTGTGTTCCACCAGTTGGGGAAGCCAAGGTACATCCATCAATGTTTCCAACTCATCTAAGGCCTTATTAGTAGTTTAGAGGTATGGGGCATTTGTATAGCTTCTTCAGGGTGGCACATCTACTTCTATGTGAGGTAGGGTCAGTGGCTTCAAGAGGAGTTCCTGGACAGTCCGAGTCATTGATGAATGGGGGATCTTGATTTGGTTTCTGTGGTGGTTGGTCTAGGTCATCTTCTAGGAATATCCATTTCTGGGAAAACCCATAGACTATTGATTTTCCTCTGGCTAAGAGAATACATCTCTATGTGGTGGATCATGAACTAGTAAGATCAGTGGCAGGATCGTCAACAGTTTGAGGTCCGTTTTGATCGTATCTTTTATAGCTACTGCTCTATTTGATACTGGTGCCTCTGTTTCCTTCATATATTCCCGTTTTGTTGACACACTTAATTTTCCTACTATGTTTCTATCTTTTGTGATGGATTTGGTGACACCACTGGGAATGAAGAAGGAGCAGGGACTTAGGTTCCCATCATGTGCGCTCTCCATGTCAGGGATTGTATGGAGTGAGACCACTTGGTCTTAAATATGGATCTTATAGACTTAATACATGGAATGGATTGGTTGGTACACTTCTAGGCAGACATTGATTGCTATAGGTGGTGAGTGAGTATCACGACACCAGATGAGAGTCATCAGGTTTTTTGTGGAGAATGGGATCCTCGTTCGAGTCATGCAGGACCTTCACTCCCAGAGTTGGGAAGTCTTGTTTTCTAGTTATCATAGCTCGTGCTAAAGGATGATGGTCTTTACTCTATAGGTACACTACCTCTTGTAGTGAATAGGTTTCTGAAGGTATTCCCGGAAGGGATTTTAGGTTTTCCCCTTGAGCGGGATGTGGAGTTATCTATTGATCTAGCATTGGGAACACAACCAACATCTATTCCCTTATATCACATGGATGATACTGAGTTGATGGAATTAAAGATACAACTAGAAGACTTTGAATCCAAAGGATTAATTTTCCCGAGATTCTCTCCTTGGGTCGCGTCTATGTTGTTCTTGAAAAAGACTGATGGATACCTCTGGTTGTGCATTGACTATCAAAAGCTAAATAAGTTAACAGTTAAGAAAAAAATACCCTTTTCCCAGAATTGATGGTTTGTTAAATCAGTTTAAGGGGGAAAAGTAGTTCTCAAATATAGAATTCCTTTCGGGATACCATCAACTCAGGGTGAAAGAGGTAGATATCCCAAAGACGACCTTTTGAAGCAGGTACGACCACTTTGAGTATTTAGTCACTCCCTTCATATTGACCAATGCACTAGCGGTCTTTATGGAACCCATTAACAGTGTGTTCCAATAGTATCTTGATTCCTTCTTTGTGCTGTTTGTGGATGACATTCTTGTATACTGTGGATCTGAATAGGAACACGAACATCACTTGAGGATCATCTTGGGTAATTTTTAGGATCACATCCTCTATGAAAAGATGTAAAAGTGAACTTTCTGGATTAAGGAGGTAAAATATCGAGGTCATGTGATCTCTGAGTAGGGGGTTTTGGTGGAAATAAAGAATATTAGTGCATTTATGTAATGGGAGAATCCAAAGAATGTGTTTGAGATCATGAGTTTCCTTAGACTGGCTGGTTATTATAGGCCATTCGTTTGGATTTCACTCATCTTGCTTCACCAATGAACATGCTCATATAGAAAGGGGTGGAGTTTTTATAGGCCCCAGAATTTCAGGAATCCTTCAATGAGCTGAAGTAGTGGTTGACTACCACCCTGTGCATATTTTTCCTGAGGTCGGGAAGGGGTATGTGGTCTATTGTGACAATTCCGGTATGGGTCTTAGGTTCATGCTTATTTAGGATGATCATGTGGTGGCGTATGGATCTTTCCAAATCTGACCACATGAAAAGAATCACCTGACCAATGACTTGGAGATAGCTATTGTGATTCATGCTTTGATACATGGTGTCCCTACCTCATTGGGGGGAAGTTTTTGGTCTACTCTTATTATAAAATCTTGGACTATATCTTCTCACAGAAGGACCTCAACTTGTGGCATCACCGTTGGATCAAGTTCTTGCAAGGGTGTGACTTTGACATTGTCTATACCCATGGAAAGGGTAATGTGGTGGAAAACCCCTTGAGCAGAAGAGTTCTAGTCCATGCTTTGAGGAAGTCCAGTGATGAGAGTACTTTGATGGGACTCTTTTCTCAGATGTATGTGGAGACGAAGGTGCAAAATGGGGGTGTGTTCTTGGTGAGTGTTCAGTTGAATCCTTCTCTCTTGGAGTTGATTCAGTGGGAACAACCTAGTGATGAGATTTTTCAACGATCGAGGAAGTTTCTTTATGGTGGGAAGACATCCTCCGATTGGACGTCATCTCCCAAGGCATCTTGTGATTCAAAGGCCTTTCAGTAGTTTCATTATCTCTGCAGAAGGTGGTAATGCAGGATAGCCACCAGTCTTAGTGGGATATACATCCAGGTGCCACAGAGATGTATAATTACGTGTGATGATAGTTCAAGTGGCCAAGTATCTGACGGGACATAGAAGACTTTGCGTCGAGATGCTGTACATGCCAGCAGGTGAAAACAGAGCATCAGAGGCCCTCCGATTTGCTCCAGCTATTACCCATTCCTACCTATAAGTGGGATGAGGTCACTATGGACTTCATTTTTGGATTTCATAGTAATTCTAGGGGTAATAATTCCATTTGGGTAGTGATTGATTGCCTGACCAAATCATCCCACATCATTACAATCAAAGATACATCTAAGGTGGTTGAGTTGGGCCATTTGTATCTTCAAGAGGTGGAAAGGATCCATGGTGTAACTTTCAGTAGTTTTCTCAGATAGAGACCTCCATATTTTGTTATCACTTTTGGAATGTCCTTCAGAAGGCCTTGGGGTATCAGATTAATATGATCAGGGCATACCATCCTCAAACGGATGGTCAGACAGAGCGGGGGAATCAAATTTTGGAGGACATGCTTCATGCATGTGTTCAGGACTTTGAAGGTTCCTGGGATAGCCATTTGGGATTGGTCAAGTTTTACTTTAATAAAATTTATCAATCTTTGACTCGAATGGCTCATTTTGAGGCTCACTGTGGTTGTAATTTTCGGCTCCCCTATGTTGGGGTGATGTGGGTGAGACCTCACTGCTGGGGCCGAGTTTGGTGTAGGAGATGTATGAGAAGGTCAAGTTCAGAAGGCAAAACTTTTTGATAGCTTAGAGTCAAAATAGATCATATTCTGAAAGGAGGAATTGAGACCTAGGGTTTTCTGTGGGTGACAGGGTATTCTTGAATGTTGACCCTCATCTGGACCATCATTGATTGGGAAAGAAAGGAAAGCCGACGTCACAGTATGTCAAACCTTTTGAGATCACCGAGCATATTGGAAAGTTGGAATTCAATTTGGATTTACATTCTCAGTGAACATCCTTCCATGATGTATTCTATGTCTCCCAGTTTAAGAAATACAACCCGGATCCATCCCATATGATGAGCTGGGAAGAACTGGAGATAGAGCCTGACTTGTCTGTTTTTGAGTGGCCAGTGAAAATAGTGGACTCCCAAGAGAAGGTTCTTTGAGGGAAGTCTATTCTACTAGTTCGGGTTTTTTGAAAGCATGGTAGTGATACACATGAGACCTGGGAGTGGAAGTCATGGGTTGAGGACGAGTACCCATTCTGGTTTTCCAATCAATCATCTAGTCCACTTTCAGGGACAGAAAGTTTTCATGGTGGGGAGAATTATCACCCTCAATTTCTTCATTAAAGATAAGTAATGTTCTCATATTTTTATCCTAACATCCCCCTAATTTCCCCCTAATCCCCCAAATTTTTTTGTGTCTTTTGAAGCTGTTTTGAGGGGAGAAATGAGTGGGAACAGTTTAGGTGCACAGTTTACCAAACCCTGCACAAACACCGTGTGCTTATGTCTAGGTCAGAAAAATGTTAAATGACTCTTTTTACCATACAAAATTTATCCAAACTCACCCCTTTCATCCCCTATTCGACCATTTCATCCATGGAAGCCTCCCAAGAACTTCAAACCTTAATTTTAACTCCATCTTGAAGATGGATTTTTTGGAGGAACATCACACAACCTCAAGTAAGTGTCTCTCCCTCTTAGTTCCTCACCTTTCCATTAAGTTTCTTCAATTTTTTCTGGAAGTAATAAATGTAAAGAGGTTAGGGTTTTGAACCTAGGATTTAACATTGGGTTTTCTGCATCCAATATTTTATTTGTAGGATTGATCTATCCTCCTTGAGGTGCAGCAGTGGTGCAATTGTGTTTTTTACAAAGTATTCAAGGTTTTAAAAAATTTGGTAGGTGATTCTATTGTGTATGAAATCCATGTGACTATCATGATGTCTTTATAATATTTTAATGTTAATTTCATTCAATTATAGGTGCAAAAATTTGTTTTAGAGGTGTTTTTAAAGCAAATGAATTTTTAGTGCAATTTTTTATGTTAAATTGGGGTTTTTTTAAAAACAAATCTTATATTGATTCATTTGGGAATACCCTATAATTTCTTAGTTGATTTAATTTAATTGTATTTGGGATGAAAATATTGTTTTTAATGTCAATATCCTTTGTTTGTGGCTGAAAAAATCTATTTTAATGGTGTTTGTGAAGCATATGAACTTTAAGTGCCATATTTGTCTAAAAATCGATGTATTACAACAATATCACTTCGTAAATCATATGGGGATTCCCAAAAACGGATTTTTTTAGTTTCATTAAAAGGTTTTGGACTTCCATATCTATTTTGGTGACTTGTAAGTGTGTACATGTTTTGTAAAGTGGAGATTTCAAGGAGTTTTGGGTGAAAACAATGTGATATTTTGAGAAGTTGTTTCATTGAAAATCAAAATGTTTTTTTTTATGTTTTAAGTGGTATAAAGTATGTATAGATACTATATTGTTTGTATGTGACCATTAATAGTGTTATTATATGAAAAGGTATGTGTATTTCTAGATTAAATTGTTTTCTCACAAAGGGGGAAGCCCAGGTACCTAAGTGGGCATATATGTACTAGTACGACTAGTGATTCGGATGGGTTTTGTCCCTGTTTCACTGAGAAAATGGATAAAAAATATATAACTAAACTATATGGATGATGTTTTGGGAACAATAGTTTTTGGGTATGTTACCATCTAGTGGATCATCCACGGGAAATGATTTGTGAAATGGATAATTTACACTGAGGTATGAGGTACATAGGGGCCAAGACTATCTAGTGCCTAGGGGTGTTCCAGGTTTTGGTGCTCATTGGATTTTTGGTATTTAACCTTGTCTTAGGGTCTGTTTTGATGTACATTACAGTAGCTAACATTTATTATTTAAATGTTTTAATATAATTAAATAATTAGTTTGAAAACCATTTTCAATTAAAATTTTCATTTATTGGAATTTATCACTGATTTTCTTTACAAATTAAAACCTCTTGCTTTTTCACTATGTATTTCATAATATTTAGAATATTTAGGTGATATCAACTCTTCTTGGGTTTAATTAGAATTGATTATTCTTGAAACAGGTAAAGATAAATTCTCGGGTGAAGGAGGTTTGGGTTTTGGTCACCCCCTATGGTGCGGTGTTGTGGAGACGACTCACAGGTGATGACCCCTTGTTGTGTGGAGTCATTGTGGCTGAATTGTTTATATTTTTATTTTTATTTGGACCTAATGTAATTTATTCAAAACTATGTACTCTGTTCTGTATTTTTCTTATGTCTTGTTTGGCATTGAAATTTCAGATTCTTATTATTGATTTTTTAAAGGTTTTATTCTTTCATACTAGGGTAAATCGTTACCAACACTAATTTATTGATACCCAGGAACTTGTGCCAGCCCGTGGGGATACAAAATGCCCTTTGGGACTTATCATGGTCTGGATTTGTTGCCAGTATTAGTGGTGAGAAGATTTAAATTGTGACTTGATAAGCTTAGAAATACTAATGGAGATCAATATAGATCGACAGTTCTTGAATCAAATCACTAATAGAGTTGGTCTCACACACAGTAGGGAAAAAATATATTTAGTAAGTAACATGTTCATTTAGCAAGAAAAATGTGGTAGGAGGTGTTATAATAATATTTTGTCATAAATTTAACTTAAATTTAAAATTTATAAGGTATCCTGAAGGGCATTAGGTATCCTGTTTATCCTAAAAAAGAACTCAATAGCCATAGGAAAATCAAGTAAGGAAACTAAATATGTGGTGGTAATTCTTGGAAAAATTCATCCTTATATTTTTTCCTTATTACATTGTGGTATCTATCATTTTTTTTCAACCAAGAATATTTCCTACATTTTTTACTCTTAACCTATGTCAACCACTCTCATAGTCAAAACCCACCAAAATGCATCTAGAGTGTCTACATATAAAATGAATTCATACCTTATCATATAAGGGTCACTTAATGTATTTTAATTTATGTAATATATATAATAATGTGAGTTCCGTGAAATTAAGAAATAATTCAGTTAAACACACATGGGATAAAAGAAAATCTAGATAATGTATCATTTTATTAAGGAGAGATTTGAGGAAAATTGGAAAAACATGATTACAATTATAAATAATATACAACTACTAAAATTATGACTAAATCCTTATTAAGATATATTTTTGAAAAACCACAGGTTAAACTTTAGAGTTGAACCACATCTCATCAATTTATATTCTGAAGAGAGTTCCACTTTATCCCTTATATTGGGATTATATTTAGTATATTGTTTTAAGAGTGAGCATTCAAGAGTATATTTATATTGAGGGGGAATTTACTATTACTATTTCCTATATATAAACTATTTTCATTTATAAATTAAATATAGAACCTAAATATATACTTTTTTTCTTATATCAAACACACCTCTGATAAATATATAATTAATTTTTATGCCTCGTAGCTCTGAGTTTCAAATAGATTAATTCATAAATAAATTAAATTATTAAATAGATATTTTTAAATGGGATTATATTTATTATGGTTGTCTTTAATTGGTATGGTTTGGGGTTTTTTCATTATAAGAATTGGAAAATGGTTACTTCTTTGGAATATCTATTATTCATTTTTTTGATTAAAAAAATATCTATATGGGAGTTTTATTTCAACCTTATATCTAGTTAGGTTAGTGTTTACTATATTTTTAGTAGAGTTACCTTATTTTTATAGTTATATAATATATTTAGTAAATGGGTTGTAATGATATATGTATTCTGTGAATCTAAATAAAAGGGTAGGAAGCTTGTTTTTTAGACTAGACTCTAATCGTTTTCTAGTTTAGTTTTTTAAGTTTCCATTCTATATTCTCTTAACATTATAAAATTATTTTCAGATGAGTATGAATTATATTAATTTCCTATAGTTTTAATCTTAATTTGTAACATGGAAATTTCATGAGGCCATCATGGATATCTTCTTTATTTTTTCTAAGTGACTGAACAATAAGTTATTTTTCATCGATTATAATAGTTATTGTAGAGTGGTTATGAGTTATGGATTTTTTCTATATAAAATACATTTTATTAATGATAAGGATTCATTGTAAGGTAATATAGATGATGGAGATTTATAAGATATCATGATGACTGTGAAAAACAATGCAAATTATATCATTAAATCCTTTCAAAGTGATCTTGAATATTTTTAAATAGATAATTTTCAATATATTTTTCATGGTATTTAGAGAAATTTTATAGAGTTTCAAGTTTTTTTGATCGACTAATTTATTTTTTTCAAGTGTTAGAGTTGTCAGAGTAGAGTTTAGATGTGTTTTATGTGTAAAAAATTGATTTTTGGACTTTGGATAGAGGTAAATGGCCTTGGTGGTGATCCTATATGCTATGGAATTTATGGTTGGTTTTTGGGTGAGTTCGTTGGGTATGTACTATAAATGTTATTCCTAATTATTATTTCCAATATTTTTTAGTGATGGAATATAACATAATATATTTTTATAGTGTGTTTTTCCCATTTTTATACTCATGGTCCTTGGTAGTTGTTGGTGGAATTATTGACCCCCATGCATGATGAACCACTGAGAGGGAGGGGGGTGAAAATCAATGGTATTATTTTTTAAATTATTTTCTTTTAATTTAACCTCTTTTAATTTTTCTTATTCTTGATCCTCGCAAAGATATCTCACAACCTCATCTCATGTGGAGTAGTAATGAATAAGAGAGATGATGAAAATAATATTTACAATGTTCTACATAAAATACTTCTTCATTATATGATGGTTAGATAACATAACGTAGATACTTTTCAAAGATCACACGTGGATACATCAAAAGCTTCTAAGATACCACCACTTCAATCTTCTAGAAATTGGTAAGACACCCCTGTTACCAATCATCAACAAAAAATTATACACCCCAACTCCAATACCCTCTTTATTGTTTATTTAAGAATATAATGATCTCACACTTCTTCAGGGATTCCTTTAATCCCCCTTAATATAATCACCCTCAAAAAATAAATAAGATATAGTTCACCAATATAAAACACTCCATGATAATTAATAGTTTTTTGGAAAATATCATTTGGTCTTGAAGCACTTTTCTTGATTTAATATGATCTAGTTCTTCCAAAACATTATGAAAACTCGATGATGCTAGTATTATTCTCCAATAAGAGATCTCTTAACTTCAGACTCATTATCTCCCACTCTTTATCTCTCTATGATACTCAAAATATTAATATTTTTATTTATTTATTTATATAGTTTTTATGTTCAACATAATAATATCATTAATGTTAAATAAAAAAATGGAATTATGAAAACAAACATGATCTTTTGATGCATGTGATCTCCTTTTTTAAATAGATCAAAGATATCCCTAATTTAAATTCTTCATTAAAAATTATTTCAATATGAAAAGATCTTCATCTTAAATTCCCTAAACAATTAACTTTCTTTGTTTCTTTTTATTCTCCATGAAACCCACTACCTTAAATTTTTCTGAAATCTCCACTTGCAGGACAACATGAATCTTTTCTATGTGAACCTTCAACTTGTGACATGGAACTCATATCAGCATTTTAATAATATCTATTCCCTTCTTAGAATTTTCATTAATTTTTAAAATATATTACCATTAGAATTTATGAAAAATCTCATGATAAATGACTACATTAAAAATCTATGAGTAATATAATCTTTGACTAAATATGATTATTTTAAATATTGAATTTTGAAATCCCATGAATATTTCCCCAAAACACTCTCATTTAATCTCATTGAAACTCCCATAAATCATGGATAGATTAATAGAATTGATGGTTTTCATGATATTTTTAACTATAAGATCAATATAGTGTAATGAAATTAAATTTCTTTAGAATATAGATTTTTTAAAAACTCATATTTTCTTCTTGTAGAATCCATAAAAACACTATTTATGTTAAGATAAACCATGAGGAAAACAATTTCTTGAATATTGACCTTAAGGTAGAAAATTTATCGTATATATTTTTCAACTCAATGTATTGACCACATATAGAAACTACTTATCTTGAATATCAATTGTGAGGTAGATAAGCAGTAATATACATTTTAAAACTCAACCAATCAAACAAATATATGAACTATTCACCGTGAAGATGAAATATGAAGAAGAAAAATGTACATATACATTTCACAACTTAATTGATCAACCGTATATACAAACTAATATCTATAAAGATCAATTGTGAGGTAAAAAAAAAGACTATGAGTCAGAAAATAGACCATGAGTTTTCACTTATTCAGAATTAGATCACATATATGTAGGTCATAAAATAACACATATGTTGGTTTCCAATGACCTATAGTTAGTGTCCATGAAACACTTACATTGAGACAAAAACACACTTATGCTCAAGGGAATTTACCAAATTTCATATATTAGTCTATAAATTTTATACATTATTTAAAATTAAATAGGGACTCTTGAAACCATATTCAACCTTACACAATCAACTAAAAAATTCTTGTAAATTATTTTGAAAATTTTATATATCAACTAATACCTTCATTTAGTTTCATTGAAGACTAGCACATTAATCATTAAATTTAAACCTCCTACTTCGATCCTTTCCTTACAAGGACTTTATTTTGTAGTACTAATAGCTATGTTAGGTTGTGTTCTTGGTTTTATTATGAAGAATGAAATTAATAATAGTCCTACAAGAATCAAAACTTCTTGTACCAAATACATTTTGACTTGTTTATAATTAATAAAATTAATCTAATGGGCACTTAAATCTCCCCCTTGGAATTTTATTTTCAGTACCACAACACAAATCGCATGTATATATGGGTGTTTTTATTTTTGAAACTTATTTATTGGAAATAAAAATAAAAATTTTGAGTCCCTCATTATAAGTTATTAAAAAATTTAACACCTTATACCTATATCATACCTGGATAAAATTTTGTCCTACTTGTAGAAAATTTAATACCATAAGATTTCCTTAATGGATGTTCTTTAGTCAATTAACATTAACTCTACATGGGAAAAAAATTTATAAAGAAAGAGAGATTAAATAAGGTTTTCAATGAAATCAATATATAAATATACATGTGATACCATTATCATAACACATTCTCGGGTTTGATCATATAGATTTATTAGGGATAATATTGTAACTTGAATTAATATCTAGAAACATATCAAAACATTCGAGTGAAAAGAATACAACATACACGTTTTCTCCCCCTTTTTTTCCACCAACACCCCCTTTATAACATATTAGAAATAATTTAAAGAAAAGGGATGTAGTTTTTTTTAAATAATATATCTTCAAATTTTATGGAAATGTATATAAATTATAGAATTTCTAGAATAAATTATTATTGACACCATTATTATCTTAATTTTTTCTCCCCCTAAAGGGATTCACTCACTCATTCTCACCATGGAACATTAAATACTCCAAATTTTTTTCCCTTTATAGTGTTTACATAACTAATTAAATGAATTTAATTCACTGAATAATAGCATAAATAATTATATATAGAGGTGAATAAAAAGGGACCTCTTAATTTATCATAATTAATTGTGATGTTAAGATTATACTCCCAAACTATACCTCTTTTTATTTATAAAGTTATATTGGGATGTTTTATTTAGAATCCCATTGCTTTTGAGAATCTCAATTGATGAATTTTCTTCTTCCTTCCATTGAAAGTCTTATTTTTAGGGAAGAAATATCTCCACCATTTTACTAAATTAAACTTATAATCTTGTTTTTTATTGAAAAAATAAATAATTATTCATGTTTAGGATTTATTTTCATATAATTATTTATTTTATATCTATCTTTCTAAGATCTTTCAGATGTTTTCTTAATGATTTTTGAGTCACGACATGTAGATGAATCTTTATGAACAACAATATTTTTTTTTCACCTGTTTATTTGGTTTAAAATCAAAACTCATTTTTTATTTCTATATTTGTTTATCCATGGTTATTTGGTCAGAATAAACTATAAAGAACTCTTTCTTAGCATTCTCAACTTCTTTTTACTTCCCGTTTTCCCTAAAGTTTATATTTTTAATACATGAATTATTATTTTCTTCTTGTGAAACCTCTCTTGGAAGTATACTCATTCATACATTAAATGTTTTAGTAAATTTATCACACCACCCACATATCTCTTTTAATTTTTTATGTTTGTTCTAATTTAGTAGATTTTTTATTTTCTGGTCACATCATGTTTCCTTTCTGAATTATCTCTCATTTTCCTAGTAAAATATTCTACTTTATTTTTACATCATTCCAATAAATGAAATATTATACTAATAAGAATAATATTTGTATCCATGAATTCAATATTATAGTAAATAATCTATTAATTTTGATATATCACCTTTACAACACATCTATCAAGAAACTTTTTAGGGCTATATTTCATCAGTGTGAGCATCCTTTTTTCAAGGAGTAGTGGTCTCTTGGAAATTTTACTCCCTTTTTTGTTATTTTTTATTTCAATTTAAATTTACTCTATTTAATATAGTTTATTCATTATACTCATCTCCAACACTTTTATGGACAACATATTTAATTTGATAAATATTAGGTGTAGTTTTTTCTTCCCTATAGTAGCATATCATTCCCCCAGAATGAGATGATTATCATTTAATCATATTTCATTTTTTTTTGTATTCTAATATGAGATTTTTTAATCCATTTAGATCCTAAAGTCATATTCATTGTATCTCAACCATCTATTATACCTTTCTATCAAACTTCTTTTTTTGATCTATCACAATGATATCTTTCTAACCACATTCATCTTGTTTGTCTTGATGTCATCAATATATTATTCTCCATTTTTGATAATCCTTCAATTTTATAAGCATCATTATTATTTTCCATTAGAAATTTTTTATTTTTGTTTCTAAAATTTTTAATGTCCTCAATATATTCTTCCAACACTGCTTTCAATTTCTATTCCAGCTCCATCATTTCTTCACAACCATTATTATTACATGAAAATAAAATCCTCTTTCAACATTAAAAATAAAATCAACTTAATTATCTAATTAAATAATTTTTAATGAATAGTATTTCTCATCTAGTTCCTCTTCCTACTATTTGAATGATTCTTGTACTTATTATCATTTTTTCGTTATAAACATTTCTCACTTCCTTATTTGATTTATATTCAATAATATTTTTCTTTGGATATTACTTTGAATAGTTTTTAATGCCATCAAAATTACATCACTTTATTATTTTTTACCATTTCATTTTATATTTCCATATTTTGAGAAAATTTATTTCAGGGTAATTATTTAATTAATATCATTATCAACCTTATCATCTAGACCAATAATTTTAAAAAAAAAATTCTTTGAAATTTCTTTTCTCATAGATTTATATGATATTTAACCTTTTTTCATCTTTATGAAAGTTGATTCCTTTATCATATCATAAGAAACTATTATATTATGTTACTTATAAATTTAAAAAACTTATCTTTCTTTCAGCGATGATGTTTTTGGGTCAAACCAATATTGAAAATTTCTCATAATTTTGTTGATAATGATAGAGCTATCTAGATTCTCAAAAAGGCCTCAAATTTTTCTGATTATTTCATTCACCCATATGAAATAGAGATAAATATTTTCACCATTAGTAATTTATATATCCTCAATCTTTCTATTCAAATCTTGATGTTTTTCTTGCTTAACGTTTAAATTACCATCAAGGCTATGTTTCAATTTTTCCTAGATCACCTAAATATCTTATATACCCATGATTTTTGTGTATAAATTAACTTATAGATACATCAAGATGGGATTTTTAGACTATCCATATAACAAAATATTTATTTGGTAATATTGAGTCATATAAACATCCTTAAGAATAGATGAAATACCCATTATTGTATATTCTCTCACTTCCAGGCCATGTGATTGGAGGTGGGGTAGAATCATATTCCTCCAACTATGGTAATTCTTTTCATCAAAAGTCATACAACCCATCATAATCACATAATTAAGATTTAAAATATCTCTAAAATATATTTCATATCTTTAAAGGGAATGCTTCTTGGTTACCAAATATAGAACACTTGGTTTGGTAATCCATTTATTGGGGGTGGGGAGTGAGTTTATGGTCTTATTTTATGAATTAATTTCATTAATTGAATATTTAAACATGTTGAGGTTCTATATCAAGTCAAATACATCTCAAAGTGTCAGCTCATTTTCAGTTTTTATGAATGGAATAGAAGTACATCGTATTTATAAGTTTTAATGTAAAACTATACTCCTTTCCAGGCTCGTTAGGTACACCAAAATTGATTCTCCACTAAAATAACAAGTATCTACCATACAATTTGGTTAGAAACCCCAAATACAGTCCTCCTCATACTGGTTGGAAACCATAGGTATAAAACTTCAATAATTAGTTATAAACCCTAACTATAATGTCATATTCATTTTATATCCAATAATATAAGGATATCCTAAATCTTTAGGGATGTATATGTGCCGACTTGAGATGATATTCCTCCATAGGTGAATATAATATGATTGACCTATATAAAACTCTCCATGATCATAAACAGTTTCCTGGAATAGATTTTTTGGTCTTGATACCTTTTCTAGATGTTTTGTGATCTTATTTATCCTAAAATTTCAAAACATAGGGATATAAGTCTTCTTATCAAAAAATATATCTCATAGATTAAGACACCATCTCTATCTCCCAATGATACTATAATACCAAGATATAAATAATTCATTGGAATAATATGATTGTGAGTCTATATTTATGTTCTCATTCCAATAGTTTATATTTTCAATTAAATAATCTTGTGAATGATAGGTTCTAAAATAGAATTTTAGAAACTTACTTGATATTTGAATATAGGATATCTCTTCATTTATATCAATCTAAGATATTCCTGATTTATTTTACTCATAATGTTTTTAAATCATCTCATATATTCAACTAAAAGTTATTTAATACTTGACCAGGTTTCCTTATTTTTATTATCCATGAAATTTACTACTTAAAACTCATTCAAAATCTCCACATTAATAGAGTCTTAAATCCTTTCCCCAGAGAAATTCAGTTTGTGATGTGGAACATATTTTACTATTTTCTATATCACTATAGCTTTCTCAAGATTATCATTAATTTTAAAAATATATTTCCATAAGGATTTATCAAAAACCCCATGATTCTCAACTGCATAAATAATACTGAAAGAATAACAGCTCTGATAATAAATGATAATTTCAAATATTTAATTTTAAATCCCATGAATTTTTTTGATGAGATTTATCCTTTCATCATATTATAAATCCAATAAATATCAATGTGAATCATAGATTTGGATAAGACCATGATATTTTAGAAATAAACAATCAGTAGAGAATAGTCATATTAAATTTATTCAGAATATGTAAATTTTGGAAACATAAATTTTCACCCAATAGACCCAATGAAAAAATATATAAGTACATAAAGATTATTCTTGAGGGAAAAAAATTTCATGCATATCTACCATGGGGATGAAAAGCGATGATATATGTTATTCAACATAATGGATGAAATTCATGTACAAAATAATCTAATTGATGCAGAAACGAGACTCTATATGTTTTCACTCAATAGATTGACCACATATACAAAATTATAACAATAAATATTGATTGTTGGGTATAGAAGTAAATTTATTAATTTTCCAACTAAATGGATTGACCGCTAAGACAAAATACTCACCATGATGATCATTCAAGTGTCTGAAAACCGATCATGAAGGATTCAATTAGCTATATGATTAAACTTGTGCTGAAACAGATAATACATAGACATGTCAAAAAATGACACATATGCTACTTTCCAAAGACTCATATAATGGATCCAAAACACACATACACAAACACGAAAACACACTTACTCTCCATGGAATTCCAAATTTCATGTCTTCGTTTGGAAATTCCATTATTGATTCAACTCAACCCAGTTCCTCCTCAAACTATCTTCATCCTTCCTTAGTTAAATCAAAACCTCTTATAAGATATTTTTTATAGTGTCTCTATACCCACCAATACATGATTTTATTTTCCATGTTAATTTACACATCAATCATCACATTTGCAGCTACTAATTTTAAGCTATCCAACTAAGGAATTCAATTAGTAGTATTAGTAGGTATCTTGATTTATTTTCTATGATTTCTTATGAAACATGACATATATAAAAATCCTCAAACAATCACTACTTATTATATCAAACACATAATAAATTATTGAAAATAACAACAATTCATTCAATGCACACATCGAGAGTCAATATAATAAACATGGAAGGTTGAAATGGTCATTTTGAAGAACATATTACTTTAAAAATATTAGATGGAGTTTACTTCACATTTAAGTGAAAGGGAAAGGTGAAAATTAAAATAGTTTATGAAATATAATAGGGAAGTTTAAGGCTCTAATTTGGATTCAAGGCTGTAACAACAATGTCTAAATACAATAGAACATGAGAGATGTGAAACCTAATTTGAATATGGGTAAAATATAAACAAATAAAAGGGGGTACATAATTTTAATTATGCAGGATCTCCGATATTCTTTTACTGACACCCATTATGACATTATGGTGTCCTCACAATGCCAAAGTATGGGTATTTGAATTCAAATAATAAATTTACCCTCCTTACATCTCTTTCTCATCTCTATTATTCTTCCCTTAAATGTTGGATATCCAAGGGTCTACCATTGAGTCTTAATCTATAAGTTAATGAATAATACCAATAGAAATTTATTGACAGATAATATATCTATTGGTAAAAATAAGCAATACCAATAGATATTATGTTTTATTGGTTTTGATTTTAAGTATGAACAATTATTTTTTACCAACGTATATATCTGTTGGTATTGATCATTTAATGACAACAAATATTTTACAAATAGTTACAAATATTGATTTGCCAAAATAATACCCAAAATTTCTTTACTAACACTTGAATATGTTATTAATAATAAATATTACCAATAAATGTTTTTACACAAATAAAATCTAAAATAATAAACCATTCAATGATAAAAAAAGTTAAAAGGAACCCATTTTTTATATAAATTATTATATTTATGTCCAAATTCAATATTTAATTTTATGGGTTTTATTGAAAATATATCACTAATTAATCTAAATTTTCAATTTTATCTAAGTATCAACAATGACTATATTTTCTAATTATTTTAATTTTATAAACATTTAGATAATTTTTAGAAAACATTTAAATCATTATGATATTTGAATTTAATAACCATAATAAATAAAGACATGATAACCAATATAGAAATTATTAAACATAATTTAAATATAAGTAATTAATAATTGATATTCATATAGTGAAATTTTTTTATACTATCAAACAAAAATATATTCATTTTTATAAAATATAAAATTTATTTCATTTATTATGTAATAATAAAAAAAGTAATTAGTAATGGGTATTTATATAATGATATTGTATTTATTTGTCACAGTTCTATGTTGATTATATATATATTATATTTAGTATATATATTATATATATATATATACATATATCATTTTACTAAACTAATATATTTTATATTTACATATATAATTATTATATTTTTAATTTAAAATTTAAGATATAATTTGATATTTTATTTATGAAATTTATTTTTTAAATCACACACGCGCGCACACACACACACAATCTATTTCATGTTTGTGGATTTGCTGCTCATCTTTGATCCCCCATGCTTCATGATATGCTTCAATTCACCCACACTAACAGTAGTTCTCCCGTATTCCTAAATCTTCATCGCATGAGTTTTCATCTGAGATTCACCTATTCACTTCAATCCACTTGTGAGAAGTACCAAAATATTCTTATTCCTGTCCCCTTAGATGCATATGATTTTGAAACTAGCTCTATTTATTATCCTCTAAAACATACACTTGAAACCCTACTGATTCCCCTTTTCTCCATGTGAGAGACTCCAAAATCTTCTTCTGATTCACATGATCTCAATATCCCTAGTTCCATCAGATATCCGGAAGCCTAATATTCCTTCATATCATAACCTCTTTCATGACCAATCTTCTACCCGGCCTTATCTCGTTGCACCCAACCCACCAAATCGAATGGCTTGAAACCCTAATCTGATGGTTTCACCTAATTATTTTTAGGTAAATTATATGGAAAGTACATCCCTTTACCTTAATGAGATTTCCATGTCATATTTTCAATCTTCAATCATTCCAAACATAAAATATCTTTCATGTATTAAACTAATGGTTTATTATTTACTGGGATCCAAATAATTTTTTTAAGTTTTTGTATAATTTGAGATGTTTTTCTTATCTATCCACATTCAACAGGAGTCTCGAAGTGTGGTTTATAATGCCACTATTTCATAACTAACTAACTATGTGACCCAAATATGTGTTATGGGTACCCATGATCTCCCTTTAGACCTCTTCTAGGATTAGAAAATTCACTGTCACTATTTTTTGTTTCAGGAATTATACACACATTAAGGATTTACATGCCCGAATTATCCATTGAGGGCTTCATGTTGTTCATAACCACGTCACTTGAACCCACAACCTAGAACTGTATGTACCTTCATTGTCTTAATTGAACCACATCACTTGATCCCACATCCTTCCCTAAATCCCTCCATTTCATATGTTTTTTGTATATTCAATGTTTTTTATATCTTCTTTGAATTATATACTAACCGTACATATTTTATTAAATTGTTAATTATATTTTTTTTGTTTATGAATTGTCTATCTAAAAGTTAACTACATGTGATCTATCCTTCTGACATGTTCATTGTATGTTATTAGAATATCAAATATCATAATTTTTAGATTATTTCATGATGGGTAATTTCACATATGTTATACATTTATTCCTTTTAATGGATTCATTTTATTTTAATGTATTATATAACTTATTAATAACAATTTAAATTCTATATTATCAATATATTGGTGTCCTTACCCATATTACCATTTTTTTATTTTATTGTTAATAAAGTTTCAAGTGTTTAAGATTATATTTTATTTCAATTGTGTGGTCTTATGATGCCCAAATCACTGCTTACTATTTGAAACTATTCATAATGATTTTACTTTAATGGGATTTCATTTTATGTTATTTCCCCAAAATTGATGTTTCGTTAATTTCTTTAAATTTCATTATTATGACCATATATTCAATTTTTATTATATATAAATACTTTAATTTGATAGTCCATTTTTTCTAGTACAGTTTTTTTAATTTTCTTCTTTTTATATCCACATATTCACTATTTATAATAGGTTTTTCTTAACCAATTTATTTCTAAATCTTATTTTTATTTAATTCATAGATATTGCATTAAATTTACCATATAATATAATTGTACCCTTAACATATATTTTCAAAGATTCCATGAAAATATTTAAACTATAATGATAGTTGTAAGGAGGGACCAACACATAGGAGAATTCCAATGTTTCAAAAAATACCCACCACTTTTACAGGTTTATAAATATTTCTATATATAATGGATATATATTTCAATTTATTTTTGAAATTTCATTTAATTTTATGATTTCAATAACCACATCAAAGAAAATACTGAACACTATCCTAGTGGATACCAATTCAAACATGGATATATGGTCGAATAGTATAGATTGATTGTCATAATTAGTTTTACTTAATCATGGTCTATTTGGTTACCTACCATTATATTGACATAATTAATTTAATTTTACCTATATTTAATCCACTTAATAATTTTTTGATTTCCAAAATAGGAGAAAGTTTGTGAGTCCCACTATTGGAATAAAAACAATGAATAGAAGGCTAAAAGAAAACAATATGATAAGATATACATATCACAATACCTTCATTATTAATTAATATAATTTCATTCACTATAATTATGTTTTTTAATTTTATTTTTGGTATAACTTTACATCCAACAAACAATATCTTTAAATTGGCTAGTCATAATAATGAAAAATTTAATTCAACCATTAGAGCAGGTACACTTATTGATTCTATGACTATTATGATCTTTTGATCTTATAATTTCCATATCATATATCATGCTATTGTATTATATACAAAAAATATAGTCAAGTTTATATAATGTATCTGACTTCACTGCTTTTGATGATATCTTTCAAAACAATGTTAAAAAATGTATTCAGCTTTATATAATGTGTTGTTTCATCTTCCATTATTGGTTCTCAAGATAGCTAGTAATAAGGAGTTAGGTTGTACTAATTCAGATGAGCTATGATCTAAAACTATTCACTGGTTTCTAGATATATTTTCTTGCAAGGGAGATATTTAAATTCATTTAAAGGAATCTATATTCGATAGTTCCAAACAGCATGACATTATTTTCCATCAGACTACCTTGTGGTATTTTACTAAAGGCTATAAAAGTCATCATGTTCTGATAGGCATAAAATTAATGATGAGCCTATGTTTAGTAGATCGGTTTTATATTCTACTTTTACTATCATTCACTGATGGATCTTTCTTAGTTAAATCAAGTATGGGAATTCATGATCAACCTCTTGATATGCACATGAGTTTAATATTCAACTCCCTCCAAGTATTAGTTGATGTTTTACATTTTAATCTATGATTTTTTGTCTGCATTATATTGGTGTACGTATAAAAGAAATGAGAAGAAGTTAAATGTCTATTATTTATTGATAAATGAAATATTATTCATCATATAATGATCAACTAGCATAACTATTACTACTCAAGATTCTATTGGAGGGATCTATGAGGATTGCTGATTAGGATTACAAAAAAATGGGTTTCATTCATATCAGGTGATATGTTTCACTTATAAATTATTTTCGAAGATTTTTTGAAAGAAATAACATGGGATCACACTATCTATTTGGTTTTGGAAGATTCAATAACATTATCTAAATGAAATTTTATTATGTAAAGTCATAAGGATCATTTATTAGTTATTTTTTGTTGTTATTTTGAGCATATTTGTAGACATCTTGGGTTCATAGTTCTATCATATAAATTTTATTAACACTCAATTTACTCAACTAGGTTGATTTTAAGGCTCTGTTCTAATTTCCTCTGCACATTTCCCTTGAAATTCTTGTAGTTAATAATGCATTCAATAATTTATTGAACATAATCAACAATAGATTGAATTATCTATCACTTCACATAAGATAATATTAATGGGTGGACATTAAGAGGACAAAAAAATGTAGATACAAGATATAAGAATACTCTATAGATACCACAAACAGATTCATCATTAATAAAGAATAGATCTTGTCTTGGTTAATGGATTTGATACTAGATGATATTAGATACCCGATACGTGATCTACAGCTGACCGACATAGATTTCAGGTTCTTCAATCTTGGAAATATCTGGTAAATTATTTCATATATTTATTTTTCAAAATAAAAGGTGGATATTTGGAATTTGATTCAAGTCATATGGGATGATCCTCTCATCCATATTTTTATAAAGATATGTTATCCTATTTATATTATGGGGACTATCGTGTGATCGCTAGGGGTAACCTGAAGAATGTGTGAGTTTCTTTGTACATTCACTTCTTGTCTCCTTTGTGTTTTTTCTTAGGTGATCATTCAACTATTTAGATGTTGATTCTTTATTTTAAAGCTAGGTATTATCCATCTTGTTTTGAGAAGATTATTGATTATTGATATATCTTTTCAATTTTTAATACATTATTGTTTTTTATTATTATATATAATGTGATGGGTTCAATTTCTGAAAGTTTAGTAGATATAAAAAAAGATAAGAAGACAAAATTGAATAATTATATATATAATTAGGGATATGTAATATGGTGCACTGCACTCATGGAATTCTCAAACAATTGAATAATTACATAATTATATTTACGTAAATATTTTGTTGTACTTTGTGCAGGTCAAATAGTACATGATATGTCTGGATTCTATTAACCATTTTCAATAGATTAATAATTATATTGTATACTCATAATATATAATAAAAATTAATAAATTAGTATTTAATAACCTTGATTCACTTTGACAATGTGTGCACTTTAATAAGAATCTTTTTGTAAGAGTCTGGATTATCAATGACATGGCATGATTTTTATTATACCCTACAGTTTGAAATTAAGAATCTATATATGTTTAATATAATTATATGTCTATAAACTTAGTGTGTAATCTATTTTTAACCTAGATTCTAGCAATTTCAACTCAAATATTACATATTATATAATCTGGATTCCATGTTTTATAAATTTTTATGAAACCTAGAATATTTTCCCATAATATATTTTTAAGTTGAAATAAATTTGAATTTTGGATCATGTGTGTGATATTTATAACCTCTATATTCTAGAACCACTATGTAGTATTTGTTAAGAAATTATCTATTAGAATATTGAAGAATATAATATATTTTCAAGAATTCTTGTTGTTCTTATATCCTTCTGAAAGTGGAAGATACCTTGTATAATGATCTACAGACACATGGGGCTAATATTTTTCCCCTGGATGAAGATATTTTAGGAAATGGTCAACATTACTATGGAAATTATGATATATAATTTTAGAATATATCATTTAGGTATGAACATTTCAAAATAAAGCATCACAAGAAGTGTGTAAAGAATATAATGAGTCCTGCACCCCACACCCAACAAGATGTGTAATTAGCTACTGGAATGGGGATTCCTAATGATGGATTGAAGTTTATGTGAAACTGATGTTTTTGAGTATTCATATCATTTATCCTCCCATCCTACAACCTTATTTTCTAATTGTCTTGGGATCCCCTTAGAGTAATAATTTCTTTATATTATGATATTAGAACCATTGTTTTATGAAAATGTTTAATAGAATTCATAACAATCTATATAATGTGTTTGAGATATAGAAACAATTAATAATAATTAATTATTTCAAAATTCACTTAAATAAATATTTTTACAAGAATGTTAATGGTATTCAATACTTTAAATAATGCGTATGACTATCCCGATCTCATGATATAATTAAAAAAATATCAAAAATAATTACACATTAATAAATAAGTATTGGTTTCTTGATTGCCTTTATCTTATGGTGCACAAACCTGATGACATCGGGTATCCTAATATTGAATTTCATATGTTTTTTTGAGCCTTCATAAAATTTTTATCATCAAATTTGAAAATTATTAAATTATCCTTTTCATTGTTTCAACCATAATAAATATGCAAGACACATTTTTCTTTTATTTTTCTTTTGGTCATCGATTTTTTTATACAAGAAAGTTTTAATTTCAAGATTTATTTGGTTTTTATTTCAAGTAATGAGAATTACTCTAAAAATTATGAAAATATTAAGACTATATAGAAAATTTTGGAATATTATAATGAATATACTGATTGGTTCATGGAATAATTTGGTTCATAAAATATTTTTCAGATCTTTATTTACATAATTGTTTTTATGGTATGTTTGAGTTCTATGAATTTGATGAGTGTTGAATTGTTGAAAATATAAAGAATCTTGGATAAAGTGAGTAGGTAGGTTCTTCTAAATTTTATCATTTTATTTCTTGTACAAATCATACTAAACTCATCAAGCATGTAATTTTTTACATCATTTCATCATATTAGTCCTCTGACAGGTGAGTAAAAAACCGATAGGAACATTATATTATTCATTTTGTTTGGATTCAAGTAAAAGTTTAATTCAAACTAACTACCTATTTTATTTTTCTTTATATTTATTTCTCATTGATTGGTAATAATATTATCTCAATGTTGGGTATTATGTGTCTATTGAGCTCGGATTGTATAATCCCCAACATACTTTTTTTCCTATAATAAATATCACTACATACTGCATATAAAAATAAGTATTTTTTTCTTCGAAATACTGGTTTTTAATTAAAACATAATATTAATTATTTATAGGTTTTATAAAAAAATTATAAAACCTTTGGAATTTTTTTTAGGGAATTTCATTGCCTCACCATCTGCACTCAAACATTAGGAAACAACCTCCAAATATGTTTTCCAGACTAGTGATGTGGTAGTGACCATAAATCTAAGAGACTTGATGAGATATTTGTGCGACCCTTATTTGTGATGTTTTACTAGATAACTGACTCCTTGATACATGTTGTTTCAAGAGATTCATGCATCGACCTCATTATGCATGTCATCAACTCAGTTCTAGTGAACAACACCATGTTTCTGATTGATTTGTTCCAAATACTTTGGTGTATTATTTTTTTGGATTCACATTGTTTTTTTAACATGAACTTCTTGTTGGTGCTGATGTGTGGGATCTGATAATACGGTTTAAGTGTTTTTCCATTGTTTGACTATTTTTCCTGTACAAATTAATGGAATGGTTGATGGAGAGTGATTAAATAAGATGGTCAGGATTACCTTATATCATTCAAATTAATTAATTATTTATTATATAATAATTATGTTAGATATATTTTTTATGATTATATTAATATATATATATAATATAATATTTTACTAAAAATATTATTATAAAAAAAAATTATATAAAAAATATTTATCAAAATAGATATAATTATTGGTATAGCATAAAAGGATAAATAAATTGATACGGTTAATGATATTACCGAAAAAATAAAGTGTTAGTAATACTATTACCAACATGTAAATTTTTTGGTGAACATTTTGACCAACACATATATCATCTGACTGTAATATTATAATTGAAAGAGAACTATTTTAACTATAAAAATAACTTTTAGAAATAAATTTATTACGGATAGTTTAGTGATAAGGACATATGTGTTAGTAAACCATTTTACCAACAAAAAATGTTCTTTTACCAACATATATCCCTTGTTGGAAAAAGTAAATATTTTTTATTATTTTAGAAACTATTTTTTTCTTCTTGATCACTTATAGTAAGAGTTCATTATAAATTGATCCTAGGTTCTTTTCGATTCTATTTTATATATTCTTGATTTTTGGGTGGGAAATTTCATAACTTGGGATCACTACCCAGTTGTCAATTGGAAAAAATTCTTAGATAAAATGTAAGTTACATGATAAATTTCGCAATACCTTTTCTAATTTGTTAATTATTTAAAGGCATCCATAATGATTGATGATATTAATCCTTTATTTATTATTTATTTGGATTTATTATTTTCCTATTTTTTGTATTTATATAGAATTTTTATTAGATATTGGCCTAAGAGGATATTGTTTTATGTGATTTAGGGATTGGATGAAGTTCTAGAGCTTGTGATGGAATGTGAGATTGGGTAATTTTATAAATTATTAAAAAAAATTCTTATTATGTTTATTTACCATAATTTTTTAGATGATATTTCACATCTATACTCTTTTATATTTATTTAAAATGGATTGTGATATGTTTAGGAAGATTATACTACAAAGTAATTCCATGTTCTAACCACCCAATAGGTTTATTGAGTTTATTTTGTAGGTTAGATTGATGGATAATTAGATATACTATTTGGGTGGCACGAGTGGATGTCTTGGGTGGGTTTCATTGAATATTTATATTGATGTGGTCACATAAAATTACATTTACATAACATTAGGGTGTGAGGATTGTTTGTTTAATGTGATTCTTGGAGATGATTGATGAATTTGTTTTACTATCCAATTGTTTATAATGTTAATTACTCCCATTTTAATAATTTAAAAAAATTGAGAAAGTCACTAACCATTGTACTATTAGGGGTATTTGAGGGTCACCCTAATTTTTATCTCTAGCCCAATAAGGGTTTTCTTGAAATTAAATCATGACTGAGTTGTATCAAAGATTAGGTTCAGAGTTAAGAAATATTTTCAAGTTAGGAATAAGTGAGGATTACATAATTTTAGTAAGAAAAAAATATAATTTGAACATAACATTTCGTATAGTCCATGGAGACCAAATAAGACATAAAGAGCCCCCATGACCTAATGTATGGACCATGATAACTGACTAAAAATATTTAGGAAATAGTGCACCTAATTTAAAGTGGAAATATAAAGAGAGGTTACGGAAACATTATCATTGTATTGATTTTAATATTATGATAATTGTTTTCAATTATTACGCTGAAGCATGTTAATATTTTACTTATAATTGACTTTTTCTAAAAGAAATAATGTTTCCTAAAAATAAATCATAACAGGTTTAACCTCAAAAAGATGAATGTTTATTAAGTAATTATTATGTGTTTTCTTAAGTAATCCAGGATATAATAATAAGTTTGTATTTTATTTCATTCCATGAAATATATTTTATTTTATGAATAATCGTTAAGATATAAATTTAATGAATAACATGTTGGAAAATTTTATTTTTTATATTAAATACTTAGATGAATAATATGTTATTACCCATACATGATTTTTAATTTTGTTAAGAATGCATGATTAGTAAATTATTTTTTGTTTATTATTGATAATTGATATGAGTGACCCAACCCAACCCATCATGACCCCACCATAGCCAGTTGTAAGTTGAGTGTACCACCCCAAGTTTTACTCTAATAGGTCAGGGGATGGTGAATAGTTGAAAGAAGGAGAAACATACAAGTAAATCCATAGAATATAAAAACCTATAAAACAAATTCATCCCAAGTACATAATAATTAAAAAAATATTTAATATTCTAAAATATGTAATAATTCATGCATTTGAATTTTTTTTCTTGTATAATAATGACTAGGAAAATACAAAATAAGAAAAAGAAACACAAAAGGAAAAATCCAATAGGTAATACTAACTCCTGGAATGGGATGACATAACCTCTCGATGATATCTCATAGAAAAAACACAATCGGAAACAATCTCAACCATGAACCACCATTAGTAGCTATAATTAAATTACTTATCTAACTCCAGTATTTCCACATCCTCCAAGATCATCACTAAATAGTGAGATATCTACAAATTTTAAACATGTATGGGAATAAGGGTTCTTCAAGGGTGCGTATAAATTTAATCAATTATATTCTCCAAAACCATAATGTAAATCTAAACTAGTAATCAAGATAAAAACCCTATAAAAAGAGATTATAAAATGTATTATGAAGAAAATAGATATAATCAAAGTTCAAGAGGACATTAGGAAAGGGAGATTTCCACACTTTTTTTCTTAGATCCCAAAAATATCTTATCTCACTACTAAAAAAAGAAAACTAGTGTATCAAAAATATTATTTAAACCAAATTTTGAGGGAATAATTGTGTGAAAAAATTAGAATGAAATCAAAAAAGGCCATATATTTTTTTGACATCTCAAAGAAATCCTTATATGATGAAATTTTATATGACCTATGAATCTTGAACTACTAAATTTCCATATATTATATGATACCTATTTCAAATTGTATTGTGGGACCATACCTCATCAATGTAGGATTGTATCGACCAAGGGAGTACCTGAAAATTATATAAGTCCATCCCCTGACACTCAAGGGAGTTATAACTACAATGATAGATGATTGGTCCCTAATGAACATGGGAGTAATAAATCCATATTTGGAATATCATTCCCTAAAACATGAGTTCAACATCTAAGGATTGCCTGAACACCATGTATGGAAGACTACACCCAAATACATCTGGGAGTACATAAATACATGTTTTCTTCGAAAGCCTCACCCATACCCTATCAATATCTCTATAGTTTTAATATCATTGGACTACTGAAAACATATCATAGAAACCTCAGATCACTAAAATTATCATAAAATATTTATTTACATAGGGAAATATTTATAATAGACTCCCAATACATCCAATTCTAATATCTTGGAAGAAATATATGAATAAAATATAAATTTTTCCAATACATGGTGTTTCCATGTTTATTACACAAGGTTAAGGTCACTAAGGTTGGTTCGTTGTGTATTTCCACTAGTCAATTCATGTGGAATGTTTTTATATAGAAAGTCCTATGAGTCACATGACATGTCTATAAATATAAGACAACCAATTTATGTTTTAGAAATATTCCTAGTTTCACCCTTATTTATACACAATGTCTCAAGATTAAATGATATATATGATCATGTGGATACTGGGAATGTACAAACTGTACATGCTGAGCACCTCCAATAACTGTACATGGTCTATGTGAAAGAGAATAATTATTTTTTGTACAACTTGATCTAATTAAATATACATAATTACATTCAAAAGTACATGGTCTCAAGATACAAAAATTTAAGCCAAAAGCCAGATGCTACGTGATATTAAAATCTTGTTAAAACCCTTGTGCATCTACATTTAAATGACCTGAAGAGTTTTCCTGGGGTCAGAAGCCATGTGACAGTAATGAAAATGTGTAAAATGTTGATGGATAATTACATGGTGTTTCATAAGAGACTATAGGTTCTGTGTTAATAAAAATTATAGATTATAAAAAACTTTGTCTTCAAATGAATACTTTCTTCATCACATCTATTAGTAGATAAACATAAACTACTAGATGGAGATAACACCCTCATATCGTCTAATAAATAAGTAGGATTAACTCTATTCTTTCCCCATATTATGGTTTATTATTATAAAATAGTTTATTGATATATACTAGGAACCCATCGTGATTCAATTTCATTGCACCCAAACACATGATTCAATATAATATTTCTTCTTATTATCATAGAACCAAAATCAAACTCAATAGAGAATGGAGGAACAATGTTTGAGAACGTGGTTGTTAGAGGAATGCATTACCCCCAAAGAATAATTTTTTTATGGTTCTAAAAAAATCTAACTTCTAGCGGAGAATAAAGATGATATTCATGGTGGAAAGTCCGTCAATAATATTTTTGAAACACCCATTTTAGAAAAACATGAGTTCATTAAAGAAGGAAGAACAACTTGAACCAATGAAGGGTAATTTCCAAGGAAGACACCATAATTATTTTCCAAACCCCCTAGACATTACCCAATAGGTGAAATCCATAATAGATGAACCACCTATAAGAATAGGTCACACATACACCAATCACATGTGATCCAAAAAATATTCACCCATGGTACCAATTATTCTTATAAATAGGAACTTTAGGCCCCTCATTTTTGTCCTTTTTGAAGATGAAGAGATAACCTAATGTTCTGTTCACCGTACTCTCATTCTCAAGAACTCAAATCCTTCTAGGTACCATATTTAATTCAAAAACCGAGAGAAATTAACCAAAAGAGAGGGTAATTGAGTTCCCATGTTACTGGAAATTCCCATGAACATTTTTTAGAATAACATCATTCTTATCCCACTAAAAATAGTGCTAAGGACCCTTACCCAACCATATATTTATAAATTACTCATTCTAAGTCATCTATAAAGATCGCATATTACTAATATGAATCTATGCTCCATTTCATTTTCATAGAAAACATTATTTTTCTAATACCACTAGAGCTCCACTTCACCTAAGTATCACTTTGTTAAATACACTTCATTTCCATCATTCTGTAAAACCACTTTTCCCACCATTAGTATGGAGGCTCCCCATATTCTCCCTCACTGTAGAGAACTAATTTTATTTCCCTTACTTGTAAAAACCTTACGTGAACTATTATCATTGGGTTTAATCTTCCCTATGTCCCTCATTAAAGTGAATCAATATTCCATTTTCACTAAGGTGAACTTTTTTTATCTATTTCTTTGATAGTGTACTATTTTTACATAGCTTCCATAACAAAATATCTATTAACCCTAGTTTTGTAATTGGGTATCATACTATCAAGGACCCCTATGAAGCAACTGGATTAGAAACATTAGATCATTCACACTATAATTAAATCCATTTACCTTGGATTATCTTGATAAAAAGACACTCATGAATTGGAATCCTTGATAGGAAAAAAATTCAAGGTGATCATTGTTATGAATTCCCTTGATAAAAGGGGTTACTATTAGGATGTTATTAGAATAGTCTCTCCATGTTTAAGTCAACTAGTTTTTCTGATCTATTCTTTATATTATATCATCTTAGGTAACCACACTTCTCAAATCAATGGAATATGGGGTAGGGCATCTTTAATGGTGTAAGACTCAAGTCTTCATTGTATGATTCCATACTCCCCTACCTCAATATCCTACCTTTCCCATCAATAATTCGAAATATGAGGGGATGTGTTTACTCATTAGGTATAATATCTAAGATGGTTCCCATTTGTGATACCATTAACGAGCCATGGATAATCACAAAGGGAATCCTCTACTTAGAATACCAATTCAAATTTAATTTTAAACTCCCTTACAGTATTATTAATCAACTATTATATATTATTTCTCACAATGAGAAAGGATCATGTGGGATTTGATATATGATTTGATCATAACATTAGTACAATTAAAATTCCTCTAATATAGGCCTCCTACAGGGTGTAATCCCAAAAACTAAATTCCTTTACTTAATTCATTTTCTAGGTAAATAATCTAGGGGAAAAACATATGTTTAATCCCCCCTAAATCCTCTATTATCACACCTTTAATGATACAAGAGTACTCACATCATGAAATTAAGCCTTGGGAACAACATCCCCATAATATTATGTTAAAATATGTGGACAACATCCCTAAACCATGATGTTAGATTTTATGGCCTACATCCTCACAACTTGATGTTAAAATTCGATTCCAAAATCCTTTTCATATAAAATAAAACTATATAATCTTTTTCTTACCATATAACTTTAAACTACATGTTACGGTTCGACTACAAGGTCTAAAATTAAGTACCACAACCTATTCGAACATTGATTCCTATGAAAAAATAGGATGCCTACCATTGGTTCAAAGCTAATATCATTCACCTTAAAAATACACTATCCTATCTCTATATTCCACATTAATCCATTTTTATCATTCCTCATTGGTCCATATTCTATATAAGTTTGGGCATACCCTCATCAAATCAAACTCTCTATGAAATTATGCACCCTCTACTAGAGATCCATATTTTCTATAGGAATTATTATTTCTTTATCCTTGGGTTATATTCTCAATGGAACCATCCACCCCTTGGCAGAGAATATTTATTCTGGGTAGTCACCAAATCCAACCTCAATAAGATATATTCCCTATGAGGTCATCCATGAAGGGATTCTTATACATAAGTACCACACCAAGCATCTTTTTTAACCTTTATCCTATTTTTATATACCACATAATGCTAAATTAAATGGATTGGTCTTTTTCACCTAGAATTAAAATGTGTGATGTGTCCCTTTAAGTGACATTGAACTCTGTGAGTTTTTATTTCTTTAACAATGATACAATGGAATCAATTTTCATGGGCACAATCCCGGTATAATCAACATTCATTGCTTTATTTTATAGTGATAAACTCAAGCATTCCCAACTTTGTGGATTTGTACTATAATTCATTAAAATGAAGAATCATAAATTCAAAAATAACAAAGGTAGAGAACCACTGCTAAGTACAAATGTTTACATTGATATATGCTAACAACCAACTGTTGGAATTGTTGTAACCAGTCTAATGTTGAGACATGAAAATGATTCATGAAAATGTCTTATGTATATAATAGATAATCCTAAAAATTTTGTGATGATCCTAAAATCCCACCATATCAACCAATGTGCATTCTGAAGCATCACTGGAGAAACACCCAAGTGACTAACCACATTTTAAAATAAGCCCCATAATGAAATTTTCATTTAAATATCAGGAACATGAGAGAATGTTGATGTTTCCCATTAGAAACAAATATTTTAAAACTAATGTGAATCCTTTAATTGTGATAGTGATTGGTTGAGAATGCTATTTTTTCTCATGATGTTGTATTGATGAGTTTCATTGTTCATGTTTGTTGGTCTATTCAAGGTAGAATTAAAACCCCTTTAATATACATTTATGGAATCACCTCAATTATATAAATAATATTTACCATCTAGAAAGTTTTGGGGATCATTAGGTAGAAAGGTGTTGTCTCCGACACAACATCCCTAGTGTCATGATTCAAAAATATTGTTTTAGGTGTACCTATTGAAATGTAATATCCCAAAACTAAGGAAAATGTGTGAATCTATCCTCAAAATTAATTCCCTCAAACCATCCATCCAGTGATTGGTAATGTAGAAGAAGTAAGTGTCACTTATTTCCATTTCAAACCACATAAAGAGTATCTCCTCAAAGAGTATAAATAAAGACCAATTATCTTAGGGAGGTGGGTTTAGAGGTCGAATATGGGATCACTACGGTTCAGAAGTATCATAGGATGGATATTTACAACTGCCTCCATCACCAATTCCATATGGAATTTATCCATTATAAACATTTTGAGGACTCCACCTAGGAGGCCCCTACTGCAGTCACCTTAACAAGAGCCTGTAAGAGATCCTAAAAGGGGAAACATGCCATAGATCACTAGGAGTGGGTTCATATCCCCAATTTCTCTCATTGGGTCCTCCAACATACTTCAGGGAAAATCTATGTGAATTTTAATATCCCGGATCAAACAAAAAATTCTTCCATTATACCCTTTCAACCCTTGAGGAACCACATCGGTATATACTAAAATTTAGTAGTGGGTAATCCCATATAACTTATAAAAATTATTAATATATTTAGTGTAAAATTTAAGAATCTATAATTCATAGTCATTAACATATACTAGAGAACACCAGGGGAAGGGGAATATTCCCACCCCCATACATGAAGCTCGTTGATGTATCCCAATGACAGCCAGAGTACATGAGTGGGATCATATCCACACTATAATCAATAAACCAGACAATATCCTCATTCTTACTATAGAGGACCATCACTATATTTTGAAAAAAAAATGATGTGAAAACATATATCCCTAATCACATCATATGATAATACCATCATATCCTAGAAGTGATAATAGATTATAGTCATTAGCATATATCAATAACCATCTTGTGGGAGGCACATATTTAGGCCTTCATCACTCAAGAATATCATAAACATGGTTAAAGAGCTTATCAAAAGCATACACATATACCTACTCTCATTCAAGAGTGTTGGAATCACATCCTTATAAATAATGAAAAATAGGATCAGTCTTATATCCCTATTCCAATAGGGGATTATCAACCCACATCCCATGGACACTTGAAGACAAGTCTATAACTTTGAAAATCATGAAAAATATCATTAGAATATTCCAATGAAAACACAAGAGTCACCTAGGAATACATCCTTATATGAATGTCATTATGCATAGAACACCACACCACTGACCCAAAAGAGTGAATCCAAGTGGAGATATCATCAGGGGAAGCCCGAAGTTCAAGAGAAAACCCATATTCTTGACCTACTCAATTATAGTGTTCTTGTGTCTTTTAAACCTATTTTGAAAATTTATTATGATTCTAATGACACATCATTAGAAAGACTAATTTATAAACATATTTACCAGTAGCTCAAGAGTCCCCCATGAGTGTTTTTTATGAATACCCCCTTGTAAATATAAAGATCTATAATGGAAAATAATCTCTTCGTGATAGCCTTAAAAATATTTCACACGTCTATAGGATCAATCAAAATTAATTTCCTACCCTTGAAACATAAAATTTCATCCCCCGTAAAGTTCCTTTGAAGATCATATACTTGTGGAATCCTCTTAATAGCTATAAATAAATCCACAATTTTAGTCCTCCATGTTGCAACATTCATTTCATGGTCTTACACACATAAAATTTTCATTTTTCTAATAAGGTTCTCCCCTTTCTAAAGAGACTGTGAGAAATCCCTCATAGAGAGAGGAAATCAATATATTGAGTACAATTACACCAAGAACCTTATCTATATATAGAGATATTATTTCTCAACCAGAATATTCCATTAGGAAATGATCATTGTTTTAACCACCCTTGAAACTATCATATTTCAATATAGTAGAGAAGACTCTAATTGAACAATGTCTCTGCAATAATTAAGCCATTAAATTACCACTCTAGTTAAATTAAGTAGAGTAATCTCTCATAAAAGAGGAAGAGAATAATTTAGCTTTGAAAAAAGAACTAGTTAAAGAAAACATACTAGCTATATTTTGACACATATCCACTTCTTAGTATGAATTCTAGAAACATTGGATGAGTAATGAGCACACTATCTTTATCTAAATCTATGGAAAGCACTTTATTATCTAAATTAAAAATACCCTCCATATGAAGAATATGAAAATCATGTATAGGAAATAGAATTACATCACAATTAAATTGAAATGGATTATTTTTTAGTTTAAAAATAATTGAAATTTGAAGATAAATAAAGAGATATCTAATGCCAGTGCCTTATTGTTTTTAAGGATCGACATTAGTTGATTGCTAACGCCTCCTCTGACATACACATATAAGGGTGGGGCTAATATAAAGTATTTAATTTCACTTTACACACTAGTATGTAGGTTATAATGATAATGAAATAATAAAATGTAATCACTTTTGGTGAAATCTAATTACTATTCTATATAAGTTATATTCATCCTATTCAACGGGGTTCTATTATCTCTAAATCTTGAAAATGGAAAACATGGTTGGAAAAATCCATTAAGATACTTCTATTTCAGGTATCTGAAAATGTTGAAGAGTCTTTTTTATATAAGAAAATTCATATTCTAAACTAATTAATTTTCATGAATGATAATTAGCTTATTTTTATAATATGCACTACATAGAGTCCATTCTCAAACAAAATTACTACAAAATTAAAAGGGCCACATTTGTAGATGCTGCTATAACTATATTAGATAAGACTTATCCAATAGAGATGGTATAATTTCATTATCATGACCACCTTTAGGAATATTAAAATTTTCACAGGTCCTAGAACTCATAGTTGAAGAACCAAGTCAACCCCATCCCAAAGGGTTGGGGGGAATTTATATCAAAACCTCTTACGCCACTAAAAATCAGTCTTCTTCAGAATAAGAGAAATGACACCTTAAACATCCTCATAGTTCTTATAACAAAATGACTCATCATTATCAATAGTGATATTCTTGACAAGAGTTCTTAGAGATTTTCTTATGATTTACCTTAAAAAACTTGTTGTAGGAGAGAACTGGAAGTAGAAGTTAAGGTCTTGTACGAGTCATAAGCTATAATGGTTTGGAAATAAAGGGAAATCTAGGAATATTTATAAGTAGCCCATTAATTTATATTAGAGAGATGATAAATATCCTAACCCTTATGATGAGAACATGATTATGATATCATGCTATGCATCAATTAATGGTATCAATCTTTTACTCATCAATTGTCAAGAACTTGTTTCTAACACAAAACATCTGGATGTGGATGATTCTATCCAAAACATGGTCCATAATAAAATGAATAAAAATGTGTTAGTACCCTTCATCAGAGACAAACTCTAAATCTTGCAATTTTATCAAATTCTTATGTACTTATGCCTTGTCTTTCATTAAAAAAGAGAAGGGGAAGATCGTGGTAAGATCCCCCCATCTCCCAGTAGAGTACAAATCCCAATTGAGACACATGTTTCTCCTCCACTAAATCTCCCTCAATATGAAGAGGTTACTCTATTAATGAAATAAGAATCCATCAATCTGATCAAATCAAGATTCAAACCGATTGTCTATATAGGCCCAATGGTTAGAGAATATATGGAGTTTCCTCCAATGGGGAGGAAGCTAGAACTATATTAGGTGAGATAACCAAGGTTAACCAATAATGGTTATAAAAAATAGATGAAGGAAAGCTAACTATATCAGGATATACCTTCTTGATCTACTTATGTGTCTATCCCTCCAACTATTCTGCAAGGTCTTATTAACTCCGTTGAATCTCTTGAAGCTTGAATGAAGGCCATTTAAGGGTGGCATGTACTAGTTCAATCATAAAGAAAACAACACCCTAGATTATTGGAAAATACCATTGCTTTAACTATGTTTATAAATCCAAAAATCCTAACCTTCAATTAAACTAGGACCTAGATAACCACTTGATGCAATTTGTATCTCGATATGGTATCATGATGGGAACCCTCTATTAGTAAGAGTTAGATAAGATTTAGTGATACATGCATACTCTAGATGAAAAAATTATTTTTATGGTTTGGACATCTTCCAACTAGATCAACCACAATATGGGAATACCTCCACTAGTAGTTTCTCTAGAAATTCATCCTAACACTGGGAAAGGATATAGTACAGAATGTCTAAACTGAACAAAAAATGAGAATGAGAGAGTCACATATTTCATTAATAGGTGGATGGGTTTGACCTACTCCATGAATATTCAACACCCCATGAATAGTTACTGGGTATCTATTTAGAAAATATACATGAGGTGTTGTAAACACTATTAATTCTAGTAAAATATCTCATAGGATTCCATGATTTTTATAGTGTCATGAAAATTGTAAGATTCTATTTAGTGTAGAAAAACCAAGTACTGGACAACACCGATATCCCAATGAAAGAGTACCGATAAAGTATAAAAAAATATATAATGATTAAAATTTATCTAATACCAAAATTTGAAAAATATCACATGGTTCCTCCACCCTAATGCTAACAAAAAACCATAATCCATGTCAAGAGGGTTGAAAAGGGAAAGATTTTCCAATGAAAAAAGACAGAAATAATATATTTTATTCATTATGAAATGAGAAATTCCATGATTATTTTATCATGGCTATTAAAAATAATTTATTAATGCAATAATAATATAAGAATCTTAATCATGTTGGTTTTAGTGAGTGGATAAATTGTTATCCCTTCAACTTAATTTTGGTACACACCATCCATGTGTTATTTCTCTAAAAATAAATTATCTATAAGATGGTGGATCTTGGGTAGATCAAATTAGGAGAGCTAAAAAAATAGTTGGATATTGTTTCTACGACGTTACCAGAAGAAGAAGGTGAATTTAAAAAATATCCAATCAAGAGTGAATAAACATTTGATGATATATGACCAAAAATATTGTCATCTTATTGTATTCCTTCCCTAGGGAATAACTGAATCAACCATTAGTGACCATAATTCTCACTATAATGATTGAACCAACTTATTTATCTCCTCAAACCTCTAAAATAAATTATCCTAAGAACTAACATAATAGGTATAAGAATTAAAATAAACAAGAAGTTTAACTTCTAGAAATTAATAATCCAGTTCAAACCCTCCCTAAATTTATTTCCTAGACACTTAAATTATGGAAATAACCCTACCCAATGTTTTATCATGCACCACCACATCAAATAGAATCATCATCAAACAAAGCATATTTATATATCCCTATAAATTCAATAAACTTGGGGGATCCCTTATGTAATGAAGAAGATACAAATGATCAAGAATCTTCCTATCACAATCGTGGATAATGGGGAAGAGGCTATTTTGATCAATAGGGTTGAAGAAGATGGAGTCAATATAGACCATCACATTTAGGTTACATCCTTATCATGACCATATATTCTATAGAGACTCGGTTGTAGGCACACCTACAAGATTAGTTGTAGCACTAGGATACTCATGCATTATCAAGGACTTATCTATGGGAAATTATTATAGAGGTTTTATAAAAAGATTAAGATATTTCTCGTCAATGTAAAAATATAAGAATTTATTCTTAACCAAATTAATGGATGAAAATGATTCCCTCTAGTTTCAAATAAAAAATAAATATACTATAAAATATTACCATAGTTCCTAAACCTCAAAATAAAGAGAATTATCATGTTGTGAGGTATATGAATCTATACTAGAAGTAGGAAATATTGAAACACCTTGGCACTATTATGAACAAGATTTCAATTCTCGATTCCAGACATCTTTCAAATGAGATTCAAGAATCCCTTATTGCGACTCTCTTAATAAATCTTGTGTTTGTAGCAAAGGTCATTATCACTGATTTATATATTGAAAAAATTGACAGTTTTTAATACCACACAATCATTTTATTAGTATATAAATATAGTGATAATTCCATGTATTGACAAATCAAAACTTGTTGATATATGAAAAACTAGACAATAATGACACTCATCAAGACCTCGTTGATAACTCTTCAAGAATCAACATCATACTGATCTAGAAACTTTGTTGAATGGGCCATAGAGATTTTAATTTTCTTCCCTCTACCCTAAAAATTTTATGATGCTACCAAAGTGATAAAAATCATCTTGTTAAAATCAATCATAGATCCTAGTATATGGTCTTTCTTTTTAATTCTCAATTTGGCCTTACCCATTAAGATACGATTGTAAATGTTATTTTGGAAATAATATGGATTCATTCCTATATGGTAGCACCTTAATTATACAACCTTTATCCTATATACTTCATCATCAGATATACCAGAGTGTGTTTTGGCGGTAGTGTCCCTTTTTAATCCCTAAATGATCAATATATAGATATAGTATTCTGTTACAGGACGACAAAATATCCTGTGACATGTGATTTCATCCGAACTGCTACCCTAATGGTTTTGAAATAACCCCTATCAAATAATTCCTTGTTCTCCATGAAGATTATGTATTTTAAATAAATTAAATTAAGGAAATAAATCTGTATCATGAAATCAAATGGGTCTTGAAACCCTTATTTTATAATATAAAGAACTTTACCACCTATTGGTCATATGATGGTTAGTCCAGAGTTCCTCTATAATAGCCACACATGGAAGCAGAAAAGAATACCATACCATCCATAATGGTCAATATAGTTTCATATTATCTTTATGATAAGGCTATACTAATTAATATATGGAACCAATAAATGAAAACAATATTCATTAACCAACTGAATATTAATTTCTAGAATAGGAAACAAATACTGAGTGTTGGGAATAATTTCTTCTATCGTCATGATATCAGTCACATAGACAAAATCCATTTGTAAACAAGAAGGGTATGACCCCAACCATGATGGTGATTACCTAAATAGAAATTATCTCAATATGTATCTATGATACATAAAGACCATAGAATCATTGTTTTTATAATAACATGCTCCCACACCATTTAAAAAGAAAAAAAATTTCATGTTTACAGTCATGAATATCAAGATAATGGATGCTTATCTGGCTTGGGTATAAAATAGATGGAGGACATATCCATAATTCCATTGATCATAATTCCCATGTATTAACACCCTCAAGGTCTATATACACCACCTCAACATTCATATAAGGGAAAATTTCACTCACATTGTCTTATATTCCTAAAAATGTCCCATTATCACCCATGGTCTATGAAATTTAGGTGTAGTAAAAAGTGGAATAATAAGAAGGGGATGTCAAAGATTCTCTTCTAGAATTACAAGAATGTGTATCCACCACCATTTATGATGTTAATTTTTTTTATTTTTTTATAGAGTATGAATCATGGCCCTTTGTATTTAGTGGCTTATTTTCTCTAAAAGAATATGAGGTATACATCTATTTTTTGAAGAATAATCAAGATTGTAAGGACCCAAACATTTATCAAGGGAATTTATACCATATTATAGTAATGTCATATAATATAATCCTGTAAATTCACATTAGTAAACACAATTCAACATCATTCTTATATTAACTACTAACTTCTATGTGAACAAGAAACACAATTTTTCAACCTCTGTGATTTGAATTTGGAGAATCCGAAAAATATTGTTTGGATTCGTAAGATATTTAGAGTCGAATAGGGAAGACTTAATTTTTTGTGAATATTAACATACCATTATGAATAGTAATATTACATTTATGAATAGTAATATGACCCTTATGAATATTAATCATATCAATGATAGTATAAATAAACATTATCATTCTTATAAGTGAAAATATGATATAATTATATCAAATTATAAGTAAATAAATATTTTAAAAATTAGTAAATATGAATTTGTATTTTAAGGAGTCATAAATATTTTAAAGAAATTTTTTTTTCCTAAAATTTATTCATAAATTAAAATTTTTATGTCTTATGATTTTTAGATAATTTTATATGATCTAATATAATTTTTTGAAATGTTATAAAATGAGTTATAAATTTAAAATTTGTGTTTTTCACGTAAATGATGATTTTGATTAATAATTTGAATAATAATATTTATCAAATTACTTTTATAATATGATGTTCATTTTTTAATTCTACCCATCAAAAAATGGTTTGGGTGAATTTTGAAGATTTTTCTGAAATACTTTAATTTTTTGGGGAATAGTAAAATTCAATAATTTACAAAATATGCTAAATAATTGAATTTATGCATCATGCTTGAGTCATATATGATTTAAAAAGATATTTGTTTTAACTCACATGCACCAATTACAATATATAGCTATATGTAACCTCACTATATCTTGTCTTGTGTAGAAATAATAAATTAATTAATATAATATTGAGAAAAACAATATCCCCACCACTATAAATACCACCCCTACCAACCTCATTTTCCCACACCTATCAAGCTTAAATCCATATCAAACGTCTTCCTAAATCTCTTTTGTATCCCCTTACCCACTTCTATGATATCTTGGTCTCGTCCAATGATAAAACCTAGTTGTCTTGAGGAGGATCTTTAGAGGATATTTCAAGAGGTAATTGCTCTCTTTCTTTTCATTCAATTTTCTTTCAAATTTGATTAATTCAATTCTTTTATCCAATACTTCTCTTATCCAAATGTCATGATAAATCTAGTATTATTTACACACTGTTATTGTATCATGCTAACAGAATGTTATTCAATATAATCCTCTCTGCTCTCTTTGTTTATGAAAATAAAACCGTTGCCAGTGATGTATTAATTTACCTATATCATGGGAAATACAATTACATTTTTCTTTAATTATGTCAAGGCTATTAATAAAACGATTAAATAATTTAAGAAATATTTTAATATGTATTTTTTACTCCAATTATGTTCTAGAAACAACTTTTATACATAATACTAAATGATAAAACAAAACATGTTTGTTGTGATAAAAAAACTACCCAAATTAACCTAAAATTATAATCATTACATTTTATCTAATGATGAATCCTCATGGTATATAACCAAAATAATTATAAGAACATTTAAAATACATTAAGATTATTAATAACATGTAATATCAATTATTTATGTTTATCCATGTTCTACACGAACTTCCATTCTCGTGTACTAGTGAACCATTCAAGATAACTACGAAAATGAACACTCTTGAATAATGAAATTAAACTCTATAAGTAATCCAAAGGCCCATAAAATAACTTAATGTATCCATAATGAAAAATATTATTGCATAAAATGTTATGTATGTTTTAATTAATAAATCTAATGTCATTATATGAGACATCAATGTGAAAAATTCATTCAGATACAAGGTAAGGGGAATTCATGAACCCTACTTTATTTTTTTGAGTTTTCCATCTTTCACTACAATTTCAATATGGTTATCTACTAAAAATAATTTATTCATAATCATCTTACCTTATATGGGATATTCATGTTTTCTACTAGAGATTATGTCAATCACATTTTTTTCCAAAAGAACTCTTCCTTAAAAAACACACCTTTTAATTCTCACTCATGGTTGATGGTTCTTATATCATGTATGTTATTCCCTCTTTCATTTAGAAATCCAAAGTTTATGAATGTATAATTTATGAAGCGATACTCATTCCTTTACATGGGTTTTTTTAAATTCAATATTTATATATGTTCTATGTAGCATGCATGATAATGTAAATGTTATGATGTGACGAGTGTTCCTGAAATTATATAGTGCTCTAATGAATTGGGTAATATAAATAACCTCATGAGTAAAGTGAAATCTGCATGAAAATGATGCTATATTTGTTCATAACTTTTTATGGTAGTAGACCACATAAAAATGATGTTTCATTTTTATTAAATGAACATACCATTCTATTATCTAATACTTCTCCTCTTTATGATGATAATGTTTGGATTATGATCTCACCATGAAACATTGTTTCATGTTCTTATATATCCTCTTACTGGGATTTTAGGTCACCCCTTTTTAATGTATATCCTCAGGTGACTACTTGTACTTTTTATAATTCAAGAGGCAACAAGAAGCTAGAGAATAAGGAATTAAATAAATGTTTTATGTTTAAAAAGTTATGTATAGTCATAGTTTTCCCAGTACCTTAAAATTTTGTATCCTCATGGTGTAATGTTTTTAGGTTTTATATCATTAAAATGATGTAAAATTAATGTAAAAAAGCAGGGTCACTATAGTTGGTATCATAGGCACAATTTAGTTAATTTTAGAATTAGGATTAGGGAACTGTAGTGGAAACCATAGTATGAGTCTAAGTATATGTAAGCACAAAAGTTCCTTTTTAAACACAGGAATCCCATAATATATATTTATGTGTGAATTGCTCAAAGGAATAAATTATTTATTCATGACTTTTGGACTTATGTTCTGTTCCAACCTTTTCAATTATAGAAAATGGTTTGAACCAGGAGAAACAAGGCCAACAAGCCATGGGAGGGACAATGAAGTAATTACACGAATGATATCCCTAATTCTTTGTGATGTAGAGTTCAAAAATTCATGGCGATTCTTACCCTGTTGTTTCAGGATAGGAAAAATAACTTGAATATTGTGGACCATCCTCTTTAACCTAATAGATATCAACTGGCTTAGTGGATATTTGGATCCACATGTTATAGAACAGTGGTTAAAATTAATGGAGAATATATTTTCAAGGATTAACTATTATAAGATGGAGAAGGTGACTTTGGTATTTTATCATCTATATGGAGAGGTTGGCCAATGGTCAAATTTGATTAAGAACACCAAGCTGAGAGACATAATTGAAGGGATGGAGTGGGAAAACTTCAATATAATTCTTCTTAATAATTATTTCACATGAAATATTCATATGAAGATAGAGAGAGAATTCATAGAGCTAAGGAAAAAGGATGGAGACATTGTCACTGCCTACGAAGTGAATTTTACGAGGACTACAAGGTATGATTTTTGTTTTGTTATCAACAATAATAGAAAGATTAATAGATTCTTTAGTGGATTAAAACTACACATTCGAATGGATATTTCAATTCATGACTTTGGGAGTTATGAATAAGTTTTTCGATGTGATATCAAAGGGGAGATGAAGTTTGGATATGGTTCCCATGGCTATGGTGATAGTAATCGAAAGATATAGGTTCATGCCTAAGGATCTAATGAGAAAGGTGGAATGAAAACTCACGCACCCACATAACTGAAATGTGGGAAGAAGCATCATGAGAATTGCCTCAAATATATGGGGAAATTCTTCAAGTATAGGATAAAAGACCACAAAGCTCAAGAGTGTCAAAAAGACATGAAAAGAAATGACAATGTGGTGGGGGAAAGGAGAGTAACACCCATGGTCCCATTCTACAATTGTAGGGAGCAAGGGAACTATGCAAGCCAGTGTACCGAATCCAAAGGACAGACCCACCCTAGAGTTGGCGTGGGTAACCAACGTCATCAGCTACCAAATCCAAAGGAGAAAGGGAGGTCTTAATCCATCAAATTTTTTGATGTTAAGAAAGAAAATGATTTCATGCAAGGTATACTTATTATTCACTCCAGAATAGAAAAAGACTTATTTGATTCTAGTTCTACGCATTAGTTTATATCTTAAATGTTTTCTAGAACAATGTACTTGAATCCACAAAACGTTAAATTAGAGATATATATAAAAACACCAAGTGGTGTATTCATTGCAACCCAAGTTTTGGAGTCTTTGTGTATTAGCATATGTAGGAAAATTCTTCCATCGAATCTCATGATTCTTCCCTTGGTGAAATTTTATGCTATAATGGGAATGGATTGGATCTCATTATATAGAGTACATGTAAAATTTTTGGAAAGGAAAATATCATTTCATATTCCAAACCACCCCATGCTCCTCTACAAATGTATGTAAGATCATGAATCTATTTTAGAAAAGCCATCATCGGTGTGTTTGTTGGTTCCCTGTGAAGAATTATACCTCACATAAATGTTTTACTCAAAAAAAGTTATCCATCTAGTGGAAATTCCCATCCTGTGGTAATATAGTGATGAATTTAAAGAATAGTTACCCAGACATCCCATGATCACGGGGAAAAGTTCTCAATAGAACTCATACCTGAATCTACTCCTATACCAAAGTGTCCCTATAGGTTGGTTCATATCAAACTGGAGGAGTTAAAGAAGAATCTACCAGAATATTTTGACAAAGGGTTCATATGTCCTAGTTTATTATCTTGGGGTACACCAGTGCTCTTTGTGAAGAAGAAGGATGGATCAATGCTGTTTTGTATCACTTATCAATAACTCAATGAGATCACTTTAAACAAAAACTATCATTTTCTGAGGATTGATGACTTGTTTGGTCTTTTGAGATGGGATCAGTACTTCTCAAATGTGGGCCTCTATTCTGGATATCATCAATAAGAGGTGAAGAAGGATGAAATTCATAAGACTAACTTCTATACAAGGTATGGTCTTTATGATATTTTGATGATTCGCTTCAAAAGAACCAATTCCCCAGAAATATTCATGGATTTTATGAATAGAGTCTTTATACATTACCAAGAAATTTTTTTTAGTGTTTATTGATGATATTATCATCTAATCCAATATCAACGAGAAACATAAATTACATATAAGGCTTGTGTTGGTGACATTGATAAAGGATAAGTTGTACACCAATTTCATAAAGTGTGACTTTTGGATGAAGAAATTCATGTTCTTGGCACATGTGATCACAATTGAGGGAATTTTCCTGGACCCATCAACACCAAGGTAATTGTAGAATTTCCCAGGCCCTCTAGTGTAATGAAAATCCAATTTTTTTTGGGATTAAGTGGGTACTACTGATGTTTTGTGATAAATTTCTACCGATTATCAAGCCCACTAACTAAGTTAACAAGGAAAGGGGTAAAGTATGTTTGGATGGAAGAATATTAGTAATGATTCAAGGACCGAAAGAGAAGGATGATCACTACACCTATACTCATACTACCAAAAAGTAAAGAATGGTTTGTGATATATATTGATTATTTGAAGAAAGGATTGCATTGTGTACTTACAAAAAATGATAATGTGGTAGCCTATGCCTATCGACAGTTGAATATCCCAGAGAAGAACTACCCAATGAAAGACTTGGAGCTAACAGTTGTTATTTTTATCTTTGATAATCTGGCACCTATACTTTTATAATGAGAAAGGTGACATATATACTGATCAAAATAACCTAAAGTATATATTAAAACAAAAGGAGATCAATATGCGTCAAAGGAGATGGTTAGAGCTAATCAAAGTCTACAATTGATCTTTTCACTATCATCCTAGAAAGACATATAAGGTTGTTGATTCTATTTGTAGAAAATAACCTGATACTCTATCCATGTTGCAGATTGAGAAAGACCCTATCATCTGGGATATGAAATGGATGGATTTGGAAATCATAATGATAGGGAATACATCCTACCTTACCCAAATGATTTCCCAACCATATATACAAGAAAAGTTTAAGGAGGCACAAAGGGATGATCTAGAGTTTAAAAATAAAGTGAACGTAATAAAGGAAGGGAAGATGTAAGAGTTCTATATTGATGATGATTATATGATTTTTTTGGAACAAGGATTTGTGTTCCTTGATCACCTGAGATAATGAAAGAGATATTGGACATTGCACATAGCTTAAATTGTTTTATCCATCCTAGTAGCACCAAAATGTACCGATATCTCTGAGAACACTTCTGGTTGGATAACATGAAGAAGGTGATTTTAGAATATATCTCAAGGTTCTTTATATGTCCACAAGTTAAAGAATATTGAGAAAGTCCAAATGGATGATGCAACCATTTCCTATACCCATATATAAATGGTAGACTATAACTATGGATGTTGCCATTACACTCCTGAAGACATCCAAATGAAATAATGTGATATGGGTTGTGGTGGACTGAATCACGAAGACAGCCCACTTTATCTCTATTTAGGAAGATCTATCTCTTTAACAACATATAAAGATATATGTTAAGGAAGTTGAATGACTACATGGGGATCCACACTCTGTTATCTCTTATCACGATCCATGGTTCACATCTAAATTCTGGTGGTGTCTCAAACAATATTTGAGTATTGAATTAAATTTAAGAAAGAATTATCTCCCCAATGTTTTTGGCTAGAATAAAAGGACAATTCAGATACTCAAAGATATGATAATAGCCTACTTTTTAGAATTCAAATGTGGATGGGATCAAAATATTCCATTGGTTGAGTTATCATAAAAAAATATATTCTACTTGAGTATTCAGATGGATCCATATGAAGCTCTGTAGGGAAAGCAATGTAGAACTCTAACCTGTTGGGATGAAGTTAGAGAAAGAAAACAACTTCGACCTGATATTGTACAAGAGATGACAGAGAAGGTTCAAGTAAACTAACAACATGTCATAGCTACTTATATTTTGAAAAAGATATATGATGAAAACTGTTGAAGGGACCTGGAGTTCGAAGTTGGGGATAAATTTTTCCTTCATATATCACTATGGAAAAGAGTCATGTGGTTAGAAAAGAAGGGGAAATTAATTCCAATGTACAATGGTCACTTTTAGATCCTTGACCACATAATATCTGTGGCTTATAATATTGCACTTCCACAAAATATTTCTCCAGATCCTGATGTGTTTGACATATCACACTTAAGGAAGTACATTCCAGATCCCTCATGTACTAAACTCAGATGTGGTATAATTGGAAGACGATTTCTCTTATGAGTAGTAGTCAGTAATGATTCAAGATCGGAGAGATAAGGTTCTACAAAACAAGAAAAACCACATTGTCATAGTGTCGTGCAGGAACAATATGTGTGATGAAGGAACTTGGGAACCATAGGATGTGATGAAGGAGAAGTACCCTCTCCTATTTATGTAAACTTTAATTTTTAGGGTGCAATTTCAAAAGGGGGAAGAATAAAGGACCAAAAAATTTATTAATGAAACATCCCCCTTCATGAAGTAATTTCATTTAATATAATCAAATAAAATCACATTAAAAAAAATAATGCCACATCACTCTTAAATGAACTACTGAATTCTTTGTGACCTTTAAAAATAATTTTTCAACTTCTTTGATCTGAATTTGATGAATATAACATACATGGTTTCGATCAGTAAGATATTTGGAGTCTGGTAGGACAAACATAAATTTGGTTGAATAGTAACATACACTTATAAATACTAATGTTACCCTTATGAATATTTATATGACTAGTATGAACAGTAATCATAACAATGATAGGTTTAATGAAATTTATCTATCTTATAAGTGAAAATATGATATAATTATATAAAAGTATAATAAAATAAAAATTTGAAAAATTATTGAATAAATTTTGGTATTTTTATAAGTCATAAATATTTTAAATAAATGTTATTTTCATAAAATTTGTTCATAAATTAATATTTTGTTGATTTATGATTTTAAGATAAATGTATAAGACCTTATGTAATTTTTCAAAATGTTATACAAGGAGTTATAAATTTAAAATCTTTATTTTTCAAGTAAATGATGATTTTAATTAATAATTAAATTATTTATATTTAGAAAATTATTTTCATAAAATGGATATCAATTATGAATTATAAAAGTTAAAAAATTCTTAGGGGTAATTTTTGTGAATTTTCATAAATATCTTAATTTTGTGTGAATTGTGAAATTCAATAATTTATGAAATATGCTAAATAAATGAATTTGTGCACCATGATTGAGTCATGGATGATGTAAATGGACCTTGGTTAAAACTCACATGCACCAATTACTTTGTTTTTTCATAATAATCCTCACTGTTTCTTTTCTGGTGGAGAACTAATATATAAATGAATATAATATTTAGAATACCCCCTTTCCTCCACTATAAATACCACCCTTCACAACCTCATTTCCTCACACTCCTCAAAATTTAAGCCTTGTCGAAATTCTTCCCAAATCTCTTCTCTATCCCCTCCCCCACATCCAATATCACTTGGTCGCATCCAAATACAAGACCTAGGCTTCATGAGGAGGATCTCAATAGGAGAATTCAATAGGTAATTCCTCTCTCTCTTTTCTTTCAATTTCCTTTCAAATATCATTTCTTTTATTGTAATATACTCAACTTCGCTTATCAAAATTTTATTATAAATCAATTATGATGGATATAATTTTATTATATAAAGTTAATTGAATATTATTCATTATACTCCTCCCACTATCTATTTGTTTATAAAAAATGAAATTGTGGTCTGTGATGTGTTAATTTACATACATTATAGGTGATGCACTTCCATTTTTCTTAAACTACTTCAAGTCTATCAATAAAACCATTAAATGGTTAAAACCCGATTTTAATATTTATGTTGTATCCCCTTTTATTTTTTGGAACAACATTTATTCGTAATACTAAATGATACAAAAAAACATATTCGGTGTGATCCAAAAACTGCCCAAATTAACCTAAAATGATCATCATTAAATTTTTACTAATGATTCATCCTCATGGTATATAAAACAATTCATTATAATATCATTTATACTCTTATAATATCATTAATAACATTATATATTATTTCTTGATGTTTATCCATGTTTCTACATGAACTTCCATTCATTTGTACATGTGAACCGTTCCTAAAAACTATGAAAATAAACAACCCTGAACAATGTAATTACACTCTATAACTCAAAAAAGGCCCATAAAATAACTTAATGAAACCATAGTTATACATATTAATGTATAAAATGTTCTATAAGTTTTAATTAATAAATATAATGTCATTATATATGACATTAAAGTAAATAAATCCTTCAGATACAAGGTAAGGGGAATTCATGAACCCAACATTATTTCTTCAGGTTTTACCTCTTTCAATCCATTTTCAGAATGTTTATCCATTAAAAATAATTTATTCATTATTATCTTATCCTTTTCTAGGATATAAAGTTTTTCAAAAAGAGTTTATGTCAATCACAATTTTTTAAAAAATAACTCTTCTTTCAAAAACAAACCTCTTACTTCTCACTCAAGGTTAATGGTTCTAAAATCAAGAATAATATTCCCAATTTCACTTCGGAACCCAAAGTTTATAAATGTATGATTTATGAAGTGAAACCCATTACTTTCCATGGGTTGTTTTATGTTCAATATTGATATATTTTATATATGGAATGCCTGATAATGTAAATGTTATGATGTGATGGGTGCCCCCAGAATTATATAGAGAAATGAAAATGTTATGATGTGATGGGTGCCCCCATAATTTTATAGCTCTCCATTGCATTGGGTAATGTGAATAAACACATAGTTAAAGAAAAGTATGCATGAACATGATTCTATATTTTTTTACAACTATGTGTGGTAGTTGGACACTAAGACATGATGTTTCATTTGTATGCTTTACCACATTCCATGATATTATCTAATGCTTATTCTAATTATGATGATGACGTTATGATTATGATCACCGCACTTTACATTCTTTCATGTTATTATCTATCCTCTTACTAGGATTTTAGCCCACCCCCTTTTTATGTATATCCCTAGGTGACTAGTTGTACTAAGGAGAATTCAAGAGTTAATATGAAGCTAGCGAAGAAGGAATTAAATAAATGTCCTATGTTCTAAAAGTTATGAATGGTCCTAGTTTTCCCAAGACACTAAACCTTTAGATCCTCATGGTGTAATGTTTTTATATTTTATATCATTAAAATGATGTAAAATCGATTTAATAAAAGTATGGTAGCTATAGATATGAATTCACATAGAATTACACATGAATACTTGGACTAAATATGTATTTAGTTATCAATAATTTAGCACTTCCTCCATATCACCTTGTCTATTACTAGGAAAATAAGAGAATGCATCTGTCTTTTTATACCATGGTTGAAGTTGAAGTTTACAAGATCATCAATGATAAAATCATTTAAGAGGTCCAATTCATAAAATATATTTTCAACATTTTCCCCATCAAAAATATTTATAGGTTGATCAATGTTTATACCAAATTCTAGGATAAAAATCCACTATTACCAAATTATGAATTCTTAGTCCCTATCAAGGAATAATACCTGGGTTTTAGACCCTCTCCTTTATGGATGGATATTATATCTCTAACTAGATTCATATGGATCATAAATAATAGGGATCAAAAAAATTTAGGTAACCCCAAGGAGTGTATTTTAATCAAGTTATTACCTTCGGTTTGAAGAATTTTGGTTCCACATATCATTGTTAAATGAACGATATCTTCAATCATTTTTTCTGGAAAATTGTATCATGATACATGAGTTTTTTGGTGCCAACATATTAATAATGCTATCATTATATTATCAATACGAAACCATTCTCAGAAACTAGTCATAGAGAATCACAAAAATAAACAATCTTAAATGTTATTTTGGGGTAAAATAAGAAATATTTATCAGGTTCGTAGTGTGTCATCATGGCATTGAGGTCAACCTATAAGAAATGAAAGAAATACTTTTCCTAAAACCTACTTTTAATCTGGAATATTTGAGAGGTATTATGAGAATTTTTTTTATTAGATTCATTATAGTGAACATTTTAGGAAACTACCAATCCATTGAAAAATTCACAAAGAAGGGAGTCAACTATCAGTTGGATGTTGATTGAAACGATGCTTTAGAAAATCCTATGATTGATCTATCAAGATCAATAGTGTTAGTGCTTCCTGTATAAGGGAAGATACTAATTATATACTTGGTATTATTAGAGAAATAAATTGTTTCTTTTATCATGCAAAAGAATATTTAAAAAAATGGTCATTACTATGTCATCATAACTATCCCAGACACTAGAAATTGATATTCTGACATTGAGGATAACATCCTCACAATAATTTTTATATTTGAAAATTAGAGGCATAGTCTAAAACATCCATAGGTCCACTAGGTCCCTCTTATTATACCACTCAAGTATATCCTTGATATTCTGATGTGTAATTGATAGCTATCAGAATGGTTAGTCGTTCTATTATAGTTTTATATTTAATTCACACCACAAAATTTATTCAAATAGAAATCATTGATAGAAATTATTATAACATATCCTATATTAACAAGTACATCAATGGACATAGAGTTACCAAATTAACATTTATTCTCCATTTTTGAGACTCATATGATACTATAGATGTATTTTGATGTTGAATCCAAGTTGAAAATAAGCAGAAGTGTTGAAAAATTGAAACTATAAATAGTTTTCCTATTAATGTTCCACATCTACCTGTTAAAGGTAGTTTTTCTTTATTATTTACTACTTTTCGAAGGTTGCATCTACAAAAAAAATAATGTCAGGATTTCATTATAGGCATGGAATTGGATATTAAGATGCCTATTTCCTAATTAAATGTGTATGATGACTCATATTATAGAAGAAGGATAATTAGTAGTGAATATTCCATTAAAAAAGAGAAACTTATTTCCCTATAATGTTACAAATGATGGTTGATGGTATAATTCATCTCTTAGCTAACATTGTATCATGTCCCATGTCATCTAAAAACTTGTATAGATGAATTGGTTATTGTTTCCACATCCCTAACAGATCCAAAATCAAATAGGATAGTCACCAGTATTATAGTGACCCAAATATTGACATGCATGTACATTACATTACTTTTGAGGAATACTTAATACATAAAAAAACAGACACCCAAGGACCATAATAGTTTAGTTTCTTTAGAAACTCGAAAAAAAATCATCCAATCATGGTGAATGATCTTTAACATTTCCTATAAAATTATTCCCCCATTTTTTCTTACCTAAAAAATTTATTTATATCCTGGGGAAAAAACATTAAATGGGTGAGCTCAATTTCTCAGTAAGGGTAAACATGGAGAACATCAAACAATCCATAAACATTTGAATGTAAAAAAATGAACATAAAACAAGAGTAATGACATGAATCTTGGTAGTACATAAAGAAAATATCACAAAGGAACATAAATAATTAAAAAATAGCATGGGAATAAAATATGTATTCATGTAAAACCAGTAATCACATGATATTATTTCCATAGTAGCCAAGGCATTGCTTCCAAGACCATCATAGTGGACAAAGACCATTACTGAACCGGGTTTACTTGTTGTTCCCTCCATTTATTACTGAACCAGATTTACATGCCATTCTAGCCATGTTTATCTCATGAGATATTTATCTATAACCATTGCATTTTATGGAGATATAGGTCCCACCCATCTCATATTTAAATCATTCTTACGTGTGCCACAAAATAATCATAAATAATTCATCATAACCCAAAGAATAAAAATGTGTTTCATAAACATCATCCCATCATAGCATTAACCCATATAAAAAAATGGATATCATTTCATCATAATAAAAATCAAACCATGAAAATAATAGAGACATTATACTTGAAACATAATTAATAATTTCATCTTAGATTGGAAATATTTTTTATTAAACACTTGAAACAAATTCTTGAATAAAATATCCTTTCTTCTTCAAATCATTTTAATTTCACAAAATTCCATGTAATTTTAAAAGATAAGTATTTTGTTAAAAATAATAATGAAATCATGTAGATGAAGCTTTATGAAAATACGACATTATGAAACCGTAAAAACCCGTTCATGCAGTATAAGTTAAAAAACATTCTTCTCATACTTTTTATGGAAAAGTCAAAAATTACCTCGTACGGTAAACAAAAGAAAGATTCCTTCCATACCTTGTGGTAAAAGTCATAAAAGGGTAAAAATGAATTGAAACATACATGGAAGAAAAGTAATTATTTTATGAAAACATTTTGATAAAACATGGACATGGATGATAAATATTACCCTAGTAAATACTTACGAATAAAAAATCTCGGATAATAATGAGATTGAAATACTTATCCCATTACCTTTTGTACAATTTCTTCTGTATGTGTCTGAGACTCCAGTATAGTTTGTTTAAACATATTATTAACTTATAAAAAAACCATAATATTATTTATGATATCATATATGATTCACTTACGACTCGTTTATTTGTCAATTGCATGTTAAAGTAATGTTTTGGGTAAAATCGTTTCATTCACTATACGTGTTTTGACTTGTAATTATTCATATGATTACATAGATCATGATTACTTCCAGAATGTAAAAATGATTTAAATATAATATATATTCATAATATACACATATATAATAGATTGATAAATGGAATGAAATACACCATTCCTGGAGATGGTAGGCCATACGTACGCATGAATGCTGTTTTCATTTCCTTATTAAATTGAATGGATGTAAATAAAATATATATATATATATATATTCAGAAATCCAGAAAGATTATTATGTCATATATTTTATCTATATTCTCTAGAAGACAACATGACTGAATATAGTAAATGAGATATGCTCAACCATATAAGAACTTAAACTTCCTAGAGAGGCTTACCCTACTTGGAAAAATATCTCTATAAAATATCCAGATCTATATAGGAATTATTTTAGCATAATAAATTACTGATCATAAAAGGCCCTCACCCATGTGAAAGATCTCAATTAGCATAGTGTATGATTATATGGAATTTTCTATTTTATTATTATCCTTATAAAATATTTAGTGATGATGTGATCATTTATCCTAGAACAAACCTCATATAAAAAACGTACCCCTTTTAATTGCATATGTGTTTTGATATATGCACGAAATTTCTATTAATAATCTAGTTGTAGCATGTTTCATTTTATCTTATCATTTGTAGTGACATAAAAATCACATGATTGAGACCCATCCAAGGGTCATCATTTATCCCCACTCATTTTAAGTTAACCAAAATAACTAATTCACAATAAGTTCAAATCTAAGCTAAAATCATCATCCACCTTGAAATCAATTTTAATAAATCAAACATCCAACCTTAGGTGTTTTGGATCACCATATACTATTGAAAACTATTGTAAATGAGGGTATTAATATCCAAAGTACACTTCTTCTTGACTATGCATACAATCCCATAATTTGTGTCTGCATGTCTGCTAGAAATATAGATTGTCAACTGAAGAAATATAAATCCTAAGGGGAATATTCTTTAATATTTTTACACCGCCAAAGAATTATAACTATACCCATCATTATAATATGGTACTTGATAAAACCTCGTGTATCTATTCTATGACACTTCACCCAATCCAAGAATGTCAAGTTATAATTCTAATGTTCTCTACTTTTTTATTTGAAAGATTTTGGGGAATTTGTAGTCTTCTAGCCCCTTTTATGTTGCAATTTTCACCCATAAAGTCCAAAATTCAAGACCATAAATTAGACGAACCTATTTTTAGACTATATATTGTGGAATTGAACACATTATTCATTTCATGTTTTTCACACTTCATAATTTATAAATCCTATTACTTTTTTGTTAAAGATGTATAAACTTAAACTCAAATATTTTGTGTTAAATTGGTATGGCCTTAAACTTTATCCATAACCTGGAACATAATACCCTAAATATAGGTAAAAATATGGAAATCAAGTTAGGATGAATGACTATAAAGGTCTATGTGAGAAAAACTAATTTCCTTGTTTGTTAAGACTCATAATTCAAGGACGTGGGAAAAAATTAATCCAAATTGAAATGGAACAAAGATTGTAGGTCCCAGCACTCAACCCTATAATAATATCAGTCCTTCTCATTTTACCTATTGGATAAGGAAAAAAGTTAGAGTGGTGAAATATCATATCATATTTTCATGGTTGTGCATTCAATACCTGGTGGTGTAACCATTAGGTTCCATAACCCTTCTTGAATATTCATTTTCCCCAAACCTACTTATTTTTTTGTGTGTTTAAATATTCAAAAATATTTTTTGCAATCAGTAATGTTAATATTGAAAATTAAAATTCACTTCTATTTGATGACGAATAAATTACCATAATATGGATATCCATATATTCCACCAATATAACCTATCAACAAAAGGAATCTATATCCTAAGGGAAATATCCTATAACCTATGTACACCCAAACACCATTGTATTATAACCCATTATCCAAATGTGTTAAGTATTCTTCCCTGAAATATGTGTTCTGGATCTTCATTAAAAATTAAAATTTATTAACATAGGAGTTTTTCAATCCATAATGTAATAATTTATGTTTATTCTCTACCATAAATGTTATAGAATTGTGAACCGTTCTCAATATAAGATAAAATATTCAATATCTCACCTTTTATCCTTTAAATGGTCCACATTACAGGACCCTGAACGACCTAAAATTGTTTTCCATCATTTTTAACCATAAACTAAACACCTCATTTTTTTAGTTATAGTCAAGTACAATACTAAACCTCCTTATATGTACAAGAGAGGGGATGAAACTTTTCTAACCCTCACAATCGACAATCATTTGACTAAATCTATATCCTCATATCACAAAATAAATATCTAGAATGATATAATAGAATAAAAGCCTACAATATTTCTCTATTGCTCAAAAAAATTAGCTATGGAATTATCTTAAAAAATGAAGGTCTACAGTCAGCATCCCAAGACTTGAAATTAAATCTGTAGAACACATTGGTGACCATTATAAAATAATCCACCTCCCAATAATGTAAAATAAAGATCTAGAACACCCATAGAGCGAACATTCCCACAATTTACCAATTAATATTTCACAACCAAGCCCTATAATTTTCTCAGAAAATGAAGGTCCATAATCCTCCTCTTAAGATCTTACAATCATGATCTAAAATTATCAAGAAATAATTTAGGTCTACAATTTTCTTCCTAGGATCACACAATCAGGAAATAGAACACCATTAGAGTGTGAAAACCCACCACTATTAATAACAATGGATACTTTTATTAGTTTGATCTAAATTTAATTATTTATGACGTAGTTTGTATTAGTGACATTGTAATTTTCTCTTTTACATCAGGCATTCCCCACCGATGTCACTGAAAAGAAAAACCATGATATCTGGTCATTGTTATATGACCCTAAACAATAGTAATTCACAATAAAATGTTTTTGTCCTTGAAAAATATAAATTCATAATTAAATAACAAAGACCATAAACTAATTAAACATATCTAGATTTTTGATGGAACATTTCCATCAGTTACTTCAAATTTTCTATATCAATGCTTCTATACTAATTGCTTCCCCTTTTCATTGGTTAATGTTGTCCAAAATTAAATATCATATATTTGGGTACATATTTCATGACCTAAAACATCCCAAATAAATAGAAACAGAACTCACCAAGTTGAAAACCCACAATGGGAAGCCTAAAAAAATGTTAAGTCTTCAATTTTTTGGATATACACCCCATGTGATCTAAGAAAAAATGTGAATTCAAAATTGAAAAGGCATAAAATTTATTAAATTAAAATCCATTAAGAGTGACCAAATAAAAACTTATGTCTATTCCAAAAAGTCTCCAATATATGAGGGTTTGTAAAATTTATATTGAAGGAACAATAGGCTTATAGATTATGGGATACAAAATATGACTACAAATGAATTTATGTTGTGATCTTTAGGCCCCATAGATTAGAAGAACTATATATAACTCAACCCTTCCCCCATCTATAGAATATTAATTTGAAGAAGCCTTAAAAAATCCATAAAGAGACAAATTTAGGTAACTTGAACCATTTTGAACATTTGATTCTTTACCCCAACCCTCATGATATTCACTAACATCGAGTAAAATCATTCCTCAAAATTTAAACACTCTAGTGCTATAGTGATGGAATTTCTACATATACCTATCCATGATCCATGACTCGAAGGAAATTAGGAATCCAAAAAGATCATGTATGGTGTTATGGTGATGGTATTACTACTTAAACCAATTTTTGTTATTTTAATAAGAGGAAATTGTCCATCTAAATGGATAGACTCTAGTGTTATGGTGATGGTATTTATATCTATAACAGTCCATGATCCACACATTATAGAAAATAATTTTATTCAAGTGTATGGTAATAATGATTAATTTAACTATAATTAATTATATTTTAAAATAGCTCAAGTTTATCTTCTAATTTTTGTACATGATTTGGAAGGTTATTATTATGGTGAAGTAGAAGCCGAAGAATATGATATTAAGAACAAAGTATTTTTTCATTCATTGATATTTTGATGAGTTTATCATCACCATATTGGAGTCTCACTTCATGAAAATGATACATCATAAAAGAACTTATATAGAAACTCATTTTTCAATAATCTATTGATGGGATACATAAATATTTATGTGATGTTTGGAAATCCTTATAGTTTCGATCTCTTTAGTAGGGAAAAGACATTCTATATCAAAATCCACCCTTCTTCCATGAACATGGGATTCATTTAGGGTATTTTTATGTCCTTATTGTTTTCCCAAGGTGGAATCTAGATTCGAATTGATGTAATATACATGGTATTACTTTTTATTATCTAGGTGATGTTTCTTCATGGCTACCACACATATTGGGATTCACACTGAAGTGTTGTGACTTAGAGTTTTGTAGAAAAAGCAGTTCTTTCGAACTCTACAAGTGATGTATGAGCACCCAATTCTTGGTATCATGCTTTAAGGATTGTATTTATATAATTGTAAATATCATGATAATAGAAACTACCAATTACTTGGTAGAATAATTGACGATGGATCCACTATATTTTCCCGCATATATTAGTTATAGGGGTCTTAAAAATCAGGTTTCATATGTTATCCCAGGAATGGCGATGACTATTGTGAGACAAGGTTAGTGACCCTTCATCGATTTTAGTTTCACTATAATATGTGGGGATATATTTTATGATGAAATAAATGAGGGAAATGTTTTTGATTGAAAATTCCTCACTAACTCCTTCTATGTGTATTGGTGCTCAAACAAACTTGGCCTCTATACACTTTAATCGATGATATGTGAAATTGGAACATCTAAGGATTAAATTATAATTTATGAAAATGATGCTATGAATGATATAAAATAGACATGACTTTCAATAAATTCCACATATACCCTGAGGAGAGTCGAATACTTGCCCATTTTTGTTGACATGATGTTTGATGAGTCTGGTGCCACCAATTTTGGAAAAACCACATAATCACCCACAATAGATGTCTCCTATATAGTGATGTTAGGGGAATCAACCATTCAAATGATCCCAACTATATATACCATGAGATTATTTTCATTTCTCACCTTAACCTAATAATCTAATGATATTTTACTGACCTCCATGGTATCATCTTACATAATATTATTGAAAGGGGTTTACATATGGGGAAAGACACAAGGAGTAGGGCCATAGAATGAATCCGGAAGAACTAATTTCTAATCAACTATTGTGGGGATGGATAGAGGGTCAGTGGAATATATGGTCACTAATTAATATAGAATGGAATTTTAGTAATCTCTTTCAAGGATGGTTGAAGGATCAATGGCATAACTGGCCACCACTATAGTGTGTCTCAATTCATGATCAACTTTCTAAGTTATTGTTGAAGAGTCTGTGGAATCTATGTATTCTAGGAATTCATCCAATGTATAAAGAGAATCTATAATAGTAATGGGCCCTTATAATATAAAATGAGTCGATAGTTATTTCATGACTTCACATTCACTATTATTATTTATTTCCATATATAAAGATCATATTATCCTTCATTCATAAGACATGGTGGAATTATCACCATTAGTATGTTTCCTAAAATGGATATGGTATTGTAAGTATAGATCTGATTTACACACAATGCATCATTATTATTGCAATATATTCTCACTCTAGTTCCATTAAGGGAAGAGAGAATCAAATTATATACCTAAAAAATTCCCAACATCAGTATAATTATGAATATATACATGTGTCAAATGAATCAATGGATGGTTTGTAAAATGAACCCAATTAATGGTATTATTATCCAGTGAAATTACAATCCTTAAAATTTTAATTTTAGATGGATGAAGTATAGTTAGATCCCCTTAACACACAAGTATTAGATTTGTAAAGTCATAAAATCCCCCTATATCTCCTCCTGCTTGATTCTTTGGACAGAGTATCAGTCACTTACGTCTAGAAGAGATAGGTTCCCTATTATAGTGGGACTATTTATAAGGCCCCAGCCTTAAACCTTACTTAATCATGAGTTATTACAAGATTACACATTGATGATCTTTTCGGGTTTAGAGTTTTAGAGAATTAGATCATAAAACTTGCATTACATTCCACAAATAAACAAAGTGGTTACATAAAGATAGTATTCTTCATTCCCATCAATGGAAACACATTTAAAATAAAACATGGATTATTTCTTGACACTTCCTTGACACTATCATCATATCATGTACCTTTCCATTGACCTGTGAAAAACATTTCAAAAAACTTGGGATGAGCATAAAAAGCTCAGTAAGGGATATAAAAATATGGAAAGGAAACATGGGTACATATATACATAAGAATGAAATCATACTTTACACATAAAATATAATCACTTTAACATACCTCATAAAATCATGAGTAAATCATAGAAATCATAAGACATAAAGGTAACTTGAGGCATTCATAACATTCTTACGTAGGGAGTAACCCTCTTGGTTACGTTTGGAATACCCATCACAGTATATTCCCTAAATATCTTCGGAGAAACCTTAACGTTTCACTCCTTCGCGTTACCCAATGCATTGGAGAGCTATATCGGGCTCACCTTCCCTTATTTTATCACGGAACCACCCGTCTTCATAATAATTCCCAAGAACCATAACATAATCGTATCACATAAAACATGCATAAAGGAAACAAAACATTTCCAACATTCAATCACAAGATATCAATACAACACATTGATATAAAAACATTATGAAAACCATTTTCAATACCAAAATAAAAGAAAAGCAAAACATGGTATTTATTTTTCTTTTAAAAAGAAGGTATGGCTTGTAGAGGAAGCTGAAGCTCAAATAACCGTCACGGCGGCGGAGAAGTCGTTGTCGCCACATACGTACGACAAAAACATTCCCTTTTGTCGTTTAGTAAATGCTTCATATAAAAGAGATTACTTTTGAATAAACGTAAAAGTCAAATGGTTTTATACACCGTATAATAGAAAGTTGTGTATAAAATAAAATATTCCTCAATGAAAGGAGATTGAGACGAAGTCCCTTACCTCGTATCCGACTTGACCCGACCGTTCTTTAATCTCTTGAATAATAAACTTGAGTTAATCTCTACTTTATTAAGAAACTTTTTCAAGTTCATTATTCCTTTTATACCATGTTATGAACATCATGTAATCATTTAAGTTAATAATGTTCATTTTGTCGGTATTTGGTTCTTAAGTCAAAAATAGACTTCCTACACTTACATGTTGTTAATTTGGTCAAAGGTTCATTATATCCAGAATGATATTTATGTTTTGGATAACATATATATCATATATATAGTCATCATATACATGTATTTATAATATTACATCACATTTAGAGGTAAGAAATGAAATGCACCGTTCATGGAGACGGTAAGCTGTACGTAAGCATGAACGCTACTTCCATTTCTATTTTGTATTTTATGGAATGGAATCATAATGATATAAGAGTATATTATAATTCCAGTATAATAACATATATAATATCATTAACTTTATCCTTTACACATCCCACATATGGTATTAACGAATCAAATCACTTTCAGGGGGCGGTAGTCTGCACTTCCTAAAATGAAGATATCGTGTTTACCCATAATGGAAACCATAAAGGTATGCCCAAAATGAAAAAAAAACAGAAGCTTAAGGAAAACATAAACATATTATATATCATATATAAAAACAGTGACATCATAATGGCCACCTTTGAAGGTGTTAAATGAGTATTGAACAATCATCGTTTCGGGAGGTAGAATTTCGCCATCCACGGGAACCGTATGTTCTTTAACCATTTGATGTAGTTGTGTGAGAGTGTAGCTCAAATAAATCTTATAAAAACATCCTAGTATATTGAAGATACTGGTTTTGTTACAAAAGAAGTAAATAAAAAGAGTTTAGGGGGTTGGAGAATCAAAATAAAACAAATGAACATGAGAGAATGAATTACCTTTAAAAGTGTAACTCCATTTGATTTGAGCCTAAAGGCTTCCTTTGAAAGGATTCTGCCCAAAGGTAATCCTCTAGGATGAGGAGAGGGATGTGGAGAGAGTAAATGGGCAGGTTTTGGCCGAGCCAAAGGCTTGGGGAGTGTGTGAAATGAGGTGGAGGTGGGGGCCTTTTATAAGAGGAGAGGATGGGCACTTTTGGAAAGTAAAGATAAGTTACTTTATTTTAAAAAGAGTTTCGGATTCAAAAAGTCCCACATTGCTATAATTCGAGGATAAGGTGATAAGGCTTCGAAATCCACTCATCCAATTGGTTTTGGCCATGTGTAGGTTTTAGATTTTTCATTATCTTTCCATTTTATTTAAATCGTTAAATAATGAGGTCATCGCTGCATCATCATGATGTCATAAATAATTTAATTTATTTAAAGTATAAAAATTATAAAAAAACTACTATGATGTAGGAAATCTTTATAGCTTTCCAATTACTATTTATAATCAAAAATCGGATCTTTATATCCCCATGTAACAATTGTTTTTGTAAAACATATTATGTTTGTGTCATTTTTACTTTTACATTAAATAAAAAGTTATTTATGTCATTTCCCAACCAAAGTGGATCCATGGGGTCCCCAAGTTGACCCATTTCTTGTCTTGGTCGGCCATGACACAAACAATGAGGGTAGGAAATGTGTCAAGCTCATCTTATTTTATTAAAGAATTATTTTTTCCTTAAACTACACTAATTACCACTAATCATGATTAAAACTTAAAAAGTTACTATTCACCAAAAAATTATTTTAATCTCATTGAACCACATTTTACTTCTTAATGACAACCATGTATGTTGGATTTTTGAAATTCAAAACACAATCATGGAAAAATTTCATTTAAACGGAAAAATCAGTTTTTATAAGTACAACTTAGTGGTTTCACTATTCATCAAAAATTGAAGTTTTTCAGAAAATTACCAAATATTCACCCTATGCTATATTTGATATTCCGAATTCAAAAATGAAGTCTATTTTACAAAATTGAAAACATATAAGTCACATTAATTAATTTAATAATTAATTCCCGCTGTTATGAAAAATAGCGTGTTTTTATGAAACAATATGTATTAAAAGATTGACACCAGTTTAAGTCCAATTTCAAAGTGAAATTGATTCCAATGACCACCATTAGATTAAATGGTAAAAATATATTCTAATTTCACTTGAAAACCAATTCAAAAGATAATCTAATCATATAAATAAATTAGATTAAAAAGCAGTTTTGATGTAAAATGAAATATTTTTCACTATTCATTAAAAAATGAACATTGTCAGAAAAATACCAAAAATTCACAAAAAGTAAATTTTGACATCCCAATAATAAATAATAAGTTTATTTTAACAAACATAGTTTATAAAATTGTCAAAAGATAGATTCAAAAATGGGTTTCCATCAAAAGGCATTAAAACAATCTTTTAAAAATATTAATGTATTCCATGCTTAAGATTGGATTTATTATCATTTTAAGCCTCTAAAACACTATCTAATTCATTAATAGAAATAGATAAAAATATCTGTTATTCATTACATACTTGGGATGTTACATCCTTCCCCCCTTTAGAAAATTGTGTCCCCGCAATTTATTTACTTATCGAATAAATGGGGGTACTTATCCCTCATTGCATTGTCAGATTCCCATGTTGCCTCTTAAATCATGTGGTTTTTCCACAAAACCTTTACCTGGTGAATCACCTTATTCTGTAACACTTGCTCCCTGTGGTCAAGAATCTGGACTGGTGGTCCTCATAAGATAGGTTCTCTTCCAGTTGAACTACCTCTGGACTCAAAACATGAGATGGATCTGGCATGTACTTTCTCAACATCAAAACGTGAAAAACATTGTGTACCTGAGATAAACTCAGAGGTAAAGCCACTCGGTATGCAACTGATCGAACTCTCTCCAGAATTTCGTATGATCCAATGAACCTTGGACTCAACTTTCCTTTCTTACCAAATCTCATCACACTTTTCCAAGGAGAAACCTTGAGAAAAACATGATCACCTACCTCGAAAGATAGATCCTTCCTCCAGTTATCCGCATAACTCTTCTGCCTGCTCTGAGATGTTCTAATGTGTTTCTGAATCAGCTGAACATTTTCTGCCATCTCTTCTACCAATTCTGGTCCCATCAACTTCCTTTCACCCACTTCATCCCAGAAAGCTGGAGTTCGACACCGCTTCCCATATAATGCCTGAAATGGTGTCATCTGTATACTGGAATGAAAACTGTTATTATATAAAAATTAAACCAAAGAAAGATGTTGGTCCCAACTTCCCTGATAATCCATAGAACAAGCTCGTAGCATATCCTCCAATGACTGAATTGTTCGTTCTGACTGCCCATCTGATTGAGGATGAAAAGCTATACTAAAATTTAATTCAGTACCCAACGACTTATGAAGGCCTTTCCAAAAGTTAGAAGTAAACCTAGGATCACGATCCGATACAATGGAGAGAGGAACTCCATATAGCCTGACTATCTCTTTAAGATACAAACGGGAAAGTTGATCAAGAGAGAAAGTATCTCTTATAGCAAGGAAATGAGTAGATTTGGTCAAATGATCAACAATAACCCAAATTGCATTATTACCTCGAGATGTCTTTGGTAATCCAACAACAAAGTCCTTGGATATATTCTCCCATTTCCACTCTGGCACTGGTAAAGGCTGAAGCATCCCTTTCGGTAACTGTCGCTCTACTTTAACCTACTGACAAGTCAAACACTTCACAGTAAAATCAATAATATCTCTTTTCATCCCATCCCACCAGTAATACTCCCACAGATCTCTATACATCTTAGTACTGCCCGGATGAACTGAAAACGGGGAACTATGAGCATCACATAAAAAATCTCTCTTCAACTGTGAATCACAAGGCACACACAATATCTTCCCAAATATCAAAACACAATCATTATCAATGTGGAATTCAGGAAACTTACCTTTCTAAACCAGATCTACCTTTTTCTGCAACTCACTGTCTTGCTTCTGTGCTTGCTTGATTCTATCTGATAGAGAAGATCTCACTGATACCTGAAACAAAACAGAAGGACTTCCTGCACCAACAACTTCTATTCCAAAGTTCATCAAATCCTTAACCAAATGATCACGTTCCAAATGCAACATTGTTAATGAAGCATTACTTTTTCGACTCAAAGCATCAGCCACTTTATTTGCTTTTCCCGGATGGTAATGAATTGTACAATCATAATCTTTGATTAATTCCAGACATCTCCTCTGTCTCATGTTTAACTCTTTTTGAGTGAATATATACTTTAAAATCTTGTGATCAGTATATATTTCACACTTTACTCTATATAAATGATGCCTCCAAATTTTTAAAGCAAAGACAACAGAAGCTAATTCCAAATCCTGTGTAGGGTAATTTACCTCATGAGTTTTCAACTGTCGTGAAGCATAAGCAATTACCTGATCATTCTGCATTAGGACGCAACCAAGTCCTTTCAATGAAGCATCACTGTATATAACAAACTCACCATTCCTGGAAGGTAGTGCCAAAACTAGAGCATTCACCAATCTTCTTTTCAATTCCTGGAAACAATCATCACATTCTTTTGTCCAGATAAACTTAACACCCTTCCGAGTTAGCTTAGTCATTGGACTAGATAATCGGGAAAATTTCTAACAAACCTTCAGTAATAGCCTTCCAAACCAAGGAAGCTACGAATCTCGGTTACATTTGTGGGTCTTTCCCATTCTTCCACAACTTTTGTTTTTGCAGGATCAACAGTTATCCCATCTTTAGAAACAATGCGACCAAGGAAAGAAATTTGTTGCAACCAAAACTCACACTTTCTGAATTTTCCATACAGTTTATTTTCTTTTAAGGTTTACAAGATAACCCTTAAATGTCTTTCATGCTCCTCTTTACTTTTAGAAAACACCAAAATATCATCAATGAAAACCACCACAAACTTATCCAACAATTCATGGAAAATTCTATTCATTAATTCCACGAATACAGCATGTGCATTCGTTATCCCAAAAGGCATTACTACAAATTCATAATGGCCATATCTCGCACAGAACGCGGTCTTCGGAATATCTACCTCCTTTACCTTCAGCTGATGGTACCCTGATCTCAAGTGAATCTTTGAAAAAAAACTGATCTCCCTGGTGCTGATTAAACAAATCATCGATATGAGGCAAAGGATATTTGTTCTTAACAATGATATTATTCAAGGCTCTATAATCAATGAAAAGTCTCATAGAACCATCTTTCTTTTTAAAAAATAAAACAGGAGCACCCCGTGGTGACGTTCTAGGTCGAATGAAACCTTTCTCTAATAAATATTGAAATTGCTCCTTCAACACTAAAAGTTCAATTTGAGCCATTCGATAAGGAGGTTTTGAAATTGGCTTAGCATAAGGAACTAAGTCAACAGTAAACTCAACTTTCTGATCTGGTATTATTCCAGGCAACTCATCAGGAAAAACATTAGGATACTCATTTAAATCTGGCACATCATTAATCTAAACAGTTCATTTATTTTCAATGATGTGTGCAAGGTATCATTCATTTCCATCTTTTACAAGTTTCTCGGCCTCTTGATAAGTTATCAACAGTAAGGGTTCATTCTTGTACACAAACTGAAAGTCTTTCTGAAAATAAACTTCTTTAGCTCTATATTCAATCTTAGCATGGCAAATAGAGAGCCAATCCATTCCCAGGATAACATCAAACTCTACTAGAGGTAGAACAATAAGGTTTGCAAGTAGGTTCTTTCCACAGATAAGGATAGGAATATTCTTAAAAATTCTTTTTGCCTAAACATTTCCCCCAGGTGTTTTTACCACAAGTTCAGGAGTAACTTCTTGAGATGGTATTCCCATTTTACTAGAAAAGTTTTCAGAGATGAAAGAATGTGTAGACCCCGAATCAAACAACACACTGGCATAATCTGAAAAAACAAACAAAGTACCTGATACAACTTCATTTGATGGACCGACGTCTGCTGAAGTAGTTGAAAAAGATTTCACCACCCCTTTATGCTTGTAGTCTAACTGCTTCCCATCACTCAAGATCTTTGTCGGACACTCGTTTGCATAGTGACCCATCTCATTGCACTTATAACATTTCACTAACTGTAAATAAAATTTGGTCTTACCTTCACCTTGATCCTTTTCAGTGAAATCACGAGCCTTATGTCCCATCTTACCACATCGGTAGCACTTTCCAGAATTTAGAAGACATTCCCCAGCATGCCTTTTCCCACATTTATCGCAAACTGGAAACTTAGTTTTCTTACCATCAGAATTTTTTGAAGAATTCTTACCATTCTCCTTCCACCTCGGTCTCTTCTTCTGTTGGTTGTTATAGAACACTTGGTCATCGGAAAACTCCATTTCCACCTTCTCAGCACATCGAACAAGCTTTTCATAACTTTTAAACTCACGAGAAGCTAATGCCCTTCGATATTTTGGCTTTAATCCTGAGTAAAAATGATTGATTTTAGTATCAAGGTCTCGGATAAAATTTGGAGCATACCTTGCCAATCGAGTGAACCTTTCTTAATAGGTAGCCAATGAGTCTTCCTCTTGCCTCAATTACAAGAATTTCTTTTCCATCCTAAGTCGAACAACTTTAGAAAAATACTTCTCAAGAAACATACCTTTGAATTCCTCCTAGTCGAGAGCATCAATCTCATCAGCGTCCCTAATATTTTTAACCATCGACCACCACTGATCTGCTTCACCCTCCAAACGGTAAATAGCAAGACTATCCTTTTGATTGTCTGAACACCCCATGACATCGAAAATCTTCTCCAGTGCTTTAATCCACCCTTCAGCTAACACAGGGTTAGATGATCCTCTAAATGATGGGGGATGTTGCCTCATGAAATGTTCCACCACTGACATGTTTCTCTGCGGTTGATCTGGATGATCTCATGCATGGATACCACCACCATTTATAGCCGGAGTCAACTGTTCCATCACTGCAAAAAACTGTTCAGTTCCAATTCTGACCATTTTGGGATGCTGATTTGGAAGGTTATTTCCTTCTGTTTTCCTTCCTAGCACTGCTTCCCTGTTTCCTCTACGGGAAACCATTCTGAACAAACATGTCTTAGATGAAGCAACATGGTAATCTTCAAATTCTATATCATTTCAAATAAAGTATTTTTGGATAATCATTTAATAGAATTCTAACTCATAATGTTATCTAAACCGACCTTTGATACCAACTATAAGGCCCCAGCCTTAAACCATACTTAATCTTGAGTTATTACAAGATTACACATTGAGGATCTTTTCAGGTTTAGAGTTTTAGAGAATTAGATCATAAAACTTTCATTACATTCCACAAATAAACAAAGTGGTTACATAAAGATAGTATTCTTCATTCCCATCTATGGAAACACATTTAAAATAAAACATGGATTATTTATTGACACTTCCTTGACACTATCATCATATCATGTACCTTTCCCTTGACCTGTGAAAAACATTTCAAAAAACGTGGGATGAGCAGAAAAAGCTCAGTAAGGGATATAAAAATATGGAAATGAAACATGGGTACATATATACATAAGAATGAAATCATACTTTACCCATAAAACATATGCACTTTAACATACCTCATCAAATCATGAGTAAATCATAGAAATCATAAGACATAAAGGTAACTTGAGGCATTCATAACATTCTAACGTAGGGAGTAACCCTCTTGGTTACGTTTGGAATACCCATCACAGTATATTCCCTAAATCTCTTTGGAGAAACCTTAACGTTTCACTCCTTCGCGTTAACCAATGCATTGGAGAGATATATCGGGCTCACCCGCCCTTAGTTTATCACGGAACCACCCATCATCATAATAATTCCCAAGAACCATAACATAATCGTATCACATAAAACATGCATAATGGAAACATAACATTTACAACTTTCAATCACAAGATATCAATACAACACATTGATATAAAAACATTATGAAAACCATTTTCAATACCAAAATAAAAGAAAAGTAAAAAATTGTATTTATTTATCTTTTAAAAAGAAGGTATGGATTGTAGAGGAAGCCCAAGCTCAAATAACGGTCACGGCGGCGGAGAAGTCATTGTCGCCGCATACGTACGACAAAAACATTCCCTTTTGTCATTTAGTAAATGCTTCGTATAAAAAAGATTCCTTTTTAATAAAGATAAAAGTAAAAGGGTTTTATACACCGTATAAAAGAAAGTTGTGTATAAAATAAAATATGCCTCAATGAAAGGAGATTGAGACGAAGTCCCTTACCTCGTATCCGACTTGACACGTCCGTTCTTTAATCTCAAGAATAATAAACTTGAGTTTATCTCTACTTTCTTAAGAAACTTTTTCAAGTTCATTATTCCTTTTATACCTTGTTATGAACATCATGTAATCATTTAAGTTAATAATGTTCATTTTGTCGGTATTTGGTTCTTAAGTCAAAAATAGACTCCCTACACATACATGATGTTAATTTGGTCAAAGGTTCATTATATCCAGAATGATATTAATGTTTTAGATAACATATATATCATATATATTCAGCATATACATGTATTTATAATATTACATCACATTTAGAGGTAAGAAATGAAATGCACCGTTCATGGAGACGGTAAGCCGTACGTACGCATGAACGCTACTTCCATTTCTATTTCATATTTTCTGGAATGGAATCATAATGATATAAGAGTATATTATAATTCTAGTATAATAACTTATATAATATCATTAACTTTATCCTTACACATCCCACATATGGTATTAACGAATCAAATCACTTTCAGGGGGCAGTAGTCTGCACTTCCTAAAATGATGATATCGTGTTTACCCATAATGGAAACCATAAAGGTATGCCCAAAATGAAATAAAAACATAAGATTAAGGAAAACATAAACATATTATATATCATATATAAAAATAGTGACATCATAATGGCCACCTTTGAAGGTGTTAAATGAGTATTGAACAATCATCGTTTCGGGAGGCAGAATTTCGCCATCCACGGAAACCGTATGTTCTTTAACCATTTGATGTATTTGTGTGAGAGTGTAGCTCAAATAAATATTATAACAACATCCTAGTATATTGAAGATACTGGTGTTGTTACAAACGAAGTAAATAAAAAGAGTTTAGGGGGTTGGAGAAGCAAAATAAAACAAATGAACATGAGAGAATGAATTACCTTTAAAAGTGTAACTCCTTTTGATTTGAGCCTAAAGGCTTCCTTTGAAAGTATTATTCCCAAAGGTAATCCTCTAGGATGAGGAGAGGGATGTGGAGAGAGTAAATGGTCAGGGGTTGGCCGAGCCAAAGGCTTGAGGAGTGTGTGAAATGAGGTGGAGGTAAGGGCCTTTTATAAGAGGAGAGGAGGGGCACTTTTGGAAAGTAAAGATAAGTTACTTTATTTTAAAAAGAGTTTCAGATTCAAAAGGTCCCACATTGCTATAATTCGATGATAAGGTGATAAGGCTTCGAAATCCACTCATCCAATTGGTTTTGGCCATGTGTAGGTTTTAGATTTTTCATTATCTATCCATTTTATTTAAATCGTTAAATAATGAGGTCATCGCTACATCATAATGATGTCATAAATAATTTAATTTATTTAAAGTATAAAAATTATAAAAAAACTACTATGATGTAATAAATCTTTTTAGCTTTCCAATGACTATTTATAATCAAAAATCTGATCTTTATAACCCCATGTAACAATTGTTTTCGTAAAACATATTATGTTTGTGTCATTTTTACTTTTACATTAAATAAGAAGTTATTTAGTTCATTTCCCAACAAAAGTGGATCCATGGGGTCCCCAAGTTTACCCATGGCTTTTCTTGGTCGGCCATGACACAACCAATGAGGGTATGACATGTGTCAAGCTCATCTTATTTTATTAAAGCATTATTTTTACCTTAAACTACACTAATTACCACTAATCACGATTAAAACTTAATAAGTTACTATTCACCAAAAAATTATTTTAATCCCATTGAACCACATTTTACTTCTTAAATGGAAAAATCAGTTTTTATAAGTACCACTTAGTGGTTTCACTATTCATCAAAAATTGAAGTTTTTCAGAAAATTACCAAAAATTCACCCTAAGCTATATTTGATATTCTGAATTCAAAAATGAAGTCTATTTTACAAAATTAAAAACATATAAGTCACATTAATTAATTTAATTATTAATTCCCGCTGTTATGACAAATAGCGTGTTTTTATGAAACAATAAGTATCAAAAGATTGACACCAGTTTAAGTCCAATTTCAAAGTGAAATTGATTCCAGTGACCACCATTGGATTAAATGGTAAAAATATATTCTAATTTCACTTCAAAACCAATAAAAAAGATAATCTAATCATATAAATAAATTATATTAAAAATCAGTTTTGATGTAAAATGCAGTATTTTTCACTATTCATTAAAAAATGAACATTGTCAGAAAAATACCAAAAATTCACACAAAGTAAATTTTGACGTCCCAATCATAAAGAATAAGTTTATTTTGACAAACATAGTTTATAAAATTGTCAAAAGATAGATTCAAAAATGGTTTGCCATCAAAAGGTAGTAAAATAATATTTTAAAAATATTAGTGTATTCCATGCTTGAGATTGGATTTATTATCATTTTAAGCCTCTAAAACACTATCTAATTAATTAATAGACATAGATAAAAATATCTATTATTCATTAATTACTTGGGATGTTACACTACTAGTTGATGTATTCCTTGAAGAAATCATTGTATGTAGCTCCTTTTGCACCCTACCTAAATTGATGCGGCGACTCACATCAAAAATGGTTTCTCATCATAATTACTAAGAGTTGCAAACCCAAAAATGATATATTCATCCCAGTCATCAGCTGATTGGGTGAATTCACAATTATTAATCCACTTGTCCATTATATCCCTCACAGTCCTTGTGGTAGGGATATATTACTCTCTATATTGTAGATGTGTATCCCCAGTTATCAGATGTAGTTTCCCACATATGAAGGGTTAGTATCATAATTAGAATCATGGGAAGCCCATATATCCTTAATTTGAGGAATATGAACACCAACCCATAGGAAATTCCATAAATCAGTAACATTGGTGGAAAGATTATTCTGTGAATATTGGATGGCCTTATAGAAAACATTATCTGAGGATTCCTCAATTGATCTTGAATAATTCCCTAGATCTTTTGACTTAAGTTGTTTTTTGGGTCTCCATGGCTTAATTGAAACCACGGTAACAAATGCTTCATTTTCTTCATAGTGATGATGGATATACCATCTGCCTAGAAATCCGGTTCATATATGTGTCTCAACTCCATTCCTCTATAACAATCATTGGTTATAATGTCCTAAAGACTATAAGGATTCATTACTATCATTATTTGGGTGAACTCTTTCGATAGTCATCTTCCCCCAGCTTGGGTTCACTGTAGCAGAAACCCAATGAATGATATTTTCCAGCATTCCAAGATGGTAATCCGAGCATTATAACTTCTAGGGGTCAACCAAATATATTCACTTGGAGGAGGAAAATTTATTTCTTCTTGGGTGGCTTTGTATTCCATCATCACCAAGACTTTCCATTCCACTATTGAATGATTCTCTACCAGAATGTATTTTGGTGGTGACATAATCAACTGTTGAAATAATTTGAACAATAATTGAAAACTTTATTCCACATTAATATCATAATTGATCTTTAGATCTACCCATGACATGAAGACACAATCCCATAGAGATATCATTTATGTCCAACATTCATTCCAACAACATCTAGTGTCAACATTTCTTCTGGTGTGACGATCACCCTATCAAAAGAAGTTAAATAATAAAGAAAAATTAAAAATCATTAACATTAATTAATACTTTAGAGATAATTTCTTATTTCATAAAAAGTCTTAGATAAATAGGATAAATCAACACACATGGATGATGAATTCATTAGGGAACACATACTTTAAAAGGTTCTACTATCCACCCAACAAGACTTAAAATTTAAAAAAATATAGAAAGGGGAATTTACTAAGTAATTATGTAACAATAATTGATGGATGTTTTCCAATATCAGTACCACCAAACCCACATGTTCTACCTTTACCCACATGGATTACATGATAGAAAAACTAGACTAACACTATTGTGAAAGTCATTAAATGTATGTAGATAAGTGCTGAACCGCATCCCTAAAAATATTACTAGTCATGTATGAGTAGGGATTTTGGATTTGAAATTGTAATCCATATATTAATATTATCCATGTTTTTGTATGAGTCAATGATTCCCTAGGATACCTTATTTTTTCCATTGAGGATAATCTTGTTGGGAATTTTAAACTTATCCTTCTATGAGTCTCCAAGATGGGATCATCCAAACATTAAAGTGGATATCATCTCATTGGAAATGGTCTTTCCCCATAATATCTGAATTCATTTTCAACAATTCAACTGATATAAAGTGTTTTCAATCAATATCCTCCAATATCACCTTTATATGGATGAATTGTTAATACATATCCCCTAGGATGGGTTTTCCTGAGACTCTGTAGATATCATACAAACTGATTCAAACTTCTCTATATGCCAGGGGGTAAGTATTTGTTTATAGAATATTTTTCCTCAATAACTCTAGAAATAAATTAATGTTCTTATATTAATAAATTTCTGATATCTAGACATATTAATAAATAGATGTCACCTCAAGATAATTGTTGACTTTGTCACATGTCTTGTTTTCCCCTGTATGCCTACATCCATTTAGGTCTGACACCACCCCCTACTTAGTGATCCCATTCTTCATTCCATAAATTTGATTGATAGATACATGAAAGATGAAAATTTTATTGTTTAAAATTAATCATGTGCTTATATATACGAGATTATGTGCCTGGGGTGGTTTTTTCCGATGCATTAGGCTAGCTGGGGGAGTTTCTCCAACATTAATATAATAACCCTTGGAAGAATTGTTGGGTTTTGTTAAGATGAGGGTATTTAGTGAACCATGAGAGTTAAATATAAGAATCTATCTTGAGGAAAGAGCCTCCATCAAAAACCCGCTCTGGTAATGGAATAATCTCTAACATGGGATACCTCCAATTATGTTTCATTAGGATATACCCAAAACACAATATAAAAATTTCATTGACAATAATATCATGTTACAATAATATCAAGAATCTTCTTAATGTTCACGAAAACCTCCTCATCCAATATAGTGACTCCATAATAATATATTATTTTTATATAATAAGTAAACAATGGTTCATTAGAATTTAGCTAAGCCATTATGAAAAGATACTGAGGTAATGATAGGTATAGCTAAAAATGAAGGAGAGAAAATTTTACTATGTATAAATTATTTAACAACGTAGTCCACCTAGGTAATTTATGAAACTAATTTTCCTACATCCTTCACATATGTAATTCATTAAAATACATACCACATTCCCATATCCTAGAGCTATTGGGAAGGAAATTCTCATAACCAACACACCTAATGTCAATGCTATAAAGGAAGTGTGAATTCCATATATGTGTATGCATGTTAAGATATAGTAGGACTCAAAGATGTCAACAAATTCTATCTCACATTATGAAAAAGTGAAAATGGATCCCCACACTATTTATAGAAATTATGTAGATGTGTAACAGAAATTACATTTTTGTAACACCTATGCATTAAAATTATGTGAAACAATTTTGTGCACAACTAGTGTGCGATAGTTGTCCATTTACAAGTAATTTTCACCTTTACATAAATTCATTTCAAACAATATCATGGTTACCTAAGTATTAAATCATTTTTTTATAAATCAGATTCATTCATGATGGTCGGGATTATTAGCTCTCTTCTTTTGAAAAATGATAAACTCATTAAAGAAGGAAGAAATCTTTGAAAGGATGAAGGTGAATGTCCTATGAAGGAACTATAATATCTCCTAAAACCCCTATACATCACCAAATAGGTGTTACCAAGTCAACCTACACACACAATCTATGTCCATAAGCTACACCTATATGTCACACATGCATCACTTATGCACTAATAAACCTTCAACTAGGGTACAAAATTTTATTATAAATAGTACCCTTAAGAAGTTCATTTTAGACTATTTTGGAAGATAAACTGATATTTTGATGCTCTACTAACCCTAGTATCACACCCCATTCTTCAAATCAATTCATGTAGATTATTTTATCCAAAAATCAAGGGAGATGATAGTAGATGCTCTTAATAGGGTTGATCATGAATCAATAATTATCACATTAATTGGGTAATTATTATATGGTACCAAACATCGATATCCCGAATAATATAATTTTCTAAATAATATTGACAAGAATGGGTGTTGAAACGAAGAGAAGATATTTTCACATTAAATTTATAATTAATTTAAATGTATTGTAAGAAAAAAAATACCCAAATCTTGATATATTTTTTCAATGAAGATGTTGATTATTCAAAAACATTTTTTGTATATTGTCATTTCATTTGTATGATCCAAGTATAAAATCCTCCAAGTGGTGATCCACTCATGCTTTATTTATCTCTGAACAAAACCAATGGATCATCGGGTGTTATTGTGAAAAATCGATCATCTTGTGGTGTTAGAATTGATCACTATGATGATTACATCAATCCGAATGTATTATCCTTGAAATATCATTCTTGAGTGGGTGGCGGTGGGACGAGAATCTCAAGAGTTTTCTTTGGTCTTGGGAGTGGACTCTAGTAATCATCTTGCACAATGATTCCCAATCATGGCCTATCTCGATCAACCACTACACAATAGACATAATCATCTATTTATAGTGAAACGGTTAGGGTTAAAATATTATTTAGTTGAAAAATACCCTTAAATAATATATTAAACCCCATATAACCCCCTTCGAAGTAATCATAAAAATAATAATATTTTTCATGGTGTATGTAAACTAGAGCAATGATATATATTATTTTACTGGCTTATAAATTAATATTTATCATCAGATGAAATCTTGGTTCACTATTCTTCCTTGAAATTTATAAAAAAACCTAATAAATAGTTAATTTAATATTTATTCATAAATACAATATAAATTATATTCACTATTTGTTGAATATATATGTATTAAATATTTCATAAATAAAATAAATATTATATTCACAGTCTTACAAACACATATTTATTAAATACATAAGTAATTAAATAAATTCTTTATTAATGAACAAATAATTTTTCATTTCCTTTAAAATAATAAAATAATTGTTTTTATGTCATATAATGAAATTATTACCTTGAGAATAAATATTTATTTAATATTTTAGATCAACAAATAAGGAATGAATTTTTATCTTGGTCTTGATAATATGATTTATTCTAAAAATGAAAATAAATAAATCATAGCTGAGATGAATAAAAATACATAGTTTGTGGCCCTCTTGGATTTTTTTCAATGGTATTACAATGTAATTCAAAAATTCTATGATTACTGTTAAGAAATAAGACAAGGAACTGAAGAAAAAAAGTTAATGTAAAAACATTAACATCAATATATGAGTTCAAACTATGAAATATAATCCTTTTCTCACAATATCTCATTAAGAAGGATGTACCATGGTGTTATCAACCTATAATATTGATACATATTTATTTTACTATATGAAATGAACTCATCATCAAGCCATGTCCTTATAATTTAATGTGATTGTTTTATTTCATTCAATGGGATGAGATATCAACTTCTATTAATATATAAGGGAGAAATAGTTCTTCATGTTAGGCATTAATAACTTGTCCTTTGTGGAACACCCCACATAACATACTTCTCACAAACATATAACATCACATTTTCGGTATATAAAACAAAGTGAGCAAATCATAAAATTCATTAATAGTAATCTTAAATTATAAGGGCCATTATATACGATCTTAAATAGAAACATCCAATGACACTAAATCGTGAATAATTTTTACTGGTGAGTTTGTTCTCATAATCTCACATCTTGGAGATGACTAAGTGTGATCTTCATGAGAATAAATCTTATCTTATTTTGATTAATCAAACATGGTTGTCAATATACTTATCACACCATCATATATTTTTATCTAACCCTAGAACTAGGTTTAGGAATATCATAATGGAATTTCATGGTTTGCAAAGTACTACTTTAAATTTTTTAAAATGAAAGATAATATAGAAAATTATAACATTAATGTTATGCAGTGGAATAGTAAATATATGATAAGTTATTTTAATTAAAACTTAGTTCTTTAAATATAAATATAATCTATAGTATAATTTAGGTTGTTCTAAAATACTAAGTCCAATAGAATCCCACTTTCACTTGATCCAACTGCTAATGTATGATTAATTGACTCATGATAAACTCTTTTTTATTGATTATGACTACTGTTATTCAACCTTCCACTTTTCTATGAATAGGGACTTTAAAGGCACATATCTATAAGGTTTATCAACATTTTTCAACATTACTAACTTGGAGAAACCTTTCAATTAGTGATGCAACTGAGTATCCAACTATTTTTCCATATCAAAATACTATCATTCTAACTAATTATATAATAAAATCTCATTATAAGAGTGATCAAACTATTTTTGTTGTTATTACCCAAAATCGAAACATGATATTGCTAAACCACTACTTTAATTATCAAAAGAAACAAAATACTCAAAAATCATTGATATTAAAACCACATGTTATAACATGTTTTTATTTCATATTAACATATATGTTTTTGTGATATTATTTAAAATTGTATTATTTGAAGAAACATGTTCAATCCCCTTGATCACTAGTATTCCAACTTCTCCCAACATGAGGAACTCATGCAGTTGAACTTATCTTGGTAGTTTTGGATATTTCTAACTACAAGTGGATTCAGTTATATTGGATATATTTGATTTTATCATACTATGAATCAGGCATCAGTAATATAAATCTTTAGTGTATATCATGACATAGGAGATAAATTCCTAGAACATAAGATTGAGATATTTTAATCCCAATAGTTTCTTTCTATTCTCATACATTCTCTATATGAAGGATTTTGTGTGTATAACCCATCGATATTGTATTGGTAATATAATGAATATGACTCGATATAAGATTCCTAGTAATCTAATTTTGTAGACCATATTCCCTCGAAATTGGTAACTAATTTTAATAATACTTGGCTAAATTCATTTGTTAATCTTATAAAACATATAAAACATAACATTTTTCCCAATATATTATCAATATATCTATAATTAAAACATATATCACTCCCACTAACTAGTTAGAGACACATGTCACTCATTCATTTCTTAAGAAATATTCTATGAACACTAATCATTATTTTTCATAAATGAATTATTAATCTACATATATTATTGGAATTTATAGTTTTCACCAAACCTTTCCAGTTATCACTTATTGACATATACCTTGGGGTATCCTTCTGGTCACATCATATAGACATCCTCTCTAAAGATTCATCTAATGAGGTGTTGTTGACTATCAATATCCCAATATGATGATCATAAAATTATTCTTAGACAATTATAATAAAAATGTATTTATCCATGATGATTGGGGTGTAGGTAAAATTAAATACTAACCATTTGAATAACAAATAACAGTTTATTAGTACCATCTTTCACAATCCATGCCCAATTTCAATTGAAAATTTAAATGTAATATAATAACTTTAAATAATTAAAGATAAAAATCCTTGAATATTGATATAGAGATTACCACTTTAGGATATACTCTACACTGAGTGGTATAGGTGGGGTGGGAGAATCTATATTGAGATCATTTTAACCCATTATAAATTTTTATCCTGTTACCTCTAAGAACTGTTAGGATATTGAAACTCTTTATCTATATTCTTTATTATATAAATGTAAATGAAACTAGGTAAAATACGAAACACAGAATTTTTACAAGTTCCACTACCCAATAAGAGTTTCTTGTCCTTGAGGTGTATGGTGATGACTGTTACTAGAATTATTCACTATAATTAGATAAGTTTTATAGTGTTTTTATTAAAAATATTATTTATACTATGTGTGGTTTCCTACAATTTAGGAGGCGGATGGAAATAATCCTAATTTATTATACTGATGTTGAACTTTTCTAACATGTTTCTCTTTACAGGTTATTTATTCTTCCTCTACATAAATTTAAAACCCTCTTTCATTAGATACTTTGAAACACCAAAAAACTATTCTACTAATGTGACTTCTGATGAAGGTCATATAGCTTCATATATCTTTTTTTACCTCCACATCAATTTTTACATTCAAAATAGCAAGAATTTTTTTTATTCTTATTATACAATCTAGAACATGTTTTTCTATTCTTCCATCTAATATATTTTTTCTGATCATATACATAAAATGATATTTTTATAGAGATGGTTCATGCAGTGATAGTTAATCAAACCCCTTCTTATCCTTTATGTTTCTCTGATCACTAATTGATTGAAAAACTGTATCTGATATCTAGTTGATCCCTATTTATTATTCTTGATCATACAATACCAATCCATATGGTACTTCTACTCCATATTATACCTTATGATAAGTCTGATACCTCAATTCATAATCACTTGTTCCTTTCTTCAAATGATGATTTATTTCCCCATTTGGTTATTTCTATCCACCTTGTACCCCTTCACCATCCTGTAAATATTCTCTATAAACTTTGTCCCCAATTAGAATAATTATCAAGATTCATATCCAAAACATCCTTTAGAAACATTAATTATATTGTATAAAACATATCCATGAAACCCTCTATATCATCACACTTATCTTAACACATTTACACCCATTTATATTGTTAGCGGTTCTCCACAATTTTTAGGCGAGGAATGGAATTTAAATTAAAAAATCATATATAATAATTGAGAATCCAATTGAAGGATTTCATAATTTGACCACATCAAATCTTCCAAAAATATAGAAGTAAATCAATCTATGTAGGAAACATCCTTAGTTCTTGGAGTCAATGATCTTGTTCCCTAAAATCTGAACAAAATCACAATTTTATTTCATGATTATCAAAATATCGAACTTATCGCTCAACATCACCACAATTAATGAATTTAAAAATCATCCTAAAAACTTTTTTAAATTTCATCTGGTATACCTTTGTAACATCGCATCAATTTAAGAAACTTCATATGGTGTTCATTTATAGTTTTTTTGAACATCTCACATTTCTTCATTAAGAATCTTACTTTGATCAATGAAATGCTTCAAAAATCATTATTCATTACGTTAGCTTAGAAAAATATGACTGATGAACTTAACATGAGACCATTTTTAAAATAACCTTATAATAACTACTTCAGTAGGAAAACATCCTTTCCACATCGTTTATAAAATTCTATCCAATTCCACTTAATCGATGCTTCTGTCTGATGATCATGAATTTAAAATTTTAGTTATTTGAACATCATTTAGAAACATCTATCTAATGATGTCAAAAAGATAGTTCTTCACTCGGCTATATTCACACATTTCCTATAAATATTCACATCTATAGAGACCCAAATTTTTGTACATGAATATTAAATATTTCACAAGATAAAAAAAATAATATTAATACAATCAAGGATTAACAGATTTAGTGTCTTGGGAGAATAAGTTTCATACAAAACTTATACATAATATAAGTTAAACATTATTTAAATTATTTTTTATCATCCTAATAGCTCACATAATCTCATCAGTACATGAAATCACTTTAGGATATACATGACTGAAATTGGTGAGATAAAATTTAAATATAGAGGGGAATAAGTGAAATAAATTAATAGTGAATGGGTGAGCATAATCAACATCATCAAATCATAATAATAATATCATCATTATAATCTTGTGGGAAAATTTTGATAATGTTTTGGAACGTGGAATCTGTATAATAATGAAACATTACAACATTGTGGTATATTACCACACATAGTTATAGAAAAAAATGTTTATTATGCACAATATATGTGCATTAATTGTAAAATCATTATTGTGAATAATGATATAATCATTTTCATATATAATAATAATCATCTCATGGGATACATGAAATTTCCAAATTCATTGTATGGCTATAAGATTTTAATGCCACCCATTAACTAATAAATTGTTCATAATCATGCATTCCAAATAGAATTTAAAAAAATTGTATTCACAAAATAAAATCACATAATGGAATGAGTTTAATAAATAATGAATTAATGAATAACAATTTGGGTTTTAAAAATATTTACAGAAATCAAAATTTGGTATAAAAGATCAATGATCCTGGGGTGGATTGTTGTGGTGTAATTATATTCCTTCCAAGATAAATTTTCTTTTTGGAGTATTCATAATCCTTCAAATCCAATTGATGAGGGAGTTCAATGAAAATGTATTTATGTGATTTACAAGTTCTCAAGTTTTTCCCCACCCCACCCCCCCAAGGAAGAGACAACTTCCCATATTTTCTTTGATGGTTATTGGGATTCTTTATTTTGTAATGAAGATAGTGGTTTTACAGGGAGTGACATTCAAGGACCATCTCAAAACCCATTTCTCATATCCTAGTTTCATGGATCATATGAATATACCCATAAACGTAGGGAACATGTGATGTCGTTTTCATTAGGATTCTAGATCTTATGGATTTCTCAAAACAAATCCAAGCACACTGGATTCATTTTTTTCGCAGCTGGATATGAAGGTGAAAACTAGATCATTATATATGGAGATACATCCATTTATCAATCATAAATAACTTTTCGAATCCTTGAATTGGATTTTGGATGGGATAAGTCATGGTTTCACACCTCTCCATCCCCATACCCAAGTTAACTGGATGAGATGGATTCCCCCAAAAAGAGCACTTAAATTGAATGTTGAATAATCCAGCACACATGGCTACATGTAGGAAGGTGGGGTGGCCCATGATTAAAATGGATTTGGTTTTTTTATGTTCAGTGTTATTCATGACCATGTTGACTCTCTCATGGTGAAGGTGGCTACTATACTCAAAGGATTAAAATTTTTCCATTATCATGGTATTACACTTAATCAGGAGGAATCCAACTCTTCAATCATCATAAAATCCATCCAAGGTGTGCAATATACCCCTTGGGCTATAACATATATTGTTCATAAATTCATGGAGTTTATGACAAGTTACATTAATCTCACCCACACTTGGAGAGATGGAAACATGGTCACAGACTTCTTGGCTTCTCAGGATACTTATAATAACCAATATATCATCTTTAATTGTATTGGATCCCATCCTCTATGTGTGTGAATATTTTATAGCTTTACCCCATGGGTATTCATTACTTTAGACCATCATAAAAAGTTTAGGTCCTTTTCCCCTTGTATATCCAATAAAAATTTCTTAACATTGGATGGATGAGTTTGAAAATCCCCTTACATTAAACCCAACTATATTTTCTTGCTTTTATACCTCTTAAATAATAAATGTAGGTCTATTAAAACATGTAACCGGAAGTGTATTGTGTTCATTTATGTGACTATTGATCCATAAAAATAATTTTATTATATATTATAATATTCTTTTTTAAATGTAAGTTCTTTTGATATCAGGTTTTTTTAAAATTATCCTTTCTTACATTGATTTCACTATTTTTGTTCATTATATTTTGTACATAAGTAAAATTAATTCTATAATATTTGAATACATGAAATTAAAATTTTAAATATTATATATAGTTCATATCATCCATCCTTGATGGTGAAAGTGGATAGAGAGTTGGCAAAGTCTTCATAGGCCGTTAATCAACAATTGATGGGACATTGGTAATAATGGAGATAAGAAAAGGTGTACATATAAATATGTTGTAAATATATCCATTATAGTAGTTTAGAAAATTTAATATAATGTCAAAATACTGATACAACAACTTTAGATGATTTTTTTGAAAGTAATAGATAAAAATATGAATATATGATTGAAATGTGAAGAGGATTTGATGAAAAAAATCCATCTTTTCAGTGTTTCATCTTCCATATGACACTAAAATCCTTGAATTGAGGGATTTGAATGAATTTAGAAAAACCCTAAGTATTATTAGGGGATTAATGGAAGGAATTTCGTATATTTATTTCTTTCTATGTGAGTAATGAGTGGTTTTCTAATTGGGGGGAGAATGGGTATTTATAATTGAGAAGAGAGGTATTTTAAGGATAAAATATTATATAAAATATAATAACCAAGGTAAACCTTTCAATATTAACATTAATTACATCATTAAATGTATTTTAATAAAATAAAATTATTTGATTCTTTTGAATCACATTAAAATTCAAATTTATTATTTTAATTCAAAGGAAAGTAAAAAAAATGAAAAAAATCTTAATTCCAAGGGACTCTTTTGACCTTTGGCTTTGTAAAATACTTTTTAGGTTTGAAAATTATGTCTATTATTTTTAATTTAACCATTGATATTATTTAATTTATTTTGGGTTGAAATAACCTATTATATTTTATTAAAAAATTATTGGATAATCATTATTTCATAAAACACGTGGTATTTGAAATGTAGTATTTTTACTATTCACCTAAAATGTGAAATATTTCAGAAAATTTCAAAAATATAACCCTTAATTTTTTTTTGATATGATGATTATAAAGATGAACTAATTTTTTAAAAATGAATTTGTAACATAATAAATTTTAATTTTTAATATATAATTAGTGATTTTTATGAAATACATTAAAATATAGTTTATTAAAAAGTTTCCAATAATTTATTTGAGTTTTCAATCATTATATTTATGTAATGGAATTAAAATATTTATTTTATCTTAAATTACTCATTAAAATTATTTTATTTATTTCATTTTATTATGTTTATGTGAAACTACTATTCTAACATCTAGGTTACTAATCACAATGTCCATGTTACTATTAACAACGCTCTTGTTAGCATTTCAATTATCACATTACTGTTATTACAGTCAAATAAGCTCCGATAAATACCTCTTAATTCCTTTTTACATTATTCACTAAATTACCCTAAAGGTTCTTTATTTTCTTTTTTCTAATATTTTCATTATTTTACTAATATTGTTTTTCTTTTATATAGTGTTATTCTTAGGAGAGATGAATCTAGCAGGTTGGAAAGATACAAATTTTACATTCTTTATTTCTTATTTTATATTTTTTGTTCCATTTTAATTTTTTCTATTTTCATGGGCTTAGTTGATGGCTAATGTAACAATATTCATCTGTGTAATACTTTTTTGTCAGTTTATCTATGTGTTGTATTTATATAATTTTATAAAATATAATATACAACCCTTTATTTCAGAAAAAATGTATCTTTTAAACTCTAGGTCATTACATTTACCCCCTTTTTAAATTTCATACCCTGAAATTAACATTATATACTCAATTGATCATGAATGAGGATACTTTTTTAATTACTACATAGATTCCCATTCCACCTCATAATATTTATGGTTCCTCCATAACCCATTGACACTTTGAGTTGTCTTATTGCATAGAAATTTATCTTTATAGTCCAAGATCTTCACTAATTTCTCCTCATATGAGTGGTAATTTTCCTATTGTACCACCAATGGTTTCAATATATGTGTGGGATTAGGTATGTACATTATCAGGGGAGATACATTGAACAAATCATGAACCTGGGTCAGGTTTTGTGGAAGTGATAGCTAATATTCCCTTGATCACATGTGATCAAGGATCTCAAAGAGACCAATGTACCTTGGGCTGATTTTTTCTTTTTTTCCCAAACCACATGAATCTCTTTAATATTGACATTCAAATAAAAAAATTATCTCTAACCTAAGACTCCATTTTTGTTGGATGGATGGAGTCATAACTCATCTTCTGACTCAAAGGTGCTTTTATATACTATTGTATGGATTGAAACATCTATTTAATCTCCTAGACAAGATCAAGCCCAAGTATATTTCATTCACCAACTTCATCTAAACAAGTAATAGTTATGCATCTCTTTTCTTATAGAGCCTCACATAGATCTATTTGAAGTTTCATGTGGAAGATATTATTGTATGGTAACTCAACTAAGGGTAGATATTGATCTCATCCTTCTTTAGATTCCATTGATAAAGATCTCAATATGTTCTCATGTTTTGGAATATTCTTATCAGACTGGCTATCATTTTGGGTGTGATTCTATATACAAAAATTCAATTTAGTATTCAGCTTATTTTGACGTATTCCCTAAATTTTATAAGGGAAACATAGATCATTATCATAAATGATCAAATGTTATTCCTCATATACCCTCACCACTTCCTCTAAATATGTCATTGAATTTTTTTCAATTATGAAATATCCCTAAATAACAATGAAGTGGTATTCTTGGGGATTCTATCAACCAGAACCCATATAACATTTATTCCTTTGGATGTATTCACGAAACTAGTGAAAAATCCTATAGTTATATTTTCCCATTTCCATGTTGGTATAGTCAATCAATGCATAATCCCCTTGGACTTCTATCATAGTTTATTAACTTTTTTACAAGTTATGAACATTGAGTTGTACATAAGGATATATTTCTAAATGTTATGCTATAGAAGGGGATCTCAATGATCAAAATGTAACATTGTACTTCCATTATGGATGGATAAATATGAGTGATGTAATTATCCAATATGTCTTTTGTATATCTGGTGACGAAGGAACACAATTTATTGTTTAAAAACAAATCAAACCATCTCCATCGATGTGGAATTCATAATGATTCCACTATTATACTACTCAAAACATTAATTGAAGCTCTAGGTTATCCCTTTGTGCATCATAGATATTCTCATGGACATATGGTTAGATAATAATATGGTAAAGGCTGTATATATTATCTATTATTATTATTTATATATCCATCCTTTCATATCCAATATGTTAGGGACTTTCTCTTCTTATAGTAGTAGGATATTTCCTACTAAGATCATCAACTACCTTATTTTTCTTTCTAGGATGTTAGTGAAAAGAAATACAAGATCATAGATTAGCTATAACTATATTATATGATTCATGTTTATATCCTACAATGTGAATATATATTTTCAATTCTTATGATTTGTATATATGTCCCACTTATCACTATAGATGTAGTTCTGTCAAATCTTCTTGGGTGAAAATAATAATTTCAAACTGTAGATAATGCATCAGGTAGATTTTCTCATGGATCATCAAATTTCATGTGGCATAGGCAATGAATTTATCATTTTTTATGTGTACACAAACCAATAATTTTTTTAAAAGAATAATTACTTATCAAAAAACCTTTTACCCTTGAGGTTAGTGTGATTACAAGTATAGTGATTAATCTCTTCTTCATCTTCTTAAGTATTTCATCACATTCATCCATCCAGATATTCTTTACCCTTTTCCATGTTAACATAGTTTGTTTCCTAGAAAATCATGAGAAAATTGTCAAAAAATTCAATATTACTTAGATATTCCAAGAAAAATATGGATTTATATGACACTTGAGGGTCTGAAAAATTACACAATTTTCTTTATCATAGAAGGTTTTATACAAATTCCATCACCAGGGATATAATTCTCCATGAATATGAATTTATGTATCAAAAAGTCACACTACTAAACATAACATAAATTTTTAACATTATGAATGTTTTTAGTACAATCCTTAGATAATCTTCATGTTCCAAATTTCTCTTTGATTGAATAATAATATCATCAATGAATTCTTCCACAAATGATTCATGGTAGTGGTAGGGGAAAATCCCTCAAGGTCAAATTTGAGTACTTTTGGGTTTATTGTGTTTTTTGAAAAAATAGGTTACCATGGTCATTTGTGGAGATCTAGATATATTATTAACAATTTATGTTGAAAAATATCCACGATAAATAATGGATTCCCTAAAGGTGGTATGGATAATTGCATATTTATGGTGGCACATTTTTGGTGTTGGCCAAATTTTTGGGGTAAAAAAATTGGATGTCGGATCAATCATCACAAATGTTTGATTTTTATGAATTCCTCATAAAATTATTGAAACCAAATGAGTTTTGAAAATTTATGAGTTTTGTGAATTTAATTATTTCACAAAGGTATTTAGTGTCGTGACAGCTCAGTTTTGAGATGATGTAGAGCATCTCGATCACATGATGAAAACAATACCTCTCCATGACTAAAAGAAGTGGAGAATAATGAATGCCTAAAGTGTTTGAAGTTAATCTCCATTAATATGATAAGACTCAATAATGGGTAACTTTCACTTTTTCTGCATGAATATAGGGATCTTCATGAATGATATTGGAGAGGTTTCAGAAAAGGTGATGAAATGGATGAAATTTTCTAGAACAAGATGAAACACCTATAAATAATCCTTTACCAATTTAATAAAAGAGAGAAATCCTTAAAAAAATACATTGGCTCTGAATACATGAAGGTTATTCTTGAAGGCTTTTTTTGTAAAAAACATTCAGTGATATAAATTCTATGATGGATAATGAAATTTGACTGAATGCTATATGCATCTCAAAGGTATTGATGTTTTAGAGGGATATAAGAATCCAATAATTTTTTTTACTTGATGGAGACTAAGTGATCTTCATGAAAGTGTTTGAGCTTTGTGAAAAGAGGATGATTCATGATGTCGGGATGAGCTTCACACAATAGGTGAGCTTCAAGAAATTTATGGTTTTCATGAAGGAATAATATCTTTGTAAATAATTGGGTTGTTTTTTGAAGGATGTGTGAGATTCATGAAGGTAGTGAGAATTATAGAAGTGTTCAATAAGTATTTCCCTATAAATATGAAGTAAATTTTTATTCATCATGTGGATAAAAGTTTAAATTTAATAAACCATATACCTACAATTTTGGATGTATTCATTATTTTTAATGAAGGGGCCTACATGTCCATAAACTGTGTGTATTATTTTTAGAGTAGTTAGAAAAAGAAGATGAAGAAAGTGATAATTTACAATTAAAGTGATCCATAAAAGGATGGATTTTGGGAGTGACCCTTGGGATTCAGTGTTCTGTCTCTAAACCTTGTAAAGGTGGTGATCGTGGGCATAAAAGTGATCTAGAAAAGAACTTATTTTTGGTCATGAGCCTTAGTGGATTTGGAAAATCAGTACATTTCCATTTTCTGCTCCTTAGACATAGCATAGTCATGTTGAACAAAGTAAAATTATTTTTTCTCATTCATACTTTCATTTCAATTCATACATTTCTATAGGAAATAGAATGAATAGTTTTTTTACAAAGAAACAATATTAGAAGGGGTAGTTGTTGTAATCTATGATACATTGATTCACCCCCTCTTAAGTAATTTAATGTAGGTGGGCTAACAGTAGTCTCTAAAAACTCTATTAATCATATCCATAAATATTTCACAAGAATTATATAGTAATAAGGGCATGGCTATGTACTCATAAAATACATATCTTGTGTGAAATATTATCTTCTGAATATATTTCTTCATAACCATTGTGTGACGATATCCAGAATAAAGATCCTACTCTAATATGTTTTGGGGATATACAAATTTTATTGATCAAGTCATTAATACTTTGTAGGGGTCACCTTTCATTTATAGTTATCTTACTGAGAAACTAGAAATTGATACATAGTTGCATTGATCTATCCTTTTTCTTGAAAATTATCACCAGTGCGACAAAAGGAAATGCAATAGTAAATATGAAATATTTTTCCAAATAATATTAAAGAAAATTCTTTAACTCCTCCAATTAGATTGTTGACATACTATATATTAATTTGGAGATATGAGTGGATATGTGTAAAATTTCTATTGAGAAATATACCTCAAAATTTTGGGGAGGTTTATGTAAGTCTTTGGAAAATACATCAATATATTCCATTACAATTGGAATTTCTCCAAGGTCAATACCTTCCTTTTACTCAACTATTTGGGCAAGGTATTTTTATTCACTATTTATGAACACATACAACATTAGGAGATTTTAAAAAATATATTAATGCTCTTCCGTTAATTTTTAGAGGAGCATAGGTTAGATCATAATATCGAAAAAGATTTCATTTTCCAAAAAGTTGATACAAACTCTATATAATGAGATCCAATCCTTGCCCAGTATAATGTCAAATTCTAGATTGGGAAGGATTATGAGATTATATGAAATTATCTTCCCATATACACTAATAGGACAAGAGTCCAACACTTAGGATTCATTGATCTCACCACTAGAGTTTTTATGGACATCTATTCTTGAAGGAATTAGGTTTGTGATTCAAAAATTATAGAAAAAATTTAGGATATAATGGAATGTGTAGAATAAGAAAAAAAATACTTTTCCATTATTGAGTGAATATAATGTGTACCTTGTATGACTTCATTTTTATTCTCCACATCAATTGTGGTGATGACATATGCTTTCCCTTTCTCCCATGGATTTGGAGGTTAATGAGAATGATTAACCTCATTGAACTATGGTATAATGATTTTATATTTACAGTTAACATTCACCATATAGTTGAGGCATTAAACTATGGGTGGTGCCTTCCTTTCCTCCATCATGTTGACCATAATCTTCACGTCTCTCTGAAATTCATGATCTTGATGGCCTTCTCTCTCACACTTTTATTATTTACTTATCTATTTGAGGAAATTTCTATGATTATTCTTCTCACATTTTGACATGTAGGTGGTTGGATCCTCTTTAATCCTATCTCATTTGATTAGATAGCATGATAAGTTATATTTCATTTTAAATTCCCATAACCATCAAACCATTCTAAGAACTCCATCACTAATTGTAGAGAACATTTAACTTATTCTTCATAACTCACATATCTCATATAAATATAGCCTTTAGAATGTGTGTTTTTAAACCACTAAAGAATCTATCAATTTTCAACAATTGTTGAAAAGAAAACATGAGGGCTGTCTTGAAAGCCTTTGGAAACATGCATCATAAGTCATTATAGATTGAACCTCCTTTTTTCTTAAGATCTATAAATTATCTATCAATATTCATTCAATGATTTCTAGGAAAATAATTATTAATAAATAACATATTAAGGTCTTCCCACTCCATTTATTCTATTTTATCTGTTGGTTTGAAATTCTGTATCAACTCCCAATATCGATCTACCTCTCCATATAATTGATAGAAATATAAGTTGACATTGTTATTATCAAAATAGTAGAGCACTGAAAAGATATTATCTATTGAGTTAACCCACTATTCCATGAAAATTGTATCAGAAAACTAAAGAAAAGTTAGTGGTAATTTATATATAAAATTCTTGATTGATAGTTTCATGTTATTAGGCTAAATAGGATCCTATACATGATTCATGTTATAATTCATTGACCAAAATAGATTGAGTATCATCACCATGATGTTTTTAACTCCAACTACAATTTAATTGAAATATTTTTCTGGAAAATCATTTCATTTTCCCCTATATGTGTTGTTGATCCTATTTCCCTTAGTTCCCACCATTATCTAAAATTGAAAATTCATTAACAAATATAAGTCAATACAACTTTAATAAATAATTATTTATTAAGAAAAAATATTTCTAAGGTCATATATTAAAGAATAATTTGGTTTTTTTTTATTTTATTGAATGATGATTCTATGATCATATTTTTTATAGATTTTTCTAAATTTAAGAGGAAAAATTATTTTAGAGATTTATCATTCCAAATGGTTTGTATAGGGTTTGGGATTAATAAGAGAATAGCCTATATGAATGTCAAAACAAGTGTGAAAAGTGTCTCTTTATCAAAAATGAGGTGATGATCCTGTTAATTCCCAATCTACTCATTTCGGGGTTATTACCCCTTGATACAACTATTCCAAATCCATTTTCACATGTAGCTTCCAGTCATTGATTTAATTTATTAAAAACAATGAACTCTTATAATCTACCAAAACATAGGATTATTGCCAATACATAGAAGAATACTTATGGTTTTCACTACCATTTTCTAACATGAATTCTGAAGTTAACTAAAACTTCCTATGATACCAACAATAGAAACCTAATGTTTTTATATGAAAATAACATCCTTATTAAGAGAAATAGAATAATAGTAATACATTCATGGATTGAAATGTTTAGTGTCTTGGGAGAATTAGGATCATAGATCACTTATACATAATAAAATTAAAAAATTAATTAATTCATTTTTATTTATCCAACAAATAAGTCTCAAATTATAATAATTACATGAAGTCACCTAATGATATATATCAATGATATGGTAAAGCTAAATGCAAATAAAAGGCTATAATATATGACATTGAATTAATTGTAAATGTGCTATAATAATCAACATAAAAATATAATAAGGATATTATCATCATTATAATAATGTGGTAAACATATTATAATGTTCTGGAATGTGGAATATTCATAATAATGAAACAACATTACATATTGGTCAAATACAAATCATATTTGTGAACAAAGATAACATCATGTTCACACATAACATATATGAAAAAATCATAATATATGCATTGTGAAGAAATATCGAATAATTTAAAACACATAATAATATGATATATATGAAAATAACTAATGCATTGGAGGGATATATATTTTTTCCCACGCTTCATATCATATATTACCCACAATCATGCATGACATATAGAAGTAACAATTAGGAAACAAGCCGATGAATGTGAATGAGTTTCATTCAAGTTTTATGAAGTGTACTTTCATGAATAACCTTTAGGGTTCCCAAGAAAACTATGGAAATCATATTTTTTTATAAAACAACAACATTATTATGTTTATAAGAAACTTCTCAAGGGTATTTAGTGATATGTTTTAGAAATTAGAGTCTATAAGAAAAAGATATTTTTTTGGATTGGAAAAATTTTAGAAGGGGTGAGAACACGTATATCCGTAAAAATAGAAGGAAAAGAATATTTAATGGAGATTTTAAGGTTATTATATAAATTTAAATATTAAAAATAATGATAAATTATGATAACTTAAAAAATAAGGAATTAGGATATAGAATCCCCTAAACATAAATCCCAGTTAATATCATATCTTTTCCACCTCCTAAATAATAAAATTTAGTTTATTTAAAAATGTAACCAGAAGTGAATTATGTTCATTTTTGTCACAATTGATCCATTATATTTTTTTGGATACTATATTATAAAATTATTTATTAAACATGAATTATATCGATATCATGTCTTTTTTAGATTATCCAGTTTTGTTTCGATTTCATTATTTCTGTTCAAGATCATTTATAATGAAGTTAGATTAATTAAGAATGTATAAATTACGTGAAAATAAATATTATATATATTATATATGTTTAATACTATTAATTCATGAAGGTGATGGTGGTCATAATGTTTTCAATGTCATTATAGGCAGTTACTTGACCATTGATGATACATTTTCAGAAGTAGAGAAAAGAGAATATTGAAATATAAATATATCATAAATATATCCATTAATTTGTTTTAACATTAAAAATATAATTTTAATAAAAAAATCAAAAAAATTAGAATATTTTATATTTAATGGAATATGAAAAAATAGGATGATAGTAGGGAAGTTGGAAGAAGAGTTGGTGAAATATTACCCACTTATGGATGTTGATTCTTCTCTATAACACTGAAATCCTGGAATTCCTAGAATTAAATGACACCAAAAAATACCTAAGTATTATAATGATCACAGTGGATGTAATTTGGGTAGATATCTAGGTTTTTTAGGTGAGTGTGGATTGGGTTTCCTAGGGGTGAGATAGGGTATTAATACTTGAGGAGAGAGGTATTTTAAGGATAAAATATTAAATAAAATATAATATACAAGGTTAACCTTTAAAAAGTAACATTATTTACCTTATAAAATATATTTATCTAAAATATCCTAATTTTAGGACTTTTAATTACTTTATTATTCAAGTTTATTATTTTATCCAAAAGGAATGTAGAAAAATGAAAAAAAAGTTTATTTAAAGGGACACTTTAGATTTTTTGGCTTTCGAAAATAATTTTTAGTTTTTGAAATTATGATTATTTTTTAAAATTAACCATTTATGTTATTAATTTTTTTATAAAATAACAAATTCATCATTTATTATTTCATCATTTCATCATCATTATGCCATAAACATGTGGAATTTGAAGAACAATATTTTTTCTATTTATGTAAAAATAGAAATATTTCATAAAATTAATAAAAAATAATTCTTGAAACAATTAAAATGTATGATTCTAAAATTGAAATTTATTTTATATAAATAATTTTCTATATTAATTATTTATAATTTTTAAAATATATTTTATGATTTTTATGAAAATATATTGAAATTAATTTTATTAAAATGGTGATCATAATTTATTTGAGTATTTAATCTTGATATTTATTTTCAAACATTATGATATTGATATTTTTTAAAATTATTCTTCATTAATGTTATATATATTTCAATTATTTATTTTTAGATGAAATTACTATTCCCAATGGTTAGGTTACTTTTCCCAATGGCTAGGTTACTATTCCAATGGTCATATCACCTCCTATAAACACTAATTCATTATTTTATTCATTTTCACTATAATTGCTCCAAATGTTCTATATATTTAGTTTTATAAAATTTCTATTGGTTTAAAAATATTCCATTTATTTTCAACAGTTTTTTTCAAGGGGGGGATGATTCTGGCATATTAGAAAATCTATATTTTATTCATTCTACTTTTCTTATTTTATCTTTTTATATTATATTGTATGTAATTTTTATGGGTTCAGTTTCTAAATAATGTAAATATACTATTTTTTTAAATAGAATGTAATTGATTTCTTTATGTGACTTATATGTATAATTATATAATATACAATATAACACATATTTATTAAGGATGAAAATTTAAGTCATAAAAATTGGGCCAGGAAAACTTTATTAAGAGACTAGTTCTCAATCATTCGATAAATTCTATCATTTATAGTCTCTCTGATGATTCTCTAAGCTCATAAGAATTATTTTATCCTACCTTTCATGAGGTAAAACCTCATTAAAACTCTCTTCATTCATTAGTTGAAACTTATTCACTTTTCGTTTTGACCTTTAAAAAAAATTTCTAATGGACATCATACAAATATTCCTTTAATTCAATTAGAATTTCACAATGTTCAAGAACGATAGTTCAACTAAGTTGCAGCATAACTTTAATATCTTCCTGAATATAAAATTACACAAAAAATACTCAATCTTTTTTGAACATAAGCTAATTTAAATCACTTATATAAATATTTATATTATTATAAATCTCATCTTGAATCATTTCCATATGTAATTGTGATGTAAGATCAACAAATAGCATCAATTAGAAATGTATAATATAATTTTTCAACACATAATATATCTTATGTGACTACAAATGAAAATAATTAAACATTTATTTCCACCTACCATCTAATTGAATCAGTTTATTCACATCAGTTCAATATCATTGTGAATGTTCCTCTGATTATCTCCCAATCATTTATTTTATTGATTAGACATTAAAACATGGTCTATCCAATATACTAAAAGATATTTAAAAATTAATTCCCTTCTAATTTACATCCTTTGATGCTACTCATTCCAGTTGGGGAAATGATCCAAATGTTCGATTAATATTCATTATTGAATGGTTTATGATTTAATGGAATGATTCTTATGACACAAATTTCTATTCCACAGGTTAAATTCTTTTGAAACCTACTTATTTTCATGGGTTATTATTTGATGAAATTATTATGAGACCTATATCTTTTCCAAGGGTAATGGTATTCTGAAATGTTTATGATACCGCTTTCATTTCATGGATTATGATATGATGATTGTTTATAATCTTGTGGAACACATATTCTGTAATGGGAGGGACCTATATCTTACTATAACACATTGGAAAAAAATATATGACTTATGATTATAAATGTTATACGTGATCATGATTAAATATTCACAATGTAAAGAATGAACTTGGTTGCATTCCATAAGTTTATGCATGATCCTACATACATATTGAAAATTTTATAAGTGAACATTAGTATATGTTAATAATGTTATAAGGAACCTCATTACATGTTTACAATTTTATTCATGGAACTGGTTGCATGACAGTAAGGTTATGATTGGACCTGATTACATGCTCCCAATGTTTTGCATGAACTTGATTTCATGTTCCCAACATTATGAGTGGACCTTGTTCAATGTCGATAGGTCTATGTGAGGGAATGATTTCATGATCTTAACTAAATGTGTGAACCTATTTCTACATATACATGTTCATGATGTTATACATGGATGTGTATTCCACTATTCCATGTCTTATTGATATGTTATGCCTTAATGGCTTATACTCTTGATTATCTTATGATTCATGTTTAATGGACAACTAATATTTATTCCATGATTCATGCTTACGATCTTTGATATATAGGGTATGATCTTCTAATGATATGATATTGTTCTCCTACCTTTATATTCATTTTATTATTAAACATTTTTTTAATTTATCCTTACTAAACATTCAAGCTCACCCCTTTCTAATGTATTCTTTCCCCACGTTATGAAGAATGATTCTAAGTAAAATTACTAAGGGGGAGATCTTTGTGGGAAACATTGAAGATCTTTCCCTGAGTTAGAAGATTTTTATTCCAAGTTTTCAAATGCACTAAACTAATATGGACAATTTGTATTTTTTTTTTCATTGTATTAATTATTCCACAAAAGTTATACAATTTCTATGTATGTTAAGATAGGGTTATTATACCAACTTTTAATAGAGGTATGAAACCATTATTTTTCTATTCGATTCCTTTATTTACTTATATGAATACCTCGTAAGGTTATGAGATAAATGAGGGTGTCCAGAGATTGTTCAAATATAGAATCCTAAAATTTCAGAGGAAACAAATGGGAAACATTGTTAGTAGAAACTATGCAGCCCAGTCCGCACAGTTAGATAAATAATTTAGGGGTGATTTAGGGCTCCAAAAGGGGGAGTTCATGGGCTATGCATGGGATATCTAATGGTACACAGAAACCCATTAGAGGTGTATTATCAAAGAGTATGGGGAATCAAGGGTATGGTTAGACAAAATATGATCCCTAACAAAATGGGCCACTTTCCTTGGACAATAATGGTTCATGGTCAGTGCACAGTTTTTCTAATCATTCAGTTAAACCATGCACCACATTAAAATTGAGATATTTTACTTTTTTTAACTTCTCTCTTTATAAATCTATTCCATTATTCATTACTCCTTTAGAAAACAATAGGTTTTTATCCTCCTTTTCTTTTTTATGTCTCTCTCCCATGCCTAAACAATGGTTTTAAAGTTGTTCCTTCATCTAATGTATGATCTGGATTTCATTCATCTAATTTGATCCCTATCTTTAAGGTATATAATCTTTTACATTCTTTCCCTTATTTAGCTCACCATTTATGATTTTATTTTTGTGAAATTTCATATATACTATTTTCAGGGTATTGTTCAATTCGCCTATTTTCTGTTGATTTAGGCCAAACCAAGGGACGATGCTAGAAAAGGCTTCTACTATAGGCATACATAGGTGGCTTATGAGTTCAACTTCAATGTCTTACCATTTATTAACTATTTTAATTCTATTCATGTCGGTTTCACCAGGAATTTCTCAATAAAATTCATCTCATTTATTATAAGTTAGCAAGGATGTGTTATAATGACCTGTGAAACATCTTGACATCATTGGAGGTTGATACCTCATATTCAAATACCCTACATACTAGTCGTTCTTTGTTATGACTTTAGTGACCCACATTTGGATTACCTGAGCCACCATTCGGGAGCATTTTACTTGACCATTGATAAGGTAAGTGTTTCATCATTATAAATATATATTTGGTTCATATTATGGGATGTATGTAATTATAGATATCACTTGTCATGGATATGTTACTAATTAATTAGATTTGTAGTTGCATGTCCTCATTTCACCTTGTCATATATGATGAAAGGTAATGGAATGAACCAAATGAATTGAAACCAATAGGAATATTTAATGTCCTATGATGAATTATGAATATAAATTAAATGAGTATATGGTAACTATTTCATATTAACCTTTTCTAATTTTATAGAAATGGTCAAAATTGAGCCAACTTTATTTCCAGAGGGAATTCCTTCTGCACTCATAGGACATAATTTTGATTCATTGAGTTGATTTACATGGGAGATACCAACCACAAAGTCTGGTTATTATCTATTAATGTGAATTCCTTGGTGATGAACTAATGATTCGCCTATATATTTTTCCAAATATCAGAATGTCTCTGATATACCCCTTAAAATCATCCTGATTTCACTAGAAAAACAGTGCCATGGATTTAACTTATTAGGAATTGCCATTCTTAGCTCAAGATTACTATGGATGAGCTCTAAGGACAGGGTTAGAATCTTTTATAGTGTAATGCCTTGGGTGTACCCCTTTGATTACACTCAAACCCATATTTCAAGACTGAATGAGTTACTACTATGAGTTGGATCATCCCCTTTGGTCAAGGAGGACTTGGTTTCTCATTCAATCCCCCCTATTTATTATCATCATTGTTACAACATGATTACCAAAATATTATAATTCTTAACCCCTAGCTATAAATTAAATCATCATATTTTCAGAGACATTTCAAGATGAGGCTGAAGCATGTTTGGTTGGTCTACATTAGCATTGATTTTATTTTATATACCTATACATTGTTACAGTTCATATTCACAAAATGTATTTGTATTGACGTTGTTGGTATGACCTACTAAGATTCCTTTTCAAGCCCTATATTTCCTACTGTTTCAATACAAGAGGATTATATGATAAAATTTGTGGAAAATGGAAGTGTCCCAATTTAGACACCTGACATATCCTTTTAGGATGAGGATGTGATCTTGCTAGCATATGACTGAGCTAGTTCTCATGATTCATAGATAGTTTTTGTCCATTTTGTTTCATTTTTATTTAATGTATTGTACCATATTAATATTTCCATTTATTATTACATTTCCTTTCTTATAAACATTCCATCTCATTGTGTATATGATACAGTTTATAGTTTTGGATGATTTTTTATTTCTAGATGATTATGCTTGATTAAATTTCCTTATTTATTATTATTATTATTTCGTTGTTTATTAAAGTTTTAACAATTTCCCTCCACTATTAATTGATGGTATAGTCTCCCAATTGTCATTCACTATGCCCTCACTACTAGTCAATGGCCTCCTTCTTATAGAGAGGAATGCTAAAGGCCATGTGGAAAACAAGGTTTAGTTACTCAGTAATGAACTAGGTTTAGGGCTTCACAGTGTGGTATCAGATGTGTTTCTATTCTTGTCTTATTTTTTATGAAATTTATATAGAATATTAAGAACATGTTGGACATTTTCCATAAGTTGTGATTGGGAGTACCTATCCAATTTTCAAGGGAAACCCCATGATTCCATGGGATGGTCTATATTTATGTTATATTTCTACCAATTATAGTTGATATACATTCACCATTATGTGAATCACATGAATTATGGGGTATTTTATTAATAATAAGAATTTATATAATCAATTAAGATTAATTTATTAATTATTTATTCATTTTTTATTCTATAATGAATTTGATTTTGGTTTTTTTCATAGCAATTTTGAATTTTGTACTCAAATGAATAAATGATAAAAATGAAAAAAATAGCATTTACACATCCTGTATAACATTCACGATGTGTATCCCTCATTTAAATCATTCTTGAAGAGCCACATGCCAACCTTTGAATACATACATGACATGAATGTGTAACACAATATGTACATACATTACACGTTCTGTAAATTTCAAAATCAGAATCCCACTAGAAGTGAATCAAATACACGACCTCTATAATTTACATAACATGCGATGTTCGAGACCCATCCTAGTAAAAGATACATGCTGATTCTTAGAGGAGACTGGGGATCTAATGTAAATGACGCAAAACATGATTATATGTTATTTATAGATCAATGTAGAAGAACTTAAATCAAATACATGATATTAAGGATTTACATGTCATGTACTTTTTGAGCCTATATATTTTTGGGAATTTCCCACCACATGAGGAGAATTAGAGACCTATGTTTTTCTTTCATTTAATCCTTCTATTTTCATATTTTTCACACCCAAACCCTATTTTAATTCATTCCTTTATCTTTTTATAAAATAATTTTGGATTTTTAGCCATGCTATGAATATTCTTCAATACTTGTGATTACATTTCTTTTTCAATGCTCGTTTATGATACCCTTCATAGTTTTTCATCAATGATTTTTGATTCTTCTAGTTTCTTTATTGTGACTAAGTGTTTAATTTGATTGAAATTTATTTTAATGTTTTATCTTAATTTTTTTATTTTTTTATTTCTTATTTAGAATCACATTATTAGTATGCTAAGAATGATTATTATTTATTTTCTTTTGATCAACATAATTATACTAAAATAATCCTATTATGATTATAAGTTGATAATAGGGGTGTTTCTGAGCCTAATTAATCAATAAATTGAACCATGGTAACCCTATGGATAGTAATTAGTTTAATTACAATTTGTTTCTGGTTCTATTGCACAACCACGACCATGGGAAGTGAAATTGAATGAACTTGGCCTAATTAGAGTTGAGAAGGCTATAACCATTACCGTATGATGATTTTTTCCCAAAGAAGATAACTGTAATGCATCTAGGTTGAAAGATACAACTAGAAAAAGGGATAGTTTTAGTAAAGGTAGATTCAATTGGTTTGACCATAACTAATTATGACCCTTGAAATGATTCATATTCTAAGCCTTAGGACTATATCAATCTATATTTGTGATTATATTTTCATAACAGACATGGAATTTTGTTTTATCCCTATTTTATATCTAAAAAATATAAAAAAACTAGTTCTAGTAATTCCAAATCTAGAGAGTGAACGTGAAGAATAATTTCAAAATGTTTTGTTAGAACAGTTTCATTCTTTCTAGTGATCTTCATGGGTTTGAAATTGTAATGCCTCTTTACTATATCCTAGAAGTAATTTGTTTCATGGGATTGTAAATTTCTAATCTAATCAATGCCCACATATATTCAATGATGCAAGTGGATGCATCAAATTATAAAATCATTATCAAGGAACACTATTTCCCTAGGACAGTGTCTTTGTGAGTGAACATAAGATTACCTCACCTCCAACATTTTTTATTTAATTTTTTATCCTTCAGATTCTCCTGTGTATTATATTATTTTTCTTGGATAGTGCATGTTTCAGGGCCCTTTGACTCGCTCGAAGAGACTTAAATCTCAAATAATTATTTTCTTTGATCCCAAGATCGATCGATCCCTAGCATCAGGCTGCTACTCAAAAATGGACGAGTGAAATGATATCATTCCACCACACCCTCAAAACCATCCATATTTACAAATTTAAATCAGGTTGATCACCCTACACTATAAGATTTCACCATTATAGACTACATATAACTATCAATAAGTGGATTTTTCCCATTAATGCGTTTCATTCATTATAGGAGTGTACTATGGAGATAAACCTTGGAATAATACATATGATCTATAATAATAGTCAATTCTGTGGGTTTCAAATTAATGACACCCATGAAAATATTTTTAACATTTTTTAGGGTTGTGATACCTTTCACAACAATGGTGTTTCATCAGATGACACTAGACTCTATGTCATCTTCTTCACCTTACACAACCAAGCCATGTATTGGCTCAAAATACAATATCCTGAGTCAGTCATGACATGTGATGATTTCGCCAAAAAGTTCCTAGACATGTACTTTTCCCCGATATTGTCATGGAAGCTATGGAATGACATTTAAAACATCATTATGGTGAATGTAGAACCATCGTTTGAAGCATGAGACTTAATTTATGATCTCATTAAAAAATTTCTATATCATGAACTTGATGTGTGGCTTTAGTTTCACACATTCTATCAGGGAGTACAATGAAGTGAATGAACTATGGTGGACACTACTACAGATGGAGGACTCATTTTTAAGATGTTGGAAGTTGGAAAAGCACTTCTAGAAGAGGTATACCACAATGTTAGTCTATGAAAGATTTATTAAAGACTTAACTAACATAGAATACCCCAATTAGAGGGGATTTTACACCTGACATCCAATATGGAGGCTCTTATATGAAACTCAAGTCATTTTAGTTACCTGCTTCACAACCAATCCCTCCTACTCATATTATTGAGATTCGATCTAGTGATATGTGTGGAGGTCCACATCCATATCAGGAATGTAGATTAGGGATGAAGGATCAAAAATCCTAATATTGTAATTATATAAATTAAAATCAACAATTAAAACAATTCTGACAACCTCAAATGTACAAATAACAGTATTACTACCATCAGAGATATTCTCATCAGCCATAATCGCAACACAACCATGGATACTATCAGATGAGAAGTGGCCAAGAACCCAAAAGGAATTAGGGAAAACATGGGTATTCATATGAAGTTACAACTCCATAAACACAACATAATATACCACAATAGCCCTTCCCCCCAAAACCTCTACAGTAATTCCAAATAGAACCTCAAAGAAAACCATAAAAGGCTCACTTATGTAGTATAATCATAAAATAATTGTCTCCACAATTTTTTTAAAAGTAGATCAGAGAATTAATAACAATGATATGGAAATGAAAAATCAAATAGCTACCCTTCACAATATTGAGCTTCAAATGATTCAAATCCCAATGACCTATCTAACTAACTACTATGTACGTTTCTCTATAACACTCAGATGCACCCAAGAGAAGAAGAAAATGCAGTGGTTCTTCAGAGTAGGAATGTTTTGGAGTTTTAGAAACCATCAAAATAGGAGGAAACAATGTTGTAAGAACCTGATAATATTGTGATAGTCATCGGGGATGATGATAGTGATAGTACATTTGAAGATGATTGAGAAAAAAAATTGAAACAAAATTTATTGAAAAATATTGATAAAATAATAGATTGAAAAGGTCAAAGTATATGTAGGACCTCCATTATAAAACCCCCATCTACCCATCTCGAAAATAATGAGGAAATTAAACATTTAATGTAAATAGAAGAAGTTTATAGCGATGTACAAACAACAACCCATCAACATCCCCTTCCCTGAGGCCATATGTTAGATTCATGCCTATGAAAAATTCACAAAATAATTAAATCCCAAAAAGGAGGATAGAATAATTTGGTTTCAGTTCATTAAATGAAGAATAATTTTCTACTATTCAATAGAAGATTACCCCTTAGACAAGAGACCAAAGTAGATTCTTGATTCCATGTTCTATAGTGGATTGAATCTTGAGAGTGGAATTATGTGATCTAGACACAAAAATTAACCTCATACCCATGAGTGTCTATCGAACGTTAGGGCTCAAAAAACTAAATCCAAAAAGATTTTAATTACTTCTTACTGACCAATTAGAAATATACCCTTGAGGAATTCTTGAGGATGTTTCAGTAAAAGTAGGAAAATTCATATTTCTTATAGATTTTCTAATATTAGACATGTAAGAAGATGTAGATGCTCAAATTATTCTATTACATACATTTTTAGAAACTGGGATAATATTAATAGATTTAAATCAGGTGAGAATGATGTTTAGAGTTGTAGATGAACATATCATGTTCAACTTAGTAAAGGCTACTAATCAAGGCAGTTATTCATATGACTATCACCCAATTTGTCCAACTGATGAGGGAGATGACTTGATGACCGTAAAGGAGGATAAAAAGAGCCTTTCCACGGATGAAGAAAAAGGAAATGATCTGGAGGATGTAAATTACATTTTACTATTGACAAGTTACACTATCCCACCATTCATACCCTCGGTCATTAGGCCACCAATGTTGGAACTAAAATCTCTACCAAGAACAAACAAATACTAATTTTTATAAACGGTGGTTACACTGTCAGTCTTTATCAACTCAGTTCTGACCCAAAGATAATATTATGAGTTGATTAATGTTATGAAAATGAAAAATAATCTTATATCGTGGGACGTTTTTGACATTCAGTAGATCATCCCCACAATCTACACCAAAAATGTTTTGGATGATGGTTCTAATCCCAACTACCAACCCTAAAGGTGACTCACCCCACCTATTAAATAGGTGGATAAGAAAAGAAATTTTTAATCTTCTAGATTATGAAATAATATTTTCAACATCTAAATGTGTATGGGTGGGTCCAATATAATTCTATCCTAAGAAGGGTGGCCAACCCTTTTGAAAAAAAAAAGAAGTTGTGTTTATCTCTACATGAACCATATTTAGATGGTGAGTACACTATTATTAAAGAAACATCAATGTGGAAAACTAAAAGTGTCATTTTACACCACCCTTTATGGATAAACATATGGATATACAAGCAGAGAATGAAATATATTTTTTCTTGGATGGATTTCCAATATTGAATCAAACCATAGTAGATCCAAATGACTACTCTAAAACCATGTTCACTTGCCCCTTCATATTTTTCACCTACTGATGTATTTCATTTGGTATGTGTAATTCACCAGAGAATTTTCCATGGTTCGTGAAAAATATATTCCATGATATGGTGGGGGAGTTCTTAGAGATCTTCATGGATGATTTCATGGTATATGGAAGATTCTTTGAGGAGTTCCTAGAAAATATGGATATTTTCTTACGTATTGGGAAGAAAAATACATGGTAATAAACTGGAAAAATTTCACTTCATGGTCCATGGAAGCATAGTCCCAGGACATAAAAACTCAAGGAAATGCATGGAGTGAATCTAGTAAAAGTCAAAGTAATAAAATTTCTATCAGATCCTATAATAGTAAAAGGAATAAGGATCATTATGTGCCACACATTAATCTACCATCACTTTATAAAATACTTTTTGAAAGTATCTCACCATTTGAACCACTTATTGTGAAAAGACACTAATTTTGAGTTAAATGATGTGTGTCTATGGGAATTCTATAATATAAATAATATCATGGTGGATTATCCTATTATCATTTCACCAGATTGGGATAAGGACGTAAATCTGATGTGAAATTCCAATGACTTCACTGTTGGATTTTTCTTAGGATAATGAGATAGAAATATCTTTTTGTCTCATATAAAATGCTAGTAACACATTGAATGACACTGAGGTAAATTATATGACTAATGAAAAGTAATAACTGGTAGTCATTTATTCTTTTTAAATGTATAAATCATACTTTGTAAACTCTAAAGTAGGGGTCTACACTGATCATGTAGCACTTAAATATCTTCTTACTAAAAAATCATGACAAACCACATCTTATATGGTGGACCAAAATTTTATAAGAATTTGATATTTTCTTAAAATATAGAATAGGAAAAAAGATTATCATTACCGATCATATATCCAAATTTCAACTACCCATCATCCATGATGAAGATAATTTTGATATCAAGGATGAATTCCCTGATGAAACACATTTAATATTAAATACCCAAGCCCAAAAGTTGTTTTTGGATATTAAAAATTACCTCACCAAGATAGCACACTGCCCATACCTCACCAATCAGTTGAGGAAGATATTTTTAGTGGAAGTGTCAAATCACTACTGGGAATAGTTGCTACATTTTAGGCATTGTGCTGATGGATGAATGGGTTTTTCTGTCATTGAATAGGAAATAGAAATCATACTCAACAAGTTTCATACATCACCAGTAGATGGGAATCATATAAAACAATGAACTATGACCAAAATCCTTCAATGTGGGTTATTATGGTCTATGATTCATCATGCTTCAAGGGAATTTTGAAAAATATGTGATCGGTGTTGGTTCATAGAAATCATAGGGAAGGGAGATAAAATCCCCCAAATCCTATATTGGAAGTCAAAGTCTTTGATGTATGGGCGATAAATTTTATATTAACACTCCCTAATTTTTGTGGGAAGTTTTATATCTTGGTCGACATTGACTAAGGCTAGAAATGGGTTTATATTCATGCAACTACTCAAGACACAAAACAAGTGGTCATGAAATTTTTAATTAAACATATCTCTTCCAGATTCAGATTCCCCCAATTACTCATTAGTGATTGGGAAAATCACTTAACAAATAATGTTGTGAAATGATTTAATGAAATTCCTAAAATTAATTATAACATTGGAACTCCCTACCATCCATAGACTAGTATAAAATTTGAATTGTGAAATATGTAAATTAAATAGACTTTTGAGAAGACGGTAAAGACGAGTCAAAAGTATTTGAGTATCAAATTGGATGATGCAATTTGGGAATATAACAACACATACATGATGCACATAGACACTAATCTATTATGGATTGTGTATAAAAAGTTATTCCATCTACCGGTGGAATTAGAGAACCACTCTAACTAGGAAATATTTTTTTTTTGTTGGATGCTCAAAAATCTAGGAAAGACATATTTCTCCAAATTGATGAACATATAGAAACAAAAAATTATACTAATAAGAATACTAGGATTTATAAAAAAAAGACAAAGAAATATCATGAACAATGAATTACAAGTCTAATCTTTAAAATGGAGGATAAAATTAAGAATTTCAATTCTTGATTGAAAATACTCCCTAGGAAGAGGAAATCCTAATAGATGGTTGGCTACAAAGTCATTAAGTTTTTTCCATATAAGGAAATTGAAATTAAAAATGGCACATAACCACCATTAAAGGATAATGGGAAAATGTTAAATATATAACAATAACCATTCCATGAGGTATGTTTTTACTATAAAATTCACATAAATTGAAAACAGTATAGCACACAATGTTTAACAAAACACTGACTGGGTATAGAATCCTACCTTATTACTATAGAACATTTCATTATGAGCTATAAACAAAGGATCTTTTAAATAATAGGTTTTTTGGAAATTAGGATGCTAATACATGAAGCCATAAAATATTATTCTAATCCATATGAAAGTATTATTTAGGGGTTCATCCTATGTACACTTACTACATCTTATATCTTGGGGAAACACCTCAAATTAAAGGGGTAAGAATGATGCCCATTATTGGAAAACAACTTACATGTGATCATGAGAAATATAAATAAGAACATGGGGAATGTCATTAAGGAATGATAAAAGGAACAAAGTCATATAATAATTAAAATAACATGAACTATAACATGTAAATGCATCTAAAACATTTAAATGTTAAATTCATAAACATATCACCAAGGTTTGTCACCGAGGTGTAATAAATGAGAATTACCAAGGTTATTCACCTAAGAATAATAAAACTTGTCAACTCTAGAGAATAAATTTTATACCCAATTAATAGAGTTATATTAGGGCATACCATTCATAGGTATTAATTAATGTGATCCACATAGATGATAATCACACATTTCATAAATATCCCATGGGAAATAAAAAATGGATTTCATATCAGAAGCATAACATTTCAAAAGTACTTAAGAACATGGTATTTATGTCATATTAAATCCATGGAAAGGGAATGTGGGTTTCAGGCTTATTAATCACATAATAAAATATATTTTTTTTACATTTTAGTGAATACCCATGGAAAAGAATGAGGCTTGGGTATTCTGAAGAAGAAAACACATGTGTATTTATTGAAGAGAAGAGAGGAATTTGAGTAGTAAATCAAGCAACATAGAGGGTATAAAATATTGTTTTAGATATAGGTAAAATGTACCATCCCAATCTAGGATCCACTTAACCTATACCCCGATCCGTTGGGTCACATGTCCTTAAGCATGCCTGCCTGTACATCAAAGGCTTCTGACTAGCAGTGAGGGTGTAAAGGTTGTATGGTGGGGAGTCTATACCCTCATGTTAGAGAAGCTCAGTAGGTACAATAGATAATAAAAAATATCAAACGAAAAATATAAACAATAAGAATCAATAGCTACAGAAGCGTAAACAAGCATAAAAGGTTTATAAGCAGCAAGAAATTACATAAACTAAACAACTGATAATAATAACCAAAATCCTAAATGGAAGTGTCAATACAAGATTAATGGAATGTTGATATACAAAATGGTAACATGGGAACATTCATACACAAATGTTATAAAAAAAAGTTAAAAAAAGTCAAAAGTTATTCCAATATCATCTCGAGTGAATTCTCAGTCATCTACCCTTCACAAATAACTATGAATGGAGATCCATAACCTATAGCATGGAATTTCCCATGTCAATACCTACAGAAAAATAATCTTATTGGGTACCAAAGGTAGCCTAAGTTGGGTTTCGTAAAACAATCTCAGTTTTCCACCACTAATGGTGTCTATTTGTAATCTGAGTAGTGATCATAACTAAATTGTGTGTGAGAAACATTAATTGTTTAACAATACATAATAACTAAATAAATGCCCACTCCAGTTCTAAAAGGACACCTGATAGGTCTACCTTCTTCATCTCATGGCTGGAATAAAAGAGTTTGAACAGTCACTATATATATAGCAGTAATATATATAAATATTATATTTATATATATTGCACCACCTATATGTACCAATTGTATGCAGATACTTAATTGTATAAACCAAGGAGTAACTCACATATACATGACAAGTCTAATGAGCCTATAAGCTCAAGCTAATGGGTACAAGCCCTACATCCTAATAAGATCATGAGAAATCATGAAGTAATACTTAGGATGGTGAGTGATCCATCATTTCAACACTCTAATAATGGAATCTTTCTCCTCATCCCAATGTCCCTGTAGTATCACTTTTGTTAGATTCCATGAACTCATGACCCGATGCAAGGCATATGATTATCCCCTATGCTCAACAATTCATACCATCATATCACAGTGTCTATAAAGTATCATCATAATTATAACTAGAAAAATTAATTATCTCTCATACATCTATTTTATATATCCCAAATGAAAAAATTAGGTCTAATTATTTATAATATAATATATAAGGAATATCCTCTTATTCATGTCATTATCCATGTTCAAATCAATTTAATTCATTAAAAATCATACAATGCATTTTCTGAAGCATAACAATGCATATGGACTAATCCTCCCATGGGGTCATTCCATTTAAAAACATGTGATTCATTTCATAAAAGACAATCCGTTATGCATTATCCATTTCATGGAAAACAACCCATTACATTTACAAAAAAAGGAAATTCCATTTGAAATCCTCCAGGGTAATTTAATGGATGACCTGATCATTAAGGAAATTTCCTAGTTGGGAAATTTAAAATATAAAGGTGAAACACCAAATAGATAACTTCGATCTCATGTAACACTCATATAATAAGGGATACTTCATTTAATAACCAATTTGAATGCTAAATTCTATTCCAGACAAAATTGAACCAATTAGCCAAAATGGCCAATTCTAACTGGTACACTAATGGTGTGACCATATAAGGTATGTGCATTCTCTAACCTTCCTTACAAGGATCAATAGAAATGTATTAATGGGAAATGTTCAATTAGACATGAAGGAATCATATAATGGGGATTCTTGAATGAATCAAGAATTCGATACAATGAAATTTCTATAAAATGAATAAAGTTAATAGAAAAACTAGGTGATCACCCTCCTCAAGGATTTTGATGATTCCATACTCGATATCAACCTCTGATTCAAAACATGTTGGAAGAGATATGATAAATGGTTCAAGTCCAGGAAAATTGGTAAAATGAGCCTAAACCTAAATAGCATGATGGGTTTGATGTAATAAAGAAATAGGAACTGAGAGGCTATGAGATCTTACTGAGACAGATTCAAAGCTTCTGACAGATCAAAGAATGGACACCAGATGAAGAATCTAACTCAAAGAATATATTAGGGTGTTTTGGAGTTTAGAGGAGGAGAATGATATTGTTTCATATATTTGAGGAATAAGGCAATGTGCAATAATGTTATAAGATTAAATAATGTAAAATATATATTTTTAACCCAAAAAATATCAAAGCGCAGGGTTTAAGCACACGGTTAGCCAAACCATTGAAAACCATGCACGATTTTCTATAGGGAAGGGAAACCTCATAGAGTTAGGTGCACAGTTTGACTAACCATGAATAGACCATTCAAATGGGATCTTTGCCAAGTCTAAAACCAGCCACATGGATGTATGCTCTGGGTCACACAGTTTCATACAAACCATGCAGGCTAGTCTATTTTTAACATTTTGGATCTCTATAATCTGAAAGGCCCCAAACACTCCTATAACCTCCAAAAATTCATTATAAATCAACATTAGGAAAGTTTAAGGAGTTAAAATTGAAGAACTAAAGATCTATACCCTTTTCGAAATGATGGGTCCTTACAAACTCCCTTCTTTATAGCAACTCGTCCTCAAGTTTTCCTTCTGCGGGTAAAGAGGTTTCATTAGATAATAGAACTAGTTATTGAAATCATATATCAGCTTCTTAGTCCCAGGTCTCATCCTATATGGAGCCATGATGCCATAACACTAGTACCAGGGTAAAGAACATGACACATAGGGTGTTAATGCTATAATTCACAATACGTAGTAGATACCCATCGAATAAATTATCCATATCTAATTAAATCTCATTTGGATGAAAGATAAGAGTCGAGACTGGATAATATCAGTGAAGTTGAGATACATGAAAGACATCATGAATTGACAAATATCTCTAAGGATGTTCCAATTAGTAAGCCACAATTTTGTTTTTTTTCACAACCTAGAACGATTTAATGATCATCGGTGAGAGCTTACCCATATTCTGAATATGTCTATGCCCTAACATGGTAAATACTTAAAAGAAAACATGGTCTCTGACATCGAACTCATGAGGCTGCAGGTGTTTATTGGCATAAGACTACTGTCTAGACTAAGCTATCAACATTCACTTTCTGATCAGTTGGATCAATTTAGTAGTCACCTGTATGAGACATGGTACAAGAATAGCAGTTTCCCCAACCTTTAGCTAGCACATAGGTGAGAGTTAGGGACTACTATTTAGGGCCTCATTAGGAGACATCTAAATCGTAGCCTGAAAGCTATTAATATTAGAGAATTTGATGGGGGGTATATGCTTCTCCCAAAAACCCACAATGTAAATGACACATGCATGGTGTCTATCCTCTATCACTGGAATCGTTTGCTCTATATGTCTATCGGTCTATGTGTGGTAGGTCATACTCAAAAGTACATGGGTACCCAAGCCCTTCTGCAACCCCTTCTAGAAATGTGACATGAAACATGTTTCTCTATCAAAAATGATTTCATTATGAGTTCCATGAATACATACAACCTTTTTTAATTACAAAATTCATTTCTCTTCTACCATGAAGGTCACTTACACAGGTAAGAAGTGTGTGACCATCATCATATGATCAATGAAAAATCACACTATATCATTGCAATGAGGTGGTCTGGGTAAACTAGTCACGAAATCCATCGATACATCCTAACATTTTCAAATTTTAATGGAAAACAGATGTAGAAGTCCTGCCAGATGCTGATGTTTCACCTTCACCTATTCACAAGTGGAACTTAGAGTGATACAGATAGAAATATCACACTTTATACCTAGCCACCAGTATTGGTGTCAGATATCTTTATACATTTTGGTGACACCAGGGTGAAGCACCTGTGTTGAGGCATCTCTAATGTCTACTGGGACCCATACTAAACCATGTAACAATAAGGTTTCAACCCCATAGATGGTCTAAACTAAAGATTTATCATCATATAAAAAACATTCCATTAGGACAAGGCCTTCAGGATCAGATAAATGCCTCATCCTTACTTGTTCCCGAAGATTTGAAGTCGATGCTAAGGTTGAGAGGCTATTATGTCCATGGCCCTCCTGAGCCTCAACATGAATCTATTATAATAATTCGATAATCTTCCATTTGTCATTGGATTATGAAACTACATGTTTAGAGTCTCTCATCTCAGATCATTTCCCCAAAATTTCCCTTCCCATGTGTGTAGGAATGCTCGAAATCAAATGACTATAGGTACTCTGCCCACATAAGCTATTTGAGATTAACATACCACTGTGTAAAGATGTACTTGAGGATTTTTTGATTTTTGAATACTAAAAAATGATGTACAAGTAGATAGTGCCTTCAAAATTGTAAGTAATGAACTACACCAACTAACTTGATGTCATACGTCAGGTAATTCTGCTGGTGAGGCCTCAACTAATCAGACACGCATGTGATGACTAACTCATCTTGCACCAAGAAAACTCCAAGATCAATAGCTGATTTATCATAGATGATTATATATTCCCTCCTTAGATATGAAAAAAAGCTATCTTGATGGTGAATTCATCATTCCCTTCAACTCCTGAAAGTATTGTTTACATGATTCTAACCATATGAATTTCACACCCTTCTTTGTTAAGACCGTAAGAGGAACTGAAAGGTGTCATACATCCTAGATGAAGAATATTTTATATCCAAAAATCCCCATGATACTATGGATTTCAGAGATATTTTTGGGATTATCCCTATAATATAAATCTCTAACTGTCTCTAGGTCTAAAAAAACTCTTGACTCTGAGATTATATGACCCAGGAAGTGGATTTACTTGATCCAAAAGTGGAATTTACTAATATTATCATAGTGATGATGTTATCTCAGTGTATTCATTAATATTTCATGGTCATGTGTGGAGCATGAATAAAACATGATATCATCAACAAAGAAAACCATAACGAAATCCATATATGAGTGGAAACTAAATTCAAAACAAACATGAAGATCGCATGTGCGTTCATGAGTCCGAATGGCATAATCAGGTACTCATAGAGACCATACCTTCTCCTAAAATATTTGATAAGTATATTTCACATCTTGACATGAACCTTAATAAAGAATGACCTCAGATCTATATTTGATTGAAATTTTGATCCTAAAATATGATCAAAGAGGATGTCCATTCTAGGTAGTGGATACCAATTCTTTATATTGAACTGATCCAAATCACATTAATCCACACTAATTTGGAGGATAATATCTAACGTCTTGGAAAATAGAACTAGGGAACCCCAAGGAGAAGTGATGGGGCATATAAAGCCTTTATATTCTAGATCTTTCAACCACTTATTGAGCTCTAGATGTTCCTTAGGATCCATCCTATAAGGATGAATGGTCACAGGTGATGATCCTAGCAATAGATAAATAGTCAAATCTACCTCTCTAACTAAAGGTAGAATAGAGAAGTAATTAGGAAAGATGTTACTAAAATTCTACACTACTAGAGGAAAAATAGTGGGTGTGACCCCTGATTCTCTAAGAAAACATTGAAGATATGCACTATCACATTGACCATCCTCTATTTCTTGGCTCTAGATCTTCTTGTATTAACAAAACATTATCCCTTATTCGCATGCCTAATAACCTCTAGTGAGGTAAACATTACCCTCCAATGATAGAATTCAATATAGTCTTGAAAGGGAACTAACCAATCTATCCTAATAATTACCTCAAAATCCTTCATGTTGTGGACATAGAGATTTAATATGAAAAGGTAACCATCTATCTCAAGGGGGATTCCCTTACAATGACATACACACTTCAATCGGATACATAACGGGTTTTCTAGCTTCATAACACCCTGAAAGTGATCGATATCATGTTCTATACATCCCATAACATTCTCAGATATAATAAGGTGAGATAATCCTCTGTCAAATAATGTAGACACTAGAGTTGAGGTAAATAAAATAATACATAGAAATTTAGAATGTCTGATTCCCTACTCTTATGGTGTAGGGTGGACTACATGAAACTGGTATGTACTGTAGCCCTGAGTCACTACCTGACTACCCTAAGAAAGCCCAATCTTCTCACACTAAGAATCATAATCCTGAATGCCTCTACCTCGAATGACTCCTCAACTTGACTGACCAGTGGTATTCTAGCTACCTTTTTGACATGATCCCACTAACCACGCTCATGACTGAGGAGTAGGTGTAGATCCTCGCTCAATAGGCACTGTTAAAAAGGTTCTGCAGAAACACTGGAGATTTCCAATACATCTATAACTTCTTCACTCAAATAGATCCCAAAATCAATGAGACAAAATGTGTCAAGGAATTCCATAATGGTGAAAGATAATAAAACTATATGTGTGATGATGTTAATTGATTCTACCTTCATGAGTAGCCTCAAAACATCTGTTTAACTTATAAGAAGAACCACTAGATGATTCTGGGTTCCAAAACACCCTAAATTACACCATTATCATCCCTAAAATTAATCAATATGAGAAGATCCTAGCTGATGATTTCAGAAATGGTAGTAAACTAGAAAACATTGACCTATGATCAGATGATGTAAACTAGTGCATCCTCAAATCACCTCGCAGTCATAATATTATCCTCCTTAAAAGAGAGAGTAAACAGCTATAACTAAGTAAAGTAGACATATTATTTCATAATTAACATGCTTCTATACTATAGGTTCATGAATTCTCTAGCTCTATCATCCCTCAGAGTCTAGAGAATAAGTAGTTATATCAGATGGACTTAAAGTCCACCCTGAATATATCACAATGTTGATATTCCTAGGTCATTACATCCCACCACATCATGGATGAATCAAGTAGAATATAGTATTCTTGATTGACCCACCACTCTTGAGGAATTTTTAGATGGTAAAATATAGATTGTATTTCATTTATCCATATCTACAAAACATGTGGTCCACCATCCCTCGAAAAGGTGGGAGGATGCTACTCCGGAAACTTCTGAGTAAACATTTCCATTTATAAGGGAAGGGTGAACGAACCATTGAGTAAATATTATCATATATAAGAATTCATCTCGAAAATGTGTTTCAAAACCCACATCAAGAATAGGAATAGGATCCACATGTGGCTGTATAGGGGGAATCACAGGTGGGTTTTGTCCCACCACCTCAGGTACATGGTCATTACCACCTTTAGGGAGTAAATTCGAAGGATGATGTGGTGGAATACTGCTACAATGAAAAGAAAACTCCTTATAAGGGATTTATGAAATTGAAAAAAAATTCATTAAAGAAACTAGGAAAATTAGTAAATAATTACTATAGAAAAAACAACACATCAATTCCTGCTTTGAAAGACATGTCTAGATGGTAGAACAGACCATCACAGGATATAAGAACATAAGATATACCCACTACCCACTACTATGGATGGGTTCAAGTCTATGAATTTGTGTTGACCACACACTAATATATATATATAATATGGGTTTTCACAGTTTACTAGTCATTTTAAAATTAAATTACTCTTGTTAAACATTCAAATTACATAAAATTCAAGAATCAGGTCATTTTCCATTTTTCGATCCATAGGGGACCATACTACTTATGAACCAAGTCTTGGAATCCACATGACCCACAGCAGACCATATTCCGCCCCATGTTATGGAAGTTCCATGGATAAACATAACATAATTGATATCTTAAGGGGTCTTATATTACCTATTTTGGAAAAAAATATTAGGTAAGGCAAGAATATTAAGTATCAATTATGTTTTCCAACACCTGTAAGAAATTTCAACAAAATTCAATATATATTAATACACAATAAATATGATTCATTAAAATTCACAATGAAAATAAATGTTGTATAACAAAATGCTTGGCCTATTAATAATAATGTACCTAAGATGATGCATTATCAAATGTAAAACCCTCATTCCGTCAATCCCAATAAATGAAACATAAATTTAATCATACCAATATTGATAACATCATAGATCAAGTGTGTCCCCCAATAGTGAAGTGATATAAATATTAATATGAAAAAATAAGAATAACAATTATAATTTATATAACATGGACTTTACCCTGAACATGGGTTCACGACACCCATGCATGGATTAGGACCAAGTTTTAAGCATTCCCCAATCTGTAATATATTGTCTCCAAATAGTAATGTAATAAAGGAAGTGATCTTATGCCGATTTGTAATGTCATTACCTAGGATCCACTTTAACCCTTCCCGGAGCATGTGGGTCACATGGCTTCAAGTATGCCTCCCAATATTCTAGAGGATGCTGACTAGTAGTGATGGTGTAAAGGCTGTTTGGTGGGGAGAATATACCCTCATGTCATAAAAGAACAATGAATTCAAGAGATAAAAAACAATATTGGATGCATAATATAAACAATTAGAATCAACGACTATGAAAGATTTAACAAATAGAAAAGATGTATAAGAAACATAAATGTAAATAAACTAAAAAACTAACAATAATAACTCAAACCCTCAAGGGCAGTGTCAATACATGATTCATGGAATTCTAATATACAAAATGGGAACATGGGAACAAGCATTCAAACATGCTATTAAAAATGTACAAAAAGAACAAAAGATGCTCCAATATTTTCTCAAGTGTATGCTTAGTCCACTTCTCCTAATATCCAACTAAGAAAGAAGATCAATAACCTATATAAATCCTTTTCCATTATAAACACCTAAATATAGATAATATTCTTAGGTACTAAGGAAGACTTAGTAGGGTGTGTGATAAATTCTTAGTATGCCACCACCAGAAGTTTCTACGGGTAATTGGAGTACTATTTTAACTAAATAGAATGAAAGAGAAATTAAGTGATTAACAATGAAGTATAACTAAATAACTGCATGGTTAGGTTCTTGAAGGACACCTGGTGGGTCTACTTGCCTCAGCTCATTGCAAAAACAGACATGTCGGAATAGTCACTATATATATAGTAATAATATATGTTGTATAATTATATATTTTTCATACACCTATATGAACCAAGTGAGTGTGGATGCCTAATGGATATACACCTAGAATAATAGTGTTCTATGGACCAAGGTGTAACTAACATATCCCCAACCAGTCTACCTAACCTAAAAGCTCAAGACAAATGTTATAATAACTATATCCCAAGAAGATCATGAGAGTCATGAAAAAATGCTCAGGATGGTGAGTGAGCCATCATGTAAATACTCAAATCATGGAACATGGTACCTCAGACCACTGTCCATATAGTATCATTGGTGTGTGTTTCCATGAACTCAAAACCCGATGTAAGGAGTGTGATTATCCACAATAATCAATACCCCTTACCATTGTATCACAAGCTCTATAAGGTGAATCATAATTATAAATGGCATGGGGAATTACCTCCCATACATCTCTTTTTTATATCCCATATGCATAGAATATGGATAATAATTTATAACATAATACATGAGTCATAACAAATTATGCATGTCCTCAGCCAAGTTCAAATCCATTAAAGTCATTACAATTCATAAGAAACATTTTATGAAGCATAAAAACATGCATGAACTAATCCTCCCTTGGGTTAATTCCATTTAAAATCATGTGATTAATTTTTTGAAAGGGACCCCATAATGCATTATCCATTTCATCTACAACACCCCATTCAATTTATTAAAAAATGGAAGTTCCATTTGAAAATTTCAATGGTCATTTAAAGGATGACATGATCATTAAGGAACTTGAACACTTGACAATTTCCAAATATAAAGGCCAAACACTTACTGGGTTATTTGGTTCACCTGTAATATTCATATAATAAGGGAACATTAATTTATGAACCAATCCTAAAGATAAGTTGTGTTCCAAGCACTTTGAAAAAATTAGTCCAAATGGACAATTTTAGGTGGCACACCCAAGGGGTGACCATATAAGGTATGTAAAATATCTAACCAATATAATAAGGATCAATAAACATGTATTAAGGTGAAATAGTCAATTATACAAGAAGTTATCCATATAATTGGGATGCTCAGCAAAAACTGGCATGTGGCATATTGTCAAAACTATGAAATATGAAAACTCAAAGGTAAATCTAAATGAACACCTATCTCAAGGTCGATGAAGAAAATTCACTCGATATCGACATGAGATTAAAATCATGTTAAAAGTGATCTGAGAAACAGTCCAATTCCATGAAAAATTGGAAAATAATTCTGCACCTAAATAACATGATGGATTCAAAAGAAAACTGAAATAGGAATTTTGGGACAATGGGATCATACTAAGACAGATTTGTATCTTCCAACAGATAGAGAAACAAACACCAAACAAAGAATATAGATCAAAGATTAGATTAGGGTATTTTTAATATCATAGGGGGAAGTATCTTGTTTCATTCATTAGAGGAATAAGGAAAATAGAAATATGGTTTTAAGAATAAATAAAGTGAAAAATGTGCTTTTCACCCAAAAATATTAAAGTGTATGGTTTAGGTACATGATTATTCAAACCATGCACAAACTATGCCTGAATTCCAATAGGGAAATGGAAACCCTCAAGGTTAGGCACACTATTTGACTAACCATTCATAGACTATGAAAATGGGACCTATCCCATGCCTGCAACCAGCCACATGACTATGCACCTTTGGTCACAAAGTTTGAGAAAAACCATACGACCCGATATACTTTTATGAATTTGAAACTCTAGGATCTAAAAAATACCTGAATGCTCATGGTACCTCCATAACGTGATTAGACATCAATCTTAGGGCCTTTTGAGGAGATCGAGTTGTGAAGGTAAGAATCCATGTGTTTTTGAAAATTGGGGTCATTACATAAATTGAGTAGGGATATAGGTATACCCTCCACAAAAGACTCTTATTACAGTAATGGGATAATTTAAAGTGTACAATATAACTTATTTTGGAAATTGGAATACATAACTCATAAAAAGGGAACTTGAATGGAAAATAGAAGTGGATATTTCTCATACCATATAGGGTTACTCCATGCTGTTGAGGAATGGATCCTTTGGGGATTAAGGATTCCTTTGGGGGACAAAATGGGAGGGAAAACAACTAGAGATTCACGGATCATGGATTTTGAGTGAAATAATATAGAAAAATTGGTGTGTATTTCTAGATAAAGTGGAGTATTTGATTAATAGTTTCCAAATATAGGCCTTGGATGTCTAGGTTGTAGAAAATGAAAAACCATGTGATTTCCCGGGGGTTTCCAATTATTTGGACATTTGGGACACATTTTATATAATTGATAATATAATAAAACATTTTATGTCATGGAATGTTTTTAATTAATTATTATATTATCATGGAATAATTATGGAGGCATTAAACATAAAAAAACCCAAACTATATTTTTAGTATTCATGAAAAATAATGTATTTTAGAAAATTCTCAAAAATTCATCCTAAACTGTCTTTGACATGTTGATTTAAAAAAAATGTTTATTTTATAATAATAAATTTATAAATATGATAATTTTTAGTTTTAAATATATAAATCCTTATTTATTAAATAAATCAACTGGTTAAAAATGCCAAGTTTAATTTCTAGCACATAAATGTTTTCAATAAAATAATAAAATTATTTCAACATTAATTATTAAATAACAATTTTCTAACATTATAATTCATTAAATATTATTCGTAATGAATTATTTTATTAGAAAAAGTATATCTCTTCTGAAGAGTAAATTTTTTTCCTAAAAAATTAAATTTTCAAATTCAACATTTTTTATTTAGAAATATTATTTTTGGAATAGAATTGATGGGATAAATTTTTTATTCATTCAATGGAATTTCATTTTATTTAATAAAGTTCTCGGCATGTAAACCATTATGGAACATTCATATGACCTAAGGGTAAGGTGTTCGATAGTGAGAGACTCATTGTGTGGCTCGACTAACATACCCTGAAGGGTAATTTACACTAACATGAACTTCTCTTATAGATGATTTCATTCAAGCATCACTTGTTGAAGATAAACATGTGATTGGTCAAGGGTAAAACCATATGTCACTACCTCCCTTCCATGTTCTTACAAAAGGGCTTCATATGGAATTCCTCTATTGGTGGAGGCCACTGGTTCTCCTTTCTTCATTAATTATCCTCTTTCATTTCAAATTATAAGCACAAATTATAATGTTAAAATTATTGCCAAGAGTATAGTTTCCAATGTTCATATTTACCAATGGTTATATTTTACGAATGATCATATAAAGTTTTAATCCCAATGGTCACATTTCCCTTTATACTCTATAAATACAACTTCATTATTAAATATATATGGTTTTGTTGTGTAAAATAAAATATTAAAAATTTTCATGAAACTCATATAATTTAAAAATTCAATGTTATTACATTCTTCCCCCCTTAGGAGAATTTATCCCGGGAATTTAAACTACTTCTCTTAGTTGAGAAAAGGTTTGGGTACTTCTATCTCATTGTCTGCTCCAGTTCTCATTCTGCTTCCTCAAATTTATGGTTCATCCACAACACATTGATTAGGTGTTTAGTATTTTTACATAGAACCCTGTCTATAGGGTTCAAGATCTCAATTGGATACTTTTCATAAGATAGGTCATGTTCTAGTTGTACCACCTCTGTATTCAGTACATGTTAAGGGTCATGTAAGTACTTCCTCAAGAGAGATAATTGGAATATATCATAAACTTGAGTTAGATTTGGTTGAATTTCTAGATGATATCCCATTACTTCTATGTGATTAAGGCTTTCACAGGGGATAATGTTCCAAGGGAAAAATCATCCCTTTCTTCCCAATCCTCATGAATCTCTTCCATCGTGATGTTCAAAGTAAAACTTTATCTCTGTCATCAATCAATAGTTTACTTCCACTGTTGTAAGCATAGCTTGTCTGCCAACCCTAACCAGCCTTTATATGTTGTTGGATGGAATGAAACTTTTTTTCATCTCTTACGCAAGATCAGGTCCAAACAACTTTCTCTCACCAATATCATCCCAATAATAAGGAGTTCAACATCAATTCCCATATAGAGATTTATATCATCCCATTTGAATACTCAAGTGGAATCTGTTGTTGTATGAGAACTGGACCAATTAGTGATGTTGATACCGTCCAAATTTTAATTTCATTGAGCATGTTATAATCATAGTATCAAGTTTCTAAATAGTACTTTCTAATTTTTCATCTTTTTGGGGGTGATAGGTCGTACTGAAATTCTATTCAGTATTTAGAGCATGTTGAAGACTACACTATAATATTGATGTAAACCTTATATCACGATTATAAATGACAGATTTTGGTACCCCATGAAACCTCCCCAATTCTTTTATGTAAACCATAGAATGTTTTGCAAGAGTGTAATCTTCAAAAATAGTGATGATATGTGAAGACATGGTGAGTCAGTCCACTATAACCCATATCCCAGTGTTTCCTTCAAATGTTCTTCAGAGACTTTTGAAAAAATTCATAGTAATATTGTCAGAAATCCATATTGATATGGTTAGTGGTTGTAATACCCATTCGTTAAGTTTTCTCTCTGTCTTCACTTATAGACATTCAAAGAAACTTATAGTGTAGTCAGAAATATCCTTTTCATATTATACCACTAATAATGATCATGAAGGTCCCTATACAATTTATTGCTTCCAAGATATATAGATAATATAGAGATATGGGCTATATCTATCGGTTCTTTATTTGTCTTTTGAATATATTGAACACATATACTTTTATGAAATTTCATTAGAAATTCTTGTTTAATATTGATATCAGGTAACTTCCAATTCTTCACAGCCTCTATCTTCTTTTGTAATGAGTGATCTTCTCTTTTATCTTCCTTGATCTCCACTTGTAGTGGTGGTTGATAAATCATTTGAGATATGGTTTATGATGTCCCTTTTCTTATAATTCCCATATCTAATTTTATTAGGTCTTTGATAAGAGAATCTCTTGGAATCCTCATTATTTATAGCACAATAGGGTCCTTCCTACATAATGTATTAGTTAATTTGTTTTATCTTTCCGAGTGATAATGAATTGATCAATCATAGTATTTGTGAATTTCCAACCATATTCTTTGTATCATGTTAAATTAATTTTGTATGAATATATACTTAAATGTTTTGTGGTTTGTGTATATATCACAATAATCCCATTAGAGATTGTGACACCACAATTTTAGAGAAAAACTAACGTCATCTTGCTCCATGTCACGCTTTGGAAAATTCTTCTCATGGGGCTTTAACTGACGATATGTATAAGCAATCACCATGTTATTTTTTCGGAGGATACACCCAAGACCTTTTATAGATACATCTGTTGACGCACCTTTCGTCACAAAATCTAAATATTGGAAAAGGGGATTATCTTAACTCAATGTGATTCAACCATTGGACAAATATCAAAAATTGACAAAGGAAGGAATAAGAAGAATGTTGCTCAAGGGTCGCGCAAGTGCTACGATGGTAGCGCAAGTACACTTGCGCGCCGCAATGGTCGCGCAAGTACACTTGCGCACCCTAAAGGATAACCACCCGGGGTCTTCTCCAGCCTATAAATAGAACCTGTGGGCCCCCCATTTCAGAGAATTTTTTTCCAGAAACCCAGATCTGAGCTCTCAGCTCCCTAGTCTCTTCCAAAAGCTTCTGAAACCCTTCTAAGGTAATTTCTTTCCTATAACGGAAGATCTAAAGAGGGAGAGGAAGGCCTAAGTGTTGAAACTCAACAACACTTGTCTGCCTGAGTGGCCATCCATTAAGGTAAATGTCCACATTTGTGCGCCACCTAACTCCTTCAATAGAACTTGAGCACCACTCTTCTGGAAGAACCTCAAGATGATTCTAAAGGCTTTAACCAAGAGTCGCTCAAGTATTACCCTGCTGGTTAACCATCGCACAAGTACCAATGTGAGGCGCAGGTATACCTGCATGACCAGGACTTGCGCGCCCACGTAGTACCTGCGCTCCTGCCGGGACTTGCGTGCCCCTACCTTTTTGGGTGCCCTTCTTGTCCATTTCACCCCTCTTAAGCCACTCCACCACTCCTATTCAAGATTCAGTCTTCAAGACACTCTTAAAATCCATTTGTGGCTTGATTTCTTGATTTGAATTCCTTATTTGAAAGCAATTCTATGGAATATCCCTCAAAAACTAGTGATTTACACATCTTTATGTCACTAAAGATTGAGATTTCATTCATTCAACCTCATCCTTTAAGATGAGATAATTCATTAACATGGGCCTCCTTTTCAGGAATAATCCCCAGTCATAATTCTTAATATGGGCTTCCTTTTTAGGTGTAAGTCCCAGTCATAATTCCCATTAATTTTGGGAATCCTTATTAGGAGTAAGACCCAATCTCCTAATCTGGTAATCCTCCTTAGGAGTAAGCCCCAATCTTAAAGACCCCTAATTTGGTAATCCTCCTCATGAGTAATCCCCAACCATAATTCTCTTAAGCTGGTCCTCCTTTTCAAAAATAAGCCCCAGTCATAATTTTTAACCTGGGCCTCCTTTTCAAGAGTAAGCCCCAGTCTCAAATATGAGCATACTCTTCAGGAGTAAGCCCCAACCTCAAATATGGGAATCTTCTTCAGGTGTAATCCCCAGTCTCAAATATGGGCATCTGCTTCAGGAGTAAGCCACAAGTCCCTTAATTTTTCAAGTCTCTTAACCTGTGCCTCCTTTTCAGAAGTAAGCCCCTGTCTTAATGTCTCTTAACCAGTCCTAATTTACCTTTGATCTGGGATTTATTTTCAGGAGTAAAACCCAATGATAAGTCCTCTTTTAATTTTGGCCTCCTTTTCATGAGTAATCCCCAAGTTAGAGTATTCAAATCTCCATAAAGCACATATACCTTTATGGACCATGTTCATGGATTTAATCCCTGAATTAAATCCTAATCTTCATATATCTGGGCAGTCATACATACATAATCCCCACATTATTTCTTATGATTGCATCTTTCATGGAACAATTGTTTGATTTTTACCAATACCTCTTGTTTCTCACACCGAGCATGACTCACGTGAGCATAGAGTGTAAAAGTAACTATGACATACTTCTCTGAGCCATCAATCATAAACATCATACCCCCTTACTAGAACTACGTGGGTTCTGATTACTTTTCTAAACAAAGGATACGTACGTAGCCCATCTGCGGTTTCGATCCCAAATCTGAAATAATACATGTCCTTCTGAATGACAATAAACTTCAAGTGCCCCACTAAGTGGCTTAAAAACCAGCATGGTCATCATAACGACCAAGAGACTTCTATATAAATGTGTTGAAGGATACCATTGACCAATAATCTCTAATAAATATAGATGATTCTCTATCGATGAACAACCTCAAATACATATAAAAGATTCTCTAAATTTCCTACATATTTAATCACTAATTGCCAGATCTGAAGGAAAGGTCATTTTATACTTGGTAATTTAATAAGGATTCATGAACATAACTTAAATCTATAAAGAGAGTCCCAGAGTAGACAATAATTCCCCTCAAAAAGGTGCGATGAGTCCAACCTCCCATCCTCTCGACCAATGCAAATTCATAAGCCTCATCAGTCCACAATCTAATGAGCGCCTACCTTTGGAAAGTAGGTCCAAATGGATGTGGAATCATTTGATGTTTCTGGTTCTATGAACAAACCTGTTAGAAATCGATTAGAATATTTGAACCTTCAATCACGGAGGTCATCCCCAAATTCTGAGGAAAAAAAAATGGTGAACCCGACGTGAATCCTTAACCAAGTTAAAATGATGTTTTACCTATTTGTTAGGCCCCTATTTAAAACTCAATGAGAGGGCCAACAAAAACAATCATTGAAATATGTGCTCATCCAAAAGATGTAGTGGATGAATTTATCTTGATTACGTCTGTAATATCAAATAGGCACTCTTTTCCAAGATATTCTGCATTTCCATAATGGCTGCTCTCAAGTTCACTCTTGTGAATACTGCTGCTGCAGATGCCACTGCTGCTACTCTTGTTAGATCGTCATTTGCTCTAAGGATGACATCACCTACTCAGCGTCTTCAACGCTGGGTATCAAATGCGCTGGTTAAGGAGTACCATCTACACGGAACCATCCCAACTCTGGAGGCTACCTGACAAGCCCTACAAGTGAACGACTCACACCGGTCATCCGCACAATGATAACCAGTGATCCAGAAGCAGGCAGTGCTAACGACCGTCTCTAACTGTTTCGGTTTGTTATCCCTGGAACGCAATCACCATTCACTCCCATATTCTGGGGAGGTGAATGAGCAGGTCCCTCAGGGCCTTAATTCATAGAAGCATGAGTCCTTACTGAGGGATCCTACCAATAATCGACGCTAGACTCGTGCGGCAGTGCGCCCTCAACATGATGAGGGTACTGACTCCAGGTGTTCGGCTCAGGTTCCTCAAACCCAAGCAGGAATGAAGAAATTCCAGAGGTGGAATCCGGTCAATAGTGAGCATGTTCTCATATCTGCCATCTCCAGAGAAGTGCACCAACCTAAATTGGTGGCATGAAATGTGCAGGAACACACACCTGCCCATTTTAATTCCGCTGTCCAGCAGACTCGTCTGGCGGCATCACGCCAATCCCGCCAGGCAATTCCGACAGAGTACTATAGGCAGGAACATACACCTGTTTATACATCATCAGTTAGTCAGCAGGCTAGTCTGACTACATATGATGGATCTCATCAACAACATTCGGTGAAGTGTAATCAGCAGGCACATACACCTACTAGTATTGATCAAGCCAACCAACAGTCTCGATTGGTAGCATTCGGAGAAGTCAGTCGGAAAGCTCTGTTGACAAACAGGAGGCATACTTAACTCTCTGCCCCTACACTTGAGTACTGTCAGGATTCTCTGATAGGAAAAGGAGTATAGGAGAAGGCATAAACACCTACTCCAATCACGAAATGGACATATATCCCCATTCCGGCAGTTGAAGTCACCAAACATATTCTATGAATGGTGAAAGAGAAGAAGAAAATCCCTTCTCATATTCTGGATGCTTGCTGGGATATTATAACAGCTTCAGCAGCATCTCAGGGAAAGACACATAAATCTATCCCTACCAGTGGAGTGACACATCAACAACTCAATCTAGAATAGACACACACATTTGTTCCTATCCAAGAGGGTTTTGGGGCATACTCCCCCATATCATACGGACAACCAAGTCAGGCACATACACCTGATTTGAGTGGAGATCGTCAGCCTAACTTGGCCATCTTTACTGATTAGGCACATACAACTTCTCAAATCATCTACTTTCGACAACAAGTGGTTTCCAAGGCGAGTAAGAAGGTGTCTAAGAAAAAGACCTGCCCAACACAGTCAGGAAATCAAGAGCCAATCTATAACAAGGCCTTGCTAGAGGCTGGAGTTCTTGAAGCCCTTAGAAAATTATCTGATGGAATCCAAGATTCTACTCCCTCATTTCTCAATAATGGGAACATTAATTCTGAAGGTCTTCATTAGGCACTTCCTCATGAAGGCTTGTTTCATGACAATTCGGTCGATCTCGAAGTTTCATCTTCAGATGAGAGCCACAGGAACCCTCTATGTGTTCAGAAGACCAAGGAGCAAGAGATCTCATCTTTTTCTTTAACCCATTATGGTGGTCCTCCCCATGATGATGAATTTCGCTGAGAATTTCCTCTCTGTAGTAGTGATGCACATTGCCCGGAAAACGCTCTAGTGGACAATGTAGTACCGAGAAAGCCCTCTTATCTTGAGGAACTTGCAAATTCGAAACCATTCATGTTTGATGCATCATCGCTAGCAGGTGAAATACTTTCTCAATCAGAAGATAGCCCAGTGTATAGGTCATTCTCCGAACCACCCCTAAGTCATGCATCTTCTAGTTTGATCAATGATTTCTCTACCAATCTTGTTGAATCTGATGAAGAAACAAGGAAACACCAACTCTGGTCAAAACAGGTAGAAGAATCTTCATTGAATGATAAAGAGGAAATGCTGAACATGAGAAAACAACTGGCAAAAGGTGAAGTGCCAGTCGGGTTTTGGCCTCTGGCTGACTCTCAGTATGACATTCCAGAAATGTTGACAGAAGATGGAATTCATCATATTTGTCTCAACATATGGAAAAATATTTGTCAGTTGAAAAAGAATGTATTATCTTAGGATGAATTTGAAAATCATCTTAAGATAATAGAAGGGTTACAATGTCAGATTGATTTGGCATCTCTATCAGTCTCTCGATATCCAAAGGCTGAAAAGCAGCAGAGAGCCCTTCAACATTCATGCCTTGGAGCACTAAGAAGATTGTGTTAGTTAATTGCAAATTCGCCATCTGGTATTCATGTCAGAGGATGGGGTGTTCATGGATCACTACATTTAACGGTGCTCTCCAGTCATCAAAGACCGCCAAAAATGGTATCATGCAATGATATTTCTCATGGACGGCCATAGTCAATGGGATTTGTTTGTAATAAAAAGCTTGCCCAAGAATAGGACTTAACTAGTTCCTCTCAAAATCAAGAATACAGAGAACAAGTAGTTGAATTACTCAGGCATCAAGAAAATGAGAATATTGAACAGGCCTCTCATAGGGAGCAAGCACATCATCAAGTGACAGAATTGTCGGAAATCATCCAATGGTCTTTTGAACGAGGTGATAAAAGTGGATATAGGTTAATGCATCCAGCTAATTTCCGGACAAAGGTTCGCAAGATCAGGAGAGATTTTAATAAATTCTCCGACATAGCATGTCAAGAGCCACCCCAGCTTTCTAGACTGGGGACTCTTTTAAGCCAACCCTCGAAATCAACAAATAGGATTCGAGGAGTTGAGTGGGAACAAAAGGAACAGCCCCAGTCCACCAGAATGGGGACATTTTCAAATCATCAATCCCCTCCATAGAGAAAGTTTGTCTTTTCTCGATTGGGGAAGAAACCTCAAGAGGAACGAAGAGGCAAATTATCAGGAGATTATCTCCAAATTATGGTTTTTCAAGAAGTTACTGAGGGATCGAATCAACAAAAGTAAATGTATCATCAAAGATATGGAAGGAGACAATATTACAGAAATGCTGATAGAAAGGATGCGATGCGTTATGAATCAATCAATGTCATCAATGCCGTTGCTGCTGATCCACCAGATGAGGCTCACTCAGGGGACTCAGATGAAGGGGTTCCTGCTCAAGAAGATGTATGCACCGACACAAATAAAGAAGGTGTGCATACACGAAATCAAAGGGTTACTCAAAACCTAGGTAATCCTTCGAGTAACCCACTTCCCCCTCTCCAAAAAAGATCCATCAAAGAGAGGGGAAAGAATCATGTTACATATCCTTCCTATGGAGAAGGCCAATCTCTCCCACTGGAGCAAAGGTTTTCACAACAGGGGGAAGAAATGAAGGAATTAAGGAGGTTGAATGCAGAACTACTTCAGGGTAGTGTTCTTCTTAAGCATGTTGGAGTCAATCATTCAAGGGAATTATTTGCAGCTATTATGATGGATCAAGAATATCCTCCTCTATCAGTACACCCTCACAGGTCTAATACTATGGGTCAAGTGAAACAACAGTTGGCGGTGCTACCATCAGTTGCAGGACCAACCACCACATCTGTCCAAGCTCCAGTCATTGCACCTACCCAAGTCCAAGGTCAACTGAATGTTTCTCAAAAGTTAATAACTACAATTGAGTCATTAACAACTCGGTTAGAAACTATGGAAGGGAAACGTGCAAATGTTCAACCAGAAAAGAAAGTTTACCCCTGAATGGGTAGATTCAATCTCTCCTCCATCTAGTTTTTGAAACCCTGTATTCCCTATTTTCAATGGATCGGGTGACTCTGAAAAGCATTTAACACATTACGTGTCTTGTTGGGATCCTATGATGGGAACTTCAGAGCAGAAAGAAGCAGTACAACTCAGATGCTTTGTACGGACCGTGCAAGGACCAGTCTTTGTCTGGAATATAAGCTTGTAATCCCGGTCAATTACTGTATGGGAAGATCTCCGTCAACAATTCCTTTTCAGTTCAACTCAACATTTCCAAAGACAACAATTTTTGATCACACAAACTGTAAGCAAAGGGAGAATAAAAGGGTCTCAGATTTCATTGCTCACTGGAAGGGATTAACATATTCCCTATGATTAGCACTCCCTTAAGAGGAGTTGTTGCCAATCTGTGTGGAAAATTTGCGTGATGAATTACGCACGCCATTGATCCCTGTGAAATACACAAGAGGGTTTCGAGACCTTACTTCAATCGCTCACCAGATTGAAGATTACCTTATACAGGATAAGGCTAAATCTCGTGTAATTCCATCAACTCTAGGAAGGAGAATGGGTAAAAAAGAAACTGCTACAGTTATACTTAAACAAGAACCTGTACCTATTTCTACTTCAAAACCTTCTTCTTCTCGAAGGGCTCCACCTCTTGAGCGCCAAAAACAAAGGCCATTTCATCTAGATTATCAAGTAGATCAAAGATGAAAACAATTTGAGGATCTTAAGAGAAAAACATACTCTTTCTGAAATGAACAGGTTCCTGGTTACTTCATTTCGGCTCTGGAAAATAATCTGGTTCAATTTCTAAGGCCTAAGAGGCCAAATAAGGAAGGAGATGAAGACCATCCCAATTATTGCCCTTTTCATAAAATGTTGGGGCATCCCATCCAGGAGTGTTTTGTCTTCAGAGACCTCCTGCAAAAGATGGTCGACTCGGGACAAGTCAAACTAAAAGGTTCTTCAGCTCAGGTAGCATGTGTTACTGCTACAGTTCTAGAGGAGGAAGGCGAATGGAAAGAAGTCAAATGAAAAAATGTATAGAATTATGATAATTGGATGGTCAAAAAGACAATCAACCGAACTCATGCTATTTTGTGAAAACAATTAAAGAAACCTATTGTGTCATATTCCATAAATGTTGCGGCAAAAACCTCTTCATCAGAGGGGAAGTCCTCAAAGAAACGACATGATTCAAAGAAAGAAAAAGAATCAGATGAAGATGTGTATGTGTCAAAGCCTAAGTATTATTTGACTCTATCAGACTTCATGCCATCTACTTCAAAGCCACGGGCACCGCCCCAACAAATGGCACAGCCTAAACAGGCTAATCAAGCAGAGTCTTCATCAGACGAAGAGTTAATATTCGGTTCTCTTAATATGATTCAATTATCGGATCCATATGTCAATCACAGTTTTTATTTCGATGAGCCTGAATTCCCTGTATCAAATAGTGGAATCAGGGGATGTTCCAAAGGATTAGGATATAGGGGAAGATTTGGATCTTGCCGAAGCCACTATTCCAATACCACCCCTGCTAGAACTGTGTACAGAACATAAACTCATGGCAGAACCCTTCATCGAGCTCAGCTAGAACAAGAAAGTTCTTCTACCAATAGAAAATTCAGTCCTAGAACAGTTATTTTGGAAGTCCTATTGAAGGTTCCATCTTCTTCCTCTCAGAAAGTAAATGGATCTAATCGGTCTAATCTTCCAAAACCTGGAATATTGCCAACTCCTATCCCAATACAAGATGCATCAACATCCAAAGCATCTGCTTCCAAGGTACCTGTTAAACCACATATTCTTGTTGGGAAACACAGACCTCTGGATCAAAAGTATGATGTATTGAAACACTTGGCCAAAGTACCAGCTAAGTTATCAATTCTGGATGCTCTGAATCTGTCAAAAGAACTTCGGGAAGCACTCATCGAGGTTTTTTCAAGTCCTCAGGAGTTTGAAACTGAAATTGTTGCAGCTAAAGTCTATCACATAGAGAATAATCATGCAGAATTCCATGCAATAATATCATTTACTGATGAATATGAAGATGATGTTGTGCATGGGAATATTAGACCTTTGTACTTATCTGGAAAGGTCAATGGCGTAGACATCCGAAGAGCTTTCATTGAAAATGGTTGAGGAGTCAACCTCATGCCCATTCATACACTTCATCGATTGGGCTTCACGGAATCTGATTTATCTCCTTCTACCATGATGTTACAAGGATATGATAAAAATTAACAAGAACCACTGGGCGAATTTACACTCAGAACTCAATTTGGAGATCTTGTTTCCAATTCGGATTTCATGGTTGTTGATCAAGACTCAGCTTTCAACATCTTACTTGGAAGACCCTGGCAACATCAACATGCGACTATCCCTTCATCATACCATCAATGTCACAAATATTGTTTCAATGGTCATGTTGGGAAATTTTATGGTGATAAGGCCCCGTTCAAGACATGTGAGTCTCAATACATTGAGGTGGAATTCTATCACATGAAGGGAAGGGAGAAATCCACAACAAAGGAGATTACCAATGTTAATGCTCCATATGGTTTGGAAAAGATTCCAGTAAATCCATTTGCACATGTGAGTACAGATTACGTATTTTCTATCAGTCAAATTGACAAGATAGACCCAAATCAAAATACTCTTATGGAAAGATCCATAATGTCAATTACGGCAATCGAGCCAGACAACATGGGAGAAATTGGTAACCCACCAAGCAGTGATGAAAGCACAAATGGTGACGTCTTCATTTCATCTGCTGAAATCCAACAAGTCTATACTTCGCCAATTAGGCCAGAAGAAGTTATAGAAACATCAGAGGTGAATAATGATGTCGATTCTCCATCCATCGTCTCGTATTTATTACCCAAAGAAGGCCCTTCATCATCAATCGGGTCAGAAATGGAAGCTTATTCTTCAAGATATGCAAATTTTGACATCTCTTCTGATCATGAAAATTCTGCTTTATCATCTACTATGCAAGTAGAAATGGAAGAAATAACACATGATGAAGAAGAAGAGGAAGATCTCAGATATGCTTCTCCAGCATTTGAAGAGGGTATCTCTACCACTGTGGATGAACTTAGAGAAATAAATCTGGGTACAAAAGAAGATCCATGCCCAACTTTAATCAGTGCGGCCATGACTCTTGAAGAGCACAAGATGTATATTTCTTTTCTAAAGAAAAATAGAGATATATTTTCTGGGAACTATATATAAATGCCTAGGCTTGATCCTGATGTTGCTACTCATCATTTGGGTTTACCAGAAGAACATCGTGGATTTAAGCAAGCCGAGAGAAGAACACACCCAACTTATGCTTACAAAATTTAAGCTAAATTGGATAATCTTATCGAAGCTAAATTCATTAGAGAAGTTAAATATCCCAAGTGGTTGGATAATATTGTCCTTGTAATGAAGAAAATAGAAAAATTAGAGTTTGCATCGATTTCAGAGATCTTAATCGGCATTGTCCTAAGGATGATTTCCCAGTTCCGATTACAGAACTTTTAATTGATGCAACAACTGGCTATGATGCACTTCACATAATGAATGGATATTCCGAATATAATCAGATCTGAATGGCCCCAAAAGATAAGGAATCCATAGCCTTCAGAGCCCTTCAAGGTGTGTTTTGCTACCAGGTAATGCCCTTTGGCTTAAAGAATGCAGACGCAACATATCAGTGTGCCATGAATTGTATCTTCAAAACCTTCTTAGGGAAGTTTTTTGAATGCTATGTAGATGATTTGGTGGTTAAATCCAAACAACTTTCTAATCACTTGGCTGATTTGGAAGTCATATTCTGCAAGCTTCGACAACATAATTTGAAGATGAACCCCTTAAAATGTGCTTTTGGGGTAACCTTAGGAAAATTTCTAAGCTTTTTTATATGCCATCGTGGTATTGAAGTCGATCCTAAGAAGAATAAGTCAATCTATTGTATGTCACCACCTCAAAATTTGAAATAATTAAGAGGACTTCAAGGACACTTAGCCGATATTCGGTGTTTCATCGCCAATTTTGCAGGAAAAAGTTTACCCATCACCAAATTGATGAAGAAGGGAGTCACTTACCAGTGGACTAAATAATGTCAAGAAGCATTCGATATTCTCAAGAAATACCTCTTGAGTCCACCGGTAGTCATGCCATCTGTTGAAGGAAGACCACTTATCCTCTATATGACAGCTCTAATGTGATCATTGGGTGCCTTTCTTGCTCAAAAGAATGATGATGGGAATGAAAACAACCTCTACTATCTCAGTAGAACAATGATTGAAGCAGAAAACCGGTATTCAAGTATTGAGAAGTGTTGTCTGGCATTAATATTTGCAGTTCAGAAGTTGAGACACTACCTGAAACATCACGAGGTCTAATTGGTATCTTTCAATAACCCGCTCAAATTCATCCTTAGTCTTCCAATGCTTACAGGACGTCTGGCATGGTGGGTAGTTATTTTGCAGCAATTCGACATTCAGTATGTGTCTCAAAATGCGATAAAGGGTCAAGCTCTGGATGAATTCCTGGATGAACACCCTTTAGTGTAAGACACATCTTTAGATATTGAACTCCCTGATGAGGAATTATTATCTATTCAAGAAAGTCCTCAGGCATGGGAAATGTATTTTGATGGTGCTTCCAGAAGTCCAACAAGGAGGAAAATGGAAAATCCTAAATTCAACAAAGTTGGCTTAGGAATTGTTCTCATTTCTCTAGAAATGTCAGTGTTACCTTATTCCTTCTTATTTTGGGAAGGTGGTACCAATAATGAAGTAGAATGCCAAACTCTCATCATAGGATTGGAATTAGTACTTCAAGCATAAGTGAATCACTTAAAGGTGAAAGGTGATTCAGAACTTGTAATCAAACAAGTAAATGGGGATTATGCCATTAGAAAAGAAGAACTAATCCCTTTGTATGATTATGTTAGAGAGTTAATGGAGGAATTCCCATCAGAACATACATTTTCTTAAGTCTCAAGATCACAAAATGCTCAAGCTGATGCACTAGCTAATATAGCCACAGCTCTGGCAGATCTAAATCGGGATGAGACAACCATCAGTATTTCCCACCATCGTGCAATTTTACCTTCTGTTCAAATCAGAACAGAGGAAATTAATGAAATTAGTACCATTCCTAAACCGTATGGTCATACTACAGGATGAATGTCACCTATCATAAAATACCTTCAAAATGGAACACTTCCACCTGATAGAACCATGAAAAAAAATCCGGCGACGTGTGGTCAATTTTACTATTTATGATAGCCCAGATCACCTAGAGAAAATTCTCTACAAACATGGTTTTTATGGAGTTCTCTTCAGATGTATTGATGGTGAAGATACAATGGTTATCATGAAAGAAGTGCATAGAGGAGTCTGTGGTGCCCACCAGTCTGGACATATACTGTCTGATAAGATTCGAAGGCTTGGATACATTTGGCCTTCACTGATACAAGATTGTGTGGATTTCACAAAGAAGTCTCATTCATGCCATGCACATGCCAACTTCATTAACTAACCTATAGAGTTGCTTCATACAGATAAATACACATGGCCATTTTCCACATGGGGAATGGATGTGGTGGGACCTTACCCTTCAGTTATGTCCAAGCAGTTTAAGTACATTCTTACTACTACTGACATCTTTTCCAAATGGGAAGAGGCAATACCTCTCAAGGAAGTCAGTTCTAAATGCGTTGTGAGCTTCATCAATTCTAACATCATGACCAGATTTGGTGTCCCTCATACCATATTGACGGACAATGTCACCAACTTCTGTTCATCCGAGGTGAAGACATTTAACCAAGAATACAACATCAAATCCATCAAATAATCTCAGTATCATGCAGCGGCCCATGTCCAGATAGAAGCTTTCAACAAGACTCTGTGAAATATACAACAAAATATGGTGGATAAAGATAAGAAATCATGGAATGATAAATTCTTTCATGATTTATGGGCTTATTGGACTACCACCTGCACTGCAACTCGGTCAACTCCATATTCATTGGTATATGGAACAGATGCAGTCTTACCAATTGAAGTTCAACTACCCTCACTCAGAGTTTCCATTTGTGATCAATAATCTACATATGAACAATCATAAAAGCTATTGAATTAATTGGAATGATTAAATGAGAAACGATTGTGCACTTTGCACCACTTGGAAGTCTATCCGAATCGAATATCACGAGCTTTTAACAAAAAAGTTCGTCTTCGTTCATTCACTTAGGGAGAATTGGTATTAGTTCTCAGAACTCCAATGATACTAGGAAAGAAACCTCCCAAGCATGATCCAAAATGGAAAGGACCTTACTCAAAACATAGGGTCTACTAAAATGGAACTTATTCATTAATCTTGATGGATGGAGAACTCATCACTACTCCAACCAATGCCATATTTTTTAAGAAGTATTTTGTATAAACACAAAATATATCATCTTAGGTCATGTATGACCTTAAACAACACCATGGTCCGGTATGACCATAAAATGCACCTCGGTCTATATGACCTTAAACTATTCGCACTTTCGTCCAACATGACTCTAAACTGCATCATCAATGGTCCATGCATATGACCCTAAACTATTTGCACATACGTCCAACATGACGTTAAAATGTGTCCCCTTCATTGTCCTTGCTATGTGATGTCAAACTATACAGAAACGGTCCATACATACGACATTAAACTATTTTTATTCCATTCATCTCACATGATGTTAAACTGTGACATCCTAACTACATGACACTAAACTTTATAGAAGACCCTTACGTCCAGCATTCCATTAAACTACACCATCCACAGTCCATGCATATGACCTTAAACTATTCAAACTTTCGTCCAACATGACACTAAACTGTATCGTCCCTTTTTCATCCAACATGAAATTAAACTGTGGATAATTTCCCTAATACGTCCAACATGATGTTAAATGGTGTACTCTTTTGTCCTCACAGCATGACATTAAACTGCACAGCCCCCCTTTTGTCCAACATGACATTAAACTGTTTTGTCCCCATCGTCCTAACTACATGACGCTAAACTGTATAGAAAGTCTGTTAATACGTCCAACAAGACATTAAACTGTATTTTTTCCCTGCTACATGACACTAAACTATCCAACACCAATACTCCTAACTGAAAGACTTTAAACTGCATAATCCCTTTATATGTCCTACATGACATTAAACTGTGCATCGTTAAGGTTGTTGTTACCTCTTGTTTCTCACACCGAGTATGACTCACGTGATCTTAGAGAAAACCTCAACCATAACACTCTATATGGGCTACTAACCATGTGTAAGTCCCAACAACATCATTTTTTAGGTCGTTATCCCCAATAACAACTTGATCATCAATTCATTCTTTAATTGAACTACGCAGAATTTGATCCTTCCCTTCTAGGATGGGTACGTAGGCAACCTCCCAAGGTTCAAGCCCAAAACCAATATTTTCACATCGGTTCACCTCCATCTCATATGATGTTGATTTCTGAAACCATCCCCAGAATCAATATCTTTACATTGGTTCACATTCGTCCTTGCTATACAACGTTAAACTATACAACACTTCTGTCCAGTATGACAATAAACTACAATATTCTTTGAAACCCTCACTTGAGAGGGAATAATTATTTACATTTATATTCAATCATGTTTCATTTCAAAGACTACATGCATACATGGAAATTCCTAAACCTTTTATCTTGGGTTAAATCATTATTGCCCTAAAGTCCCCTTTCACCCTTCACATGTACGAACCAAATTTGTAAAAAGGGTATTTCTAGAACTACATGGGCTTGATTTCCATCCTTATGGGATATGTAGGAACATTCGAGTGTCCCTCGATTCTAGTCCCAAGTCTTTGGGCCTAACCCCAAATTCAACTTTCAGTCCCGTGGCTGAAAAGCCCCCATGAAAACACACACTGTGTATTTCTTCTAATGGTCTGAGCTCTATGACACTAAACTAGGATCTATAATCCTTTTGTCCCACACGACGTTAAACTATAGTTCAAGAACTACGTATGGCTTGATTCCCATTCTTATGGGATACGTAGTGAAGTCCAACTTTTCAATTCAGGACCCAGCCACAACATGATTATGGTTAGCATTGATCTATGTATCTTTGTATACATTGGACAATACCCATACTTATTTTTTATAATCATAACCTTAAATATTTTCAGATCATCAGAAACCTTTTCTTGACTTCTAGTCACAAAAATGTCAAACTTCTAGGAGTTCTTTTTCTTGACTATGCAGTACGTTCCCTTAGGCGGCCTTGCATAAACAGTCAACATAATAGACTTGTTAGCCAAAAGATACTATTATTTGACTATGCAGCCAATGACCTTAGGTGGCCCTGCATTATTCAACCCCCTAACGGGTTTGTTAAATACTGGTAACTTTATTCATGGGAAGAAAGCCTCTTTTGTCCTTGTTGGTCTTAAATGACAGTATGTAGGGATCCACTAAAGTATCCATCCTTAACATATTTGTCCCATATGCTTTGTCATGATCTGAAAGTTTTCAAGTCTATGGTTTATATTATCCTTCCCTAAGTTTGGGTCAGACCGTCGTAGGAGTAATATCTATCCAGTTCTTTGATAATATTTTTTTCAAATATCTTCTGCATATTCAAGTAACTCTTTCCATACAGCAAAATCTATACTTTGGAAAATTTGAATCTCCATAAACTTTCTTTGGCTTTTAGCACTAGGAAAGTAAATTTCCGAGTGTTCATTTTCCTGACTATGCAGCACGTGCCCATAGGCGGCCTTGCATAAACAGTCTACATAACAGACTTGTTAGACAAAAGATACTATTTATTTGACTATTCAGCCAATCCCCTTAGGTGGCCCTGCATAATTCAACCCCATAACATGTTTGTTAAATAATGGTAACTTCATTCTTGGGAACTACTTATTCTAATGTCTTTTAGCTCTTTTTCATATCATTCCTCAGATCCAAATATTCTTAAGTCATAGTTTACATATTTTCCCTCATACTTGAGTATGGTAATATGTTTTCGGATAAATTGTCAAGGAATTGAGTCAATTTTAATCCATTTCTGTCAAAGCTATTTCGACCTTAAACATTAGCCTTTTCTGTCTGATGTGAATGAATTTAAACATCCCATAAAAGTCAAAGGAACTCTGAATAAAAGTTAAGTTCCAGCTCACTAAACATACATTTTGTATGATTTAGGTAATATTGAGCAATTAAAAGATTCAAAGTTTATAGGGTTATTTACGTTAATCCTAGTAAAAATAAAACTGTGCTTACTAGGCCCATTGGATTAGGTAAAATTTAAAGAAGGTAGTAGGAAAATACGTGCACAAGTGATTGAAGATGAAGGAATTATTTCCATTTGATGCACAAGAATTAGAAGGACATCCACAGATTGGAGTCTCTTCTCTTTTTTCAGGAATTACAAAAGAATTTCAAACATAACTCTTCATTTGATTTATGGCATCCCAAGCTTCATCAGTAACCACCTAGAATTCATTCATTCAACTGGATACAATAATAGATAGAGTGATACCATCTATTCTTGGAACAATTATAAAAAGATGTTCTTGAGTGCGGTTTGAGAAAATTTTCTGCTGATCAATTAGATACTCTGTTTCTGTCCAAGAGACTTGGAAGATGGATACATGGATTTGAGAATGGAGCATTGGAAGTAAAGAGCCATTTTGAGAGAGTACTCTTTTCAAATATTTCTCTAATTCCATGTTTGTCTTCTCTCCACCAACCGGCAGTGGAAAAAATTTCCTCCCATGGGTTTTCCATTATCATATCTATAAGGAAATGACATGGAGGAAAAATTTGAATGTTCACACCATGGTTGTTGCTCTTAATGCACAACATAGCCAAAATAGAGGAGTAGCAGTGCAGCTGCATCTCAGGCATATAATTATTTGCATTTGGAACATTGATTCCTTGTAGATGACCATGACCATATAGAGGCAGGTAGATGCTCTGTGAGAAATTACGATGATATTTCTTCAAGTACGTAACCAAATGTGGGAGAGTGATGTCGCAGATATCACAGTAATCATGGCCAACAATGTTCACCATGTCATCAATCCTCTTGCTAGACAGTTCATCAACCGTTCCGATTCCGTTGAGAGCCATTGAATCTACTCAAAGGATGAACAATTAACTCTTAATTAAGTTGATTTTTCATAAAATTTGTGAAAGAATTTGAGAAAAATGGAAAAGGCATCAAGGCGCACAAGTCTAAACTTGGCACGTAAGTATGGAGGTTCCACGCAAGTATTTGGCGCGCAAGTATCACCGCGCAGGTCTAGATACCTCTACAGCAGTGTGACATCAAAGAAATAGCGGGAAATAGAGAAACTTGCGTGACAAATGCAACTTGGACGACGAGAGCTTGAAAGTTTGAAATCCATATGATTTGTACGGAAGTGAGGCCCTCTATTTATAGACGCGGCCAGAACCCTACGTGTCATACCCTATGCGATCAAAGGTCGTATCCCTATGCGTCAGACCCTGCGCGCCTGAAGCTCATTTGCGCTCCCTACCCTGTGCACCCCAATTTCCTTTTGATTCTCGATTTCCTCAGAGTCAAATCTGCATTTCTTTTGGATCTAAATCTGAGGGGGGGCCTTTTGATGACGCTCCTTTCATCACAAAATCTAAAAATTGGAAAAGGGGATTATCTTAACTCAATGTGATTCAACCTTTGGACAAATAAAAAAATTGACAAAAGAAGGAATAAGAAGAATGTTGCACAAGGGTCGCACAAGTGCTACGATGGTCACACAAGTGCACTTGCGTGCCACAACGGTCGCGCAAGTACACTTGCACGCCCTAAAGGATAACCGCCCGGGGACTTCTCCAGCCTATAAATACACCCCGTGGGCCCCCCATTTGGGGAGGAATTTTTCCAGAAACTCAGATTTGAGCTGCCGGCGCACTAGTCTCTTCTCAAAGCTTCCGAAACACTTCTAAGGTAATTTCAAACCTAGAACGGAAGAACTAAAGAGGGGGAGGAAGGCATAAGTGTTGAAACTCATCAACACTTGCGTGCATGAGTAGCCATCCCTTAAGGGAAATAGCCACACTTGCGCGCCACCTAACCCCTTCAATAGAACTTGCGCGCCACTCTTCTGGAAGAACCTCAAGATGATTCTAAAGGCTTTAACCAAGATTCGCTCAAGTATTACCCTGCTGGTTAACCATCGTGCAAGTACCCATGTGTCATGTAGGTATACATGCACGACCAGGACTTGTGTGCCTATGTAGTACATGCGCACCTTCCAGGACTTGCACGCCCCTGCCTTTTTGGGTGCCCTTCTTATCCATTTCACCCTTCTTAAGCTATTCCACCTCTCCTATTCACGATTCAGTCTTCAAGACACTCTTCAAATCCATTTATGGAATTATTTATTGATTGGACGTCATTATATGAAAGGAATTATGTCGAATATCTCTCAAAACCTAGTGATTTACACATATTTATGTCACTAAAGATTGAGATTTCATTTATTCAACCTCATCCTTTAAGATGAGAGAATTCATTAACCTGGGCCTCCTTTTCAGGAATAGTCCACAGTCATAATTCTTAATATGGGCTTCCATTTTAGTCGTAAGTCCCAGTCATAATTCTCATTAATTTTGGGAATCCTCCTTAGGAGTAAGCCCGAGTCCCCTAATCTAGGAATCCTCCTAAAAAGTAAGCCCCAATCTTAAAGTCCCCTAATTTGGGAATCCTCCTCACGAGTAAGACCCAACCATAATTCTATTAACCTGGGCCTTATTTTCAGGAAAAAGCCCTAGTCATAATTATTTACCTGGGCCTCCTTTTCAAGAGTAAGCCCTAGTCTCAAATATGGGCATCCTCTTCATGAGTAATCCCTAGCCTCAAATATGGGCATCCTCTTCAGGAGTAATCCCAAGTCTCAAATATGGGCATCCTCTTCAGGAGTAAGCCCCAAGTCCCTTAATTTTTCAAGTCTCTTAACTTGGGCCTCCTTTTCAGAAGTAATCCCCAGTCTTAATTTATCTTAACCAGTCCTAATTTACCTTTGATCTGGGATTCTTTCTTAGGAGTAAAACCCAATCATAAGTCCTCTCCTAATTTGGGCATCCTTTTAAGGAGTAAGCCCCAAGTTAGGGTATTCAAATCTCCATGAAGCACATATACCTTTATGGACCCTATTCATGGATTTCTTCCCTAAAGTAAATCCTAATCTTCATATATCTGGGCAGTCATACATACATTAGCCCAACATTATTTCTTATGATTTCATCTTTCATGGACCAATTGTCTGATTTTTACCAATACCTATTGTCTCTCACACCGAGAATGACTCACATGATCTTAGAGTGTAAAAGTAATTATGAAATCCTTCTTTGAGCCATCAATCATAAACATCATACGCCCTTACTCAAACTACGTGGGTTCTGATTCCTTTTCTAAACAAAGGATACGTAGGTAGCCCATCTGCGGGTTCGATCCCAACACTGAAATAATATATGTCCTTCTGAATGACAATAAACTTCAAGTGCCCCACTGAGTGGCTTTAAAACCAGAATGGTCATCAAAATGACCAAGAGAGTAATATATAAGTGTGTTGAAGGATACCATTGACCAATAATCTCTAATAAATACAGATCATTTTTTATCGATGAAGAACCTTGAATACATATAGAAGATTCTCTAAATTTACTACATATTTAATTATTGATTGTCAAATCTGAAGGAAATCTCATTTTATACTTGATAATGTAATAAGGATTCACGAACATAACTTAAATCTATAAAGAGAGTCCCATAGTAGACAATAATTCCCCTTAAAAGGTGCGATGAGTCCGACCTCCCATCCTCTCGACCAATGAAAATTCCTAAGCCTCATCAGTCCACAAACTAATGAGCGCCTACCTTTGGAAAGTAGGTCCAAATGGATGTGGAATCATTGGATGTTTCCGTTTCTATGAACAAACCCATTAGAAACTGATTGGAATGTTTTAATCTTCAATCAAGGATGTCATCCTCAAATTCCTTGGGAAACAACATCATTAAAAACTAAGATAATCCTTATATAATGGAGGGTAGAGTTAACACAAATGCAGTAACCAATCTATTCTTCATTTTCTAGAATCATTCTACATAGTCCTTCGTCCATATAAACATTTCCCATTTTGGAGTTAACATGGTGATAAATTCGAAAGACATGGAATGTTTTTCAAAAACCTTCTATGTTATCCAACTAAAATAAGGAAACTAATAATCTCAGTTACTGCTATAGGATGAGGACTCTCCTCCACAACCTTTATATTGGTAGGGTCATCTGAGATTTGATTATTGGTTATGATGTTCCCTAAGAAAGAAAATTTTGTAACCAAAATTTAAAATTATCTAATCCTTAAAAATATCCTCTCCTTCCATAGTGTTTTCAATTTAATCCTCAAATGTTGATCATGCCCCTCATGAAAATTTTTATAAATCAAAATATCATTAATAAAAACTACTATAAATTTATCATGGTATTCCTTTAAGACTATATTCACAAAATCCACAAATATAGTAGGGGAATTAGTCACACCAAAAGGAATAACAAAAAACTCATAATTTTTATATATTAATAAAAAGGTGGTATTTGGAATATCATATTTCTTCACCCTCAATTGATGAAAAATATATCAAAGATAAATATTGGAGAAGAATTAATCCCCATTGAGATGGTCAAATAAATCATCAATTTTTTGGAGTGGTTACTTATTTTTCACTATGATCCCATCATGTTGTTTATAATCAATGCATAGACTCATTGATCCATATTTATTCTTCACAAATAGAACATGTTATTCCCAAAGAGACACACTTGGTTGTATAGATCCCTTCTAAAAAATATCTTCAACTTTTTTATCTAATTCCTCTAGCTCCACATTTTCAATTCTATATAGGGTATTTGATATCATCTTTGATACATGTATGAGTTTAATGGAGAACTCTACCTCTCTTTCTCAGGGAGGTTCTGGTAACTCCGCAGGAAATACATCATTGTATTCTTAAACTATAGGGACATATTCTATTATTTTACTTTAATTTCCTTTTTCTTATTCACAAATCATCTCTATAAATATGGTTGTGGGTGGTTCTTATAGATAAATCATAGGTCGATATATCACTCTTTTAAAAATAAATTTAGGTTTTCCATTCAATACTAATGATAGTTCCTTGTTTCTAAACATGATCCTCACATTATGTATTGAGATCCAGTCTATCCCTAGTATAGTGTTGAATTTCATCTTGTGAATGAATTATATATTTACGGTGGTATTGAGTTCACCAAATTCAATAATAGAGTTTCTATACACTTTTGATGCTTGGATAATCCTTATAGGTGTCTTGAATGATAAATCTATTTATATCATCTGAGGTATTGATTCCATATTAATTGAAAATGATGAGAAAATAAAGGGATAATTAGGTGTTGAATGAAACAAAGTACTTTCTATATTTGATAGAATAATGAGATTACATATCACCACTTAATTTGGAGCCTCTACTTCAGTCGTCGTGATTTAAAATTCCCTCCCTTGTTCCCTTGGCCTATCTGAAGGTTGATGGTGATTTCCATCCATTATATTCTGATTTGGATAGTGATTGGAAAAGTTACAAAGATGTGCACAATTGAAGCATTGGTCTTATGGATAATCCTGTACTATATTACATTTCTAATTAGTGTTATGAATTAGAGGATTCATCTCACCCTGAAAGTTTCGATCTATATGAAAATCTCTTCTATATTTTTATCTTTTTACACTCCTAGGAAAAAAGTTCCCTGAATGATTTTCCCACATTTATTGTATGTGGTAATTTTCATTTTCGTTCCTCCTCTTCCATGATCAAAGTTCCTCCATTTGTTTGGCTCTAAATATAACTTATTTTCATTCTATATCTGTGACTATTATGTTTTTACTAACTCTATTTCAACCTTTATAGTACTCCACACCATCATCTTATAGTTTTTGTAGTATCGATTGGATATATTTCTCTATAGATGGGGTTTTAGTCCAAAAAATAATCTACGAACCATTCCATTATGATCCATAACAATTCTATAGGTATAATGAGAAATTATTGTAATGTTCATCTTATTTATCCCCCTCTAATTCATTTTTCTTTTTCTTAAGTTGTAGGAATTCCTTTTCAATTTTCATTCACATCGAATGGGGGAAATAATTTTTGAAAAAGGACCCCTTGAACTCTTCCCACTCCATAGAATCAATATCTCTTCTTAGATTCATATTTGTAATTAGTTTCCACTGCTAATTAGCTTCTACCTATAAGCAGTATAAAACCAGGGTGAATTTCTCTGGTTCTAAAAAATGGTGTACCAAAAATATATTTTCCATAGTGTTATATTTTGTCCAACAATCATTAGTTGGTAGATCCACTAAATGAAGGGGTTCGTTGATGAATAAAAGAATTAATGTAATGTTGATCCCTTTGAGGGGAATAAATTATCTCAATATAATTCATGTTAGTGTCCTATACTAGAGTTATTTGATTCATCATTATCATTAAGTTTCCCCATACAGAGTTCACCAGAAGGTTATCACTACATGGTATATTACACTCATCATTTTTGTGTTTCCTCGTATTTACTTGCATTTTTAAAAATAAGAACACCCTAGTGAGAAACATGTTTATTTTAAGAATATCATAATTCTAAAATAATTTTATGTCTTAAAACATAATGCTTAAATATGTTATTCTTTAACAACAAATATATTTTCTATAACTCCATAATAATGGTTAATAAAAAATATTTTATTTACCAAACATATCTCTTCAGAGTGTCAAACAAGGAGTGCAGAAAGGACTATTGTTGAGCACGAATTCCCATTTGAGTGTATTAGAAAGTGGAGTTTTTAGGTGTTACCCATAGATACATATGTTCCAGAGCCACATCCACATGTTTGTATCAAGACAAGTATTTTGTTGCCTGGAAACCACTGAATTAATATTTAACCAAAATAAAAGGATATTTTATTATATATAAAAAATTATATGGGGTTTATAATAATGATTTATATTCCAAATTCCAAAAAATAACTAAAATATCCTTCTCTAACAATTACAACATCCCTCATTTTTAATATAAAACTTTTCATTACAAGGTAAAAATATGGGTTCTTTTAAAGTTTAGTTTCTTAGAAATTAGAAACTTAATACATGAATACATAAACATACTTATAATCCAATTGAAATGATTCTTTATGGATTCATCATAAGTAAAATTACATCATCTCATATCCTGGGGACATACATCCAAGGAAAAAAGTGATAATGTGTCCTATTAAAGGAAAAACATTTACATGTTAGCTTGGGGAATATCAATAAGAACATGAGTAATATCATTAAGGAATAAGAAAAGATAAATAAGGAATATGATAATAAAAATTTGAATAATAAAATATAAATGTGGATAAATCATTTAAATGAGCCATTAACAAGTATATCACTAAGGTTTTTCCCCAAGGTGTCATAAATGAAAATTACTAATATTATTCACCAAGGTATTGTAAAACATGTCATCTTTAGAGATTAAATTATTTACTCAATGTACTAGATCACTATTATGGGTGAAAATCCTATATCATAATTACTTATATCTATATAGATCATAATAAAAAATTTCACAAATAACCTATGGAAAATAGAATAAAAGTTTCATATCAAAATCAAACCATTTCAAATGTGCATAAAAATCATTATCAATATGTCATTTTCCACCCACAAAAAGGGAATATAATTTTTTAGTATTTTAATAATAGAATTAAATAAATAATTTTTTCATTTGGTTAAATAACATTTGAAAATAAAGAGTCTTGATTATTCACATAAATAAAATAAAAGATAATTTCTTGAAGAGTAGTGGGAAATTTTGAGAAACAAATTCAGAATCATAACATGTATGATATTTGGTTTTATAAAAAGTGTAAAATGTGTATGTAAAAGTTTATCACATTAAAAAATGTCCCTTATTACATTAATGAGATAAAATAAAGTGTAAAATAAAACTTATTTTGGATAATGGAATACATACCACCTAAAAAGAGAACATGAATGGAAAATAGAAGTGGAGATTTCCCTTACCTTAAAGAGTTACTCTGAGATCTTGAGGAATGGAACCTTGAGCACATTTAGAAACCTTGGGGGTCTATTTTAAAGGAAATACTACTAGTGATTCATGTAGGATGGGTTTTCAGTGAAATGAAATGGAATAATAGTTGGATATTTGTTTTAAAAGTGAAGTATTGGTTTAATAATTTCTAAATATAGGTTTTGGAAATCTAGGTTGTGGAAAATGAAAAACCATGGGCTTCACCATGGTTTTTTCCTTGGTTTTGAAAATTTGGGAGATATTTTATGTTATTCTAATCCATAAAAATGGTGTATCATTTTATATTACATCTTTTTTCATGGAAAAGTAAAGTTTCCAGAAAATAATATTTTTAATGCTAATGTTTCCATTTTGGACACTAGAAAGAATCATATAGGATTGGAAATTGATTAAAATATTTTAAAATACATGATATTAATAAAATAACACATTTTAGTTTGTGTATTATGATTAATTAGTTATTACATCACTATGAAATAATTATTAAGTCAATAAACATAACAAAAACCACAAACTGTATTTTTACTATTCATAGAATAATAAAGTATTACAAATTTTCTAATAAATTCACCCGAACCTAATTTAAATGTGATGATTTCAAAAACAATGTTTATTTCATAATAATAATAATATTAATATTATAACAATCAAAAGTAAATATAAAAATCCTTATTTAAAAAAACTACGGGTTGAAAATGTATTGTAATATTTCTGACACTTAAAAATCTTCAAGAACATAATAAAATTATTTATAATTTTATTTTAAAATAAGAGTGTTTTTTGAAATAATAATTCATTTAAATAAATATTATTCATAATACTTTAGTTTATTATAATAATTTATATCTTTTCTAAAACCTACAATTTTGTTTCTATAAAATCAATTTACCAAATTAGTCATATTTTATTTTTAAGAAAAAATATTTTTAAAATGGAATTGATGGAATAAAAATTGTATTTATAAAATGAAATTACACATTAGGTAATTACATCCTGGAAACATAACCCCTTATGACACCCACATACAACCTAAGAGTAAGGCGTGCGATAGTGATAGATTCATGGGGTGGTACGACTAACATTTCCCGAGTGCTAATTTCAACTAACATGAATTTATCTCATAGACGATTTCATTCAAGATTCACTTATTGAAGCGTAGCTTGGGTTTGGTCAAGGGTGAACACCAGTGAAAATACTTCCCTCCCATGTTCTCACAAAAGAGATTCATAAGACACAACTCTACTGGTTGAGGCCATCACTTATACATTATTAATTAATTAACATTAGTTATTTCTACTTATAATCCCTAAATACAACGTTAAAATTATTAAAAATAGTATAGTATCCAATGGTCATATTAACCAATGTACATATTTGGCCAACAATCACATAATAGTCAAATCCGAATGGTAACATTTTTGTTTTAGAATATATTAATTCTATATAAACACCCAGAAATTTAAAGTAATTTTTTTTCTTAATTTCTTTTGAATTTTACAAGTCTGTGGCTTCTAAAGGCACTTGATTCCGAGGCCCGGTGTGCCCGAAATCAATTTCATAAGTTTAGCACGGTGACGTTTAGTAAACGAATGAAAAGATTTTTCTATATTTTGAACTGGTGCTCGGAATTGAAATACGAGGGCACCATTAAACTCACAGTGCGAGTTTTCGCATAAGAAGACTTTCACCTCGACGACAGATGATCGGGTATGAAAGTTAGTTTTTGGGGTTTTACATGGGTTAAAAAAATAAAATATGTGAACAATTTATTTTATTTTCTTAAACACCTGTCGTGCGGATAAAGTGGTTAGAAGCTCCACTTGGGAGTTGGTGGTGGGCCGCCACACCCTAAACCCCATGAGAGGTTATGGTGGTGGGGCCCACCGAGATCCAACCTCCCATGTGAGGTTGATTGTGGTGGAAACCACACGAAGCCTCCCATTAATTGGAGGGGAATCATAACTCCTTGACTCCCCCTCATTTATGAGGAAGAGCCTCTAGGTTTAAATTCCCCCTCTTAATTGAAGAGAATGAAACCTCCCTTTTTAATGAGGAGACCACCCAAGTATTAACCACTGCCCTTTTCCTTTTTGTGGTTATTTAATGGTGGGGCCCACTAGGAAATATCCTCCCTTTGGAGGATATTCTTCTTATGGGGACCACCTGGGCCAATAAACCCACTTTTGACATCCTCCCCATTTTAATGTGCCACTACAGCAGATTAATTGGGAGGAGCCCTTTGTCATAAATCCTCCATTTATGACTTGCATGCCAATGATGAACTCTCCCTATTCTATATAAAGGAGGCTAAGGGAAGGAGTTTTGGACGGCTTCATCAAGTGGCGGAATGCTAGCAGCGAAGCACGGTTCCCAACACTTGAAGAGTTTGCCTCTTCCTCCAACGAAGAATGAAGACGAAGAACGCTGACTCCACCCTCGACTCCTTCCTTCCCAACGTTGATGGAAAGACTCATATCTTCCGCGATGCCTGACTTCCACGAATCACCATCGTTTAACGCCGTTTTACAACTTAGGGGTGGTTGTGTTTATGTTTTAATACTGTCTTTCGTTGTTCTCAAATTATTGAGTTCCGTTTGGCCGCTTGATACCATCATGATGATGAAGGGTTCAGACCGCACGAACACGGTCCGACCCTTACCCTTTAGTTTGTTGTTCATAGACAATGGAGGCAGACTGAAAAGAACCATCCGATGATGGGCCGAACACAAGCAGATCGTCAGTGCATGATTACCAGGTTTCCGCAAAGGCGCGCCACCAACGTGCCGCGAGGAGTAAGGCCGGGCCGCGGCCGGGTCGGGCCGCGGCAGAGGGGCACGACACCATCGCGCCGCTCTGGAACTACAAGAGCCACAGTTGGGGCGGGCCGCAGTGGAGGTGCATGGCATCGTCGCACCACATCGGAGCTTCAAGGGGGCCGTGGCTGGGGCGGGCGACGGCGGTGGAGCGCGGGGCCGTCGCGCCATGCTGGTTGAACAAAGCCGCGGCGGACCGGGAAGGGGGCCTGGCTGTGCCAGCCGCCGGTGTCACCAAGAGGTAGGACCCGAGGGGGGTCCTGCGGTTACCAAGGGACGGCCTTATTGGCTGGACATTTCCGAAGAACCGGGGGTGTAACCCCCCTCGTCGCCTAGCCACGCGGCCAATTGCATGGGTCACGTGGACCGGACCACGTCGGACGTGCCGGGCCGCTAGCGCTGGGTAGGGCCCCGCCATCCAGGCCGGGCCGCACCCAACCGAGCCGGACCTGGACCCGGTTCGGGTTGACCCAGTTCGGGCCAACCCAGGGGGTGTTGGGCTGGGTCGGACCAGCCCCAGACCCCCTATTTTCAGACCGTTTTCGGTTAAATGGGAATATCATGAGCTACAGACCTTCGATCGATGCACCATCAGTTTTGTAGGATTCCTTCGATCGAGGCGGTCATTTCAGTATATTACAATCAAGGTTTTGGAGAATTTTGGGTATAGTCGGGTTGGTTCAAATTCGAAACCAATAGGTCCCTCGGAGCGGAAACGCCTATAACTTGAGGACCGAAAGTCTGATTGACGTGTCGTCGACTACGTTGGATTACTCTTGATGAGAAGATTGTTTTTCAATACTTCACTTGAGGTTTGGACACAGTTTTTGTAAGTTGACGCTCTTATTTTTCACATTGTCTAAATGAATGGAAAGGGTAATAACTTAGCACAAATTGATTCATCCTTTGAAGAAAACATCAATAATCAACAAAGGCATGAACAAGGTTTCAAATGCCCAAGGGTCGCGCAAGTTCCATCACTGTCATGCAAGTATACTTGCGCGCCACCTAAGGGTCGCACAAGTGACTTGAGCTCCCTAAAGGATAACCGCCCGGGGCCTTCTCCAGCCTATAAATAGCCCCTGTGGGCCCCCCTTTTGGGGGAGGATTTTTTCCAGAATTCAGATACAGAGCTCTGAACGCCCAAGTCTCTTCTTCAGGTCTTTCGAACACTTCTATGGTAATTGTTTACATAGAATGGAAGGTATAAACAGGAGGAGTAATGTCTAAGTGTTAGAATTTACTAACACTTGCGCGCCTAAGGTGTTTTACCCTTAAGGGATATGAACATACTTGCACGCCGCCCTACTTCTTCACCAAAACTTGCGCGCCTCTCTTCTGGATGTACATCAGGATAATTCTAAAAGCTTTGGTCAAAGATCTCCCAAGTGTCACCATACTGGTTAACAATCGCACAAGTACCCATGTGTCGTGTAGGTATACCTACGCAAATGAGGACTTGCGCGCCCACGCAGTACCTGGGTGCCTGCTAGGACTTGCGCGCCCCTACCTTCTTTGGGTTCCCTTTTTTCCCATTTAACCTCTCTTATACCATTCCGCCTCTCATATTCAAGATTCAGTCTTCAATACATCCCTCAAATCCATTTATGGCAGGTTTTCTTGATTAACTTCCTTATATGAAAAGAATTCTGTGGAATATCTCTCAAAACATAGGGATTTACACATTTTTATGTCACTAATGATTGAGATTTCATTCATTCAAACTCATCCTTAAAGATGAGAGAACTCTTTAACCTGGGCCTCCTTTTCAGGAATAAGCCCCAGTCATAATTCTCAAATCTGGGCATCCTCCTTATGAGTAAGCCCCATGTCCTCTTTAACCTGGGCCTCCTTTTCAGGAGTAAGACCCAGTCATAATTCCCATTAATTCTGGGAATCATCCTCAGGAGGAAGCCCCAATCATATAATTCTTAAATATGGGCATCCTCCTTAAGAGTAATCCACAACCATAATTCTCTTAACATGGGATTCATTTTCAGGAGTAATCCCAAGTCTCAAATATATCCATCCTTTTTAGGGGTAAGCCCCAAGTCCCTTAACATGGGCCTCCTTCTCAGGAGTAAGCCCCAGTCTTAATTTCTCTTAACTAGTCTTAATTTACCTTTTGATCTGGGTCTCCTTCTCAGGAGTAAAACCCATTCATAATTCCCCTCCTAATTTGGGCCTCCATTTCAAGAGTAAACCCCAAATTGGAGTATCCAAATCTCCATAAAGTACATATACCTTTATGGACCCTATTCCTGGATTTCTTCCCTGAAGTAAATCCTAATCTTCATCTATTTGGGTAGTCATACATACATAATCCCCACATCATTTCTTATGATTGCATCTTTCATGGAACAATTGTCTGGTTTTACAAATACCTCTTTTTTTCTCACAACGAGCATGACTCACGTGAGATTAGAGTGTAAAAGTAATTATGACATCTTTTATTTGAGCCATCAATCATAAACATCATATTCCCTTACTCGAACTACGTGGGTTCTGATTCTTTTTCCTAAACAAAGGATACGTAGGTAGCCCATCTGCAGGTACGATCCCAACTCTAAAATAATCCATGTCTTTCTGAATGACAATAAACTTCAAGTGCCCCACTGAGTGGCTTTAAAACTAGTATGGTCATCATAATGACCAAGAGACTTTCTATGTATTAAAGGATACCATTGGCTAAGAATCTCTAAAAAAATACAGATGATTCTCTATCGATGAAGAACCTCAAATACATATAAAAGATTCTTTAAATTTACTATATATCAATCATTGATTGTCAAATCTAAAGGAAAGCTCATTTTATACTTGGTAATGTAAGAAGGATTCACAAACATAACTTAAATCTATAAAGAGATTCCCAGAGTATACAATAATTCCCCTCAACAAGGTGTGATGAGTTCGACCTCCCTTCCTCTCGACCAATGCAAATTCCTAAGTCTTATCAGTCTAAAACTAACGAGTGCCTGCCTTTGGAAAGTAGGTTTAAATGGATATTAAATCATTGGATGTTTTCGGTTCTACGAATGAACCCATTAGAAACCACATGGAATGTTTGAATCTTAAATCAATGAGATCATCCCCCATTCCAAAGGGAAACAAAAAATGATGAACCCGATGTGAATCCCTAACCAAGTTAAAATGATGTTTTACTTATTTGTTAGAACCCTATTTAAAACTCAATGGGAGGGCTATAAAAAACAATCATTAATATATGTGCTCATCCAAAAGATGTAGTGGATGAATTTATCTTGATTACGTCTGTTATATCAAACAGGCACTCTTTTCCAAGATTTTATGCATTCTAAGAAATGGATGCTCTCAAGTTCACACCCGTGAATACATCTGCTGTGAAAACCTCTGCTGGGAATGCCAATGCTGCAACTCCTGCTGGATCATCATCCACTCTAATGATGACATCACCTAATCAGTGTCTTCAATGCTGGGTATCAAATGCACTGGTTAAGGAGTACCATCAAAATGGTACTATTCCAACTCTGGAGGCTACTCGACAAGCCCTCCAAGTGAAAAATTCAACCTGGTCATCCGTACATTAATGACCAGTGATCACGAAGTACGCGGTGCTAACCACCGTCTCCAAACGTTTCGGGTCGTTATCCCTGGAACGCAATCACCATTCGCTCTCTTATTCTGGGGAGGTGAATGAGCAGGTCCCTCAGGGCCTTAATTCAAGTAGAAATGAGTTCTTCCCAAGGGATCCTATCAACAATTTCCACCAGACTCATGATTCAGTGTGCCCGCAACATGTTGAGGGTATCAACTCTAGGCATTCAACTCAGGTTCCTCGAACCTGAGCAGGCAAGACGAATCAACAGAGGTGAAATCCGGTTAACAGTGAGCAGGATCTCGTCTCTGCTATCTCTGGAGAAGTCCACCAACCTAACTTGGTGGCAAGCAATGAGCGGGCACATACACCTACCTATTTTAATTCTGCTATCCAGCAGACTCGTCTGGCAGCATCACGCCAATCCCGCCAGGCAATTCCGATGGAGTACTATAGGCAAGAACATATACCTGTTTATACATCATCAGCCAGTCAGCAGGCTCGTCTGACTACATATGATGGAGCTCGTCAACCACGTTCGGTGAAGTGCAATCAGAAGGCACATACACCTGCTAGTATCGATCAAGCCTACCAACAGTCTCGCTTGGTAGCACACGGAGAAGTCAGTCGGAATGTTCCGGCGATAAACAGGAGGCAGAATCAACTCTTTTCCCCCACAATTGAGTACTGTCGGGATTCACTAACAGGAAAAGGAGGATAGGAGTAGGCACATACACCTAATCAAAGCACGGAATGGACATATATCGCCATTCCGGCAGCTGAAGTCACCAAGAATAATAAATCAATGGTGAAAGAGCAGAAGAAAATCCCTAATCATATTCTGGATGCTTTCCAGGATATTATAATAGCTTCAACAACTTCTCAGGGAAAGACACATAAATCTATCCCTACCAGTGGAGTGACACATCAACAGTTCACTCCAGAACAGACACACACATCTGTTCTAGTTCAAGAGGGTTGCAGGGCGTAATCCCCCATATCATACGGACAACCAAGTCAGGCACATACACCTTATTTGAGTAGAGATTGTCATCCTAACCTGGCTATATCTCCTGATCAGGAACATACACCTGCTCAAAGCAGCCACATCCGTCAACATGTGGTTTCCAAGGTGAGTAAGAAGGCATATAAGAAAAATACCCACCCAAAACAGTCAAGAAATCAAGAGCCAATATGTAAAAAAGCGTTGCTCGATGCTGGAGTTCTTGAAGCCCTCAGACAGTTATCTGTTGGAATGAAAGATTCTACTTCCACATTTCCCAATAGTGGGAACATTAATTCCTTAGGTCTTCAATAGACACTTCCTCATGAAGGCTTGCTTCATGATAGTTTTGTCGATCTCGAAGTTTCATCTTCAGATGAGAGCCACAGGAACCCTCTTTGTGGTCAGAAGACCAAGGAGAAAGAGATCTCATCTTTTGCTATAACTCAACACGGTGGTCCTCCCCGTGATGATGAATTTCGCTACGAAAGTCCTCTCCACAGTATTGATACACATTGACTGGAAAATGCCCTAGTGGAAAATGTAGTGACGAGAAAACCCACTTATCTTGAGGCACTTGAAAATTCAAAACTAGTCATGTCTGATTCTTCATCGCTAGCAGGTGAAATACATTCTCCATCGAAAGATAGATCAGGGTGTAGGTTATTCTATGAACCACCCCAAAGTCATGAATCTTCTTGTTTGATCAGTGATTTCTCTACCGATATTGTTGAATACAATGAAGCAACAAGGAAGAACCAGCTCTGGTCAAATAAGGTAGAAGAATATTCATTGAATGATAAAGAGGAAATACTGAACATGAGAAAACAACTAGAGAAAACTGAAGTCCCAATCATGTTTTGGCCTTTGGCTGACTCTCAGTATGGCATTCTAGAGATGTTGACGGAAGGTGGGATTCATGATATTCGTCTCAAAAAATGGAAAACTCTTTGTCCGTTGAAAAAGAAAGTATTATCTTATGATGAATATGAAAATCATGTTAAGATAATAGAAGGGTTACAACGTCAAATTGAGTTGGCATCTCTATCAGTCTCTTGATATCTAAAGGATGAAAATCACCAGAGAGCCCTTCAGTGTTCATGCCCTGGATAACTAAGAAGATTGCACCAGTTAATTTCCAATGCCCCATCTGGTATTCATGTTAAAGGATGGGTTGTCCATGGAATACTACATTTCACTGTGCTTTCCAGTCAGAAAAGCCCACTGAAAATGGTCTCATTCAATATTATTGCCCGTGGCCAGCCACATTCAATGTGTTTTGTTTGTAATCAAAAGCTTTCCCAAAAACAGGCCTCAACTAGTTCCTCTCCAAATCGAGAATATAAAGAAAAAGTTGTTGAATTAATCCTGCATCAAGAAATCGAGAATATTGAACATGCCTCTCATATAGAGCAAGCACATCATCAAGTGACGGAAGTGTCAGAAATCTTCCAACGTTCTTTTGAGCCGGATGATAAAAGTGGATATCGATTGATGCATCCAGCTAATTTCAGGACTAAGGTCTGCAAGATTAGGTTATATTTTAAGAAAGTCTCAAACATAGCATGTCAGGAGCCACCCCAGCTTGCCAGAATGGGGACTCTTTTAACTCAACCCACAAAATCAACAAATAGGATTCGAGGAGTTGATTAGAGATAGCAGGAACAGCCCCAGTCCACCGGACTGGGGAATTTTCCAAATCATAAATCTCCTCCTCAGAGAAAGTCAGTCTTCTCTCGATTGGGGAAGAAGCCACAGGAGGAACAAATAGCCAAATTATCAGGATATTCCCTCCAAATTACGGTTCGTCACGATGTTCCTGAGGGATTGAATCAACAAAAGGTAATGTCTCACCAGGGGCATGACAGAAGACAATATCACAGAAATGCTGATAAAAGGTATTTAATGCATTATGCATCAATTAATGTCATCAATGATGTTGTTACTTATCCACCAGATGAGGCTCACTAAGGGGACTCAGATAAAGAGGTTGATGCTCAATAATTTGTACGCATATACACAAATGAAGAAGGTGTGCATACATGAAATCAAAGGTTTACCCAGAATCTGGGTGTTACTTTAAATAAACCACTTCCCTCTCTCCGAAAGGGATCAAACAAGGGGAAGGTAAAGAATCAGGTTACTTATCCTCCCTATGGAGAAGGCCAATTGCTCTCATTAGAGAAATGATTTTCATAACAGGAGGAAGAAACGAAGGAATTGAGGAGGATGAATGCAGAACTACTTCATGGAATTCTTCCTCGTAACCGTGCTGGAGTCAGTCTGCCAAGGGAGTTTGTTGTATCTTCTGAGATGGATCAAGAATATCCTCCTTTATCAGTACACCCTCACAGGTCTAATCCTATGGGTCAAGTGAAAAAACAATTGGCAGTGCTTCCATCAGTTGCAGTACCAGCTGCTATACCTGTCCAAGCTCCAATAAGTTCACCGATTCAGATTTAAGCTCAACCGGATGTTTCTCAAAAGTTATTAACTACTGTTGAGTCATTAACATCTCAGTTGGAAGCTATGGAGGTAAAGAGTGTGCAGGTTCAACCGGAAAAGAAAGCTTACCCTGAATGGGTAGATTCAATCTCTCCCCCATCAAATTTTGGGAACCCTATATTCCCTATTTTCAATGGATCAGGCGATCCTGAACAGCATTTGACGCATTACGTGTCTTGTCATGATCCAATGATGGGAACTCCAGAGCAACAAGAAGAAGTGAAACTCATATGCTTCATGTGAACCTTGCAAGAACCACCTTTTGTCTCGTATACAAGCTTGAAATCCCAGTCAATTACTGGATGGGAAGATCTCCATCAACGTTTTCTTCTTCAATTCAGCTCATCTTTTCCAAAGGAAATAGTTTTTGATCTTACAAAATGTAAGAAAAGAGATAATGAAAGAGTCTCTGATTTCATTGCTCTTTGGAAGGGATTAACATATTCCCTAAGCATAGCACTCCCTCAAGAGGAACTGTTGCCAATCTGTGTGGAAAATCTGCGTGACGAATTACGTATGCCATTGATCCCTATGAAATACATAGGAGGGTTTTGAGACCTTACTTCAATCGCTCAACAGATTGATGATTCTCTTATATAGGCTAAGGCTAAATCTCGTGTACTTCCATCATCTCCAGGAATGAGAATGGGTAAAGTAGAGACTGCTAAATTTATGCTTAAACAATCACTTTTACCTACTTCTACTTCAAAACCTTCATCTTCTCGAAGGGATCCACCTCCGAATTGCCAACAACAGAGGTTGTTTCATCAAGATGATCAAAAAGATCAAAGATGAAAAAAATTTGAGGATCTAAAATGAAAAACATACTCTTTCTGAAATGAAAAAGTTCCTGGTTACTTCATTTCGGCTCTGGAAAATAATTTTGTTCAATTGACAAGGCCCAAAAGGCCAAACAAGGAAGGAGATGAAGACCATCACAATTATTTACCCTTTCATCAAATGTTGGGGCATCCCATCCAGGAGTGTTTTGTCTTCAAAGACCTCCTGTAAAAGATGGTCGACTCGGGAAAAGTCAAACTAAAAGGCTCTTTAGCCCAGGTAGCATGTGTTACTGCTACAGTTCTAGAGTAGGAAGGCGAGTAGCAATAAGTTAAAAGAAAAAATGCACAAAAATATGATGATTGGATGGTCAGAAAGATGATCAACCAAACTCAAGATATTTTGCAAATGCAATTGAAGAAACCAATTGTACCTTCTTCCATGAATGCCGCAGAAAAACCATCTTCATCAGATGGAGAATCCTCAAAGAAATGCAATAATTCAAAGAAGGAGGAACAATCAGAATAAGATGAGTATGTGTCAAATCCTAAGTTTTATTTGACTCTAGAATATTTCATGGCATCTACTTCGAAGCAACGGGAACCATCCCACCAAATGGCACAACCTAAACAGGCTTATCAGGAAGAGTCTTCATCGGATGAAGAGTTGATTTTCGGTTCTGTTAATATGATTCAAGTAACAGATCCATATGCCAGTCAAAGTTTTGATTTCAATGAGCTTGAATTCCCTGTATCAAACAAAGGAATCAGAGGAAGTTCCAGAGGCTCAGGATACAGGGGAAGATGTGGATCTTTCAGAAGACACTATTCCAATTCTACCCCTGATAGAACTGTGTATGCAGTAGAAACTCATGGCAGAGCCCTTCAGTGAGCTCAACAAGAACAAGCAAGTTCTTCTACCAATAGTAAATTCAGTCCCGGCACAGTTATTCTGGAAGACCGGTTGAAGGTTACATCTTCTTACTCTCAGCAAGTGAATAGATCTAATCATACTAATCTTCCAAAACCAGGGATATTGCCAACTCCTATCCCAATACAAGATGAATCAACTTCCAAAGCGTCTGCTTCCAAGGCACCTACTAAACAACATGTTCCTATTGGGGAATGCAGACCTCTGGATCAAAAGTATGATATATTGAAACACGTGGCCCATGTACCGGCCAAGTTATCAATTCTGGTTGCCTTGAATTTATCAAAGGATCTTCAGGAGGCACTCATTGAGGCTTTGTCAAGTCCTCAGGAGTTTGAAACTGAAATTGATGTAGCTAAAGTCTACCATGTAGAGAATAATCATGCAGAATGCCATGCAATAATATCTTTTACTAATGAAGATGAATATGATGTAGTGCATGGGTATATTAGACCTTTGTAATTATCTGGCAAGGTCAATGGCGTAGACGTCCGAAGAGATTTCATTGACAATGGTTCAGGAGTCAACCTCGTTCCCATTCGTACACTTTGTCGATTGGGACTCACAGAATCTTATTTATCTCCTTCTACAATGATGTTACAAGGATATGATAAAAATGAACAAGAAACACTGGGCGAAGTTACACTCAGAACTTAGTTTGGAGATCTTGTATCCAATTCAGATTTCATGGTTGTTGATCAAGACTCATCTTTCAACATCTTCCTAGGAAGACCCTGGCTACATCAACATGTGGCTATCCCTTCATCATACCATCAATGTCTCAAATATTGTTTCGATGGTAATTTTGGGACATTGTATGCTGATAATTCCCCATTCAAGACATGTGAGTCTCAATACATTGAGGCAGAATTCTATCTCATGAAGGGAAGGGAGAAATACACAACAAAGGAGATTACCAAAGTTAATGCTCCATATGGTTTGGAGAATGTTCTAGTAAATCCATTTGCGCATGTGAGTACAGATTATGTGTTTCATATCAGTCAAATTGATATGATAGACCCAAATCAAAATACTCTTATGGAAAGATCCGTAATGTCAATTACAGAAATCAAGCCAGACAACATGGGTGAAATTGTTGATCCTCCAAACAGTTATAAATGCACAAATGGCGACATTTTCATTTCATCTGATAAAATCCAACAAGTCTATACTTCACCAATCTGGCCAGAAGAAGTTATAGCAACATCGAAGGTGAACAATGATATTGATTCTCAATCCATCATCTCCTCTTTATTTCCCAATGAAGACCCTTCATCATTAATTGGGTCAGAAATGGAAGCTTCTTCTTCAAGATGTTCAAATTTCAACATCTCTTCTGATCATGGAAATTTAGCTTTATAATATACTATGCAATTAGAAATGGAAGAAATAACACAGGTTAAAGAATAATAGGAAGATCTCAGAGATGATCCTCCAGCATTTTAAGAGGGTATCTCTACCACCATGGATAAACTCAGAAAAATAAATCTGGGTACAAAAGAAGATCCATGCCCCACATTAATCAGTGCGGCCATGAATCTTGAAGAAAAAGAGATTTATATTTCTTTTTTACAATAAAATCAAGACATATTTGCTTGGAACTATACGGAGATTCCCAGGCATGATCCGGATGTTGCTACCCATCATTTGGGTTTACCAGAAGAACATCAAGGATTTAAGCAAGATACGAGAACAACAGACACAACTTATGCTTCCAAAATTGAAGCTGAAGTGGATAATATTATCAAATATAAATTCGTTAGAAAATTTTAATATCCCAAGTGGTTGGATAATATTGTCCTTGTAAATAAGAAGAACAGAAAATTTAGAGTTTGCATCGATTTCAGTGATCTTAATCGGCATTGTCCTATGGATGATTTCCCAGTTCTGATTACATAACTTTTAATTGATGCAACAACTGGCTATGAAGCACTTTCCTTCATGGATGGATATTCTGGATATAATTAAATCTGAATGGCCCCATAAGATGAGGAATACATAGCCTTCAGAGCCCCTCAAGGTGTGTTTTTCTACTGGGTAATTCCCTTTGGCTTAAAGAATGCGGGTGAAACATATCAGTATGCCATGGATCGTATCTTTAAACCATTTTTAGGGATGTTTTTTGAATGCTATGTGGATGATTTGGCGGTTAAATCCAAACAATGTTCAAATCACTTGGCTGATTTGGAAGTCATATTATGCAATCTTCGACAACATAATTTTAAGATGAACCCCATAAAATGTTCTTTTGGGGTAACCTAAGGAAAATTTCTCGGCTTTGTTGTACGCCATCATGGTATTGAAGTCGATCCTGATAAGAAAAATTCAATCCTGTATATGTCACCTCCTTGAAATTTAAACTAATTAAGATGACTTCAAGGACACTTAGCCTATATTTGACATTTCATCGCCAATTTGGCAGGCAAAAGTTTACCCTTCACTAAATTGATGAAGAAGGGAGTCACTTACCGGTGGACTGAAGAATGTCAATAAGAATTAGATAATCTCACGAAATACCTCTTGAGTATGCCAGTACTCATGCCACATATTCAAGGAGGACCACTTATCCTCTACGTGACAGCTTTAGAGCGATCATTGGGTGCCTTTCTTGCTCAGAAGAATGATGCTGGGAATGAAAACAGCCTCTACTACCTCAGTCGGACTATGCTTGAAGCAGAAACCTAGTATTCAAGTATTGAGAAGTGCTGCCTGGCATTAATCTTTGGAGTTCAGAAGTTGAGACACTATCTGAAATATCACAAGGTCCTATTGGAATCTCGCAATAACCCGCTCAAATTCAACCTTAGTCATCCAATGCTTACAGGACATCTGGCAAGGTGGACAGTTTTTTTGCAGCAATTTGACATTCAGTATGTCTCTCAAAAGGAAATAAAGGGCCAAGCTCTAGCGAATTTCCTAGTTGAACACCCTTCAGTGGAAGACACATCTTCAGATATTGAACTCCCTGATGAGGAAGTCTTCTCTATTCAAGAAAGTCCCCAGGCATGGGAAATGTATTTTGATGGTGCTTCCAGAAGTCCAATAGGGAGGAAAATGGAAAATCCTAAATTCAACAAAGATGGCTTAGGAATTGTTGTCATTTCTCTAGAAAAGGCAGTGTTACCTTATTCCTTCTTATTGATGGAAGTTGGTACCAATAATGAAGAAGAATACCAAGCTCTCATCGTAGGCTTGGAATTGGCGCTTCAAGCACAAGTGAATCACTTAAAGTTGAAAGGTGATTCAGACCTGGTTATCAAACAAGTCAATGGGGATTATGCCATCAGAAAGGAAGAACTCATCCCTTTGTATGATTACGTCAGAGAGTTAATGGCGGAATTCCCTTCAGAACCAACATTTTCTTATGTCCCGCGATCACAAAATGCTCAAGCTGATGCACTGGCTAATATAGCCACAGCTCTGGAAGATCCAAATTGCGACAAGACAACCATCAGTATTGCCCACCGTCATGAAATTTCACATTATGTTCGAATCAAAACAGAGGAAATTAATGAAATTATACCCATTCCTGAACCATAAGGTCATACTACATGATGGATGTCACTTATTAGGGAATACCTTCAAAATGGAATACTTCTACTTGATATAGCCGAGAAAGAACAAATCCAGCGACGTGTGGCCAATTTTACTCTTTATGATGGCCTAGATCACCTTGAGAAAATTATCTACAAACGTGGTTTTGATGGAGTTATCTTATGATGCATTGATGGTGAAGAGACAATGGCTGTCATGAAAGAAGTGCATGCAAGAGTCTGTGGTGCCCACCAGTCTGGACATAGACTGTCTGATCAGATTCGAAGGATTCGATACTTTTGGCCTTCAATGATATAGGATTGTGTTGATTTCACAAAGAAGTGTCATTCATACCAAGTACATGCCAACTTCATTCATCATCCTCCAGAGTTTCTTCATACAACTAAATACTCGTGGCCATTTTCCACATGGGGAATAGATGTGGTGGGACATTACCCTTCAACTACGGCTAAGCAGTTTAAGTATATTCTTACTGATAATGATTTCTTTTCCAAATGGGAAGAGGAAATAACTCTTAAGGAAGTCAGTTCTAAATGAATTATGAGCTTCATCAAGTCTAACATCATTACCAGATTTGGTGTCCCTCATACCATATTGACGGACAATGGCACCAATTTCTGTTAATCTGAGGTGAAGAAGTTGTATCAAGAATACAAAATCAAATCCATCCATTCATCTCGGTATCATGAAGTGACCAATGGCCAGATAGAATACTTCTACAAGACTCTATAAAATATACTGAAAAAGATGGTGGATAAAGATAAGAAATCATGGCCTGATAAACTCTTCCATGCTTTATGGGCTTATCGGACTACCACTCGCAATGCAATGCGGTCAACTCCATATTCACTGGTATATGGAACGGAATCCATCTTGCCCATTGATGTTCAACTACCCCCGATCAGAGTTTCCATTTGTGATCGATCATCTATAGATGAAAAATCACAAAAGCGATTGAATGAATTGGAAGGGTTAAATGAGAAAAGATTGTTCACACTGCACCACTAGGAAGCCTATCAGAATCGAATAGCATGAGATTTTAACAAAAAAGTTCCTCTTCGTTCATTCACTCAGGGTGAATTGGTATTAGTTCTCATAACTCCAATGATACCAGGAATGAAACCTCCCAAGCATGAGCCAAAATGGGAAAGACCTTACTCAATACATAGGGTCTACTCCAATGGAGCTTATTCATTAATCTCAATGGATGAAGAACTCATCACTACTCCAACCAATGCCAGATTTTTGAAGAAGTATTTTGTATAAACCCAAAATATATCATCAACGGTCCGGTATGACCTTAAACTGCACCACTGTCCAGCAATAAGTTAAACTGCATAACCAATGGTCTATGCATATGACCTTAAACTATTCACATTTCTTTTTTCCAACATGACACTAAAAAGTATCTTCCCTAATTCATCCAACAGGTTATTAAACTATGTCCCCTTCATCGTCCTTGCTATATGACGTTAAACTATATAGCAACAGTCCATGCATATGACCCTAAACTATTTGCCAGACCCTTACATCCAGAAAGACATTAAACTGCATAACCAATGGTCCATGCATATGACCTTAAACTATTCTCATTTAATGTCCCTTACGCCCAACATGACGTTAAATTGCATAACCAACAGTCCATGCATATGACCTTAAACTATTGGAACTTACGTCCTAACTACATGACACTAAACTGAACAGAAGTCTCCTATGTCTAGAATGACGTTAGACTACACCATCCAGGGTCAATGCATAAGACTTTGAACTATTCACACTTTCATCCAACATGACGCTAAACTATATCATCCCTTTTTTGTCCAACATGACGTTAAATTGTGGAAAAGTCCCTAATACATCCAATATAATGTTAAATTGTGTACTCTTTGGCCCTCACTGCATGACATTAAACTACACAGTTCCCATTTTGTCCAACATGACATTAAACTGTATTGTCCCCATCACCCTAACTACATGACGCTAAACTATACAGAAATCCCTTAATACGTCTTACATGACATTAAACTGTACTTTGTCCCTACTACATGACACTAAACTGTGCATCGCCAATAGTCCTAACTGCCAGACTTTAAACTGCATAGTCCCTTTATATGTCCTACATGACATTACACTATGCATCGTTAAGGTTTCTGTTACCTCTTGTTTCTACCATCGAGTATGACTCACGTGAGATTAGAGAAAACTTCAACCATAACACTCTCTCTGGGATACTAACAATGTGTAAGTCCCAAAAGCATTTTTTAGGTCATTATCCCCAAGAAAAACTTGATCATTAATTCGTTCATTAAATTAAACTACGCGGACTTTGATCCTTGCCTTCCAGGCTGGGTATGTAGGAAACCTTCCAAGGTTCAAGCCCAAAATCAATCTCTTCACATCGGTTTACCTCCATCTCATATGATTTTGATTTGTGAAACTGCCCCTAGAATCAATATCTTTACATTGGTTCACTTTCATCCTTGATATACGACAATAAAATATACAACACTTTTGTCCAGTTTGACAATAAACTACAATATTCTCTGATACCCTCACCTGAGAGGGAATCGTTATTTACATTGGTTTTCAATCATGTTTCATTTCAAAGACTACGTGCATACATGGAAATACCTGAATCTTTTATCTTGTGATAAACCATCATTTCACTAAAGTCCCATTTCATCCTTCACATGTACGAACCAAATTTGTATAGAAGTTATTTCTAGAACTACATAGCCTTGATTCCCATCCTTATGGGATACATAGGAACATTCGAGTATCCCTCGAATCCAGCCCCAAGTCTTTAGGCCTAACCCAAAATTCCACTTTCAGTCCCTTGGCTGAAAAGTCCCTGTGAAAACACACACTGTGTGTTTCTTATAATGGTCCAAGCTCTATGACCCTAAACTAAGATCTCCAATCCTTAACATATTTATCCCACACGATATTAAACAGTAGTTCGGGAACTATGTATGGCTTGATTACCATCCTTGTGGGATACGTAGTAAAGTCCAATATTTTATTTTCGGACCCAGCCACAACATGACTATGGTTAGAATTGATTTGTGTATCTCTGTATACATTGGATAATACCTATATTTATGTGTCATAATCCTAACCTTAAATATTTTCAGATCTTCATAACTCTTTTCTTGATTTTTAGTCATAAAAAAATAAAAATTCTGAGTGTTCTTTTACCTGACTATGCATCACGTGCCCTTAGGCGGCCTTGCATAAACATTCTCCATAATAGATTTTTCAGCCAAAAGATACTATTATTTGACTATGCAGCCAATGTTCTTAGGTGGCCCGACATAATTCAACCCCCTAACGGGTTTGTCGGATACTGGTAACGTCATTCTTGGGAAGAAAGCCTATTTTGTCCTTATTGGTCTTAAAATGATAGTATGTAGGGATATGAAAAAATATCCATCCTTAACATATTTGTCCCATATCCTTTTTCATGATCTGAATGTATTCAAGTCTATGGGTTATATTCTCCTTCCCTATGTTTGGGTCAGACCATCGTAGGAGTGATATCCATCCAATTCTTCGATAATCTTGTTTGGAAATATCTTCTCCATATTCAAGTACCTCTTTCCATATAGAAAACTATATACTTTGGAAAATTTGAATCTCCATAAACATTCACTGGCTTTTTTGCACTAGGAAAGTAGATTTCTAAGAGTTCTTTTGCCTAACTATGCAGCACGTTCCCTTAGGTGGCCTTGCATAAGTAGTCTACATATTGGACCGGCTAGCCAAAAGATGCTATTTATTTGACTATGCATCCAATGCCCTTAGGTGGCCCTACATAATTCAACCCCCTAACGGGTTTGTTGAATAATGGTAAAGTCATTATTGGGAACTACTTCTTCTATGGACTTTTAAATCTTTTTCCTATCATTCCTCAGATCCAAATTTTCTTAAGTTATAGTTTACTTATTTTCCCTTATACTTGAGTATGGTAATATGTTTTTAGATAAATTTTCAAAGAATTGAGTCAATTTCAATTCATTCAGTCAAATCTATTTCGACCTTAAACATTAGCCTCTTTATGTCCGATGTGCATGACTTTAAACTGCCCACAAAAGACAAAGGAACTCTGAATAAAAGTCAATTTCCAGCTCACTAAACATACATTTTGTATGATTTAGGTAATATTGATGAATTAAAATTCTCAAAGTTTGTAGGGTTATTATCACTAATCCTAGTAAAAATCAAACTATGCTTACTAGGCCCATTGGCTTAGGTAAAATTTAAAGTAGGTAGCAGGATAATACGAGCACAAGTGATTGAAGATGAAAGCATTCTTCCCATTTGATGCACAATAATTAGAGGGACATCCACAGATTGGAGCCTCTTCTCTTTTTCAGGAAATTACAAAAGACTGTCAACATAAGTCTTCAATTGATGAACCGCATCCCGAGCTTCATTAGCAACTACTTGAAGCTCATGCACTCGACCAACATCACTCTTTTCAGCCTGATGGAGTGCTTTCTTGGCATCCTCAATGGTCTTCATACAATTCGTTTGAACTCCCTTCAGTGAATTATTGAGTTCATCAATTTACTTAGTAACATCATCTAACTGTTGACGAAGGTGAATCTTCTGGACGACTTTTTCTTTGATCTTATGCTTCAGCTCCTTCATCTTGGCAGCATAGTCAGCCTCATCTCGGGATACCGCAGCCTCAAATTCGCTGATTTTTATTGACAGTTTCACGCTGGTAAGATCTTCGTGAAACTTTTTCTCCTACTCCCTCCTGAAGATGACTTGTTTCACTACGGTATGGATCTCTTGGTATCCAAAACCACCATGTCCTAGCGTGATAAACTGGGACAAAAATCGAGGGATCTTCGATGATAGCTCTTCTAAAGGCACCTTAGATATGATTTTCCATATGTTGTTCCATGCCTTGCGTCGTGAGGAGGTGAGCACCTTAAGCATCTCTGGGTCTGATTCAACATCATCATCACAGGGTGGCATGAAATCTGGGATTAATGCACTTTAGGAAGTGCCCTATTCTGCTTCTTTCCCCTGGCCCTGGTTGCTTCACCTTCTACTGCTATTTAGGCAGAAGTTGAGACATCACCTCCAGTTCTATCCATTAAAGTTGATAGCCCTGTTTGATCAATTAAAAGTATGGTTAGTTTCATAGAATAATGTAAGTTGGCTGTCTATCTTGAAAACTCACTCCAATCATTACCTAACAGTAGATCAGCAGCTTTAGAATACTCCTCCCCATCCTTCCCAATTTCCAAAGGATCTTCAAGATGGGTCTCATGAGGGATTACTGGGTTTAGCTCCACTTGAGCTAATGTTTCTGCAATGGTAGGGTTGACATCAAGGTCCAGACCCTCTTCAGGCATTGGTAGTTCAGCAGCTTCTATGGATGGAACTGAATATTATTTTCAATCATGATTAGAAGTGTAAATTATAAGCAAATTTACTAGGCGAGGGATAATAATCACACCCAAGGTCTTCTAAATCACATGATAACTTAGCATGACCATAAAATTCTTCGAAATACATGACACAATTCATCATTTCATCCAATGATATTTCAGAATCTAGGTTAGTCTCACCGGTGGGAGCATTTGATGGGTCCTCTTCATGACCCTCATTCTACGGCCCCTGACCCTAGACAACTTCTTTAGGAAGGATGGAAGATTCAGTTGCTGCAGCCACCAATGATTCTGGTGCAGGTTCTTCTCTACTCGTAGCAGCAGCAGGAGAAGTACTGTGAATAGATGTTGGATCTTTTTCAGAAGTAGCAAAGTCATCCTGAATTTGCGTTTGTTCCACAGCACCCTCTGTAGTACTTAATGGAGGATCAGTCGTTTCCCTCAGAGGGGAAATTGAAGAATCCCCTACAATCCCAAGGAAAGTGAGCAATCTTTTTCATGGTTTAAAATTCATTATTATCCGAAGAAATTACCACTAATGATAAAGGGTTTAGCACTAGACTTCCTCCTTTGTTGGCTTTGTCCCTTTGGCTTTTTAGGATTATCTTCAGTCTCCCTTATTGGAACTTGAATTGGAAAATGGAAGGCTATGTCCAATGCCTCATTCATGTCCTTCTGGCCTGGAGATATCTCGCCCAGTTCGCAAGGAGAATCAGCAGCAACCCTGATGGCAGTACCACCAGGGCTATACCATGGTGAAGGAACCTCAGTTCCTTTCTTTGCAAGCTTCAAGATGAAAAAAACATTTTCTTTATGTAAAATTGCTTCTACTGGAATCAAGTTTCAAAGCAATTAAGGAAAGAAAACTTACATCTTCAGGAGCCACATAATCATGCCACTTCACATATCCAGAACCACCAGTCCCCTCAGTGGCACCACGATCAATCATTTCCTTCACCTGCCTGGTGACAGGAACAGACTCATCAATGGAATATATGAGCATTTCCAGCTCTCTGATGTAATCCCACACTTCATTGGGGTTTTCCTAATATTGGATATCTATAGAATCCAGAAGATTCCTTATTCCAGGATGTTGTAGGCCCTCACACAAATCCAGCTAGGCAGTCTCAGTGCCACAGTATAAACTCTGCCATGTCTGGACAGCCTCTGGTCTTAGATATGAAGGATATGAGGAAGGTTCTACAATCTTTGACTTCAATTTCTTCCCGGATCCTGCAACTACAGATAATGAATAAGAAAGTAAGACTTATTACTTTATAAAGTATTAGTGATTAAATTACCACAATGAAGTAACTCACAAGTAGATGATGGAGTAGGTCTCTTGATTCTAATCGGAGGATTATATCGGGCACGAGGCTGCATTTCCACTTGTTGTGCCTCATCATCCCCATCATGGGAATCTGGTGAATCAGTCGTAGAGGAGGTATCTGGCGAATCAACTTCAGGTGGGGAAACATCACCTTAATGAGGAAGGTTTTCTTTATCTACAGTTCTCTTCCTTTTCCCCACCTGATAAACTGGGTGATTCAGCACCCCTTTGGGGTATGATGCTATCTAGTGCTCGGCATACCAAGTAGTTAGGCTATATGCCACTTTTTCAACTGGAGGATCAAATACCGCCCCAGTCCTCTCCCTTGACGTCAACAACCATAGTTGCCGAGCAACCATCGGATGTTTCTCTAACCTGACATGTACTGGAGGAGATACAGGAATATGTTTCAGACACTTGAATTGACGTGAAAATCTATATGGAGTATAGGCCTCACATATAATTTCTCCATCAATCCTGGCAACTAGCACACCATCTCTACAAGCTAGCATGTGTGCCCTAAGATCCAAATGGGTTGTTCCATCATCAACAAACCACCCGATTGGCGGATTTCCATATGGAAAGAAATTTAATTCCTTAAGTATTCTCAGCCTCACATCCATGTCATAGGAATTAACATCTAATGGAGAAACTCCAGAAAATTCTTGCACTGACCGCTTAAAAGAACTTCCAAGAATTTGTAATCCATTATGTACATTGGAAGTCCTGAAATGAGTGGTGATCCATCCCCATAAAACATAGAATGGTCCCACTATTCTTGAAGGAGATTTACCCATGAATACATGAAATAAACTCCTATGAATATTTTCTAAAATGGGGGTATCCAACCCAACCATTTTTCCCTCAGCCAACTTTTCCACAATGACGAAGGTCCCTCGCCTGACGCCTCGCTTCGAATCCCTGACTGGTAAGAGACAAATGCTGAGCCACAAATCCAAGAAGCCCACCAGACGAGTCTTCTTTAGGATCCTTTTATTCACCTAATATCCCCATTTCACAAACTATCCTGCTTCTAGAGTTGGAAAGAATGTGCCAGGAGCACCCCACTTCTCGGGTTTTGGGCAGGTGGTAGGACAAGTGGGCCTCTTATCCTTGGATTACTTTTTCTTAGATCCTTTCTCCTTTAGCTCCTTCTCCATTGGCTCCTTCTATTTCATCTCAATAAGAAATATATTCATCCACTCCTCTGGATGAATATCCTTTCTAGAACGAGTTAATGAGGTCTCTGAACTCTTGAGCCTATGGAAGATCTTAAAGAATTCCCAAGCTAAAGCAACAGTCTTTTCTGAATCATTCCATTTCACCTTGGGAGGAACGAATTCATCATATATATCACCTAAAATTGGAGCCCCTGAGATCTTTAGACATCTCATAGACTGATTCATACTTCTCTATGATTCAGATGGAAAGAATTAGTTTCTGGGCCCTAGTGGCTGAGTATCTCTGGCACCTAGTTATCATTTCTATAAACATATGTTTGACCAAACCAAACAGCTTCATATATCGCAACTCCTTTTAGATCCTCGACAAACTCTGCACAGGTTTTTCGCAGCAAGTATGCCCACATCCAAGTTGGCTTCACACCTCCCCTAGGACGAAAGTCCTGTTTCTTCCAGCCTTTGGATTGATCCATCTGAGAATTTCGGAATATTGAAGGATGAAAATGTGGTTGTAGCTCAGGCTTATGAGGTTTCAGATCTGGAGTACAAGGACTTTGATGCATCATGTGGGCCTTCTCCACTATTCCAGCATTTATAAATACTCCTCCACATGAGATATTTGATGAAGCAATGTTGGTATAATTCTGAAACCATGAAAATGGGAGATAGTTCTTTGCATTTGGAATAGTAACTTCTCGCAGATGACCATTGCCATACAATAAAAAATAAATGGTTTGGGGGAAGTCGTGATGATATTTCATCAAATAATTATCCAAATCCGGAAGAGTGCTACTTTGGACGGTATAATAATCATGTCCAATGATGTACATCATATCATCAATCTGCTTGCTAGCCAGTTCATCAGCTATTCTGGTTCTAAGATCCATTGATTCTGCAAAAAAGTTGAATAAATTAACTTTTAAGTAAGTTGATTTTTTTCATAAAATTTGTGAAGGAATTTCAGAAAAATGGAAAAGGCATTAAGGCGCACAAGTATAAACTTTGTGTGCAATTATGGATGTGTCGCGCAAGTGTTAAATTTCCGCGTATGTTTTTGGCACGAAAGTATCACCGCACAAGTCCTATTACCTTGAAAAAAACACGACAACGAAGAAACAATGGAAAATGAGAAACTTGCGCGGTGAAAGGGACCTGTGCGGTGAGAGCTCAAAAATCCGGAAATCGGATTCTATGCATAGAAAATGACCGCATATTTATAGGACAGGCTGCCCACCTGCACACCTACAGCTAGCACGCTCCATCCAGGGTGGTCGAGCTGTGCGCGACTGGAACCTGAGCGACTCTCACCTACGCACCTCGCACCTGCGTGCCTCTTTCCCTTTGGTTTTCTTATTTTCCTCAAAGTCACACCCTTATTCTTTCAGATCCAACTCTAAGGGGGGAGTTTTGATGATGCTCCTTTTTTTCACATTGTCTAAAAGAATGGAAAGGGTAATAACTTAGCACAAATTGATTCATCCTTTGATGAAAACATCAAAAATAAACAAAGGCATGAACAAGGCTTCGAATGCACAAGGGTCTCGCATGTTCTGTCATTGTCGCGCAAGTATACTTGGGCGCCACCTAAGGATCGCGCAAATGAATTGCGCGCCCTAAAGGATAACCACATGGGGTCTTCTCTAGCCTATAAATAAACCCTATGGGCCCCCCATTTGGGGGAGGATTTTTTCTAGAATTCAGATACAGAGCTCTGAACACCCAAGTCTCTTCTTCAGGTCATCCGAACACTTCTAAGGTAATTCATTACCTAGAATTGAAGGTCTAAACAAGAGGAGTAAGGTCTATGTATTATAATTTACTAACACTTGTGCACCTAAGGTGTTTTACCCGTAAGGGATATGAACATACTTGCGCGTCGCCCTACTTCTTCACCAAAACTTGTGCGCCACTCTTCTGGATGTACCTCAGGATAATTCTAAAGGGTTTGGACAAGGATCGCCCAAGTGTCACCATACTGGTTAACAATCACGCAAGTACCCATGTGTCGCGCAGGTATACCTACGCGACCAGGACTAGCACGCCCACACAATACCTGCACGCATGCCAGGACTTGAACGCCCCTGCCTTTTTTGGGTTCCCTTCTTTCCCATTTAACCTCTCTTATACCATTCCACCTCTATTATTCAAGATACAATCTTCATGAAATCCTTCAAAGCATTTTATGGAATGTTTTCATGATTAACTTCCTTATTTGAAAAGAATTCTTTGGAATATCTCTCAAAACCTAGTGATTTACTCATCTTTATGTCACTAAAGATTGAGATTTCCTTCATTCAACCTTATCCTTAAAGATGAGAGAACTCTTTAACCTGGGCCTCCTTTTTGGGAATAATCCCCAGTTATAATTCTAAAATCTGGGCATCCTCCTTAGGAGTTATCCCCATGTCCTCTTTAACCTGGGCCTCCTTTTTAGGAGTAATCCCCAGTCATAATTCCCATTAATTATGGGCATCCTCCTCAAGAAGAAGCCCCATTCATAAATTTCTTAAATATGGGCATCCTCCTTAGGAGTAAGTCCCAACCATAATTCTATTAACATGGGCTTCCTTATCAGGAGTAAGCCCTAGTCTCAAATATGGGCATCCTCCTTAGGAGTAAGCCCCATGTCCCTTAACCTGGGCCTCATTCTCAGGATTAATCCCCAGTCTTTATTTCTCTTAACCAGTCCTAATTTACTTTTTGATCTGGGTCTCCTTATCAGGAGTAAAACCCAATCATAAGTCCCCTCCTAATTTGGGACTCCTTTTCAGTAGTAAACCCCAAATTAGAGTATCCAAATCTTTATAAAGTACAGATACCTTTATGGACCCTATTCCAGGATTTCTTCCCTGAAGTAAATCCTAATCTTCATCTATTTGGGAAGTCATACATACATAAGCCCCACATCATTTCTTATGACTGCATCTTTCATGGAACAATTGTCTGGTTTTACCAATACCTCTTTTTTCTCACAATGAGCATGACTCACATGATCATAGAGTGTAAAAGTAATTATGACATATTTTCTTTAAGCCATCAATCATAAACATCATATTCCCTTACTCGAAATACGTGGGTCTTGATTCCTTTTCCAAAACAAATGATATGTAGGTAGTCCATCTGCGGGTACGATCCTAACTCTGAAATAATCCATGTCCTTCTGAATGAAAATAAACTTCATGTGCCCCACTGAGTGTCTTTAAAACCACTATGATCATCATAATGACCAATAGACTTTTTATGTATTAAAGGATACCATTGAATAAGAATCTCTAAACAAATATAGATGATTCTCTATCAATGAAGAACCTGGAATACATATAAAAGATTCTCTAAATGTCCTATATATCATTCATTAATTGTCATATCTAAAGGAAAGCTCATTTTATACTTGGTAATGTACTATGGATTCATGAACATAACATAAATCTATAAAGAGAGTCCCAAATTAGACAATAATTCCCCTAAAAAATGTGTTTGAGTCCGACCTCCCATCCTCTCGACCAATGAAAATTCCTAAGCCTTATCAGTCTACAACTAATGAGCGCCTACCTTTGAAAAGTAGGTTCAAATGGATATGGAATCATTAAATGTTTCCGGTTCTACGAAAAAACATGTTAGAAACAGATTGGAATGTTTGAATCTTAAATCAATGAGATCATCCCCCATTCCAGAGGGAAACAGCTGGGTTGGATCGTACCCGAAATCCAACTGGGCCCCTGGAACGGTAGTACAAATATCTCTCAGACCGGACATCTATTTGATGAACCGTCAGCGGAATTGGTAATCACGTTGAGAAACGGTTCATTGAGTATACCCCATGAGAGCTCGGGGTACATTTGAGATACAGCCGGGTTGGTTCGTACACGAAACCAACCGGGCCCCCAGGACTAAAAGGCTAATAACTCACAGACTGGACGTCCGATTGACGCGCCGTTTATTACGTTGAGACCCCTATTATGAGGCGGTCCTTTGAGATACTTCCACGTGAGTTTACGTGAGACTTGGAAGTATCGACCAATAGCTTGTGGAGCGGACCCTCATAGAGACGTGCGTATGGAGTACGCAGACCTTGTAGTTGGATGAGACCTGATGACTGCTTGTCTGATTCGAGTCGACGTGACTTGTATAGCCCAGTGGGGAGCACTACTGTGTTTGGGTGGTAGACCCACGACGAGGAGCACTACTGTGTTTGGGTGGCAGACCCGCGGTACTCGATAGAAGGAGTACCTCTGTAGGCTATGAGGGGGAGCACTACTTTGTGAGGTGGAAGACCCATGGAGGGGAGCACTACTGTGTTTAGGGGGCAGACCCGCGATGCTCGACAGGAGGAGTACCCCAACAATCTAAGGTTAGTGAGTTGCACCTCGGAGATGTGACAAGATCACTGTATCGTCAGAGGAGGAGCTCTATAGTAGTTGTGGTTTTGATATCATTAATGAAAATCCTGGTTTGAGTTGAATCAATGACCTTTGTGTTTTCCTCATGATTGAGATGGGTTACTTGAATACTTAGGTATATGTATAAGAATATAACTAAGTAATGGTTATATATTGAGATGTTTCTTTGTGGTTTATCCTTGTTGGATTTAGTGAGACCTTTAAGGTCTCAGGGTCCCTACTGAGTATCGTTACACTCACCCCTGCATGGGCTATGCCTGCACCTCATTGTGTTGGATGCAGACGACGAACAACGCTGACAGAAGCCAAGTGTACGAGGACGGGATGGTACATGGAGGTGGACCTCATGACTAGTTGGTACGCGGAGGAGGTTGATAGATGAGGGCACTGAGGAGGATTTATGTGCATACCCTTCATGTAGGATCTATGGTGGACGATCTAGGAGATGCACTATCTGTACCTACCCTTCAGGTAGTATCCGTGGTGGACGATCTAGAAGCTGCTTGTCACCTTCCAGCTGTTTTGTCTTTTAACTTGTACATTATAGTTGGGCTTGTAATTCCAGCCCCTTACTTTCAGCACTACTTTTTTTCAGCTTTACTTAGTGTTTCTCTTCTTCTTGTACACTGGTTGTGTTTGTTTATGTTTCATAATGGCAATTCCTTCCCTCTTATAGGGATTTACGCATTGGTGCTAGTCGCCAGAGAGTGGCCTATGGAAGGTGGGCTTGGGGTAGTCATGGCATGGGCCCCAAGGACGGGTCGTGACAAATTCATATCAAAGGAGTTGGTTCTACTACAGAACTTAGGACTCTGATATTTTCTTCCTATGAAGCAATAGTCTTAAGGGTACTATGTGTGGTCTTTAGTTCAGGGAGTCTAGTGTTGGTGCAGGCGGGCGACATAGCCATACACAATGACCCTGACTTCCGATTTCTGACTCATTGCACGAAAAAATTGATTGCGTGTGTGTTTTCACAAGTTTCTTTTAAATAAGCTCAAACCAGGTCAGCTCACCAGGTATAGTCGTTTGACCGTGTCACTTCTGTTTCTTTCAGGATGTCTTCACCAAGTCAGTCAGCAAGGGTACCGAGTGGAGAGCGCAATGATTGCCCACCGAGCAGCGAGGCCTCAGTATAAAGCCCTCTTCTAGTTGAGACACCAGTGGAGAGTGCATGCCGCATGAGCTCGTTGCACGAGTTCCAGCGACAAAGGCCTCCGACGTTTCGAGGCGAGTCGGATTTTCAGACGGCTGGGCACTGACTGGAGTTTGTAGCACAAGATTTCCACATAGCAGGGACACCCGCAGAGTTTATAATGTACCAAGCTGTTATTCTCTTTCAGGGGGCAGCTGAGAGGTGGTGGAGCCACATGTTCTAGTTTTGCAACAAAAAGAACTTCACCTGGGAAGACATCGTGACCTTCTTCAGGGTGGAGTTTATACCAATGAATCGACACTCCAAGCGTGCTCAGGAGCTGCTGCCCTTGCCATAGGGTTTTCTGACTGTATCAAAGTCTTATGCAGCCGGAAGTAGACAGATGACACAGAAGTCCAAGCGGACTAGGCCGACATGTGGGAGAACTTGGAGTACAGGATCTGTAGTGCGGGGAAATCAGGGTGGAGTCAGATCCAGGTATACCATGAATGGAAAATGTTTTTCCTACAGCGGGCTTGGTCACATGGAATGTGACTGTCCGACACCCCGCACAGTTGATCAACATGCATTGAAGGAGCCACAGATATAGAAGCAGCAGTGGGAGCTTGAGCAACAACTGAGTGGTGAACAAGGCAGTGGAGCTCCAGAAGCAGGTGGATAAGAGCGAGACTAGTTTAGGGCATGGAGGCCTTGTTCTTGGTGCTTCTAGTTTCTGTGATGTTGTTGTTTGTAGTTTTTGTGTGTATTTATACTTGAGCGTCAGCAATAAAAGACACTTATAGTTGTGACGTTTACTTTCCTGCCCTTTTTGTGTGGTTGATACGAAGAGGTTTCGGTTAAAACTGATGACTTGACCCTCACTTGTGAGTTTTCTTCTGGAGGAGACCCAGTAACCACACACTGATGCTGACAGTGTGACTTAACCCTTGTAGACGAGAGTAATGGTTGGATCTCTTGGTATTAGCATCAAGGCCTTACGATGTCATTCAAGATAGGAATTGTACCATTCATGTAAGGATTGATTGTATTAGGCAAAGAACGTGGTTCATCCAGGCGATGAGACCAGATTTCTCTTTTTGGAAGAGGAGAAATATCATCAGCTCTTTGGTAGAATGTAGAAAATGAATGGTGGAGATGAGTTCTTACTTTTGGATAGTCTCAACCATTGTTCGTTGAGAGAAGGATTTACGGTTCTATCAAACTCAATAATATCAGGTGTATCTTCTCTCAGAAGGACCTGAACCTGAGAAAACAGTGATGGCTTGATTTCCTCTAGGACTATGACTTTGATATAGATTATACTCTTGGGGAGGGGAACCTTGTAGCAGATTCTCTTACTAGGAGATCAGGCATTCATCTGTTAGGGGTTTCAAGACACCAACTGGACGCGTTTCAGATATCCTTTGTGGATAGTGATGGAGTCAGCACGTGTAAAACTAGAGATGGTTCAGGCTATGACGGAGAAGGTGCAGATCATCCAAGAGTGGATAAAGACTGCACAGAGCGGATAGAAGTCCTATTCTATTATGAGACGAGACCACCGGAGTTCGAGGATGGAGACCACATCTTCTTACGGGTCTCACCTCGACAGGTAATATAGAGATTTGGAAGGGGTGGCAAGTTATCTTTGTGTGTCATAGGACCTTTTTCAAGTCCCCAGCAGCGTAGGTGAGGTGGTTTACCACCTGGCCTTTCCACCTCAGATGCACCGAGTGCATGACGTCATCCACAAATCTCAGCTGAGGAGATGTGTGCATGACCTATCCATCATCATCGACCACGTGGAGCTGGACATCGATGACGGGGCGACCTTCACGGGATTCTAGTAGAGGATGAGGATCGACATGAGAAGGTCCTACAAGGATGGTCGATTCCTCTTATGCGCTTTCGTTGGAAGCACGAGAACCTCCAGAAGAGCACATGGGAGCGGGAGGCTCAAATTCATGCTCGATACCTCCTTTAGTTTCCCTAGTTTTTTTAGCTTTACGGGGACGTAAAGCCTTGAGGTGGGAGTAATGTAAAGACCCGGAAATTTCAAGGAATTTTTTTTTCATAATTTCTTTTAAATTTTACGAGTTTGTGGCTTCTGATGGAACTTGATTCCGAGGCCCAGTGTTCCCGGAATAAATTTATGATTTTTAGCTCAGTTACGTTTAGTAAATAAATGAACAAGTTTTTCTATCATTTGAACCAGTGATCAGAATTGAAATATGAGGGCATCGTTGAACTCGCAGCGTGAGTTTTTTCTTAAGAATACTTTCACCTCGATGATAGATGATCGACTATGAAATTTAGTTTTGGGGGGTTTTACATGGTTTAATAAAATAAAATAAGTGAACAATTTATTTTATTTTGTTAAACACCTACTGTGTGGATAAAGTGGTTAGAAGCTCCACTAGGGAGTTGGTGGTGGGATTGCCACACCCTAACCCCCATGAGAGGTTATGGTGGTGGGGCCCACTGAGATCCAACCTACCATGTGAGGATGATTGTGGTGGAAACCACAAGAGGCCACCCAATAATGGGGGGGGGGGGATCATAACTCCTTGACTCCCCCTCATTTATGAGGGAGAGCCTCTAGGATTAAATTCACCCTCTTAATTTAGGAGGATGAAACATCCCTTTTTAATGTGGAGACCACCAAAGCATTAACCACCCCCCTTTTCCCTTTTATGTTTAATTAATGGTGGGTCCTTCCAGGAAATATCCTCCCTTTCGATGATATTCTTTTGTGGGGACCACCCGGGATAATACCCCCCTTGTTGACTTCCTCCCCATTTTAATATGCCACCGTAGTGGATTAATTGGGTGGAGCCCTCTATCATCAATCCTCCATTTATGACTTGTGTGCCAACATCAAACTCTCCCACTCCTATATAAAGGAGGCTTGGGGAAGGCGTTCCAGACGACTTCTTCATGCGGAGGAACACTAGCAGCGAAGCACAACGCCCAACACTTGGAGAGTTTTCCTCTTCCTCAAACGAAGAACAAAAAATGAAGAACACTGACGCCACCCTCACCTCCTTATTTCCTGACGTTGACGGAACAACGCCTGTCTTCCGCGATGCCAGACTTCCATGACTCACCATTGTTTAACGTCGTTTTACGAGTTAGGGGTTGTTGTGTTTAAGTTTTAATATTGTCTTCATCGTTCATAAATTCTTGAGTTCCGTTTGGCTGCTTCATACCATCATGATGATGAATGGTTTGGACCGCAGGAACACGGTCCGACCCTTCCCCTTCCATTTACTGTTTATGGATGAAGGAGGTGGACTGCGAAGAACCGTCTGACGATGGGCCAACCACAAGCGGATCGTCAGCGCATGATTTCCAGGTCGCCGTAAAGGCGCGACACCAACGTACCGTGCAGAGTAAAGGTGGGCCGCGGCCTGGTCGGTCCGAGGCGGAGGGGCGCGTCGCCATAACCCCGCACCAGAGCTTCAAGGGGGCCGTGGCTGGGGCGGGCCAAGGGGATGGAGTGCGGTGCAATCGCGTCACGCTGGTCGAACAAGGTCGCGGCCTAAGGCCGCGGCAGACCGGGATGGGCGACCGGCTGTGCCGGCTTCCGGTGCCATCAAGAGGCGGGACCCGAGTGGGGTCCTGTGGTTACCAAGGGCCGTCCTTAATGGCCGGCCATTTCCGAAGAACCGGGGGGTGTAACCCCCTAGTCGCCCAGCCACGCGGCCAACCACGTGGGTCACGTGGACCGAACCACGTCGGCCGGGTCGGGCCGCCAGCGCTGTGCCGGGCCGCCAGCGCCGGGACGGGCGGCGCTGGGCTGCGCCAGCTGGGCCAGGCTGTGCCTAACAGGTCCGGACCCGGACCTGGGCTGGGTCGACCTAGTTCGGGTCAACCTAGGGGGTGTTGGGCCTGATCGGACGAGGCCCAGACCCCCTATTTTCGGACCGTTTTCGGTTAAACGGGCATATCATGAGCTACGGACCTTCGATCGATGCACCGCCAGTTGCGTAGGATTCCTTGGATCGAGGAGGTAGTTTAGGTATATTAAACGCAAGGTTTTAGCAAAGTTTGGGTATGGCCAGGTTGGTTCTAATTCGAATCCAACGGGGCCCTCGGAGCGGAAACGCCTATAACTTGAGGACCGGACGTCCGATTGACGTGTCGTCAACTATGTTGGATTCCTCTTGATGAGACAGTTCTTTTTTCATACTTCACCTAATGTTTGGACGTAGTTGGAGTAAGGCCGGGTTTGATCGTACCCGAAATCAAACTGGGCCCCGGGAACGATTATACAAATATCTCTCAGACCAGACGTCTGTTTGACGAACCGTCAGCAGCGTTGGGAAACACGTTGAGAAAAGGTTCCTTGAATATACCCCATTAGAGTTCCATGTACAGTTGAGATACATCTTGGTTAGTTCATACATGAAACCAACTGGGCCCCTCGGGACTAAAAGGATAATAACTCACAGACCAGGAATCTGATTGACGCGCCTTCTATTGCATTAACACCCCTATGACGAGGGGGTCGTCTCAGATACTTAAACATGAGTATATGTGACACTTGGATGTATCGACTAGTAGCTCCTGGAGCCGACCCTTATGGAGACGAGCGTACGGACTACGAAGACCTTGTAGCTGGCTAATACTTGATGAATACTTGTCCGATTCAAGTCAGAGTGACTTGTATATCCCAGGGGGGAGTACTACTATGCTTGGGTGGCAGACCCACGATGAGGAACACTTCTTGTGTTTGGGTGGCAGACCCGCAGTACTCGACAGAAGGAGTTCCTAGGTAGGCTATGAGGGGGAACACTACTTTGTGAGATGTCATACCCATGGTGGGGAGCACTACTGTGTTTGGGTGGTAGACCCGCGGTGCATGAGAGGAGGAGTACATCACCTGTCTAAGGATAGTGAACAACACATCGGAGTTGTGACAGGATCACTGTACTTGTCAGAGGAGGATCTCTTCCGTAGTTGTGGTTTCGATATCATTAATGAAAATCCAGGTTTGAGCTGAGTCAATAACCTTTGTGTTTTCCTCATGATTAAGATGACTTACATGATAACTTAGGTATATGTATGGGAATATACCTAAGTAAAGGTTATCTATTGAGATCGTTTTTTCTGGTTTATCCTTGTTGGATTTAGTGAGAACTTGTAAGTATCAGGGTCCCTACTGAGTATCAATATACTCACCCCTACATGAGCTATGCCCGCACCTCATTGTATTGGATGCAGATGACGGACATCACTGACGGTGGCCGAGTGTACAAGGACGGGACGGTACGTGGAGGTGGACCTCACGACTAGTCAGTACCCGGAGGAGGTTGATGGACAAGGGAACTAAGGAGGTTATCTATACCTACCCTTCAGGTAGGATCCATGGTGGATGATCCAGGAGCTTCTTCTCACCTTCCAACTGTTTTGTCTTTTACCTTGTACTTTATAGTTGGGATTGTATTTCCGGCCCCTTACTTTCAACACTTGTTTTGTTTTCAGTTTTACTTAGTGTTGTTCTTCCTATTGTACTCTGGTTGTTTTTATTTATGTTTCATAATGGAAATGAATTCCCTCTTATCAGGATTTACGCCTTTGGTGCTAGTCGCTAGCCCCTAGCCTATTGAAGGCGGTCTTGGGGTAGTCACAGCATGGGTCCCGAGGACGGGTCGTGACATTCCACTTTAGTATTATAGAGATATGGTTTTATTGTGCAAAATAAAAAAACCAACACTTTATGGAAACAAATATCATTTAAAAATTCAATGTCATTACTCTAGGGGGAAACCCATGGTAGGGATAATAGGATATAATAGTTTTTAAAAAGATAATTAAATGATTAAGTCTCTTTAAATGCTTAAAACATAGTTTCATTTCAAATAGAGGCACAAAATAACAAATAAATGTTTTCAGGTCTTTTCACGACATGTAAATGTTAAGGGTACAGAGAAATTAAATATTGGGCTTTACATGCCGTGTATATCATACATGGAGTGTAACTATCATGACTGATATAAAATTTTATGAACCCTAGGTTCATGACCATCACCCCTCCCTCTTTATCCTATCCCTCCCACAACTCCTCCATCACCAGAGGTTGCTTCCCCCTTTTGCCTACATTGTCGCCAAAAACCATTTTATCCTACACCCTCCTCATCTAAGTCCATATTCATCATGTACTTCCTATTCCTATTTCACTCTATTATATATCACTGATATCATAACATTCTACACCTATCCTTCCAAATGCACACCTGAGTATGATGAGATGCCTCCAACTCCCAAGAGGCTAACAAAACATCTTACACTTCCCCTAGAGCCTTTCAATTCCTCTTCTGCATATAAATTTAGCTATTCTTCAACCTTTGAGGAATCATTGTCTTTAACTGGTAGGTTTTAGGGTTATTCCTACGTGAAAATCACCCATTCTATCACTTCTTCTGACTTGAGCACTTTGTTAGGCCAATCCATCTTCAGGAAAAGCCTATGAGGACCAAAAACCCTAAACCTTAATGTGCTTTAGTGGATCAATATTCATCAATAGATCCTTGACCTCATTATCTAGATGAACCTCTAACCTATTACTAAGGTATGAAATGAGAACATCATGGTTATCTTCCTCAAGTTTCTAACCACCTTTGAGCTCAAAATCGGCTCCATCATATTCAGACAAGGGGAAATCCACTGGTGATCACCCTTGGTCAAATCAGTGTTAGCCTTTGGATTTACTTTTCTAACATCATCACCTCCCCATTATTCCCAAAATAATAGCATAATCCAATCAAATATGATACTAAACATTTATGGGTGAGGATATCCATAGACCCACAAAGCCTTTATGATCCTCACATGATGATGAGCACCCAGCTTCGTGGTGTTGCATTTTGGATCCATCACAAGAACATAGCTTATGTCTGGTTGGCTTGAGGTGGTGATCAGGGGTGCATGGGCTGGATTGAGGTTATTCTTATTCTCTTATCTATAGGATTCCTATCCATTAACATGGCTAGGATGTTCAGTGTGTTCTTCATGACTCGGGATGGATGACCTGAGGTATACTAATGGGGGGATAATTTATTACCCATATCGTAAGGTACATCAGTTATTTTGACGCCACTCAACCTATCACCTCCCTCAAACAAATAGAGATTAATGACCTCTGTTTATCCACAAGATGGGGCTACACATGAAGAGTTGTAGAATCTTCCGATGGGTGCCTACATATGTTGAGAATGCTAACTAGGATCCATCCCAACATATAGCTTACCCAAACCCCTTTCCCATGTCCCTACACCCAACACTACAACCCCAACCACCACCTATACCATAGCCTCTCCCATATTACCACTACAATACCACCCACTGTCACTACCCATACTCCTTATTTTACCATCACCATCACTACCCATAATGCATCTGTACCCCATCTACCCATTCATTCAAACCTCTACCTATTTCTCTAGGTCATTATAGAGAACCAGCAACAACATTGTCTCCATATACCTATTCCATACACCATCCTATCTCACATCACTACCCCTCCCCATCCAGTAGTCCCACCATCCTTCCATCAACACTAAACTATTGACCCTGCTTCTTCATCCATTCCCACACCACATCCCACCCCGATTGACATACCTCCATAGCTTACCAACCTTTCCACTTGGGAGGAGGACCTATAAAAGAAGACCACAAAGGTAAAGGGCCCCACCATTCCATCTCCATCCAAGGTACCTCTAATTGATCCTTATTTCATATACATAGACATATTATAAATCTTCACCTCACATCCACCATCCTCTACCGATCCAGCTACCAGCACCATAATATCAATTAAGGTGGTTGATCCTCTTGCCAATTAATCTATCAATGACATATATTTTTTGGGCTATTTATAGTCACCCATTCTTCATGATTGAGATCCTGATGTGAATTTTAATGACATTGCCTTTTATATCTAGTTATGTCACAGTTCCATCCTCTTTTAATATCTATTTGGGTGACCATTTTTGTACTGCTTGTATTTCATTTTAACTAATGTGTCATTGCTTATATATGGATGAGATACTATTTTTGACTACATTTATTGATTGATTATTTACATTTTAATACTGCATTACTTAAAACATTTACAACTCTACCTCTTATTCGATGGTCATTGATGTGTCTGTTAATCCATTTTTTGGAATCTTGATTGAGATCTATCAGCATATCGCTGACCTATAGAGATCGGTTTATAAGATCCTTCTTGAGATCTAGGTTACATAAGAGTCCCCTCAATAATGTTACAAGATGATTTTACTATGAAATGAGATTTATACTTGATACACAAATGATGTGGTTAATCCTTCAAAGATTCCCTACGAGCTCAGTGAAACTGCTACTAGAATCGACAAGAGGTAGAAAACCTCTGAGCAGATAGAAGACCCTGAATGAATATATTTTTAATTCTTTCTTGATAAAGATGATATTATTATAATTTTATTGAAGGTTTATCATAATTTTTTTGTCTTTAACTTAGTTCGTAGGACTTATGTTTTCCCTTTAACAGAATTCTTGATTGTAGGTCATCCCAAACATCAATGTACTCACCTTCTTGTATTTATCTAAGTTTTTTTAAATTATATGTAAATATGTTCACTAACCCATTTTTCTACTTCCATATTGTTTCAACCATGTGGAATAACTTTTTAATATGTTTAGGTATTTTTTTTCAAAAAATATTTATAGATATCCAAAATTTAAATTACAATCCATCATGTTTTCCCATGACATGATATTCAATACAGGGAGCTCTCAATATGCTAATTTCAATATCAAATTATCATTTTATTTTTGTCTATGGGTTACTTACTTTCTCTCTTACTATGATTTTTAGAACAAAGCATACACTGTTTAATTTTGAGTGTGGGGGAGTCTTTCTTGAGCATTATTTTTGATACACTTGATTACTACCTGTTTTCACATATCTAGGAGACATGTTTCATTGAAATATTGATTTGAACCTCAAATATCTCAATTGTAATTTAAATAAAATACATATTTACGATGGAAAATATTGAAATCCATGTCCCATTTTTTTTGATTATTACTGTGACTGCAAATTTGAGTAATTTAATTCTAATTTTAGACTCTTGAAATTTATCTTGATTGACTCGTTACTATTTTTTACACACCAAGTGATTTCCAGTTATTTTTTCCTACTCCCATTCCTGAGAGGATTCTAGACATACACTATCATATTATTTTATGAGTGCATTTATTCATTGATACATGGGACATGTAATCCTATCATAACATTCATTGAGATCATATTGAAACTATGATTAAAAAAATAATCTTTTAAAATGATCGAGTAAATCTTTGTGAGACACTTTTTCTGGAGACCCACCTATATATATTGATTTCATTATCCTAGATGGAGTTTTTTCAAGTCTATTATCTCTTCCTTCCCTACTCATGGTAATATTAATGATTGTATTTTGGAAAAGTGTGGGGAATTTTATTTCTAAGTGATACATGGGATGTTTATACTGAGGAGACACATGACAAAACATTAACAAGGTTTATATTATATGGTTCATGATTAATTTTTGAATTTTATATATATTCCATATTCCTTTTGAAAAAGAAATATAATTAACGATATTAGGTTGTGTATTAAGAAGGTAAAAAACTACCATCACTGGACCAATGAATCCAGTGAAGGATCATATCTGGTTAGGTGATGGATGTGACAACTATCCTAGACATGATTTTTAAAAAATAAATAAAAATCATAATAATGATATATGGTACATTTTTGATACTTACTTGATATACTCATGGAATCACTTTAAGCTATTGGAGAATAGAAGTTTTTTTCATGGAGGAGTTATTTCACTAAACTATACAAGATTTTCATTCATTATACATTATAACTTTTCCACTTCTTTGAGATTGAATTTTTTTCACTTTTCCACCTTTCCTCAGCCTCACAGTCATTAGAACCTTATTGAGGAAGCTCTTATGATTGATATTTTATTTTCTTTATGAAGTAGAGATGATAGAACCAATTCAAGTCTGTGGTTAGGAACATATAATCAAGGTATGATTATAAATCCTATTTTATTCTACCTTGAGTGATGAGAGAAATGTTTTTGTGAGGAAAATTGAAAAATGGGAATAACATCTAGGGAATACTTTTGAAGTTTTAATTAAAGGGATGAAGAATTTGAATAAAGAACATGAAAATGAGGAATGACTAGTTTTCTATATAGGATTGATTTTGGAGGACTAACATTTTCTTTACACTGTGTTTTTAATGCTTGTTTTTCGCATTAAAATATGTTTCCTTTGGTATACCTATTGAGATGATTTTTTCTTGAGTATATGAAATGGTTCAATTGTAGGGGAATTTGATAGGCCACATTTATATCCACATTTTAAATGAATTTATTTAAATATTATTTATTTTTTATTCAATAATTAATAGGGTTTTGGATTTATTTGATAGGAATTATGAATTTTGGATGTAAAGGAAGAAATGATGAAAAAAGAGACATGATTTAAACATCATGTATAGTGTTCACAATGTGTATCTATCAATCACAGCATGCCTGAAGATCCAAATTCCAAATTGTGAGGGATTACATAATGTGAATACATGATACAATTTCTATATAGATTACATACTGTGTGATTTTAAAAATCAGAATCCAACTAAATGCGAGTTAGATACACAACATGAAAAATGTACACAACGTGTGATGTTCTATATCCAACAATGTCAATGATACAAATAAATTTTCTAGAGGAGATTATGTATTTAAAGTAAATAAAATGAATCATGCTTAAACATCATGTAAAATTGAAAACTAAATAACATAAATACAATACTTTACATGAAGGATTTACATGTCATTCACTTTTTGAACCTAAATATTTCTTTTAATTCCCACCACATGAGGTGCTTCAAAGACCTACATTTTTCTTGCATTTAATTATTATATTTTCATATATTTCTCATTTTAACATAGTTTTAATTCATTCATTTAAATTATTTATCAAATCATTTTGATTTTTTGGAATTCTACATACATTCTTATATTTGTTACACTTTCTTTTTATATCTTGATGATTGTTTTCATTACCAATATTCATTCTTCATTGATGCATGTTGTTCCTTCCAAATTTATTCATCCATATTAAGTGTTTGATTGGATTAACATTTCATTTAATTAGTTGTCATTATTATTTATTGTTTTAATTGTGGATATTTTGTTTCTTAATAACTTTATGATTATGTTTACAATTTTAATTATTTATTTTATTTTCATATAAAACTTTATGTGTGGATAATTTTCTTTATGTCGTGGTTTGAGAGTAGGGTTTTTTTAGTTGGATGAATCTATAAATTGGACCTTGGTAACCCTATAGCTAGTAATTTTGTTAATAAAAATTATCTGTCTCATTCCATTGCACAATAGTGACCATGGGAAGTGGATTTGAACTAACGTGACCAAATTGGAGTTGTGCTGGCTATGAAAATTAACATGTGATGCTTTCGGCCAAAGAAGATAAGTGTAATGAATCTATATTTCTACTTATACCTAGGAAACAGGATAGTTGTAGTGTGGTTAGATATAATTGGGTTGGACATAACAAATTGGTGACCCTTTTACCACTTTGTATCCTATTCCATAGAATTATCCCATGCATTATTTAGGATTATCTTATGCCTGAATGGCCCAAAGACCTTCATTTTTATTGATTTTTGATAACCCCACTTTCAAGGGATGAGGGAGAACCCTTAAAAGTCCCATTGGATCAGAGATTAAAGGGCCCATAGGCTTAGAAGGTTACATGACCCGAAGGTCTTATGGAATTCAACCAGACTATCTATAAGGAACTACCCCTCCCCATCATCTACTTCATGATAGTAGCTCTCCACCTTTGCATGGTCATTTTTCTAGGCTTATTGTGAAAGCACATGTTGTTCCTGATGGTATATTCATACCCTTTCATTCTAAAAAATCCATTTGGCTCTGATATGGTAAGTGCACCTGCTATGAATCCTCTTCTAGGGCTGCTCTTTTTTTGTAGTGTGTCTGGGGCAATTGCATGTGGGTTGAAGGCCTTGAGGTGGCCTGAGGGCCTTAAAGGTGGCCCGGAATCCCTACTAACCTAAAAGCCTAGGTGGAACTAATGCCTTAAAGACACCAAGCCTAAACCAGGGGCCCAAGGTGAATAGTTATAGCTACTAGAGTACCAAACATTAACTTCTACAGTACCCGTACAGTGTAATGTTCTGCTATAGTACCTGTACATTGTATAGTTCTACTATAGTACCACACAGTGTACAACACTACTACAATACTTCTAAAATTCCTACTATAGTACCTTGCTACAGTACTGCTACAGTACCTGGAAATATGCTTCTACCTAGTTTTTAACCTAGGATGTCTGGATGCACTTAAGGATACCTCACCAACTGGGCCTGAGGCTCATGTGCTTTAGGATTATCTTATGCCATGATCTCAAAAATTGACTATTATTCATTATTGGTAATCTAATAGAGATCCAAACTACATATTTATAGTAAAACTAAATCTAAAGAGAGAAGACGAGGAATCCTTTCAAAGGGTTTTGTTTGAATGGTATCATTCTTTCTAATGATCCGTGAGGGTTCGACCCCTCATTACTTCATTACTGCTCTCTAATCGTATGTGTAGAATGGGAACATAAATTTATAATTTGATCAATGCTTACATGTTCTCAAAGATGTATAATGGTTCATCAGTAATTCATTTTGGAGGATTCTTTCTTTTCTCAGTATAGAAAGGATCATTATGACATGCATTGTTAAAGGCACCAAGGATTCACATTCCATGCATATTCCATTCCATTAATTTGCATTTAGTTGGATACATTGCATGGGTTACCATTTATTTTTGATTATTCCTTGGTAATGATATATGCTCGTGCCACTAACATCCTCTTCATGGAATGGAATATTCATTGTTTAACATTTCAGTATCATCCAAATTTTTGTTTTCCCATATAGATTGATGGTGGAATCTTAAATAGCCAAATTAAACCCATGTAATCTATATAATCAATGTTACATGGGTTAGTATTTATCTATGATTATATGAATATCAATTTTAATATTTAAAGGTCATGAGCCTTTATAAATCAGGAAGGGTAATTCATATAATAGAGCCATCATATCTTACCCATTACCTTATAAGATAGAATGTAAGGGGAGATGGTTGTTATTAAATGAGTGTTAGTTTCAGTCTATATATTATATAGGCATTTATAAGCTGGGAATTAAAATCAATTTAATTGAACCTTGTATTATATATAAACTCCATTATGAATATAAAATTTTAAATTTTCACTTATAAAAGAAATGGTTAAATGTAAATGAGAGAGTCTATATAAATTCAAACCATTTTTTCTTTCATAAATTAAAACTAACCCTCCCTATATATTGGAACCCCTATAAATGAAAATATGAACACTTACTAATAGCTATAAATTCTATGGGGATGGTTGTTTTAGTATGTTGGGTAGTGTTCCCTTTTCTTTTTTTCCAACTTTATATAGTGACCTTATCTACTTTGGTATCTTGTTCTGAGGAAACTTCTTCTACTTTTCACTTATATGAAACTAGGAAATTATGAATTCATGTGCCAGGAGGGTGGAGAAAATTATTCTCTAGAGATGGTGAGCCCTAAGCCACTGCTGTTACCTCCATGAGTGCCACCTATGGAAACAACTGCTATTATAGAACTGGGAATAAATTCTATGTTTTAAAGGAGTTTCCCACACATGATGTTGTCTATTTGGGGTGCACTAAGTCTTGAAAATTTGTTTTCTGGCCTTACACATGGGTTCTATAAGAAGAATCCTCACATATTCATGGGGGATGACAGTCCTCAGGATACTGAGTGATGGATGGAAACCATTTTATCTATCTTTGATCATCTAGATAAACCTCCTGAGAGGAGTTTAAATCTCTCCACCAACTTGTTTCATGATTCATTTAAGCATGAATGTAATTTTATTACCTAGTTTAGTCATCATTAGGACACATTTTGGAAAGAATTTTTGACCATATTCAATGATTAATTTTACCAGAGATACCAACAGTTGACTGAGCTAGGGAATTCTTTCACATAGAGAAAAGTGTTATGCCCATCATAGACTATTCAACATGCTTCACCAATATTCAACAGTTATCATTTATTCTGTATGATTATAAAATATTGGGAGAAGGCACTTGGAGGATGGGATAAGGTATTCCATCCAAACTCAAGTGAATTTCTTCCACCTATCTACAATTTATGAGATCATGAACTAATATCTTTTCACCAATATCAACTCAAGGAAAGCTGATAGTACAAGGAATAGTGGTTCAATTTCTAGATAGAGAATTAGTTCTTCTAGTATTAGGAAGCATAACATCGAGGTATCTCATTAGAAAAGTGGTTGTTAGAGTATTCTCTAGAGTAGCATGGTTGTTTACCATCTGTGTGGATGATTGGGGAACGTGAATCTACAATATGATAGAGACACACTGGAGTGATGTATTTAAGATTGGATTGTCCATCATATAATCTTTTTCTAGTATTTTCCACATTTTTATATGGTAAGAGGATCTGAACAAACTCTACCATCCGAACTATGATTATTTACACTCTATCAGGTAGGAAGCTTGAGTAGCACAAGCCAAATGGGCCGAGGAGGATTTCATGGATTAGGTAGATAGAATTTTAATTTTTAGCACAAGAAGAGTGTGTATTCTGAGGGTAGTCGGGTTATAGCTCATGGTCATGGATTATGAAAGTTTCACCTATAGTAGTAGATACCCGGGGAGTAGAGTGTACAAGAATCTATTGTATGATGTACTATAATAGTTTCCTCTACTGTCATATATTCCTTGTTTGATATAGATTCCAAACACTTCTTTATATATGTATTTATTTTGGAATGTAGTGTTATAGAAATTATATACTTTTATGGGGTGATGACCCAAGATACACCATTGGGTGTATTGTAAGTGGGTACACTCCCACGAAAGGACTATCCCCTAGATATTAGAGGTTATCTATTATTTTGGAATTTAGTTGTCCTTGTGATAACAATATTTGATGTCATAAATTGGATTGATTAGGTCATGGCTTATCATGGCCACATGAATATTATCACATAAGTGTGACCTTCACATTACTTGATGGTGATATATATATATATATGTGTGTGTGTGTGTGTATATAAGGGTGAATGGGATGTCTAGGACAGTTGAGCTAGACCAGAGGATCATTGGCTGGGAGAAGTGACATACCAAATTTCAAAAAATTTCTTACATGATCGAACAATGATTTTGGTATATTTTCCTCTAGTGGTGGATCATTTTATGTATGTTTTCTAATGGGAACTCTCTGGAATAACTCCCAATAGAGAGGTAGATTTTATGATGAAGCTCATTCTAGGAGAATATATAGATTTTATTCCTCCATACAGGATGACACCTAATAATCTGTAATATATAAATATAAAGTTAAATGACTTATAATATAAGGTTATTATCTAAAACAATACCTATACTTGGTGTTAAAATATATTTTCCCTTAATAAGGAGGGTGGAATCCTATAACTTTCAAGGAGTATGGATGGTTTGGAAAGCCTCTAGATAATAACCAATATCCTTATCCTCGAATAGATGATCTCTTAAACTAGATATGATAAGATAGAGTGTTATTGAAGATCGAACAATGATTACGCTATCATCATGTTCATGTTAGACCTTGAAATATACCATGTATGGATTTCCGAATTCAGTAAAGTTTATATGAGTAACTAGTTATATCATTCGGTCTTACAAACATTCTTCATATTTTTATGGCCTTAATGAATAGGGTTTCCACCCCTACGTAGACTCCTTCATCATATTTTTTGTAAAATAAACTTCAGTGTATTTTCATTCTCAAAGAAAACACTCAGAATATATTGATATCATAATGAGTACACTAGAAGATCACCTATTATATTATAAGCTCACAGAGTGCCACTTCTGGATCTACAAGGTTCACTTCTTGGGTCATATTATCTCAAAATCAAGTGTATCTGTTAACACATAAAAGAGGAGTTGTATGGTTTCATGGGAGATTCCAAAGAACATGTTTTATTTGTAGAGTATCTTAGGGACAACTGAAAATTACAAGTGTTTAATATAGTAAATGTCTTACATTGTGGAACCACTTACATATCCGACTAAGAAGGGTGTGAAGTTATCTTGATCTGAAGTATATAAGATATCCATTTCAGAGATGAAAGGAATAATTACATCAAAAAATATCCTAAATCTTCTAGAGCCTGAAAGAGTTTATATACTGTTCTATAATGCATGATGAATCATGATGGGTTCATTAATAATGCATGATGATCTAGTTGTCGCATATGGGTCTCACCAGTTAAGACGTCATAAGCATAATTACCTAACACATGACCTTGATCTTGCAGTGGACTATTATACCCATCATTACTGGTGAAATTATCTTGTGGTAGGTCACTTTTTTGTGTTTACAAAACACAAGATCCTCAAATATATCTTTACATAGAATGAATTTAATTTTAGATAGTGAATATGGTCAAATACCTACATATTTTGACATTGACTTTACATACATGCCTGGAAAAGGAAAATGATGTTGATAATTCATTGAGTAGGAATATTCAGTCATACTTTTTTTGGAAGATACTGATAAGTGGAAGTTGATAGAACTCTTTTTTGAGATGCATATTGAGTTTCATGAGATATGTGAGAAGCCTTTTTTGCATCTAGCCTTAGAAGTTACCTCTTAAATTATGGATATGGTAACGAGAATATAGTTTTCAAAACCAAATGGTTTGGTGATATGGTAAAGTATTTAAGATGTGGACCCACCTCCATATTGGTTTATCGATACATATGAAGTCCAATATATATATATATATGAGTGTATATGGGTTCTTAAAGTGATTCAAGAGGAAATAATGTGAGAATAACATGATGATTAGCGTGTAGTGCACCTAGGTATCTTCATGAGGTATTGTGATATGGGTTTTTAGTATTAGTGGCCATGGAAGAATCATAAAATAATTATTTTTATCACTAGATTTTCCCCATGTTAGAAAGTGAAGGTGAAACACCAGTAACCCGCTGGATCATAACAACCATACAGTTCCAAAAATGGAAATGGGTTGATGTCGTGATGGATTTGGTGATTTTTTTAGTAAGGTTTCCTTGAGGAATCGACATTTTTTGGTCATCCACGAGCCAGCTATAGAAGGTATCACACTTCCTTCATATGTAGGAGACATTCTTAGTGGATGAGCTTGGAAGAATGTATGTCTGTGAGATTATATGTCTACATGGTATACCTCAAACTATCATTTCTAATAGAAAAGATTATTTCAAATATAGATTGTGGGAAATGTTACTGAAATATTTGGGTATATAGGTGATTAGAAGAATTTATCTTCAACCTCTTATATATGCCCAGTTAGAACAGAGAATATATTTGTTGGAGGACATGATCTGAACATGCACCCTTGAATTCATTGGTTCTTGAGAGAAACACCTATCCCTTATCAATTTTAACCACAATAACAAATTTTATGAAACAATTCATGTGGATCTATATGATGTATGATATTATAGACCATTCCAATCACCTCTGTGAGTACTAAAGGCATAGGAGGGAATTTTACTAGGTCCTCATATTTTCAAAGAGACTTCAAAGTAGGTGTAGTTGATTAGAAATTGGATGTATATTACTCAATCTAGAAAACAATTCATATGATGATCACCAATAAAAACCTCTAGTGGTCATGTTCGGGGATCATGTTTTCTTATGAATATCTCCCAGTCATGGGAATAGGTAGATTCAAAGGAATTAGAAATTGATACCTCAATTTTTTGGACCTTTTGAGATATTTGAGAGAGTATTTCTTGTAGTATATAAACTATTATCACATTAGAGGTACTTTTCCATGCATCATGTCCTCCACATTTAATAGAATTTTCATCCCATGATGGAAGGTCTGATAATTTTGATCCCGTGGATGTGAATTGGATGTCGGTGATTGTTTTTAAGAGAATAACATTTGAATCATGGACCATAGCAGAAAAGTTATATAAGGAATGTTTTCCCTTTTATGTTTGTACAATGGAAGGAAAGATGCGTATAATATGAGACATTAGAGTGGGAGGCCGATGTATAGTATTAGAGGTCGAACTTATTTATAGATGATGTTTTACCAACCTTGGAAGGAAAAATCGAGGCAAAGTTCCTTTATGTGGGAAGAATATAAAAACCATGCTTTTCTTTATGGGGAAGAACATTTTGTTTTCAGTTTGATTTGTTGTTTCTTTCCTTATATAATAATAAGGATATGAAAGAAGTAAGGGTGTTTGGAGATTTTTTCGAATCAAACATCCCAAAAATTTGGGGTGGGGGGGAACAAGGATACATAGTTAGTAGAATCTGTTCTGCCCAGTTTTCTTGGTTAGAAAACCCGTGCTGGGTTCTATAGGGCTCCACAAAGTGGAGTGCACGAGTTGGACACAATCTATCTTACAATTCACTGAAAACCATGTAGGGTGTGTTCCCTGGGAATAGGGGGATGCATGAGAAGAGAACAGTTAGAAAAACCATGCACCCCTAATAGTTTGGGAAACTATCCTTAGATAGTATGTACCCCATAATTGGTTCATGGTTTATCCAACCATGTGGCCAAAGTATGCACTTACTTAAAATTAGATGATTTAAACTTTTTCCCCAATCTCTTTTTATCCCTCTTCCCTTTTTTGTTTTCTGCTCCAGTAAACAATTGGGTTTTCGTCTCCTCCACCTTGAGAGCTCTCTCTTCTAAACCTAAAAACATTCTTTGAATCCAATCCTTCATTTTATTTCTGATTTAACTTCCATTCAATTCTTTGGATCCCTCTTGGTAAGAGATCTTTTTTGTTATCTAATTTATCTATGTTACATTATTGTTGACGGTGTTATTTTTCTATGAGATCATTTGCTTAGTTTTTATGGTGTTCATCATTTCTTTCTTTTTCATCTGATTTAGGACAAACCAATGACCACTACTAGATGAGGTATATATTATAGTCATAAGGTAAGTGGAATAAGATATTTCCTTTAAATATTATCTGTTTATAAATTATTTCCATTGTGCATAAGAAAATTTCACAAAGAGTTGGTCCTTAAAAGCCATATTCTTTATTTTAGGTTTTCTAGATTGTATTGTAGGCCCCAATGACACCTATTGACATCATTGGATGTTGAGACATCAATGTTTATCACCCCATGTAGGGTTCATTTTTTATTCCTTTAGTGAACCCAAGTAGGATGCATTATTTATATTCTGGTAATGTAGGAATAGACTTCCCATAGATACACCCTAGGCCTTCATTACTAAGTGGTAGCCACTTGAATTTGGGAAGATGAATTTGAGGCATAGAAATCCACTAGGCTTGGGGAACCTCTCAAGGGTATCTTTTTATGTGACATGACACTTACATTTTATAGGATCTTTTTGGATTGTATTTTTAGATACTTAGGAAAAAATCATACATAAACAACTCCCATGACATTACATGAGAATTTTTCCCATTTATCTTATATATTGTTATTTTATAATAGCTCATCCACATCATCCATGTGAAATACATTATTGAAATAAATCATTGAACATCATTCTTTAAAACTTGGGTAAATTGAAATATAATAAGGATGAGCTCAAATACTGATTAAGGGTAATAATAAGAATGAATAGTTGAATTTCATCAATGATCATAAGAGTTTATTAGGGTATAATGAAATAATCAATGTGCATGATAGAATCATACAATTATTCATACCCATCATTACTTGGAACATCAAATATGAGAATTTGTTAAAGAAAAGTATTATCGGAATCAATAATAATGATCCATGTGATATCAATCTCAATCATGAGAGGAATTATAAACCTATACAAATAATAAAGAAAAAATGTAAGTATATTAGGATATCATTTTAATTTCACTATTATAATATCTCTTACAAATGTAAATCCACATTGTCGACATCCATACATGATGAATTAGAGGGATATCATGGACCCACACATTCTTTCTTTGTCACATTACCACTGGTCATTGGTTTATCATAGAACAACCCATCACTGGTTTATAACGTAACCACCTATCATTGGTTTATCATAGAACCTCCCATCATTGGTTAATAATGTAACTACCCATTCAAATTCCAAGTACCATTAAAAAATCATAACACATAAAAGTATTTGTGTGATCATAAAATAATTTTAAAAACAATTATCATTTTTATATCTTGATTAACCCATATAAAAAAATTGGTTTGATAAGAATTACTTTGAAACATGGTTAACTTATATAAAATAAATGGATTCCATAATAATCTCATTGAAACATAACCCATGGAAAAGAAATGGGTTCCATAACAGTCTCTCTGAAACATGGTTAACCCATGGATATGAAATGGGTTCCATAACATTATCTTTGAAAAAATATAAATACATATATAAAAGAATGAGTATGATAGAAATTCAATATATCCCCAGTGTTGTGTAAGTTAAAACAACGTCTTTTGACATTTATGAATAGAAATACCATTAAAGTATCATGAGAAAACATTTTGAAGAGAATATCCATTTTATTTTGATAACTAATTTTTAAATCATAAACTACTTTGAAAATTATTTTCATTAAAATAAACCTTGGAAAAATATTAAGGAAGTTTTAAAAATAATTTTTATCATTTCTAAAAGAAAATATCATTTTTTTGAAAACAATATTTAAATAATTTTTTGAAAACACGTTTAGAAAACCTGGTTTTGGAAGAAAAAGAGTTTTCGAATGAAATTATGTTTTTTAATATTATTTTGAAATATTAAGTACATAAAAAGAGATAAATGAAGGGTAAATGTGTATTATCATGAAATAAATATAGGATAATAAATGTCAAAACATTTCTTTAGAGGTTGATAAAAATATTTCAACAATGAAGACTTAATCACAAGCAATCTTGATAATCGATGGGAATGTAATGTCAAACTCTTACCACTTTGGTAGCATGGAATCATAAGCCCCATGAAAGGATTACATTAAATGAAACATAAAATATAATGAAATTATGGATAATAATGCTAAAAAATTTTAATGGTGTATTATATACAACTTATAAAAGAATATGGGTATATAACATAACAAACATCACAAAGAATGAAAAATATAAAAAAATACGTTACCACATTGTAGTATTGAAACCATAGATGCAATCAAAGAGAGATATTGAAATAGATATGTAAATAGTAATCACATGATTGAAATTTCAAAAATAATATATTTAAAAATAATAAATTTAAAACTAATAAATTTTATTTTTAAAAAAATTCTTCCATTTAAATGCGGAAAAACCGCCTTTTTGAAAAATACAATTTTTATGCCTAAAATTTGATTTGTTCATATTTTGTGCCTATAAAACATATTGGGTGAATTGAAAAACATATTATTGAAAATATATCATATATATTTCTATAATATCATTCAGTAATAGTGATTATTTTAATTTATTATGTTAAAAGACCTTTAGTATCCTAAAAATTGATTTTCATAAAACATATCCATTAAATTAAATTGCTTTATATTTTCATTTATAATTAATTGGTCAATAAGAAATTCATTATATAAACATGCATAAACCATATAATAATTTTTTTTAATCATATCCATTGCATACTTTTCAATTCCTAAAAACTAGCTATCATGTTAGATAATAATATCAACACTATATTGTTGTCCGGAAAGACTCAAACTTGTGTGTAGCACAAGTTAACGAAGAAACACAATGTTACTTGTAGCACCACATAAACTTGATGTTTAGTATAATTCAATATAAAATTTTCATTTCATAAAGAAAAAGGTGCAGAATAATTTAAACTAATTTAAAATAATATACTTTATAAAATCTTCTAATGTTACTTCCCACCTGCTATGAAATGAATTTCAAACTCGAAATTCATATTGGTTATAATAGCTTTTTGATTTTTAAAATTTATTTACTAAAACCAACATATTACAAATGAAATAAATAAAACATACCTTAAAAATAAATTTTTGAAAAATATATGTCACCTAAAGTTATGAATAACATTAATTGCACATAGGAGAACATAAGTGATAATGTAAGAAAAGTGTAAATAATTATTGAGAGTTATTGAGGTCACTTATCACAAACAATTGAATGATAAATGGAAATATAATGGCCTCAAAACTGTAAATCAATGATGATAAATAATAAAATCGCTTCATTAGAAATGAAGGTATGGGATTACATTTCTTCAATATCATTTTCCTAGTGTTAAGGAATTATATAACCATCTTGACTTAAAGAATATGTTAATTTACTTACTTGATGTGTAGAATTTAATTTGTTAGTTAATTTTTCCCAAAATATCATCTCTTACTCCAAACTATAAGAGTTAATGATGATGTCTTCAGGAATCAATCACTATATTAATCATTTGAAGACCACATAACCATTAAATGGATATCCAAGCTATTCCACCTATCTTTATACATTAATAAAAAAAATGGTTTGCACATTGTAATATAATTCAATAAATGAGTAAACCTTCATATGATACATTAATATCAAAATGTAATAACCAAAGGTGAAAATAAATTATTCTATAAATATATATCATTAAAATTCCTCTAAAATTTAATTTCTACGTTTAGAACCCAAATATTTGAAGTATTTGAACATATATTCTTCCAAGATGAATCAACTATTATTACATAAACAAAATCCATTATTTTTCGAAAATAATCTCAATTTTAATGGTAAAAATTTCATAATAACTAGGAAAACATGTAGTCCAGTGGTAGGCATGAAAACCTTATTATCCTTCGGTCGTGGGTTCAAGCCCCACCAACTTGCATGCTGCGATGGGTTTTCACCCTGAATACGATTCCCCCCCCCCCTCTTCAGATTCTAAAAAATAATTTCTCCCCAAAAACAGTTTATTTTCATCCTAGGGGTTACAAATAGCTCAACACAATAAAATTTCATTAATAAACTCAAAAAAATTACAACTTTTAATGCTTAAATAACGTGCTTAAGTCTTTGAACATATAATGATCTATATTTTTATTGACCTATGATAGTATATATAACTCTTAAGATAATATCAGATGATAAAATTCTAATATACAAAGTTATCTAAACCATCCTTTGATACCAACAATAACAGCCTACGACCCACACTTCGGGATCATGTAGAGAAATCTTGAACTTTACATTTACATATATGATATTGATAATTATGAAACAATATTTTCCCATAAAAACCTTACAACATCAAATGGATAAAATGGATCACATAAATTATCGATGACATTTTAGGTTTAAACTTTTTGAGAATTTGAAAAAAAAAATCTACATAAAAAACTCTCATAACAGTAAATGAGAATTTCCACCATTTAACACAACTTTTATTATTGAAAAATAGGTTAAAAACATCATTATTTTGAAATCCTTTATATAAATAAATCATTCAACATCATTCTGTAAAACCTAGGGAAAAGAAAACATAAGAAGGGTGGACTCAAATTCTCAGTTATGGTAAACATAATTTATAACAATTAAATTTCATCAATGAGAATGAGTGCATGTAAGGGATTGAAGAAATAATCAATGTTCATGAATTAATCACAATATAATTCATATCCATTAATAAACGAGTCATCGAATATGAAAACATTGAAAATAAAAGAGTCATTAAAATCAATAATCGTGAGCCATGTGATATCCATCTCAATCATGAGAATCATTATAAACCCATATAAATCATAAATAATTCTTGTAAGTGACTTTGTAATTTTTTTCACTTCACTATTGTAATCACTATTAAAAATGTAATAACCATACAATATATATTTATACCCAATGCATTGGATGGTTATCATGGATCCACCTGTCCTTGATTTATATAGTAATTACCCATGATTGGTTTATCACAAAACCTCCCATCATAGGTTTATAACATAACCAATTATCATTAGTGTACCATAAAACCACCAATCATGGGTTTATAGTGTAACCTCCTATCAAATTTCCAAGTAAAATTATAAAATCATAACACAAAAAATGTTTCATTTCATCATAAAATCATAAGACCAACCATTATCCATTTTATAAAATGACTGACTCATGTAAAAGAAAGTGGTATGATAATAATATATTTGAAACATGGTTACCCAATAGAAAATAAATGGGTTCAATAAAAATATCATTGAAAAATGGTTGACCTTTAGAAACTAAATGTGTTCCATAACAATCACTTTCAAACACAGTTAACCTATGGAAAAGAAATTGGATCCCTAACAATATATTTAAAACAATACTAATCCATCAATAAAATAATGAGGATGGTATAACTAAAAAATATCCCTAGTGAATGATAAGTAACAAAAATGGGTTTTGATTTAGATTAATTGAAATACCATTAAAATATAATTAAACACATTTTTAGTAAAATATCCTTTTTTATTTTGAAATTCACTTTTAAAATTAGAAAGAAATTTAAAAATGATTTTATTTGAAAACAATCTTGGAAACATATAAATGAAGTTTCAAAAATAATTTAAATCATTTATTGTGGTTGTTATCCCCTAAAATTTTAAAACTACATTAAAAAAATTGCAACCATATTTTGAAAACATTGGTTTTGAGTAAAAAGAGTTTTCGACAAAAAAATAAGATTTTTCATAAAACACATTCACTTGGAATCATGAGTAAATAAAGAATATAAAAATGAATGGAAAGATTTTTTATCATGACATAACCGAAGGATAAGAATATACATGATAATTAATTATAAGAAAATCACAATATTTCATCATTGGATTCTTAATAAAAAATAATCCCGATAATTGATGAGATTGTAAGATCAAACTCTTACCACTTTGGTAACTTTGAATCACATCCACCATGAAAGTATAACATTAAATGAAACAAATAATATCATTAAAATAATGATACTAATGATATTACATCTCTATGGGGCCACATATGCACCTTATAAATGATTATTGGTGTATAGCATGACAAACGACACAAAAAAGGCAAATTGTGACAAAAATACATTACTATTTTGGTAACATTTAAAACATAAACCACATGAAAGAGATATTATCAAATAGATTTTTAAATAACTATAATTTAAATTATAATAATCATATAATTCATTCCTAGGAAGTATATTCACCACAATACAAAAAATTGGTGAATATGGAATGTATTTATTAAAAATAAAAGTGGGATGAGAAAACCCCTCACTACCTGAGTAACATTTGAACGATGAGTTCCTTGAAATAATTAAATCAATTTAAAATTTTAATATTATTATATAAATGAAATTCATGGTATAAAATTTCATAGATCATTATATACACCACCCAAAAGAAACGAGTGGTGAATATGGTGTGAGTCTCAGAGAAATAAAAGTGAGACTGTAAATCTCCTTAGCTTAAGTCTAACATGTCATGTTTCTTAATTATATTTAGGAATAATAAAAATGTGTTAATTTTTTACCTGATCGATAAATTTTTTCAAGTTTATTATTACATTTATTTTACTTATTACCATGTTACAGACAATTTATTACTTGATTAAGTTTACATGGGGTGTTTTTAACATATATTATTAATGGGTAAAAAACAAATTTGGTTTGTCAACTATCATAATGGGCTCATTATTTAAGCATATCCATAATAATATTCCTGAAATAATAATAATATTATTTCATAAATTATTCATTCATAAAAAATCATGGAATATGGTTATTAAAAATTAACCAAAATTACTATCGTAGAGACAGTAGGCGATACATACACATAGATAACGTTCACATTTTTCAACGATCATTATAAAAATAAGGTAATTTAAATTTATATATCTATAAATATATTTATATTCTAAATAACATGATATATTTTTTATATATACTTACATATATCATTTATGTGATGAAAAAATGAATCACATCACTTTTATGAGGCAGTAGTCCACACGTCCTTGATCAACATTATCACCTTTTTAGTTTGTGAAAACGTTAGAAGAAATTTGAATTAAATATTTACAAAAAGATAATTTTGTAACAAATGTCATAATTATTTCATGTATATAACATATTTTTATTAAAAAAATGTGTAATACATTCCATGTAAAAAGTGAATGAATCTCATCACTTTAGGGAGGCAGTAGTCCACATGTTCACAAATGATATTATCGTATTTCAAAAAAATAGACACATGGAGGTATGTGTTATAAAATAATTATATAAGTATAAATAGATAATAAATTTCATATATATCATATAAATAAAATATTTTTACCATTTTTACCAACCTTGTGTGGTGGTAATGTAATTACTATTGATATCGGTTTGAGAGACGGTAGTATGACGTTCACATTAACAGTGATTGCATATCACATTTGATTGAAGTATATGAAGTTTTAAGTTTAAAACTTAACATAAAATCATATTTTTATAATTAGTATATACAGGTTATTATATAATAATTATGTTATCATAATTTAATGGGTGAAGTCAAAAATAAAATGAAAGTTCTCTTTGAAGAACAGTACCACTTCTTCAGGTAACTCCTTTTGGTTTTCACCAAATGAATTCATTGGTTTTCTTTCATCCCAAAGTAAAGATTCTAGTATGAGAGGGTAGATGTTAGGAGTTTATTTTGGTATGTCTTTTATGATAAAAGGGATTTATATGTGTGTACAATTGGGAGTGTGCGTGTCTTTATGTAGTGAAAGAGGAGTGACATTCTTGTGAATACAAAAATGTTAACACTATTGGGAGGTCTCCCTTATATCATTTTCTACTAATACTGATCCATTTTAGATACAATATGGGATTTAGTTGAAATATTTTGAGTTAATGGGTTTTTAATTGTTTCTAGGTCATTTATAACATTAAGATTAATGTTTAACCACTAAGTAAACTTGTTTTTAACCTAATCGTTGTAATTAATATTAAATTATTTCAATAATATTTTTGGAATAAAATTAAGTTTAATTTATAGGAAATTAAAATTTTTTTATTCCAAATATTTATACATTTTTAAAAAATTCCAATAATATAATTTTCAGAATTAAATTTAAAACTTATCCCGTAGATGCAACAAGTGGTGTTTAAATGTGACAATTTTCCAAAGTTTACTACGTTTTTACATCCAAATTAAATAAAAAAATATCTCCAATGACATAAATTTTATTAATATATGAATAATCATTCTAATATAACTTTAAATCCAATTAATTGTTTAATTTATCATTATAAACTATTTAGATGAAAAGTTAGTTTTCATTTAAAATTCAATATTTTTCACTATTCTTCGAAAAATGAAACATCAAAAAATAAAATAAAAAAAATAGCCTATTCTAATTTAAAAATTCCATTTTCAAATATGAAATTTATTTTTTCAAATAAAATATATAAAAGTATAAAAATTTAGTTATAAAACAATTATTCCATTAAAATGTGGCGAAACTGCTTTTTAGAAAAATACATCTTTTTATGCATAAAATTAGACTATTTATTATAATATGCCTACATAACATATTATATGAAATTAAAAACTTTTTACTAAATATATAACATATAAATTTATTGAATATGATTCTATAATAATTTTTAGTTTAATTTGTTATGATCAAATATCTTTGTTGGCATAAAAAATGTTTTTCATAAAACCCATCCCATATATTCAATTGATTTTTATTTTTATTTATAATTAACAATTCACCAAATAATTCAATATATAAACATTTATAAACCATATATTAATTATATTTTTAATTATATCAATTTCTTCCATTTTAATAGCTATGTGACAACTATCATGATAAAAACGTATTTTAATAGTATTTTGTTGCCTAGTAAGACTCGACCTAGCATGTAACAAAAATTATCAAAAAAATCTATGTTATGTGTTTTGAAAGATAAACTTTGTGTTGTGTAAAATGAAAGATAAAATAAGAATTTATTGTAAGACAATATACTAATGAATTTAAATTAATTTGAAATAATATATTTAATAAAATATTAAGATGTTACAGAAAATCTATTATGTAGTTTTTTTGAATATTTTAAATTAGTAAAGGGGTTTTTCTTAATATGTGAAGATTTTAAATTGATTAATGACTTGTTTTTAATAGGTATATATTTTAAAACAAAGCTTCTTGAGGTGAAATGATTTTTTAGATAGAGGTAAATTATGATTCATGATAGTTGTTGTTGCTTTCTCAATTGAGTTTTGTGATCCTCATTACTAAGAATTTGGTTTAAGAGGTGTCTTGTAGGGATTTATGTTTTTTAAGTGTCTTCTTGTTAGGGGATATCTGATACTATTACATTTCATTATTATAAGGATATTTCTGGAGTGATTCAATCCTATTTTAGAGGCATCTTATTTGGTGTTTTTATTTTCTTTAGGTTCAAGTTTTTTAGATTCATAATGGGAAGAATCAGTAGTTAGGTATATAGTGTTGAGTTCCAAATTTTTTAATCCTTTAGTTCGTGTGATTTAATTTTTGGAGGAGGGGAAGAAATTTTTTATGTGGTCAAGGGAAAAGAAGTGTGTTTTCTATTTTTTGAGGGAGGGATGTCCATAGTGGTGAACCACTATTCCATAGTGTTAACCATGGTTGGTTTAAAGACATAGTTATTGTCCATTTCCTATATAGGATATTCCCTATGACTAGTTTCAACCAAATTAGCGATGCTCTATGTTGTAGTGATGTTGTTAGGGAGTGATGATACATGTTTTGGTACGTGTGGTCTGATTTAGGTTTTGTATAATTAATATAAAAAATATTGGAGGAAAAATGGTGTTTTTTCAGATTAAAGTGATTCATATTTATTTAAAAACATATTATTCAATTGTTATGTTATTAAATAAAAGTAATAATTTTCATAGTTCAAGAAATATATAGTGGTATGTAAGGCCGTGAGTTAGGATTTTAGGATGGAATACCTATGGATAAAGAAACTTTTCTATAGTGGAATCAATCCAATTTTAAATAATTCTGAAACAACCAATGATAAAAGGGGTAAATTCCATTTTAATGACTTGGGATTTGAAATATCATTTGAATGACCCCCATTATATTATTATGGTGTCCTCATAATGTTTAGGTGTGGGTATAAAAATTTAATTATAAATTCCACCCTCTCCTCTTATCTTATTCATATCTATTCTTCTTCCCTTAAACCCATGGATTCCAAGTGTCTTCCATTAATAATATTTACGACCCATTTTTAGTTCTTAATTCCATTTCATTGAATCTTTTTCCCCTTTGATCCATTTTGTTTATATTATTCTTTATTTTTCCTTATTAAATATTCTCCTCTGAAGAGGCTATGAAAGAGTTTTCAATCGGTTTTGATGTATTTGGGTTAATTTTTTATAGGGGATGATGTGTTATAAGTAAGTGTGATTATTATTGGGATATTTCTGAATATATTCCTTAGTTTTCCACCATTATCATAGAATGGTGTTTCTTATGATCTATTGATGGTGGGGAGTTTTAGAAATTTCATTTGTCACCTAGAATTATATGCTTGGGTAACAAACTATGTTTCCTTTCATGTTATTGTTTATATTATATATGACTTTTTTATTTTGGTATTTTTTTTATGTATCATTCTATTACTTCTTTGTGATTTGGTTTTTAATTATGAATATTATGGTAGGGTTCCTTGTTACAACTATTGGTTGTAATGATTATATTTTTTTATCAATTTGATGTTCATGGAATCTATTTTTTTTGTATAGATATGAAAAAATTTGTTTGGAGTTGTTTTTTGGGGGGAAGAGATTTTCTATTGTGATTTTAGAAAGAAAATATAGGAACATGCCCTAATGTGATGATAGAAGTCATTCATTGAGTGACATTATAGTTTAAGAAAAAAACTCTATTCAAATGTATAAAATTTAATTTGGGTTCATAAGGTTTTGCCCTATTTATTTTTGGGAATATGATCTCATTATGCAGTGATGAGAGTAGACAGTTTGTGACCATTTCATATAAAGAGTCATGTGGAGCATTTGTAATATAATTTTGGTTAGAATAATTAAAATTATTTTTTTTCTTCTAGATATTGATATTTGAATAAACTCTATATCATCATGATATATCATTCATTATGTGAAGAGATTTTGGGGAAATCCAGTTTCTCTTCTAAGATGAATCCAACCATACCATGGCGGTCAGCCCCAATTCAATTGGTATGGAATATGAAGATATCCAAAATTTCTAAAGCCTTGATATAAAGGACACACTATTGTTGAAGGAAATTTTCATTAATATCAAGACCTTTAAAAATATAAAAGGCTATGATTTTTACTCTTTTGGTTCTTTACCCAACACCAAATGGGTTCTCACTATGATGTTTTATGTCACATTATTACACTTATGAATGTTTAACAAAATTGGAAGAAGGATATTAACATTAGTCCATAATATTAATTGTCCTAATAAGGGAAATATAATATTTTGAAATTTAATGGAATAGATGAATCATATTTATAATGTTTATTGGGAAATTTTTTATATATTCAGTAACTACATTTTTTAAATTTCAATAGTGGGGATGATCATAAAAATGATCCAATGGTCTGATTTAAAGTGCATGTTACTAGAAGTTTATTGATGTTATAATTTTTAATATCAACCTATCTATGGATATATAAGAACAATTCATGGAGATAGAAGCATATACACATAAAGACTTATAGAATATATAGAGGGGATCATGAAGAAGAGTGAATCAATAATGCACTTAAATGAATATATAGAATTGAAGAAGAAGTTGAAATTGAAAATATTTCAATTGAAAATTAAACATTGAAGTTAAAATAATTATGAATATTATTAAATATGTTGAAGTCAAGAATCAATAATATTATAGAAAACCCATTTTTTTCCAATTTAAAATCATTGATATATATTTTGTTCATCGAACATGTTTTTTGACATTATCTTCATACCATTCTTGAATAGTAGTAAGAAAAAGTGGGGAAGAGTCTATAAACATTATGAAAGAAATGAAATTTTTCTAATGTTTATAATCTTAATGAATGTAGTAGTGATTAATTGGAATATCAACATAATTTTGATATGCATTCCAATGATATATCCCAGTGTAGATCAACCTAGTAAAAATTGTTTTGTATTTGTTTTGTTATTTTTACTGCATTCAGCTGTTGCTTTCATGTGGTCACTGTTATTGATTTAATGAATCTTTTCCTATGTTAATGAAAGATTTTTATAGTCTTAAAAAATAATAATTTCAAAGAAACCTTAATTTATCCCCCCATAATGGGTGTAGAGTGGGACCTCAAGATAAAACAAGTGGTATTTGAGCCACATGTTTTTTCTTACTGAATCTGTTAGTGAATGGTTATTATCATAGAGAATGATATAAATTTAAGGAGAGTTCCTTTAATAGATTGTTATAATTTTTAAAAAACATAATGATATTGAATATAGGATATATTGGTAAAATATTTGGATGAAATAATTAACAAATTTAAATTAATTGTTTTTACTTGATAGTCCATGATAAAAGTAACTGATGGATTAATGAATAATAATGCTAAGGATAGGAATTATTTTTTGATGATGTGCATATTGGATATATTTCATTTTTTTTATGTAAGGAGGTATACCATGGTGTTTATAAGATCCAAATAAACATTGTTATGTTTTTATGATATTTTTATATACATACAATTCAAACAGAAAAGGGTGTTGAGATTGTATCTTGGAGATCCATCTTGAAAACATTTACAGACACTTTTAATGATTTATGAAATAAGCATTAATATTGTGAGGATTTATGTTATTTTATTCAAGGAGATAAAGAAAGATGTATTGGGGTGATGGTAAATTGGGATATAACATTTTTAAGTGTTTTTTGAGATGTTTTAGGATGCATCATATTGATTGAAAGAAGCCAAAAATTAAATTTAGTGGAGAGGAAGCTAGAAAATTATTAAAGTCACGCATTGTATGAATTTTACTACTAGTCTCAAGACTTTATGTTATATTATATAACCTTGGATTGAGGGTACATCTTTTTGGATCATATTAACTCATCATAAGCCTTTGATCTGACTATACGCTTTGAGTTACAACATCAAGTTTAATGATATGTGTAGAGACCTAGGTTTTTTCGTTTAAGAAATTGAAATATATATATATATTCCATGCTAGGTTTTAAGACATTAAATGATATTTAGGTTCAGTGTTCCCGAAGATAATTTTATAAAAGTATTAAAAATATTTTATATTTCACATGTGGTTAACTAAATAAAGTTAGATAACTCTAAAAATGGTTGATCAGATTGGAAATCAGAGACCACAGTCCGGTCCAGAACACAGGTTTTACCATAGGAGTTATATAGAATGAGTTATTGTGGGATGTTCAGACATCTCGCTCGTTGTCGGTGCGTTTATCTGATTTAATTAATAAATCACTTAAATTTATTTCAACCAAAAATTGCCTATATATACATTTCATGAAGGATTTTTCCAGGGTTGGCCTCACAGTTCCTGGATTCGACCTATAAGAGCTTAACATTGCTCTGGAGACTTCCTTAAAAGAATAACGGAACATCACACCAGATCATATCAAGGCCTGATGAATACAATAGATCCTCTTCCTTCATTGTCTGACACACTATTCCCCAGAAATTGATCCAAACAAGAGTTTGGGATAATAAATGTGTATTTATCTCTCTTTGATTAAATTTGTAAGTAGATCAAATTTAATTCATCGATCTACACCCCTATTTCAATGCTTTTCATGAGCATAAGTATCGAAACACAATTTATGATGGTGATTTATTTCCTTTTCCTAATATGGATTTCACATTCTTGATCGGTTGGACAATAACTCTTGGAAAAATGATCATTAAAACACTTTTATTATGCATCCCTATTTTTGTTCTTTGTTTTAATCATCGTTGGGACCCGACGGACCCATATGCGATAGTTTTCTCACATCCCAAGCTCGATCGGGGCGCCTGAATTGGTTGAAGATCGATGAAAAGGTAGTGGATTATTGAATTGACCATAGTTCAGGAAAGCTTGCTGGATGGGGAGGAAAAAATCAATTTTTTTATTCTAAATCGTCTAGAACCAAAGACACAGTGGTGTGTGGAATTAATAATGAATCCCCTGAACATTATGGTGCCTGGTTTATGGTGAAAAATGGACGGTGAGCATGATTTGTGGAAAGATTTGAAAATTTCGGAAGATATCATGGCGGGATCTAGAGCGGTTTGACCATATTTGGAGCATGGGTGAAGATTCATGAAAACAAAAAGTTTATGGAAAAATCTAGACTAAACTCCATGTATAAGGAAGAACACATGGTTTGTATCCTCCCTTGGCAGAAGCATTAGGGTTTTGGAGAAGTTAAGGATGAAACAGTGTGTAGTCCTCCCTCACACATTGTGTATCACATCCCCAGTTGGACAACCCATGTGAGGGGTCACATGGATGAGGAGTCAATTTAAGATATTGTAGACATGGTTTTACCACATGGGAAACATCCCTGGTGGACCAACACGTAGTGTTCTAGAGTACACATACATGGGTTCTAAGTACACAGACATGACCCGGAGAAATGGATTGTTCCCCGAATAGTTAAGACCTTCTTAGTAGACCACCTACACGGTGTGTACCCCTACATGGATGGGACCCATGTACTGACCAGAGACACCACCATGTTGTGAAGAGGGACCACACGTTATTTGTGTTCCCTCACATGTCGTGTTCTCCTTAAGCTTTTTCAAGAGACCTTCAATACTTCGTTTCTACATTGTTTGAACATTGATTACAGACCGTGAGATTTCTATCCTAAGTTTTTTTCCATGTATAACGTCGTGGTTCCCTCAAAAGAAGCATTCAAGATACAATGTGTATTTTTTGGGTTTATCATGCACTAAGGAGACACCCAATGATGACTGCAATCATAACGAATTACCATAGTTTTATTGGGATTACCCTCTAATCGGACTGGGTAGTGATGTTCCCCGATGGTAGTCATGGTCTTATTTTTTAGTAGGAATGTGTTGTGGCATTCCCCAGTGTTATTTCCAAGTTACCCTCCAGTTGGACTAGGCATTGGAGTTCTTCAATGTTCCATGATTTCCATCTAGCTGGGCTAGGTAGTGGTGTTCATTGAATACATCTTCTAGGAATAACCCTTCTGCCAGGCTGTGCATTGGAATTTTCCAGATCAGTCACTGGGCTTACCCTCCAGTATTTTGGGAAGTAGCATTCCCTCGCGACATTCCGAAACGGTACCCTTTATCCCAGATGGGTAGTGACATTTTCTGGTCGTTATTAGAATTGGACCATCCTGTCGTACCAGGGCACTAGATCATTTCTTAAACTAATGACCCCTCAAATATGAAGAACAATTATGAGTCATGGTTTTACATAACATGGACTCACGAAAAAGGTGGTGCTTTCCCCACTTAGAGATTCTATTGTGAAGCGGCCTAAAACTTTGTATGCGAGCCAGTGCTGCCCAAAGCACATAGTATCAAGGTTTGGTGATTGAGCCCTTTTGACTTTTGTGCTTGGGCAGAGGCATGAGGTTTTGGGCATTATAGTTGGAAATACTTTAGAATGGTTGAATGCTCATCTTCTTGGGAAGAGATACGAGATATAGATCTACTTACATTATTGTTTGTGATTCATTGACTAAGATTATATATATATATTTATTCTATTTCATTTCCTACTCCTTGGGTTTTTTTACTCTCATTCCTAGAGAGGCAAAGATGCATGAAGTATTCCATGTTCTTTTTCTTTCTATCTTCTCATGGCTAGACTAGTCCACTCTCCAACTATAGGTAGGAAAGAATCAATGATAAGTTCATCTTCTTTCTATTTTGAGCTCATTGTGTTTGGATGGGTTCACCTTTACTCTCTAATTGTGTTGATATGTTCTTATTTTACTATACCTTGTTCTATCCACTACATTCCCCTTCATTTGTATCTCTTACTAACCACTATTCAACTTTTGGGGGAATTATACTAGGTATGTATATACTCAACCCTATATGGGATAAGCCCAACATGGGTCATGTATTTTTACAATAGTGGAACGGTAGGCCAGGAATTTAGAAGATCATAGGGATACATACATCTTGGACTACATATGATTGTCGTAGATTGGGATACATGAGTTGGGTTCCCAGATTCACTAATATTTTCTAGTTTTTTAGAGTGGGACCTATTTCTGGGAGTTCATGGGTTTTTTCCATCATCTTTTCAACTTATACTACCATATTTCATTCTATTTAGTGGTCCATTCGTCTTTTAGTTTGTTTATAGCAGTGTTTCAAATTTTATTTCATTCCCTCTGAACTTTTTCATTAAGTTGTATGTGTGTGTTTGTATAGGTACAAAAAAAAATACATTCCCGAGTGTGTTATTCCATAAGTACTTGTCACCACCAGTAGGCCTATGGATGATGTTTGGGGTAGTTGTTGATCGAGCCCCGACATGGATCGGGTCTGGAAAGATTGATATTAGAGCGTGTTCGTTCCTAGGGATGTTGTTCAGATGTTTCCCCTTAAGAGGTTTGGTTGAGTTTTTGGTAAACTATGTCAAATTATTTCGAGAGAGTCTCTCAATCTAGGGAGTCCAATGATGGTGTGGACGGGTGATGTGTCCCTTCACTAGGACCCTGATTATATTCTTATCGACTAGGAACCATGAGAAATTTATTGTATTGAACAATGGTAGATGCATCATATAAGACTGTGTCTTTGAATTTCCTTATTGAGTTAGATCCCCATTTTTATTGAGATATATATATATATATATATATATTCATCTATCCACAATAACACTTGAGAACATTTATAATGTCTTTCTGATGCCATCCATCCATGATACAAGATCTCGGTCATGAAGACAACCCTATAAGCGACAAGGCCTCATTTTAGGGTCCATCAGGAGATCCGATTTCTCTATGTAAGAATGTAGTAGCACCTCCACTTGTTGAGAGTTATATTGTACCAGGATATTAGGCTGAGAATGTGCACATGATGAGTGCACTCCGTGAGTTCTAGTGTCAGTGACCACCAAGGTTCCACAACGATCCAGATCCACAAGCAGCAGAAGATTGGATAGGGTTGGTGGTCCACATCTTCAGTCTTGTTTAGAAACTGATGGGCCAGACAATGAATTTGAAAGATATTATTTTCTACAGAGTAACTAGGAATTGGTGGACATTAGTAACCTAGATACATGAAAGGATGATACTCTGGTCGGATGACTTTCACCAGCTATTTCGTGCGAATTATTACCCCTCATGCTTATGCTCCATCTGGATTCACGAGATTCAGGAGATTCATAAGGGAGGGTTGATAGTGGAAGATTATACAGTGTGGCTCACAGACCATACATGCTACTCTACCGACATGGTCATAGAAGGATACTTTTAGGCAGGGAAGTTTGAGAAAGGTCTCCTTAGTGTGAACCGAGCCAATAGAGAAACTTTATGCATCCCCACCTATGGATAGGTGTTGGATTAGGAACTTCTGACATAGATATTTATAACAGGTGGATACCACATATCTGGAGCTAGAAGTGTCTTCTATATGGTCAAGCCATCTAAAGTAGTAGGTAGGAGTTAGAGATCTCGGAATCAGAGACCCTTCGGAGAGCATGCTCAGGGACATGGTCATATAGTGTAGGGGAAACATATAGCTCTAGGGTAGATCAGGGATGGCCAATGATATGACTATAATGGGTGAGGTCCCATTTAATGAGACTTCCCAACCAGACATGCCAAGTATTCTATGAAAATAGATGATGGACTACCACAAAAGAGACTACACCATGATTGGGGATCTCCCAAGTGGGGACATGGGGGGCATAGGGGGAGGATATGGTTGAGGAGTAGGAGGAGGTGTAGGTGGGTTATGACGGTATGATTTTCTTCCACCACCACCAGCAGGTGGCCAATATCTGGCTTAGGGAGCTGGCGGCTGAAACTATGGATAACTGTAGGCTTTGGATGTCTACGATCCTCCAATACACAAGATGAATCGAGGTCTGATCTATGTTTAATCTAATTTGGAATCAGTATTAGTAGACCCACGTTCCTGTCAATATTTTATCTCCCAACTCCTGGTGAGTGAGATGGAGTTCCCAATAGAGATGCTAGCACAACAATTTTGTCTTCAGGTTCCTACAAAGAATACTATTTCAGTGTATTTCCTCTACCAGCAGTGTGAGCTATCAGTTGGAGGCTAGAAGTTCATGTGGGACATTATGGTCATCACGATGGGACCATACGACATCACCTTTGACATGGATTAGCTTTAAATGGTTTGAGACCAAATTGACTGTCACCTTGGACTAGTCAGATACCCACATGCTGATAGTTTGAGGTTCTCATTTTTCATTGAGAGTCCTTATAGAAGGAAAAGTGAGTGCTATGAGCATGAGGTCACATCCTATTAGCCATTGTATAGAATGTGTAACCCTTGGTTTAGTAGACTCTTCAAGCATTTGGGTTGCTTTAGTTGTGGAGGATTATATGGACATCATCCCCAAAGATGTTTCAGGACTGCATTTGATGAAGGAGATGGGGTTTTCCATTAGATTGAAACTAGGGACTACCCCAATATCTTATACTGAATTTTGTATGGAACCTACCTAGCTCCATGATCTACGTTTATAGATGGAGTACCTTTATTCGAAAGGTTTCATCAGACCTGTTGTTTCCCTCTGGGAAGATTCAGTTCTATTCATGAATAAAAAACAAGGGAGCTTGAGGCTTTTCATAGATTATTGTCTCTATTACCAGGCCATGAAAATAAACCAATACCCCTTTCCATGTATTGACGACCTCTTTCATTAGTTATGAGGTGTGAGATGGTTCTCTATGTATGATATCAGGTCCTATTACCACAATTTGTGGGTTCACGAGGCTGATGTTCTGATGTTGCATTTTCGATATCGCTATTGACACTATGAGTTTCTAGTGATGCCCATTGGTGTGAAAAATGCCCCAAAAATTTTTATGGCTTTGATGAACAAGGTATTCCTCCCATACTTGGACCGGTTTATTGTTGCCTTCTTCAATGACATACTCGTTTACTCTACAATAGAGGATCATGTAAAGCATTTAAGGATGGTTCTTGATTTACTATGAGATCCCCAACATTACAGAAATATTTCAATGTGCTAATTATAGAAACATAGGGTTTATTTGGGGAATTTCATTTATATACAATGTTTATATGTGGATCCAACAATGATCAAATCAGTGCTCGCTTGGGATCCACTAATGAATCTGCCAAAGGTTTGATGCTTTCTTGGTTTGGAAGTGATACTATAGAAGATTTGTGTCAAAATTTTAAAAAATAGAAGCCCCTTTGTATACTTTGACATGGAAGGGACAACTATTTACCTGGTCTAAGAAGTTTCATAAGGCTTCTTGGAGTTGAGGAAGAGGCTGTCGATTGCTCCAGTTTTGTTATTACAAGAGGAATGCATTGAATTTGTAGTGTGTAGTGATGCCTTAGGAGAAGAGCTCAATTTTGTTTTGATTCAACCACATGAAGTCATAACATTTGGGTCAAGGTAGTTGAGTCCCCATGAGTAGAACTATACAACACATGACCTAGATCAGGAATTAGTGGTCCTCACTTTGAGGATGTGGATCCATTACCATCTGGGAGAGATCATTGTAGTTTACTAAGACCACTTGTTCTTTATGTACATCTTCACTCAAAGAAACCTAAACCTAAGGCCTCAATTATGATTGGAGTTCATATAGGTCTATAAATTTGTGATAGTATATACTTTATAGAATTTAAATATTATAGAAGACACCCTTAGTAGTGAGTCATCAGCTTTCCTATTGCAGATAGCTTCAGAGAAGTTAGCTTTCCTACAACTGGCCCTGATGGAGGTGGAGGGTGCAATTTTTCTAAAGTCGATGGTGATAACTTCTTTACTCCCAATGAGTGTAAAATTTACCAAATAAGAGACATCGAATTTGATGTTCTATGTGAACATATATCCATAGGTGATGCACCAGAAGGATATTCAAGAGTGAATCAAGATATCTTGTTCTCGGGGTGAACAGTTGTTCCAATCGTAATTCCGAAGAAGGTGATGCGGGAGTTCCAAACATCACCCTTAGTTGTACATCCCAGTGTGAGGAAGATGTATAGATATCTTCAGTGGAGCTTTTTGTGGTCTGGAATGTGATTAAGAATAGATGTGTCTGTCTCTTGGGGACTCACCTATCTATAGTTGAATGTCGATCACCATGTTTTGGTAGGTTTGTGGTTGCCTCTTGAGATCCTGAAGAGGAAATGAGATGTAATATCAATGGAATTCGTCACAGGGATTCTACTCACAATGAATGGCCATGATTCCATCTAGTATATATAATATTGAATAACAATGTTTGTGCACTTCCTTTCTATTTGGGAGCATAGTTTACTAGAGAGTTAAGGGAAAATGTATGTCTGAGAGATCATCTACCTTCATGGGGTACCTTTGATGATTGTCTCTGATCACAATGTGTAGTTTACATAACAATTGTGGAGAAGAATACATGTTTAATTTGAGACCTAGATGTGGATGAGTGTAGACTTTCACCCCTAGACTGATGGTCAGAATGAGTGCAACATCCATGTGCTGGATGATTTGTTGAGGGCTTGTGTGTTGGATTTTGGCTAGAGTTTGGGGGATCACATACCCAATATAGAGTATGCTTACAATAACATGTACCAATCTACCATCAACATGGATCCTCTTGACGCCCTATATGGTAGACCCTATAGGTCAACCTTGTGTTGGAAAAAGGTTGGAGAGTCATCCGTCATGGGCCCATATTTGGTACGGGCGATGACAGAGAAAGTGCAGGTCATCCATGAATGGATGAAGACAGACCACAGTAGATAAAATCCCTTCACAGATTATCATCATATGCCCTTGAAGTTTGATAATGGATACCATTTATTCTTTAGAGTACCCTCAAGATGAGGTATACATATGTTTTGAAGGAGAGGAAAGCTATCACCGAGGTTTATCGGGCTATTCAAGATCCTGTAGAGGCATGGTGAGGATTCCCACTACCTCACCCTACCCCCACATCTAGAGTGGGTGCACAATGTCTTCTATGTGTCACAAATGAGGAGAACTGTGGATGAAACTATGCACATCATTAACTAGGGAGAGTCGTATATCGAGGATGGATCCTCCTTTGCTGAGAACCCAGTGGTGATCAAGGACTAACAAGAGAATACCATTCATGGATGGACCATCCCTTCGGTACGCATGCTGTGGTAGCACAGAAACATGTAGGATATTACATATGAATGGGATAACTGGATGCATGTTTAGTATAACTAACTGTTTTCCTAATTTTACTTTTCAGGGAAGAAAATCATGAAGAATTGAATAATGTAGAGACCTGATTTTTTTCCTTGTAAGACATTTAAATATTTAAATAAATATTTTCAGAGTTATGAATTGAGATGATGCACGATTCTGAGGCCTGGTGTACTTGAAATTAATTTTATAAAAATATTATATATATTTTATATTGGGATTTTATTGTTAACTAAAGAAAGAAGGATAAGTCTAAACCAATTGACTGGATTGTATATCCAAGAACATGGTCAGGTTTGGATCACAATTTTTACCCTAAGCGTGATATAAATTGGGTAATCACATGATATTTTGACCCCTCACTCATTGGTGGTGTGTTTAAGTGATTTAATTACTTAATAACATAAATTTATGTTATCCTAAATATGATTATAAATTCATTTCATGGATGATTTGGATAGGGTTGGCCTCACAATTCTTGGATTCCACCAATGAGAGCTTAATCCTCCCTCTGGATAATTCCTTATAAGAATTAATTAATGTCATACTGAGTAGAATTATGGTCTGACGAACACCATGAATCCTCTTACTACATTGGAAAATAGGCTCTTAACTAATTATTGATCCAATTAATAGGTAGGGCTCGTCAATTGGTATTTTATAACATTGATAAAAAAATTCCATAAATCAAACAGTATTCTTCAATCAACATCCCTATTATAAACCTTTTCATGAGCCTAAGTATCAAAAACCTATTTGTGTAAGAATTTTTTTATATTCCTAATATGAAATGCCCTTTCCAAATAATATGGCCATGAAAACATGTAAAACAATTTTTAAAAGTCATATTCTTGTGAATAACTTACTTTGTTCTTCGTTCACATCATTATTGAGACCCCACAGTCCTAGACTCAATAGTGTTCGGGCATCCTTAGCTCGATTGGGAACTGCGATTATTAGCGTATTGACAAAAAGGTAGTGGTTTGTTGAAACGAGCATAGATCCAGAAATATTTTAGGATAGAGTGGAAAAATTAGATGTTTTGAGGCCATTTTTTCAAGAACCAAATAAAAATATGTGTGAAGAAGGGGGAAAGAAATCTTTGATTGTTTAGTGTCTGATTTCTAGAATACAACGCCATGTGAGTGTGATTTGTCGATAGATTTGATGATTTTGGAAGAAAATTCAGCAGGATATAGAGTGGTTTGACTTGATTTGGATCAAGTGTGATGATTCATGAAAACATGAACTTTCTAGAAAAATCCTGACTACACACCACGTATAATGAAGAACACATGAGCAGCATCCTCCGTTAGTGGTCGTGCTAGTGTTTTGGAGATGATAAGGATGACACATTTTATAGTACTCCCTCACATAATGTGTATCACTTCCCAGGATGGACAACCCATGTGATGGGTCACATTGGAGGGGACTATGTGTAATAGAACAAGGAAACATGTTGAACACATGGCCGACACGTAGCGTAGACCAACACGCCATGTGCTAGAGTAAATAGAAAGGAGGTCTGTGTACACGTACATGGCTAATATACACAGATCGTTCCCTCGATAGCTGGGAAATTCCGTGTTGTAAACCTACATGGACTGTACCCCTATATGGATGGGACATGTGTATTATCCAAAGAAATCATCACGCAGTGAAGAGGGACTAAATTTTTTGTGGGTGCTCTCACAAGTTGTGTTCTACTCGAGCTCTTCTGAGCAACCTTCAAACCTCTGTATCTCCTTCGTTTGTAGTCAAATTGTTTCCTATGAGATGCCAATACTAGTTATTATTTAACATAGAACATGATGATGATCTCAAAAGGGGGTTTAATTTTATGGTTTTAATGTTATAGGTTTTTCACACACTATAGAGACACCTGATGACGAAAGTAATCATACCAAATCACCAGAGATGTATTGGGATACCCTCTAGCTGGGATGGACAGTGGCATTCCCAAATGGATGTTTCAGGATTAACCTCTAGTAGGAATGAGCAATGAAATTCCCTGACGATCTTTCAGAGTTAACCACTAGTAAGAGTGGATAATGGAGTTCCTAAATGTTTTAAGAATACCCTCTTGGTTGGACGGGAAATGGCTTTCCCCAATGACATCTTCTAGGTGTGACCCTCTTGCTGAGTTGGGAAGTGGCATTTTTCAGACAACTCACTGGGCATACCCTCTATAAGGACTGGGTAATGACATTCCCTTGTGACCATACCAAGCGGTACCCTCCACATGGGTAGGGCAGTGGTGTTACTCTGTGACCACCAGAGTGAGAACCTCCTATTGTACTTGTGATCATGATCCTTTCCTAAACTAGTGACCCCATGACTATGTAGCACAGTGATGAGGCATGGTTTGATGTACCTATGAGTCCTGATAAAGGGGAATTCTATCCACACCTAGATTCATTACCATGACATGACCTAAAACCCTTCAGGAGAGTCAGTGCCGCCCAAAGAGAATAGTATCAAGGTGTGGTGATGGTGCCCATTTGACTTGTGTGTTCTGGGTAGAAACATGAGGTGTTTTGCATCACAATTGGACTTACTTTAGAACTTTTGGATGCTCATATTACTAGTATGATCAGTGAGATGTAGATCCCCTTACTGTCATGTCTAGGATTATTTAAAGAAGAATATATATATATATATATACATACCTACAGACACACATGCACACACACCCACACATCCTATTTCAGTACCCACTCCTTGGGGTTTTTTACTCTCATTATAGGAGAGGTGAAGATGTGTGGGGTATTCCATGTTATTTCTATGTCTATATTCTCTTGGTTGAAAGAGTACACTCTCCTATTATAGGTAGCGAAGACTGGACGAGATGTTCATCTCCCCACTATTTTGAGATTCTTGTGTTTGGATGTGTTTACTTTTACTATTTTATAAGATTGAGATGTACTTTTTTACCATAAATTGTTCTATCTAATGAATTCCTCTTCAATTGTATCTCTTAGTACTCCACCTTTACCTTTTTATGATGTTCTAATATGTATGTATAGACTCAACCCTGCAAGAACTTTTCCGAATAGATGTATATCTTTTACAGATGGCAGATAGGTCGATTGTGACTTCCGAGGAGGTTAGGGATATAGACTTCTTGGATTGCGCATGGTGATCGTAGCTTGGGATACATGAAATGGGATCTCAATTTTTTTTAATAATTTCCATTTTTTCAGGTTGTGAAATATTTCTAGCTGGGTGAGTTTTTATCCCTTATTCGTTTTATTTTACACTTTTGTAACTCATTATTTTTATTTGTCCATGAATATTTTAGTTTACTTATACTAGTGTGGCATCATTTCTTTTTTGTCACTACACTTTTTCATTTAGTTAGTTGTGTAAATGTGTATAAGTTCTTAGGAAAGGCCTCCATAAGTTAGTTATGCATTTGGTGGTTTTATCCATGCATGGCCTATGGATGTGGGATTGGGGTAGTTTTCTCTCAATCCCTTACATGGGCCATGTCTTGAAAATATGACTTTGAGATGGACTGTAAGACTTCATCATTTGACATTTATTACACCGTGTACGATAATTAAAATCCATAAAATTAATTTTCAATAAATAGGTGGCTTTTTTTAGGGAGCATAAAAATTTGTTTCACCATATAACTTTGGGAAAATCATATTTATTTTGCGTCATTAGATATGGTCATAAGACTTTTTGATGGTGCGATCATATGAATTTCATGGAGATCATGTGACATTAGATAACATCTTATGAATTCAAAGACAAAAAAACGATTTTTTTACTTCACCTAATTTTCTATATTTATTCTTGAAGTTTCATATGTCTTCTTGAATTTTTTATTACTTTACCTGTGTTTCACTTGACATAGAAGAATTTGGAGAATTCTGTTGGGAGAAAAGTTGAGTTTTTAGAATGTTACATATTATGAAGAATCAATATAAGAATACAATGTTTTTTATCCAACATTAATGAATTAATAATCTTGAACATACAAGGATTAGGATTATGGATAAGATAATGGTGGAAATAACCAAGGAATGAGGATGCTATTTGAATTAAAGGAGGCCACATTTTGATGTATTATTAGTGGTATTTTTGGTCATTGTAGTGTTAAATGTTTTTTTAATGATTGGTTAACTTATAAGAAATGAATTATTAGAAAAAAATTTTGTTCATATTTTATGGCCTTGCCGATTTTTTATGTCTTAAGAAGTAAAGAGTGGTTAATTCATTGATAAAGTAGGTGATTCTTTAGGTGATTTAAATCAAGATACTGACTGAGTTTTGAAAGAGATAAAATTATGGATATTTTAATGAGGCCATATATAATAATTATTATTAGAGGGTTAGAAACATTTTTATATTTATTTTAATGGAGTGAGAAGATTTAATATCTTATCTTGCATTAAACATAATATTTTGCAGGAATTTATAGAAAAAAATATATCTATAATCATACAATTTTCGGTGAATGAGGAGCTCAAAATAACAAAAGAAAATATATTTTATCCAAATGAGGAATAAACTGCTTCTATGATTTATTGATTTTTTAAATAATGAATATATATAGAAGAATATTTGTATGAAATTATTTTAGTATATAATATATTCATTCGTGATGAATTATATAATGGTTGTGAATTATGAGGAATTATGAGTGTCATGATACACTATTGTGTAAATAGAAGAAGTATAAGATCAAATTTGGGAGAAATTCAAGTGGAGGAAATCCTACTATAACTGAGTGTTTGAGAATACTGAGGAAAAATCCTGTCATAATAAATTTATATTGAATCTTGAGACCAGCAGACCAATTCAAATGGCTATTTAATTTTGTAAATTTGAACGTGGGTATGTATAATAATTCATGTTTTTCATGGAGGGAGATTAATTTATTTAAGACACATAAGATTCCTTGAGGGTTTTTAGATCTTTTTATTATTGGATTAAATTTGGAGGAGATTATGGTTGTGGTGTCTAATAATTCACTAGAGTTGAATTTTTAGATGGTGGGTATAAATAATTATGGAAGACGATATTTTTGACCGAGGTGTATAAAACATAATTGTAGGATTGTAGTTGGGGTGTCTAAAAAAATAATATTGTAAACACTTGGTTCTATTGTGGTTAATCCATTATGGTACATATAGACATCATAATAAAGGAGAGTTATTTAAGGTCAAACCTTGTAAATACTCATGTGAATTATTATATATTGTTCTCTCTATTCATGTGATTATTGGTTGAGAAAGGTATTTGAGAATATAACTAGACATTAAATTGTCACAGAGGTTTAGTTTAAAAGTGTGTATCTTTTACAAAGAAAATAAATGGATTCACCACATCCCACTCTCAATGATCTAACCAGTCCTTGGGAATATCAATTGGTATTAAAATAAATGTTCCCTATAAGAGATCCATCATGTTATTGACTATTTAAAATATAAATCATGTAAATAATAGTGTTTCATATGCTTTATTCAATTTAAACTATCACAGTTTGAGGAATATAATGTTACCATACCTCCCATCACATGGAATAGAAGTAAGAGATACCATAATAATGGGTTTTCAACCATCTTAAACAAGCTACTATGAAAATTTATAATAAGAGAAACATGTATATTGATGTTAACGATTAAAATGAAATTTTTATGATTTTTTCAAAAAAATTATACCTAGTAGTCATGGGGCATCAAACCACCAAGGTAATATGGTACACGTTGAGAAACAATTATAAAGGTAATATTAATGTTTTATTAGAAAAACATTATTTTTAGGTAATGGTTGTAAAAAATTAAAAATTAAATATAAGTAAAATGATAATGACTACTTAGGGTAGAAATAATAGTGAGAAATAAGTGATTCTTAAGTGAAATTCATGATTATTATTCTAATGTAAATAATTTTATATACAATTTCCCTAACAGATTTGAAAGCAAAGAATAATATTTGGAGGATAACAAAGATATTTCCCAATATAAACTTCATAATATTCTCAATGCATATGAAATACGGAAGTCACAAATATGGAATAAGATTTAAAAAGATTATATGTATTTTGAATACATGAGAAATGTTAAAATAATTATTATGGAAGTTGAATAATCATTTCATTATAATGAGTATGATGATAGTGGTGACTTCAATAAGATTATTTATCTTCTTTCAAAGATATTTATAAAAGTAAATTGGAAGGGAAACGAAAGAAAATTATCAAGGTGATAGAATTGTAAAGGTGTGATACACATTTGTAGGGCTGTATAAAAAAATTATGTTGTTACCAAGTTTGATTAGGAATAAAAAAGTAACACAAATTGAAACATTTTAAGAATAAGAAGATGCATTATAATTATAGGAAGAGTAATTTTATGGTAATTTAAATTCAAGGTAACACATCATCAATTATCTCTTTAGATGATGAATAAAATTTACATTCCAATATTTAAAATCAATTTGATTAATCATTAATTCATGATGATGAAGAAGAGTGGGAAGTTATAGAGCATCTAATTTAGGAGAATTTGGAATCATATCTTGAGAAAAAAATACTACCAAAAAACAAAGTAATAAATTTTTTAAAGAAAAGAAATATAGAAAATACAATTGTGGGGTTTGATAGAAAAAATGTTTTTTTTGAAGAGTGTAATAACAACAGATTTAATGTGGTTGATCTTGAGAAAATGGTAAGTGATTTTGAGAAGAAACTAACTCAAGAAAAATAAAGAGCTATCAGAGAAAGAAAATATCTATCTAACTACCCCAAATAATATAAATAAAAGCATATAATACTTTACTATGTTTGAAAAAGTTAAAATTGAATATTATTAAGCTAGGTATAAGAAATGTCCAATTGAAAAATAAAATTCCACAGCTAATCTGTTTGGAAATAGATTTGTTGCATCTAACAATGTAGATGATGAATCAATTTTGAGGAGGTATGGTATAAGAAAATTGAGTTTAAATACCCTTTATAAAATGAGTGTAATGATATACCAAGGATTTCACTACTATCTTGTAAAAAATGTTTAACATTAAGGACTATAACCTCAATGAAATTATAGTGATAATAACAATAAAAATCGGTGATCACAATTAAGAGGCCATTGATGTTGTTATGAAAAATATTTATAATAATCCTTCTCCCACTGTTATGAAATTTAATTTCTCGGTATGGTATATAAACCAATGGGGAGATATGTTATGAAAATAGGTAAAAAATCATATAGAAGTCCAGAAATGATCAATAGTGCATCAAATATGTTGAAAAAATTGTTTGAATATTTTGAATAAGTTTTTGTTAGGTGTAGTCAAGAAGTCAATGTGACTAAGATATATATATCATGGATTCAAGGATTATTTACCAATAATCTAAAATGTATGAGAGTTCAAAAAGAATTATATTTTATGTTAAATTCTATAGTGGATAAAAAAAATTACTGTAAGAAACTCATTGAGGTTAATCTAGTTAAGGATTAATTACTAACTATGTTTCTTAATCATCAGGGATTATAAAAAATAGAGAAATGTAAAACAATTTTAATTGATAAAGGAAATTTGGAAAGTTCATAAAAAGTGGTTGGACATCACGGGACTATATTTACATTTGAATATCTGAATGATCAAGAATATCTATGTAGATTATATGTGAAAGATGGGCATAACATAAAATATTATATGACTATCCATCCTATAAAAGAATAAATCGTTAAAAGTTCTATGTAATGATATGTAAATGAATCTACCATAAAATAAAAATTTGAGAAAAGTGTTTTACACAAAGAAGCTATCCAAGTAAGGAAGAAGAACCAATAATGTATTAATTTAGTTTAAAAGAAGAGAATTATGAAGTTTAGAAGAAAATCGTATCCTAGGTTTTGTGAAAACTTTCTTCTATAATGTTACATTTATGTAACCAAGTGACCCCACCATATTCATTATTATTATTTTATTTGTGAAACACTATCGGGAATTGAAGGGATGTACATAAGTATATCACTATATATAACGTATGAAAATTGAATCACCTTTGAGTATCCTATATAATATAAAAAGGAGTTAATAAATTACTCTTATGAAAGAGAGTGACCTTGATATGGAGAAATAAAAACCTCACAAGCAATGATAATATTGAATTTTTGAAGCTCCCCTTGAGATCTAGAAATTGTGTTACTCAAGCATTCTTAAAACCAATTACCTCTATTATACAAAAAAAATTGAAGGGGTGGGGGAGGGTGGTAGATGAAAATATATAAAAAATACGATGTCACATTTATTTCACTTAAAATGATTTTATGCAGTTGTTACAATGTGAATAATTTAATCGTTCTTGAAAAATTGGTTTTTTATAGCCTCTAATTTTAGAATTTTTTGAGTTCATGTCACATAAAGAACATATTATGTAAAAACCTTCCATCTTTATGAAATATCTCTTATTTTCTACACTGGGTTAGATCATGTCGACATATATTAGGTCAACAATGGCTACTGTATATGTATATATATGGCATCATCATTCTCCTAATGAGTTCATAATGGATATTCTTCATATTTGAGAAAGGAAGAGTTATTTGAAGATTGAGATGGTAGATTGATGATATCCCAATAATATCTTTTTTTATTTATTTTCAATAAGAGGTTTAAAGAGAATAATGGATCATATTAACAAAGGAAGTGTTTTGTGGCATTGGAATCAAAATACAAATGTGGAGAATATTGTGACCACTGTATATATGGTATATTTAGTCAATAAAGTAGGATACCTTGGTGTTGGGATGATTTCTATATGTTTTTTAGGTTTCAATGATTTTTTTTGAGGTACATAAATGTAAAATAAATTTTTTTTTGAGGAAAAATATTAAAGATATATTATAGGTAGATTTTAAGTAACTTTAAATGATTCTAGACAAAGAATTATTAATATTGTAATAATTGGTGTTTTGTTCATTAAGAAAATCAATATAAGTATATTTTGATGAAGGGAAATTGGTATATAAATTTTTTGAAGTGGGTTTGAGATGTAACGCCCCAACCTTAGTTACCCAGAGTGGGTGAATTATTACATAACATTGGGATTATCACAAAAGGTCAAGTCTCGAATGACCGATTAGTTTAGTAGCCTTATAATTACTAGATACATTCATAAGGTTTACATTACATCATAAAATGAAAACCTACAACAAATTTTTTTCGATAGACCACAATCATATCTCCTGAGACTATCCCTGTAGGTCAGTCATAAAATAATTCTTTGCATCCTGGGAAAAATAATACATAGAAAGCGGTGAGCTCAGATGCTAAGTAAGGATAACAATATAGCGAAAAATTTCATAAATAAGCATAAAAATTTAAGGAAATGTATAAGACTAGAAAAAATCCTTTTATACTTGAACTTCAGTGTAATATGACAAATATAAAATCAGATAATTCCATTTACTTACTCATATGTATATTCTACTAGTTGAATAATCACATGCAATATCAATAGCCACATTCATAATTATAGAATGCATATGGCCAGACTTTCATAACCACATAGTCAAGGCCCTATTCCAAGACTACAAATAATATTTTATCATGTCTTTGTTCCAAGAAATAATTTTGTCTCATGAGACCTACTGATGCATCGAGGAGCTATAGCAGGCTCCACCCGTCACATACTAAGTCCAATATATTCCTCATATGAAATGGTTTAAACATACATAAATATTCGTATTAAAATTAGCATACTAAATGTCAATACTCTATCTATAAACCATGAATGGTATAAAAATAAAAGATACAAAGTCAAACATATCTCAAAACCTTCTGTACAATATGGAAGTTTTTTATCCTAATAAGCCATCTTCAATCAAACTTGAAATCCATCAAAGGATGTTGACATAGATGAAATCAAAACGTTTTTTAGAGAAATATCTTTTTCTATTATAAAATAATTAAAAATTAAAAAAATTATAAAAGAAAACATTTATTTTGCTAATAATCTAATAATATTGTAAGGGAATCTTTGACGATGTTATAATGACGGAAAATAACTGCACCCACAGTATAAGTCAAAAAAACATTCATACATTGATTTTTTTGAAAAGGTCATAAGGTACCCTATTTGGAAAATGATAGAAGGATTCCTTTCAAACCATTTTATAAAAAGTAAAATAAAGGTATAAATGACTTTAGCCCATAGTCTAGTAAATAGTAAAAATGTTTTGAAATAAATTTTTAAGAAACATGGATGTGGATGTAAAGAGGTCCCAGTAGATAATTACATATAAACAACCTTGAATAATGAAGTGGTTTCAGAATTTACCCTTACTTTGTACCTTTCCTTGGTAGTGGCTAGATTAAACACCTATATAATGGTAAAATTATTGTTATTAAATTATATAAGAATCATATACATTAATTTGATATCATATATGTTCTTTTAAGATTTATTTGTTAATAATATCTTAGTATTAACATTGTTTCAGGTGATAACTGATTCATTTATCCCTTATATTCTTTGTTATATGAGTGATATTTGTTATGGATGGGATGTATCTTATTCATATACAGAATGATATCAAGTATTTAAACATTATTTTTAATCATCTAATGAAAATTATTCTTAAATGGATACGATGGGGAATGAATCTCATCTCATTCGTGGAGATGGTAATTCATACGTATGCACGGGCGACAATTGTATTTTTTTATAATAAAATAATATATAATTGGGTGGTATATCATATATACAAAATCATTATCATGTTATATTTATTATTTACATCAATTGCACATCATTATTATACCCATCCAAATAATAATGTACTGAATAACAATTACACCACGATGTGGAGATGGTAAGCCATACGTACGCATGTGTGGTGACATGTCATTCAAAGGATGGATAGAATAATGAATTTGGTTGTACCATATTTATAATAAAACAAAAATATATAGAAGAAACTGGATTTATTATTTTATAATGGAAACAACAAAGAAAAAGGAAGTGGAAGAAAAAGGAACTTGAAAGAGGTGATGAAATATTTACCTCTTCTTCGGGTTCTTCCTTTTGATTTGATCAAAAGGGCTCCATAGGTTGGATTTATAACTAAAGGAAGGCCTCTATGATGAAGGGAGGATAGTTGAGAGGGTATTTGGTCTGGGTGGCAGATCCAAATGGCACTAAAGATGTGAATTAGAGAAAAGGGGGAGTGGCCTTTTAAAAGAGGGGTGATGGGCATCTTAGGAAAAGCTAGAAATATTATTTTATAATAAAATCATTTTCAGTCTCTAATGGATCCAAAATGGATTATTCAGAGGCTAAGGTGGGGCTGGGTTGAAAACCACTAAACCAATAGGTTTTAGACAGGTTTGGGTCACTATATTAACTTTATATTTTAGATTTAACTCTTAGTTAAATAGTTTTTCATTTACCACATCTCTTTGTATTTTTATATTATATGGTTAATATTCTTAATATATACTTCCAAGAGAACCCCAAGTGGTTAATTAACGATAAAAATATCATTATATAAGACCTTTTTCCAATCCTTAGATTTTTAGGAATATAATATCAATTAATAATATAACATTTTTTTTAAAAACTCTTTTATGTCAATTTTGAGTCTATTTGGTATTTTGATTTTTCTAAATTTATAACAGCATTATTACTTCGAAAAAAATTAATCTACCAACCCCAAAATGTCATATTAACCATGAAAATTAGTTTAATTCATAAAACCTCTCAAATTATATTTATTTGTTTATTTATAATATCAATTATTTTAATATTTCATTAAATAAGTAATTACTGCATCATCATTGTGTCATAAATAAATTAAATTATTTAATGTCTAAAAAATATAAATAAAATTCCATTATGTAGTAAATCTTTTTAGCTTCCTAATGAATATTTATAGTTGAATTTATATTGTAACGACCCAAATATTTTCAATGGAAATTCCCTTCTTATAAATATGTCATAAAATAACAAGAAAACACAACAAAATGAACTACTAAGTTATAAGTAAATTTTAAACATAAGTTTTTCACTTCTATGTTTGGAATTTTTAAAATCCGACATTCACGGTTGTGTTTAAGATGATTTTGGGAGTCTAATGAAACAAAAATAATTGTTGGTGAATAGTAACCTACCCTTATGAATAATAACCTACCCTTATGAATAGTAACCTACCCTTATGAATAGTAACCTACCCTTATGAATAGTAATATGACCCTTATGAATAGTAAGTAAGAGTAACATTACCTATGAATAGTAAAATAAAATTTAGACATCTTAGAAAGTGACAATTCGAACTTAGTAAACATTTTTGGTATTTTATAAGTCATAAATAATTAATTATAATTAATTAATTAATTTAAAAGAATATTTATTTCCCTAAAATGTATTCATAAATTATTTAATCAATGTTTAATAATTTTTAGATAATTTTATAAGACCCTATGTAATTTTTGAAAGAACAATAAAATCAGTTTTAATCTCAAAAACTGTTTTTTATGTAAATTATGATTTTATTTAAAAATTAAATTAATAATATTTAGACAATTATATTTCAAAAATGGAATTTATTTTTGGATTCTACATGTCGAAAAATGGTTGGGGTAATGTTTCTGGATTTTTCTAAGATACTTGAATTTTTGGTGAATAGTAGAATACATTAATTTACTATATAAATACATTTTAATTAAAACCCACTATTCCTGACATCACAAGTGATGTAAGCATTGAAATCCCGAACTAAAATTCCTTTATTACTATTATTGGTCATCCAAGACTCACTATTCTTTGTCTTAGGGGAAAATAATAATCTAATGAATTTTATATTAAGGAAACCCCTCTCCCCTCCAGTATAAAAGCCACCCTTCACTCCCTCTTTTCCTCACACCTCTAAAGCTCCAAGTATTCTCTAAAATCTGCCAAAACATCTTCCCTAGCCCCTCACCCACATCCAAAAGCTGCTGTTCTCATCAAAATACCCAGCCTAGCTTCCTTAAGGAGGATCTCAAGAGGAAGATTCTAGAGGTAATTCCCCTCCCTCTTCTCCTTTAATTTCCTTTCAAGTTCAAGTTCCTTTCTTGATCCCTCCCCACCTATAATCATTCAAATTGTTTTGTAACTCCAGTATTATACATTTACTGTAATTTTTATGATTCTAATATCACCCCACACCCTTTCCCTCTTCCTTTTATTTTATTAAAGATAATGTTGTTCATGAGGTGTTAATTTATCACCTTCAAAAAACGACATGCTCTCTTCTTCCATTTCTACCTTCAGATCTGGTCGTGAAACCATTTTTATGGTTGAAACAGAATATTTTATATGTATTATGTTCTATATTATGTTCTGGAAATAACATATTTCCATATTACTAAGTTAAATGTTAAAACAAGTTTGTTGTGATCCAAAAACCGCCCAAATTTACCCAAATAACCATCATTAAATTCTTATCTAATGATTCATCCACTTGGATATAATATAATTCATTATAAAATTATTAAAGCTAATGTAATATCATTAATAACATGTAATATCATTTCTTTATGTTTACCCATGTTCTACCCAAACATCAATTTAAGAATACAAGTGAACCACTCAAGAAAACCGTAAAAACGAACATCCTCGAACAATGTTTTTAAACTCTATAAGTCATCCAAAGGAACATAATATAACATAATGAAACCAGAATTAACCCTATTAATGTATAAAAGATTCTTTAATTTCTAATTAATGAATATAATTTCATTATACAAGACATTAAAGAGAAGGAAGCATTCGGGTACAAGGTAAGGGGAAATCTCGAACCCAATTTTCTTCCTTCGGGTTCTCCCTCTTTCACTCCATTTTTGATATGGTTACTCATCAAAGATCATTTGTTCATCATTGAAATTTACGAGATATAAATGTATGACACTGGTTTTTATTTCCATCAAAATGATTTCCAAAATAACTCTTCTTTCAAGAACTCACCTTTTACCTCTCATTCAAGGTTGATGGTTCTTATATCAAGTATGTTGTTCCCTCATTCTTTTGGGAACCCAAAGCTTATGAATGAGTTATTATGAGATGAAACCCATTACATTCCATGGGTTATTTATGTACATGTTTTATATGTTTTCTATGTGGCATGCATGATAATTTTAATGTTATGATGTGACGGGTGCGCCCAGAATTATATAGCGCAATATGAATGTTTAAATGTGACGGGCGCGCTCGGAATTATATAGTGCTCCAATGCATTGGGTAAAGTGATGAATCTCATGAGTAAATGTGAAATTATGTGTGAACAAGATTATATCTTGGTTCACAAGTATTAGTGGTAGATAACCACTAAGACATAATGTTTCATATTTATCCATTTCCACATTTCAAGTCTTTTATTTATGCTCCTCTCATGTTCATGATCTTTTGCCTATGTTATGATTATGATCACCCCATGATGTATTGTTCTTATCTACCCAATTACTAGGCTTTTATCTCACCCCTTTTGATGTATATCCTCAGGTGACTACATGTACTAAGGTGAGTACAACTGCTAATAAGAAGCTATAGAAGAAGAAATTAAATGAATGTTTATGCTTGATGTTGTATTTGTTATGTATGGTCCTAGTTTTCCCAAGACACTGAACCTTTGGATCCTCCATGTGTAATACAATTATGTTTTTTATCTTTGAAATGATGTAATAGTAATGTAATAAAAGGCCGGGTTGCTATATATATTATTTGTAACCCTATATTAAAAATGTTTTAGTTATCAAACTTTCATTATAACTCTTTTAACTCTTCTTGGAATTAAATAATAATAAAAGTCCTAATATAATCCAAGTGGACCAAAAAGGTTCATATATTATTCCTAAGGTTGTTTTTGGTCTAATTACACTTATCCAATAGAATTAGGACATGTGTTAGGTTAATAATAATATCATTTTTACCCTTAATTACCCTATTTACTTTTTAACCGTTGTAAACAAAAGTAAAAAGTTACTATTTGCAAAAAATTATTTTCATCTTATTAAACCAAATTTTACTTACTGATATCAACCTTGTCTCTCATATTTTTGAAATTCAACTCACAGAAGCAGTAAAATTATGTTTTATGTAATTTTTCAAATTCTCATATGAGGTGGGTAAAAGACGGTCAAAAGTTTAATAAAATTTTTATATATCTAAAATTATTATAAACTGACTCCAATGAATTACACTGAAATTATATAGGTATTATGTATCTATATTGACATAAAATAAATTTAAATAAAATAAATAATAATTCAAATAAAAATTTTGTTTTAAACCATAACTCAGTGTTTTTCACAATTCATCAAAAATTGAAAGTTTTCATAAAAATACCAAAAATTCACCCTTAGCTAATTTGGATATTCAGAATCCAAAAATGAAGTACATTTTTAAAGGTAAGATTTATAAAATTTTAAAAAGTGGGTACTACTATTCATAACAGCTAGTTTGATTGGTTGTGGTGTGTTATAACTCGATGTTGCGTACAACACACGATACTGCATTATTCAAAGAGAAGCATACCGTGGAAGCTTGGGGTGTTACGTTCTACCCTCCTTCAAATAATTTCATCCTCGAAATATCTCATATATTACTGCATTAAAAGACTGGGGTGGTACTTCATCAAATGTTCCTCGGGTTTCCATGTTGCCTCTTCCATCTTATAGTTTCTACATAGAACTTTTACCAGACGAGTCGTCTGGTTTCTCAGCACTTGTTCTCTTGAATCAAGAACCTTGATAAGATCTTTGCAATAAGACAGACCGAGTTCCAGTTCTAATTCGTAATAGGTGAGTACATGCATTGGGTCAGGCATGTATTTTCTCAATAGTGATATGTGGAATACACCTGGAAAATTTTAGAGACTTGGCAGCATTGCCAACCTAGAAGCTACAACCCCAATTCGTTCTAGAATTTCTAAAGGTCTGATGTACTTGGGACTCAATTTACCCTTCTTACCGAAACTTTTAACACCCTTCCATGGAGATACCTTCACGAAAACATGACCTCCAACCTGAAATTACAAATCCTTCCTTTAGTTATTAGCAGATCTCTTCTGCCAAATTTGAGATGCTTTGATGTCATTTTGGATTACCGTCAACTTTTCCATCATTTCCTCCACCAGATCCGGGCCTATGAGTTTTCTTTCACAAAAATCATCCCAACAGGTTGGTGTGTGGAATCTCTTTTCGTGTAATGCTTTATATAGTCCCATTTGAATACTGAAGGGAAGCTATTGTTATAAGAAAACTATACAGAGGTAAATATTGATCCCACATACCATAAAAGTCAAGCGGGCATAATCCCAACTTGTCTTCTAATGTTTAAATAGTCAGTTATTATTGTTCCGCAGTTTGGGGGTGGTAGGAAGTGCTCAAACATTGTTCAATATCCAGGGCCTTTTGTAGAATTTTCGAGAATCATGATGTAAAATGTGGATCACGATCAGAAACAGTCGATAGTGGTACTCCATGAAGTCTTACAACTTCATTAATATATAGTCTTTCCAATCGTAAAAGTGGAAAAATCTTCTCTTACAACAAGAAAATGTGATGACTTGGTAAGACGATCAACAATGACCAATATTGAATCGTTATTTCTAGTAGTCGTTGGTAGTACCATGAAAAATACCATCATAATATTATCCCATTTCCACTCCGGTATGGAAAGAGTTTGCGTGACTCCTCTAGGATGTTTCCTTCCAGCTTTCACTTGTTGACAAACTATACATCTTGACACAAAATCAGCAATCTCCCTCTTCATGTTGTCTCAAAAAAAATGTTCTTTCAAATCTCTAAACATCTTAGTGCTACCAGGTTGTATTGAGAAATTGGAACTATGAGCATCATCCAACAATTCTCTTTTTAGATCAGGTATATTAGGAGCACAAATACTCTTCCCAAATTTCAAAATTCTATCTTCATACAAAAATTCACTAAATCTACAATCATTCCTAGCTTTAAACTTCTTTTGAAACTCTTCATCATTGGTCTGAGAACTATTTATCCTTTCTAGTAAATATGGTTTGGCAACCATTTGAAAAAGTATTGATGTTTCACCTTCCATGGTGATTCCCATATCCATATTTACTAGAACCATATATATATGATCCTTTTTAACACTCATTTTGTTCAAAACTCCATGATCCATTCTACTCAAACAATCTTCCACCTTATTTGACTTCTCCTGGTGGTAGTGTATAGTGAAATCATAATCCTTGAGAAGATCAAGCCATCGCCTTTTCCTCATGTTGAGTTCTTTTTGTTAGAAAATATACTCCAAACTCTTGTGATCAGTATATATCTCACATTTTTCACCATAGATATTGTGTATCCAAATATTCAAAGAAAAGATTACAACTAATAACTCAATATCATGAGTGGGATAGTTTTTTTCATTAATTTTTAGTTGTCATGATGCATAAGTAATAACCTTATCATTCTACATAAGGACGAAACCAAGTCCTTTCTTTGAAGCATCACTATAAATAGCAAACCCATCATTCCTCGATGGTAGAGTCAATATAAGAGGATTGACAAATATTATTTTCATTTATTCAAAAAATTATTCACACTCTTTTGTCTAAACAAATTTAACCCCTTTACATGTGAGCTTGGTTAATGGGTTAGCCAATCGGGCAAAATCTGGACAAAGCACTGATAATACCCTGCAAAACTAAAAAAACTGCGTACCTCAGTTATACTCGTCGGTGATTGAAATTCTTGGATAGCATTTGTATTTGAAGGATCAGCGAAGATTCCATCTGTAGAGAAAATATGGCCAAGAAAAGAAATCTCTAGAAGCAATAATTCAGACTTGCTAAGCATCCCATAAAATTCATGCCTTCTAAGAGTCTATAGGATATTACGCAAGTGATTTTCATGATCTTCGTAGATTTTGGATTATACCAAGATATCATAAATAAATAACACTACAAAATGATAAAGATGTTCCTTGAAAACTTTATTCATTATATCCATTAAGACAAATAGTATATTAGTCAATCCAAAAGGAATTATTGTAAACTCCTAACGCACGTACCTGGTTCAAAATGCTGTCTTCAGAATGTCTTCCCTCTTCACGCACAATTGATGGTGTCCAGATCGAAGGTCAATCATTGAAAAGTATTAATCTCTATGCAGTTGGTCAAATAAATCATCAATGTGAGGTAGGGGATACCTGTTCATTATTGTTATAGCATTTATCTCCCTGTAGTCAATGCCCATCCACAAAGATCCATCTTTCTTCATAATAAAAAGGACAGGGGCTCCCCATAGAGAAACACTAGGGTCAATAGATCTCTTATTACTCAATTCTACTAGTTTTTTCTTTAGATACACTAATTCTATAGTATCAATTCTATAAGGAGTCTTCGATATGTTCCTCGAACTACAAATTAAATCAATGGAAAACTCAATTTCTCATTCTGGAGGATGTCTAGGTAAATATTTTAGAAACACACTAAAATATTCTTCCACAATAGGTACATCCTATAATTGAACATTCCTTTCCACACCCACAATTATTTTAATCTCTTCCTCCCCTATAATTGAATTTAGTTGAGCTACTGGGGTGGATCTAGATAAGAATCTGGTGGTGAAATTTCTACTCTAATGATAAGGTGTTCTTTATCATCATCATTAAAAATAGTAACCTCCTTCTTCTTACAATAAACTTTTTCATCATGGTCTGAAATTCAATCTATACCGAGGATTATATCAAATTCATTCATGGGTATGATGATGAGATCAACAGGGAAATATCATTTATATGCTCTAATAGGGACCGATTCACAAATTTTTTTTGCGATGATACTTCCCTCAAGAGTTTTGACTGACAAATATCATGTTAAATCAAATTGGAAACATCTAATTTTCATAGAAAATTTGGAAGATATGAAACAATGCAGTGATCCAGATTCAAATAAAGCATTTTCTAAACTTGAGGAAACTATTAAATTACCTACCACCACATCTTTCGGAGCTTCAACCTCAGCAGTAGTGGTAGCATAATCTTGGCCTTGATTACTTTCCCTTTTCTGAGGTAAGTTCCCCTTACTATTAGGACATTCAGTCGCATAATGCCCTATTTCTCATCAATTTTAGAATTCAACATCGACAGCCTCTTTCTTCCCCTTGTAGTAACGAGCTTGGTGGCCTTTTTCACCACACTTATAATAGACTCCCATTCCTTTCAGGAAAGTACCGGGTTGTTTCTTCCCACATTTACTGCAGGATGGATATTCAAATTTTCCCTTTATCCCCTTATTTCCATTTTCAGAGTGTTCAGCATATCTATTCTTCTCTTTCTTTGCTATAATGTTTTAAGACTTACAGAATTCTTTTTTCTGTCTTGATCGCACATGAGACAATATCTTCATACAACGAGAAGGATTGTGTGAATAATGTTCAAAGAATAAATGGTTTTAACCTATCAAAGAAATGATCAATCTTACTTCTTGTGTTACGTATATAATTTCTTTCATGCCTCGCTAACCTTGTAATATAAGCTTCAAACTTTGTGACATTTTCATCCTCCTTTTCCCCCAGACTCAAAAATTTCTTTTCCATATCCTCTCGATTGTCACGAGAAAAGTATTTTTCTAAGAAAATATCTTTAAACTCCCTCTATTCCATATTTGATAATTCATCATCTTCCTTTGTGTTTTGAATCAGTGACCACTATTGATCATCATCTTCTGTGAGGCGGTAAACTGCCATGAAAAATTTTTCCCTTTTACTACTCCCCAAGGCGTGAAATATTTTTTTTATGGAATTTATCCATTGCTCGGCTTCTAGTGGATTTGTACTCCCATTTAATGTTGGTGGTTGTTTCCTCACGAAGCTATCTAATAGTGATCCTCCACACTACAGATCTGGGTGCTCCATATGGGTAAGGTTTTTATTAATAACCTGAGTGAGTTGTCCTAGTTTGGGGATAAGATGATCAGCACCAGTTGTATCACCAACTCAACTATAGTTGTCTTGAGTAGGAGGGAAATCCCTACATGGAGTGCGTACATTGATACGGTTTCGATTCCTTCCACTGGGATCCATTTCTAAACAATGTCATAAATTTGATTAGTTTATGAATTGAAATACATAAATCCAATCTTGTAAAACACATAACATAAATTGAAATGTTTATGGATATAATCCATAATCATAAAAAATGTTTTATTTGAGTATGTATATACTCATAAACTCTTCATAATAGTTTTTAAAGAAATTGAGAATTATCCTAACCATATCCCTTGGTAGTGTCATAACCAAGAGTGCAGTAAGTCCCATTGTCGTGCACCATTTCCCGTTCGAGTCTAGCTCAAAGCGGTGTTTTTGTGTTTTACCCCTAGGTACAACTGTGCCAGAGTCGCCTCTTCCTGCTTGTATCCAGACAGGGATCTATTTCATGGAAAACTCACAAATTTTCTACAATACCAAAATTCTAGGAATTTCTTCTATACTAACCCTCAAAGTCTATCTTAGGGTAATGTGCTCTAATCCGAGTTTATATAAATCTAGATTCCATGGTTTGTACTAAACTTCCTCTGATACCAATGGTAACGCCCTGACCCAAGTTACCCAGAGTTGGTGAATTATTACATAACATTGGTATCATGACAAAAGATCAAGTCTCGAAAGACCTATTAGTTTAGTAGCCTTGGATATACTAGATATATTCATAAGGATTACATTACATCATAAAATGAAAAACTACAACAACATTATTTCCATGGACGATAGTCATATCCCCTAAGGCTATCCCTATAGGTAAGTCATAAAATACTTCTTCACATCCAGGGAAAAATAAAACATAGAAAAGGGTGAGATCAAATTCTTAGTAAGGATAACAATATAACAGAAACATTCATAAATAAACATAAACATTTAAGACAATGTATTAGACAAAAAACAGCCTTTTAAACATGAACTACCACATAATATGGAAAAGATAAAATTAAAAAATTCCATTTAATTACTCACATGGATATTCTACTAGTCCAATAATAACATTAAATATCCATATCCACTTTCATAATGATGGAATGCATAATTCCAGACATTCATAACCACATAGTCAAGGCCTTGTGCCAAGAGTACAAATAAGATTTTCTCAAGGCCTTGTGCCAAGAATACAAATAATATTTTCTAAAGGACTTGTGCCAAGACACTAGTTTGTCTCATGAGACCTACTGATGCATCGTGGAGCTATAGAGGGCTCTACCCGTCACTTACTAAGTCCAATACATTCCTCATAGGAAAAGGTTTAAACATAACATAAAGATTTTTATTAAAACTTTCATACGAAATGTGAATACTTTATCCATAAACCATGAATGGTATAAATATAACACATCCAGAGTCAAAAATATCAAAAAACCTTCAATACAATATGGATGTTTTGTATCATAATAAATCAACTTCATACAAAATTAAAATCTATCAAAAGATGTTGAAATAGAAGAAATCAAAACTGTTTTTAGAGAAATATCTCTGTCTATTTTGAAATCATTTATAATTAATATTTATATAAAAGAAAACATTTATTTTGGAAATATTATTATAAGCTTGTAAGGGAAGATTTGAGAATATTATAATGACAGAAAATAGTCGCACCCACCGTATAAGTTAAAAAAAACATTCTTACCTTAATGTTTTTTGAAAAGGTCATAAGGTACATTGTTTCGAAAATGAAAAAAGGATTCCTTTCAAACCATTTTATAAAAAGTCATATAATGGTATAAATGACTTTATCCCATATTTTATTAAATAGTAAAAATGTTTTCAAAGACATTTTTAATAAACATGGATGTGAATGATAAAGAGGTTCGAGTAGATAATTACATATAAACAACCATGAATAATGAAGAGGTTGTAGAATTAACCCTTACCTTGTATCTTTCCTTGGTCGAGGGTAGGTTAAACTCTTGTATAATGGTTAAATAATTTTTATTAAATTTTACGAGAATCATATACATTAATATTATATCATATATGATCTTTTTACATCACTTTGTTAATATTATCTTAGTATTATCTTTATTTCGGGTGTTAACGGATTTGTTTTCCTTTATATTCTTTATTATTTGAGTTATATTTTTTATGGATGGGATGTATCTTATTCATACCCAGAATGATATCAAGTCTTTAAGCATTATTTGTAATCATCTAATGAAAATTAGTCTTGAATGGAAATGATGGGGAATGAATCTCATCGCGTTCGTGGCGATTGTAATCCGTACATACACACAAGCGACAATATCATTATATTGATATTAAAATAATATATAATTGGATTGTATATCATATATAAAGAATAGTTATCATGTTGTATTTATTATTTACATTAATTAAACATCATTATTATACCCATCCAAATAATAATGTATTGAATAAAAATTACAACACGACGCAGAGACGGTAAGCCGTACGTAGACACGTATGGTGACATGTCATTAAATGAATGGATATAATAATACATTTGGTTGTAACATATTTATAATAACATCATAGTATATAGATTATACTATATTTATTATTTTATAATGGAAACAACAAATAAAAAGGAAGTGGAAGAAGAAAGGAACATGAAAGAGGTGATGAAATATTTATCATTTCATCAGGTTCTTCCTTTTGATTTGATCAAAAGGGATCCATAGGATAGATTTTTTACTAAATTAAGGCCTCTAGTATAAAGATATCATAGTTTAGAGAGTATTTGGGCTGGGTCTTGGTGAGGAAAATGGTTTTAAAGATGTGAATTAGAGAGAAGGGGAGTGCCTTTTTATAAGAGGGGTGAGGGGCACCTTGGGAAAAGCTAGAATTATTATTTTATAATTAAATCATATTCAGTTTATAATGGCTCTAAAATGGATTATTTAAAGGATAATGTGTGGATGGGTCGAAAAACACTCAAAAAAAATGTTTTAGATAGGTTTGGGTCACTATATTAACTTTTTCATTTCGATTTAACTCTTAGTTAAACAGTATGACATTCACCATGTCTCTGTATTTTTATATTATATGGTTAATAAACATACTATATATTTCCAAGAGAACCCCAAGTGGTTCATTAATTATACACCTATAATTATACATTTTATTTTTCTGAGCCATATATTTTTTGGAATAGAATGTCAATTAATAATATAATATTTGTTTTAAAAACTCTTTTATGTAAATTTTGACACTATTTGGTATTTGGTTTTTGATAAATTCATACCAGCATTATTTCTTCGAAAAAAATTCATCTAACCAACCCTAAAATGTCATATTAACCTAAAAAATTAGTGTAATTCCTAAATAGTTTCAAATTACATTTATTTGGATATTTATAATTCAGTTATTTTAATATTTCATTAATTAGGTAATTACTACATTATCATTGTGTCATATATAATTTCAATTATTTAATATCAAAAAAATATAAATAAAATACCATTAGGTATGATTTTTTTTAGATTTATAATGAATATTTATTGTTGAATTTATCTTATGTGTAACCCTATATTAAAAATGTTTTATTTATTAAACTTTGATTTTAACTCTTTTAAATCTTCTCTGAATTAAATAATAATAAATGTCCTAATCTAATCCTAGTGGACCAATTGGGTTAATATTTTATTTATAAGGTTGTTTTTGGTCTAATTAAACTTATCCAATATAATTAGGACATGTGTTAGGGTAGTAATAATATCATTTTTACCCTTAACCACCCTATTTACTTTTAATCGTGGTAAATAAAAGTAAAAAGTTATTATTCACCAAAAAATATGTTCATATTTCTTAACCACATTTTAATTACTGATATCATCCATTTCTTTCATATTTTTGAAATTCAACTCATATAATAAGTAAAATTCTGTTTTATGTAAATTTTCAAATGCTCTTAGGAGGTGGGTAAACAGCGGTGAAAAGTTTAATAAAATTTTTATATATCTAAAATTATAATAAACTGGATCCAATGAATTAAATTGACCTTATATAGGTATTATGTATCTATTTTTACCTTAATTAAATTTAAATAAAATAAATAATTATTTAAATAAAAATTCGGTTTTAAACTATAACTCGGTTTTTTCCCTATTCATCAAAAATTGAATGTTTTTAGAAAAATACAAAAAATTCACCCTAAGATAATTTTGATATTATAAATCCAAAAATGTAGTCCATTTTTTATGATAAAATTTATAATATTTCAAAAAGTGGGTATTACTATTCATAACGACTAGTTTGATTGGTTGTGGTGGGTTAGAACTCAATGTTGCATTCAACACATGCTACTGTATTATTAAAAGAGAAGTGTACCATGAGAGCCTGGGGTGTTAAATGAGATGTTTAAGGAGGGATTATAATGATTTAAGAATGTATGTAATTAAATTTATTGGAGTCTAGTAATATTTTATTTGGGCTAGAAAAATAGAATGTTCCATGATCATATGAATTTTTATAATAATCATAAAAATGTTATGTCAAATTGAAATATTTTGGTTTAATTTATGTATTTTGTACATATTTTGAATTCCTGCAATGTCTTTGAAATGAGCATATGAATTTGAGTCCCAATTTTAAATTTGATTGTATAACTTTCACTTTTATAATAAGACTTTAGCTTATGATTTTTAGAATATATTTTGGAGGAATGAAAATATAGTGTTTGAAAATGATTTCATCGTATAATGTTTTTAAGAGATTGTATGACTTTGGTTAAACATGTGAAATTAAATAGATTATAATAATTTTGTGTCATATGACTTGGTCATAATACATTGATAAGGCACGATGGTATAAATTTCATAATAATCGTAAGACTTCATAAATCATCATATGACTTTAAAGTGGAGTGAAGCAAATTATATATGAATTCACCAAAATTTATGAATTAATTTTTATGGTTTTATATGAATTTTTATGTTTTTATGACTTAACTAATGTTTATTATGACTTCCACACATATAGAATTTTGAACAATTTTCTGGGTGAAATTTCTTTTCCTAGAATATAATATATTTTAAAGAATGAAAAAATAGACTATGTTTTTAAGATTATTTTTAAATATTAAATTTTATTATCAAAACTGAATCCTGATTTAGGATGACATAAAGGTAAAATCAACCAAGAAAGAAAAATGCTATAATAAAATGAAGGGGACCACACCATGGTGTTTTAAAAGAATTTTTTTAGTTACCATGGTGGTAATAATTATATATGTAGGGCACACTTATAATAAATTGAGTGATGGAACCTGATATAGTTCATCGTTTATGACTTTTTTTGAGTATCCCATGTCTAAATAATTAAGTAGTAGTTAATTCAAGGAGGAGACACCCAAATATTTGGATAATTTTAATAAGGCTACTTACTCATATTTAAAATATAAAAAATAAAGTAGATCTCTAGGAAACATGAACCAAATTTGTGATCAGAGGACTGTATATTTTTGTTTTCAATTATAAATTACATGTAATACTAAGAAGATGACATTATGATAAATAAAGGATCATGCAAGATTGTTTTTTAAAAAATATTCCCTTAATCATAAAATTAATAATCGGCGGGAAGATATAGGAAAATAAAAGGTAATATAATTTATTTAAATGAAAAAACAATGAATTCAATTAATTTTATAGTTTTTAATAAATGAAGATTTGAAAATATTGACCATATGATATATTTAATCATATAATTTATGTATAAATGAAGAAAGATATAGTGTTTGAGCATTTTGAGTGAGTTCTGGGAGTCCTGATACACTAATATATCAAAAGAGGAATAAAGAGGTTAATGTTGGGAGAGATTCAAGAGTAATAAGTTCTTCTATACCAATGTATTTTAGATTATTATAGAAGAACCAGATGACCATAAATATAGACTATGTATTTTTTCTAATATACTTGTTCAAAGGGTTTTTGAATTACTTGAAGCATTTCATGTGTAAAACAGTTTATCCAGTCTATTTATAAAGGGATATCAATTAAAATGCGGTTAAAAAACCTATAGCATATCTAGATCATTCGTTCATTGAATGAAAATTGACGGAGCTTGTGATTTTGGTGTCTAACAAGTCATTAATGTTTCGTTTTCAATTAGGGTGTTTAACTAATAATTGAATATGATATATTTGACTAGGATGTATAACGAGTCCCCAGAGGATTGTAGTTGGAGTTTCAAACCCACTACCATTGTATACATTGTGCGTATAGTGACTAATCCATGGTCAGACAACTAACAATCCCAAAAAGGAGTACATCATTAAGGTTAAAACCTATAAAACCTCCTTTACCTTATTTGATTATTATATCTAAATGCATGTGAGTAAGGGTGAGATAAGTAGTTGACCAAATATTGAAACCATAACAAATTAAAAATATTAAGTAAAAAATGGAGTAACACAAAAAAGTAAAAAGAATTACTGATTCACCCTCTCTCCTTCATAGTAATCTAATCAGTACATACGTAATTTATGAAAAACCATTAACTAATTAGATATATATGAAAGTGATGGATTTTCAAACATCAAAATTAATATGAAAAATGGATGTAAATATCATTGGAGGTTATGGAATAGTGAATACAGAAATGTTTTAGGTTTATTGAAATAAATTTGATAACATAAAGATAATATTAAATGAATATATTAATAATTTATTAAATAATATGATTAAGGTGGTGTGATATATTTTTTACTTGTTCATTAGATGAAAGATAAAAATATAGTAAAGAAGATCATTTGAGAATTTCCACAATTTTATGATCCAAAAGTGTCCGCACGTGAAGATGTTAATCTGGGTTATTATCTCTTGATGACTTAAAAAACTGGTCACATAAGATATGTGAATAAATAATGAAGGTTATTTATAATATTAAAAAAATGAACTTTAATTAATAACAGTGTAGAAACTATGGATTTTTAATAATGAAAATGAAGTAAATGTATGTGATGATTTATTATATGTTATAGAAAAAAAATTTATGAGAAGGAAATGGTGGTTTGAGGCTAAGATACCTTTAGTATGTTTTCATTTTGGTAATATCAGAAATGTTATTGCTTGGTATAAAAATATGGTTTATATAAATGTTGTTAAGTTTGAATTTTCACAATAATAATGAAATAATTTATCCCACATAAGGAAATATAATTCATGAATTGGAAGTGGAATGAAATATTAATTATGTGTGTTAGTAAGGAAAGTGGAAATTGATACTAGGGATGATCTATTAGAAGGTATTTAAACTTAGTTTATCTCAGAAAATAGATGATGTGGTGTCTTTAGTAGATACATCTAAAGAGGGAGTATAAGAATATGATTAACCATTAAAATTTCTTGATCTCATGTTGTAATTGGAAGGACCACTTAATGTTATTGATCTACATATAAATATTAATGGGTTGATTTTGGAATTATTTATGTAATTTTCATGTTATATTTATAAACATGATGTATAAGTTTATTATTTAGTGAAATTTATAGAATATCTTAATTTTTTTTCAATTAATAAAAATAAACAGTGAACAATAGGTTACAGATCATGTAACAGATAATTAGTAATGAGGATAGTAATACTTTCATGAATGATAATGTAAATAAAATTGAAACACTAAAAGTGGAAGTGGTTTCTATGAAAATAAATATTAGTTTTAACATAAAATAGAAGGCTCAACGGTAAAGTTAATGTTCTAGAAATATTTGGATGTAGTGTTTAATGAAATGGTTAAACACAAAATAAGAAATTTGGAAGAAGTTTTGAGACATCAATGAACCAATTATATGGGTAAAAGTGGTATTGGATATGAAGTTGTAACATAAAAATAAATGACATTAAATATAAGTGTAAAAGAAAAAAATGGAATAAAAAATTATAAACCATTGAGAACTTATCAACAATCACGAAGTTAAATAAAAAATGATTTTTGTAGATATGATAGGGATATAATTTTCTCTTAGATGATATTCCAATTCTATTTCTATTTAGGTGAGACAATGTATTATAATGGTGAAGCTAAATTTTACTTAAGAGGATATTGAATTAGACGATGGTTAAGATAAATAATATAACCCTCACATAAAAACATAAACTTATTCTATGGATATTGATTCAATTGTTTTATCCTAGAGAATAATTATTTCCATTATATAAAAATAAGTGAGCACTTTTCTTATGTAATAAAAAAAGTGTAGAGGTAATAAAATAAAATTTAATTCTTATAATAATAATGCTTTATATAATGGAGGAAAATGAGACTTTTCTAATTGTTTATGATGAAACAAATGAGATGAGACATACTTATGTCCTAACAAATTATAGAGTTTTTTGGAAATAATATAAGATGAAGATAAAGGATAAAGATATTATTATTGAAATTGCAGTGAAGGATACAAATAAAATATTTAAGTGACTTATTAGTAGTGGGTTATCATATCACTTTATAGGTAACATTAATAGTTATAAGACAGCCCTGACAAAAAATTAATTGAATAATACTAATGGTCTCTACCCTGATAGTCATTTATATAATCTGTTGAATCTAAGTCTATTATTTGACTCATGTTTTCAATTCAAATTAAATAAAAAAGGTTACAACATCCATGGAATGGATGGAAAATCCTTGAATCAAGAATGGAGAACAAATAAATACCCATATCATTTGAAAAAATAATAATAAATTTTTTATTACTATAGTAACGGATAATAATCTAATGTATATGAGGTTTGGGAACATTAATCACCCGAGAATATAGATTTATAAAGGTTCAAAGCTAATTTTGGTATTACTATAATTAAATGGAATATAGAAAGTTTTTATTATTCATGATTAAAGGAAAATATTGATAAAACCCCTTATCATTTAATGAAGTAGCGAGAATAAAATTTTCTGAATTTGGTCCAAATTAATGTATATGGTCTAATAAATCAAAAGTAGACATGATTTAAGATATTATTAATTATATTTGTTAATGAATATAATATAATTGGATATACTATGTTTATGAATTATACAAAATTAATATTGGACAATACCTAGAGATTATAAATAAGACTGGAAAATGAAACTTGAAGAACCATGGAGATTTGATGGATATATGTCATAATAGAATATACATCCATTGAATTTGAAAAATTATTTAGTGAATCATGGAATAAATGATAATGTTTATACTCTATAAAATCATCAATAAAATGGAGTTATGTAAATGTGAATCCCCATAGCAATCGATATCCCCTTGATGTTTTTGATTGGAAGGGGCATTTATCAACACTCATGGAATGAAGTTGTGAAAGTGTCTATTTATATTTAGAATCAAGCATTTCTAAGTCTTATATTTGACATGATTTTCTATAAAATACCTCCTATAAGGAAACTGACATTTAATATTTACAAAGTATATATAATATAATGTTTCATTCAGAATAAAGATGGAAATCTTGAAATTATGGTGATTCTGTAAATGTAGGAATATTTTTAGGCTACTGAAATGTGTAATTTTTTTTGAAACAGGTTTACAAATAGTTTAATTTTTTGATTTAAAATTCATTGAGTATGAAACTAAATTTATTTCTATAATATTTTTCTATAAATAATTAAATGAAGAATAATAATAGGTAATTATTCATTCAGGGGAATCATGTAATTCCCAAATTAATGATGACTCTGAAATTGAGTCAAAAAAAGTGAAAGGTGAAGAAGTACAGGAGGAATAATGTGTAAAATCCTTGAATGAAGATGTTTTTACCCTCATTTACCAATATAGAGATTGCAATAATATATTTTTCAAAATTTATAATTACATAATTGAAATATAAAAGAAAAATATTGAGAAGATATTTTTTTGAATTTTGATGAATCTAAATTGATGATCTTATTAGTCTAATCAGCACGATTATTTTCACATTTTATGACTATCTAGAGTGCATGAGAGAAAGAGTTGTAATTAGTATGACCTTAATTTTGTTTTTCTAGGATTAAAAGAAAAATAGTGTATTTGATTGAAATAAAATTTAATAAAAAAGATAAAAAAAAATACAACATACAACATGCATTTGAGAGGATTATTATAATTTGTCTATATTTCTAAAACAAGAAGAAATTATAGGTTATCATCTTCATACTAATCGATCTAACTAATATTATAGATCACATTAAATACCAATAGTAAAATTATTAATGTTATATATTTAGGTAGAGTCAGTCAAGTTGATCTATTTAACTTTTGGCTAGTCCACACTCCATTTATATTGTAGATTTTCCATTAAAAAATAATTTTTGCAATTATATAGATAATTATTACTATAAAAAAGATAAAAATTTATATAAAATGGTCATGCGATTGATTGGACCTGATTAGTGCAATGAGATTATTCACATGCTAGATACAATAATTAGAAAACATATGACTCTATCATTCTTAAGAAGTTGAAATACTCATGTGATTGATCATATGTGGTTTCTTATTTTCACTGTTAGTAGAAAAACTTCTGGCAGTCACTTGACTATAACATTCTATCGATATAATACTTATCCAAATTTCATTATAGTCATTAGGTAGTCAATCTTCAATAGTTTCTTTACATCCAGGTGTGAACCCTTATATAACTTGTCGAATAATCATTATTCAGATTCAAAGTTCATGAGATAACCCTTCTGTTGGATGTGAAATATATAAAGGTACCATTATTCAAGGGCCCTTATGCATGTCCTGGATCTTAATATGACTTTTATATATCTTCCCTTACATGGGAATGACTATTACATAGTCATAATATACGTTCCATTACAATATCATACATATGATTTTACAGTAATGTGTTTAATCTGGCATATCTTATAATCGATCTCATACTTTTTATGATTTTAACAAAAACCATAATTCTATCATAAAACCTATAATTAATTATAATAATAATAAAAATGAATTGGTGTCATTACAAATAGTAATTTTAAACTACTCCACTAATATCCCCATTTTTTATTATAAAATATTTTTTAGATAAATTTTCCAATGAAAACTGAATTCAAAAAAAATTAAAATCACATTTCTTTTATGTTTAAAAATAATATTTTCACTTTTAATATGTTGATCATCAAAAGTTATTTTTATATCATTTCCTCCCCCCTTTTGGTAGTAAAAAAATATAAAAAAATGGTAAGAACAATTAAGAATACAATGAATGATATTTTTTTAATTAAAAATAATGGAAAGATAGTAAAAAATAATTTATTTTAGATAAAGGATGGGAATATAGTAAGTTAAAAATGTTATAATTAAAATATAAAGTTTAATATGTTGGATACAAATTAGAATCCAAATTATTTCTTTTTAGGTATCTTTTTGTTTTGCTGAGAGGGATGAGGGTTTAGCTTATGAACTTGGGCAGTAGATATATCAATTAAAATAATCATAGTTCTAGGTTTGAGGTGTTGTGAAACCCAAGAATAATAAAAATAATTGTGTAAAAACATTGGTTTTTTAGGGTAAGGAACTATACAATCAAAATAATATTGTTGATAAGGAGGTCTAAAAAGAATTATAGGAGGCATCACCTTAGTTGTATATGCAGAAAATATATATGTTTCTATTAACATGGTCAACAATTTGACACCACAAGATTATTCATCAATAATCATAATGAATTTTCTATTTTCCCTTTAAAATTCATCAATATAATTTCAGGAAATTTGATCAGATCAATTTGAGTTTTAAAGGATCATGTTAAAGGATGATTTTTACGATTACTAGAAATTTGTTTAAATAAGGATGTTATGTTATATTTTATAAATATACATAAAAATTAGTAGTTCACAATCATAGTCATTACCACTCTATATTTCTCTATAATTATAGCATAATTCCATACTAACACAATTTTTTTTCAAACTATTATTCAATGGTTAAAATCATCATTTATTATGTATCCATGATAGAAACCTAGATAATATTAAACTTATCCATTACATTCTCCCCAATAAACCGTTTATTAATTGATGCATCATCTGGATTTTTATAATTTGGGGAAGAAAACATACAAAAAATCCTAGATTCCTCTATTTTTTTTCTCATTTCATTGAGATATAACTTTAGAACTCCAATATTCTTTTATAGAATTTCAATATTCTTATCCAAGAAGTACATTTTACTATACATTTTTGAGGGTCAATAGATGAAACCATTAGTGAGATTCCTTCTTCTCTAAATGAATGAAAATTGTTTCCAAAATATAGATCATATTTTATCCTCATGTTTAATAAATCCACATTAAAATCATTCATGTCCTCACTAGTAATATATGAAGAAGTAAAAATAGAAGGTAGTGAATCAGCACCGATAGTAGGCGATGGTGCTTCCCTTTTAAGAGGTGATTTATTAATATCCTTGTAAAATTATTCTAAATTAAGTATTTATTTTTTTGTAATTGAGAAGTAAAACAATATTCCAACACTTATTGGCTCAAACAAACTATCAGGGTCGATTTCATAAAATTAACTTTTTCTTCATCTTCAACAGTCTTTATAGGAGTTGGTCCAAAAATATCACAAAAAACTTATTCCAAAGTTAAATGAAACATATTTTCTAAATAAATGAAAATTATAGGAGATGGTAAGTAAATCATTTCTATGATATCTATCTGATATACTATAGATCCTTTAATAAATTCATCAAATTTATGAGCAATATAAATGGCATATCTTCCATGCTCAGTGGGTCGCTTCCATTTTTATCAAATCCAATATCATAAAAAACTAGGTAACATTTACAAAAAAATAAATATCAAGGGGAATTATCGTATTTATAATATGTCATTTCAATGATAAGTTATTCTCCCCCTTTCACTTCCATTAGTGTAGAACCTTTTTCACTATCATCAACGGAAGGTATAACACACTCAACAGAGTCATCATAACAATAATAAAAGAGAGTTCTTCTTATATTAAAAATACCTTAGTAAAAAACTAGATTTATTGTCTTATTAATGCTAAGGTAATGTGTTAAGAGACTTATCAGGTTCATATGATAATTTCTAAGGCTAATATCTATTTATAGGTGTTGATAAGTAAACTTTCACTATCTCAAGAGTATATCTCCTTCTGTCCTCATAAGCATTTATAAATCCTTAATTCAAATACACCAATTTCATCTCATTCAAATTATCTAACTAATTCTATGCTAAAGGAAACCATTTCCTCCTCATAATAGTATTCAATAACCTTATCAGTATGATTTTCAAGTCATTCTTGAAATTTATCCTCAAGAGGTTCTTAACATGATTAAAATTTTCAGATAATTTATACCTATTTTACGATTTTCATCTCCATGGGAACCCATTAAAATTATCTTGTGTATATTTTGATTTTAGCATATCCCTATATGAAATAAATACTTCTCCGCACCCTGAGAAACAGGATCCTTGAATTCAAGTAATAATGAGATGAATTTAGTGCATTAAAAAAAATTAATTCTGGAAGAAGGATTATAAATATATCTTAAACATCTCATTAATGATTTGAATAACTAATCTTCACTCCATAAATCATCATATATAGGTATAACATATCCTCATGCCTCAAAATATTGGATTATACTAATATTGGATTATACTTTTCTAGGGTATATTATTTGTTTTATATATTTTATCAACAAACTATATTCATAATCCAACTCCATAATAATTGGTTTCCTATGATTTTTTACTTCTGGTAAATGCTTCTAGAGCATTATCAATATCAATTCTCATAATAAAAACAATATTGTAACATTGTAAGTCATTAAATTCACCTTTATATGGGAATTTTTAACATTATTTCAACTTCTTTGATGAAATCAACATATCCCCTCTATTTACACTTTTTTTGGATATAATACTTCTTCCCATCATCATTAAACATGAAATTCATATAAAATTCTTTTACCATCCTTGGATAAAATAGAAAACCATTTTTAGTCATCAAATCTTTCTAACCAGGGATCTATATAACTTTTCACACCAGAAAATTTATTCATTTTAACAATTAAACAATATCATAAGTTTTTAGCATCACCAATTGATTTTAGAGATGTGACTTTCATTTCATGACATGCAGAAATAAATTATTTCAAAATATGTTGAAAAAGGATGAGCATCACCAGGATTAAAATCCAATGATCACTTCACACAGACCATATCCATATAGGATTGAGAGGATTAAAGGTATAAATGGTTTGGGGGAATATATGTGTTTAACAAAGGTTTGGTATAAAATGGCCTCTAGGATTTTTGTTTAAAGTGATAATTGAAATCGAATTCTAATTTGAGAAATTTTATTAAATTTAGGGCAATAAATAGTAAGATACATTTTATGCAATATATATATATATAATTAAATTGAATAAATATACATGAAAATATGACTTACCATATGATTTTATTTGCGATATCTCATGGGATTGATGGTAGTTTGACCTACTATATTACCAGACCATTGACATCTTGAACATTCATGGTAGTTTGAACTACTGCATGAACATCATTACTATCATTTGTGACCTTTAAGATAGAATTACTCTAAGATTAAGCGTAAATCATGAGATAAAAATAACGAAAAATTAATTATACTTAACTCATGTATGATTTAACTTAGTATCCTTATATTCAATGGATTGTTAAAAATATCATCAAATTTTGGTTCATTTCTAAGGAACTCAGGTGTTGTATCCCGTTTTTGAAAATGATCTTCCCAAAATTGATATAGTATATCAATATTTTCTTACATAGAGTGAGAAAGAATATTCTTCTTGATGTTAAAAATAGTTTTATTATCATAATTTATATGATCTTGTCAGAATTGATAACTATAGTCTAGTAATGTGTGTTTTATCCAAAAAATAAATGCACAAAAATTTCCTGCAGCAATGTATAGAGTTTTAGTAGTATAAAATTAAACCGAATTCTTCTTTTATACTTCCTCAAGACACTATAGATTTTACCAGAAGTGAAATGTTTCATAAGAATTTTTTAAATATAACATTAAACTATTTAAAATAACATCAAAATAACTTTCCATTAAAATTCATGACACTTAGGGTAAGAAAATAAATGTATCATTATTTTTTGGAATTTAAAAAATATTTTAAATAAGTTTAAATTTGATTTCTGAAGATTTTATCAAAAAAAAACACACATTCACACACAAAACAAAATATTATGAAAACTATTATTTATGTATAACAGACTCCCAATCACACATCTCTACTAATGTTATCAACTTGTTTTATTGTTTAAAAAAACAAAATTTATAGGTAGTTTTCATTAGAGTATCACTACATTTAGATCATTCAAATACCAAAATTTTTAAATATCTACTATGTATTTACATTCCTTTCATATAATTCCTTCCAAATTTTCAAAAAAATTACAAGCATGAAAGTATCATAACTAACCCATTATACTCATTTACAATTAATTTTTCAGAATATTATAAAACTCAATACCCAAGTTGTTTTTAGATAAAAAATATCATAAACATGGATTTTAGAAACTAAAATATATTTTGAAATTATTTTTATAAATTTTATAGGATCAACTATAAATTTTGAAAATATATATGTAATTAAGAAAGTGTTTTTCCTATCATACTAGGTTGTTAGAGACTTTTTGTACCACAAAGTTATTTTGAATTTTTAAAATCAAGATTTGGTCAATTAGGGTTAGAGAATATAGGTTATTGTTCAACCAAAATATCCTAAATAATATAATTATTTAGTAATATGCTATATATCTCCATTTAATATAGTTTGAAAATTATATGAGCTGCATATACAAGGAGGATTATAATGAATTAAAGTCTAGATACTATTTAAAATGTCTATTTATAATCAATAATTTCTTCCTAAATATAACCTTGTGCAACCAAGAAAATTTTACTTCTAGATATTGTTCTAGATTTACTATCCTTGTTTCTATAAACCCATAAATTATAATATTAAGGAATTTTTTGGGTATCTAAACTAATTACAATAATTTGTTACTATAAAATTGATTGAATTATTCATTCACACCTATTACATAGTGTCCATAACTAATTACTTCATTAATGATCATAGCCTCTTTATAAGGAAAGTATGATTATTATTCAACCATGTTTCTAGTAGAGGCTCTAGTCAGAGTAACATTGTCAATATCACCTATAATAAAATTTAAGGTATGGTTGTTAATGGTCCTAACTGTTCTCATAATTGAAATACATGGCTCTTCCAATTCTTATTCAAGATCAATTTTCACATATTGGTCTCATATGATAGATTTTTTATGTAAATATTTACCATTGTAAGAGTTATTAAAGGTATTATTAAGATTCATATTTGACATATCATCCTCAATGTAATCAAAGAAATGTTTAGGTTCATGTGGATCCAACTCATTAATAGTGACATGAAAGAATTTGTCCACAATATTTGTTCTTTTATTATAGTCTCTGTATGCATTAATAATGGTTGAATAACCTTGAAAAATTCATTTATCGCCCTTTAGTGAAAAGTTTTCAAGATTCTCATTTGTATTAAAAATAATGTATTTATTTTGAAAACTTAAAAACAATTTACATTAAATTTTAAACCATTACATAATTTATATTATGTTTTATTTAAATTAGGTCATATAGAAACCATATTCACTATATAATAATATATATTCTCAGCTTATGCCCAAAAATAAATAGGTATCTCATATTCACAGAGCATGGTCCAAGAAAGTTCATTGTGGGTTCTATTTCTCCTTTCAATAACCCTATTTTTTAAGGTGTTTAGGGTGTAGAGAAATTATTACAATATTCATATTGTGAACCTAATTTTTTTTTATAGTTTTTGATTCTAAAATTTATTTCCATTATCACTTCTCATGGTTTTAATACTAAGTTTAGTATGGTTCTTTTCATATTTGGTATACTTAGTAAAATAGGAGAAGGCTTCAATATTGTAAGATTTGAAAAACTGTGGTGTAAATGTTGAATTATAATTAGAATTCATGTGAAAATAATGTTATACCCCTTGAATATAATCTTTATAAGATCCACACAAATCCATGTGAACCAATTCTAGGGGTTTAGAGTTAAATATCTCATTGTTTGTATTAAAGGATAATTGGTGTTTCTTTCCCTTTTGACATGGATTACACACTTTTTTTTGGGAATTAAATTATGGGTAGATCCTTGAGTTATATAGTATTAGATATATTTTTATGTGAGTATAAATTACAATGGAATTGTATCCTATACCACAACTATTTTTTATTGAAAAGTAATGAAGCAGAAAACATTTTGGGAGAATAACGTATCTAAATTCACAACATAGATTGTATCGTTTCTTAAAGAAATAAATATTAAATATCTCATAGAATAATAAATCATAAATTTATTATTCTTCAATTAAACATGGAAACCATCATAAAAAACCAATGAAGATATATTTTGAACCATTCACATTTAAGACATTATAAATAAGAATGGTTTTAGAGTAACTGATTTCCCCAAGTCCAAATAAATTACCTTTTTATTCTTCACTCAAATTTAAATATCCGCCATCAACTACTAATAATTTCATGAAACATGATTAGTCTCCAATCATATATCAAGAACATATAATGGATATATAAATATATTTATCATAAATCTTCTATCATTTTTCATATACAGTGATCCAAGAAATTATTTTGGTACGTATGCTTTCTTGGGTCGAAAGAAGTTTGCTAATAAAGAGTTGGGAATCCATATTTTATCACATGTTTATCAGAATTTTTTTTAAATATTTTCATAAAAAGTTTTTATTAGGTTTAAATAATGAACCTTTATTATGAATTAAGTGCTTATTTTTTGATGTCGGAAAAAAATAATTTTTGTATGGCTTCCTTTGATATCCAAACTGATATATTATACCAGTTCTATATTTAAGTTGGTTTTGAATTCCCAATATGATATTCAAATTATCTTTTATGTTAGTAAAGTTCCCTAAATATTTTTTACGTTTTTCGTTTACTAATTAAATATCATTATTTTCTTTTGACACGTTTTCATTTTTTATATTTTCCAATAATAGGATCACTTTTATCGTCAACCGTAAAATAATATCACTTTTTGTAGATCTTATCATTTATCATTAAATTCATTAATAGTATATTTATAAATAAAAAATTATTTAAATAATTATTCTTAGAAATTATATAATAATCATGAATTTAAATTTGAAATATAGTATAAGTAGTAGTTCTTAACTCAAATGCATTCACCATGAAGCACAATTATTATTTTTCATTGGAATAATCCCATGAATAGTATGAATCACTAGATAATTTATCTAATAAACTCCAAGTCACCTTTATTAATTTTCTTGGAATATTTTCCCAATTTTTTTTATACATTACCTTTACACAATAAACCTAGAAATAATCTATTTTCTTTCACTAATAACTTGTAATTTCACTGTATGTATTGTCCCTTCTCCAACTATATTTTTCTATACATACTTTTATAAGTTTTTTTTAAAATATTATTCTTTTTTATAGAATATATTAGATATCATAGATAGATAAGTCTTCACTTCAACACTTATCGATCTTCATTCAATTCATATGGAATAATGTTTTATTAATTACATTTACTTCAACTTAAAAGTTTTAAATTATACAATTAACATATTTTTTCAATAATCTTTGTTATGTAATCCAATTTATTCTTCATAAATCATCAATTTTTTTAATAATTTCCCTGACATGTATCATATTGATGTATCATGATTATCATATGGGCACAACAATAATTCTACATCTATAACATAAACATCTCACAATTCATAGCACTTAATTTTTGGCATCGATTTGCTCTCAAAGTGAAATAATAGTATTGATGTTATCATTAAATTTACTACACATTTCAGAAATTAACTCATCATGTTTCATCGAAAAAGAATCAAATTTCATAGTATAAGTGTTCAATTATATTTATTTAAAATTATAGGTTCATTGATGAGAAATTACAAGTGTATCCTAGATTTTAAAAATAGCAACACATGAAGATATACATATAATTTCATCTTCACTTAGTGAATAGAATAAATAATTCATAAATTTTCAATTACATTCATATATAAATTTTGATTCACCACCATGGTATTTTATGGGATATTTGGGGTTTTATAAATGTGTTTTCATGGGATCTCTTAAATAATGATGGTTTTGTGTTATTTTGGTGCATTAGAGTGGATAACAAAGGTCATCTATAAAAGGAGAATGTAATATAAAATGATGAGTTAAAGGTATTTTTAAAATATAAAATATATATAAAGAATAATTAAAATTATGAGGGGTGGGGGTTCATATTTTATAAAAGTAGAATAAGTATGGTAGAATAAACATTAATTTTTTTACATTTCTTTTTGAAATGAGATTGAGAAAACACAACAATATGATATTTTTTAGATAAATATATTTTCTGAAAGAGTGATTGATATTACTCTACCTATTGACTTAATTATTAATAATTACCATTTAAATTAATATCCACTTAATTATAATCTCCTTACATGTTAATCCCCTAACATTATATGAATTTACCTAAACCACAATGATGAAATGAATTAAAACATTGGCTAGCTTCAGAACCTACAATTGTATCACCCAGATTTTATTGTTTATCAATTTATAGGTTATAGTTAGTGGGGAAATAGGGATAATATGAAGACTATAAGTGAGTGTAAAGTGAGTTTAGATATTATATTTTAATTTCAAAAATTTATCCATTTTGGTTTTATTCTACTGACTAAGAATGCACTCTCACAATTCACACAATTCTAACCTCAATTGTTTTGTGTTAATTGTTCAATTAATTCATTAGTTTCATTTAAATTAAAAAAAATTCATATATCATATTAAATGAATTATATTATCTGATTGATTCGAAATAATTAAATAATGTAGGTAAGAGATAGATATATTATTACGAAAAACAAATCATCCATGGGTGGTGTAATCATTGAAGAAACGTTTTTCATTCACAAATTCATAGAAAGGGTATATTCCATTCAATTTAATACACATGATTTCCCAGCCAAATAGGATGATTATAGAAGAAGAAAGATGAATAAAATATAAAAAATAGAATAGGAAATAATAAGTTTATTATAATAACAAAGACATCCAAAATTGAAGAAGAAGAAGAAGGCTTCGATTAAGGCATCCCAACTTCAAGAGCTCTCCCTCTTGAAATTAAAAAGTAAAATAGAGTTTAACTAATTATATTATTCATTAAATATCATATTTCACTTCCTAACCCATAAATATTATATATATAAGTATTCAAAAAGTGTAAGGGAGGCTTTGTTTTCTAGTGTGAGTTGGAAAATTCCAAAAAATATTTCAATCTAAATCCACTAGATTTTTTTCCTCCACAATGCCTGAACCATCTAATATATTATAAGGTTGATTTTGATAAATTTGGTTCTCTAGATTCTGTCTAAGTTTTCACCTAATCCATGAATGGATGAAGATGTTATAGAAAAAATACTTACCTCGTGATCAATATGGAGAGTCCAATCCGCCTTTGAAATCATGGAAACTTTACTCCAAAGAAATGCAGGATCTATCTCTAATGTGCAAAATTCCAGATGTATCCTATTAATTGAGGAACAATACTACAAAATATTATGTTCATATAATTTAAAAAAATATTTGTGGCTGAAATACTATAGTCCACTTTAAAGGGGAAAACTCTACTTTTAATCAAATTTTCTAATGAAAGATCTAATTCAAATTATTCCATAAATAAACCTATTTAACAAAATCTGAGTAAATTATGTCACTTATTTTCAATATAATATGCAATGGATTTTTTTTAATCAAATCCACCAAAATGACCCTTTTCACTCCTATGAAAAACCACGTATCATGTATTCCAAAAAAATTTACAATATGTGGTTGTTCATATTACTCAATCCATAGTAGAAATATAAGCAAAGTAAGAATCCAATAAAAATTCAATATCATTAAATTTGTTATTCACGATATAATAAATTGTATCAAAATAAAATCCAGTATGATTAATGAAATTAATCATTGAAAACTATGTCAGGTGTTCACCATGCCATTAACTACCCACGTGTGTGTGTGACAACCTTTTCAAGATGATATCTCCATGCTTTATTCAGTATATTTAGATAAAGTTAAATAATTTTTATTAATTGGTTTAATTCAAAAAACTTTTTCTATATTCCTTTGAAATAAAATATCATGACCCAGTCACATAAGAATTCCCAAAAGTCAAAACTTAAGATCCCAACCTAGATATCCCCACGCGTTGTACATTTTAAAGAACCCCACTTTTTTAAGATAATATATTTTTTTTGTTTCATTGATTATTTTTATTGAATCCATAAAACATTGGATTATTTGGTACAAACACATTGTTCAATTCAGTATAGTAATGAAACTGTTCGAAAGAGAAACAAATGCACAGATCAACCATTGATATAAGATTAATCTTCTTACCTAACTCTTATATACCATAAATTATGTAGGATATATTTTAAAACTCATGGTTTCATGAATATTTTTGTCGAGAAATCAAGGAAACAATTTACCATGAAAAAATATCACAAAGAATGGTGTCAAAATATAAAATGATTTATAATGACACAACCAATCATATCATCATTGACCTTAATTTTGTATAAAAATTAACCCTTGATGACAAAATCAGGCCCATGTATATCATGCTACCAATGAATTTTGAAAACATTCATTTTCCATATTTTATACATGTAAATGGGCATATTAAATGGTACATTGTTTCTTATTTTTTTAATCTTTTTTTTGGAAATTAAAACAAAACACAGACATTATACACTAATGAAGATACTAAATAGCTACCCAAAATTGATGCTCCATCCCCCACACACATAAAATATTGATTTTTGTCAATTTTGAACCAATGAGATGATATGTTCACATTAAATGTAAAATTTTTAAAATTTAAAAATAATATAAAATTTAATGGGTTAGGAATAGATTGATATTCTCAAGTGATTATGGGGTAATGCATTTTGATAAAATAAACTACATCATAAGGAAGTATCTCATTGTATTTATTCAAATGTTTCGCACTTAGTGTAATTCTCTTTATTGTGTCCTCTTATGTGATCTCCACCACACCATAAAGAAAATTATTAGATATAAAAAAAGTAGCTAATAATCTGAAACAGAATTTACCAGGAACCAGATTTTGTTGTGAACTGTAGAGTAGGAATTTCTCCCCTACCAAAACACCATTATTTGCATCATTTTCTCATGAGAATCTTTTATATTTCTTTTTAGTGCCTTGAGTTTTCATATTATGACAATATAATATCCTCATGTTCTTGAATTTTCAGATTTCATTGAATTCAAGCTTGGGCCAAATCCATATTGCATTTAATTATAACACAATTGACCACATGCCCTACCTCTCTAGGGAGATAACATCATATCCCAAAAAAATAAAAATGGGGACATACCGATGGGTGTTTTTTATATTATATTATAATCCCAATGCTTTTGATCCATGTTCTTACTCCAATATTTCTTATGGGCTACTGGGTTTTCTCCAAAAATTTTATCAAATCCAAATTTTATACCTCAACCTCACCATTTTTTTGGAATGGTATATTATTGATGTTTTGTGTGTCAACACATAGTTCTGAAGCATGGAATCCAAATTATGATGGAAATTGTGTGTCCCTTGGTTAATGATTATGTCCTTTGGTACACCAATCATGCATAAAATTTGAGCCATGAAAAAAATAATCTATATCATGAGAGCCTTCAGTCATGGTGGCCTTGGCATCCAACCATTTAATCATATAATAAATAGAAAAAAATAAACGAAAAATGAACATGGAAAAGGACCCATGAAATCAATACCCCATACATAAAAAAATATTGTAGAATAATATGGGACATTGAAGCATCTCATGTATCCTAGAAATATTTCTAGTGTGTTGGAAATGTGATCATGACTTGTGAAACACATGAGCATCATGGAATAAGATATGCCAAAATAATTTATATTCTAAGACTTTCCAAGCTATTCATTGGGGTCCAATGAGTCCAACACAAGAAAGTGTATGAGAGAAATGACAAAACAGACTCCAAATCGTGATTGGGAACACACCCCCAAATGAGTTAGTACCTACACATGAACCAGATGTAGGGATCATCCCACGCATAAAACCTAGACTCACGTTTTAATCATTAGACATGATATTTATTTATTTTTTGAAATTTAAAGGGAAAAAATGTAGTTAACTAAATCAGAACACCAAGGATGTGAACCTAATTTTGCATGCATATTATATTGGAGAAATGTCCTAGAGTGGTACATGGTCCATGGGGTCAGCCTCTAATGTGTGAGTAATCCTAATCATGTTGTCTAGCACCAAGTTCGCTGACCCCTCCTTGTCCTTTATCTCAAAATAAAATTATTGAATAAATATAATCAATATGTTAAGTCTTGGAATTAAATCCTTCTTATTTAAGAGGTATCTCAGATTTTCACGATAAAAAAACTACTTTATAGAATAATAAATATGAATGAAATTTATTTAAAGAAAATATAATAGAAATAAACTCTTTTTTCGGTGTGGTATAATTTTCTTGGTCTGAATCTAATATTTTGGATTCATATAGAATCACATGTGACAACCCCTACACCCTCTTATATAAGATATCTCCAACCAATAAATTGGATGTATGAAATTTAAGACAAAAAAAGCTTCCACTATAGGGGAAATATGATCGGTGGAGTGTATAGACACTTATTTACCGCATAAAATGATACTCTTCATGATTCATAAAAAATTCAATATCTTATTAATTTAATTGAGATAAGGGTAGAGAGATCTTATTGAAATATATGATTAAGCATTGATAAATTCCAATACTCTCATAAAATGATCAAACATCACACACATATAAAGGATATGGAAAATATGAAACAATATCTACCTTAGATCTATCCACCTCTATTCCATGTTTTGATACAACATTGCCAAGGAATATTCCATGCTCTACCATGAAATGAATATTTTCAAAGTATAGAACTATATTCTTGTGAATAGAAGGATAAAACACTTTTCCTAAACTAAAAATAAATTCATCAAATAATGATCTATACAATATAAAATCATATATAAATACCTACATGAAGGTCTCAATGAAATCTGAAAATATATTGACCTTTCATCTCTAGAACGTACCTTCGGCATTGAAAATTAAAAATAGCAACCTTCCATAGGAAACTATACTGAAAGTAGAAGTGAATATTGTCTTTTACTAATCCTCCGAAGCTCTAGGAACCTATAAACATCCAAAAAATCCGTACATTATACAATATTGTGACTTCATAGAAATTATCTCAAGTATTTAATCAATAAAATGGATGGGGATATTATTTGGATGTTTATTGATTTAGTTTTATATAATCACTACACACACACCAACTATATTCACCGACATTGGAACAAATTCCTCTCCCTCATATCTAAATATTGTAACACCACTTTTCTTAGGCATAACCTAAATAAGACTCACCCAATTGGAATATGAAATGTTATAAATATACATGATTCAAGAAATGTTTCATATTTTTTAACAACTTCCCGAGGAGTTTGACTTAGTCTCCTTTGTAGATGCCTAATCATTTTATAACCATCCTCTAAAAAAATATTATGCATGCAAAGAGATGGGAGAATACTTGATAAGTCATCCAAGGTGAACCTGATTTCCCTAATGTTCTCCTTCATAATATTCAAAATATTTTCTTCATTTTTAAAAAGGGAAATTACAAGCAATTTTAATAAGTAATCTCTCACAACTCCACAAGTATATATATTTGAGATTTTGTGGAAATGTCTTTAGTTCAAATGAAGGGGTTGTAGTATGGATGGATACATTTAAGGAACTAAAATATGTGTACAATGAACAATAGTCTCAGAATTGAAATCATCAAAATTAGAGAATAATTCATCAAATCCATCAACATACTCAATTTGTATTTCATAATTAGAGTGAGCATGATCATAATTAGAATATTAATCCATATCAAAATTAAATTAAATAGTGGTTTCTTCATTATAAAAAGATGTAGATGTGCTATTGGACATTAATATAAAACCAATGATCATAATCTATCTAATTATATGATAAAAATAATCCATGGAGTTTTTACTTTGTGGTTAAAAATGGGAGATAAAAAAACATGCATGGTCCTCTAATGGCTACTTCACGGGACATTAAAATTAAATTTAAAAAATTTATCTCCAAACTCCATGTAAAGTGTAACCTCATGGACATTGATGGTCATTTTTTTAGTTTTGAGAAACTACCTATATAAGATAATGGGATATTGAGAATTTACCTGATCATCCTCCATGTTCAGCATGTACAAATATGCTGGGAAGATCATGTCTCATACCCGAACATGTACATACTAAAGGGATCATGTTGGATATGTTGTCTCTCTATTCCTCAACTACACCACTACTCTCATCTTCTTTAACATGGAAAAATAAAAAGTAGATAATACAAAGTAAGGAATCGCATTTATGGAAGCTCCTAAATCACATAAAGCATTAGAAAAGTGTAACTCCCATATGGTACACGGTACGGTGAATTTCACTAGATCCTTGAACATTATTAGAGTTTATTGAGTAGGTATAATGAGGGCTGACACAGTCCTTACAAGATTAATACTCTTATTTAACTTTCACCATATTTGATTAATATAAAGTTATTTTTATGAATTTGGCATACCTTGGTATTTTCATAAAGGATTCAATAAGGTGGATTTTTATATCAATGTTCCTTAATGCGTGCTCAACCTATTTTTTCAACTCATATTCGATGATATTATTGGTTTATACAACTATATTTAGAAATTTTTGTAGTTTTTTTGTCACAACATAAATAAATACTTTTCTTTTTCTTTCTCCATGGCCTACTCATTAGCTGATGTTTAATATGGATTCGATGGGGTTGAGGAAAATCCAGATGGAATGATAGGTGAAAATGTATTATTCTTATTCTTCCCACTTCTCAATGTGATGAAAGAAACATTAAACATTAAATTTTGAGTAGGTTGTGAAGAATTATTTCTAGAGTTATTACTTTCCATTTCAAGGAGATTGGTAAAAAATGGCACATTTGAATCTTCAACTCACTCAACTTCGAACCATGACTCTACATCTCATTCTGTTTGTTAAGAAAAATTTGTTTCAAAAGGTCATCAATATTAGATTTTACATTTGATTGAGAATTCCCTTGCCATTAAATTATTGATTATTTTGCTTCAAATAATCATTGGGGTTCTTTAAAACCATGTTGGTAAGGTGGAGGCTTCTATAAGTGTTGTTGAAAAGGGGATAATTGTTTTTTCCCAAAGCTTTACCTCATATATAATTGATCCTTACACCCTTAGATATATATTAGTGAAAAGGAATAATACTAATGAGGATGTGTATTTTTTAATGATGATATGGTCTTATAAGGATTTCTTCTGGGAAATCCTTTGTATCTGGTAATTGGGGGAACCAATCATTTGGGTGGCCTGTGGTAGATAGAATTACACAAGGCCTTGTTGGAGAGGTTTTTGATGTATGATGTACTACAATAACATGTGGTGTACCTCTATCAAAAATTATTGGGAGTTTTGTCCCATACATTCAATAAATGAACCTCTATTTATTTTTTGACTAAATCCCCTTCATCCAAATCATCCACCATAATTTTCTCTGTAGGAATGATGCCATCATATATGTACCAGATGAGTATTTGATCTCAAATATGGTGATGTGGGTAGCTTGTACACAATTTCTTGAGTCACTCCAAGTACTTATTCATTGACTCCCCTTATAATTTTTTGATTATTAATATTTATATTTAAATAGAAGTGTTTCTTGATCCTAGAAAAAATCACTACAAGGAAATATGTTTCAAATCATTCCAACAAAAGATATCTTCTGGTTGTACGTAATACATCCAATATTTTTCAGTTCGATGAAGTGTGATTGGGAATGATATTAGTTTTATTTTATCCTCAGATACATTTAATGGTTTATGGTTTGTTAAAATTGTAATAAATTAGTTCAAATTATTATTTTTATCCTTAATAGATAATCTATGAAATTTGAGAATAAAGTGAGTTAACCCAGATTTTAGTCCAAAATCTGATTCCAGATTTGGGTATGTAATAAGATTTGGTTGATAATTGATATCTTGAGAATTAAATTATATAATTGTTCAATTAAGTTCATTATTATTGACTGAATACATTGTTTCTTGTTTTAGTTTGATTCAAAATTGTTTCAAATTTTGATGTGCCAAGAAGGGAAGAATTTTCCAACTGGGTGAATGTTGAAAATTCTTGTAGAAAATGTTTTTCTGGTTCGAGCCATATGGTTACATTGAATATCAAGGTCATGTTCTAATATATCATTGGGAATAGTTTTTTTAAAATAAAATAAAAAAGAAATTATAAAATGTGAACCATAATAAAATTATAATAAGTTTTAGCTTATGGGCCAAAAATTGAAAAATGAAATCAAAGGAAGAAGAACAAACCAGATTGGGTAAAAAAGAAAGAAAGTATAGAACATGATAATAAAATAAAAATTAAAAAAATACCTTTGAATGGTTGAAATAAGTACTCAAATCCACAATAATTTATCCAATTTTAAGGGTTTTTTTGTGGGTTCTCTCAAATGATGTATGGTTTTGGGTTATTTTGGTGCAATAGAGTGGTATACCAAGGTTGTCTCTTAAAAGAGAAAGCAATTTAAAACAATAAATTAAAGGGTTTTTATAATAAAATAAAATTAATTAATCAAACCACATAAAAGGATGGTATTTTTTTATCATATATAAATATAGAATAAATATTATTGAATAATATTGTATTGTATTATTTGTGTTTTTGAAATGAGATTGACAAAATGCAATTGAAATATTTTTTTAGAAAACCATTTTTGGAAATCATAATTGATCTAACTCAACCCGTTCCCTTAATTATTAATCATTATAATTTAATTTAAATTATAATTAATTATTATCCCATAATTTTTTAATCCTTCATCCTTAAGAAAATTTCCCTCGATCATAATGATGAAATTAATTAAACTAGGGGCCAGCTTCAGAACATGAAGTCGTAACACCCTTCATTGATTTTTGTTCAAAGGATAGCTTGTGTTCAATGGTGAATTAGGGACATATCCATACAACAAGTGTGTATTAATTGATTTTAGGGAGTATTTTTTAACATTATAAATTTTTCATACATGGTTTTTTTACCAGTTCAGATTTCACTCTAACTATTAAAACAATTCTTTCACTCACATGTTTGGTGTCAGTTGTTTAATTGATTGCTTTAATTTAAATTAAAATATAAATTCAAATATCATATTAGGTCAATTAACTTATCCCATGGATTCAAAATTATTAGATGTAGTTGGTACTAGATAGATCGATTTATAAGAAAAACTACTCTTCCATGGGTGGTGTAGTCATCAAAGAAACAATTTTCATTCACAAAGTTCCTGGAAATGGTATGACCCAATCATGTTTATACTCATGATTTTGAAACCAAATTAGATGAGTATAAAATGAGAAAATTGTATAAAACATAAGAAATAAAATTGGAAAAGGGAGATTTATTACAAGAATAAGAACGTCACAAAGTGAAGAAGAAGAAGAAGGCTTTGATTAAGGGATCCTTGTTTCAAGAGATATACCTCTATAAATGCAATAGGAAATGGAGTGTAACCAATTATACACATCCTTAAATATCCAAATTCACATCCCAAAACCTCAAAATGTTAAAAACACATATCTTTAGAGTGTATGGGAGGCTAGGTTTACAAGTGGTTTCATGTGTGAATGAGAAAATTCATCTGAATATTTTAATCCAAATTGAACTGACTATTTTAACTCAAAAACACATGAACCTTCTATTCTTATAGAATGATAATTTATGAGAAATTCGGCTCTTAATATTATATCCAAATTTGATCCCAATCCATATATGAATTAATGAGTAATCTTCCAAATACTAAATTAGTGTTTAATATGGTGAGTCCAGTCCATCTTTTAATTCATGGCCCATTTACTCAAGTCAAATTCATGATCTAGCTAGGATTTTCTAAACAAAAAAATTTATACCATTGAGTGGGAAAACTATTAAAAACAATTAATTTCACATACATAACAAAAAATATTTATGTTCGAAATGCTATAGTTCATTTTAACAGTGAATAATTGTAATTGTTGTGAAATTTTTAAATGAGTGATCAAATCCAAAATATTCCAATATATAAAAATATTTAACACATTTTGAAGAAATTATGTTATTTATTATCAATAAAATATTCAATAAATTTATATTTTATCAGTTTTTCATTTATATTTTCCTTTTTACCCAATATATAAAATCCCATGCTTTCAATATATATTTGCATTTTGCATTTTACATTGATTATAGTTTGTTACATTAAAGAATAAAAGTTGATTCGTAGAATGAACTTCTGGTCAATCATCCTTAATAATAGAGTTATAAGTAAAAATTAGAAAATATGCGTCCATCGATACTTGATTAATATCCAATGTCAATAATAAAATAAAAAATAGAGAGGCTGAAATAAATTTTCTTTGATTCCAAATGTAATTCCATGTGAAATGACTAAGAGGGGGGTTAATTGAGTATTCATCATTAAAATTTCGGTTTTGAAAATTATAATTTTTAAATTCCCCTTACTTTAAAATAACATAGTTAATAAATATAATAGATATATATAATTCATACATTAAAATAATTTAACTATTAAATTAAAAACATATTGATAAATAGTTGAAATTAATTTATCATTGAAAAAATTAAACTCTAACAATATATATAAATATATAAATAAATATATATATATATATCATTATTATTAATGGTAACAATTAAATTTTAAATTGACTACACTATTTTTGTAAATAATCATGTAAAGACACATAATGAAATTTTTACAAAGAGCCTATCTCTATGATAATGCTTACTCCTCCCCATATGATAGTAAGACACTACCTATAAAGTTTATTATTACCAATAATAAACATCATGACTAGGATTGGGTTTGTTAATTCACAACCTTGATCACGTCACAAATAGACAACTGTATACATAGAAGTCGAGGCTAGTCCAAGCCTCATCTATAGTTATACATGGGATATAAATGTAAAGAAACAAGTTGAAAGTACACTTACGTTCTCTTTTTAAAAAAAATAAGAGATTCTCCAAAAAAAAACAGATAGAAATGAAAAGTATAACTCAAAATTTAAAAGAAACAGAGAGTTTGGATTGATTCTATGATGTTTGATACATTTTGATATTTGATGATTTTAATTTGATTAATGAGTTTATTTTCTCCTTTTATGACTATCCAAATAGTTTAGGTGAAATAATTGTCTTCATTTTGACCTTATTTACATATTTTTGATGATTAACATTAAAATAAATTGTCTTTGATTGTGGGATATTATAAACACGTAGATCACAAATGGCACACCAACAAGTATTCACAATCACAGATTCCTATAATTTAGATAAGTTTCTTCTCGAAGTATCCATTAAAGGTAATCATCCTCATAATGAAAAATCTATCATCTCTGAAATAGTTCAGTAAAAACAAAAAATATATCCATTAGAGTTCATTATTTACACATGGAATATCTATTTATTTTCTTCGAATTTTGGTTAGTAAATACTCCTTTAATGCGGTAGTTTTATCCTTTCACAGATCAACTTTAGACTTATTTAGATTAGCTTTTTTCTTTATGTAGATTGATTCTATTAATCAAAATAGTCATGTCGTCCATTGATGTAGAATAATTGATTCAAATTCTTCATGTTTCATGTCTAATAGTTAGAAAACTTTAGACTATATCGATCATGGTCAGTTAAACATCTATTGCAGTTGATTTTTTATAGTTACTTATTTTTATAGATAGTATAAATCCTTCTTTAATGTACTTAAATATAATTTGTGGATAATTTGATAATTAGAAAAAAAAAATCATGGTTTTTATGTGGTTTATCTTCTATAATAACTCTGCATCCCTGGGGTTATCCTTACATAACTTTTGGGATGAAACTCAAGTAGCTTTAGAGTTCATGAGATGACCCTTACATTAGTGTGAAATATATTAAGGTACCATTACCAATGTACCCAAACATGATTCTTGTAAATTCAAATGACCTTTATATATATTCCCTTTTTTTGAAATCACTAGTAAAAAATGTATTTTTTACACCGCCTTTTTCAAATAGGATATTTGTAACTACTATGAATTTTCCATCTACGTTGCTTTATCGTATTAGTTTTCTAATAAATAGCATTTGAAAAAAAGTAGTTCTCTTTATCATATCAGTTATTATTTATCCAAAATGGAAAAAAAGAAGCATTCTTTATCATATCAGTTATTATATAACTGACATGATGAAGAGATTTATTCACATTGGTTAAAAAATAACTAACATTATAATGAAAATATCTTTACTTTATAAGACAGTTTCTAAAATAACTAACAATTTAATGCCAATTTTTCACATCAATTATATAATAACTGAAATGAAAAATAAACTAAAATGTATTTATAATGTCAGTTATATAATAACAGATGTTACAAAATAATTAAATATTTCTAATTCCCCCTTTGATTCATTGAAGTTTGATTTCATCTTGCGAAAGAATACTCATCTCCATCAAACGTGGCATCCATAACCTCGTTTCTTCGATCAAGTGGCATGTAATCTATTTTTTTCTATCATTATACATTCTCATGTTTTTTTGTCTCATTTTTTTCATTAGACATTCTCATCTCTCAAATCACAATTAAACCTTACAAAATGGTTCTCACATTTTTTCATTCAATGTCATGGACACCATAACTCTCATTTTTTATTATGTTTACTTATATCATGCATTTCCTTATTTATATGCTCTTAAGCTTTGTCAACCTCATCATATCATGTTCAGAAATAGATCTTCTTATCACAAATCTTGGATTACCATCTTCAAATACATTTTGTATCCATTTATTTAAGTGAAAAGGATTATATTTCGTTACATTTTAATTCTATATTTCAGATCATAAATCTTAGTGTTATATATTAATGATTGGGTGTTTCTAATGTATGGAATATCCTTTTCACAAAATTGATTGATAGATACTTATTGAAATATTATATTATATCAAATCACACTTCCTTACAGAAAACCAAGTTTTTGTTTTAGTGTATGGTAAATTCTTTTCAACCCTTTATCTAATTATATTAATTTTGACCTTAAATGTGCATTGTTAAGAATTTTCTCTGATTTATTTTATTAGTTACCACATATAACCATTACGAACATGGGTTTATATGTACTCTTGTATTTATTTTTATTGAAATGTTATATATAGACTAAATTATTTTCTTCGACATAGAATCATAGAAAGGTAAGTCTTTATGATGTATTATATAATGATAGATGTGTCCCATTAATCATCTTACTTGTGTCTAATAGACAACATAGAACCACATGGGAGAAAATGTTAGTGAATAAGCATACATCATATATTTAGTGGCACATTAGGTTATCTACATTGAATTTGTATAATTACTATTATATACAAATCTCCATGATTAATTAAATAACAACTCATTAAGTATTCATCATTATCCTAAAAACATTATTATACATTATATAACTAATTGGAGTCAATCAGATTTTTTTCAATGTGTTGATTAATGGATTTCAATAAATTTATCAGTTATATTTAAACTTATATTCGATTTTTACTGGAATTTACATTTATACTTTTCAAATATCCATAAATATTTCATTTTAATTTCAATGTTATTTTGCATTCATATTATGACATCTTTTATATAAATGTAAACCTATTTTGACTTCAAATACTTATTGCCACTTTTTTCACCATGATTGTATTTTGAAAATATATTTATTTTTGATATTTTTTTATAGATAATTATGATTTGGCATTGGATTATGACACTTCTGATAATTGATGAATATGAGGAAGCTGTTGATTATTTTTTTGGAATTATCTAAATGAAATGTTACAAACAACATAATGTTTTTCTGTCCATGCCTGAAATTGTTAAATATGAATAATTTAAAAAGTACATAGATCAAATATCATTTAATTTTTCATAGTTTTAATATGATTTATAGCCCTTGGTTTTGGTATGGTAAAACATGGTAGAATATCAAATGTAATGGTGATTATGTGTTACAAGATGATAAATATGAGGATATTAAATAAATGATTCGTGATATTGAAGTAAAGGAGATTTATAAATAACATACAATTGGGGGTCTATATGGTTATACTAAAAATCCATTGTATCAAGGTTGTATAAAATTTATATTTTTATCATCATTGTTACGATTTATTAACTTAAAAGAAAAAACATAGTTATAGTGTTAAGATTTCTATTGATTTTTTTACAATTGTTGAGAGATATTATTCCTAAATACAATGATATTTATGATTCACTTTATAAATCGATGAAAGTAATATGTCATATGGGATAATTTTTCAAAAAAATATATGGTTTCCCAAATGACTTAATGATATGTAGGAAGGAATAAGAGTTGCTATAAAAATTCCCTAAATATGGGATGTCATGGTAGAAGTTCAAAGATAAATTACATGATGATTTTGAAGTTACAGTTGATGTTTTCATAAATTAAAAGATAGTTTTAGACTGTATCTCCCACTCCACCAACTTCTCCAGCAGCTCCCACTTTTCCACATCCACCAGTAGCTGTGACTCGTCCACCTTTGAATAATGACTGAACTCTTTATCCTATTTCTACTCCCCCTCCACCTCCTCTAGTATATCCCACTCCAAAACATCCTCTAATAGACCACACTTCTTATCCTACTCCTACACACCATCCTCCATAGATTTCCCATTATTTTGAGTTTTATGTTGTTCTCTTTAGTATCATATTGTTTCATTTCGAAGGAAATTTATATTGGAGATACCATTCATCATCAGAAATTTGAGATAGAGCATCATAGGTTCAATGTAAATGAAATTATAAACATTTCAACAAGATTATCATTACCAATAGATGAGGTCAGTACAGTTGGAAAAAGTGTCAACCACTTTTTTGTTAGGCTACCTAGACTTATGTGAAATATTTCTATAGAGGTATTATTAGATTTTATGTTTTATTAAATTTTTGTATTAAATTTGTTTTTACATTTTAAAGGTTTTATATTTACATATTTTTTATAGGAATACTTTAAAGGTAAATAAATATTTCATATAAAATAGCAAATACAAAGATAAATGACTTCAAATACAGATTCTAGTGGCCTAGATTGATTTTCATGATATTCAAATTTTTGGTCGAGTGTTTATGAGATTGAAATGAATGTTAGGGTTTGTGGGTTTTTAAATTTCTATGGAACTTTTGAAAAATTATACTATGAATCTTGTAACTTGATCAGTTGGGTATCAATCTTTCCATGAATTTAATTTATTGAAAATTTATACTTATATTTTTTTATATTAGGTATCATTGTTAAATTTTTAATGACCATAAAAAGATAGATGTATTTGGATTTATGGACCCACATTTCATTTCACCTACAACAAGAATAATGAATGAAGAAGAAATAGAAGTTTATATTTTAGAAATATTTCAAAATAATGTAATGATTTATTATTGGATATTTTCTTATCATCTAGATTATGAAACATATATCCATTAAAGTGTTATATATCTTTTAACACAAGAACCAATAACATTAATTTTAATTTTATATATGTATATATAGGATGTTTGGATCTTTTTGTCCAAGAGGGAAGGTAAATTACTAGTTATGATCTATCCATAGAGAAGTGAAGCAAGATTTTAAGGATTTATTTGAAATGTGAGTTTTAATTTCTCAATAATTTTTTATATTATATTGGATTTTAAATTTATTTCATTCAGATTATTTTCTAATAGGGAATGTAATTTCTTTCAAGAGGGATTAAGGAAAAAGAGTGTCATGATCAAATATGTAAAAGAAAAGGTGAATTTTATTTTTCAATTATAAAATTTCGAATATATTACCTAATAATGTTATTTTTAACTAACAAACTCATTTAGATAAAATTTTCATAAACAAGAAAACATAAAAGAATATAGATATTTTGTGTTAATATTTATGTATTAAATAATTATAACTGGGGAAATTATGAAGTTCCATTAGGATATTGTTCATTAAAAATATTTCTTTTCTATTTCATTTGTTTTATTTAAAATACAAGTTAAATTGATTTATTTTAATATTTATCTTTTTGATAACCCTCTGTGATATAGTGCGACAGACTCAAATACATACAAGTTGAATAAAAAAAATAATTTTATAGGTTTATTTGGATTTTAGATTATTTGTTCAATATATTATAATATTTAATGTTGTACAAGTAAATGATTATTTATATTTATTTGTCTATTGCTTCTACTTTTTTTCTCTATTGTGTGCTGCTACAATAAGCTATAGAGAAGATGGGTGTGAATGATTTTTTTTAAAAAAATTATTTTTTACATCGGCCATTTAATAACTGATGTAATAAATCATTAGATATGGTTTATCACATCATCTATTTAATAAACGATGTGTAATCTAATTTTTTTGCATTAGTTTTTTGATTACCGAGGTGAAATAACTGATAAGAAAATTGGGTATCATGATTGTTATTAGATATTGATGTGAAAATACATTTATCATGTTGGTTATTCATATTAGTTATTTAATAACCGATGTGAATTTTTTCCACATTGGTTAAAAAATAACAGGCATTGAAAACCATTATAAATGGGTTTATCATGTTGGATATCAAATAACTGACCTGATAAAACAATTCGATAATTCGATTACAATGTTGAATAATTTATGTGAAATAAAAAATGTATTTAAGACATATAATTTAATATATTCAAATAATAACTGATGTTATCAAGCATAAAAACTAATTCTAAAATACATTTTGTGCACTTGTGAGTGACCCTTACATAGGTATAACATATAGTCAATCACTTGGTCAAATAGTGGATCCATTTTTTGGGATTTTTCTTAAATATAGCATACAGTTTATCCTAGAAAAATAATACTTTTACCAAAAAAAAAATAATTGTATCCTACTAGAAAAAACTAATTAGAATAATAAGAATCATTATTTGAGATAATTAAAATAATGAATTTCTTGAAAAATCAATGAAAATAATTTTAAAAATTTGAAAAAATCATACATATAATCTTATAGAGAAACCAAGGAATCATAATGTGATTAAAACCACATGGATCTTTTAAAAACCTTATTCATTTACATGGAAACAGGTTTGATATAAGTTTGAGATTGTTTTATAAAGGAAATTCACATCTTAAAGAAGTTTATATTAAGGTAAATTTATCTCTAATTTACATAATATAGTCAAAAAGAATTTTTTTTAAATGGATTTTCAAAGTAAGTTAACAATTTATCAATTGTATTTGATGAAGGTGATTCATAATGTTTTATTGAATGAGGATGTCTATATAAAAAAAACATGTTATATTTATTATTAATGATTATTATTAAAATTTGTGTGTGATGAAAAAAGTGATGTATGGTCTTTTGGTATGCCTGAATTGACTCATATCTGAGAATGAATAAATTTATGAGATTTGGTGTTGATAAAAAATTCCATATGAAAATAATAGATGAGGAATAATTCTCGGTGATAGTTTATGTGGATGATATCAAATTTGAAGAAAATAAGCCTAATTCTATTGAGAGGTTTAAAAATATAATGAATTAGGATTTTTTAAGTTTTTTATTAAAAAAATATCATATTTTCTTGGGTAACTATTTCAACATAACAAAATTAAGCTTTTCTTCACAATGGTTTAATATAAATGAGATGTGTTGAATATGATCATAATTATAGAATGTTGCTCAGTTTCAACTTTGATAGTAGTTAATATAAAAATTGGAAACCATGTGGAAAATGAGGGAGTAGACTCAACATTTCATAGTATAATTATCATAATTTATCTCTATCTTATACAAACCTATATAGATATATTTTTTTCATGTACTTTGAATAATTTTTTTTATAGTTTTACAAAGAAATAATATCCCTTTGAAATGAAATGTATAATGAGGTGTATTTTGGGAAAAATAAATTATTATTTTGTTTTACAGTATGAAAAATAATACAATTTTATCAATTATTATGATTTTGAATGAGATTCTGATATTTTGGTTTAGAAATTCACAAAAGGAATAAATATTATCATAAGAAGATTTTATTTTTTAAGTTAATTAATAGTTCAGATTGTTTATCTTTGATCATATAATATATAGAATATGTTTTAGTTACCAAGGTGTGTACATAGTTGACGTTGATGATGTTTTATTTAGAAGATATTAGAAAAATCAGAAAATATTTTATGTATATTAATTGTGATAACAAGAATGATATTTAATTAAACATTAATTAGGAAAAATACTCTAACACAAATAATATTGATATTAGAATCATATTATAAAAGAAAATGAGGATTTTTTTTGAAACTAGTGTTTTTTAACATAGAATAATGTTTAGAATATCTTTAATAAACCATTGGTTTTACATGTGTTAGATAATAATATAATGATCTTAATATTTTAACCATTCTCTCCATAATAAGGTGGTTTGAATTTCCTCTCTACCAATTATAAATAATGTATTGTTTGGTATGATTTTATCTTTCTAGAATTTGTCTTCTATTAACTATAACATGATTTTAAGAGACAAAATCCATGAGGAACTAGGATGAACCTATGATTTTATCATAATTTTTTAACTAATTTATTCAAACTTAAGAGGTTTAACTATCCCCTCCCCTAATTAAAAATAATGTATAATTTTTTTCATATATTAATTGAATGTTTCTATTATTTTATAAAATTATATTTGACTCATTTAGTCTTATATAGTTATTAATTTTTTTAACAAACATTTTGAATGGTTATATCTTGTGCAATATTGGATGTTCTTAGATCTATATAAGAATAATCGCATTTATTTTTATTTTCAAATGGGGATAATGAAGGCAAGGAGAGAATGAATGATTATGTGGAATGATTAATTATTGATGGTTCAGGTATTAGTAAAAAAATAGAAAAATGTTGCAATAATATATTATAATGATTAGATTTTTTTAATTTGAATTTATTTGGAATTCATTTATAGTGGTTTGATATATGAGAAGAAGCTTAGAGTTGGATTAAGGTATGCTATAGAAATTATGAAAATAGAGTGTAGGAATATGTCATGATGTGAGCAAATTATTCACACAATAAAAGGAGTTATAATTTAGGGAAAAATGTCCCTATATATATGAATTTTTATTTGTGTAATAAAATATTATTTTTCGACATTTTTGGGAAGATGAGTCAATAATAACCTTACAAGATTTGATATGTCTTGATTATTTGAAATATAAGAGTCTACTATAGAATATGTAAGATTAAGTAGGATAGAAGTAGTGAATCAGATGATTTTATTTTATTAATATTTGAAGAAACATTACGGGTTTTAGACTTCTCATTCATGTTGTGATGTTAATTTATTAAATTTTATTGGTTCATTAAATATAAAGCCACCCATGACTGGGAGGTGAGTTACACTACATATTTTATGGAATTATAAGATATCTAAAACCAATAAAACTTTGATATAAAATACAAACAATGATTTAAGTAACCATTCCACGACCTTAAGATCATGAAAAATATATAGAAATGTGGTTTTTAAGATTATGGATATTTGAGAAACAAAAATTAGGTTTTTCATTTGAATCTTTTCATAATCACATGAAAAATATTGGAGTTGAAGAAAAATGGAAGAAGGATCTAAAATATCAATCTAGGATAATATTTTTCTCACCATAAATTCTATAATTTGATGAATTCTGATAGACCAGATGACTTAGAATTTTCATGTTATTTGGAGGTTTTTTTGTACATCCCATAACTACCTTTTTCTAAATTTAAATTTTCTAGATGATCATAGAAAAAATTAAATAGTGGGATATAATGAATAGGTTACTAGATGTCAATTGATTTTTAGAAATTTTAATTTTAAAATTTCACTAGATTTTACAAAACTCGCTACATAGAAGGGTGTATAGATAAAAAAAATTGAGAATAAATAGAGGATGTTATAAAGAAAAGTGTATTATATTTTGAAATTAGTAGTGTACATCATTGTGAATATTCATTCAATACTGATTTGTGGTTTCGAATATTTTCATTAAAGATAAGACATTGAAGTATAGAGTTTTTACTTATTTAATGAATATCTAGATTTGATGAATAAGGTGTGATACAGAACCACCATCACTCTTCAATGTTACAAAATTTATTGATATTTTTTTTTTCTGAACTGTATGATGACATTATATATTTAATGTTGTCTGTACAATGTTGAATACCCTAATGGGGGGGGGGGTGAACCAGCGTATGAAATATTAAAACATCTACCCCTTCAAGTCTTGTTTCATTCTAAAAAACACTATTCTATGTTCCTCCCACAGAAATATATTAACATATATGAAATCATGCACATGGAATATCTAATTTTACTCTGTTCACCCCCACTAGGCTACGTCCGAGGAGCATACAATGACAATGTGCCTATTTAAAAAATTCACTATGGCCTACTGCCACAAATGATTAAATGGTTAAGGCTAGAAATTGTATGCCCAGGCTCACTTTATTTACAAGGTTTAGGGATTTCTCACTACAATAATAAGGGTCACAACCTTTGCCTCTTTCTCTGGATCATTGCTGGTGGAAAGGGTCACCATCTTCCTCTTACTTTTCTCACTTCTCTTGGAAAGGAATCCATTAAAAATTAATAGACATGTTGGTATTAAAAAATTTATGTATGTGTAGGTCCCCTCGATTTCATTAATAACGCACCCAACTGTAGGAAGATGCTCTGTTGAAGTCCCTTTTTCACCCACATATTAAATATACATTTCAGTGTACTATTATTTAATGACAATTACTTTCTTATACTAACTTAAAGCCTTTTCAAGCTTCTTTTACTATTATATGAACCACCTGCTCCTCCCGTGTACTGTGTACTAGGTATTGTACATGGAATATCTCCTCTGTGTACCCCTAATTCTTCTGAAAACTTCCCATTGTCCATAGACTCCTCTTCCTTTGATTTCACATATAGCCTCTGCGTACCGACTTTGAGAACAACCTCTATGAACAACCCTCTATCTGCAAACTGTTCTCTCTTTCTGGGCTCTGTTAAATTCTATGTAACAGAGCTCCCCATCCCATACAACATTCTTCTTCAATATATTTTTCTTCCTTTGTGAACTACAACATCCTGTAGAAACACTTTCACGAACTGTTCCTCTAACTTATTTAGCCTTAGTGGAATTGCTACCTACAAACAAATTTCAGACTTCGCCAAATTTTTAGTTTAAAGATATTTTTTATAATGATATTCTCTCTCCTATAATTAGTGAGATTATTTCTCCTTATATAGGAAAATATTTCTTAAAAAACTGTATAGTCTATGATATTCCAAATCTTTGATTCAGTACAGCCTCCACCGTATATCGATCCTCCTACCGTGAAACACACCCATTCTGTGAACCAATTTTCCACAGCTGTCTACGTAATTTCTTTGCTCCTATTTGGCGTCATTATATTTTTACTTCTCTAAAACCATCATTCCTTCTAGATACTACTATCAATTCATAGGAAATCATTTCCTCGAACCATTTCTACCAATCTACGTACCGTTTCTGGCTGCGAGCATCGTGGTTCCCTTATATTTCCAATTTTCGTCATAGTTATTTAGACCATTTACTTTTATGATGAAAACATTCCTATTACAAACAAAAAATTCCGATTTTGAGGCCCATAAAATTTGGAAACACTTGGAAACTTTGTTACCTTAAAAAACTATCTTCGACAAACACCAACCATACTTATTTGTTGTCATTTGGCTTTGTCAAAAAACAAAATCACACCCAAAACATACCGAGAGGACACATTGAGGTATTTTTTCACAAAATTATCCCCCTATGGGGTTTTGACTACTCTTCTCATAAAAATTCATCATATTTTAATACCTCATTAAGGCTTTATCCTTATTCAATTAGAATTTACTTCATGCGATTAAGATAGTGGTCATGGATTTACTCCAAACATACTCTAACCCCACATGATCCATGATCAGCATGATAAAAAAGAGGATAATGAAAATTTCATCAATAAATCACTTTATTCTTGACAACAATTCTTGAAACCAATCTCCCAATTTCATCAAAAACCTCAGCTGTCTTGATAAGTAATCTTTGATCGATCACTTCTAGCTTCTTTAGATTTAATATTCTTCCTATATTACAGCTCCCCCAAACAAATTTAGCTCAACTTAAACTCCCACTATCTCACTGCTCCCACTTAATAGCTTCTTCCAATGTCTTTTCTCCCCAAGTAATAGTCACAAATTTGACCCCTACGTCAATGAACCTGGAGGGAACATTATGGTTATCTGCAATAGGGTAAAGAACACATATTGGTACATTATGGAAGTTCATATAATGTGTCAGGGATAGGGGGTTCCAAATCCAAACGTTTTCAAGTACGGAGAGTCTACTGAAATATCCGATCGAGTCAAGGTAATCCAAATTCTTATTTGGGTAAGTCATTTATAAGAATATCAGCAACTTGTTGTTCAATTGGCACATAATCCAACAACACAAAACCTTGCTCCACTTACTCCTTGATAAAATGATATTTGATTTCAATGTGATTTTTCCTTGATTGATGTATTGTATTTTTTCTTTGATTTATAGAAGGTGAATTATTAAAATGGATTCTGATATGAGACATCACCTCAACTCCCATATCATCAAGTTTCTTCATCATCTACAGTAACTGGGTGCAAGCTTGAGTAGATGCAATATACTCAACTTATACAGTGATTAATGAAATAAAATACTCTTTATTTATCAACGATGAAATACAGAATCCACCAAGATAGAAGGAACCTTCGGAATTTGATTTTCTATCATCATTTAAATCGACCCAATGTGTATCTTGTGCAAACTATAAACCTCCACAGAGTACTAAGACCCTCCTGCATACTGTGGACCTTCACCGCGTACCATGTGTATGGTGGTCCACATACTGCATCTCTTCCGCCAATGAAGATCCATTCCACCTACCACAACTCCTTCCATATAGAACCATCTGTATTCCTCGTACCACACACCTTCACCACATACCATCACTGCAATCTATTTTTGATAGCATTATGCGTACCACATTCCTTCACCACATACGATTCCGTGTACTGCATGCTTTCACCACATACCATTCGGCATAACATATTCCTTCACCGCGTATTGTCACTGCGAATCATTTTTGGTTCTATGGACCACTCCGCGTACTGTTTCCTCTACTAGGTATGCAGTCGCAAACCATTTCCTAGACTTGGTATGTGGTCCAAGGTTGTAGTTTTCATCCTGTGTCGATTTACTTCACCATTCTGTATCTCATTCAGTCCTATATAAAAATCCATCCATTACCCAAAAACTACCGATTTTGAAGTCCAACAATTTTGAAAACACTTGGAAACAACATTTGGCAAGAACACCCATGTTAATTCACTATCATCTTTATTGTTCATCATTCATCAACTTTCTTCACAAAGCCTATCTGTTATGAATCCCTTCTATAGTCATTTGTTGTATACCAACATCAGTCTTTCCAGTCAACACTGAATACAACTTTCATCAACTTATTAGTTTTGAATGATCATTATTAAATCATCAAATCTCCACATGATCCCCTATTCAATGATGTATGTCTCTTCAGGTAACTCTCTGAGATGGTGTTATTTTTTTATACAATGTATCACCTTTGATACCTCTATTTTGAACATTAGATCAATTTAACAATTTTCTGAAATACCACTCTCCATAACTATGAAGTTATGCATCATATCATTATTTATTTTGATCGTCATTGATAACTATTGACAAAAAATACAACCTTATACAAAAATTGGTCTTAAAAATATCCCCCTTTCTATTTTGTTTTTAGTACCGTAATGTCCTGGTCGAATGAATATGTCAATATCAAAATGAGAATCTTCTCTCTCCCATTTTTTTCTTTATCAATCATGTTTTAGACTTTCATTTGACTTTCTCTCCCCCTTACTGACCAGAAATAAAATGATCATGTGAAAAGGGTATCCATCCTTTATTATGCAATTTTCCATCAATCATTTTACTCTATGCCTACTTGTGTAATTATCAGTGTAGAAAATAAGAAGATTTGATTTATACAACAAGGTTATCCAATATTCCCTGATCATGATACCTCATGAGTTGGGAACTAATGTACTTTTTCCTAAAGGGTCCTTCACATGCATTCCAGATTGGAGGAATTTAATGTGATAGGGAATAATCAACCTGAAACTCCTACACTAACTTCAACAACCAGAAAAAAAAATATTCAAGTGCAATTGGCAGGATAAGTGGCATTGGGGAACTTTTATTCTTCTTATTTCACTGATTAATTAAGTTACTCCCATTTGTAAAATTATTTTAATTCTGAGTAAACAAGGATGAGAGTTTGGTAAATTACATACCTTTTCCAATGACATGTTTTCACGAAATTTCTAGAGTAATTTAATTTAATACCAACTGATGTCGATACTGACTAAAGTAATAATTCTAAGAGCATCTTCAATTGTCTCCCCCACAAGGGAAACACTCCTCATCATATTCATAAAGGGTGGTCCTTCATCATTTTAATCCTTGAATATCAATTTATGAGTCTTCCATGCATTGAAACTTCTTCAGATTAGCTACCAACAGTTGACAACATTTTCTACTTCTCAGGTTCTCCCCATGAGAGCATTCTTCACTTTCATTTCCCTGTGTTATCTGTAGAAATACATAACACAAATGATTAAGGGAATAAGGTGGTTTCTATTTTCTTATTCAATTTGAGCAAGAAGTCTAATATGATTTTCTCAACAAGGATGATCCATTTTATTCAATATTCATGCTCACACATCTGGGCATATTTTGTGGTTCGTGCTGATGTGGCATGCATCTATTTACATTATCTTCTACTTTGTGGGGAGAGTTGTCCTTCTTAACAATACCCATGAATGATACATTCTTACTCTCTTTAAGGAATGTTTCTTGATATGGTATCAAGGATAAATAACCTTTTGAAATGTGACCAAATTTCATACACCTCTCACATGAATGTTTTTCAACACATGTGTTTATTTTGGTTTTCACTCTCTCATGCACTTTATCTTCATCACGTGAAGGTTTTTATTTTCCTTTATCACCATCCTTGTCCTTTTCATTTTCATGTTTCTTCATTCCTTCCAAATTTTATGGCCAAATGTCTAACATGTCATTTGGGACTATTGCATCATGCTTGGATCTCCCACACAGGCTCATATGAGTTTTATCCATATTACATGCTCTTTTGGATGAATTGACCTTTAGTTTTATGGATCTAAAAACCATGGTCTTCTCAGCTTCCTGACTTGGGATCTAACTTGAAAAATTTTTTATTCACAATATTCTTCTATATTCTCCCTAATAAAGGTTATTTATACTTATATGACTTCAGAGGTCTTCTTTTCTTGTCATCAAATCATGCATGTTGAGATGGGCATGTACCTACCTTATGAACACTCCCATTTTATAGATCACGGATGTTGTCAAGAATTTCAAATCTGTTTGTGATAAAAAAGTGCTTCCAGACATGAAAATGTTTCTTCTTCTTCTCTTTCTTTATTCCCCATGTGGTAGGCTTACTTTGATCTTTTACATTATGAGGACTGTACCAACAGTATATTAAACATTTCCCAAATATATTGCAGCCCCAAGGTTGACCCAAAATCAGTATTTATTTGTATTATGTTGATGGTCCATCTTCTTGACTTGTTGTGCTCTTTTTGGAGAACCACCTTTAACATTATTATTCATATTCACCCCAAATATGGTGATGGGTAACTCATCACCTTTTCTCATCCAAACTAGTTTTGAATTTCACTTCCATCCTTTACTCCTTGTCAAAACATATTTAGAAACATGGGTACAAAAAGTTTTGGATGGTTTCTTATTCTTCTCGGCTACTTGTGATATATCAGTCAGTGAATATATGCTATTTTATCACCTGTTGGAGGAATTTTGACAGTATAATCCTCTAATGATCATTGGGTAGCAATAGAAACTATTTCTTTAGATGGATAATTAAGAGTGGTCATAATCTTCTAGTCACATGTTGGAGGTATTTCATTTTTACAATCCTACGGTGAGCTTTGAGTGCCAGAGAAACAGTTTCATTCTTTTGTGAAGTATCAATTTGTGTCTTCTCCAGATTGGTCAACCGATCATCAAATTATAGACATTTCCTCTTTAGAATGACCTTCTGATATTAAATCATAATCATCTTCACTTCACAATCCTTCGTCTTTCTACCAACTTTTTCCTCACGCAACATCATTTTATTTTGAATCAAATAGTCATTATCTTGAACTTATTGGATATCTCTTATAATTCTAGACCCTTGACATCAGTGAAATGTTTCAATTTCCCTTCAAGCACAATGATATTTTCTTCAAGATACTTTCTAACTCTCTCTTCCCCTTAAACTTCTTTGAACCTTTTTGATGTATTTATTTCATGTTTGCACCTTGTTTCTTCAAAGGATCCAATTTGTTTTCTGAGATTTAAACATTCAATATTTTTTCCTTCAAAGGCATTTTCCTCATTCATAGCATCTCTTCCCAATTGGGTGATCTCAGCCTATATACATTGAAAAATTCTACAAATAATAGCTACTCTTTCATTGAGAATATCTTGCAGACACATTCTTGATATCTCATAATCACTCGAGAATGAAAGAGAAGTGTCTTCCTTTCATCTATAAGAAACATGATCTACAAGCTGTATAATTTCCAAGACTGATATTTCTTCATTACTAGAAGGGAATGGAGAACCACAAACTACATCTTGTTTGGACATGACAGACTTCTTCAACTGCTTCTTCTCATTCTTTTTACTATTTGTCAAGGTCTTGGTGGATGTAGACTTCACCTAAGAGATGGCTAAATCATTATCAAGACTAAACTTCATTGTTGACATAGAGAAGGAATCTAAAATACCCTTTCGAATTTAATTTCAGAAGAGTATCCAACAAACTTAAACCCATGGCTATGATACCAATTGAGTGACCCTAGACCACCCTTAGGGGGGCGTGAATCAGGGTGTCAACCTTTTCTCTCCTTTACTAGATCTAGTTCCCATGTTGGTAGGAACCCTTTTTAAAACCTTTATGATAGATATGTGCAGTAATTAAAACATTAACATGTATACAGACATATTAACAGTTTTTTACTCGGTTCACCTCTAAGGGCAATGTCGACGGAGCTTACGCCGACAGGTTTCCTGTCCTACCAAATTCCGCTAATCTTCACTAGTTGTGGATTGAAAATGTTCGTGAAAAATCACTCTTTCCTAGGAACACTACCATTACAAAGGTTCATTGATATCTTACTGCTTCCCTCAGATCACTTCCATAGATTCCCCTTAGCTCACTACCTTGGGGAGGTCGTCACTCATTTTATCGACATAAAGGACTCTTCAATGGATTGGAATGAAAGTCTTTCACTCTGTTTAGCATGAGACACTACTTGCATCAAAGTCCCAAAATGATGTTCTTAGATATTAATGTTTATCCTTTAGTGAAATTACTGAATTCACTAAAACATCATCTTCTTTTCTCTAAAATCAATAACTCCCTATATGATGATTTCTTTTTCGTGAACTATTCTTGATTCTGTCAATGGTCTTTGATCTGAATACTACACAAGTTATGTGTACTGTGCTTTTTCTGTGTATTGTGCCAGTTCTGCGTACCGCGAATGTTCTTCGTACCCTGCATCTTCTGCATACCACACCTCATTTGCGTATTGCGTATGTTCTGCGTACCACGCTTGTTCTGCATACCGTTTTTGGTCTGCATACCACACATGGTCTGTGTCCCATTCCTGTTCTATGTGTCGCATCTTTTCTCCATCGCACACCTATTCTGCATACCTCGCTTGGTCTGCTTACCACTCATGTTCTGTGTACCACTCTTGTTATATGTACCACCACTGTTTTAGGTACCGTTCTTGTTTTCCATACCACGTCTACTCCACGCACCACACCTGATCTGCATACTGCCTCTACTCCGTGTACCACCTCTTCTCTTCGTACTTCCCCTGCTCCATGCATCATTCTTTCTCTGCGCACCACACCTCTGCATACCTCCTTCGTATACTGCATTCACATACCTCCTTCATGTACTACCTCTATGTACCACCTTTGCATACTATTTCTTCCTTTTGTGGACTTCTTTTCAAAATTGTTGAATTATTTTGTCTCCTGCATACCACATTTTCTTATGCAAAATCTCATCGCAAAATACTACTTCAAATTTTTTTGAACCTTTTCGTCCTTTACATACCACTTCATCCTTTTCAGAATCTCACCGATGTACCAATTTTAGACATAGCTGAGTTCTTCCACAACTGTGATATTTTCTTATTGAATTCCCCCTATCCCTTAATGATCGGATTAACAATAATTATATAGGAAAATAAATCCCAATTTGTGAGAAACATCACCACATAATGAACTCCATCAGCGTACTGTAGGCCTCCACCACATACTGTGACCCTCCAAGGAACTACGAACCTTCACCATGTACTATGTGTCTTCCAATACACTTACTGAATCTCTTATACCAACGATGACCCATTTTGTGTATTACTACCCATTTGGTAACGAACCATCAGCATTCCACATACCACATGCCTTCAATGTGTACTGTCACTGTGAACCATTTTTGACAGAATTCCGTGATCTTCATACCTTCACCACGTACCATTCCACGTACCACATTCCATCACCATGTACTGTCATTGTGAACCATTTTGGGTTCTGTGCACTGCTTCACATACTATTTCTGTTTCTAAGTACAAGGTCACAAACCATTTCCCAGGCATAGTATGTAGTCGTTTCTCCAAGGTACACAATTTTATTCCATCACCAATTTCCTTCATCATTCTATATCTCCTTCACTCCTATACAAAAATCCGTCCACTACCAAAAAAAACCCAAAATTTTAGGTCCAAAAATTTGGAAAACACTAGGAATGGACATTTGGAAAGAACAACAATGCTAAATCACTATCATCTTTCTTATTAAACAATAATCTGATTTCTTCACAATCCTTATCTATTGTGAAGCCCTTCAACAATAATCTGTCTTCCAGCAACATCAGTCTTTCCAGTCAATACTGAATATGACTGGCATCATCTTCTCAGATTTGTAGGATCACCCCTAAATATTCAAATCGGCACATGATTTCTTATTCTATGATTTATGTCTCTTTAGGCTACTCTTTGAGATGGTTTCATTATTTTATACAATATATCACCTTTGATACTTGTATTTAGAACTCTAGATCAGTTAAAAATCGTATGAATTACCAGTCTCCATAACTTTGATGTTCTTCATCATATCCGTTTTAATTTTGATCTTCATTGACAACTATTGACAAAAATACAACCTTATTCAAAAAGTGGACCCAATAGTCTTTTCATTGCAATCATGTGGATCTCCTTGGGATTGCATTGATACGTCGCTACTTGAAATGTGTCTAAAAAAATATTAGGCCTTGCCACTATCAGGTAAAATAGAATTCCAATGATTTTCATATATTCTGTGATAATAACTATCTTGCCTTCATCATCCCATGACCGTTTCAAATGGGTGGCAACCAGAGTAATTATATCATTGTAATTATCTATTAGAACCTTCTAAAAGACTCCTAGGTATATTTATATTGAGAAATAAAAGTTCCATTCCTTCCATGTGTCACCTTTAATCCAAGGAAAAATGTCATCTCACCATTAATCGACATTTCAAACTCCCTTTTCATGATTTTTGAATACTATTTGCATTGCACTTCATCTAATCAACCAAAGATTATGTCATTGACATAAAACAAGACCATCATCCTCTAACTACTTCCATTGTTTAAAAAATATTGTAATCAACTCTACCATGTAGGAAACCAATTTTCTTTAGAAATTGATCAAGCCTTGGATACCATGATCATGGGGCTTGCATCAAACCATATAAAGCCTTCTTTAGACAATAGACTCTTTTCTCTATTTTATGAATGAGAGAACCATCTGGTTTCTCAATGTAAAATTCTTCTTCTAGAACTCCATTATGAAATTATGACATAACATCCATCTGGATAAACTTAATATTTATTTTCACTCTTATGGAAAAGAATAATAGGGCTGCATCTAGCCTTGAAATAGGTGGAAATGTCTCATCAACATTAATAACAACTATCTGGGAGTACCTTTTTCAAACTAGTCATGCTTTGTTTCAATTCACCACACCATCTCCATTCATTTTTTTTTGCAAAATATCCATTTTTTCCTGATGAAATTCTTGTCTTCTAGTCTCAAAACAATATCCAAAATCAGATTATTTACATTTTGGTCAATATATTCCTTCAATGGATGAACCTAATTCTAATCTCCAACTCTTTCATTAAAGCATTCATCCTTCACATGTGATAGTTATAATGCATACTGTAGAGACTTCATCCTGCTTGTCTGAATTGGTGTTGTCTGGTCACCAATAATGTTATATCTATTAATTTTACCTTTTCTTACTAATCTCTTTATAGAAACTAATTTATTATAACCAGTATCATCATCTGAGACATGTTCTGAGTCAATCATTGGAATTAAAGCTTCTCCTGATATTCTTTTCTCTTTATCACTATCCTCCTGAGACTGATCATGGATTTGTTGATGATTCTACTCATTATCTACAATGGATACATCATGGATTTCAAAAATCTTCCTTATCTTCTTATTAAATCATTTATATGATTTTATCTTCTTTTTGTAGCCATGAAATATCCCTTTATCTCCACAAGATTCAAACATCCAAATTTTCTTTTTATTTAGAATGATACAATAACTTTTAAGACTCGATAGTATTAAAATGATGGATTCTTTGCATACCATATCTTATATTGATTTTTCTCTTCTTATGGTCACAATAAGTCTCTGTTTGATGTGAATTCTTCTATCGTCACTACCTATTTCCAAAACTTCTCTGGAAGATCTTTCTCAGTGAGCATTATTCTAGCCATGTTTTCTACAATTTGATTTATTCTCTTAACTAACCTATTCTAGTAAGATGTTAATACCACTAAAACCTAATAACTTATCCTATGTTTATCAAGATAACCCTCTACTATGAATTTTGTGTACTCTATTCCATCATCTATTAGAGACTTCTCGATTTTTTGACCAAGAATATTTTCACATTCCTGTTGATATATTTTAATTGAACAGAGGACCTCATATTTGATGGTGATGATTGAAACCCATGTCATTTCGCTATAATCATCAATAAAGAGAACATAATATATCCTCCCATTAATATCCATTAGTGAAATTGGCCCACACACATCAATATGGACAAACTCAATCAATCTAGTTTAATTTTTCTCCTTTGGCTTATATGACTTCATAATGATCTTACCTTATTGTCATGCATCACACGTATGAGTATGATCACAAGATAATCTTGGAGATTTTGAGTAGCATCATATGTCACCGAATCTTCCAAGGATGTTTGGATTATTTTTCTAGGATTCTTATGTCATAACTTGTTTTCTTCATCCTTGGATAGAAAGAACATTTCTTATTCTCCTCTCATGAGGTAGAGATTCCCTTTTGTGTGCTTTCCTTGCAACAAAACATCACCATTCTTTGCCTTGTTGATATAAAATTTCTTATAAAAACTTATTTCATGCCCTAAGTCACAAAATTTACTAAAACTATGGAAGTTGTGAGTAAGCCCCTCAAAAACCAAAACATCTGGTTTTATCATGTATTTTCCTCCAAACACGGTATATTCTGAACCAATAATTTTCAGACCATCATCATTACCAAATCTTACAATAGATACTTTATTAGGCCTCCTTCCAGTCACAAAATCCTTATCTCCCATCATATGGAACGTTCATCCACTATCAATGATCCATATCCCAGTGCGATATAATGCCTTAAATGTAATTTCTACAACCACTGCCAACCCATCCCTTTTCTTTTTGAACCATGTCTTCAAACTCATACCCAAAATACAATCATAATATTGATCTCCCTTAGTATATGATGGAGAATATTAAACTTGGAGAGCTTCAAATAAATTTTGAATTGTTATCTCACTTGATGATACATTTTTCTACCTCTTATAAACAAATTCAATCTTTCTCATCACATTCCTCTGTATTGTTGATGTGCAATATTTTTTCATATTTCTGAGTCTATTACACCTGAAATAAAGACCATTAAATGATGACCTGGAATATTCAGATTTGTACGACTACCTTGTTTGATTTTTTTATATTTGTTACCTATTTTCTATGGAACATTAATTTTTAGAGTGTCCCATCTTACCACAACAATAGCATCTTTTGTGATGTACATTCCTGTGTGGTAATGATTCACCACTATTTATACCTTGGGTTCCCGAAATATTCTGATTCTGCTTCATACACAAATCAATATTAAATCTAGGAGTAGGTTCTTCTGGTCTGACATGAACCATTACTTACTTTTTGTTTTAAATAAAGGCCCAAACTAGCCATATCATTTGGAGTTTATTGTTTCTTCTATTCTGCTAGACTACTCTGCTCAAATTTCATCTTCTCTATTGCATGTATGATATTCTTTCGTTATGTTAATCAATGAGTTAACCATTTCTCCTAGTCTTTAAAATTTCATCATAGAACAAACACATCCTCTTCTAGTTCTTTAATATGTTTAATTTGATCTTTTCCAGTTTTCATCAAACTATCAATATTATTTTCCTATTCTTAAATTTTGTGTTTGTACTCTACCACCTTTTCTGATCTTTCTGACATTGAAGACCTCATATTTTCAATTTCTACATTAATCTCAGAATTTTATTCTTCGTACTATTGCATATAGAGTTTTTAACCCTGAACAACTTTTTATATTTGTTTGTTTTGGATCTAAAAATATATATCTCTTCGAGAGAATATTATAATTCATCCTGAAGATCAAATCTTCCTTCAAGTTCTCCTTATTCATTTTCACATTCTCCCCTTGTTAAATAATTTCCAACAACTTCCACCAAAATATCTACTTTATGATCCTTACAGTATTCCAACTCTTCAACCTTAGATTGTAATTAACATTCATCTTCTTCTGAAAGCAGATTCTTCTTTTTGAATAACATTATCTGAGTACTTTTTCTACCCTTCACATTTGATGAATACTTCTCTTTAAGAATTTTCCCATTTTCTTCATTTTCATCAAAAACATCTTTGGACATATTACTACAAAATTTCTAATATTTCCTCATCTAAATCATGATAATAGAATTTTTCCTTTGAACATTCCTTCTCCCATTTGCATATTTCAGGAGAAAAATAACTTGAAATCATTATTAATTGTCCACGTCTGGACTATATCAAATAGTAATATTCTACTTGAATTACACTTATTTAGACTTCCCCTTTTCCACAGCATCATTATCATCATTTATCAATTCATATACTATAGGGGTACAATGTTGGTTATCCTGTGTTATCTCTTTTAGTTCTTTTTCCTAAAAAACTGAAACTTTAGGACTGAACCACAGTGAAAGTTTTCTCAATATTTGTTTAACAATCTTTATTTCGTTAATGACTTCTCCAAGATACCAAATGTCTTACAAAATAACATTTTCCATGTCTAAGAATGAATCAATAACCTCATTGGGGTTCATTCTAAGATCCTCATACTGGTTCCACGGAACCTACAGCTTTGCCTCTCAGACTATTGTGTCACCTGAAAAACATTTCAACACTTTTTTCCCAAATAGAATGTGATGTTTTAGAGGTCATCACCTTAATATAAATTTCATTTTATAGGGCTCCCCATAAATCATTGATCCATTTAGCATCATCATCTAATTATATTCTTTTAGCTTCTCATAAATTCCAACTATTGATGTAAACAGATATTCCATGCATAGTTGTTGTGAAGACATCTATTCATAATAATCAGAAGTACTGAGACATCTAATTCTTCCATAGTTGAAAATTATTTCCATCAAATATAATAATATAATTATTATTGACCACCTTCATTTCTTTTACTGAGAGATAACCACTATCTTTCATCCTTTCCATCTGAAAACAATTGATAGGTCCACATGGTTGAAAAACCTGAGAGGGTGTGGGTGTGAATCATCGAATGATCGATTAAAAATTATGCCCCTTTGGATCTTGTTTCATTTAAAAAAACTCAATTATCTCTACATACCATAGAAATATATTAATAAATATTAAATCATGCACAAGAAACAATGGTTTTTACTAGGTTCACCCTCACTAGGGTACGTTCGAGGAGAATACAACGCTGAAGTGTCGATGTAACAAATTCCCGAAGGTTCACTCCAAATAATTAGTACATGGTTTGGGATAGATATTCTATACACAAGATCACTACCTTTACAAGGTTTAGGGTTTTCTCATTCCATTACCAGGGGTCACTACCTTTACCTCTTTCTCTGACTCACTACAGGTGGATAGGGTCCCTGTCATCCTCTTCCATCACTCATTGCTTCTGGAAAGGAATCCACTCATAGTTCATATACTTTTAGGTCGAACACATTCTATAGACATGTAGGTACCTTCATTTAAATGAATACTATATACTCAACTATTGGTAGATGCTCTGTTGAAGTACCTTTTTCACCCGCAGATAAAATCCACCTTTTTGTGTACTACCAGGTAAAAAAATGACTTTCACAAATAAATTGAATCATTTTCAAGCTTCCTTGAGTGTTCTGTAAACCACAGGATCCTCCTTCATACTATGTACTAGGTATAGGATGTGGAACAACACTTACATGCTCCACTTTTTCTTCCAAAAACATCCCTTAGTCTACAGACTCCTCTTCTTTCATTGTCGCCTACCGACTCTGAGAACCTCCTCTGCGAACCACCTTATATCCAAGAATTGTTCACTATTCACAGACTACATTCACTTCCATGTACTAGAGATACCCCTCCACATACCACATTATTATTTCGTAGACTGTTATTCTAATTTAAACTATGACATACTATAAAATAACTTTCACAAATTGTTCCATGAACTTTTTCAGTCTTTCAAGAATTGCTTCCCGCAAACAACTTTCAGACTTCACCAAATTTCTGGAGCAAATAGATATTATCTAATTATATTCACTATATAAAATAAATTTTAGGATTATTTCTCCGTATATAATAAAAGATATCTAAAAAATCCAATATTCCATGATTCACAAAAATATGAATTCGGTACATCCTTCATTGCTTACTGCTCCTCTTTCCGCGAACCACACCCATTCTGTGAAAAACAATTTCACAGTAGTCTGAGTAATTTCTTTCCTCCTATTCCATGAAATTATTTTATTCCATACCATAAACCAACACTCCATCCAAATAACACATTTCCATTTCCGTAAACCATTTTTGCAAAACATTTCCGCTGCTCCACGCATCGTTGTCGCTGCCTGGTATGTAGTTGTGAACCATTCTTGGAAATGGTACATGGACCATGTTTCGAGGAAGCAGTTCCCTTATTTTTTGATTTTCTTCACAGTTATTCATTAAATTTAATACTATGATGAAAACCTTACTTTTCCAAACCCTAACTCGCAATTCTGAGGCCCAAATATTTGGAAATCAATAGTTAACTATGTCACCTTAAAAAATTATCTTCAGTAAACCCCAATGATACTCATTTGTGGTTATATAGCTTTTTTAAAAAAATAATCACACCCAAAACATACTGAGAGGAAATATTGATGTATTGTTTCTCTACATTTGACCGCCTTGAAAATTAGTCATCATAAGAGTGTAAAAGGATATGGACCTTAAATGAGATTTGATCTTGGTCTATTATAATATAAAATCAGAGTGACGATGAATTATCATATTAATAGAACATTTATATTTTATCCTTAAATATAGCCCAGTTCAGGTAAACCAAGTAAAAATTAAAATGAATATGATGTTCCATCTTTTTTCATTCAATTATTTCTTGGGTGCGATCATCAAAAAATATATAAGTTTTATTTTATAAAGTAACGAAAATACGAAATTTACTATAAAAAAGGATATTTAAAGAAACCATGATTTATCCCCTCTTAGGTTGTATAGTGATACCTCATGTTAAAACATTCCAAAATTGGTTATGGTTTTGGATTCCTTTAATGTGTTAATGTTTATTTAATGGGGAATAGATCAGTGGGGAGTCCACATTGAGTATGTTTTTTTTAAATAAAGAAAAAAATTGGGATAAGATTTAGGATACAAATATTTAATCGTTTTTTATTATTGGCCATTTATGTCAATGTTTTTGATCATTGATTTGGGGAAATAAATTTTGTTATGTTTTCCTTTTTTTTGGTTGATATATTGATCATATAAAAAGTTAAAACAATAAGAATAGTATGAATTAGATGTATGGGATTAATATATATTAACATGGATTAAATAAAAATGCGATGAAGCACGAGTGTTCGAGATTATTATATTATATTTATTGTTGTGTGGTGTTCTCACATTATTTTCACCTTGGTAGTGGTCTGGGATAGTGGTTGTAGTTATAATATCAGAGTTTCAAACACCTATTACCTGTTATATTTCATTATGAAGTCTTAGTTTGGGGTTTTTTTATCATAATATAAGTATTATAGTCGGTGACTTGTTATGATGGTCAATACCACTTCATTTAGTGGGGTGTTGTGTTGATTTTTCATCCAAGTATTATAATTTTATCGTAGAGCCCAATACTATGGAGTGTTATCCCATCAATTCATATTGAAATCTAGGTTATTTTTTCTTGCATGATATATTGTTGTGTTTTTTGAGTTAGTCAAAAATAGTGTCTCTAAGATGATTTGGTATGTCATGTTTTGATATTTTATTCATAGTTGGATGTGTTTATTGATTTCATATTAGAGTTTTAGTGTTAGGTTTTTAAGATATGTAAAGGAAACTAGATGAAGGTATTTCTATAAATAATAGTAATTCATATTAAGGTGTAATGAGTCTAGTAAATTTCAGGGTAAAGTTTCATGTAGTGTTTCATCCATGTGTAGAGATTTGTTAGATGTTTTTTAGTTTGATGTTGTGTGTTATTTCTTGAAATCGAAAGATAGCCATATTGGTAGGTTGGTTGTCATGAGTTATGGGGTTGAGCTTTATGGGATCTATTGGAAATAGATTGAAGATTTCAAGGAGTTGTACATTCTTACTATCATTTTTATTAAAAACTATACAATATGAATAATTTAGGTACTTAAATATTTATTTGATTATGTTTCCTTGATATTTGTTTTTCAATTTTTTTCGAATTACTTATAGTTAGGATATCTTATTTTTGTTAGAAGTGTTACAATGATTATATGGATATGAAGTATGAAGTGACATATCTCATAGACTATGATGAAATGTGGTAAAAACATAAGGTTTTTGGGGGTTTAATAATTATATATGATGGGGGAATATGTGGAAGGGGTATGGAATTTGATTCACATCCATTACAATTATATAATCTAATGTGACGGCATAGTGATATTTTTTTATGTGTGGATGAGGCTATGATATTATGTGATGTAGTATTTGGAATTGTGGTATGAAGAGGTGGTTGTTTTTACACGGTTTATATTTTTTCATTATATTCATAATTATTTTGTGAGGGGCTATGATACTATGGGTCCTGAACAATATTTTTTAAAAAATTCCTTTTAATTGGTAAGTAAGAGTAGAGAAAATTTCACAGGACACTTTCCTTTTATTAATTTTTTTAATATATCTATAAAGATTGATAATATTTCTCCTATATAGATTATTGATTTTCAATTATTAAATTTCTAATTCTATACTTGGAATTAAATTCAGAATTTATATTGGTTTGATAGGATGTGGTTATAATTGATTTAGTGAATGGATGTAGTTGTGGATATTTTATTTAAATTATCATTATTTTTCTGCTTGCTAGTTTTTTTCATGAATGATATAACCCATTTATACTATAATATCTTAATTTTATTTGGAAAACTGATTTTTTAGGATGATAATAACAATAATTACTACCCATGTTCTTCCCTCTTTATAAATAAGGTGAGTTTATTTTTTACAAGTTAAATAAAAGTCGAATTTTAGCTATTGTTAGAATGTCTTAAATGAAGACCATATAAGGATTTAATTTTATATTTTTATTGATGTGTTATATATATTTATACTTATATATAATTTGGTATTATAGATAATTTTTTAATAATATTCGTCAACCTTATCAATGGATCTATTTTATTATCCTTGGGTTTATAAGTGTAATTTCACACATTAGAAGAGTTTATAACCCTTGTTCAATTATCTAATCCATGGCCTCTTAGATGTAGGATTTTAGGATCGTTCTTTGTTCCATATCAAACTAAGAGGGGTTCTAGAGAAATAGGTCCATGAAAAATTTGATATAAAATGTTCATTTACACCCAAAATATCATATAATATTATAAGAAAAATTATTTGAATTGAATCAGTGAGGAATATTTTAATCATGGGATAAAAAAATGAATATGGAGTTATTTGGTGTTCATGGTATCATTTTTTCCTTAATATATGAAAAATCCATTATGATATTTATTTAATTCATATCATGGTGAATTATTAAGAATATGTTATTAAATATGATTGACTAGTTATTTTATAACACTACTTTTTTAATAACTAGTATAATATGATAATACTTGGGGAATAATATAAAATTCTGTATGTTGGATGAATTATAATGTAAATGAATATGTTGAATGTTTTAAAATTAATTTGGAAACAATAGTTCATTTTAATGAATATTAAATGATAATAATTCAAATATGAAGTATGAGAAGGATTTGAAATTTTTTATCACATCATATCGTGGTCATATCATTCATCAGATTACTTTGAGATGATCTTTTACCATAATATTTGTTTAAGTTATGGGGATCCAATATGAGTAACCTATGGAAAAGGTCATTTATTGAGGATAAAATACATTAAATCATTTATTCTAGGAGATAACTAACCATCTTTAAGAGCATCAGTAAATGTTTTTATTACTATACTAAATGAATAAAACAATATATAAAATAATATCATATTTTTTAAAGAATTTCTCAACCAAATATTTGGATTAATATCACAAATAAAGGGAGAAATAAAATTTAAAGAGAATGAAAAACTAAACTCAACCTGATTCACCCCATCATCGGTAGAATTCCTCTTAATTGGGAATAAAATTTACTTATTCTATTGAATTTCAATTTAATATCCAAGGTTTCTAAATTTAAATTTAAATATCATATGCAGACACATGTATAGTAAAATAATGATGTTAACTGGAGGAAAATATGAGATTAAGTAGTGGTTGAAGATATGCCCATAATTAAAATTTTTAATAAAGAAACAAAATAAATACCCCTAGTGATAAAATAAAATTAAAGATAAAGGGGAGGGGTTTCCAATTTCATTCAAATGAATAGTTAGTTTTCATATACTATCCTTTTTTTAACCCCACTCATATGTTTTCGGTTCCTCCCATTCATTAATACATTTTATTTTATTTAGATATTTATTCTTATCACCCTTTTTTATTATAGTGGGTTTTATTTAAGGAAGTTAATATCCTTCGAAACTCTAAATAAATGAAAATTTTGAGAATAATTTCAATGATTCGAGGATTTTTTTTATATTTCAAATTTTTTTGTATCTGTGATCCAGATGATTATATTACTGACTATTTATTTAGTGAATCATATGTGTGTATTATTTTGTTTCCCATATTTTTTCTCATTATACACCGAGTATAAGGAAAAATTTATTAGGATCATGTTGGAATTACATATCAAGATCAAACTGACTTTATACTTTTGATTAGTATAATATCCAAACACATGAATATAAATTAATATCTAAACACAATTTTCATTTTCATTTATGTAACACTAATTTGATAATATCTATTGATTATATGTTGTATCAAAAGGTTATGAAAGTTCATTACTATAATTATAACCATGAAATGCTATGAGACTATTCAAAGACCTATGCCTTATAATCTCAATGAAAAATATCTGATTTGGCACAAAAGTAGTTTCCACAATCTATTATTAGATGGTAATATGAAAATACAGTTTAGACTCATGAAGCTCCACACTTATTAATATCTAAGAATGGATTTTAATAATTTATAAATATTAATTTTAATTCCAGATTTTATCTATATTATTGGATATTTCAATTTACATACATGTTTATTAGTCCTAAGACATGATATTGTTATTGATGCATATAAATAGTTGTGTAATTTGTTACATCCATGGAAACTGTGATGAAATATTCTTATCGTGATGTATTATGTATTGGGTACATTATATGTTATATGAAAATCATTGAGTAAGTGGTGAAAGGATTTATCGCTTCCAATTCATGAAGGATGATGGTAATGAAATATATAAGAAATATGTAGCATGCCGAAAAAATAGGAAAAATTTAATTATGTGATATTTTGGTGATGGGGTTATATTACATAATAAGCATTCATATGTGATTATTTTCATTGATACATTATCTTTTTCTTTATAGGGTTGATGTCATATTTCCAAAAAAAATATTGGATAATAAATAAAATCTACTAATGCAATTAAAAAAGGGTTCTGAAGAGTCTCACTCTAAGTTTATGTATAATATCTATTAAATTAAGTTTGAATTTAATATTATTATAAACATCATTCTAAAGACCAATGAATAATAATTATTCAGATTATGTTGATTGAAAAAAAATATAATCACTAGTTATTTATCGAAATAGAATATATGTTAGTGGAATATTGATAAATATTGTTTAGTTAGTCATTGAATATAATATTTATTTATTTTTTTAATTGTATAATGATATTTATATTGAATAAATAAATATTATTCAAGGTTATGTATATTTAAAGGGTGATTAAAGGGCCAAGTTAAGGCCCGGATGAAAATGATATATTTTATTTAATATAAATTAAATAAATTTTGATTTATTTATTTAATAAATGATATTTAACTAAATGCAAGTTAGTTTACATCAAGAAATATAATAATAATAATAATATTATTATTATTCATGTGGCTGAAATCGAATAAGGAAATAACTTAAGGAAATATATGCAATTATTAATATTCTTATCATAGTCAACCACATTAGGATGAGCCATAAAAATAATGAAACATTATTCGGGAGTCTGGTTCACAGTGAAAGAGAATGCTGCATATTAACCACCAGTTGGCCCCAAACATGAAAGTGGTACATGATGTGTAGTAGTGTACAAGCCACGTAAACCCACATGGTTTTTCCCTATATAAATTGTGGAAACCCTATGACCAAATCACATAACATGTAATTAATACACGTAACATATTTATTACTATCTTAGAGACATGAAATTACATGAAGTAAATTCCATTTTGAGGTATTTACACATTGTGTAACATTGGAAATATTTCATGAGATACTTATTCTATTCCTAGGTGTGTATTCTTGGTGGGTGGTAGCAAGTAACTCATAGTGTAGCTGGATATACACATTATTTATTTTTGGCCAACTCATGTAAGTCACATACTGATGCATATATATCATATTATTCAAACATATAGAAATAAATTTTGTAATGAAATTCAAAACAACATGATAGGTTTTGGGCTGTACATAGTGTGTGATAGGTTATTCTACATGAATTACACACACATTGATTTCAGTGCGGCACATGGGATATAAAATATATTACTAATTATTTTTTATATAGATATATGACTAGTATGGTATTCATACACACCATGTTATTCATGTGAATTTCCAATTGCATATGCCATGTATATGTAGTCATGTCATGTGGTCAGACATTCCATGTAAACTACATCAGCTAGCCCACAAAACAACACAGAATGTATATTATGACACAACTTATAGGTATACATGTAATGTAAAAACATAGTTCATGAAAAAGAACATACACAAAATTAGAAAAACACTATTCTTTGTGGTTGTACACACCATGTAACATTTAATACCAAAAAATGGGTTTAAGAAGATGTTGTAGTGAACATGATGTTCCACATCTAGTACACATTTTTTACTTACTTAATTTAAATTATAATTAATAAATTTAATTTATTTTAAAAAATAGTAATGGTTCTCAAAAGATATATTTAAACGGTCAATTAAGATAAATTAATTAATTAATAAGAAGATAAATAACTAATTTGAGAAATTTAACATAATTAATAATGAATTGAAATTAATGTTAACATTAATCAATGAATTTTGTGTAAAATCATGATCATGACTGACCTGTGTATGTGTTGGGTTCCATTTTAAATTTAATTTATTATTTCAATGATTATTTTTTGATAAATATATTATTAAAATATATATTATGATCTTCATATAATCCTTTCCTCCTTATTATATATGGGAATGCATGTCTATGGTTTATTTTTTGTTTCATTAAAACCATGGTTCCTATCATCCGTGTGTGAATATACATAAGTAAAGATTTTTCCCCCAACAACTAGAGATAATTAAAGACAGATATTTGGTGACACCAAAAAAAGTGATTCAATGGTTTTTGGTGCGATACTGAAACTTCAGAGATTCCTAACATAGAAATTTCTTCCCCTAGGGTCAGGGGTTGGTTTATCTTCCTCTCAATAAACCAACCAACATTTATAATATCAATATCATATTTCCTGTTTATTTTTTTCCTAATGCATGGTTATTTATTTATTTATGTTTTTCGATGTTTATTTGGTGTTCATGCAATATCATATAATGTTATCGAAATAAAAAGATTGGGAATAAAAAAATAAATTGATTTTGAATATATTATTATATTTGAAATTTTTAATTAGTTATGTAAAATTTATATAATATTCAAAAAAATGTAAAATGTAAAACATTGAATATTTACTCATAATGAAAAAAATAATTCAAGGAAATATTAATTTAGAAATGATTCCATTATGTGAGTAATGATCGACCCATAGTTAAAGTTTAAGTTAGGACAAAGTGAGGTACAATATTCAATTATTGCATGGTTTTAAATAAGATGTTGGATTTAATTAAGAAAATTTGTTTTTAATGAACATGATAATGTCTATTTAATATGATTTGGAGGAAATTGTTGAATAAATTCATGTCTACAATTTCAGTATTGGGGATTCTTCTAAAGTTATAAAGGAACTAAGTTATAATGTTGTTGGAATGATCATCCACATAAATACCTTCTAGTAGTCTAAAACGATAATATGTGGGTCATTAAAATGGAATATGGATTCATACCACTAAAATATTCATGTTATTAGATAATCTAAATACAATGGATAGAGCTATTAGGAGTTACTAAATGGTGACATTCTAACAATATAAAATTGATTACTTACTCCTTGGTAATCAGTATAATGTTCCAAAATATTATTTCATTATTTCTAGAAATTGGAATGAAAAACCACATGGCCACTTTTATAATTTATAGACATAGTTCATGTCCTTAAAAACACAAATTTCCTAGAGTAGTAAAATCATTTGTACATTTAAATATGATAGGAATTATATATATATATTGGAATCCCTTATTCATGATCATCCACCTCAACATGTGATTGAAGTTGAAAATGTTACTTAAATGAGATTCATGTAGAATTCTCCTTATATCCATTTCATCAAGCTATCATTTATGTATATAGATCTAATGGGGAAACACTATGATATTGATTATTACATTTTGAAAACCCATCTCTTTCAACATGAAAAATAGAAGGTGAGGCTTAAGATAAATGATATTTTTAGTAGAATATACTATTGTAAAATGGAATATGCTACCTATATAGTGATACTCCATTGAAAATTTTGTTTTAAAATGATCAGTTATAAAAGGTAATATTTCATTTAGGTAAGAAATTTCCCACCAATCTAGTGTTATCATCTTTACCCTAAAGATTTTCTATGTTCATGAAGAATTATAGGATCACTAATTCAGAGTGTCCACTCAAGAAATATTTTTATATGATTTACCAAGTAGAAAATAGTTGGTGGAAACCTAAACCCCATCCCTTTATAGTGATTGAATAAAATCTTGATTATCCTATAAACAAATCAATGATAAATGGTTCCTTTACAATGTTCTTTAACGTTAAAAAATATTAAGATGTAGAGCTATAAAATATAAGTTATCTACTTTTTATGATCTTTGAAATTCTAATATAAGAGGAGTATTAATAAATTAATGAAAAGGCATGTTGAATATTTTACATCATATATATTCATCATTTAATATAAAATTTTTATTAGACTTAAGAGGTATTAAATAAAAAACATAGGTCACACATTTATATATAAATAAAGGATTGAAGGATGAAATAAAAACATTAGAGGAAGTAAGGTAAAATCACTATTTTTCATAGAAAGATAATTTTTATATCATCCAAGAGGAGGACACAACCTTTGATTCCCATGTTAATGGATTCTCAGGAAACTATTATTTAATATTGAATATTACAAAACAATTTGTCTCAGTGTCAAGCTAGACACATCAAGATAATACTTATATTTTTCAAATAAATGTTTTATATTATTTCATACATAACTAATAGGTCAACTATAATTGATTAAATGAAATCAAAAATAAGATACTAATGATGAATATAAAAATAATACTCAATCACTTTTTTGGAAATATAATTCATAGTCATGTAAAACTAAAAGTAGTTTTAAAATATATAGAAGAAACTTTTTATACTCTTAGGAGCTAAAACTCTTTGGAATATTGACATACATACATATTTTTATTTTAGAAATATAGTTCTATAAGAATAAATTTAATTTGAAAAAACTTATAGAGTACATTCTGAAAGACCAATTGAACTATTCTAAAATTAATTTATACGTAAATTCATATACTATATGATATTTCATTATTATGTTTTGTGAAATTCTTAGTAGAGAAATGAATAAACTTGGTAAAATATATTTGACCATTCAGGAAGGTTTTTCAAAGAGTATCTAAACCTTGTATTAATGTATCATTTAAATATTGAGTGTAGATTCTCCAAAACTAACATTACCTTATAAACTTAAAAAATTTGATAGTAGTACATGGGTGATCTATGAAATGTTTTTAGGTATTATAATTATTTTTTCATTTTTTCATGACATCTTACACAAATAGAAGAATAACATCTAACCACATGCAAAATATATTGAGCAATAGTTTGATATTAGCTATAATATGATTGAAATCTATTATTTTATAGATATATTTTTATTGAGATGTTTTTATAAGGGATGGTTTTATCTACAAACATACATCAAGTAAACACACAATGTGAATCTTATTTAATTATTCTATAGCTACTTAGGATATTATCATTCCTTGGATATAAATGTATTACTCAAGAGTGGTATTATTTCTATTATAAGGAATCACATATCTATTTTGATAGTGGGAGAAGGGTAGATTTCAATGAAATATAGGCTACATAAGTATATGAGTTGGCATAAGAACACTAGACACTACCAAACATAGGGGGAGCTATTCCAGAGACACATACATTTTAGGAATGTTAAAACTGAATTGTTGTTTTTACATTCACCAATATGAGTTATATATTGTTTGATAAGAAAAATTAATAATTTGATGAAATATTAAAGGGAAGCAAGTTATAATTATGTTGTTCATATGAATTCAAATAATGGACTATATTTACCAAAATATAGTTCCATGTTTTGGTAGTCAATATAATTGACCTAAATCCATTAGCGGGTATTAAAAATAAAATAGAAATGGAGTATATAAGATGGTACCAATAAAGAATGATTGGTTTTAGAAGGTTTTAAGAGACATTTAAGCATAGTGTATAAGAAACCTTACACATTACATCATGTTAATATACATCATAATTATACATTTATAAGAAATGTTTTATGATAAATATAGGAGATTATTGGATGTTTAGGGTACATTTATTTGTGGAAACCATTTCGAAGAGTTCTATATCATACAACCAAAGTTGATTATGACACACAAAAAATCTAATAACTTATGTGAAAGGTAGAAATCAAATTATGAATTGAAGTGTCAAAAGGGTCATAGAATGATAATTTTAATGAATATACCATATAGTTTTGGTTAATTAATAAATAAAATATACCATAAGCCTATAAGAGGTTAGTCGGGGAAATAAATTTTTTCATTAAAAATAAATAGATATTAGATTAAAATGGATAATTGGCCTAACATTTAATAAATACTTATAATTATTTCTCTATGAATGACTTAATGTACTGATCAATGTTATAGGAAAATAAATATATAGATATAGATCTATGGGGTATCATTAGAAAAATTGTAGTACATGCATTGGTATGAAAATGAAAAAAAGAGGATATAACAATTCAAGAACAAATTATTACATATGTCACATGCCATTAAATATTTCCATACTGATGTGTAAAACAAAAATATTATATGTTTGTGATGAATAGAAAAACTTATGATTAAGTGTAATTTTGAATCTATCAAACATTCCATGGTATATATTGAGGTCTGATATTTATTATTCATAATTCATAGAGAGAGGTTATCAATAAAAAATCAGAACAATTCACAAAAATATAGTTTATACTATATGATAGTATGTGAAAAAGTTGAAATGGATGAGTTTTATCTTATTATATATGTGATAAATCATGTTTCAAAATGGAATATAGAACATGTTTTATATCATAATAGTTTGATCTTGTATCATAATATGACTATAAAAATAACAAAGAAAAAAATTAACATTTTTGGTTGTAATATATAGACTATGAAAGTACAATTTGGATTCTTATTTACCTTAATAAGTTGGTTAACCGAAGTTTGTTCAGGGCATTGATTTGATACAAGACGTAAAACCATTGAAAAATGAAAAAAATTCATATACTCAATGATACAACCTCTTATAGGATTTTATATAAGGGGTAAAGTCGCATTTACAAGAATAAACACATTAACGTGGTTATCCATGCAGCTATATCAATACTTAGTAGAATCATGTTTATCATGGGAGAGAAAATCAATCACTTAGATATTAACTCAAGTGCAAGTGGGACTCTATTAGAGTTCGTGCCCTATGATAAAAAAATATTTTGATTACCATGAATATTAAAAAAACTAAATATTAATAAATATATTATCACATGAAGTTTTGTGTTTTATGTGACATTAATGTGATGATTTTCATAGAGTATTTTTTTATTGAAAGGTTATATAAATTACATACTATAATGAGAACTTTAAAATACAATGAAAATATATTAAATCAGAATTTAGATATTCTATATGACATTTATCTAATAGGAAAAGATTATAATGCAATTATTAGGTGTAGGATAGTCATAGGAGGATGTGGTTTAACCTCATAATGATTCATAGTTGGTAATATCCAAAAAATTTGGCCAAGAAGACAAAATAACCAATATGAATTCAATATGTTATGTGTGTCATTGTATATTCCTATCCATAGATATGTGTATTGGTAATTAGAAACATTATTTTTATTGATGTATATCCCGAATCATGTACTTTGATAGATTGATGAAATCAATGATGACATATCCTCATGATAAAGTAACATATGTTGAGTGCGTCAAAGGTAATATGACACAAATTGAATAAGTCTAGAAAATATTTTCCCCATCCAATAATATAATTTTATATCTATAGGATTTTTGTTGAAATATAACCATTAGATTAAGTCCATGTCCATGGTATTTTATCAATGAGTTAATTTCAGGTAGTAAAGTAATTATATATCAAGTATATAGGTTGATGACACAACTCGAAAACATTCATTATGAGATATTGATAGAAATGATTATATTAAATAGTAAGAGTCCATATGAGTTTATTATCATTGGTAAAATAACTTTCATCTCTATGGGTGAATATCTTTATTTCTAGATAGTAGTCCTAGAATTTAGTCCCACTCTATTAATTCCCCAGAGAATGAGGAATATTGGGTCACACACTATGTGTATCCAAAATCCTTGTTTAATTATATTTGAAATTAATTTTTGAATGAATTTTATTCCAAATACCAAGGAAAAATAATTATTTAGGTCATATTAATTGTATAATTTCATCCAATAGTTACTTATCAATTGAGAATATATGTGATTTTAATTTTAATAAATAATAATTCACCAATTAATAAATATTATATAATATTAATTTATTTGTTTATCCAATAATATAGTGATATTTTTTTAGGGAAAAATATTTTTTATTAATAGTTTGATAAATAATGAGGGTAATTGATAATATGAGTTAAGGGCCTAATACAAATAATATAGTTTATTAATTATCATTTAAATTAATATCAAATTTTTTATTTAACAAATAATATTTACATATATATGAGATAGTTCACATCATGGAATGTAATAATAATAATAATAATAATATTATTATTATTATTAGATTATGGACTACTTAGAATAATGAAATTATTTAAGGTAATCTATGAAAATATTAATTGTCTAACCCTATGTATATAAAAAAACTTATATAATTTATATGGTCAAGTGATTTTTTTAACAACATATTCTATGAAGAGTTAAGAGAAATCTATCATGAATGATATAAAATCATCCTCTTCTATCTTAAGACTCTGAGAACAATATAATACATGATTATATCTATAAGGAATTGTAATTGTAATCAATGATACATAGAAAAATGGGTTTCATTCCACTACACTTGCACCCACAATCTTGATGATAAAATTTCAGTATTTGGGGAGATCTTGTTTATACCCCTATAGAAATTATTAATTTTCTTACTCATAATAGTGTTGGATTGAAAAGATGATTAATTAACATTAAAAATAAAGAAAGAATTATCAAGTCTACGTATTTTATTTTTATCAATCAATTATAAATTATATGTTATAAGACCTTCTCTACAAATATTTAGGGGTTACTTTCATCTAGTTATGAAATTTTATCAAAAACACTGATAAAAATCACTCTTAAGAAGGAGGCCATACATTTCCATGGGCCTCAAGAAACTTAAAATCATTCATTTTGACATTTTATCTTAAAATTATTAGATAAGAATTTTTTTAATGACACAAAATTTCAGAAGATAACCCTGAAGCTATTATTATAGAATTTTAAAATTAAATTATTTTAATTTTACAAGAAGATGAATTAAAATAGGATTTTTTTATTATTGAATATCCATGTACATTTCTTTTTCAATTAAATGTTTGAGTTAGTTTGTCAAGGAAACATCCTAAAATAGTAGGTTTGGAAATGAATTTATAGTTATTATGTATAATGATTTGTGAAATTGTAATAATAGTGTATTATGTTCAATGGGAATCGTTGTATTACTATATAAACATATAATGAAACATATAAATAAAAGTTATTGTGATATATGGGGGTAAAATAACTACTCTCAATTAATAATTTCAATTAAATCCAATGTAATTAAATAATAATTTGTTAACGATAATTTTTCTCATTTTGCTAATTTTAAAAAACAATAAAATCTATTTTGACTAAGTATGGGTCTACTATGAATAATGATTGATAAGAAATTAATATGAGTGATGAAAATTATAGTTCAATTATAGAAAATAATAATGAAACATAGAGGAAAAAGTTTTGGTGAGATTCTTGGGGAAAATAATTATTAACAATTAATAATTTCCATAAAATAGTTAATATTTAAAAAATGATCTACACTATTTATGTGTTTCATTTGAAATGTTTCAAAATAATGAAAATAATAATAATAATTAATTCATTATGATGTGAAATGATGAAAGGGTGAATTATATTGATAAATAATAATTATACTCACATGAGAAAAAATTTAAATAGGTTGAAATGATATATTATCCCTAGTTGGTGAACAACTGTTATTAAATAATTATTTAGAATTGATAAATGTTATGAACATTAACATGTGATAATTATTGAAAATTTTACTTAGATTAAAAATTTTGATAATTAAGTACTTAATTCTTGAAGTATTTTCTTTCAATAATGTGATAAATTAGAGAATGAATGTCGATGATTAATGATATGTTAGTGTTTTGGTTATAGTTTATGTCCATGAGTAGTGATGTTTAATGAATGGAGAAATTTTACTTTTTTATCAATAAATAATATTGATTATATGTATTTTATTAATGGTAAAGAACAATATCCACTTTATTAAAATTGTGAGGGTGGATATATAAAAAATGAGAAATATATATTTTTTTAAATATTTTGATTGTAACTATCAAATTATTCTATTTACATTGTACAAAGTGAGTTAATCCATATTAAATCATAGAAAAAAAGATAATTAAATGTGTTTCTGTCATGATTTGATTATTTTTATAATTAAAATCTTTATATTTATTGATCTCCATATATTGTAATCCAAATCTATTGTACATTTTATAATATAATTAAAATAAATCTCATATAAAATCCACTTTGAATAATGATTGTTAGTATACCAAAATTAGAAAATTTGATGATATGATGGGCGGAAGAAATTATAAAATAAAGGATAATAACTCGTTAGTACCACATTGTGGTCAATAATTAATAAGTGATTAATGATTAGTTAATATTATATTTCTTGAAATCTTATTTGATATTTTTTGTAATTGATAGGGTCATTACTTACTTAATTTTTAAATTAAATGACTTTGAAATCATTGATCACCCTTAAGTGCTGAATTTAATATAAAAATTATAAAAATTAATTAGGGGAAATTCATTATGAGAATGAGAAATCCAAATTGGTTTCATTATATATAAAATAAATCAGGAATGTTAAAATACAACATTTATGTATTCTCACATTATAGGGATTTATTATGTTGATAATCATGTTGTACCACAATCTGCATACGTTAGTATACATTTGTTATTCCATAAAGTGGAAACTATCAAAGAAAATGTATTATGCTCTAAAAATAAAAAAATGATACTTTTATTGGTGAATTATCTTGATTTATTTTTACATTTAATTTTAAAAATTTAATTATAATAGAATAATTGAAAAATGATGTGTTTTTGTTATATCCCTCCATATGATAAAATATGTGTTTATGTGAAATTTCCTATTATTTCTTAGGTTTTATTGTGGAATAATTTCCATATATAGGGTATGAATATATATTTCATTGATGCATCAAATTAATATTAATGTATAAGTGGTAATTATATATAGATACTTCCATGTTGAGTAATATTGACTTACTCCATGATATGAGAAATAGTTATATATATTACTATGAAAGATTATTTAATTATATTATAAAGCTGTTTTATCTATGTGAAATGTGCCTATTTTGGGATAAAAATAAGAGGATTTCAAATATTGATGGTTTTGAATACTCCCTGTAATTATTGACTTATGAAGTGGAAAATAGTAAAATTATTTCTTATGTTTATGAATATGAATTGTACAGTAACGATGATATTTTTAGAATAAAAATGATAAATTATTTTAACCTTGGGTGAAATCCTATGAGTGATGAAACCTGAAATTTTATTACACTATGGGAAAAAATAAATATTTGTGATGGATTATTTGGGATGGACCCATCACTCATCAAATATAGTCCCATCATAAGGTATATTTTCAATGGTATGAGATTCCTGTGGTAAATAATTGTTTATTTACAATTATTTTCATTGAGAAAAAATTCCCATTAGAAATATGTTTGGTGCACATGTGTACCATGCTGGAGGAAGAATTATTTGTGGTGAGAATTTTTTATTATCCCAACCATTGTTCAACATTAGTGTTATTTTATGTGGGTATATATAATCTATCACAAATAATATGCCTACAGATGAATATTTATGATGGATTCCATCGAAAATAACTTTGCTATTACTGACATGTATATTTATGGAGTGAACATTTTTTATAGGAGTCCTGTCACAAATAGTCCCACCACTACTAATCTAACCAATATACATGCCCCCAGCCAACATCCCCCTCACCTTTCTCTCCTCACCTCTCATCACCTCTCATCCCCTCGTCTTAATTTCTTCCTTAAAAAATTATATATTTTATAGGGAAGGAATGCATTTAAATTGACATATGATTAATCATAAATTTTGAAGTATTTGTTTACTTTGATTAATTTTTAATTTATTTATTTTATTTAATGTTATAAATTTTTATTATTAATTTTCATTAATTTATTTTAAATAGCATTAATTAGGTGTAAGTTGTATCAATTATTTGAAATTTGAAGTATATAATTTTAATTAATTGTATGTAGTTGTAATTAGAATTAACTACTCATAATTGATAAATAAAATTACTAATTAATAAAACATAATAATAATTAACAGATCTTAGAAATAGTTAATAATAATATAATTTAATTGGTAATAATTAATAGTAATTAGTGTTAATTAATATCAATGTTTAATAATAGAGGTTAATATTAAAATTTTTATAATAATCAGTAATAATTAAGAATAATTATAAAATATTTGCTGCAATTAGGAGAAATTGGCTGTATTCTAAAAAAATACTTGTAATTATAAGAAATTAGCAGAAACATGTAGAAATATCTAGTAATTAAATAAATTAGTCTTAATTAGTAGAAATTTGTATTTACTGTTACAAATTATCACCAACTTGGATAAATTCAACGTAATTAGTATAAATTTGTGGTAATTATAACAAATTAGTAGCAATTAGTTGAGATTAAATGTAATCAGAAGAAATTAGATGTAACTAGTTGAAATTAGAAGTACTTAGTATAAATTAGTAGTAATTTGTAGAAATTAGCAGTGATCAGTAAAAAATAGTTTTAACTAGTTGAAATTTGTATTAATTCATAAAAATTAGTTCTAATTAGTATAAATTATCAACAATTAGTTGTAATTTGTAAAACATAGTAGCATTTAGTGGTAATTAGAAAAAATGATATTTTAGAAAAGGGGAAATTTTTAGTAATTAGTTGTAATTGGAGGTTAATAGAATAAAAAAGATTGGTAAATAGCATTAATTAGTAGTAATTAAAAGTAATTTGTAGGAATTTTTTGCAATTAGAATAACAAATATGTAATTTGCGATAATGAATGGTTATGAATAGAAAATAATAGTAATTAGCAGTAATGAGTGAAAATTAGAGGTAACTATAATAAATTAGTGATAATTTGTATGAATTATTTATAATTATAATTAATTACCAGTAATTGGAAAAAATATATAAATATTAGAAACTAGTAAAATTATGGAAAATATTAGAAATTAACAAACAATTAAAAAAATAGAAACAAATATACTGAATTAGCAATAATTTGTTGTAATTATGAAGCTACAGTAGTAATTAGTGTTAATTAATGAAAATAGAAATGAATAAGGGAAATTAGTAAAAAATCGTGAAAATTAGAAGAAGAAAAAATAGAGGCTCTTAGAAATAATTAGAAGAAATTTTTAAAAAATATCACCAAATAGAGGTAATTTGGATAAATGGGTGGAAATTAATAGTAATTAAGAAAAAATAAAGGAAATTAGTAGTAATTAGGATTTATTAGAAATAATTAGAAGTAATTATGATACATTAGCATTAATTTAATGTAATTAGTAAAAAATAGCATTAATTAGAGTTAATTAGGAAAAAAATACCATTAATTGGTGTTAATTAGTAAAAATGGTAATAATTAACCAAAAAAATCATAAATTGACATAATTAATAAAAATTAACAATAAATAAATAAATAACCAAAAGTAACCTCAATTAACTACAATTATTAATATAAGGGTGAACTAAGGGTGTTGGGGAACCATAGAGAGAAGGGGATTAAGGCGATGATAGAGAGAAAGAACTCTAGAGGCCCTGAGATCATACCATCTTGAGCACTGGTGTAATCCGGCGAGTAATGGAAAAATAAATAGATGTGATAGATAACATTCAAAATGATTAGTTAGTTTGTTTACAATTTTTTGTTCAAACTACATTTATGAGAAAATAGTTTTTTTATTGATAATAATTATATAAATATAAGATTATTGGTAAAATATTATTTTTTCAGGTTAATAGATTTATTTGAAAAATTAAATAATTAACTAAGAGTGTCATTTTTATCTCTATCAACTAATTTATATTCCATTACACACATATTTATCCATGAATGTATCTTTTCTAATTGATATGAACCTAGAATGGCTTAAATTCATTCATTATGGTGTCGCCTCCATCCCTTTCATTTACTAAATCCCTCAAGGTAATCATGAATTCTAGGGGTTGAAGTTGATTATTTCAAGAAAGAGTTATGGGTTCTCTACGTATATTCCATTTTGAGGAGAGGTAGTCATGGGTAAAACTGTGTGTTTAGCCATGTTTTCCTCTCCTCCAAATAGTCTGAACATAGTGGCCCCATAATTCATCACTCTATCATGTCTTTCATCCCCATAACTCCATGATTCCACCATTACCTTTGTGAATAATTGTTTACCTATTTATGGAAATTAATGATAATCAGAAAAAAAAATATTGTTAATTAGATAAAATTGATAATATTTATAAGTAATTTGAAATTTTTTGATTTTTTAATATTTTTATAGTATGTCCCTTATATCCAATCAGATATAAGAAATATTTTTATTTTAAATTTTTATGAAAATTAAAAAGAGTGGATTTTGAAATATGTACATATTGTAAGATAGTGATTGGATAAATCACTAAATGTGCCAGTACAAGGGAAATGTTGATGATGTAATGAGAATTTAGTTATAAGTTTTTAATCCTACTAAGCTTGATTATATTGGAGTTCATGGATGATTTATTTCATATATGTAACTCCATGACCCCAGTTACCCAGAGTCGGTGCATTATTATGTAACATTGGCATGATCACAAAAGATCAATTCTCGTAAGACTGATTAGTTTAGTAGCCTTAGAATCACTAGATACATTCATAAATGTTATATTACATCATAAAGTGAAACACTACAACAACATCTTATCTCCACACTCATATCCCCTTATACTATCCTTGCAGGTCATTCATAAAGTACTTCTTCACATCGTGGGAAAAATAAAACATAGAAAGGGGTGAGCTCAAATGCCCAGTAAGGATTACAATATAAGAGAAACTATCATAAATAAGTATAAACAATTAAGGATATGTATAACTAAAAAACATCTTTTTAAACTTGAACTTCAGCATAATATGGGAAAAATAAAATGAAATAATGCCATTTTCATATTCACATGGTTATTCTATTAGTCGAATAATCACATTAAATATCAATAACCACTTTCATAATAATGGAATGCGTACTGGGAGACTATCATAACCATGTAGCCAAGGCCTTGTGCCACGACTAAAAATAAGATTTTTTCAAGGCCTCTTGCCAAAACACTAGTTTGTCTCATGAGACCTACCGATACATCGAGGAACTATAGTGGGCTCCACCCGTCACTTTTTAAGTCCAATGCATTCCTCATATGAACAGGTTTAAACATAATATAAACATTCATATTAAAACTAGCATACGAAATGTCAATACTTTCTCCATAAACCATGAATGGTATAAAAATAACACATCAATAGTCAAACATATCACAAAACCTTCAATACAATATGGATGTCTTGTATCAGAATAAATCAACTTCAAATAAGCATAAAATCCATCAAAGGATATTGACATAGATGAAATCAAAACTATTTGAGAGAAATATCTCTTTTTTTTAAATCATTTAAAAGTTACATAATTATAAAATAAAACATTTACATTGAAAGTATCCTTATAATATTGTAAGGGAAGCTTCAAATATTTTACAATGGTGGAAAATAGTCTCACCCGCCGTATAATTTAAAAAAAGATATTCTTACCTTAATTTTGTCGAAAAGGTTAAAAAGGTCCTTGTTTGGAAAATGACATAAAGATTCTTTATAAACTTCATATAAAAATTCAAACAAGGGTATAAATGACTTTAACCACTATTCTATAAAATAGTAATAATGTTTTGAAATTCATTTTTAAGAAACATGGATGTGGATGATGAAGAGGTCCCAGTAGATAATTACATATAAACAACCTCAGATAATGAAGAGATTCTGAAATAAACCCTTACCCTGTGCTTTTCCTTGGTTAAGGGTAGTTTATCCTCCTATATAATGGTGATATAATTTTTATTAAATTATAAAAAAAACATATACATTAATATGATATCATATATGATCTTTTAACTTTGCTTTGTTAATAATATCTTAGTATTATCGTCGTTTTGGGTGTGAACTTACCCGTTTTATTTTATATGTTTTGTTACATAAGCCATGTTTATTATGGATAGGTTGTATCTAATTCAAATCCAGAATGATATGAATTCCTTAAAACTTATTTTTAATAATAAAATTCGAATTATACTTGAATGGATATGGTGGGGAATTAATCTCATCGCGTTCGTGGAGACGGTAATCTATACGTATGCATGAATGCTACTTCCTTTTCATTTATTATTTTAAAAGGAATCAAAATAAAATGATACATAGGTATATTATTATAACATTATAATATAATATCTTATATGTGTTACTTAAGTTCATTAACACCATCCTTTATACGTTCTATGTGTGGTATGAAAGAGTCATATCACCTTGAGGGGGCAGTAGTCCGCACTTCCTCAAATGAAATTATCGTATATATATAAAACATGAAACTAATAATAATATGCTATTAAATGGAATTACAGAAGGTTATATATATAATAAATATCATAAATATCATATTTAATTATAGTTCCCTCATAATGGCCACCGTGAGAGGCGGTAGGAGATAAGTGAACAATCATTGTTTCGTGAGGCATTTGGTTGCAATCCATAGAAACATTTTGTTCGTCATCCATTAGATAGAGGTGTGTGTAATTTTAGTTCGAATACTTATCATAACAATATCCAAATATATTTAGGATACTTTTTTGTTACAAAATTAAAGAATAAGAAGAGTTTAGGGGTTGGAGAAGTAAAATAAAAGAAAAAAGCTAAGAGAAATTGTTAACTTTAATTTGGGTAACTCCCTTTGGTTTGAACCAAAAAGGACTCTTGAAGTGACTGATGCCTAAAATAAGGCTTCTAGGAGGAGGGTAGGGATTTAGGGATATTTATTGTGAAGAGGTTGGATGAGACAAAATGTTTGAGAGGTTTGAGAAATTGGTTAGAAGTGGTGTCCTTTTATAAGGGGAGGAGGGTCTCTTTAGGAAAAACTTAAAGTATTATTTTATAAAAATTTCATATTCGGTATATAGTGGCCCTGAACTGGATTATTTAAAGTCTAAGCTGTGGATGGGTCTAAACAACTCATCCAATAGGTTTTAGACAAGTTTGGGTCACTATTTACCCTTATCTTTTAGATTTAACTCTTAGTTAAATAGTTTGACATTTACCATGTCTCTTTGTATTTTTATATTATATGGATAATAAACTTACTATAAACTGAAAAACTAACCCAAAGTGGTTAATTAATGACATACCAATCATCATATAAGTCTTTTGGTCAAACCTTAGATTTTTAGTAATATTTTATCAATTAATAATATAATATTTTTTTAATAACCCTTTTTTGTCAATTTCGACACTATTTAATAATGGATTTTTTTAAGTCTTAATAACTTTAATAATTAGAACCAAATTCATTTAAGAAATAAAAACATGTCATATTAACCAATCAAATTCGTCTATTTCATTAAAAGTCTCAAATTATATTTATTTGGGTATTTATAATATCAATTATTTTAATATTTTACGAATAAGGTAATTACAGCACCATCATTGTGTCATAAATAAATTATATTATTTAGTGTATAAAAATTATAAATAAAATACCATTATGTAGGAAATCTTTTTATCTTTCTAATGAATATTTATAATCGAATTTATCTTATGAATAACCGTATATAATAAATGTTTTATTTATTAAACTTTGATTTTTAACTCTTTTAACTCTTCTTCGAATTAAATAATAATAAATGTCCTAATCTAATCCAGGTGGATCAAAGAGGTTAATATTTTATTAATAAGGTTTTTTGGTTGAATTATACTTATAAAATAGAATTAGGACATGTGTTTGGGTAATAATAATATCATTTTTACACTTAATTACCCTATTTACGTTTTACCGTTGTAAATAAAAGTAAAAAGGTTATTATTCATAAAAAATTATTTTAATCTTATTGAACCACATTTTACTCCTAGATATTAACCATGTCTCTCGGATTTTCAAAATTCCACTCACATAAGTGGTAAATTTATGTTTTATGTGAATTTTTCAAATTCTCTTAGGAGGTGGGTAAAAGACAGTGAAAAGTTCAATAATTTTTATATATATATAAAATTATTATAAACTGACTCCAATGAATTAAATTGAACTTATATATGTATTATGTATAATTTTGGACATAAAATAAATTTAAATAAAATAAAAAATTATTTAAATAAAAATTCGGTTCTAAACTATAACTTAGTGTTTTTCACTATTCGTCAAAAATTATTTTTTTTTGAAAAATACCCAAAATTTACCCTAAGCTAATTTAGATATTACAAATTCAATAATGAAGTCTATTTTACCAAATTTAAACCATATAAGTTTCATTTATTAATATAAAATTAATTTCCACTGTTAAAACCAAAAGGCGTATTTTTAAGAAATAATAACTACCCAATGTTTGACACTTGTTTATGTCCAATTTCAATGTGAAATTACATAAAATGACCATTATTGAATTAAATGGTAAAATTATAATCTATTTATACATCCAAACCATTAAAATGTATAATTTAACAATATATATTTTTTTATTTAAATAGTGCTTTTCATTTTTATATAGTATTTATCACTATACACCCAATTTTGAAAGTTATCAGAAAAACAAACAAACATTTTCAAAACTAAATTTTTATGTCCTAATTCAAAATAAGAAATTTATTTGGTCAAATTGAATATATAAAGGTTTCAAATATTTGATTTAAAAAGGCTTTGTCATTAAAAGGAAGTAAAATTGAATTTTTTTAAAAATACTTCTTTTATCTGAAAAAATCCATTTCTTCAAAAATTATGTCTAAGAAACTCATAATATGGATTATAAAATTATAAGGATTATATAAAGATCAAGATTCAGTTAATACTATTCATAACCGCTTTTGAACGGCTTGTTTAGTAAGTCATGGTCCTCTAGAACTCGGTGTTGCATGTAGTGAAAGTTACTGAATTACTTTGAAGAAATAACGTACTATGAAATTATGGGGTGTTACATTCTTCCCTCCTTCAATAAACTACGTCCTCACAATTTGAAATTATTTTTAGAAAATAAATGGTTGAAAATAGAAATTACCTTTGAGAAAACCCACATCGGAAATTAGGTTAATAAAATTTAGTCTTAATAAGAGGAAAAGGGAAATAGAAGGGTCACCACCAAATTATGATCTCAATTAGGAGAACATTGGTGGAAATTAGAGACATATAATTGGAGGGAAAACGTAAATATTTATAGGTAGTAATTTAGTTCATCAATCACAAACAAGTGTAAAATTTAGGGCCTTAAATTCATCAATCTATGATGATTTAAAATACCATCGGTTCAACAAAACATATGATATTAGGAAAACAAATTTTTTGTTTTAAGATCCCTTCACTAAAGTATAAGAATTAATTTATTCATAGAATAATAGAAGAACAGAAATATATACTTGAGAAGTAGAGTCCCATCCTTTAACTAATTTCTACCACAAACATATCTTTCACTCTAAAAGAGAATAAAACATAAAAATAATATTCTATTTATCATAATCGTATAGGGTTCAGAAAAATGAATTTATAATTCATCTACCAGATTTTTTAAAAAAAAATACAACATTATTCAATCCAGGATGTCACGTGGGCCAGTGGTATGTGATACACCCTTGTCTCCCTACGGTTGCCGGTTCAAGTCTCGCGGCCTTGCCGGACGCGACGGGTTGTCACCCGACCGTCGGGTTTTCCTTTTATGGCATTCCAAAAATAATCTCAAAATTGAATTATCCAAAATACTTCTGTCCAAACTCATAGTCCAAAATTTATAAGTAAGGTAAACAAAATGAAGATCCTTATTTCCGCATAATAACATCTGAACACCTTCATCGCGCATTCTTTTAAAACACTACAACATCCTGAATTACCATAAAACCTTATTGATTACATTCATGATCCCGTATTCCTTATAGAATACTGGATACCCTCCTTCTATCCAAAAATTTTGTAATCTCCAAAAAATGATGGAATATAAAAATAATTAATCAGTTTCATGGTAATCAAGAATATCCAATATAATTTATCCAAAACAATCATGTATTATTCCAAAATCACTACCTCGGTATAAGAACCATATTATGGTTTGTCTTTCTCTCAACCATGTATTTTCAAAAAATTAACATGCTATTGAGTCACTTTTCATGGTTCCACACAATCTCAAGTCCTTAATTAAATAGTACTGCAGTAGAATCCTTATATACTCCATAATGATTATAACTAGTACATTGTTGATACAACACTCAAATGACATAATTCTCTAATAACAACATAAGTAGTCTAATCATTCCTCCTCATCTGTGGTAGTATCATAACTTGATTAATATTCAATAGCATCATTTTGGGAATACTCTGATGATTTGGACATCGGTTCACGTAGTGTCCCAACTCCTTGTAGATAAAGCATTGTTCATTTAAAACCTTTTCTTACACATGTAGTCACGTACCTCGTGTCCTTTTTCTCCACACATATAACAAACTCCCATTCTCTTCAGGCAATTTCCATGGTGTTTCTTCCCACAGTGATCACATATTGGAAAACTCGTCTTTTCCCTCATCCGTTTATCTATATTTCTCTCTTCCATCCTTTTCTTCTCTTTCTTCCCTTCAAAGCCATAGGACTCGGAGAATTATTTACTTATCTTATTAACACATGATACAACTTCTTCATATGTTAAGAATACATGGGAGACAATTTCCATTTGAAATTTTGGCTTAATACTATGAGATATATGATCCTTCTGTCTCTTTGGATCATACATATTTCTAGAGTTTACATTCCTTCTATTGGGCACCATTTATATACAATAGCAGAAACTAGGTCGGTTTATAAATTACAATGAATAATTCCAGAAATGTAAAATACCTAACGTAAATTGAATGGTTTAGGGATATAATCCATAATCAAAAAGATTTTTTCATTGAGGAATTATATACTCATAAACCCTTTATAATGATTTGTAAAGAAAATGAGAATTACCCAAAGCATATCCCACGGGAGTGTCCTAACAAAGAGTGCAGTAAGGCCCGTTGTCGTGCACCAGTTCCCTTTCAAGTTTAGCTCAAAGTGGTGTTTTCGGGTTTTACCCTGAGGTACATCTGTGCCAGAGCTGCCTCTACCTGCTCATATCTAGACAGGGATGTATTTCTCAGAAAACTCACAAAATCTCTACAATACCGAAATTCTAGGATGTTTTTCTATACTAATCCTCAAAGTCCATCTTAGGTCTATGTGATCTAATCATATTTTATCTAATTAAAGAGTGAAAGGTTTGTACCAAACTTCCTCGTAGCATTGGCATGATCAAAATAGATAAAGTCTCAAAAGAATGATTAGTTAAGTAGCCATGGATTCACTAGATACATTATTAAATGTTACATTACATCATAAAGTGAAAAACAACAGCAACATATTATCTCCACACTCATATCCCCGTATACTATCCCTACAGGTCATTCATAAAATACATCTTCATATCCTGGGAAAAATAAAACATAGAAAGGGGTGAGATCAAATTCCCAATAAGGATAACAATATAGCAGAATCTTTCATAAATAAGCATAAACATTTAAGGCAATGTATAAATAAAACAAAAGCCTTTTAAACTTGAACTTCAGCATAATATGGGATAAATAAAATGAAATAATTCCTTTTACTTATTCACATGGTTATTCTACTAGTTGAATAATCACATTCAATATCAATAACCACATTCATAATGATGAAATGCATAATGATAGACTATCATAACCACATAGCCAAGGTCTCATGCCAAGACTACAAATAAGATTTTGTCAAGGCCTCATGCCCAGACACTAGTTTGTCTCATGATACCTACAGATGCATCGAGGAGCTATAGCGGGCTCCACCCATCACTTATTAAGTCCAATGCATTCCTCATATGAACAGGTTTAAACATAATATAAACATTCAAATTAAAACCAGAATACGAAATATCAATACTTTATCCATAAACCATGAATGGTATAAAAATAACAAATCCATAGTCAAACATATCACAAAACCTTTAATACAATATAGATGTTTTGTATCAAAATAAATCAACTTCAAATAAGCTTAAAATCCATCAAAGGATGTTGACATAGATGAAATCAAAACTATTTGAGAGAAATATATCTTTTATTGAAATCATTTAAAAGTAACAAAATTATAAAATAAAATATTTACTTTTAAAATATCCTTATAAGCTTGTAAGGGAAGAATCGAATATTTTACAATGGTAGAAAATAGCCGCGCCCACTGTATAAGTTATAAAAAACATTCTTACCTTAATTTAGTCGAAAAGGTTAAAAAGGATCTTGTTTGGAAAATGACGTAAATATTCCTTTATAAACTTCTTATAAAAATTCAAACAGGGGTATAAATGAATTTAACCCATATTCTGTAAAATAGTAAGAATGTTTTGAAATACATTTTTACGAAACATGGATGTGGATGATGAAGAGATCCCTATAGATAATTACGTATAAACAACCATTGATAATGAAGAGATTGTGAAATAAACCCTTACCTTGTACTTTTACTTGGTTGAGGTTAGTTTAACCTCCTGTATAATGGTAAAATAATTGTTATTAAATTATTAAAGAATCATATACATTAATATTATATCATATATTATATTTTAACATTGCATTGTTAATAATATCTTAGTATTATCGGCGTTTCAGGTTGTAACTTACTCATTTTGTTTTATATGTTTTGTTACATAAGCCATGTTTTTTATGGATATGTTGTATCTTATTCATATCCAGAATGATCTCAAGTCCTTAAAAATTATTTTTAATCATAAAATGATAATTATACTTGAATGGATACGATTGGGAATGAATCTCATTGCGTTTGTGGAGACGGTAGTCCGTACGTACGCACAAAGGCTACTTCCATTTCATTTTTCATTTTAAAAGGAATCCAAAACAAATGAGAAATAGGTATAATATTATTCCAGTATAATATAATATCTTATATGTGTTACTTATGTTCATTAACACAATCTTTTATACATTCCATGTATGGTATGAACGAGTCATATCACCTTGAGGGGGCGGTAGTCCGCACTTCCTCAAATGAAATTATGGTACATATATAAAACATGAAATGAATAATGGTATTCTATAAAATGGAATTAAAGAAGATTATATATTTAATAAATATCCATAATATCATATTTAATTATAGTTCCATCATAATGGCCACCATGAGAGGCGGTAGGAGAAAATTGAACAATCATCGTTTCGTGAGGCGTTTGGTTGGCATCCAGAGAAACATTATGTTCTTCACCCATTAGATAGAGGAGTGTGTAAGTGTAGTTAGAATAATTATCATAACAATATCCATGTATATTTAGGATACTGATTTTGTTGCAAAAAAAATGAATAAGAAGAGTTTAGGGGTTGGAGAAGTAAAATAAAAGAAAAGAAGCTAAGAGAAATCGATACCTTTAATTTTTGGTAACTCCCTTTGGTTTGAACCAAAAAGGACTCTTGAAGTGCCTTAAGACTAAAATAAGGCTTCTAGGAGGAGGTTAGGGATGTAGGGAGCTTAACTGGGCAGAGGTTGGACATGCCAAAAGTCTTGAGAGGTGTGAGGAATTGGTTAGATGTGGTGTCCTTTTATAAGGGGAGGAGGGGCTATTTAGGAAAAACTTAAAGTATTATTTTATAATAAATTCATATTCGGTTTATAATGGCTCCAAACTGGATTATTTAACATCTAAGGTGGGGATGGGTCGAAGACACTCAACCAATAGGTTTTAGACTAGTTTGGGTCACTATTTCACCCTTATCTTTTAGATTTAACTCTTAGTTAAATAGTTTGGCATTTACCATGTCTCTTTGTATTTTTATATTATATGGATAATAATCTTTCTATAAACTACTAAGTGAACCCCAACGGGTTCATTAATGACATACCTATCATCAAATAAGTCATTTTTGGGAACCATAGATTTTTAAGAATATTATATTAATTAATAATATAATATTTGTTTTAAAAACTCTTGTATGTCAATTTTGACACTATCTAAAAATTGATTTTCTTAAAGTCTTACTAACTTTATTAATTAGAACCAAATTCATTTAATCAACCCTAACATGTTATATTTACCAATATAATTCATCGAATTCATTAAAAGTTTCAAATTATAATTATTTTGGTATTTATATATCAATTATTTTAATATTTTACTAATAAGGTAGTTACTACATCATCATTGTGTCATAAATAAATTAAATTATTTAATGTCTATAAATTATAAATAAAATACCATTATATAGGAAATATTTTTAGATTTCTAATGAATATTTTTAATCGAATTTATCTTATGTATCACCCTATATTAAAAATGATTTAGTTATTAAACTTTGATTTTAACTCTTTTAACTCTTCTTTGAATTAAATAATAATAAATGCCCTAATCAAATCCATGTGGACCAAAGAGGTTCATATTTTATTCCTAAGGTTGTTTTTGGTCGAGTTATACTTAGCCAATTGAATTTGGACATGTGTTAGGGTAATAATATTATCATTTTTACTCTTAATTACCCTATTTACTATTTACCGTGGTAAATAAAATTAAAAATTTACTATTCACCAAAATTATTTTGATCTTAATGAACCAAATTTTACTCCTAGATATTAAAGGTGACTCATATATTTTCAAAATTTCAGTCACATAAGCGGTAAAAGTATGTTTTATATGAATGTGCAAATTCTCCTAGGAGGTGGGTAAAAGAAGGTGAAAGGTTCAATAAAATTTTTATATATATAAAATTATTATAAACCGACTCCAATGAATTATATTGAACTTATATAGGTATTATGAATATATTTGGAAATAAAATAAAGTTAAAATAAATAAATAAATATTTAAATAAAAATTCAGTTTTAAACTATAACTCAGTGTTTTTCATAATTCATCAAAAATTAAAAGTCTTCAGAAAAATACCAAAAATTTACCCTCTGATAATTTTGATATTCCGAATTCAATAATGAAGTCTATTTTATCAAATTCAAAAGTATAAGTTTCATTTCTTAATTTAAAATTAATTCATGCTGTCAAAACCAAAGGGCGTATTTTTAAGAAATAATAACTACCAAAAGTTTGACAATTGTTTATATCCAATTTCAAAATGAAATTACATACAATGACCACTATTGTATTAAATGGTAAAAATATAATCTATTTATACTTTTGTACCATTAAAATTTATAATTTAGCGATATAAATTATTTTGATTTAAAAAGTTATTTTCAGTTAAAATATAGTATTTTTCATTATTCACCCAAATATGAAAGTTATCAGGAAAACACCAAAACTTTTTTGAAACTAAATTCTTATGTCCAAATTCAAAATAAGAAATTTATTGTGTCAATGTTAATATATAAAAGTTTCAAATATTGGATTTAAAAAGGCTTCATCATTAAAAGGTATTAAAAAAGCCTTATTTGAAAAAATACTTCTTTTATCTGAAAAAATATATTTGTTCTTACATTATGTGTAAGAAACTCATAATAAGTTATTTAAAATTATAAGTATTATATAAAGTTCAAAATTCAGTTACTACTATTCATAACTGCTTTTGGGTGGCTTGTTTGGTAAGTCATGGTGTGCTAGAACTCGGTGTTGCGTGTAGTGAATATTATTGAATTAAATTGAAGAAATAAAGTAATATGAAATCTTTTGGTGTTTCAATATAAGGTAAATTGAAGGGCCCATACATATGTTCTACTCAACTTTGAATAAATGATAGATTTGTAAAGTGAGTTCCCCTATGACCAATTTTTTAAAACATATTAAAATTAAATTAGTATTATTTTATTTATATGTTATATGATGAATATATTAAGAATAGTTTCCTCAAATTATGTAAAGACCCAGAATTTCTATGGATTTTTTTTCTTAAATACGTGGGAATTTTACGAGTTCGCGAAAATTGACGGCGCATGATTCTGAGGCCCAGTGTCCCTGGAATCAATTTCTGAAGTTTTGTTCGGTTACATTCAGTAAACGTACGAGTGATATTTTATAACTTTTGAACTAGGGCTCGGAATTGAATTTTGAGGGCACCGTTGAACTCGCAACACCGGTAATCGCTTAAGGAGACTTTCACCTCAACGATAGTTGGTCGAGAATAAAAGTTAGATTTTGTGTTTTCATGGAAAAATAATAAAATAATGGGAGCTGCACTTTATTTTATTTGAGCCACCATTTGGTGTGTGGTGGTTAAAACCTCCTCATGCAGGTTGGAGGTGGGCCACCACACCTTAACCCCCATGAGAGTTTATGGTGGTGGGGCCCACCTGGACTCAACCTCCCATGACTGGATTAATGTGGTGGGGACCACCCAGGCTTTTAACCCCTTAAAACTCTCCATTAAATTGGAGAAACCATCAAGATCCTCTTAATATAGGGGAGCCTCTTCAACTCCCCTTTATTTATTTTTGTGCCAACCCTTCACTTTCATTTGGTGGAGCCTAACTAATTAATTTAATTTTTTTTTCATTTCTATGCCAACGAAATATTAGATAACTCAATCTAATATTATTTCACTTGGATTTTGGGTGGAGGTTGGGAAAGAGGAGAGCTTGAGAGGATTAGAATTCTTCCAACGTAAAACAAATAACGCATTCTTCCAATGAAGAATGCCGGAGACGATCCTTCTTTGACTTCTTTCCCGGACACCTACCGACGTGGAGCGTCTTCCACAACCGACGCAGCTCGGGTTTGGAAGCGTGCAACAGATGCAATGAACAACAATTCTCTTCATCTTCTTTCCATGACTCCATCAACGAACGACGAGTGACGAATCAAAGGTTGGGGTTTAATTTTATCTAAGTATGATCTTTCCTATGTTCTTACTTTCTCTCAAAACGATGAAAGAGGGTTGTTGTGCTTCATACATGCGAGTCTCGTGGTACCACCCTAACCGTGGAGGGTGTGGGACAAACCAACATGGCCCGACCCCTCTGCAGATCTTGTTTATGGTAATCGTTGGCATGGAGAAGAAGCAATGAGGTGATAAAGGTGGTCGATGACAGAGGTCATGCTACCCGTGGCCTCCGTGAACCGCACCGCCGTAGGCCCGCCGGCTGGCCCGACCGGCCGCCCCGCCAGCCAGCCCAGGCCGCCTCCCGGTCATCCTGGCCCCCCGACCGGCTGACCCTCGCTGTCGCTCGGCCCGCCCCGGCCGCCGCCTGGCCCGCCCGGGCTGCCGCCCGGCCCGCCCCTGCCACCGCCCAGTTTTCCTGGCCGCCCCGCCAGCCTGCCAGGCCGCCTCCCCGCCGTCCTGCCCAGGCCACCACTTGGCCTACCCGGCCGCCCCACCGGCCTGCCTAGGCAGCCCCTGCTAGCCTGGCTGAGCCGCGTCGGCCTTCTGAGTCAGCATACGTCCTCTCTCGCTATGCTGCTGGATGAAACGGCTCAGCCTCCCAGGTTGAGCCACCCAAACCGTGCCTCTCGCGTCGATGGCCAAACCGAATCATCCGCACCCTTTGGGCCAAGCCGCGCCCCTCGCGGCGACCTCCGGGCCAAATCACCCTAGTAGTCTGCTGGGCCGTCCCATAGATAGGGCCAAACCTAACATGCTGGCCTGACCAATGGGTTGTTCCAGACCTAACTATACTGACAAGGTCGACCCATACCGTGTCAGCCTAGACCGGGTCAGGCTGGGTCGGTCCGATCGAGTCGGACCAGGCCCGGGCCCACTATCGACACTTTACCTCCTTGGGATATATCTTTGGCACCGGGGGCCCGTTTGATGAACCGTTAGCGGTGTTAGTTTTCATGGAGCGCGACGGTCCCTTTAAGAATAACACATCAAATATTGGGTTATAGTCATGATACAGTCAGGATGGATCATGCACGAATCCAACCGTGCCCTTAAGACTGAAATGCTAGTAACTTACAGACCGGGCGTCCGATTGGAGCGTCTTCTGTTGAGTTGAGACCCATTTGAGGAGGCAGAACTCTTGGATAATTCTACATGGGACTTTGTGAACGTTGACATATCGAATCTTGGCTTGAGGAGAAGACCCTCCCAGAATCAAGAATGATTTGTGGAAACCCTGTGGATGGATGCACTTTGACGACTTTTCCTGGATCCTGTGTGGGTCCGACAGCTCTGACTATTGTTCACAGATCCTGTGTGGGTCCGACAGTTCTGACTTCTGTTCCCGGATCCTATGTGGGTTCAACATAATAGATGTACTTGGATCTTTTGTGGGTCCAATAGCTCTGACTACTATTCCTAGATCTTGTGTGGGTCTGACAGTTCTGACTTCTGTTCCTGTATCCTTTGTGGGTTCGACAGAATAGCAGGTCTTGGATCTTGTGTGGGTCTGACAACTCCAACTACTGGTCCTGGATCCAGTGTGAGTCCGATAGTTCTAACTACTTTTCCTAGATCCTGTGTCGGACCGACAGCTTAGATGATTTAGTGGCTATATCTGATCATCTCTATCTCTCAAGATAAGTTGTATACCTATGCGAGCTGAGTCAATGATTACCGTATTTTCTTCATGATAGAGATGAGTTACTTGATAACTTAGGTATATGTATGAGAATATACCTTAGTAATGGATATCCGTTGATTTCATAATTTGTGGTTTATCCTTGGTGGATTTTGAGAGAACTTGGTTGTTTTGGGGTCCCTACTGAGTATCATTATACTCACTCCTACATGGGCTATGACCGCACCTCATTGTGTTGGATGCAGACGATGGACAATGCTGACCGAAGCTATGTGTTCTAGGGCTGGATGGTACCTGAAGGTGGACCATACAATATATCGGTACATAGAGGAGACCCATAGACGTGGAGTGATGAGGAGGCTATCTGTACCTACCCTTCAGGTAGGTTTTGTGGTTGACGATCCATGATCCAATTTTCACATTTTAGATGTTTTTCCTTTTCAGTTGTACTTTTACTTTACAGTTGGGCTTGTATTTCAGACCCCTTTTACTTTTTAGCACTTTTGTATATAGTTTTACTTAGTGTTTTTCTACTCGCATGTACTCCATTGTGTGTGTTTACAATTATAAAGGCAATTCCTTCTTTTTTTAGGGATTTACGTCTTTGGTGCTAGTCGCCAGCCACTGGCCTATGGAAGGCGGGCTTGGGGTAGTCATGACACGGGCCCCGGGGAATAGGTCATGACAAATTATAGTAAATTCCCTTTGAAAACATCTAAATCATAATTTTTCATACTCGTTTCAAACATTGGTAAATTAAATATTTATGGTTTAACATATGCATTTAATTTATTATTTGTTTAATTGATTTTTTTTTCAATTAATCATGCATTAAAACATTTTAGTAACATTGATAATTGTTTTTTTAGAATATAGTTACCCACTATAAAAATGGTTAAATATTCTAATTCATATATGGTTAATGGATTATTATTTCTTACATGTGCATACAGTGAATCAAAAAAATAATGAAAAGTGGTATTTTTGTGAGAGGATCCCATTATAGAGAAAGTGAAGTTCAATTTTAGGGAATGTTGGATGAAATAATCAAACTATGTTATCTGAGATAGAATTATATAAGTATGTTTAATTTTATTGTTTTGATACTGATAGAGTCTTTCATGTTCATGTATGCCATGAAATCGTCAGTATTAAATATTAAGGATTTGTATTATTAAATGGAACATTTTATTTCCACATAAAAAACATGATATTAATTATGAAAAGTATTTTTTTTCTTCAAGAGATTCAGTTGATTAGTAGATAATTAAAAAAATTAGATCTCATGAAAATTAGTTAAGGTAAAGTGAATGTGGTTCTAATAAAGTAAAAAATAAAATATATTTTCCAGGAGACAACTCCAAATACATTTTTTCAATGAAGAGACATGAAAATAGAGGGTGAGACCCCACAGTTATGGGTCGATGGTGTTGATGATTTAAAAATTTTAATTTGAAATAATAAGAGTATAATAAGCTAAAAATCCATTAGAAATTGGTGAAAATAAGAAGGTGGATGAATATATTGAAGCCATTATTTAAGAACGTGAGGTTGAATATGAATATTAATAAAATTACAAGTTGGTTATAGTCATAATTAATATATATATATATATAATAATTTTAAAAAAATTATTAAAATCATAGTCATCATGATTCAGATGGATTATGAGACTTTTGATTTGATGTTCCATAGTCTCATAGAGGATATTTTTTTATTGTGTTGAGATAGATGCTTTTCAATCCAACCAACTGGTTGTAGGAAATTCATTATTAACTCGAAGGGGTCATAGTATTTTGAGCTTGATGATTCTTCACCATATTCATGAGTGATATACACATCTTAATTTTAATCTATGCATGTATATGTATGTATAGTTTTATACTTTAGCTAGTTTTTTTTAGTTTTTTTTAATTAGAAATAATTTATTTATGGAGAAATTATTTGTTTAGTTTTTCAATTTTTCCAATTATTTATATATAGTTGTTGGATAGGTGAGTGATATTCTGCAGAATTATTTTTACAGAGAATGGGTTCATGTGGGATCATATTACCATTGATTTTAATAATTGCATGATTGATAATTGGATGGTATGTAAATAAATAATTATTATTTGGAAATTTATTTAATTTTTAACTTTCTGTTATTGATAATTTTTAGACTTTATGCTATTCCATTAATGATAGCATGATGACCTCTACCTGGGAGGAATGGGAGGCCAACATACGTGAGTGTTGTTATTATGTTTTATGAATCTAAGGATAAGAACTATAAATAAATCTAGATTCAACATTTTTTTGTCAATCTTGCTAATGTCGTTGACCCGATTACATCTTCTCTCAGGTTTGGGTTAGCTTGATCTCATGTTGGATGGAATATAGTTTTCAATGGATATCTACATTAGGTAGAATGAACCCGAGGAGGTAGGAGGTCACACAAATAGATGTTTGTCATGTGTTTAGTACTCATCAATGACATATGTTATGTACTTTTATTTAATAATTTATATAACTATAAATGTAAACCATTTATTATATTATTCATATAGGTAGCATTTCATCCCAATATTATGATTTTTGATGTTAATAAGATGATGAATATTGATCATACCATTATAGATATTACTAGTGGTCAATAAGACCAGATTGTAGTCATTTAAATTATTCATGGACTTTTAAAATTTTCATAAAATAATATTTATCTGTTATAATTTTATAATCAATTTGATATTGTCATATGAGGTCACGACTTCTCACACAGATGATGAGGGTTGTGTCATGTTTGAGGGTTAATCCACAAATGCTTCATGATGTGATGGCATAACTTGGACGTAGTTAACTTAGTATGATTTCAAGAAAGGTGGACATATTGGAATCAATTTTCTTATTGACATAGGAATGTTTTTATGGAACTATTTCATAGTCATTTTCCATCTTTAGGGGAGTTCATGAAAATTAATCATCATCATATGATGATTATGTGGAGAATACACGAGATCAGGATGAGGTTATAGAGACCCTACATAGGGAGAAGTAACAGCTTCGTTAAAAACAGCAGTAGTAGAATCACGAGAAAAGTTGATTATAGTAGAAACAGTGTGATAAGATAATGGGGTACATGAAACCACTTGTGCATGGTATATGGATATATTTCTATCTACCACCTATCCATATGACCCTCCCCCTCCAAAATTATTTGTATTTTCCCCACATTTATTTTGATATAGATTTGAATCAATATAATTTTTATTATATTGTTATCAATTCAGATGTCTATAGTTTTTTATAAAAAAAATAATATTATTTGGATTATGGTGATTTTTTATATTTTTTATATTTTTTGATTTAAAATGAATTTTAATTTCATTTCCCAATTTTATATTTTTTATTTATTTTGAACATTTTTAATTTATTTAAAAAATTATTTTTGATGGGCGAAGAATCCCATATCAAATAATTATTTGAGAGAATCAAGAATCCCATTGTAAATTATGATATAAGTATAATCAGTAAAAAAAATTAACAAAGGAGTTAGTCATCACAGAAAATAATATTTTGCGATGGGACATCACAAAAAATATCTTTTGTGATGGCACATTACAAAAAAACAGTTTTTTACGAATAATTTTTCAACTATGGAACATTTGGGATGGGTTCCCCTCACAAATTACCCATCATGATTAATTCAAATTCTTGTAGATTTTGAGTGTTGAATCATGATTCATGTCCTTTGATTTTCAATTGGAGTGTGTGATTTTGAGTTATTTGACTAGAATTTCATTTTAATGTATTGATTCTTTTGGTATAACCCTTGATATCAACTGCATGATCTACATTTTAATGAATGATATATCATTTTCACTCTAGTTATTGATTAAGTAGTATTATATATGATATAAGTCATTATATTTAATTATCCCTTTATATTTATAATAAACAACTGATTATGACATTGAATTTTATTCTGATTGATTATTTTACTGAATTGGTAATTATGATGTGACTAGGCCTTGGAAACATATTATATTGAATTATTGGTCGATGTTGATCCTGGTGATTTGATTAAATTAGATAACTTGATTATGTTCACTTTTTTATAAAAATTTACATGAAAATTATATTATATTGTTATCATTTTTATGATTGGTTGTTTTTTTCTTGTAAACATTGTTGGTATAATTTTCTTATATCACAATAAACATAACAAATAACATGTATACACACAATTAATTAATTGTATTTTCATCAATAATTGATTCATGAATTATTTTTATGGTGTTTGGGAATTTTCTATTATTTTACTTCTTATATATCTGGGTGGGATTGTGTCACATATCATGTTCATAATCGTAGAGATACACTATCTTCACACTCATGAGATGGGTCATTTGATTTTTAATATTTCATTCCTTGTATTTCAAAAACCTATAATATATATATATACATATTTGTGTGGGTGACCGCAAATATATACATTTATAGCATTTTTTTAAAATTTTTTATGGATATATGATATTCTTAGTATAGAGGGTGGTCAATGATCTACTGATGAAATGTTATAGGTTTAACACATGTTACTATCTTTTCACTTGGTTCCATTAATTTGTTTTAGTTATACATTCATCAAAGGATTGTTTGCAGCGATATTATAAGTGGTTGTATAAATTTTTTCCTACATTTAAAATTGTGGATACCATTTTCTTTAGTGTCAAAATTATAGAACAACTAAAAATATAAGGTATACATGCTATTTATTTTTTTGGTATATTTATAGATAGTCTAACATATAGATATGTCAATTTAAATTTTGGACAACTATATTGGATTAGAAAATTGTTTTTTTAGAAGAAAATATTCCCCCATGGTGGGATTTAATCATTGGTACTAGTATTTATCTACTATTATTAGATCATATCTTATAGAAATAAGGTATAATGTTATAATATGATGAAGGTGTTTTTATAATCATTTAGATTTATTTGATGGAATATATAATTATGAAAGAATGTAGAAGGTTTAGATGAGAGAACAATTCATGTATATGCTTTTAGAGGTTGAAGATGACTGTAAAAATGATTACTTATGAATTGAATTTGATAATTGATTTTGATATTTTTATAAATGAAAATTATGGTCTAATTTGGTGTTAAATAATTTCATTGATTTATTATAGGTGTTTTAAGAAGTTTGTAATATTATTTAATGAAATGTTGGAAAACCACAATGTGTTTTAATGTAAAAATGTGGTGATGAAATGAATGTGGTTTAGTATGGAAGAAACTAGCTAACATGGGGAATAAAAAGAACAATATCTAAATGATATGTTTAAAAACGATAATGTTACTAACTGGAAACATATGTTAAATGATCCATCTTTTAAAGAGTTGTTGATGTATATTGGTTTTGTTTGTATGATGAAAAATTAATTATTTTATTAGACTAAACCCACTTTTAAGGGGAAGAGGGAACACAACATGAATTCAATGGCTTAAAACATTCAAACACTCCACCATTGTTTAAGATCCCAAGCATAAAAACCAAATTCAATACAAAGATAACCCCTCCCCATCATTAATAACATTAAGACCAGCTTTCACCGTCACAATATTGCTATGTTAGCTATCCATTGCAGGACTACACATGCCTAGTACCGTTGGAAATTTCCATACCCTCTCAAACATACAAATCCAAATAGTGTAAGAAAGTGAAGTCACCCTGCTCTGAACCTCTTCTAGAGTGTCCTTGTAGGGGAATAAATTTCATTTCCCCATTAACCCAAGTCCACAGTTCCATAGTGCAAAACCCCTCAAAATTAATTCCAAACAAAAAAAAAGATCAATTACCAAGTTGAAATGTTATCGCAAAATAGATCAATCAATTTCATGTAGCCTTCCATGCTCCTCCACTATTGATAGAATCACAAAAACCCTCATGAAGGAATCAATTTCTGCCACTAAAACCATGCCACTGCCACAAAACATGAGAAAACCAACAACAAATCACAAACCTAGATCTGATACATGAACTAGAATCCCATCCAAATTTCCCAACCAAAATTAAAAAACATAATCAAGAAATAAAATAACAAAGCAATTCACCTAAAACTTTAACTGAAAAAGATCCATTACATGTCTGAAATGAAAAAAATATTTATGCCTTCAAGACCTCTCACAGCGACCAAATCCACTCAATATACGCACAAACTATGTAGATACGTGGTGATGAACCTCATCAAAGTTCCTGGAAACCCAAACAGTGGACCCTCATAGCACTATCATGAGTGCAATGTCCATAAAAAATTGGAAGGATGGGAAAAGGCTAGCGAACATGGAGATTTTAAGATCTGTTCAAGCCTATGGATATCGAACATGACTATATTTTCAAATGGGTTTTTATTAGATACCAAAAGGTTCTATTTAATATTAATAAAACTCTATATATACAATTTTTATATTTGAATATTTGTTAAAATATTTAAATATATTACTGATTAATGGGAGATATTAATCAATATGTTGGAAGGTTTTTAAGACCAATTTAATTAGCAATAAAAATAGAATGATCATGAAATATCAAAAAAATATCATTAGATCCTAAGCATTGCTCATAGGTCAAATTTATTGAAAATATGAAATGGGATTAGTAGATAAATATATGTTCATATAAGAAATATTATAAAATTGTTGAAACTACTGTGATTAATTGAGATACTTGATTTTGAAATAATAATTTAGAAGAACATGATGTGATAATGTTGAATAAAAACATTATCATTTATTTAGTGAATCAATCATTATTTTATTATTCATTTTAATTGAATTAATTATAATATTTCATGAATTTATCTTTAAATAGTGTGTATATATGAAAAAATACATGGTTATCCTTAGACTAGGTAGTGATCAATCCTAAAATTTTATTCATATAGTAATTACATACTATATTTTGATACATTAATACATTTTCTTTTTTTATCAACATAAATATCCATTTTGGGTAAACCATATAAAATATTTTAATTTCAGTTTGTTTTTTAATTTACATAAATTATATACATGGTTGGTATGATGTGATAGGTTCTTGAGTTGTTGATTTTAAGATAATGATATCCATTTAATAAGAAAATATGACCATATTAATTCACCCTTCTTAGGTTGATTATTATCATGATTTCTTTAATAAGTTTTTTCAATTCCCAAAGGTTGTATATTAAGAATCCACCTTAATGAATCCTTAAATTATAGAATCTGATATACATTAAAGGGAATTCTGAATTTCAATAGTGAAATTATAAAATATAGAAGAATAAAATATAATATCATTTATAATCGCTTAAATTGTATTTTTTTAATGTTGATATGATTGGAATTCCTATTAGTAATCCAATAGGGATTTTGTAGAATGAATATGTTTAGAAGTCCTTGAATACTGATGTAGAGGCAAAAATTTCCTTATCTAGATCACTTTCAAATCAATTATAAATTAAAATGACGACTTTCACATCTAAAAAATATATATGGGAAAAAAAATCAATCATAAAAATAGGGTAAAATAAGATGAAGTATGTTAAGATTTAAGTATAGAAAAATAAATTAGGTGATTTACCGCATCGAAAGAATCAATGGTTTCTTCAATTATATCATTAAATTTGTTGTATATATATAAGGGAACAATTAGGTGATCAAGGATGTGGATGTTTTAAATGTCACCATAAAGATGAATCTAAGAATTTTAAATGAAAATTCATTGACTCATTAGTAATGTAATATTTATATATTATCAATTAATTATTTTAAGAGAAGTTTGGTGTATTATAAGATAAATGGGTATAAAAAATAAATTACCGGTTAGTTATCTAATGTGATGGATTTCAAGGTGATATAGAATATTTACATCAACAAAAAATATAGAAAACAAGATTCTAATGTGAATTTATCTCACTTATGGATATAAAATATAAATTATACCAAATTAGGTTTGATGGAAAATTAAAAGTAGTGTTTTTAAGGTGACAAAAATTTATCAATATATCATTGAGATGCTTAAGAATACAACATTGAGAAGAAGGTGAGATCAAGTTCTCATAAAACATGAATACAAAGTCCCACATCACCCTAATAAAAAAACCAAATCAAGATTTTGAAATCAATCCAAAACATAATTTCCAAGAATGATTTTTTAGTAAGTATAAAGGAAATGAATAATTGTTTTAGGAAGGATTTAATGTAATAAAATCTGATATAGAAGATGATATAATATAAATGGTTGAAACAAATACCAATTTTAAAACCAATAATAAATTATATGTAAATTTAGTAATTGATATGAAATTATAACATAAAGGAAATATAGAAGTGTTAGATATTTATAGGAAAAAATACATGAATATTGGTGGACTTCTAATGGATTATTTTTAGAATTTTTATCCACTAAAATATGAAATCACTCAAAATGATAATGTTTTAGAGTAAAACAATTCTAAAAAAGAAATTTTAAAAATATAATTTTATTTCAAGATAGAAATCAAGGAAAAATACTAGATAATTAAGGAACATAATGCATGTATTAAATAATGTTGTAAAAGGATTAAATCACTTGAAAAAAGTGGAAACATTGAAGAATAATATAATATTGAATTGAAATCTATATGTAATAATAATAATATTTATTTAATAAGATTTATCGATGAGGTTTTCAGATGATATATTGGATATGGGTATAATAAAATTTTTGAATTATTTTAATGGTCAAATGTAATATATTATAGGTTATATTTTAATTCTATATGAATGTGAAACATCCAATGATTACTCATAAAAAACATGTATACCATTCATAATGGGAATAGAAGTGTATAATGTTGACAGAAACTAAAAATATAGAGTTATTTCCAAAAATATTAAATCTATTAAAACTCTATAGATAAGAGAAGAAAAAGTTCATTCAAATTTATGTTGTTCTAATTCCATTGTTACTTTGGTCACATTATTACCTTTATTGATGAATCAAGGATTCACTTTGGAGTAAAGGTATATGAACGTAAGATATTATTAATTATAATATATCCAAAATGATAGGGGATGGACTCTTTTTATAGTTATTCTTTTAATTATTATAATTATTTTTATATATAATTTTATTATAAAAAAGGAAGAACAAATCTAGTTTCTAAATTTCATAGGAAGAGTTAAAAGTGATGTTATAGAAGTTATTCCCATCGAGATTAATTTTTTCATATATGAAGAGTAAGAAGCATTCATCTATACTCAAATAGTATGAAGTGAGGAGAGACCCACTAATTTATTACATATATAAATAATTTACAAGAAATAAAAAACAATCAATGGTAAATATTTGTCAAAAATTCACTTATATATTTAAATAATAATAATATATGAATACTTGTTAGTGATTATTCATCCATAATGATGGGTAATTTGATATTATTGTTGAAAATGTAGAATTTTATGGATGTAATAGTTTGTATTAAAAATAGAGGTGAGTTGTTGATACATGGTAATAAGAAATGATGTATATCTAGAAAAAAGATAAAAAATATTTATATAATCTTTATGGATGAACATCAAGATAATCTGTTGGGTGTAAAAAAACTTGTGATTTGTGGCATGAAATTATTTAATATAGAATGTGATAATTTATGAGGTGACGTGAGTAAGGAAAACTTGATTAATTATTTATTTTACATTAATAATCATTTTTAAGAAAGAGTCGCATAATCTATAGAACTATAGGTTTAGTGTCTTGATAAATTATCTATATAATATTTTCTTAAAAACTGGTGAAAACATATACATGCTAAAAAAACACTATCCCCATTCTTAAAATCTAATATATAATACTCATCCCCGTAAACTAAGGAAAATAATAAAACGAATTGGATGAGCTCAAATTCGTAATAATGGTAGCATAAAAGATAATAAATTTTGACCCTATGTTCTTAAAAGTTATTCCTATGTGTATGAGATAAAAATCAAGATCGATGAATGTAACATGGATCAATAATACACGAACCATCAAAACATGATTTCATGGAAACTATAATAAAATGATTCAAACATAAGAATGAGGATCAAAAAATAGTGCATAAAGTGTCACAAACTATTTCCCTTAGTAGACCAAGCTTTATTGAGACATTTTCTTTGGTTGACTAGGATTCAATCACATATTTCACTTGGTGGATTATCCTTCACTCATATGGTTCCATTGGATGATCAATTCATCATGTAACACCAGAATGTTTTTATGAAATATTTTATTTAAATAATTTTTTATTCTTAAGTATATTTCATTGCATGAAATCGCGATTTTAATGTAACCATAAGATTTCATTGTTATAAAATTATTGTTATAGCTTATTTGTTAGGTTAGCGGGAATAATTATAACTAACTTATGAAAATGAATTATGAATTCAATGGAAATCAATAATTTATGAAAAATATAAATCAATTAGATATTTTTATTTTTGATTGAATAACTTTTAATAATGAAATTAATGAGATATATATGTGTTATATACTTCATAAAATATTTTTTATATTCATCTGATGCATATTTTAGTCATAGGGTATGAATAAAACCCTATTTGATGTATAAAAACATATTTTTTTAAAGGATAATTTCACAACATTGAATGGAGAACCCATTTTAAATTAATATATTGACAAATTAATAATTTTTATATGAAAACATAAACATGTAATTTGGATGCGGGGTATAAAAATTTACTTTGGATAAATTTACATTATTTTTTTATGACATTCATGTTTCGATGAAAAGTAAAAATACTGTAATTTTTAATTTAAAAAAATCATTGAGATAATTTATATGGTTAAATTATAATATTTAATTATTTTAAAGTATAAATAAAATAAAATTTAATCATTCAATATAATTTATGTCATTAGCATTAATTTTACGTTGAATTCATAGGTAAAAGCATTTCAATATTCTGAAATGCTTTTTAAAACCCATTTACTCATGTCAAAAAATAGATCAATTTTAAATTAATTAAAGAATTTTTTGTATGTTGAATTTTAAAAAATGGATTCAATATTTGGAATAAGTGGGTCTAAATAATATTAATAGGCAAATTTTTTCGGGAATTATGAATACTATCTTTGGTAATTATTTTTATTACCCTGGTTAAAGGTAAATAAGGTAATTAAGGGTAAAAATAATATTATAAATTAACATAACACCAGTGAAAATACTATAGGATGACTAAATTCGACCCTTATCATCTATTGTTTAAAATGTAATAACATTGTGAACACTTACTTATGAATATGTCATGAATGTAATAAAAGCTATGGAATGTGTAAAAATATAACAATATCATATTATATAAGTATATTAATTTTAATATATGGATAAAAATGAGATAATATCAACAATGGATAGTCTCTGGAAATATAAAATAATTACCTACATTATTAAAATTTATTTATAATTTTTAAAGATTAAATAATTACCATTAATGATGACACAATAGTGATATAGAAATTGTTTTATTACTAGAAATATCAAATATATATATATATATATATATCATATGCATTAATTATTGTTCGACACAAATTTTATAGGTTACTATGTCATTTTTGGAGTGTATTAATTTTTTTTCGAAATTTTTTTATGTGTGAATTTAAAATAAATTCAAATAAATGAATTGTGTCAAAATTGACACTATTGTCATTTTATAAAAATAAGTTTTTTAAATTATTTATAAACCATAAAAATATTTAAAAATTTTAATTTGATAATTATAATGCCTAAAATTTCATAAAATATTAATTTATGGTCAATTAATGCCATATAAGTAAACATTTATAATCAATAAATATTTAGAATGTTATTACCACAATTAAATTTAAATAGAATAACTGAGTGTCAATTAAAATTATAATGCTTAAATTAACATAAAAACGTGTCTAAAATTTGTTGGTTAATTATATTAAAACACCACATCGTCCCATATTTTAAATTGGTACACTTTGGTGGTTTTTTGGTAGGGTTTGATTTTATCATAAATTATTTTTTATAGAGTTTCCAAATGTGTCACTCACCTCAATTATAAAAGGGTACCTCCTACCTCACCCCTTCACTTAATTTTGATCCTTCAAACTCAGCCACCACATTAAAATTTTGATTCTAAAATTCTCTATTTTCATTCTAGAGGTACTTTTTGTTCTTCAAAGACCATCTCTAGTGCCCAATCGCGAAATTTAAAGAGGTGTATTGAGGAAGTGGTAATCTCTTCTACCGATTCATTCAAATTTATTTTGTTTTATACTTACTATTAATTATTTGTTTCATTATAAATTTATTACATAAGTATAACTCATATAGTTATATTTTATTATAAATACAAAACAACCATATTTCACATTCTATCCATCCTATAAAAAACAAAACCACTACGCATGAGTATATATGGCTTACTATATTCAGGTCGTGGTGTTATGTATTTATACCACCACCTTACATGGATGGGTATAATGGTGTAAATAATGACTATATAAGATTATTATAACATTATTCTAATTTTGAGATATTATACACCATCCACTTCAATACCATTCAATAATCAGGGGAACGATATCGTCGCTCGTGCGTGCGTACGACTTGCCGTCTCGACAATGAGATGTGATTCATTCTACATAATCTTCATTAAATCATGATTATATAAATGAATTTAATGAATAAATATGATATATAATATATTAATACTATTATTTAAATAACATAACTATAATGTAAAAAAACTAATAAGAAATTTTCTCACAAAACACACATGAGAACATAATGCAGTTAATACCTGAATGAGGAGTAACAATGAAATGTAACTAAGAAATGGATTAAAATATGATCATAAATGTTATCATAAAAATGATTATGATTATGGAATAAATCGGTAACATTATTTAATTCATTATACAGGGGGTTCAGATACATGCGAAGCATATCAGACCCAAGGTAATAGATAATTTGACAATCACATTTTTATTTGAGATTGTTTATACATTAGTATTTTCTGGGGTATATTTATCATCCAAATCCATTTTTCCTAATTATGAAATACTTTTTATATTCTTATAAATTTTTTATTTTTGATTTTTCCCTTTGGTAAATTTATATAAAATAGTATGCAAGTAATATTTTGTAGTTATTCGATTTGAGATATATTTTTTCCTTTCTTACATAAGTACAAGGAGAATGTTTTTTCAACATATATGGAATGAATGGATTTATAAAGTTTCATGATACCTTACTTCCATGAAGCTTAATATTGATGATTTTCAGATAATTTTGAACTAAATTCGTATATTTTAAAATTTTATTACTTTTTGAGAAAAGAAAATGTTTTTGATGAAGAAATGATTTTTTCCTCAAGAATTAATTTCATCTTTTTGTCAAAATTATTTTCCCTTAAAGATGAAGATATTTAAATAGGGTTATGTCACTATCTGAATTATTAATATGATTTTATTATGTTGATGATTTAATAATATTTTATATGGATCATGTTACACTGGAATGATGTTTAAGAAACCCATTGTATTTTATTTATTAGGATATGATAAATGATTTAGGTTTTTGTGGATCATGTAAGATTTGGTTTCATTTTGAGGTTGATGGGACCTATATCTCCCTCCAATTAATTGGAAAAATATTTTTATCTTATGAGATAGACATGACTAGAATGATAAGAAAATATGGTTTGGTAATACTGGGTTGGATCGAGGAGTGAACAAGGTTCAGTAATGGAATTTTTCCTCTATTATGGTCTTTGCAATGAGCCTTGACTAATATGAAATGATTTTCTATGCTTATGTGTGTATGCCACAAAATTTCATGTCTTATGATCTGACTATTAGGATTAAATAACACTTTTACGATTTGTCCCATGACATTATATTATGATCTTTTATGTTAATGATAATATTTTTAAATGTTATGTTGTTATGAATATGATATGGTTGATATTTATTTTGTTTACCCTTACTAAGTATTTGAGATCACCCCTTCATATGTTTCTTTTTTCCAGGTCATGAACAAGGGTATTAAGTAAGATATGTAAAGAAAGAGTCTAGATAAGAAAAAATAATCAGGAGATAATGTTGATGTTTTTCCAACCAGTTTTTAGGTTTCCCATTTTCTAAAGACACTTTACCTGTACAGTCTAGTCCTGGTATTGGTATACAATGTAATGAATGTAATTCAATTCTGAAGTATTATCAATGTATGTAAAGTATGGGTTACTATACATGAAAACTCATTTCTCATTATCTCCTGAGATATAAAGTCTTACCCAATGAATTGGATGGATATATAGGGATCAACCAAGAGATTATTAAAAACCCCACATATGTGTTCCCCTAGACCATAAAACAATTCAATTTCCATCATCTCTTAATTTACACAAGTAAATGAGATAGGATTCATAAAAATTTCAATTTATCATTTCATAAAAATTCTTTGGAGATAAAGTCAATGGTATTATAAGAATATACCCCTTAGTTAAATATATTTAAAATCAAATGATGCTGACATAGATGAAAATAAATTTTATAAGAGCATTAAAATTATATGGAGAAATTAGAAGAACTGCATTTTATGTTTATGATCAACTTCCAGAAAAAATTTATAAAACAAGTAAATAATAATTTAATTATACAAGAATGAAATCATATATAGGATTTTTTATAAATAGATATGGTGATTTTGGAGGGAAGAAATGTCATTATATAAGTCCTTTAATAAGAGTATTCATTTCAAATTTTGAAAAAGTCAAAGTTTATGAAAAATGAACACACACAAAATATAATGATAAAAATAGTTTTAAAAAGACAGTTGAGTTTATTGATTAAGACCTTAAGAAATCATATAATTTTAGATAATGAAATCCATAAAATAGAATACAAATATATACATTAAAATTCAACAGATGGATTGTCATTCATATGAAATCATGATTTGAGTGCGAGATTGGAATGAAAACTTATAGATTTGATAATTCTTGACTTGAAATCAATTTAATGAATGAAATTGGTATGGATATATAATCCCTTTATTGTTGTTTAAAACATGCTAATATGATATCCATTGGTAGTATATACCCTATAAAAATTGAATAAGTGGTGGATGTGACATACGTCTAAATAATGAAGATGGAGGTGATAAACACCTTACCTTAATTCCTGACTTCTAAAAAGATCTTTAATATATTTTATAATCAATTTAAATTTAATAAAATAGTTTTTATTTCTGGTATGGTTCCACTTAATTTTAGTAAAATTATTTATTTTGGAACTAATATAGATTACAATGAGTTCATTATTTTTTCAGGGGTCTCCAGAGATTTTTTTGGAGATCCAAACCCTAGTTGGTGGAGGAGAAGTGTATGCCTAACTATTAGTAAACAAATTTGGATCTTTTCTGCATATTTTCCCTAACCATGCGAGTAGTGGATATTGGGTGTTTAGAGGTCGCACTGTTTTATGAAACCATGCATCTTTGGGAAAACTCCCATGGAAGGGAAACTACGGTTTTCAGAGGAGTCCTTAATACAATTTTTGTATCGTTAGTCAAACCATGTACATGAAACCATGTGTGGTCACCCTTGACATAATTGGAGGCATATGGTTGGTGCACATTTTAGCCAACTAGGCAGACAAACCGTGTGATCTTGATATATAGGGTACATTTTACATTTTGTCCTTAAATATAATTCAAACATCACCCTCCTCTCATTTCTCCTCCAGTATATAGAAGGACTGTATTTTCCATTGTAAGAATCTCCCAAATCCCCCTTCTTAGATTTTGATCTTGTTCCTTTGCCTGATTTCTGATTTGGTCCTCGTTTATATCATTAGATTTGCATCGGTAAATACTCTATTCAACTTGAGCCAATCATCATTTATCTTCCCCTTTACGATTCTATTTTGATTCAAGCTCATATCCCTTATTTTTAGGGAATTTATTTTTTCTTCAGATTTCTTATGATCCAGGAGAAAATAAAGGGTGATACTATATGAGTATAGTTCTATAGGTTCAAGGTAGTTGGTTTATGACTTATTCATCATGTGTCATCATTTTATACAATATCTTTGTTTTACATGTTCTGATTTAATTAGTTGTTTCCTATTTAAATTGTATTCTTGGATTTTATGCCTCATGATTGTATTCTAGATCCTTGTTCAAAATTTTTCATCATGTCATAGGAGGTTGGAACATCAATGCCTTTCTCCCCATGTAGGGTATTCCCTTATTTATTACTTATATTGTTTTCTTTGACTATATATGCCATTTTTCAGGTGAGATTAACTTGGCACCATTAAAGGTATGTTTTTAAAATAAATGAATGAATTACTCATGGCCAAGATGTACAGTTTCCACTTTACTATTATAATGTAACTATTTCATTATAATAAATAAATATCAATTCTAAATGGAAAGTATAATAAATAATTTTGTATATATATATATATATATCAATTGACTAAGTTGAATGTAATTGAATAACATAGTTTTATTTCTATAGTAGACCCTTCCAGGCTTAATTGAAGGCATCAGAGTGAACCTTATCGATTATAAAGATATTAAAATGATAATCTTTTTCATGTCTTTATTAGCATTTCTAGTTAGCATGGAAGGTAATGGAATGAACCTATTGACTTATTAAGATCCATGATTGTTACATGGACTATTTTATATATTGAACCATGTATTTGGTGACTATTCTATATGGAACTTTTATACTTTATAGGAGTTATCATAATTAATTCAACTTGTGATTCCCAAGGGAATTTCTTGAGAATGAAAATGACACCATTTTTATGTACGGATCCGGTTTCTAAGGGAGATTCCTACATTAAATCATGTTATATGTCTAATATTGGATGCCTAACATGATGTTGTAGGATCCCTTCAATATCATTTAGATATTTGGATTTATGGATACACTCCTTGGATCTAGCTTGATATCCTTCGGAACAGGGACCCATGGATTCACCCTAGTGGGATTAGTCCTTCTTAGAACATTTTACCTTGGATGAGATCCTTTTACCTGGTAAGAATCATATTATAGTGTAATGCCTAGGGGGAAACCTATGATACACTTCCCATCAGGGGTAGATCATTTCAGAGGCAATTTTTCTGAAACTTTTTCTATATTACATCCTAAGAGAGAGGCATATTTTACGATCGACCTCATTCTATGAGTAGATCCAATGTGAATTCCTCTTTTCATAAAATAATATGTTGAGCTCTTGTAGTTCAACTAGTAGTTAGAGGATCTAGAGTCTAAAATATTTATCAGACCTAATACGTCCTCCATGGTTTCACCCATGATTTTTACCAAGATGGAAGATGTGACCCTTCATTTATAAGTGGATAATCGATGGTTGAACTAGATTATAGTTAATAAATAGAAATGACTTCCCTTGATATTTTATATATTTGACCATATCTAAGGAGTTAGGATACTCCCAAAAAGAGACATCAGATCGGGCAATTATCACTTTTGATTCAAGATTTTATAAATACATCATACAACTATTCTTTAAAGGTATAGTCTATATGAGTATCTCTTTATTCCATTTGGTCATACAACCATTCCCACTATTTTCATGGATTTGATGAATAGGGTTTCCCACCCCAATCAAAATTCTATTTATGTGGCTTTATAGACATCACTTTTTGTATTCTCGTACTCAAAGATACCAAGCTAAACACATTGAGATTATTTTTAATACACTAATTCAAAATTATTTATATTAAAATATTGATATGTTCCTCTTATGGGATGAGAGTGGTCACTTATTGGGTCATATTATATCAGAATTAGGAATACATATTGACCCAAAAATGGTTAGTGAACTTCTTTCCATAAATATTCCCAATATATTCTTGGATATATAGTGTTTATTGGTGTTGGATGGATATTACAATCACTTCATACAACACCTGTTATTCTTTTATTCACTTCTTATTGGTCTAACAATGATGGGTGTTAAGATTCTATAGTCAGAATAATGTGATAAATCCATTTTGAATTTAATATAAGTCTTGTTTCGGCACCTATTTCGATTCTTCTAGAGCCTAGTAGAGCCTATATAGTGTTCTATAATGCATCAGACATTAGATTGGGTACATTGATGATCAAGGAGGATAGATTTTTTCTGCACATATATTGTATTTTTTTTATCATGGTTTCATCACGGTTACAATGCAGTTCATGTAGTCAGGGTTCAACTAACAAAAGTATCCAACTTATTTCATATTCATGGGACTTTATCAAATGATGATTTTGTATGAACATATGTTTGTGAGATCATATTTCTAGATGGGGTCCTACAAACTATCATTTCATATAGGTAAGATTGTTCCAAATCATGGTTCCAGAATGGTTGGTAGTGATATGTGGGTACACATGTGATTTTGAGTTCATCCATTCACCCTCAGACTGATGGAGAATGATAATAGATGATATATGTTTTAGAGGACATTCTTCGAGTATGTGATCTAAATTATAAAGGCTATTGAGAGAAACATGTCCCTTTTATTGAGTTATCAAATAATAAGATCCTTCATAAATAATTGAGTTGGATCTTTGTGAGGTCTTGTATAGTAGTCCATGCCATTCACCCATGTTCTTGTTAGAGGAAGTAGAGGTAGTGCTACTATTTCCTCGGCTCATACAGGAGACTTCAATAAAGTTTTAATTGATCAGAAGGTGTATCTGTAATTCTTAATCCAGAAAGAAATATTATTTCGATCAACATTCATCTCATCTCAATAGTATTTATTTATGGAATAAAAGAAACAAAAGTCCAGCAGAAGAGTGAAAAGAAAAACAAATCAAGGAGGTCTGAAATAGTGCAAGCTGAGGGCATCCCCTCTCACAAGTTCCTCTCCCTCAGCCTTGAGAGTATTCCTACCCTCAGGGCCCAAAAAGACCAAATTTTGGGATGCAATGGAGGCTAGATGATCAGCCACTTTGTTACCCTCGCGCCAAGTGTGAACCACCTTGATATTGCTACTCATGATTTCTTTGCATTTTCTAATAGTATATGATATAGACCAGGGGATGTTGTCAGTTCCAGAGAGAGCCTTAAAGAGGACCATGCAGTCTGTTTCTACTTCATCAATGAGGATATTATGTTGACAGCACAACCTAAGGCCAGAAAGCATGGCTGAAGCCTCTCCTTGGAGAGAAAGACCATTTCCATACTGAGCAGTGAACAGCAGGATGACCGAGCCGCTGGAGTCACGAACAACACCTCCTCCCCGCAAGCTGCCCTGTCTGGAGGAGCCGTCGGTATTCAGTTTGAGGCCCATGGAGGGCGGCTTCCAACAGACCCAATGACCTGCTCTAGCATTGAGAGGACCGGAGGCACCTGTAGGTCTCGACTGGAGAGGACTGAGCATCGGTAGTTGTCACAACCGGTCATCCATTCTGAGAAAATCCATCAACATGAAGCGGGTTTTGATGATAATAAAATTTCCAGACGAATAAGATCCCTCATATCTGGCTCTGTTTCGAGCATGCCAAATGCCCCAAAAACCGGCGGTTAACACCAGCGCACAAGCTTTCCTCTCCAGACTCTGTTCAGGCGCTCCCTGGAACCAGCGGTCCATGAAATCATCCGCAGAGTGAGCTTGGCCATTGAAGGCAGTAAGGTCACCGAAGAAGCTCCACACCGCATGATCCCAGGCCCCTTCAAAGAAAAGATGGAATACACTCTCCTCCTTAGCATGCCAATATGGACATCTGGAAACAAAGCGTATACCCAGCTTTTTGATGTTATCATTAGTTGGCACCACACCGTTCCTGATACGCCAGGAGAGAAAGTTTAACTTTGAGGGGACTTTCTTACACCACATGGTCTCATGCCGCGGGTCGTATCTGGCATGTGAAGCCAGACTTGCACGAAAATCCTTTGTAGAGAAGATCCCTGAAGTGGAGGGAGTAAACACACACTGATCAGGCCCCGTGTTCATCTCAACATTCATATAGGTTTCCATTTGTTCGTTGTTCAGCACTTCCTTGATAAAGGAAGGGAACCTTCTGGCCTCCCTGAAGGTTATATGAGGGGACGGACAGCTAGGAAAACCGAGGATAGAACCAGCCTAATTATGGTGCCAAAAGGAGAGGTCCCCATTACCAATAATCCAGCGAGACAGTTGTCGGAAGGAAGGAAGGAAGACCACAATAATAGACCAAAGGGGGGAGTTGTGACTATGCCTGGTAACAGGAAAATCACTGCATCTATGATGCATCATCTCGCCCCACAAAGACCGGCCCTCAAGATCCTCCCAGGCCAGTTTGGCATGCTTGCACTGTATTGTTCCGTGCAGGTTTCTGACATCAATACCTCCATTACAGACTGGTTGTGCCATTCTTTTCCAAGAGACCCAATGTCGTTTTCCTTCAGAGAGAGCATCCCAGAGAAAACCTGCAAGAATTTTGTCAATGGAGGTAATGAATCCCTTAGGAACTCTGATGGAAGCCATCGCGTGAACAGGAATGGATGACAACACACTGTTAATGAGAGTGATCCTGCCTCCAAAGGATAAGAATCTGTTTTTTCAGTTAAGGATTCTGCCCGTGATCTTATGCACGATGTGGTCGAAGTCATGGACATGAAGACGTTGGGGGGAAATGGGAGCACCAAGGTATTCAAGAGTAAAGTTACCTCTTTGAATGTCTAGATTGGAGCCTAAAGAGGCCACACGTCTTGATCCACATCTATTGGAGATAAAAAAGTTACTCTTGGCGCAGTTGATGAGTTGACCACTCCAATGGCAATACTCCTTTATCACCTCATTGAAGCTACGGACAGACCTGCTGCTGCCATTCAAGAAAAACCAGTGTGTCATCAGCAAACATGAGATGAGTCATGCTGGAGGAGATTGAACAACTCCGGTAAGGAAGAATCTGCCCAAGGTTTCTGCTCCTATTAAGCAAGCGGCTAAGCACATCCTGGGAAATGATGAAGATGGTAGGGGACAGAGGGTCCCCCTACCTGAGACCACGAGTGGCTTTGAAAAAACCATAAGATTTTCCCATAAAGGAGACAGCAAGCCATGAAGCACTGAAACATCTAAATATGATGTCAGTGGCCCAGGTAGAGAAGCCCATACCGGAGAGTACCTTGATGATGAAACTCCATTCAATTCTGTCATAGGCCTTATTCTTGTCGAGGTTGATGGCTAAGTTGGACCCGTGTGATTTGGTGTTAACATCTAATATCAACTCCTGGGCTAGAGCAATCGCCCCTTGGATAGAGCTACCTCTCACGAAACCATGCTTCTCAAGGGAGATCCATTGGGGAAAGAAAGGAGATATTCTTTTATTAATGAGGAAGGAGAGGATTTTGTAGGAGAAGTTACACATACTGATAGGCCTATAGTGGTGCAAAGAAGAAGGATCTTTGATCTTAGGAATATGGACCAACGTTGTTGCACAAGCCACCCGGGGAATGCTGCCTCCACGAAAGAAGTCCTGGATAGCAAGAACAACATCATGCTGGACAACAGACCAGGACTCCCTGTAAAAGGATCCTGGGAAGCCATCCGGGCCCGGAGCACTCTCAGGGTTAAGGCTCATCATGGCCTCATGGATCTCCTTCTCATTTGGGATTGCTTCAAGGAGCTCATTATCCTGGCTGGAGACATGGGAGGGGATAATGTCTAGGAAGGTCGCCCTGTCACTAGGGTAGCCCTCGGACATGAGAGGGGTTAATGCCTGCCAGTAACACCTTGAAATGGGAGAAATCCAACCCACCAACAACATCCTTGTCATCAGTATACGAGCCATCATCCAACATCAAGTTAGGTTTGTGATGACGATGCTTCTCCTTAATGCAAGCATGAAAATAGGCAGTGTTTTTATCCCCCTCACGCAGCCATTGTATCCTTGATTTCTCACGGGCAAGCCGCTCTTGGTACAGAAGCATTTCCACCAGGTTTTCCTTCTTGCGAGCAAGGTCCTCAAACACCTGATCGTTCCAATCATGCTCCAGATTGGCTTCTAGCTTATCAACATTTGACATAAGTTCGTTCATATCCTTATCAGCAGGAGGTACCTGCTTAAACCAAGCCAGAAGCTCTTTCCTTAAGCGCCTCAGTTTGTTATGAAGCCTGATCCACAAGTGTCCCTGTTCAGGAGCACCCCACGAACTTGTAACCACTTGAGTATAACCTTCGAAACGGGTCCATTGGTGAGAGAATCTGAAGGAGATGCTAGGCACCTGTCTTTAGGACAAGGAGAGCAGCAGGGGAGAATGATCAGAAATGCTTCGAGTTAGGTGAGTTACCTGAGCATTGGGGTAGTCAGAAATGGCCTGAAAATTGGCCAAGCATCTATCCAACCGACTCCAAGATCTACGGCCTTCTCTTTGATTGTTGCACCACGTGAAGCGGTCCCCAGAGTAACCCATGTCGGATAGTACCTTTGCATCCATGAATTGTACAAACTCCAAGGTTGCCTTTCTAGGGAAGGGACCTCTCCCCTTCTTCTCATTCGGATCGGCTATGATATTGAAATCTCCTCAAACAAACCAGGGGGAGGTACCTGGATCAAAGGATTGAATCCACTTCCAAAGGGAGCTCCTTTTGTGGGCATCACAGCTACCATAGATAAAAGAGGCAAGAAAAAGGTTATTTCCAGACTTCACTTTCGTCGTGAGGGATTGGTCATCAGCAACAAGTAAATCAATCGAGATGTCTTTTTTCCAGAATATCCAGATGTGGGAATTGGGGGGGTTTCCGTGCAGAAAGCCATGCATCCTGATTTAGCGGGAGAACTCCCCAATTCTGGAAGAAACCTGTTTGGGATCCAAAACCACAACAATGGAGGCCTTTGCTTTCCTCGTCTCCATGACAATGAAATCAGTTTTTGCCCTGGCACCAAGACCACGAGAGTTCCAGATGAAGATACACGTCATTGAAATAGATGCCGTATGGCTCTGGCCCTAGGAGATCGTAGCCCACGCAAAGGAGAAGAAGGTAACTTAGAAGAACTTTTACCCTTGGACCTTGTGCAGATACCAGACGGAGGAAGCAGGGGAGAATGCACCTACGGGGAAGAGAGATCTTTCTGAGAGGGGATGGAGCCCACGGTTCTGCTACTCTTTCCATGTAAGGGAGAAGGCTGAACTGTTGGGAGGGGAAAACCAGGAACACTAAGCTCCGCACCGGGAGGAGGATCCAAGGACTGCAACAGACCAGCTGAGGAAGGTTGATGCAGGAGCGGGGGGCAGAACCCCTCAGAAAGGGAGAGACGAGGAAAGCCAGCTTCATGAGAGGGAACATTGCGAAACAGCAGGCCACCCCTGAGGAACTCTCGGAGCCAAATGTCATTGAAAATCAGACCTAGAGGAGGCTGGGAGAGCAAGAAATCCAGAGAAGCCTGCTGTTTGTAGGAGACCAAAGAAAGGCCAAAGGGGGATGTGTTCATCCAGATGAGAGCCCGTCGTCGAAGAACCCCTACAAACAACTCTCTGAGGGGCCATTGTAGTATCACACACACCATTAGGCGCGGGCCTCTGAAAGACAATTGAATGGAGACCAGGAGGAGGGTCGTGGGACTCGGTCCCCCTTGCAGCGCGCGGAGGGAGATGAACCTTAGGGCCTCTGGCAAGAGGGCGATTACTACACTGGGGTTCTGAGTGACCCTGGAGAAGACTTGTAGGGTAGTAAAAAGGAAAAACGGGGTAGACGATGTCCTGCTTCCATGAAAGCGAGTCCTGCACCCGCAGACAGAGGCTAGCCGGAGGAGGTAGGGACAGGTCCAGATCGACACAGATGCACGCAACCGAGGACTCCTCACCCCTAACCGTGCGATCGTCCGCACACAGGAAACCACCAAGAGAGTCACCAATGGCTTTGAGGAAAGCCCCGTTCTGGAAAGGCAGAGGGAGCCCCGGAAGGTTGATCCAAACTGCCGCACGGGGGACCTCCTTCCCTTTGTGAACCTCCATCGACCAGCGCACGAGGTTGAAGCGCCAACGACCCACCATCCGTGGAACGTTGCACCATGCCATCACAAAGTCCAGATCTGAGGCCAGGGCCACGCAGAAGGAATTGCGATGGAGACGCGAGATCCGGGCAGGCGAGGAGAGACCCCAAGAATCCACAAGACACCGAAAGATAGCCAGAGAGGGCATCTCACCACCAAACCGGGCCACAAGAGTCCATTTTAGACAACCCACCGAGTCCTCAAAGGCCGAAGCTGGGAAATCAAGGGTTACACGGGGGCCATCTCGAGACGAGATAGAGGAAGCCAGGGAAATCTTCGGGAAAAGGGGAGACGCAGCAACCGGGGGAGGGCCACAAAGAGCCTCCTTAAAAGAGCACGGAGGGCCGCGCACTAGGGGGGCCGGCCGCGGGGGCGGCGAACGGCAGGGAAGGCCAGTGTCGAAGACCACCGGAGGAGGACCGGGCGTCGGGGAAGGGGCAGGTGCCGGTGCGCGAACGGGAAAAATTTGAAAAAGTGGAGGCACGTGAGGCACGTTCTCTTCTAAGACAGGGAAATCCATCATAACCCTGTTTCGATCAACATTAATGATATCTATAGTTTGTGGTTTGGGATCATGTTTTCTTATAAGTATCACCAAAACAATGTCATAGAATGATACATAGGCAAGGTAAGTTGTATTCTCTTTATGTTGATCAATTTGAGATTCTGAATAGTGTCTTTTTAGTAGCCTATCAGTTTTTAATGCATCAGAGGTACCATTTCATGAATGAAATTTTCCACATTTTATAATGTTTTCATTATCATTCAATCCTGTCGCATACTTTTGAACTTGAGGAGGTTTATTTAGATGTTGATGCTTCATTTTTGGAGTATCATATACACATCATTGACTGAAGCATGAAGTATTCCCAAGTCAGTCTATCCCTTTAGTACGGGTGTTATGTTAGCACAGACGGTTACAGGATGAGACATGTAAGTTAAGGGCCGATATACATGCCGAGTTGTCAGAGTTATTCTCAGATAGTGTTTTACAACCCATAGAAGGTAAACCTTATGAATAGTTATTTAATGATAGAATATTGTAGGAACTCGAGTTTTATTTTTGATATATATCCTTCTAATTTCATTGTATTAATTTACTATATATTCATTATGGATTTCAATGAGTTCATGGTTGTTTCATAGATGTTTTGGGATTTTTTGGAGCTCATAACACCAGGTGGTGGAGCATAATACTGGGCCCCATAGCTAGCACAAATCATGTGATCTTATCTACACTATTTCTCTAACTGTATGAGGGTTAGACAGTTGTCCTTAGGAGGCCGCATCGTTTGAGGAAACCATGAAGCCATGTACACATGAAATTGTGTGAGGTCCCCAGTGACATAGTGGGATGCACAATGTTGGTCTACAGTGTGGAAAATGGTTCAACCAAACCATAAAACCTAGATATTTTGGGTAAAGTTACCATTTTTCCATTAAATATCATTTAAACGTCACCACTACACTCATTTCTGCTCCAATATACATGAGGCCTCTTATTTATCTCATAAGGACATTAAATCGCTCATCATATCATTTGATCTAGTTTCTTCATTTGAAATCTGATTTGATCCTAATTAATCTCATTGGATGTGCATTAGTATGTACTCTATTCATATTTAGTAACTCATCATTTTTTCATTCCCACAACGATTCCATTTTGATTCAGGCCATATGCCCAATTTTTAGGTCATTGAACCATTCATCAAATTTCTTCTTATCCTTGATGAATGAAAGGATGATACTAGATGAGGATAGTGTTATAGGATTAAGGTAGGCCATCTAGGACCCATCCCTCAGGTCTCATTATTCCCTAAAGTATCACTATTTTTTATTCATTGATTTCATCTGTTTTTTCATATTTAATTCATATACCATGATTATTTTCATCAAGCATAAATTCTAGAGCATTTTTAATAATTTTTCATCGTGTCATTGGAGGTTGAAACCTTAATTCCTTCTTCCACATGTAGGATATTCCATTATTTGTATCTTTAGTGGTTTTTATAACTATCAGTGTCATCTTTTATGTGAGAATGACTTGGCCTTATTAAAGGTTTATTTTTAATTTAAATGAAATAATTAATAATGGAGACCATGTGTAGTTTCCACTTGAACCATCTATGGTCAGTGTTTCAATATAATAAATAAATTTCAATTCTAATTGAAATGTATAATATATGTATCACTTGGCCTAATTGAATGTAATTAAATGACTTGATTTCCTGACTATATCACACATGTACATCCTTAATGGATGGAAGTGGTGTGAACCAAATTAGTGAATAAGTAATTAAAGTACTAATTGGTTTCATGTCCTTCTTATCCTTAAAACATGGTATGGAAGGTAATTGAATGAACCTACTGACTTATTAAGAGGAATTAGTGTTATGTATACTAATTTATATAATGATTCATTTTTAAGGTGTATATTTCATATGGACATTTTATTTATTATACTTGTGGTCATACTCGTGATGGCCTTTGATTCATGTGGGAATTCCTTGAGCACTAAGAAGACACCATTGTGAATCAAGGAGAAGGATTCCAAGGGAGATATCATCCTTGGAACATGGTCATGTATACTAGTGGATAATCATCATGATATCATATGATCCCTTCACTATATTAATGATATTTGGATTCCAAGTATACACTCCATGGATCCAGATTGATGTATTCAGACAAATGGTTCAATGAATTCCCCACATTTTCCCCAATCATTCATAGACTGTTTTACCATGGATGTGATACATGGACTCTATTACAGTAATATTACAGTGAAATTCCTGAGGTTATACCCCTTGGATTACAATAAGAATGATTATATGTAGGATAAAGGTTTTTACTGAGTGGTCTCAACCCCCAAGGTCATGGATGCCTTGGTTATTACCTAAGATCCTCTTCATTATGATCATCATTATAGGATTCATTGGTTACTACCTTTAATCCTCCCTTAACTGTATTATTATTATATGATGACATGGATATTCCTTATATCCTCTAGCTCACATATTATAAACCTAAACAAAAATAATTAAATGATTACATGTTTAGACACCAATTGAGGATGATGCAGGTACTATAGTATTTACATTACCATACGGCTTTAATTTTATATATGTGTTCTTACACTCTGTTTTAGTTTATATTTAAAGACCAAATGGTATAGACATTTCCAATGGTTTCCTAAAGAAATTTATATCACACAAAATCTAGCACGCCATTGGTACATAGGCATCATACATGTATGAAGTTGTTGACAAGGGTAAGAAACCTGATTTAGAAACCAAATCTTGATTGATTGCTTTTGGATGGATCTTGGTTGCAGATGATCAACACTGTGTTTGGGATGCTTGATTATTTTTGATTTTATATTTTCATCTTTTGTATAATAGGATTTTTCGACTACAATGTATACATATTTTTGATACAATATATTAATTTTTATACGATTCTATTCCCAAATTTTGATTTTTTCATTATTTTTGTCTTCTTCTTCTTAGTTAATCTGTTTTATTATTTTTTCCACTATGGAGGATTGGAGGTCTAATTGTTTTGGGGTATTTTTATAATGTTCCATGTTTTTATACAATACTTCCACTATTTAATTATTATTATTATATTTATCTACTATGCTAAACTCTGGTTATGAGGATATAATATCCTCAAGGACACACACTAAGACCTCAGTTCTAGTCAACAGTCCTTGCTATCTAGGGAGGTGCACTTGAGGCCATGTGGCTAACCAGGATTATAGAACCATTGAGTTCAACCCCGGTCTAGGGTTTCATAATAAATATCTTAATAAATTATTTTAGAAACATATTCATAGATATATAATTTCTTAAAATTTCTTAATATTCATTTATTATAAAAATTTATTTAATTATATTTTATTTTCATTATCAAATGTTATTAGTTTTGATTATTTATTTTGTGCAATTTTCATAATGGTGGAGTAAAATGTTATTTATAGATTCAAATTTAATAATTTTGAGATCATATAAGGTAAAAAAATATATTTTTCATGATGATATATAATGGTGAAGGTTCATACAATAATATTTTTCATCATTACATTTATAAGTGTTATTTATATCAATCTTCTTTCGATAGTTTTAACAAACAAAGTATGAGATACTAATAATAAGTAAAAACTGATATAAAATTTACATAACCATAGAAAAAACTATCTGGTTATAAATTTATAATAATACACATAGTTTTGTTTCAATATTCATCCATGATATAAATTTATATCATTGTTCATGTAGGTGGTTGAACTGACCCAAATAGGTATATGCTATATTCCATGGGTGAGTATGGTAAGGAATATAATTCTTTTAGAACAATATAATTGTTATAGTTGTATTTTGATATAGTGTTGATGTTACCAAGTTGTTTAGAATATTTTATGAAATCTGTATATATAAGAAAATACCAATGGGAAAAACAAAATACACCAATTTTGTTGATTCATCAGTCTGAACGTATGCATGGGTAACATATTCATTTTTCATTGAACAATAAAAAGGTAGGTATTGATTTATAATTATATAATTTTTATAATTTAATAAATTTAATATTAATCCATTAAATAAACTTTTATTACCACCCTTTTATGTTGTTTATGAATAAAATTAATCTCATCATCTTTAGAGGCAATAATTCAAATGTAACATAAGAATTAACTTCATTTGTATATGTAAAAGGCGATGGGTTGTTAAACATTATTACATAAATATTATAAAATTTAATTATATTAATAATATATGGTTTACTATAATATAATTGATAAAATTTACTTTAAATACATGGAAGAAGAATGGAATGAATTGAATATAAAAAGGATTTTTTATGAATTTTTACAATACTCCCTATAAAACCCCATTTGAAAGAAGAAATAATCCTTTGAATGGTTGATATTTTTCAAAGATAAGAATCACTAAGATGATTATATTAATATTGGGGATGAATTTTGGTATATTTTTTTCCAAACTAACTTGTTTTTTTGTGAATATGGTTTGGGTGGTGGACGATCCTTTCGTTAGTGGTGGGAGTGTCACTTTTGAAACATATAAATAGTTAAGTCATAATTTTTATGATACCAACCTTTTCTATATATTTATTGGAATATTTTATAGGTACTATATTTCCTTGTTTTGTGTAATTTTTTTTGGGTTTTACCTTGGCGAGTTTTCCGATGAAATTGGATAATGTTAGAGGGGTTTTGGGAAGTGCACGGTGGGGGAATAGTTTTCCCAAACTATGACCCTACCCTAATAACCTGTGAAACCCCAGACCAAGAGGGATTTCAAAATTGTGCATGGTTTTCCAAATGGTGCACCCTCTTATGTGTAATATTGTACCCCTATAAGAGATGCATGGTTTAGGCACACATTTTGGCCAATCGTACCCCCATCCCTTGAAAACTGTATGGGAGAGTTAAGTTATTCATAATATTGGTTCTTAAATTTGAAAACCTATCAAACATCCCAAAATGTCAATCCAACTAGGCCCTAAGTTGTTCTTATCATTTTAAGGCCTCTAGATGAGTTGGTAGGGCTCTCAAACACCGTTCTTGATGAATCAAAGGCTATATTGATAGAAATGAGCCTCTCCAGGCATGTGGTTTCTTCCATATTAGGTTTCTCTCTCTACTATATCTTTTTTAGGATTAAAAGGTGATTGTTTTCATCCATTTGTGTCCTCTATAGATCTAGTATTAATGGATATTAATAAACTTGATTATAGATCTAGGTTTTGGATCTATATCTCTTTCTTTGTAGTGGTCGTGGTTGTTCCCCTTCAACTGGAAATTTCCATTGTCAAGAATTCATCATCAATATCGAGTAATGTTCTCTAAACTAAAAATACGATTGTATTTATTTAATTTTTTTTATGTAATTTTGAACCAATTATTTCTATTATTATAAAATTTCACTAATGATTGAATTTATTTTATTTTATTTCCATGCAAAAATGATTTGTGATTAAATTGGGGAAATTGGATTTGAAGAATTGGATTAATAAGTTGGTTAATTAATTTTCCAAATCTTGTGATTGTGAAATTGATGGGATATTGGGATTGTGTATGTGATTAATTTACATTATTATGAATTAATTTACAATGAGTATTATGAGATGGTTGGATAATCCAAAATGGGTTAATGGGTTATATGATTAAATGATGACAATGGTTTAATAGTGAATTGATTATATTATTCCATGGGAATTAATGTGATCAACCAAGAATTAATTGATAATTGGATTGGTAACCAATGATGAGAATATTATAAAATAATCTTAGTGATTCCCAACCTCTATGTTTATGAAATTATGATACATATGATATTGTGATAGATGTGATTTTTTGATACATGTAATAATGTGATAAATGTTAATTGGGTGATTGATAGATAAAAATGGTTATTGACTCAAAAGGCCAATTAGGTGATTTTGTGATATATATATGTCTGAGACAAGGACTAATGATTCAAAATTCAATATTGATATATATTTGTGTTTGTTGATGCTCCTTTTCATCACAGGGTCCACCGAATGGAAAAGGGGAATAACTTAAGCATAAAGAGGGTGGGCCCCCCATTTGAATGACAGATTTTCCAGAAGTAAAATTCAAGCTCTGGTCGCCCAAGTCTTTAACTCAACTCTTCTAAAAACTTATAAGGTATCTTTTTACCTAGAATGGAAGACTTAAAGAAGTAGGATAATTCCAAAGTGTTTAGAATACATCAACACTTGAGTGCCTAAGTGTCTATACCTCCTTTAAAGTTGAAAAACTTGTGTGCCTCCCTATCCTTTCAATGAAACTCACACGCCACCCTTTTGAAAACATATTAGGATAGTACTAAAGGCTTGAGTTAAGTCTCTCCCAAGTATTACCCTACAGATTCTCCATCGCCCAGGTGAACCCATGTCGCGCATGTACACTTTCGCGGCCAAGACTTGTGCACCAAATGACCTGCGCGACCTACACTTGCGCGCCATCTTCATTTGTGTTCCTCCCTCTCGTTAACCTCTCCACTTCATGATATTATCCCTCAAACCCCTGTTCAAATCCATTTATGGCATGGTTCCTTTGTTGGATTCCTTAAATGAATGGGATTCTGTGAGAACCTCTCCCAAAACATCGTTACTTACATCCTTTATGTCAATAAGGATTGGGTTTTTTTCCATATAACCTTATCCTTTAAAATGAGAAGATCATTAATTTGGGCATCCTCTTCAGGAGTAAGCCCCAAGCTTAAATTCATTTGATTTGGGCCTCCTTCTCAAAAATAATCCCCAATAATAAGTCCCTCTTAATTTTGGGAATCCTTCTGAGAATTATGCCCCAATAATAATTCCTTTAACTAGGGCCTCATTCTCAGAAGTAAGCCCCATGTTACAAGTCCCCTTAACCTGGGCCCCCTTCTCAGGAATAAGCCCCAGTCATAGTTCCATTTTATTTGGGACATCCTCCTTAAGAGTAATCCCCAATCTTAATTTATTTTGATTTGGGACTCCTTCTTAGGAATAATCCCCAATCATAAGTCCCTTTTAATTTGGGCCCCCTTCTTAGGAGTAAGCCTCGGGTTAAAACACCAAATCTTCATAAAGTACAAAGACCTTTATGGACCCTGCTACGAGGATTGATTACTGATGTATGTACTGGGGTTTATCTACTAGGGTAGTCATTCATACATAAGTCCCATATCATTTCTCATGAATGCATCCTTCATGGAATCATTTTCAACTTTACGGATATCTCTTGTTTCTCACACCGAGCATGACTCACGTGATCTTAGAGTGTAAAAGTAGTCATGAAATCTCTTTTTGGGCCATTAACCATGCATAATTCCCATAATTCTTATTGAACTAAGTTGGTTCTGATTCCTTTTTAATAAGGATACGTAGGTACCCCATAGGTGGGTATGATTCTAACTCTGAAATATCCCTTGTCTTTTTGAATGGCAATAAACTTCAAGTGCCCCACTGAGTGGCTTTGAAACCAGTATGGTCATCATAATGACCAAGAGATTTCTATATAATTTATTGAAGGATACCAATAACTAAGAATCCCCAATACATACGGATGATTCCCTATCAATGAAGAACCTAGAATATATATAAAAGATTCTCAAAATCCCACACATATTAATAATTGATTTCCAAATCAAAAGGAAAACTCATTTTTATGCATGGTGAATGAATAAGGATTCATGAACATAACATAAAACTATAAGAGAGTCCCGGAGTAGGCAATAATTCCCGCCAAAAATGGTGTGATGAGCTGGACCTCCCATCCTCTCGACCAATGAAAATTATTAAGACTCATCGGTCCACAACTAATGGGCACCTAACATTGAATATTAGGTCCAAATAGATATAGAATCCTTGGGTGTTTTCAGTTCTACGAATAATCACATATGGATTAATTTTCTCAATTGGGGATGTCTAGGTACACTAAAAACATCTATCCAAACCATTATATTCCATCCCAATAAGAAAAATAAAACGTTATTACCAATCTTCCTAGAATAAATGCCAAGGATGATGGCTTTTTGAATAACAATAACATAGGATCTATTAACCATCCTTACTTGTTATATAAAGAACAAGGAATGATAAAGCATCATGCTTCCCCTAGTTACCAAAACCATTGAAGATAACATTTCAAAATAAACCTAGGAGTGAGTATTCTATTTCACAAAGAAAGTTTTAGAGTCAAATGATTTCTAAACGGAATGAAATTTAAAATAGAATGGACTCTGAAGATTAATTTTTTTGACTCAACTAAATAAAGAAAACCCAAATATGATTCAGATAAAATTCGATATAATGGTAGAATGAAAAATATGGAAACCCAGTTGAGAAAATATGCGAGAGTTGTGAATCAGAGGGAAAAATATTTACTTCCTAGCATAACATAAATCAACACTAGGGTGAATTCCATAGATGTTTTCAGTAGAATTGGTCTTAACACTCGAACTAAATATGGAAAATACTTTACAATTACCAATGTCAAAAATTTTATGATAATAGAAATAAAAAACTACTACACATAGATTCTGAAAATGAGGAGAAAAATGATGAAAATGAAGACAATATGAAATTTTCACCTGAAATTCATGATGAAACGATTTTTGAAATCAATAATAATATAATAAACCAGAAGATTGCAGAATTATTAGGGGATATGAGTACTATTCTAAAGAACTTTTCCCCAATATCTCATTTCTATAAATATTGAAACCCAAAAGTAACAAAAAAGATGTAATTATTCAATTACATGGGATCCTGAACAAGATCAAAGTGAATATTCCTTTCATCCAAGCCTTTATCCATATTATATCATGTTTGAAATCTCTTAAAAAAATTAAAAAAAGAAACAATGAAGAATTTTCCACATATAACCTCACTAAATAGTGTACTATTGTACATTAGAATAAAATCCCAACAAATTTAAAAGATCATGATAGCTTTGTCATTACTTCCAATTTAAGGAATAATTGTAAACTCAACAACTTCTTTGATTAAGGTTCTAAAATCAATCTGTTTCCATTTTGACTATTTCAACATTTGATATTGGGTGATCTTAAACCCACCACTATCATCATATAGTTGGTAGACCACTTCTTCACACATCTTGTAGGGAGTATATATTATCTCTTGATTTTAGTTGGAAAAAATGTTCTACTATGAGACATCTTCATGCTCGATATGGAGTTGGAGAAGGTGGAGTACATAATTATGGCTAGGCACTTCTTGGGAAATAGATGGGAAGTCATAGATGTGTATATGGTTCAACTAATATTTAATATTGGGGAACAATTATAAAAATTAAATATCATTAAAATTTTAAAAGGACCAATATATTCTGAAAATTGTTCTAAAATAGAGTCCTTAGAAACTAAAAATTCATTTTAACATTTATAGGATTTTGAAAATAAATCTTTACTATAGAATTAAATTTGGAAACTGAGTATAATGCTTCACAGACTGTTGAAAATTATCTTAATGAAAATTTGGAAAATTTTCAAAATTTGACAAGAGTCTAGTTTTTTCAATTATTGGAGATTTATCATCTTCTTCGGAACAAAAAAAATTAGAGGGAACATGAAAGTGATTTTACTATCATTAATTCTTATGATAAATTTGATTTAGTGGTGGGACATATTATTAAACAACTTGATGAGTTTTCTTTGATTAAAATTATTAATTCTTATTTGGATGGTTATGATAACGAGTTTTTCACTTTAGACATGAGTGGGGAATAACATAATTCTGGTTACGAAATTGAAAATATTTACACAAATAAAACTCCATAATAAATAAATTTCTATGTCCTTGGACCTTCTTGTCCCATGATTTTTCCTTCAAGTGAAAAATAACCCATCATGGAGCTTAAAATTCTCTCTACACATCTTAAATACTAATTTTTTGAGACAATACTATGCTTAATATCATTATCTATGATAAAAAACCTGATCGAGAAGAATTTTTTTCGGAGTTCTAATAAAATTTAAATCTATCATAAGTGGGTCCATAGTTGATATTAAAGTGATTATACCTCCTTTTTTATTTCATGAAATCCTTGTTAATCCCGAATAATAACCTGGGGTATAGTGTCAATAAATATTGAACCCCAAAAAGAAAGAAGCTATTAGTGGGGAATAAGTTGAACTAATTGATAATGTTATTATATATCCAATATTTGATAGTACTTTTTTATTCCAGTCCATGGTTCCTCTAAAAAAGGATGTTTCACTGTAATAACCTATGAAATGGATGAATTAATTTATGTTATAGAGGCCACAAAATGAAGAGTTTGTATCCACTATAAGAAGATTAATTCACCCAATATGAAAGACTATTATCCAATGCCCTCCCAAGATCAAATGTTTTGGGAGGCTTGTTGGGAATGAATTATTCTATTTTCATGATAACTATGATTGTTACAAACAGATTCCAATAGCTTCGTAGGATTAGAAGAAGACTACCTTCACATTCCCATTTAAGACATTTTCTTACTAGTGAATGACCTTTGATTTATGTGGTGCTCCATCAACCATTCAAGGTGTATGATGGATATATTTTATAATATGATTTAGAGGATCATTGAGGATTTTGTGGATTACCTCTCCATAGTTGGTAGTAGATTTGATACTTGTTTGAAAAATTTGGAGTTAGTGTTAGAAAGATTCTTAGAGACCAACCTAGTTCTTAATTGGAAAAAATGTCATTTCATGGTTACTAAATGGATTATTTTGGTATATAATGTTTCCAAGAGGGGTATGGAGGTAGAAACCTCCAATATATATTTCATTCAAAAATTTCCACCTCTAGAGAATGTTAAGGGTGTTAGGAGTTTCTTAGATAATGGTGGCTTTTAATCGAAGGTATGTAAATGATCATTATAAAATTAAAAATCTCTTGTATTCTTTACTAGTTAGAGATTCATAATTTTTTTAATCAAAAATTCCATGAATAATTTAATTTGTCAAATGAAAAACTCACACAATCACTTATAGTTGTAGATCTTGATTAGAATCCAATAATTAAATTAACGTGTGATGAATGTGATATGGATGTTGGATATGTCTTATGACAAAGGAGAGATAAGAAGTTTCATGTCATATATTATATAAAAATGTTGCTATATGATGAACAAAGGAGCTACACAACAATAGGGATGAAGTTTTTAGTAGTGGTGTATGCTCCAGTGAAATTTAGGAAGTATCTTCTAAATTTTAATGTCATCATTTTCACTAACCATTCTGCATTGAAGTATATTCTATCTACAAATAAATCCAAACCTAGGCTTATTAGATATATGATTTTATTGTTGGAGTTTGAATAGAAAATTTGGGATTAATATGTACCTAAACATTTATCTACAGACCACCATTTTTGGATTCATAATAATTAGTCTAAAGATCCAAGGGATATAAACTCTTCCTTTCATGATGGGAAGCTTCTCACTGTCTCAATTAGGTAAAATTCCTAGTGTGTAAATTTAAAAAAATTCCTAGCATCTAGTGTTGTTCCTAAGGATTTTCCAAAAAACAAGAATAATACTCATTTTAGAACTTATGTATTGTTTTGGTATGAGCCCTTGTAGTTTAAGAGATGTAATAATGGAATTATTAAAATCTTTTTCCTAGAAGAAAAGACAGTATCTATAATAGAGATTTTTCAATCCTTATATTAGGTAGGACATCATAGTGTATAAAGGATAGCCCATACAGTCCTTTAAATTGAATTTTATGGTCCCCACATATACTTGGATTCTATGAGCTATTTAGTTGTCTATTATAGATTTCAATGGTCGGGATATGTTGGGAGAATGTATGGGTTCCCACATAAATGTATTTTAAAAGTTGATATTTGTGATGTTTTGTGCTTAGACATTATGGGACCATTTCAGTATTCTCATGGGAATGAGTAAATATTAGTGGTTGTCGATTATGTGTCTAAGTCATTTGAGGCAGTAGAAATTCTTATAACCAAGAGTGTGGTGCCATTAATTGTTTCATAACGAATATATTATCATGATTTGCGGTTTTGTAAGCCTTTATAATTGATCATGTTACCCATTATTTAAATTTAAAATTTAGGATTTGGTAGAAAAAATGGAGGCATGAATGAGACTAGAACTCCCTACCATCGAAATTATAGTGGAAATATAGAAATATCTAACAGGTAGGTCAAACAGATTCTAGAAAAAACAATCTCAAAGTATGGAAAAGACTGGTCTCTAATGTTACATGAGGTATGTTGGGACTATAAAACATATTACAAGACCCCAATTCGTATGTATCCATATAGGAAGTTATCTGGGAAAAGATTTAATTTTTTAGTGGAGTTATAGAATAATTCATATTGGGTAGTTAAGGATATGAATTTTGATTTCAATAGTTTTATAGAAAAGAGACTACTTGAGTTGAGTGAGATGTATGAGATTAGGAGGGAGTCATATGATAACACTTTGATATATAAAGCAAGGTCTAAAATTTTTAATGATTTTTTCAGCCAAAATAAAATATTTAAACCTGGAAACATGGCATTTATATTTAATTAAAGACTTAGGATGATTCCTACAAAGCTGAAATATAAATGGTCTGGGCCTTTTATTGTGGTAAGAGTGCTTTAAATTGGTGTTTTAGAGATTGTAAGAGAGGAAAACAATTCAACGCTTGTGAATGGGAAAATATTGAAAATTTTATTTGAAGGGAATCCAAAGGGATTAGTTTATATCACAACGCATGAATACTAATTCTCAATAAAGTCAAACTAGAAACATTAAATTTAGTGCTTTATGGGAGTTAACCCATGGTTTTTCTCTATTTGTGTTTTTTAATTTTTCTTTGAATAGAGTGATTCCAAACTCTTTTTGTTGTTCTTTATCTATTGGATATATTTTCTTGGTCTGGGTAGTTCTTGTCCTTAGAGTTAGAAGGATTATACTCTTAGTGTCAAAATAGGAGAAGAATTACTTTTATTCTTTAAATCATATCAAGTTTCATGATGAATCATCATTGGATAAAAATTAATCAGAGAATATACTGTTTCTTTCATCCGTTTTTATGATTCTATATTACGTTCATAAAAAAGAAATTTACTGTTAAGTCAATTTTCCATTGAATAACAGTGATTCTATTACTTATCATTGCACTTGATTCATTGTTCCATTGCTGGGGTTGAGTCACTACAACTATGACTCACTAGGGAGGAAATGGCAGTGATTCATCGATGTTCTTGTTTCTGCTGGAAAATTTTGCTACATGTACTTATCTGTTGAAAATTTTAATGCAATGATTTATTAATTGTTCTAAATTCACTCACCTTATGAAATTAATTGTGTGGGGGGGGGGAGGGAATATAAGGATGGCTGTTTGTTTTGAATTGAATATATCTATAAGTGTTCATCTTTTCTTAGTGTTTAAAATTCATTTTACTTTTCTATTTTACATCGATTTGAATCAATATTTTGAAATTAATTAACCCCTATTCACTGTATACACTTTTCTTACATGCTATTATTTTGAATAAAATTGAAAATATCATTTCAATGACTTAGTGATAATACATGTGAATTTTTTTGTAAAATATTTTTATGAAAAAGATACTATTTAAACTACACTATGAGCCTTAAACATGTCACTAAACAACTAAAGTTAATATCTATTTTGATATTTAACAATAAAATTTCTTTTATCCACCTTAGGATTCAAATTTTATGATAAACGTAAGTTTCAAGTGTGAAGGAGAGTGTTTTATGAATCTACGATAATCATTTCATTTATGTATTTCATCACATACCCCATCCCTTAAACCTTAAATGATAAAATTTTACAAAATTATTCACAATATGAGGTTCTTTAGGCTTCATTTTGTTCCTTAAAATAAGTTTTTACTATTGATAAATAATTACTGGTAGATTGAGGGATATTTGGAATGTGAAAATATTGATGATCAATGATTGCTGAGTGAAGTTTCTTACTGTAATTATTATTTTTTACATTAAGAAATTGGGAATTATAGTGATATAAGATACATTTTTGTGGAATTATGATCTTAACCTGAGAAAACATGAAACCTAAAATTTAACTTTAGGGAATCACTTTCATTTTAATTTAAAAAGTAATCACTTTTAAGATAACATTTAAATGTTTGAATTATATGTCTTTTGAATCTACTGTAAAATGGGAAAATTGGAACTGAATGTGATCCTTGAAGACACTTGTCATAGTGTTCATGAGTAATCCCTATATACAAATTAAATAAGTGCATCTACATCAATCCTTTTACAAGTTACATGGATAGATAAAATTGAAAATAATTCAATAACGTTTCTAGTTTTCAATAAAAATCATTAAGGTAAGGGGAATTCTGAATGCCGGATGAAGAAGGAGAAAATTGACATAAATGAAAATCATTTCAATTTTATCAATAAAGTGATTCAAAAAAATAATAATTTAAATTTTGTTTTAGAAGATAGGAGAATGTTAATGTAGATTGTTCTTTTTGTTAGGAATTTATTTCCACTTTTATGTAACCTAATATCACTATTGATTTTTTGAAGATAAAATGGAATTGATGTAAGTCAATAAGTGACCTCATATACGAAGCATGACATCCTCAGAATGAGATTATTCTTTTCTTCCTTGATCAACGAGACTATATTTGAAAGTTAAAAAACATTTGACTCTTCATTCAGTCACAAGAAAAAAAATGAGAATTTTTCAAAGCTGATGTAATTGAGGTTTAGAGGAGCTCATGGTGTCAGAACTCGACCCATATTTGATTCCATACCTCACTGATGCTGACCCAATTTTCATGATCTAAAGAAATCTGAAACCACAACACCTCAAGCCGACCTCTTTTTTATCTGACTTGATGCCACTATATAGATCTGGAGGTATCCTTGTCCGAGTTTAGCTATTGTGGAATGTTTGAAACCCTCGACTTTCCTCAAATCATTAATCGAAAAGATGATGTCATCGCTGGGTTACAACCTTGATCTATAACCAGTCGATGTCATAGGAAGATTTGGAGCCACCGTGAGTCACTGCAGGTTACTAGAATCACCACCAAAGCTAATGACGACAGAATGGAGGAGGGTCTCCATCATCGGGGCTTATGGAGGAGATGCCTGATCAGACCATTTCATGTTAAAGGAGAAGACCCCACTGTGAACTGTTCTGGATAAAGGGGGTAAGAAAGTATAAAATTAATTAAAAAAATAAAATAATAAATAAATAAAACATAAAATGAATAAAAAATAAAAAAATAAAATAATTAAAAAATGATAATAATAACAATTATTATAATTAATATAAAATTATTACGTATTAATAAAATTAACTATGAAAATATAATAATTTAATCGAATAAATAAATATAAAATAAAAAACCTTAATAATATAATTTAAATTTTATATTATTAATAATAAATTAACTTAATAAAGAAATAAATAATAGGTACATCAATAATAATATTAAATAAAATAAATATTTATAAATTTATTAACTTATTAAAACATTAGTGTTAATAGTTTTAAATAAATTATATTCTTAATATTACTAGTTAATAAAATATTAATCAATTAAAATAATAAGTAATAAATTATTTTTAATAACAAATAATTATGAAGAAATTAAATTATTTAAAAAAATTATTGTTTTTATTAATCTAATAATTGTAATAATAAATAAATAAATAAATTAATATATATCTTTAAAAGTATTTTGTTTCAACGTAGCATCAAATTGTTTTATTTTTTTATTATGTTTTTATTATGCATATACAGACCTATACCCGGAGACGCGTCTTGGTTCATCCCAACCATCTAAAGTCGTCAGTTAGAAGGGTGTTACTTACCATTCAGAGGATGATAGAGAAGATGTAATGTGTTTGTTGACTAATAGAAATTCCTAAATAATATTAGTGGAATATGTGGTGATGAATAAAGAGATATAGAGTGGTTGTTTAAAAATGATAAGCAGGTGGAAGAGACATGGTATTCATTCACATTTTGAATGATATGACCTATCATCGGGAGCATGAGAGCAGGAGCCAGAAAGACACAATGGAGGAAAAAAATAGAGAAGCAATATAGGATTGAGAGGGAGATTTATTCCCCATTTATTCTTCAATTTGATTAATCTTTAATTTAATAGTTTCAATTTTTTTAGAATATTATTTTTTTATGAATTTCATGTGCTCGGGGGATAGAATTTCAATAGTTTAAATTTCTATTTATTCTCTGAATTCTTTCTTTAATAATTAGAATTGACCTGTGAGGTTGATTCTATTTATTAATAATTAAATAGTTTCTTCAAAATTTTAGCATAAAATTTAGAACCCTTGGATCTTTTTATGAGATTGATCATAAATTAAATTCATTAAATTTTAAATTAAAAAACATCAGTAACTATCAAAAAGATTTTTTCTATTGATTTATTATCAAAATCATTTGTAGTATGAATGGTTCTTGAAGTGTTGAACTTCAGGATTCATAATAGTGTGAGTTTAATTTCAAGGAGATTGAGGTAAAATAATCAACATCAATTTTTTCAAAATCAATTTATATTTTAATTGAAGAAGTTATACTTTTTCAACTATTAGAATTTATTTTCCTAGAGCATTAATCTTGAATGTTTGTTCCTCAATTTTCTCCTACTTGTTTATCATCATCCATATTGATTCCACCTTTTCAACAACGACATATATATTTTCATAGTCATTAAAAAATAACAATTTCACAATTTCATATCTTGCCAAAAAATAATATATATATATATATATATATAAGAACTATGTTCACCCACGTTTTTTAAATAGTCGGGAATGTTTTGATAAATTGGTCAATAAAACAAATTTAATAATCTTCCCTTGGGTTTGAACCCACAAACCACTACACATTAATTTTTACAAATTATAAATTTTTAAACATTGGAATCATTTTAATGATGATTGAGTCAACTACTGTCTCTATGAAGTGATGTTGTTCATTTTTCATCACCACTTTATATAGAAAGTTATAATGGTGTATATTTAGATTAAATATTTTATTGATGTTATTATTAAAATTTTGGAGATTATGGAACAGTGATTAACATAAAAGGAAAGGGAACATTGAATCTAAACATGCATGATAGTCAAATAAGTTATCACCTAGAACATTGATTTTAGTAAAGAATTTTAAATAAATGGGTTATAATATGTTTCAAGTAAATAATATCTGGTATGAAATAGATAAGGTTAGTTCTGTAATATGTGTATAAAAAATATTTATTTATTATTTAAGTGTTTCAAATAAATTTGAAGAAATACTATCCATGAGCCAAGGGTTTATGTTACAATCTCATTTATTTTCAGGATTTGTTATGCTAAATTTATGTGGAGGGAAATCATAAGAATATAAACTTTAAAAAAAAATATATTTTATTTTATTTTATTTATTCCTAGAATTTTTATGCATTAGTTCAATCATTCTCCCTTTTGTACATAAAATTATCTACAAAATGTTTTTTAATAAAACAAGACCTTGTGTTCTATTAGTTCATCAATATGTCTCTCTCATGTTAATTGTATTAAAATTATTTTATGGATGTTTTTTCCTATACACTAAATGTTTTAAAAAAAGTTCATTTTCAATAACTTTTACGTTTTTACAAAGATTTAAAAGTAATATTTAAATAGAAATGTTTTTTGGATAGGTCATTTTTTATTTTTTTTCCATTAAAAATTGTGAAATGAATGTTCACATTTAATGTTTATGGAATGAATTGAATTTTAAATCATTATGAACACTCAATGATTTGAATATTATTTTACAAGTTACATGGTTCTTTTCAAAGAATATTTTCACCACAATATTTTTTAAATTGTTATACATTAATTAATTAGTATCAAAATAAAAAACGTTATTTTACTCAAAAAATATTTCAGTGATCTTTTAAATGATTTTTTCATCTATTATAAAATATTTTGATGATACATACGGTTAAATATGGATATAATCCAATGATTCCATCCTTATTACTTTTCTTTACAGTTTTTGAATTTGATTATGATATGATTAAATTAATCGTTTATTTTCTAGGAATTATATTATAATAATAGGATGAATGTTTAATGATCTAAGGGAATATATATAAATAGATTATTATTATTATGTGATGTGTTATGCCAGAATTATATCTCTATCTAATGAATTAGGTATTGATGATTTGTATAAGAAACTACTAAGAGATGATAGAGTTAAAAAACTCATAAGGGACAACCAAGATACCAAACTCTTAAGAGATTATGAACATAAATAGATATATGTTCCTCAAAAGAGAATGTTGGAATTATCTAGTTTAGGTAATTATAGGATGAATGAAATATTACCAATTTTTTATTATGATTATACCTATGATTGTGCCAAAAATTACAATGAAATTTTAAAATAATTATGTTATTATATCATGGACCATGTTTGATTTATGACAATTCTTCACTATTGAGATTAATGTCTTTTTAGATGCTAAGTATTTATTCCATGACTTATGTTTTTTATATATGATATATTGGGTATAAAAATTGTAGTTTATGATCTTAATAGCACACCATAATACCTTTATCATTCTTCTATATAATCACATATTACAATATATCATGTTTACCCTTATTGATCAAATGAGATCTCCTTTTCTTATAATCATTTTCCTTAGGTATTGATTGAATATTTTGAGTAGGGTATTTTTATAAAAGTTATAATGTGAAAAGAACATTATGGGAGATGTTGAGGATATTTCATGAAATAAGTTTTTTATGTATCTTGTCTCAAAAAAACTGTACCTTTATAGTACTGGGATATTTATTATTATTTAATTTATTAAATATCCATATGAAATAATTTAACATTTATGTATGTTATGCTAAGGTCTCCTCTCTTACCACTTTTTTAATATATATCGAGGCTATTTATCCAAGTGATAAATATTCATTGGTGGTAATAAAATGAAATAAATTTGTAAGAAGGTCAACTAAAACTCAAATGGAACTATGTCCCATAGACGTATTAGGGATTCCCACAAGAAATGTTATAATGTTTTTCAATTTCCATATTGGAAATGGTTTTGTTTTTGAAAAAACCTTATACTCTTATCATTCAACATTAACTTTCTGGAATACCATGCATCAATATCTTTATTCTTTTATGTCCCTATACAAGTAATCCCAACAGAAGTTTTAATTTATATATTTATTCATATTCACGATTCCTAGATTAACAGATAAAGTTGATCTCTTAATAACATCAAATGTTTCATTATTCTATTATAGTTTTTATGGGACACACATTTGGGTTCCAAACATAATAACTCCCTCATTATTAATGATTATGTTTTTTATTAATTTCTAATTGTTTCTATATAGCCAAATAATATTATGGGGCTTTTGTATCCTCATGTGAATGGATGGTATATAAATCATTTGGTAAATATATTATTTATTCTCTTTTATTATGAATTCTATATTCATCAGCAATAAATCCATTAGCATTGGGAATTTTTTTATCCTTCTATGTGAATTAATATTTAATGCTCTTGTAATAAATTTATATATCAAATTTTGTGCATTGCGATAATTCAACAAAATATCTATTGAAAAACAATCAATTCTTCCTGATCCAAATCATGCATTGGGATTTTTTTTTCATTAGGTTCTAGTTGGCATGATGCATAAAAAATTACCATATCATTTTTCCTAAGTAATAAACTCAAACCCTAGTTAAGGAAAAAATTTATATTGCAGAACACTCCCCACTATAGTGTAATGTTAGTATAGGAGTGGTGACCAACCTATTTTTTTGTTCTTTGAAATTTTCTTCACATTCCTCAATCCAAAGTAACATGACTACTTTCTTTGTTAAATTGGATAGTGCAATTGAAATCCATGATAAATTTCTCAAAAAGTGTCAGTAATATCATACTAACCCAAGAAAAATTTTAATATTGGTTACAATGGTTGGTCTGATCAATTTTTCCATAACTTTATTCTTTTATGGATCTGTTGGTATGTCGTTTATTATGATTACATAAAACAAGAATTATACATTATACATCTAGAATTTAGGCTTGGAAAATTTATCATATAGTTTCTCCTTTTTCAAGGAATTTATCACGATATATCAATGATCTTCATGCTCTTCTATAATATTTGAATATATATGAATATTATTTATAAATACAAAAACATTGATCAAGATATTATCGAAGGACTATAATCATTAGATCCCAAATGATAGTGGGATTTTTATTAACTACAAATAGAATCAGTATAAATTGATAGTTTTTATACCTCATATGGAATAATTTTGTGGAAATATCCACCATTTTAACACTTAATTAAAAATATCTTGATCGAAGGACAATTTATTAGAAATATTGAGCTGCTCTAAATTTGTCAAATAAATCACAAATATGATATAGATGATACTTTTTCTTGATCATGATATTATTAATATTATTATTATCAATGAAAAGATTAATTGATGCATTTCTATGAAAATAGTGGAATAAAATAGACACTGTTGGGTGGTAGACAATGTCGTATAAATTAATTGATAACATGTTTATAATTTCTTGGTGCATTCAAGAGATCAATACTTTTCACATTATTATTCAAATATTGTGATATTTTTATGAGACTTTTATGAGGTTTAATAGACTAAAACCTATCCTAATTGGTTTTTCATTGGGTAAATAATGAAATTTCTCTTCATATCCATTATTAACTAAGTCCATCTATACTCCTACCCTTACCTCCAATGAAATTTTAGATATTGAAATTTAAAATTGTTATCAAGAGAAACTATTACATTTAAAGACATTACTAATAAATTATGTACATAAACAATTTTATGAATTTATTGGATTAAATCTAGTTAATAAATTGTAATTTTACATTACATTAACTAGAAAAATTCAAATGCCTCATAATTGTTAATAATGAAAATATACATTAACTGGTGAATAGATCCTAGGAGTGTTCAACCAGGTGTGTAGTCTTTGGAAAAATCATCATGCACTGGGATAATATCGAGTTGTTAATCAACCAAATTTTTTTTGGTTTATAACCCCTAGGTGAATCTGTAACATGCCACATCCACATTCCAATATAAATAAAAGGATTTTATTTTTTTAGGAAAACCCAATATTCATAGATTTAGAAAAACATCAGGCTCTTATCTTATATTGAGACCTATCTCTAATATGTTCACTAATGTTCTCTCATCCAAATCACAAAAATTACTAAATTGTAATGTACCAGTCCTAGGGATCCTTTTGGTAAATACCTAAATTGGCTAAAAGGGTGTTCCCAATCCTTATAGATTGGAAAATAGTAACAATGCATCATAAGAACATAATTTGAAACATTTTCACCCATTAACCATAGTAAATATGAAAATATGAAACTAATAAGAATCATGTATGTGCCATAAAGATATTATACATCCCTACAAAATATGATAAGTAAAAATAAATAACAATAAATGGTAAAGAAGTAATGGAAATTAAACATACAATCCATATAGTCTCCCACATTAACCCTCCTCTATAAATATAACTAAAGGCACCTCTAGTTCCCTCTTAGACTCTTATTGGTATAACCACTCTCTAGTATTAAAAGGTAAAATGTCTTATGTAGAATAAGATATTAAAGGATGCCAACAAAAAATAGAGATTCCTCAATAAATAAGTGCACTCAAAAGTGTCCATTTTAAATGGGTAACAATTCCTAAAAATGATCATACGAAAATCTATAAACTTTCTTTTGTAAACCAAATGATCAATGATTATAAAAATTACTTGTTTGAATGTAAGTCAATACGCACTCAATGTGATATTAAATATGTAAATATACACCATAAGGAAACAATATCCAAACAACATAATCCGAAAATAGTGTGAATGTTTAAATATACTTGGGAAAGTATAATCTAATAATAAAATGAAAAACCCTAAAACGTCCAAATCATGACATAATATCATGGGAATTATCTCTAAGCTCTTGTAATAAAATACCCCAACGAGAGACTAGGAACCTAAGATAACACTAATAAAATGGTTCATATACTTAGAAGTCCTACCAAACTAACTAAAAAATAACAATCCATGTAGTGACTTCTTTTATGATAACTAAAAAGATCGATAGCATAAAGGCATGCTTCTTATTTTAGTTCGACCATATTAGAGAAGCTAGGAAACACTCTAGTAAAATATATTTCTCCATTATGGTTTTCCACAACATAGGTCATATATTATATCCATGGGACTCCCATGAAAATTCATGAAACATTGAGAATTCAACAATTACATGCATCAAATATAAATCATCATAAAAAAACTCATGCCACACTTGCCACACTATCATAAACAAGAAAAATAATCACATATCAATGTATAAGCATCACCAAATACCTATTAATATAAGTATCACCAAAAGAGTCATAAGAAAAAGTGGGAAAAGATAAATAAATGGGGATAACAGATGCTTTCATACATTAAGCAAACCATTTTCAAAATGTTCCAAACAGACTTCAAAAAAAAATATTGGAAGGTTAATCCATTTTAATGTCATTTTAATACTATATTTCAAAAATACAATTAAAATAATATTCATAAAAACACACATGGAATTTCCAAATGTAAATCAATGTAAAGACCAGGAAATTTCAAGGATTTTTTTTTAATTTTTTTCTCTTGAATTTTACGAGTTTGTGGCTTCTGACAGCACTTTATTCCGAGGCTGGTGTGCCCAAAATCAATTACCGAAGATTATCTCAGGTACGTTTAGTAAAAGAACGAGGCAGTTTTTCTATCTTTTGAACCGGTACTCGGAATTGAAATATGAGGGCACCGATGAACTCGCAGCACTAGTAATTGATTAAGGGTACCTTTACTGTAGTAGCATTTACTCAGAAAGAGAATTTAATTATTGGGGTTTATTTAAGTTGTAAATAAAAATTGTCGGAACAATTTTTATTTTATATCAAAGGAGGTTATTTCTTCCCATGGGTAGTTAAGGGTGGGATCCACAGCCACCTAACTACCCAACTGTGGATGTTAGAGAGGTGGGGCCCACACGAGCACCAACCATTTAATTTCCTCTAAACTCCATAAACCACCTCATTAAATTGGAAACCCCCCCATTAATTTCCAATCTCTCCACCTCCCTCTCTCAAATAATTCTTGAAAACCCAAAAATTTATGAGGATATTTCCTCTCCTGTTCCTTAATTAATTTCAAACACATTTAATTAATGAAGGGATTTCAGCTTCGAATTTTAAATTTCTTGTGTTAATAAAATAATCGATGACCCTATTATTTTATTTTGGCACACGTTGGGTTGGGAAAATATTGGAGAGATCTCTTGTGTGAAGAGGAAGAGATCCCTCCCTCCACGATGAATGTTTCTCCTTTTGATGGATCTCCAACGAATGATGCTCGAGCTGGGATCGAGGGCCTTTGTGGAAGTGACGAACACCAACGATCATCGTCACCTTCATCTCCTCCCTTGCGTCGACACCAACGAGCCTATGTCCACCCTTTCGAAATATCGTCAAATAATGGCGAACCTTGAGGTAGGGGTTCAATTTGAGTATTCTTATATTTCCATGATTCTTCCCTTATAAAAAAAAGAACGCAGATCAACTAATTATCATGTTGATATGTTAATGTTTTCTTTGCGGGTTGGTTATAGTTATTTGCGAGGAAATTGTGTGATGGTTTGCTTAGATTTTATTTAAATAAAATATTATTCGTTATTTGTAAAACTATGTTTAACCTTGGCCTAATGATGATGCCTAATGCGGAGGGCGCATGCCGAAAAAACATGGCCTGACGACCCTCCACAAATTGTTTGTTGATTCGTGGATTGACAGTTGATGATGAAACAGGACCACAACGGCGTTTGGAAGCTATCACAGTGAAGAACGGGTCCCAGGAGAGCCGCAGGAGTAAGCAGTGGGAGAATCGGACCACCGTAGCGTGTCAGGTGGTTTGCAAAAGACACTATCGGCACGCCCCTCCGGCACAGCGGCGCCGGTGACCGGAGGCACCGGACGGAGCTGTCCAGTCGCATGGAGGAGGCGGCGCCCTAGCGCACCGCCTGAGAAATTCTACCGCGGAAACAGCCGTAGTGGCGGCGCGACTGATCCCGCAGACGCACGGGTCCTCGGGACGGCGGGGCGGCGCCAGCGAGCGCCGTCGGTATCAATTAACGGCCGAGGGGGGGGGGGGGGCACTCTGCGCAACTCGCTCGACCAAGTTGGCCGAGCTGCGGTAGGCCGTGCGGGCCGGTTATCACCGGATGGGCTAGAACGCGCCAGCCGGGCTGGGCCACGCCCAACCAGGCCAGACCCAAACCTGAGTCGGGTCGACCCGGTGTGGGCCAACCTAGGGGGTGTTGGTTCGGGTCGGATGCGGCCCAGACCCCTTATTTTCGGACCTTCTTCAGTTAAATGTCCATAACATGAGTTGTGGACCTCTGATCGATGCATCGTCAGTTTCATAGGATTCCTCGGATCGAGATGGTCTTTTAGGAATAATACACTGAACGTTTCTGTGAAGTTTGGGTATGGCCAAGTTGGTTCGAACCCGAAACCAACCGGGCCCTCGTAGCGGGAACACTTATAACCTGAGCTCCGGACGTCCGATTGACATGCCTTCAACTATGTTGGATTCCTATTCTTAAAACGGTTCTTTTGGAATAATTCACCTAAGGTTTGGATGTGGTTGGAGTATAGATGTGTTGCATTGTACCTGAAACTCAACCGGGCCCCTGGAACAGAAATGCTAATAACTCACACACTGGGCGTCTGATTAACGGGCCGTCTGTTGAGTTTAGACCCCTATGACGAGGCAGTCATTTGTGATACATTACGTGAGACTTTGTGAAACATGGAAGTAACGACCAGTAGCTCATGGATCGGACCCTCTTGGAGATGAGTGTACGAAGTGCAAAGACCGAGTAGCTGTAGACCTGATGAATGCTTGACCGATTCGACTCGTAGTGGTTCAGTTAGCCTAGTGAACGGAGCGCCCAGTATTTGGTGGCAGACCCACAGCGGACGGAGGGCCTGGTAGTTGGCAGCCGACCCACGGTACTAAATAAGAGGAGTACCTCTGTAGGCTATTAGGGAGAGTGCCCGGTATTTGGCGGCAGAACCTCAGCGGACGAAGCGCCAGATATTTGGCAGCAGACCCACGGTAATCAACAGGAAGAGTACCTCAGCATTCTAATGTTAGTGAGTAGCGCCTCAGAGTCGTGACAGGACCACAGTACTCGACAGAGGAGGAGTTCTCTAGCAGTTTTGGTTTCGATAATGAAAATCTTGGTTTGAGCTGAGTCAATGACCATAGTGTTTACCTCATGATTGAGATGGGTTACTTGAAAACATAGGTATATGTATGGGAATATACCTAAATAAAGGTTATCTATTGAGATATTTCTTTGTGGTTTATCCTTGTTGGATTTAGTGAGACCTTGAGGGTATCGGGGTCCCTACTGAGTATTGTTATACCCACCCCTGCACGGGCTATGTCCGCACCTCGTTATGTTGGATGCAGACAATGGACAGCGCTGACTGAGGCAGAGTGTACGAGGACTGGACGGTACCCGGAGGTGGACACTCAGCGTGATGGCACACGCAGTAGACCGATAGATGTGGAGTGGTGAGGAGGATATCTATACCTACCCTTTAGGTAGGAACCAGAGGACGATCTAGGAGCTGCTTCACTATTCATCTGTTTATCTTTTTAGTTGTATTTTATTTCAATAGTAGTTGTACCTTTCCATTGGGCTTGTATTTCTAGCCCTTTTGTACTTTCAGCACACTTGTTACTACTTTATATAGTGTTTTCTTCTATTTGTACTCTAGTTGTGTGTATGTTTACATTTATAAAGTCAATGCCTTACCTGTTTTTATGGAGTTATGCCTTTGGTGTGAGTCTCCAGCCCCTGGCCTATGGAAGGCGGGCTTGGGGTAGTCAAAAAACGGGCCCAGGGGACAGGTCATGAAAAATTGGTATCAGAGGACATCAGTTCTACCGCAGAACTTCTGACTCAGATATTTTCTATCTGTGAAGTAATAGTGTTAAGAATACTGAGTGTGGTTTTTAGTTTATGGATTCCAATGTTGGTGCGGCGGCCGACGTATCCATATACCAGGACCCCGAGTACCTATTTCTGACCCAGTGCACGAAAACATTGATTGCGTGTGTGTTTCCAAAATTTTTCTTTAAGTCAGCTCAAACCAGGTCAGATCACCAGGTTTAAATCATTTGACCGTGTCACATATGTTCAAGATGCCTCCATGCATATAGTCAGTTGGAGTTCCGAGAGAGTACCCGTTGACGTCCCATGAAGCAAAGAGGCTTCGGGGAAGGTCCCTCTTGATATGTTGGCAACTTCGGGTGGTGTACCATCACCACCACCACCACCACTTGTTGGGCATCATATTCCACCATCCATACTAGTGGATGGTGCACACAGACAGAGCCTATTTCATGAGTTCCAGCAGAAGAGGGCTCTGAGGTTACGAGGCGAGACAGATTCCCAGGCAGTAGTGAACTAGCTGGAATAGATTTCCATAGTTCTACACCGAGTTTAGACACTAGTAGATCATATGGTGATCATACCTACTGGTGTTTCCCAGTGAGTGACCAAGAGGATGGTCAACATAGTGATGGTACTTCGGTATGTGGACCGATGCCTGAGATAGTACCTTTGGGTAGTGTGCCAGCTATATCACTACCTTTTGGTCAGTACTTTCAATCGGCAATACCGGTAGATGACACATGTAGATTCAGTGCCTTACACGTGTTTCAGTACCAGATACCCCTAAGGTTCCGAGGAAAGCCTCAGTCACAGGTGGCTGAGTACTAGCTTGAGGAGGTGTATGAGAGCATTTAGAGCTTATACAACAACGGAAGGACGACATGTTGGTAACTGAGTATCCATCGAGGTGTACTGATCATTACTGGTACTTGATGACTATGATTCGATTAGTGCTTTAAATCTCAGACCTCTGAGCGAGGTGTTTTTAAATGATATCTGAGCTAGCACATTTCCTCTATGTATTCCTACTTATGCTAGGGTGCTAGAGATAACCTTTTTGGTTGAGAATTCATTGGATGAGTGGATACAGCCAGTGAAGGATAGCAGTGGGAAAGCAGGAAACTGGCGCATGTCCCAGAGACTAGGATGTGTAAAATGTTTTAAGAAGAGAGTAGCTGGATGCAGTCATGGAGTGTGACCCAAGGGATCTTGGAATGATTCTAAGTACGGTCTGTGACTACTACTGGTTGCCATAAAAATAGACATTGATACGAATCATCCCTTCCTTCCACGAATCTTGTCCCAGACCTAGAGTTTCCGGTTAAGCCGTTTACTTGACCCTCACATCTGGAGATACCTTTGGGAGGAGACTCAATATACACACTTACGCCGATGGTGTGATCTGACCCTTGAGGCAAGAGTTTCGGTTGGATTCTCTTGGTGGCAGCATCGAGGCCTTATGACGTTAGTTTGGGTATGTACTGGGCAACCATAGTTCATACACAGATTGACTGTATTAGGCAAAAGGTTGTGATTTGTCTACAAAATTGGGATAGGGTTTTCCGTTGGTCAGAGAAAAGGGAAACCCTGGCAGTATAAGATAAACTCATTCATATGAGGGTGCAGCCGATCACTCTTGAGTCGGCAAACCTTACCCTCGTGGCAGCAGGAGTTTTGAATTTTCAGGTCCAAACGGGGAACAAAGGCCTCTAGAGTTGGAGGATGGCGACCACGTCTTTATACGGGTCTCACCTCGACAAGGTCTACAGAGATGTGGCCGAAGTGAAAAGTTATCACCGAGGTTCATTGGACCCTTCTAGGTCATCAACAGGGTAGGTGAGGTGGTTTACCGGATGGCATTTCCACCTCAGTTTCACCGGGTGCACGACATCATCCACAGATCTCAGTTTAGGAGATGTGTGAACGACCTATCTGTCATCATCGGCCACGGAGAGCTAAACATCGTTGATGGGGTGACATTCATGAGGCTCTAGTAGAGGCCAACCATCGACAGTAGCGGGTACTACGAGGATGGTCAATTCATCTTGTGCACTTTTGCTGGCAGTACGGGAACCTCCAGGAGAGCACATGGGAGTGGGAGGCTCAGATATGTGCTTGGTACCTCCTTTGGTTTCCATAGTTTGTGTTATAGATTTACAGGGACCTAAATCCCGGAGGTGGGAGTAATGCAAAGACCCTGAAATTTAATGGAATTTTTTTCTTATTTTCTTTGGAATTTTACAAGTCTTTAGCTTTTTACGACACTTGATTCCGAGGCCCGGTGTGCCTGAAATCAATTTTCTAAGTTTAGCTCGGGTACGTTCAGTAAACGAATGAGCGGGTTTTTATATCTTTGGAACCGGTACACGAAATTGAAATCTGAGGGCACCGATGAACTCACAGTGCCGGTAATTGTTTAAGGGGACCTTTACCGTAGTGGCGTTTTCTTGGAGGGAGAAGTTAATTTTTGGGGTTTATTTAAGAAGTAAATAATAATTGTTGGAAAAATTTTTATTTTATATCTAAGGAGGTTATTTCCTCTCATTGGTAGTTAAGGATGGGATCCACAGCCACCAAACTACCCAAGTGTGGATGTTAGAGAGGTAGGTCCCACATGAGCCCCAACCATTTAATTTCCTCTAAAATTCTTAAACCCCCTCATTAAATTGGAAACCCCCCATTAATTACCAATCTCTCCACCTCCATCTCTCCAATAATTCTTGAAAACCCAAAAATTTATGAGGATATTTCCTCTACATTTCCTTAATTAATTTCCAACACATTTAATTAATGAATTGATTTGAGTTTCTAATTTTAAATTTCTTGTGTTAATAAAATAATTGATGAGCCTATTATTTTATTTCGGCACACATTGGGTTGGGAAAAGATTGGAGAGATCTCTTGTGTGAAGAGGAAGAGCTCCCTCCCTCCATGAAGAACGGTTCTCCTTTCAACAGATATCCAACGAACGAAGCTCGATTTGGGATCGAGGGCCTTTTCGGAAGTGAAGAATGAAAATGATCATCGTCACCTTCATCTCCTCCCTAGTGTCGACGTCAACGATCCTACGCCCACCCTTTCACGATATCGTCAATGAACGGTGAACCTTATGGTAGGGGTTTAATTTGAGTATGCTTATATTTCCCTGATTCGTCCCTTCTAAAACAAAGAACGCAGATCAACTCATTATCAAGTTGATCCACGAATGTTTTCTTTGCGGGTTGGGTATAGTTATTTGCGGGGAAATTGTGGGATGGTTTTCTTCAATTTTATTTAAATAAAATTGTTTTTATTTCTTCATAAATACATGTTTATAATTTCCCTATTGATAACATCTAATGCGGAGGGCGTGGGACAAACAAACACGGCCCGACGAACCTCCGCAGATTGTTTTTTGATGCGCGGATTGACGAGCGACGATGAAACGGGACCACAACGGCGTTTGGAAGTCATCGCAGTGAAGAACGGGTCCCGGGAGAGCCGCAGCCGCAAGCGGTGGGAGAATCGGCCACCGAAGCATGTTCGGTGGTCCACCGAAGAAACTACCAGCATGCCACGATGGAGACCGGAGGTAGCGGTCGAAGCCGTTCGGCCGTATGGAAGCGGCGGCTCCCCAGCGCACCGCCGGAGAATTTCCTCTGTGGAAACAGCCGCGGCGGCAGCGCGACGGATCCAGCGGCCGCACGGGATCCCAGGATGGCGGTGTGGCACCAGCCGGTGTCACCATTATCAATTAACGGCGGGGGGGGGGGGGGGGGGGTTCTCAGTGCAACTCGCTCGGCAATGCTGGCCGAGCCGCGGCCGGCCATGCGGGCCGTGCCGCACCTGTCGGGCAGGACCGCACCGGCCGGGCCGGACCGGGCCACACCTGCCAGGCCCGGCCGGGCCGGCCCAGCCAGAACACGCCCAACCAGGCCGGACTCGGACCCGAGTCGGGTTGACCTGGTTTGGCCCGACCCAATGGGTGTTGGGCTGGGTCCGACCGGGCCCAGACCCCCTATTTTCGGACTTTCTTCAAGTAAACGCCCATAACATGAGTTGTGGACCTCCGATCAACGCACCGTCAGTAGCGTAGGATTACTCAGATCAAGAAGATCGTTTCGGTATATTACAATCAAGTATTAGGTGAAGTTTGTGTATGGAGGGGTTGGTTCTAACCTGAAACAAACCGGGCCCTCAGAGCGGAAATTCTTATAACTTCTGCTCCGGATGTTCGATTGACGTGTCGTCGACTATGATGGATTCCTCTTGATGAGATAGTTCTTTTGGTATAATTCAAATGAGGATTGGATGTGGTTGGAGTATGGATAGGTTGGATTGTACCCATAATTCAACTGGGCCCCTGGTACGGAAATGCTAAAAACTCACAGACCAGGCATCCGATTGATGTGCTGTCTGTTGAGTTGAGACCCTTATGACAAGGATGTCCTTCATGGTACTTATACGTGAGACTTAGTGACACTTGGATGAAACGACCAGTATCTCATGTCGAAGACCCTCCTAGAGACAAGTGTACGGAGTGTGGAGACTGAGTAGTTGTAGACTTGACGACTGCTTGACCGATTCCACTCGTTGTGATTCGGTTAGCCCAGTGGACGGAGCGCTCAGTATTTGGTGGTAGACCCATGGAGGACAGAGCTCCTGGTAGTTCGAAGCAGACCCGCGGTACTCGACAGGCAGGGTACCTCTATAGGATATTAGGGAGAGCGCCCAGTAATTGGCGGCAGACCCTCAGCGGACGGAGCGCCCGGTATTTGGTAGCAGACCCACGGTATTCGATAGGAGTAATACCTCAGCAGTATAAGGTTTGTGAGTAGCCCCTTGGAGTCGTGACAGGATCACTGTACTCGATAGTGGAGGAGTTCTCCAGAAGTTTTGGTTTCAATAATGAAAATCCTGGATTGAGCTGAGTCAATGGCCTTAGTGTTTAAATCATGATTGAGACATGTTACTTGATAACTTAGGTATATGTATGGGCATATACCTAAGTATAGGTTATCTATTGAGATATTTATTTGTGGTTTATCCTTGTTGGATTTAGTGTGATCTTGATAGTATTAAGGTCCCTACTGAGTATCATTATACTCACCCATACACGGGTTATGCCCGCAGCTCATTGTGTTGGATGCAGACGACAGACAATGCTGACTGAGGCATAGTGTACGAGGACTGGACTGTACCCGAAGGTGGACACTCGGCATGACAGAACACGGAGTAGAACAATAGACGCGAAGTGCTGAGGAGGATATCTGTACCTACCCTTCAGTTCGGAACTGCAGGACAATCCAGGAGCTGCTTCACCATTCAGCAGTTTGTCATTTCAGTTGTATTTTCTTTCAGAAGTAGTTGTACCTTTCCATTAGGCTTGTATTTATGACCCCTTTGTACTTTCATCACACTTGTTATTGCTTTAATTAGTGTTTTCTTCTTCTTGTACTCTGGTTGTGTGTGTGTTTATGTTTATAAATGCAATGCCTTCCCGGTTTTTAGGGAGTTACGCCTTTGGTGACTGATGACCAAAAACAACTAAACAGATCAACATATGCCCTATTAAAAAAAGACATAAAAAATAGCTCCATTAGAAACCCTTATGATTTTTTCAAATCACACACTTTAATGGAAAAAAGTAAAACCATTGAGAGACTATATAAAGGACGGAAACAATTTACAAGAGACTCTTACCAAGGAATATTTTATTTTAAAACTAGTAGAACAGAGGCCAAATCCCAAGAGGAGGATGGGTGGGTGGCATTCATGGGAGCTCCTCCCTGGGCGTGGCTTGGTACAATGTGTGGGAGGGTTAGAAATAAGGGTGAGTGATTTTTATTTTATTTTTATTAGTGGAATTCATGGAAAAATAAATATTTTTCACACATCAAAACTTTCATGGTTTTCCAAACCATACTGAAGTCATACAATCCACATTAACTAGTCAAAAAGGCCTCATAAAATTTCTCCTAGGTCCCCATATAGACTATATAGCCACGTACTTACCATTATAAATAGTAAATTAAACTTAAAAGACCTGAAAGCATGGTTGATTCCCACTTATGCCAAACTGTGCACAACCTTTTCTCCCTATAAAATTTTCCCAAAAATTTATATTTATGTCCTGTGACATTGTAAAATTTTAATTATCAGAAATAAAATTATAATTATATTTAAAAATGTTATCAGTGAAAGGTAGGTGTCACAATTCTCCATACCATTTGGATTTCTGGAACCATAAATCCCCTAGTAATAGTAAAGGTATATAAAAAAGAGAAACACTCGTCACTCCATTGAAAGAAGTGGAAAGGTCTAGGGAAGACTCAAGAGATCCTCTTATTATAAAAAACTCAAACACAATCCATTCAACAGTGAATAAATCGAATTTACCAATCAATAATAAAACCTTAAACTGGGATTGACCATAAGCATCCTATAAGAATCACTAAGTGAAGGGATACAAAACAGAGGACTCCCCACAATTAAGAATATATATAAATGGTGAATAATAAAATTAACACTCCTACAATTGGAGAACCACGATGAAAAATATAAATTTAAAAAACCACAAGAGATTATGATATCCCAATAATTCCAAACATCCATAAATATTTATTCTCTAAAAAGGAAGCACTATCCAAGAAACACCAAAAGGACATCAAAACAAGGGAACATATAAGAACATATAACCAATTATCTAAAATAAACCACCAAAAAAGTTCAAGAGTCCAAGGTATAAAAAATATCCAATATCAAAACCCCCAAAGAATTCATTGGTGAAACATGTGCCTCAAACAAATAACTAGCCTGGGATATAATCATAGATATCTAAACCAAGAAAAAATGGTGTTGACGAGGACTCATACCCAAGCTACCATCTCATGGTGAATCCCAACAAAACACATCTAATATATCCTAAAGTGTAACATAAAATTGTGTTACAACAATCCTTGATACTCAAATATCTTGATCCACATCATCCCATGTGAAAACAACAAATAGAAACTCATTCACGAACCTTTTCACAGTGACAAAAATAATAATAGTTTCCACAAGAGGCACAAGGAGTTGGAGGCATGAAACAAAACCAAAAACACCACCACTAAATGAATCCTTAAGGTAAAAAAACATTTATCCATGATCCAAAACCAACCACTAAGTTTTAACAACGAAAAACTCTTGCTCAACGATATAAGGCCCAAAAATCATTGAGCATGAAACCTAAAAAAATAGTCACCCTATGATGAAACCTGCCCAAAAAGATAATTAGGATCTATCCTCAATAATTAAAGATAGGTTAATATCCAAGGCTAACCTATCCTAGTCCCCTATGGAAAATAGGTTGCAAACACATGATCAAACCACGTAAAAAGGGAAAAAACTATCTACTCTAATTGGAGCATAAGAATGATCCAAAACTAAAAGGAGAACTCCACATAAATATTTACAATCAAACTTTATCAATAAATTTCTAGGATGAATTATTATATAAAACAAAACATATACACAACTCGGTCTTATTTCAAAAATCAAATTAAATTGACCCCACATGCATGAAGGGACATAATCCAACGATACAAGCAGGAAAAAAAACAAACATACCAAAAATAAAGTCTTTTGAAACCACTATATTTTGAAAGATATAAAATATATTTTTCCCAAATAAATAAGGTTTTAAAATATCCCATTTACCTAAGAAAATTCCCAAACAATTTTACCCAGTTTCGAAAACTACCAATTCTTTTATAATTCAAGGAAACCACCAAAGCTCATCGAATCCCATTCATTAAAAATAGTAAAAAAATCCACTTTATTTATATTTAATGGAAAAAGTCAATTTTCATAGTCATTATATGAGTTCCAAATTCCATTATAATTATGCATCTAATAGGTACAATTTTTTTTTAAAAAATCATCTCATTTAGAAAAAAAATTCCCTAACATTATTAGAAAACACTTTCATTTTAGAATACAAACCCAAAGGATTAATCCCCAATAAAATATTATTCCCTGAAATTTAAATACATTTTATCACCAATCCCATAATATTTATTTCTAATCAAAAAAAATTTCCATAAAATACCTATTTCTCACAAAAACCCAATTTTATAGAAAATTTACAACAAAATGGAGGTAAATCACTAATCGATCAGTACCAAATACTCTTCTTCAACAAATAATATGTCCCACCTTGACTCTTCCCCCACTATTAGGGAACTCCCAAGTGTGGTCTAAATAGGAAACCAAAATGATATGTGGAACCATGATGGACTCAGCCTCCTGACTTGATAGACTATAAGAATGTGACAAAAAACTCCCAAGATATTTCATGATCATGTTTTTTTATCATTGCCAGGGTTTATCTATCCATGAAACCTATGATCATTCCATATATACATATTATATTTCAATCCAAAAATAAAAATCAATCCCCAATGAAACCCACAATATTTTACTTAGGATCAACAAATAATCAATGGTAAATCTAGAGAAATCTCGAACCCGTTATTTAAATCCCACTTCCCATGTAAAATAGAGGATTAGGGAATATATTAGATACATATACTAAACCTTCACCTACCTCTCGAGATCAAATGAAAAATTATAACTTGATCATACCACTAAACCACAAATAAAACAACTGAATTCAAATGTCTAGGGTCCTATTGAGAAGAAGAACCTATGTTGTGATATTATTTGTAACATACTTATCTGGGCCATAAATCAACGGATGGTTGGACCATCCAACTATTGGGTCAATGGGAATTAATGATCCTTATGTGATGGAAACTAGTTTTAAGGGATCACAAGAACACACATAATAATATTTTTCCCCAGTAACTATTGTAAAATTCACGATTGAAAATTAATAATAATCTTAAATTACTTTTCTATATATTGGAAATATCTTCCAATTGGAATAAGTAGAAAAAAAGATGTTTAAATTGTAATGGGAAGTAAATTGAAAATCAATCTACTTTACCCAACTCTCCCTCCCCGAGAAATCCTCTTATTTTACCCTTCCGAAAACCTGTTGATATAGTTACCCTATAAGAATAGAAATCAATAATGTTTTTAGTGGTTGATATAATAAATGTAGAACAATAAAAAAATTTAAATAACGAAATCAACCAACTCTTGAGAGAGTTGATAGGTAATGAACCAAGAACCTACAGTTGAGATAAATGAGTAATGATAAAAAAATCAAATTGTAGTCCACCACAAGCTGAAAAAATATAGAAATTTTTTAGTAAAGTATATTATAAAAAGGTAGTCTTAACAAAATGTATATAGTATGTTTTCACATGATTTAAAAATCCATACAACTAAGCATGCCAAATACCCATTTTCACACAATTGTAACATTTTAAAATTAAAAGAAAGACGATTAATAATTAAAAAAATCTTAATCAATGATAGTGGCCAACAAAAATGAGAAACAAACATAGTCAACATTTTTCCATTTAAATTATTTCATGAAAGTAATTTTTTATAAACCATTATAATGAATTCCATTACGTAAAAACTCTTTTAAAAAGAAAAAATATCCATTTTAAAGCCTACCTTCAAACCTTCTAAAAATATCTTGTTTTATCTAAATGAACATATATTCCATGTGAAAAATTTTTCATTGCTACACACTAAGAAATAAAGGAAACCCAATCTAAAAATATATTCCATATATGGGGCCAATGGTAAAATGAACTATGTGTAGTACAATAAAATTATAAAATAAAACCCCCTAAATTATCATAAGTAAGACCTAGTTTCATGGGCATCACCACTAGGATTTAGTAATAAAAGACTTGAACTGAAGATAAGGAACCTAGTATGGAATTACTAAAAATGTCTATGTCCCATGAAGTATTGAATAACTGAATGGTAAATAAATTTCCATTAAATTTTGTCTTTTATGGTAATAAAAAAGCTATCTAGAATTATGACATATTGTTCTATCTAGCACAACCATCTTAGAGTAGCCAGGAAACCCACCCTAGTCAACCGAATGTCTATATTTGGGTATAACCTCAAATAATTCATCTTAAAAATCCTTAATATTCCCATGAAAGTTAAAAGAGCTCAGATATAAATATTAAATTACTTTTTAACACCCCATGAAATTTATGAAATATTTAATTTCAACTATAATTAATTATTCGATAGATTACATTAATCACAACACATGGTTTTAATGAATGTTATTATAATACACAATTATAAAATAAATGTTAAATTGATGGATACAAATATAGCTAAATAAATTAAATAAATAATATGGTTTATACTTGTATAAAATAAGTTCATTGACTATAAATTTATTATAAATGAAAAAAAATTCGTTTTATAGTAAAATAAATGTTTCTTTTTGAAAAAAATTGTTTATATGCTCAATATGTTCTTATAATAATCAATAAAATTGATCAATAATTTTTAAAGGTTTAAGATAAAAGTATATATTATATATTAAATTAAATATTTTTTTAATTCATATAAATGTATTTTCTACTCACATGATAATAATATATCAAAGATTATTATTAAAAACTATATTTTAATAAATATCAGTTTCATTATGTTTTGTACACTTATTTTAAAATTACTTTTTTTGACTTTTAAAAAATATATTTGAAAAAATGAACTTATTTTTCAAAATTATAGAGTAAAATTATAGTATTTTAAATATTGGATAATTTTTCATTGAAATGTTAATTTTACGATGAATAGTAAAAATGTAGATTCTTATTGAAACCCACCTTTTCATTTAAACAATTTATAATGATAAATTATAATTTAAAATGGTTTTAAAATAAAATTTAGTTTAATTATATTATATTATTTATAATTAAACATAGATTATTAGAATAAAATTTATGATTAATTATGATATAAAAAACTCATACTTATGAAAACATAGTCTTTGGAAAACTGTTTTTCAACCTATCTATTGGGTAAATATTCAATTAAATTATGTCACTTATATGAATTGAATTTTTTAAAATTGATTGTATATTTTTAATAATTATAATTTAAATTAGGTAATATGTATATCTGAATTTTTGGCCATAATGAAGGGAAAAAAATATTAAAAATTAATTATCATGTTTAAGGTTAAAACAGTTTTACCTAGGGGTTAAAGTAAAATGATTTGGGTTAAAATGACCCAAACAATTGTATGCATTTTTTATAATGGAAATTTTTATACCTTATCTATTATATGGTTCCCAAAAGGCCCATTTTGGAGATATTTTGTGTGTGTAAAACATGAGTATATTCTATTGTAACGCCCCGACCCCAGCTACCCAGAGTCGGTGCATTACTTCGTAACATTGACATGATCACAAAAGATCAAGTCTCGAAAGACTGATTAGTTTAGTATCCTTGGAAACACTAGATACATTCATAAATGTTACATTACATCATAAAGTGAAAAACTAATAACAAAGTCTTTATAGTCCACACTCATATCCTCTTCTGACTATCCCTGCAGGTCATTTATAAAATACTTCTTCACATCCTGGAAAATATTAAAACATTGAAAGGGGTGAGCTCAGATGCTCAGTAAGGATACCAATATTGCGGAAGCTTTCATAAATAAACATAAACATTTAAGGCAATGTATAACTAAAACAATATCCTTTTAAACTTGAACATCAGCATAATATGGAAAAAGTAAAATGAGATCATTCCATTTACTTCTTCACATGGATATTCTACTGGTCGAATAATCACATGCAATATGAATAACCAATTTCATATTGATGGAATGCATAATTCCAGACTATCATAACCACATAGTCAAGGCCTCGTGCCAAGACCACAAATAAGATTTTGTCAAGGCCTCGTGCCAAGACACTAGTTTGTCTCATGAGACATACTGATGCATCGAGGAGGTATAGCGGGCTCCACCCGTCACTTATTAAGTCCAATGCATTCCTCATATGAATATGTTTAAACATATCATAAACCATAACATAATTGTATCTCATAAAACATGAAAAAAGGAAACATAACATTTCCACATTTCAATCATAAGATATCAATACAACACATTGATATAATAAAAACTCTTTCCAAACCATTTTCAATACCAAAATAAAAGAATGTTAAATCTTTGTATTTATTTTTCATTAAAAAAATGATGGCTTGTAGAGGAAGCCAAAACTCAAATAATGGTCACGGCGGCGGAGAAGTCATTGTCGCCGCATAAGTATGGAAAGAAGAACATTCCCTTTTTTTCGTTTAGTAAAACTCTTCGTATAAAAAGATTCCTTTTGAATAAACGTAAGAGTTAAAGGGATTTATACACCGTATAAAAGAAAGTTGTGTATAAAACCAAATATGCCTCAATGAAAGGGGATTGAGACAAAGTCCTTAAAAAGATCATTTTTTTAAATAAAGTACATCTATAATGTGTATTCACTATAAGTACACATAAATAAAGTACAAATACAAGATAGGACATAATAATATCATGACATAATTTGAAAGTAGGAGATTAACCCAAAGAATGGATGTTGGGTTAAGAAATTCCCTTACCTTGCGTCTTGTCCTGACGCGGCTGTTCATTAACCTCCATGAATAATAAACTAGAGTTAATTTCTATTTACTTAAGAACCTTTTTCATGTTCATTATTCCTTTTATATCCCTTATTACCATGTTATGAACATTTTGTAATTATTAATGTTTATAACGGTCATTTTGTCGATCTTAGGTACTTGAGTAAAAAATAAAATTCTTATAATTACAAGTTGTTCATGTGGTGATATATCCATTATATCCAGAATTATATTCATGCTATATATATCATATATCTCATATATATCCAGTATATACATGCATTTATAATATTCCATAATGTTTAGAGGTAAGAAATGAAATGCACCATTCATGGAGACGGTAAGCCGTACGTATGCAAGAATGCTACTTTCATTTATATTTCGTATTTAATGAAATAAAATCATAATTATATAAAGGTATCATATAATTCCAGTATAAAATAGTGTATAATAACATTTACTCCATCCTTTATACATCCCACATATGGTATTAACGATTCAAATCACTTTGAGGGGGCGGTAGTCTGCACTTCCTAAAATGAAAATATCGCGTTTACCCATAATGGAAACCATAAAGGTATGCCATAAATGAAAAATAAAAAATCATAAAGAAAAAAAAACATAATATATATCATATATAAAAATATTTTCATCATAATGGCCACCATTAGAGGTGTTATATGAGTGTTGAACAATCATCGTTTCGTGAGGCAAAAATTCGCCATCCACAGAAACCGTATGTTCTTTAACCATTAGATGTAGGTTTGTGTAAGTGTAAACCAAATCATTATCATAACAACATCCTAGTATATTATAGATACTGGAGTTGTTACAAAATAAAGGAATAAAAATAGTTTAAGTGGTTGGAGAAGTTAATTAAAACAAAACAACATTAGAGAAGACATTACCTAAAAATCGGGTTACTCTTTTTGATTTGAGACAAAGGCTTCCTTGGGAAGAATTCTGCCCAAAGTGAGGCTTCTAGGAGTAAGTGCGGGATGTGGGGAGAGTATTTGGGCAGATGTTGGCCGAGCCAAATGGCTTGAAGGTGTGAATAAGGTGGGAGTGGTGGGGGCCTTTTATAAGTGGAGGGGAGGGGCACTTTTGGAAAGTAATGAAATGTTATTCTATTATACAATGCTTTTCGGATTCTAAAGGTCCCACACATGTATAATTCGAGTATAAGGTGATAAGGGTTCGAAATATCCTAATCCAATAGGCTTTGGACAAGTTTAATCCTTGGATTTTACATTATCTTCTCATTTTATTTAAATCGTTAAATAATGAGGTCATCGCTGCATCATCATGATGTCATAAATAATTTAATTTATTTAATGTCTAAAAATTATAAAAAAATACTATAATGTAGGAAATCTTTTTTGATTTCCAATTACTATTTATAGTCAAAAATATGACTTGTATAACCCCATGTAAACATTGTTTTAGTAAAACATTTCATGTTTGTGTCATTTTTTACTTTAACATTAAATAAAAGGTATTTATGTAATTTTCCAACTAAAGTGGATCCATGGGGTCCCCAAGTTGACCCATAGATTTTCTTGGTCGGACATGACAAATATAATGAGGTTAGGACATGTGTCAAGCTCATCTCATATTATTAAAACATTATTTTTATCTTAAACTACACTAATTACCTCTAATCGCGATTATGAACTTAAAAGATACTATTCACCAAAAATCATTTTAATCTCATTGAACCACATTTTACTTCTTAATGACAACCATGAATGTCGGATTTTTGAAATTAAAAACACAGAAGTGGTAAAATTTCATTTAAACAAAAAATTAGTTTTTATAAGTACCACTTCGTGGTTTCACTATTCATCAAAAATTGAAGTTTTTCAGAACAATGCCAAAATTTCACCCTAAGCTATAATTGATATTCCGAATTCAGAAATGATGCCTATTTTACAAAATTACAAAAATATAAGTTACATTAATTAATTTTATAATTAATTCCCATTTTCACAACAAATAGCATGTTTTTATGAAATAATTTATGTCAAAAGATTGACAATTGTTTATGTCCAATTTCAAAGTGAAATTAATTCTAATGACCAACATTGGATAAAATGGTAAAAATGTTTCTAATTATACTCTAAAACAACTCAATAGTATAATTTATCACTATAAGTTATTTTGATTAAAAAAGTTGTTTTTAAGTATTTTTCACTATTCATAAAAAATGGAAGTTCTCAGAAAATTACAAAAAATTTAACTTAGGATAATTTCGATATTATGAATACAAAAATGAAGTCCATTATGAAATAAAAAATTTCTATAATTTTAAAAAGTGGGTATTAATATTCATAACAGCTACTTGATTAGTTGCTGTGTGTTAGAACCTGAAGTTTCATACAATGCAAGCTATTGCATTATTGAATGAGAAGTGTATCGTGGAAGCTTGGGGTGTTACATTCTCTCCTACTTCAATAAATTGCGTCCTCGCAATTTGAAATTTTTCTTGGAAAATAAAAGGTTGAAAATAGAAAATACCTTTGTAAAAAACCCACATCGGAAATAAGGTTAATAAAAAATATAACTTTAAAAAAAAAGAAATATAAGTACAAAGGTCACCCGAGATAGCCCATACTAGGATTCTATGAAAATATGGATATGGAAAAAAACAAACCATCAAGGTCTGATGGAGAGTTGTAGAAAACTGGATTAGGAGAAAGTTAACAATAAGAAAATCAAAAACTTGTGATTGGTTAAACGGTCATTGAATCCCCAGTTGGAAATGTTATCCAGCAACATTTTTGTTTTAAGTTTCCTTTTATAATGTTAAAGAATATATTTAGGAGATTTACTCAGAACGTAAGGGAATATACATACTTTTCATGTAGACTTTCATTCTTTAATAAATTTTTACCAAAAACCCATCTTTCACTCTAAAAGGTAATAGAACTCAAAAATATTCTATTTATCCTAATTGTATAAGGTTCCAAATATTAACACATACCATTTAGATTATAAAAACTATTTTTTAATAATCAGGGACTTCACGTAGTCCAGTGGTAGGCGATTAATCCCAATCGCACTATGGTTGTGGGTTCGATTCCCAAAGCTTTGTCCGACGCGATGGGTTGTCACTCGGTCTGCGTGTTGTCCTTTTTATAAATATCCAAAAATAACCTTAACAATAGTATCCAATGTAAAATATAATCCATTCCAACCTTTATAATTATCCAAAATACTTCTTTTCAACTCACAGTCCATATTTTATGAGGATGGTAAACATAATGAAGCTCCCTTTTTCTGCGTAACAACATGTGAACACCTTCATCATGTATTCTTTTAAAACACTGCAACATACTGAATTACCATAAATCCATATTGATTACATTCATGATCCCTTATTACTTATAGAAAACTAGATATACCCCTTCTATCCAAAAATGTATACAAATCATTAATCAGTTTCAAGGATGTTAAGAATATCCAACATAATTTATCTGAATCAATCATGTCTTATTCCAAAAACACTATCTCGGTATCAGAACCATATTATGGTTTATCTTTCTCTCAACCATATATTTTCCAAAAATTTAACCTACTATGGAGTCAATTTTCTTGGTTCCACACAATCTCAAGTCCTAGATGAAATATTACTGCAGTACAATCCATATATACTCCATAATTATTATAACCAGTACATCATTGATACAACACTCAAATTACAAAATTATTTAATAACAACATAAGAACTCTAATCATTCCTCCTCATCTGTGGTAGTATCATAACTTTATTATTATCCAATAACATCATTTGGGGCATACTCTGATGATTTGAACATTGGTTTGCGTAGTGTCCCCACTCCTTGCAGATGAAGCATTGTACATTTGAAACCTTTTTCTTACCCTTGCAGTCACGCACTTGGTGTCATTTTTCTCCACACTTATAACAAACTCCCATTCTCTTCAGGCAAATTACAAGGTGTTTCTTCCCACAGTTATCACATATTGGAAAATTCTTCTTTTCCCTCGTCCCTTTATCCATCATTCTCTCTTCCATCCTTTTCTTCTCTTTCATCCCTTCAAATCCATAAGACTCGGAGAATTATCTACTTATCTTATTAACACATGATATTATTTCTTCATATGTTGATAACACATGGGAGAATATTTCCCTTCTAAATTTTGGCATAATACCATGAAAGATATGATCCTTCTTACTCTTTGGATCATATGTGTTGATGGAGTTCACATTCCTTCTACTGGGTGCCATTTCTATACAATGCCATAAACTAGGTTAGTTTATGTATCAAAATACATAATAACAAACTTGAAAACACTTATAATAAATTGAACTATTTATGGATATATTCCATAATCATAAAAAATGTTTTCTTTTAGGAAGTATATACTCATAAACCTTCATAGTGGTTTGTAAAGAAAATGTGAATTATCCTAAGCATATCCCCCAGGAGTGTCGTAACCAAGAGTGCAGCAAGGCCCGTTGTCGTGCACCAGTTCCCGTTCGAGTCTAGCTCAAAGCGGTGTTTTCGGGTTTTACCCCTAGGTACATCTGTGCCAGAGCCGCCTCTACCTGCTCGTATCCAGGCAGGGATGTATTGCTCAGAAAACTCACAAAATTTCTATAATACCAAAATTCTAGGAAGTTCTTCTATACTAATCCTTAAAGTCTATCTTCGGGCTATTTGCTCTAATCAGAGTTTATCTAAATCTAGCTTCCAAGGTTAGTACTAAACTTCCTCTGATACCAACTGTAACGCCCCGACCCTAGCTACCCGGAGTCGGTGCATTACTTCGTAACATTGTCATGATCACAAAAGATCAAGTCTCGAAAGACCGATTAGTTTAGTAGCCTTGGAAACACTAGATGAATTCATAAATGTTACATTACATCATAAAGTGAAAAACTAATAACAATGTCTTCATAGTCCACACTCATATCCTTTTCTGACTATCCCTGCAGGTCATTCATAAAAAACTTCTTCACATCCTGGAAAATATTAAAACATTGAAAGGGGTGATCTCAGATGCTCAGTAAGGATAACAATATTGCGGAAGCTTTCATAAATAAGCATAAACATTTAAGGAAATGTATAACTAAAAAAAGCCTTTTAAACTTGAACATCAACATAATATGGATAAATTAAAATGAGATCATGCCATTTACTTCTTCACATAGATATTCTACTGGCCGAATAATCACATGAAATATCAATAACCACTTTCATATTGATGGAATTCATAATTCCAGACTATCATAACCACGTAGTCAAGGCCTCGTTCCAAGACCACAAATAAGATTTTGTCAAGGCCTCGTGCCAAGACACTAGTTTTTCTCATGAGACCTACCGATGCATGTAGGATCTATAGCGGGCTCCACCCATCACTTATTAAGTCCAATGCATTCCTCATATGAATAGGTTTAAACATATCATAAACCATAACATAATCGTATCACATAAAACATGCATAAAGGAAACATAACATTTACACATTTCAATCATAAGATATCAATACAACACAATGATATAATAAAAACGCTTTCCAAACCATTTTCAATACCAAAATAAAAGAACGTTATAACTTTGTATTTATTTTTCATTAAAAAAATGATGGCTTGTAGAGGAAGCCGAAACTCAAATAATGGTCACGGTGGCGGAGAAGTCGTTTTCGCCACATAAGTACGGAAAGAAAAACATTCCCTTTTTTCGTTTAGTAAAACTCTTCGTATAAAAAGATTCCTTTTGAATAAATGTAAGATTCAAAGGGGTTTATACACCGTATAAAAGAAAGTTGTGTATAAAACATAATATGCCTCAATGAAAGGGGATTGAGACAAAGTCCTTAAAAAGATCATTTTTTTAAATAAAGTACATCTATTATGTGTATTCACTATAATTACACATAAATAAAGTACAAATACAAGATAAGACATAATAATATCATGACATAATTTGAACGTAGGAGATTAACCCAAAGAATGGATGTTGGGTTAAGAAATTCCCTTACCTTGCGTCTTGTCCTGACTCGACCGTTCTTTAACCTCCTGAATAATAAAGTAGAGTTAATTTCTATTTACTTAATAACGTTTTTCATGTTCATTATTCCTTTTATATCCCTTATTACCATGTTATGAACATTATGTAATTATTAAAGTTTATAATGGTCATTTTGTCGATCTTAGTTACTTGAGTCAAAAATAAAATTCTTATAATTACAAGTTGTTCATATGGTGATATATCCATTATATCCAGAATTATATTCATGATATAGATATCATATATCTCATATATATCCAGTATATACATGCATTTATAATATTCCATAACGTTTAGAGATAAGAAATGAAATTCACCATTCATGGAGACGGTAAGTCGTACGTACGCATGAACGCTACTTTCCTTTCTATTTCATATTTAATGAAATGAAATCATAATTATATAAAGGTATAATATAATTCCAGTATAATATAGTGTATAATAACATTTACTCCATCCTTTATACATCCCACAAATGGTATTAACGATTCAAATCACTTTGAGGGGGCGGTAGTCCGCACTTCCTAAAATGAAAATATCTCCTTTACCCATAATGGAAACCATAAAGGTATGCCATAAATGAAAAATAAAAAATCATAAGGAAAACAAAAACATAATATATATCATATATAAAAATAGTGTCATCATAATGGCCACCATTAGAGGTGTTATATGAGTGTTGAACAATCATCGTTTCGTGAGGCAAAAATTCGCCATCCACAGAAACAGTATATTCTTTAACCATTAGATGTAGGTGTGTGTAAGTGTAAACCAAATACTTATCCTAAAATCATCCTAGTATATTTTAGATACTGGTTTTGTTACAAAAGAAAGGAATAAAAAGAGTTTAAGGGGTTGGAGAAGCCAAATAAAAGAAAACAACATTAGAGAAGACATTACCTAAAAATCGGGTAACACTTTTTGATTTGAGACAAAGGCTTCCTTGGGAAGAATTATGCCCAAAGTGAGGCTTCTAAGAGTATGAGAGGGATTTTGGGAGAGTATTTGGGCAGAGTTTGGCCGATCCAAATGGCATGAAGGTGTGAATAAGGTGGGAGTGGTGGGGGCCTTTTATAAGTGGAGGGGAGGGGCACTTTTGGAAAGTAATGAAATGTTATTCTATTATACAATGCTTTTCGGATTATAAAGGTCCCACACATGTATAATTCGAGTATATGGTGATAAGGGTTCCAAATATCCTCATACAATAGGCTTTGGACAAGATTAAGCCTTGGATTTTATATTATCTTCTCATTTTATTTAAATCGTTAAATAATGAGGTCATCGCTGCATCATCATGATGTCATAAATAATTTAATTTATTTATTGTCTAAAAATTATAAAACAAATACTATAATGTAGGAAATCTTTTTATCTTTCCATTTAATATTTATAGTCAAAAATATGACTTGTATAACCCTAGGTAACAATTGTTTTAGTAAAACATTTCATGTTTGTGTAATTTTTTACTTTAACATTAAATAAAAGGTATTTATGTCATTTTCCAACTAAAGTGGCTACATGTGGTCCCCATGTTGACCCATGGATTTTCTTGGTCGGCCATGACACATCCAATGAGGTTAGGACATGTGTCAAGCTCATCTCATATTATTAAAACATTATTTTTACCTTAAACTACACTAATTACCTCTAATCGCGATTAAGAACATAAAAGTTACTATTCACCAAAAATTATTTTAATCTCATTGAACCACATTTTACTTCTTAATGACAACCATTTATGTAGGATTTTTGAAATTCAAAACACAGAAGTGGTAAAATTTCATTTAAACGAAAAATCAGTTTTTATAAGTACCACATAGTGGTTTCACTATTCATCAAAAATTGAAGTTTTTCTGAACAATGTCAAAATTTCACCCTAAGCTATAATTGATATTCCGAATTCAAAAATGATGCCTATTTTAAAAAATTCCAAACATATAAGTTACATTAATTAATTTTATAATTAATTCCCGTTGTCACAACAAATAGCATGTTTTTAAGAAACAATTTATATCAAAAGATTGAAAATTGTTTATGTCCAATTTCAAAGTGAAATTAATTCTAATGACCACCATTGGATAAAATGGTAAAAATATATTCTAATTATACTCTAAAACAACTCAATAGTATAATTTATCACTATAAATTATTTTTATTAAAAAAGTTTTTTTAGGAATTTTTCACTATTCATAAAAAATGGAAGTTCCCAGAAAATTACAAAAAATTTAACTTAGGATAATTTCGATATTACAAATACAAAAATGAAGTCCATTTTGAAATATAAAATTTCCATAATTTTAAAAAGTGGGTATTACTATTCATAACGGCTACTTTGATTAGTCGCGGTGTGCTAGAACTCGAAGTTTTGTACAATGCAAGCTATTGCATTATTGAATGAGAAGTGTATCGTGGAAGCTCGGGGTGTTACATCTATTCTTTTCAAAAACAAATCAAGCATGTCAAATCTCCCACTTGTAATAGGACACCACATCTCCTCTCCTTATCACACTTCAAAATCCTTTTGGTTCAAAAAATATTTTCCCAAATCAATTAACACATCCAATAAGAATTTTTTTTATTATACCCTTCTAAAAATTCATTTTATAGTAAACATAAATAGGTTCTCCGAAGAAGGGTTATAGTACATAACAATGCAGTTTAGATTTATTTATCCTTCTATCTCATTAAAATATTATTATAAATTATGAAATAATAAATTATTTATATATAATATACTGAAATTTTTTATTTTAATTTCATATATTACGTCAATATCCTTTTCTATAAAATGTGAAATAAAACAGTTGATCATGTGTACAAAAAAATACAGCCTCATGAAATGATGTAATGTGTTTTCCATAACCACCTATAATGTATATATATAATGATGGATTTAAATTATATATATACTAATTAAATTATTATACTAATTTAATTATAATATCATATCTACCTTATTACTTTCCAATCCATTGAAAATGATATTGTCTCTCTGGTGTATGTATGGATTACCGCATTCACAAAGCGAAGTGATAAATCATTCATTTTATTTTCACATGGATGGTATTAAAGATATATTTAATGAATATATATGATATATATGATATTAAAAAAATTCCAGGTGAATTTTCTCTATTATTTGTTTGGTCCATCCATCAAAAAATGAAAAAAATATTCATGCGTGCAGAGGACCTACCATCTATATGAATGGTGTAATTACTTATTATATCTCTAATATTTATGGATGACTATAAATTTTTATATAAAGAATTTATATGATATTTATATCATGAATAAAATTTTGGATATTATGGATCCAAGAAAAATTATAATGATTAAAAATACCAAACCAAAAGATACTAGAAAAACAATGTTGTTATTACCCGAAATAGTGATTTAACAATGATTATTCAATATAATAGTGATAAATGGTTAGATGTAAATCATATGTGATATGATATATATTATTATGGTTAAGAAATATATTTATAATAAACCTATATTTATTATATAGTAGGTTATAATGTGTATGAAATATGTTTAGAATTGTTGAAAATTAATTTTCACCTCACTTTGATTTTGGTGGAACACATGCCACATTCACCACAAATTTGTATTGTGTGGTGTGTATAATTCCCATTAGATAAGTTATATATTGAAATTATTTATTATCATAATATTTTATTCATCATTTAATGTTATTATTTCTTAGGGATTTTGATAAAAAAGTTGCCAAAGTGGTAAATGTTTCATATTACAATCTCATAGTTTATCAGGATTGTTTATGACTAAGTTTTTGACGCTGAAATATTATGATATATTTCTCATGAAACTCATGAATTTTATACTCCTATTTTTCCTCGATAAATTTTATATTTTCCATTCATTTTTTTATCTTTATGGACTGATGTGTCTAAAATATTTTTACGGAAAACCAACTTTATCTATTATTTGTTGAAAATTCATTGTCTTCCATGTTCATGGTTTCTAAATATGTTTTATAAAAATGTTATTAATAAATTCTATTTATTTATTATAGAATTTTTTCATCATGTTTACATGTTAAATATTCTTTAAAAGTTTTATTCTTATAATTTTTTGGATGATGTATTTTTAACATTTTATTGAAAATTTGAAAGAAATATTTATTTTATCACGTACAACATGAACAAAATTTCACTCTATCATGAAGATCAATGAATTGAAACTAAATTTTTATTTTATCGAATTTATTTTAATTAAAATATTTCTTTAATATTTGTGATATTTTTACATTTTTAAATTAGCGATTTCAAAGAGAAAATGGTACTTTCTTCAGAAAATGATTCAATTGATCTCTTAAGAACGACTTTATATCTAAGATGGAATCTTTTGAAATTTCCTAAAATTTACTAGGGATATGATCCAATGGTTCCATAATTTTTATTTCTGTGGATATTTTATCATTAGGATCAAAATATTTTTATAAAACTCATTCCATTTCCATTAGTTATTATAAGATGAATCGTAGAAAAGATTAAGAAACCCATTTCTTCCAATGGTTAAGAGATGATGATATATTTATGAAAACTATTTAATTTTAATTGGATTTGATTTGATGAATATTTTAAGATCTAATGGAACACATATATATTATTTTCACAATGTGATGGATGGGCCCAAAGTTATATATCGTTCTAATGCATTAGGTAATGATTGATATCAGAAAAGATAAACATGATTGGAATATAGACTGAACATGGTTCAATAAGGGAATATGTCCACTATGATAGTATTATGAGAAAACCATGAATAATTTTATGGTTTTTTGATTAAAATAATTCCACTATGATATTATTGGAAATGATCATTGACTACTAAATAAATAATTGCCTTTTTTATATGTATTTCGTAAATATATATCTTATGCCAATGCTATGCTCTCAAGGATTATGTTATTCGATTCAGTTATGATTAATGTCTTAATAATTGATAATATTTATGAAATTTATCATTATTATGATCTTTAAATTATAGGGTATGGTTTTCAAATGTAAATATCATGTTTTCATACCCTTATGCTCATGTTATATTGATATCTCCCTTTTTTACAATTACTGAGAATCATAGATATCCCTTTATCAATTTTTATTATATTATAATGAATGCTATTATGAATGATATGTATATTAAGGGTACTAGATATGAAGAACATAGTGGGAGATAATGTAGTTCCCTTTTCAACCATTAGTTCATGTGTGCATGTTTCCAAAGGCAGTAGACATATTCAATTCTTGTGTCGGTCGTTATATTGTATAATGAATATCAATATATTAAGATATGATATCCATGTTTTAAAATTATGGGTCTCTATAGCTAGAATCGTATCATGTTTTAGTTAACCTTTGGATGCTATGATGAGAAAATTCAGTGGGATCCCTAGGGATAAATTAATTTATAGAAAAATGTACTTGAATTTTTGTGAAGGATGGGGAGAGTGTACTCTAAGATATTGAGTCCTTGTATGACACTAAAATTAGTTTTTTATCTAGAATAGTTGTGCCAATGGGTAATAAATCGTAAAAGGGTTCCTTGAGATTTGTCTCAATCATCGCCTAGTTCTCGAAAGTCAGCCTTTTTTCACATCTGGTTTGTCACTCCAAGGGGATATGTTTTGGAAATTTAAAAACATGTTATGAACAATCATGATGAATTCTTATAGATGATAACCATGACTGAACTTGGTTAAGACAATGGTGAAATATAATGAAAAAAGGATTCATGATATAGACATCCTATAATTGATTTTTTATTATTATGTGGTTCCCTATTGTATTTATTAGTGATTATATTATAATTTTTTTTATTCAATGGATGAAATATGAAGGAACCGTACTAATACTAAATGTGATGGATGAAAAATGGTTTTAATAATGAAAAAACAAAGGTTATAGGATTCATAATGTAAAATCTCAATGATATTCTAAATCAACTATCTTAAGCTATGAATCATGTTAAACATCCAAATATGAAAATAAGGGAACACTGTTCTTTTGATTCCTTCATAAGGAAATGTACACCTTCTTTTAATATTTCTATTAATCCATTGGATTTTGATCAAAGGATTAGTACCATTTAAATGATATCTTCCATTATCAAGTGTTTGGATCATAGAAAAGTAATTTTTGTTACATATCACATAAAAGGTGAGCAGATCAATGGAAGACTCTTATTAATAATACGAGTCAACACAATGAAATTGAATCCATGTATAGGGATTAGTTTAATATATTATTTAAAAATAATTACTATCCTTATATGATTCATATGATAATAAAAAACTATTTAGATGAACTAAATTAATTTTTTTTTGAATAAATTGGTACCTACAAAGAATTTTTTAAAATACATATTAGTTACATTATGGTTTTATCATACCCCATGAAAGGAAGGTTGATGGATTCCTCAATGAATTAAAGTTAAGCCTTTGAAGGTAGTTATCCATAATGGTATTTAGTATCTATGAAGAAATCATTCATTGGGATATCTAGTTGGAAATGGAGGTTATATTTAACCATAAATCTCAGGGATTTAATAAGAAATGAAATATGGAATTCAATGAAAATATTAAAAATCCTAAGAGGGAAGAAGATGATCTTTCATTCATATATAAACTTTTGAAGGAAACATGTTAACATTATCTTAAGGGGACTGGTAAATGTTTTAATTGTTGAAATGAAGGTCATAGAGAAATTGAATACTAATGTTATGGGAAGAAGTTGGCTAATTATGTGAATGGGGAATCAAATTCACAGAATGAACCACCCACACTACAATGTTTCAAAAGATTGTAGTATGTGAATTATGCTAACCAGTTCCCAAATTAAAATATTAATTATGAGGACTGATGTTCCCAATATGTAAAGATGAGAGACAAAGGGAAATCACATGTGATCACTATTTATAATAAGGGGGTATTTTAATGATGTGTTGATAGCTAAACTTAACAAACACTCTAAAAATGATAATATCTTATTTCAATATGGATCTAAACATTCTGTTAATACTTTTCTATGAGTATCAAAACATTAACCCAATGATTTTATTTTGAATTATCAGGTAAAAACACCAATGTGATGATGATTACTTCTCAAGTTTACAATACTTCCCCAATTGATGTTTGTGGGAATTTCATTCCTAAAAATCTTATTATTCTCCATCTAGCTGAATTTGATGTTATAATGGTTCTGGATTAGATTTCACTATATAAATCCCACATCAATTTCCAAGGAAGGGAAGTCATGTTTGATATTTTGAACCAACCTATGAGCATTTACTAGTGAGACGATAGATATGAACCTTTGATGGTGATGATATTTGTTTTATGGATATTTTTTCTAATTCAAAAATGGTCTTTTATCTTATTTGGTTGGGGAGAAAATCAATATAATTGATATGACTATTTTTAGGGAGTTTTTTTGTGTCTTTTCAAAACTGCTTCCCAGTATTCCATAAACTCATGAAATTTTGTAACACCCTGACCCCAGTTACCTAGATTCGGTGCATTATTACATAATATTGGCATGATCACAAAAGATCAAGTCTCGAAAGACCGATTAGTTTAGTAGCCTTGGAATAACTAGAAACATTCATAACGTTTACATTATATATCAAAGTGAAAACTACTACAACAACATCTTGCCTTCATATCCCCTCATACTATCCCTATAGGTCATTCATAAATTACTTCTTCACATACTAGGAAAAATAAAACATTTAAAAAGGTGAGCATTGATGCTCTGTAAGGATAACAATATAGCAGAAACTTTCATAAATAAGCATAAACATTTAAAGCAATGTAGAACTAAAAAAAATCCTCTTAAACTTGAACATCAGAATAATATGGAAAAGATAAAATGGAATAATTCCATTTACTTAACCACATGTATATTCTACTAGTCGAATAATCAAATGCAATATCAATAACCACTTTCATATTGATGGAATGCATAATACCATACTATCATAACCACATAGTCAAGGCCTCATTCCAAGACTACAAATAAGATTTTGTCAAGGCATTATGACAAGACACTAGTTTGTCACATGAGACCTACTGATCCATCGGGGAGCTATAGCGGGCTCCACCCGTCACTTATTAAGTTCAATTCATTCCTCATTTGAACAATTTTAAACATAACATAAACATTCGTATTAAAACTAGAATACGAAATGTCAATACTTTGTCGATAAACCATGAATGGTATAAAAATAAAACATCCATAGTCAAACATATCACAAAACCTTCAATACAATATGGAAGTTTTGTATCATAATAAATCAAATTCAAATAAGCATAAAATCCATCAAAGGATGTTGACATAGATGAAATAAAAACTATTTGAGAGAAATATCGCTTTTTTTTTAAAATCATTTAAAAGACACATAATTATAACAAAATCATTTACTTTGAAAATATTCTTATAAGCTTGTAATGGATGCTTCAACGATTTTATGATGGTGGAAAATAGCCGCACTCACTATATAAGTTAAAAAAGTCATTTTTACCATAATTCTGTCAAAAATGTTAAAAAAGAACTTGTTTGGAAAACTACAGAAATATTCCTTTATAAACCTCTTATAAAAAGTCAAAAAGGGGATACATGACTTTTTTCCCATAGTCTTTAAAATAGTAATAATGATTTGAAATACATTTTTAAGAATCAAGGATGTGAATGATAAAGAGGTCCCAGTAGATAATTATGTATAAACAACCTCGGATAATGAAGAGATTGTGAAATAAACCCTTAACTTTTACTTTTCCATAGTTTATGGTATGTTAACCTCCTCTATAATAGTTAAAACATTGTTATAAAATTATAAAAGAACCATATACATAATTATGATATCATATATGATCTTCTAATAATGCTTTGTTAATAATATTTTAGTATTATAGTAGTTTCGGGAGTAAACTTACTTGTTTTCTTTTATATGTTTTCCTGCATAATACATGTTTTTTATGGATAGGTTGTAAATTATTCATATCCAGAATTATATCAAGTCCTTAAACATTATTTTTAATCATCAAATAAGAATTAGACTTGCGTGGATACGATGGGGAATGAATGTCATCGCGCTCGTGGAGATGGTAGTCCGTACGTTAGCACGAGCGACAATATCATTCTTTTGAAATTAAAAAATATATATAATTGGATAGTATATCATATATACATAATCAATATCATTTTATATTTATTTTTTACATGAATTACACATCATTATTATAACCATCCAAATAATAATGTTTTGAATAACAATTACACCATGACGTGGAGACGGTAAGCCGTACGTACGCACGTATGGTGACATGTCATTCAAAGTATGGGCAGAATATTTTGTAACACCCCAATATTGCATAGAACGTTATTTCTTCAATGTAATTCAATAACTTGCACTACAGGCAACACTGACTTCAAGCGCACCATAACTTACCAAACTAGTCGTTCAAAAGCGGCTATGAATAATATTAACTGAATTTTGAACTATATATATAATCCATATAATTTTAGAACCTATATTATGAGTTTCTTAGACACAATGTAAGAACTAATTCCTTTTTTTAGATAATAGAAGTATTTATCAAAAAATTCACTTTTACCACATTTTAATGGTGAACCCTTTTTAAATCCAATATTTGAAACTTTTATATATTCAATTTGACAACAAAAAATATCTTTTTTATAATTGGGATATAAGAATTTAGTTTCAACAAATTTTTGGTGTTTTTTCTGATAACTTTCATATTTTGATGAATAGTGAAAATTACTAAATTTTAATTAAAAAAACTTTTTTAATCGAAATAATTAACAGTAAAAATTATGAATTTGAGTGGTTTTAAATTATATTTATAATATATATTTACCATTTAATACAATGTTGGTTATTGGATGTAATTTCACATTAAAAGTGGACATAAACAAGTGTCAATCTTTTGATAGTTATTATTTCTTTAAAATAAGCCTTTTGGTTTTGACAATGGGAATTAATTTTAAATTATTAAATGAAACTTCTATGTTTTTAATTTGGTAAAATAGATATCATTTTTGGATTCAGAATATCGAAATTATCCTAGGGTGAATTTTTTGTATTTTTTCTGAAAACATTCAATTTTTGATGATTAGTGAAAAACAATGAGTTATTATTTAAAACCATATTTTTATTGAAATAATAATTTATTTTGTTTAAATGCATTTTAGGTCAAAATTGATACATAATACCTATATAAATTCAATGAAATTAATTGGAGTCAGTTTATAATAATTTTAGATATATAAAAATTATTATCGATCTTTTTACCGTCTTTTACCCACCTCCAAGTAGCTTTTGCAAATTTACTTAAAACATAATTTTACCAATTCTGTGAGCTGAATTTTGAAAATCCGAGAGACATGGTTAATATCACGGAGTAAAATGTGGTTCAATGAGATGAAAATATTTTTTGGTGAATAGTAACTATTTACTTTTATTTACCACGGTAAAAAGTAAATATGGTAATTAAGGGTAAAAATGATATTAATATTACCATCACACATGTCATAATTCTATTGGACAAGTTTATCTTGACAAAAAAACCATAGGAATAAAATATTATCATTTATGTCCACTTGGATTATATTAGGACATTTATTATTTTTTTAATTCAAAGAAGAGTTAAAAGAGTTAAAATCAAAGTTTAATAAATAAAGAATTTTTAATATAGGGTTTTACATACGATAAATTATATTATAAATATTAAATAGAAATATAAAAAGATTTCATACTTCATGGTATTTTATTTATTATTTTTAGACATTATATAAATAAATTTATTTATGACACAATGACGATGCAGTAATTACCTTATTCCTGAAAGAATCAAGTGATATTATAAATAATAAAATAAATATAATTTTAACGTTTTTATGAAATCCAAGAATTTTCTAGGTCAATTTGACTTGTTAGTATTAATTAAATGTATATTTTTTCAATTAATCATTTTTTTTATTGTTTTATCAAAAAACAAATACCAAATAGTGTTAAAATTGACAAAAAATTGTTTTTTAAACCAATATTATATTATTAATTGATATAATGGTCCTAAAAATCTATGGGTCGGCCAAAAGACTTATATAATAATATATATAACATTAATGAACCAATTGGGGTTCTATTGACAGTATATAGTTGTTTTATTAACCATATAGAGTAAGAATACAAGAAGACACCATAAAAGTTAAATTATTTAACTTAGAGTCAAATCTGAATGATAAGGTCAAAATGGTAACCCAAAATTGTCTAAGACCTATTTTTTGAGTTTTTATCGATATATCACCACCTAATAATTTTAATAAAAAACTTTTGAGCCATTGGAAACCGAATACCAATTTATTATAAAAAACTATTTTAAGTTTTTCCTACGGTTCCCCTCACCCCTCTTATAAGATGGAACCCCCCCTTCTCTCTAATTCACACCTTATAAGAAATTTGGATTAGAAAACCCCTACCCAAATACCTTCTAAAATATCCTCCCTTAAACATAGTGGCCTTATATTGATCAGAAAGCCAACCTAAGTATCCCTTTTGATCATATCAAAAAGAAGAACCCGAAGAAGAGGTAATGATTTCACCACCCTCTTTCATGTTCCTTTATTCTTCCACTTATTTTTTTTGTCGTATCCATTCTAAAATAATAAATCTAGTATATTCTATATACTGTGATGTTATTATAATTATGTTACAACCAAATTTATTATTCTATCCACCCTTTGAAAGACATGTCACCATACGTGCGTACGTACGGCTTACCGTCTCCAAGTCGTGGTGCAATTGTTATTCAATACATTATTATTTGGGTGGGTATAATAATGATTTGTATTTGATGTAAATAATAAATATAAAATGACAACGATTCTTTATATATTATATACCATCCAATTATATATTATATTAATATCAAAAGAATGATATTTTCACTCGTGCGTACGTACGGATTACCGTCTCCACGACGCGATGAGATTCATTTCCAAGTTCACCATTCATCGACGATTATAAAAATATATGTTACTAATAAGTATGTAATTTATGAAATAATAATTCTACATGATATATATATATATATTTACATATATATAATTATTTATGTACTTACAAATATCTTATTCACTTACTTCTGTTCAATACTATATGAAAACGGAAACATCGTTTATGTGTACGTACGGACTACCGTCTCCATAAACGGTGATTTACATTTCATATATACGTCTATTATAAATTTTTATATTCTAAATATATATGATAAATAAATCATGTTATATATTCTGGAATTATTTAAATCATGATCTATGTGATACAATCAAGAGTAACAAGTTAAAACATGTACGATAAAGCAAGCGATTATTACACGAAATATTAATATAACGTGGAAATTATTACTAAATGGGTAGTATAAAGTCCTAAATGAATAATTTATGAAATGAAAAATATTAATATGGTTCTGGTATAATTTAATAACATACTATAGTCTTCATACATGAGGCTAATCGTACCCTCGACCAAAGGAAAGTGCGAGGTAAGGGGTTTTCATCTCACTCCTTATTCCCGTCAGGTTCATGCCATATTGCCACTATTACCTTTTGTGTGTTGTTTGTACTGCCCATAATTGTATTCTTTGTTTAATACACTTTAATTTATCTGTATTTACATATTCATTGTATGATACCTCTTTCATGTGTTGTATGTTTCGTAAGTTACCAAATTGGTAAGGGTTAATTTCAAAATCTCTTTATTATCCGAGGTTGTTTGTAAGTATGTATCAACTGGGACATATTTATTAACCATGTCCATGTTTTATGAAAGGGTTTTCAAAGGGATTAATTTAAGGGAATTTTTTTTACTAAAACATCATCTCAAATGTTTTAAATATTTATTCGTCTAAATCTTTCTCATTAATGTCCATGTCTTCAAAATGGTTTTTAATGATTTATTTATATGGAAAAGAATTTTTTTTAAATCATAATTCCTTTAAAAAGTTTAAAAGTGGCAGGGGACACTTTGATTCAAAAATTTCATTCAATGAATTCTTTTCTAAATTTTGTGACTTTTAAATGTTTTAATGAAAAAGGGGTATTTCTCGCAAAGAGTTTTACAAATCATTTTAATCTATGTCAAAAAAATTTAATAGATTTTATACTTGTTTTGAATTTGATTTATAATGATAAAAAACCTACATATTATGTTTGTTGGTTTGTGATATGTTTGAATATGGATGTGTTATTTTTATACCATTCATGGTTTGTGGGTAAAGTATTGACATTTCGTGTGCTAGTTTTAATACGAATGTTTATGTTATGTTTAGACCTTTTCATATGAGGAATGCATTGGACTTAATAAGTGATAGGTGGATCCCTCTATAGCTCCTCGATGCATCGGTTGGTATCACGAGACAAACTAGTGTCTTTCCACGAGGCCTTGAAAAATTCTTATTTGTAGTCCTAGCATGAGGCCTTGGCTACGTGGTTATGATAGTCTGGATTTATGCATTCCATCATTATGAAAGTGGTTATTGATATTGCATGTGATTATTAGATTAGAAGAATATCCATGTGAATAAGTAAATGGCATTATTTCATTTTATTTCTACCATATTATACTAATTTTCAAGTTTAAAAGGCTTTTGTTTTTTGTTTTATACATTTCCTTAAATGTTTGTGCTTATTTTTGAAAGTTTCTGTTGTATTGCTTACCCTTACTAAGTGTTTGTGATCACCCCTTCCTATGTTTTATTTTCCCAGGATTCCAAGAAGTGCATTGTGATTGATATTTAGCGTTAAGACAAGGGAATAATGGAATCCCAAAGAACTATTTACCCCGTGTTTTATGTTTGAAATTGTAATGTAATGTTGATGTATGTAATCTATTTTCCAAGGCTGCTAAACTGATCGGTACTTCAGGAATTTATTCCCTATAATCATTCCAATGTATTTAAATAATGCACCGACTCTAGGTAGCTAGGGTCGGGGTGTTACAGTTGGTATCAAAGGAAGTTTAGCAATAACCTTGGAAAGTAGATTTAGATAAAATCTTATTAGAGAACATTACCCTAAGATAGACTTTGAGGATTAGTATAGATGAACTTCCTAGAATTTTGTTAATGTAGAGATTTTGTGAGTTTTTCAAGCAAATACATCCCTGTCTGGATATGAGCAGGTAGAGGCAGCTCTGGCATAAATGTAACTAGGGGTAAAACCCAAAAACACCACTTTGAGCTAGAATCAAACAAGAACTGGTGCACGACAACGGGCCTTGCTGCACTCTTGGTTACGACACTCCTGGGGGATATGCTTAAGATAATTATCATTTTCGTTACAAACAAATATGAAGGGTTTATGAGTATATATCTTCTCAAAGAAAACTTTTTTTATTATGGATTATATCCATAAACTGTTCAATTTACATTAGTTATTTTTCATGTTTGGAATTATGAATTACGATTCATAAATTGGCGTAGTGTATTCCATTGTTTAGAAATGGTGCCCAGTAGAACGAATGAGAACTCCAGCAATACACATGATCCAAAGAGTATGAAAGATCATATCATTCATGGTGTTAAGCCAGAATTTAGAATTGAAATATTCTCCCACATATTATCATCATATGAAGAAATAGTATCATGTGTTAATAAGATAAGTAAAGAATTCTTTGATTCCTATGGCTTTGAAGGGAAGCCAGAGAAGAAAATGATGGTAGAAAGAAATATGGATAAAGGGAATAAGGGAAAGAAAGATTTTCCAATATGTGATAAATGTGGAATGAATCACCTTGGTAAATTCATGAAGTGAATGAGAGTTTTTTATAAGTGTGGAGAAAAAGGATAGCAAGTACGTGATTTCAAGGGTAAGAAAAAGTTTTCAAATGTACAATTATTCATCTATAAGGAGTTGGGACACTATACAAACCAATATCCAAATCATCAGATTTTTCACCAAATGATGCTATTGGATAAAAATCAAGTTATGATACTACCTCAGATAAAATGGAATGAATAGTGTTCTTATGTTGTTATTATAGAATTATTTCATTGAGTGTTGTATCAACAATATATTGGTTACATGAATTATGGAGATATATAATGAATGTAATGCAGTACTATTTTATTGAGGATTTGAGATTATATGGTTCTACGAAAAGTGACTTAATAGTAAGATACACTTTTTGAAAAATAAATGGTTGAAGGAAAGGTTATCGTTAATATGGTCCTGATAATGAGGTAGTAATTTGGAATAATAGATGGTTGATTTTGGTAATTCATGATGTTGCAGTGTTGTGAAGGAATACATGATGAAGGAATTCACATGTTATTACCTGAAAAAAGGATCCTCATTATGTTTAACTTCCTTATAAATGTTGGACTAAGAGTTTGGATATAAGTATTTTAGATAATTCTAATGTTTGGAATGGATTACGTTTGAAATTGGATACTGTTGTTAAGGTTATTTTTGGATTTTTATAAAAAGAAAACTTGATGTCGGGTGACAACTAGTCGCGTCTGACAAGGCCGCGAGACTTAAACTCACAACCGAAGAGTGACAAGCGTGCATCACCTACGATTGGACTACATGATATACTAGTTTGTATAATTTTTTATTAAAGTCTGATAAATGAATTATAAATTCATTTTTTTGGAACCCTATACGATTATGATAAATAATTTTTTTTTGAAATCTTATCAAGTGAAAGATGAGTTTATGGTAGAAATTAGTTAAAGAATGGAAATATACATGAAAAGTATAAATTTATTTTCTTCCCCAATTATATGAAGAAATAAATTCTTATAAATTAGGTAAAGCATCTTAAAACCAAATTTTTTTATCCGAATACCTTACGTTTTGTTGAACTGATGGTATTTTAAATCATCATAGATTGGTGGCTTTGAGGCCCACAATTCTATAATTGTTTGTGACTGATGACCTCAATCAATCTATATGAATATTTATGTTTTTCCTCCAATTATGTGTCTCTAATTGCCAACATTTTTCTCCTAATCGAGATCATAATTTGGTGGTGACTTTTTCATTCCCCTTTTTCCTCTTATTAAGACTAAATTGTATTAACCCAATTTCTGATGTGGGTTTTCCCACAAATGTATTTTCTATATTCAACCTTTTATTTTAGAAGAACAATTTAAAATTTTGAGGAAGAAATTTATTGAAGGAGGGAATAATGAAACACCCCAAGATTTCATAGAACGTTATTTCTTTAATGTAATTCAATAACTTGCACTACACGCAACACTGAGTTCAAGCGCACCATAACTTTCCAAACAAGCCGTTCAAAAGCATCTATGAATAGTATTAACTGAATTTTGAACTATATATATAATACTTATAATTTTTGAATCCATATTATGAGTTTCTTAGACATAATGTAAGAACTAATTAATTTTTTTAGATAAAAGAAGTATTTTTCAAAAAATGCACTTTTACCACCTTTTAAAGGTGAACCCATTTTAAATCCAATATTTGAAGCTTTTAAATATTCAATTTGACAACATAAACTTCTTTTTTATAATTGGGACAAAATAATTTAGTTTCAATAAATTTTTGGTGTTTTTTCTGATAACTTTCATATTTTGATGAATAGTGAAAATCACTAAATTTTAATTAAAAACAACTTTTTTAATCGAAATAATTAAAATTCAAAAATTATGAATTTGAGTAGTTTTAATGTATATTTATAATATATTTTTACCATTTAATACAATGTTGGTTATTATACATAATTTCACATTTAAAGTGTACATAAACAAGTGTGAATCTTTTGATAGTTATTATTTCTTAAAAATAAGCCTTTTGGTTTTGACAACGGGAATTAATTTTAAATTAATAAATGAAACTTCTGTGTTTTGAATTTGGTAAAATAGACATCATTTTTGAATTCGTAATATCGAAATTATCCTATGGTGAATTTTTGGTACTTTTCTGAAAACTTTCAATTTTTGATGAATAGTGAAAAACACTAAGTTATTATTTAAAACCGGATTTTTATTTAAATAAATTTTTATTTTGTTTAAATTCATTTTAGGTAATAATAGATATATAATACCTATATAAATTTAATTTAATTCATTGGAGTTAGTTTATAATAATTTTAGATATATAAAATGTTTTATCAAACTTTTTACCGCCTTTTACCAACCTCTTAGAAGCTTTTGCAAATTCACATAAAACATAATTGTACAACTTATGTGAGCTGAATTTTTAAAATACAAGAGGCACAATTAATATCAAGGAGTAAAATGTCGTTCAATGAGATGAAAATAGTTTTTGGTGAATAGTAAATTTTTTACTTTTATTTACAACGGTTAAAAGTAAATAGGGTAATTAAGGGTAAAAATGATATTAATATTACCCTCACACATGTCCTAATTCAATTGGACAAGTTTAACTCGACCAAAAACAACTTTTGGAATAAAATTTTATCATTTAGGTCCACTTGGATTAGATTAGGACATTTATTAACATTTAATTCAAAGAAGAGTTAAAAGAGTTAAAATCAATGTTTAATAACTAAAACAATTTTAATATATGGTTCTGCATAAGATAAATTAGATTATAAATATTAATTAGAAAGCTCAAAATATTACCTACATCATGGTATTTTATTTAGAATTTTTAGACATTAGATAAATAAGTTGATTTATGTCACAATGATGATGCAGTAATTACCTTATTCATGAAAGAATCAAATAAGTGGTATTATAAATATTAAAATAAATATACGTTCAATGTTTTTATGACATACAAGAATTCTATAGGTAAACATGACATGATAGGAGTGATTAAATTTATTTTTTTTGAAGTATTAATGTTGTTATTATTTTATCAAAACACAAATACCAAATAGTTTCAAAATTGACATAAAATAGTTTTTAAAACAAATATTATATAATTAATTTATATAATTGTCCTAAAAATCTACGGTTCGGCCAAAAGACTTATATAATAATATATATGACATTAAGGAACCAATTGGGGTTCAAATGGCAGCATATATTATGTTTATTAACCATATAGTGTAAGAATACAAGAAGACATGATAAAAGTTAAATTATTTGGCATAGAGTTAAATCTAAACTATAAGTTTAAAATGGTAACCTAAACTTGTCTAAAACCTACTAGTTGAGTTTTTTTAGACCTATCCCTACCTTATAATTTAAATAATAAAATTTTGAGCCATTAGAAACCGAATATCAATTTATTCTAATATAATATTTTATGTTTTTCTTAAGGTGCCCCTCACCCCTCTTATAAAAGGGCACTCCCCCTTCTCTCTAATTCAAACCTTATAATCCATTTGTCTCAGAAAACCCCTACCCAAATACCTTCCCAAATATCCTACCTTAATCATAGAGTCCTTATTTTGATCGGAAAGCCAACCTATGGAGCCCTTTTGATCAAATCAAAAGGAAGAACCCGAAGAAGAGGTAATGATTTCACCACCCTCTTTCAAGTTCCTTTCTTCTTCCACTACCTTTTTCTTTCTTGTTTCCATTTTCAAAAAATAAATCCAGTATATTATATATACTGTGGTGTTATTATAATTATGTTACAACCAAATTCATTATTATATCCACCCTTTGAATGAAATTTCACCATACGTGCGTACGTACGGCTTACCGTCTCCACGTCGTGATGTAATTGTTATTCTATACATTATTATTTGGATGGGTATAATAATGCTATGTATTGGATGTAAATAATAAATATAACATGATAAGTATTTTTTATATATTATATACCATACAATTATATATTATATTAATATCAAAAGAATGATATTTTTGCTCGTGCGTATGTACGGATTACCGTCTCCACGACACGTTGAGATTCATTTCCAAGTTCACCATTCATCGACGATTATAAAAATATATATTACTAATAAATATGTAATATATGAAATAATAATGCTACTGGAGATATAAATATTTATATATATATAAGTATTTATGTACTTACATATATCTTATTCACTTACTTCTGTTCAATACTATATAGAAATAAAAACAGCGTTTATGCGTGCGTACGGACTACCGTCTCCATAAACGGGGGTTTACATTTCATATATACTTCTATTATAAATTTTTATATTCTAAGTATATATGATAAATAAATCATGTTTTACATTCTGGAATTATTTAAATCATGATCTATGTGATACAATCAAGAGTAACAAGTTAAAACACGTACGATAAAGAAAGAAATTATTACCTGAAATATTAATATAACATGGAAATTATTACTAAATGGGTACAGTCATAAATGAATAATGTATGGTATCATAAATATTAATATGGTTATTTTATAATTTAATAACATACTATAGTCTTCATACGTGAGGTTAAACGTACCCTTAACTAAAGGAAAGTGCAAGGTAAGGGGTTTTCATCTCACTCCTTATTCCCGTGAGATTCAGGCCATATTGCAACTATTACATTTTGTGTGGTGTAAGTACTACCCATATTTTTATTTTTTGTGTAATACACTTTAATTTATCTATTTTTACATATTCATTGTATGATACCTCTTTTATGGGTTGTATGTTTCATAATTTACCAAATTGGTAAGGGTTAATTTCAGAATCTAATTATTATCCGAGGTTGTTTTTAAGTAAGTATCTACTGGGACATATTTTTTATGCATGTCCATGTTTTATGAAAGAGTTTTCAAAGGGATTATTTTAAGGGAATTTTTTTACTAAAACATCATCTCAAATGTTTTAAATATTTATTCGTCTAAATCTTTCTCATTAATGTCCATGTATTCAAAATGGTTTTTAAGGATTTATTTATTTGGAAAAGAATTTTTTTAAAATGTTAATTCCATTCAATAGTTTCAAAGTGGTAGGGGACACTTTGATTAAAAAATTTCTTTATATGACTTATTTTCTAAATTGTGTGACTTTTAAATGTTTTAATGGTAAAGGGGTATTTATCTCAAAGAGTTTCACAAATAATATTAATCTATGTCAAAAACATTTAATAGATTTTATACTTGTTTTGATGTTGATTTATCAAGATACAAATCCTACATATTTTGTTGAAAGTTTTGTGATATTTTTTACTATGGATGTGTTATTTTTATACCAGTCATGGTATGTGGGTAAAGTATTAACATTTCGTATGCTAGTTTTAATACAAATGTTTATGTTATGTTTAGACCTTTTCATAGGAGGAATGCATTGGACTTAATAAGTGACGGGTGGATCCCTCTATAGCTCCTCAATGCATCGGTAGGTCTCATGAGACAAACTAGTGTCCTGTAATGAGGCTTTGACAATATATTATTTGTTGTCTAGGAATGATGCCTTGGTTACGTGGTTATGATAGTCTGGAATTATGCATTTCATCATTATGAAAGTGGTTATTGATATTGCATGTGATTATTTGATTAGTAAAATATCCATGTGAATATTTAAATGTCATTATTTCATTTTATTTCTGCAATATTATGCTAAAGTTAAAGTTTAAAAGGCTTTTGTTTTAGTTTTATACATTGGCTTAAATGTTTATGCTCATTTTTTAATGTTTCCACTATATTGCTTACCCTTACTGAGCGTTTTAGCTCACCCCATTCAATGTTTTATTTTCCCAAGATTCCAAGAAGTGTATTGTGATTGATATGCAGGGTTAAGACAATGGAATAATGGAGTTCTCAAAAAACTATTCACACTGTGTTTTATGTCTGAAATTGTAATGTAATGTTAATGTATGTAATCTATTTTCCAAGAGTGCTAAAACGATCGGTCCTTCGGGACTTGATTCCTTGTAATCATTCCAATGTATTAAAATAATGTGTTGACTCTGGGTAACTGGGGTCAAGGTGTTAAATACTGAATATGGTTGTACCATATTTATATCAACATCTCGTTATATAGAAGATACCAGAGTTATTATTTTATAATGGGGATAATAAAGAAAGAAGAAGTTGAAGAAGAAAGGAACTTGAAAGAGGGTGGTGAAAACATTACATCTTCTTCCGGTTCTTCCTTTTGATTTGATCAAAAGGGCTCATTAGGATGGATTTATGACTAAAGGAAGGCCTCAAGGATGAAGGGAGGATATTTGATAGGGTATTTGGGAAAATTTTGGCAGAGCCAAAAGACTGTGATGCTGTAAATAAGAGAGAAGGGGGAGTGTCCTTTTATAAGAGGGGTGAGGGGCACCTTTGGAAAAGCAAGAAATATTATTTTATAATAAATTCATATTCTATTTCTAATAGCTCCAAAGTGGATTATTTAATGGTTATGGTGGGGATAGGTTGAAAACCCCTCAACCAATAGGTTTTAGATAGGTTTGGGTCACTTTATTAACATTATCTTTTAGTTTTAACTCTTAGTTAATTAGTTTAACACTTTACATGTCTCATTGTATTTTTATATTATATAGTCAATAAACTTAATATAAACATACAAGAGACCCCAATGTGGTCCCTTAATGATACACCAATCCGGATATAGGTCCTTTGGCCAAACCTTAGTTTTTTAGGAATAGAATATGAATTAATAATATAATATTTGTTTTAAAAACTCTTTTATGTCAATTTTGAAACTATTTGGAAATTGATTTTTGTGAAAATTATAACAGCATGATTACTTTGAAAAAAGTTAATTAAATCAATCCAAATATGGAATATTATCCTATAAAATTATTCTAATTTATAAAAAGTCTCAAATTACATTTGTTGGATATTTATAATATCAATTATTTTAATATTTCATTAATTCGGTAATTACTGTATCACGATTGTGTCATAAATAAATAAAGGTATTTAATGTCTAAAAATTATAAATAAAATACCATTATGTAGGGAATTTTTTTATATTTCTAATTAATATTTAAAATCTAATTTATCTTATGTATAACCCTATATTAAAAATATTTTAGTTATTAAACTTTGATTTTAACTCTTTTAACTCTTCTTTGAATTAAAAAATAATAAATGTCCTAATCTAATCCAAGTGGACCTAAATGACAATATATTTTTCCTAAGGTTTGTTTTGGTCGATATACACTTGTAAAATAGAATTAGGACATGTTTTATGGTAATATTAATATAAGTTTTACCCTTAATTACCCTATTTACTTTTAACCGTGGTAAATAAAAGTATAAGGTTTCTATTCACCAAAAATTATTTTTATCTTATTGAACCACATTTTACTCCTTGATAATAACAATGTCTCTCAGATTTTTGAAATTCCACTCATAGAAGCGGTAAAAATAAGTTTTATGAGAATTTCCAAATTCTCCTAGGAGGTGGGTAAGAGACGGTGAAAAGGTCCATAAAATTTTTATATACCTACAATTATTCTAAACTAACTCCAATGAATTACATTGATCTTATATCAGTATTATGTATCTATTTGGAGCTTAATTAAATTTAAATAAAATAAATAATTATTTAAATAAAAATTCGGTTTTAAACTATAACTTAGTGTTTTTTCACTATTCATCAAAAAAATTATGTTTTCAGAAAAACACAAAAAATTCAACCTAAGTTAATTTCGATTTTCCAAATCCAAAAATGAAGTCCATTTTGAAGGGTAAAATTTATAAAAGTTTAAAAACTGGGTATTACTATTCATAACGGCTCGTTTGATTGGTTGTGGTGTGTGTTAGAACTCGAAGTTGTGTACAACACACGCTACTGTATTATTCAAAGAGAAGCATACCTTGGAAGCTTGGGGTGTTACATTCTCCCCTCCTTCAAATAATTTCACCCTCAAAATTTAAAGAATACTACAGCATGAAAAGACATGGGTGGTTCTTCATCATAAGTTCCTCGGGTTCGCATGTTGCCTCTTCCATCTTATGGTTTCTCCATAGAACTTTTACCAGGTGAGTCGTCCAGTTTCTCAGCACTTGTTCTCTGGTATCAAGAATCTTGATGGTCTCTTTGTAATAAGACAGATCAAGTTCTAGTTCTAATTCCTTGTATGTATGTACATGCATTGGATCAGGCAAGTATTTTCTCAACAGTGATATGTGGAACACATCGTGAACTTTGGAGAGATTTTGTGGCATTTCCAAACGGTAAGCTATAGCACCAATTTGTTCTAGAATTTCAAAAGGTCCGTTGTACCTGGGACTGAATTTTCCCTTCTTACTGAAACGTATAACTCCCTTCCCTGGAGATACCTTCAAGAATACATGATCTCCTACCTGAAATTCCAATTCCTTCCTTCGGATATCGACATAGCTCTTCTTCCTACATTGAGCTTCTTTGATGTGGTTTTGGATTATCATCACATTTTCCATCATTTCTGCCACCAGTTCTGGGCCTACAAGTCTTCCTTCACCAACGTCATCCCAACAGGTTGGTGTGCGACATCACTTTCTGTACAAAGCTTAATATGGTGCCATCCGAATACTTGAATGGAAGCTATTGTTATAGGAAAATTCCACCAGAGATAAATATTGATCCAACATACACTGAATGTCAAGTGATCATGATCTCAACATGTCTTCTATGGTTTGAATAGTCCATTTTGATTGTCCATCTATTTGAGGGTGGTAGGCAGGGCTCAAACGAAGTTCATTATCCAAGGCCTTATGAAGACTCTTCCAAAATCTTGATGTAAAACGGGGATCATGATCAGAATCAATCGATAGGGGTACTCCATGGAGTCTTACAACATCTTTAATATATAGTCCTGCTAGCCATTCAAGTGGTAAATCTTCCCTTATAGCAATAAAATGTGCTGAATTGGTAAGACGATCAATAATGACCCATATTGCATCAATTTTCTATGTGTCTTTGGTAGTCCCATGACAAAGTCCATCGTGATATTATCCCATTTCCACTCAAGTATGGGAAGAGGTTGCATGACTCCTCCAGGATGTTGCCTTCGAGCTTGCACTTATTGAAAAACCATACATCTTGACACAGAATCAGCAATCTCCCTCTTCATGTTGTCCCTCCAAAAATGTTCCTTCAAATCTATATACATTTTGGTGCTCCCAGGGTGTATCAAGAAATTGGAACTATGACCATCATCCTAAAATTCCCTTTTTAGATCAGGTATATCGGGAACACAAAGTCTCTTCCTGAATTTCAAAATTCCATCATCATACACAAAGTCACTCAATCTCCCCTCATTTACTACATTAATCTTCTTTTAAAATTCTTCCTCATTGGTCTGAGAACTCATAATCGTTTCTAGTAAATATGGTTTGGAAACTATTTGAAAAATCATTGGTTTTTCACCCTCCATGGTGGTTCCAATATCCAACTTCACTAGATCCATGAAAATTGGATCCGTTTCAATTCTCATCATGTTCAAAACTCCATGATCCTTTCTACTCAAAGCATCTTCCACCTTATTTTCTTTCCCTGGGTGGTAGTGTATCATGCAATCATAATCCTTGAGTAGTTCAAGCCATCGACTTTTCCTCATGTTTATTTATTTTTTCTGAGAAAATATATTTCAAACTCTTGTGATCTGTATAAATCTCACATTTTTCACCATAGAGGTAGTGTCTCCATATCTTAAACGCAAAGATCAAAACTACTAACTCGAGATCATGAGTAGGATAGTATTGCCAATGAATTTTCAACTGTCGTGATGCATAGTAAATAACCCTATCATTCTGCATGAGGAGACAACCAAGTCCTTTCTTTGATTCATCACTCTAAATAACAAACCCACCATTCCCCGATGGTAGAGTCAATATAGGATCATTGACTAGTCTTCTCTTCAGTTATTCGAATCATTCTTTACACTCTTTTGTCCCAATAAATTTGACCCCTTTACGTGTGATCTTTGTTAATGGGTTAGCCAACCAGGCATAATTCTGGACGAAACGTCGATAATAACCTGCTAAACCAATAAAACTACATACCTCAGTTATACGCATCGCTGTAGGCCATTCATGGATTGCCTTCGTCTTAGAAGGATCGATAGAGATTCCATCATTATAGACAATATTGCCAAGAAAAGAAATCTCCTGATGCCAGAATTCACACTTTCTAAACTTCCCATATAATTCATGTCTTCTCAGAGTCTTCAGGATAGTGCACAAGTGATTTTCGAGATCTTCGTAGCTTGTGGAGTATACCAAGATATCATCAATAAATACCACCCCAAGATATTCGAGATATTCCTTGAAAACACTATTCATTTGATCCATGAATACAGAGGGCGTATTAGTCAGCCCAAAAGGCATTACTATAAACTCGTAATGCCAGTAACTTGTTCGAAATGCTGTCTTCAGAATGTATTCCTTCTTCACACACAACTGATGGTATCTAGATCGAAGGTCAATATTTGAAAAGTATTGAGCTCTATGCAGTTGGTCAAATAAATCATCAATGCGAGGTTGGAAATACTTGTTGTTTATTATTATATGTTTGATTTCCATGTAGTCGATACATAACCTCATAGATCCATCTTTCTTTTTAACAAAAAGAAAAAGGGGATCCCCATGGAGAAACACAAGGGAGAACAAATCCCTTATTACTCAATTCCTCTAGTTGTTTCTTTAGTTCCACTAATTCTACAATGGCCATTCAATAAGGTGTCTTAGATATAGGCCTTGATCCATGAATTAAATCAATGGAAAACTCAACTTTTCGTTCTGGAGGATGTCTATGTAAATCATCCAGAAACACATCTACATATTCTTTCACAATAGGTACATCCTCTATTTGAACATTCCTTTCCTCACCCACAGTCATATAATTCTCTTATTCCCCAATAATTGAATTTAGTTGAGCTACTGGGAGTTTATCTAGATAATAATTAGGTGGTGATGATTCTGCTCTAAAGATAAGGAGTTCCTTATCATCATCATCAAAAATAGTAACCTCCTTCTTCTTACAATAAATCTCTGCATCATGGTCTCAAAGACAATCCATACCAAGGATTATATCAAACTCAATCATAGGTCTGAGGATGATATCAGCGGATAAAGAATATTTATATTCCCTAATGGGAGTGGATCCACAAAACTTTGTAGCAATGATACTTCCCCTAGGAGTTTTAACTGAGAACTCCCTTTTTAAATCAAATTGGAAATATCTAATTTTCTTAGCAAACTGGGAAGATATGAAACAATGAGATGAACTAGAATCAAATAAAGCATTGGATAAACTTGAGGAGACCATTAAATTACCTGCCACCATGTCTTTCGGAGCTTCTACCTCAGTAGTAGTGATAACATAAGCTTGGCCTTGATCCCTTGGCCTTTTCTTAGGTATGTTCCCCTAACACTTAGGACATTCATATGAATAATCTACCATCTCCTTACAATTTTAGCATTGGATATCGGTAGATTCCTTCCTCCCCTTGCAATCAAGAGCTTGGTGGCCCTTTTCACCACACTTTTAACAGACTTCCATTCCCTTCATGCAAGTACCATGGTGTTTATTCCCACATTTACTACAGGATGGATATTCAAATTTTCCCTTCTTCCCCTTATTTCCATTCCCAGATTGTTCAGCAGATCTCTTCTTCTCTTACTTTTCTTTAAAGTCATAAGACATAGAGAATCCCTTTTCTGTCTTGATTGCACATGAGATAATGTCTATGTACGACGAGGGGGATTGTGAGACTAATGCTCGATGAAGAAATGGTTTTAACCCATCAATGAAATGATCAATATTACTTCTTGGGTTACATATATAATCTCCAGCATACCATTCTAACCTTGTAAAGTTAGCCTCATACTTTTCTACATTATCATCCTCCTTCTGTCTCAGACTCAGAAATTGCCTTTCTATATCTGCTCGATGGTCACGAGGTAAGTATTTTTATAAAATCAGATATTTAAACTCCCTACATTCCATATTTTATACTTCATCATCTTCATTAGTGGTTTGAATCAATGACCACCATTGATTAGCATCTCCAGTGAGGTGGTAAACTGCCCGGATAACTTTTTCCCTTTCACTAATCCCAAAATCCTGAAATATGTTCTCTAGGAAACTTATCCATTGCTCAGATACCAATGGATTTTTACTCCCATTGAATGTTGGTGGTTTTTTCCTCATTAAAAGATCTAACATTAATCCTCCACATTGTGGATCAGGGTGCTCCATACGGGTAAGGATATTATTCATAACCTGAGTGAGTTGTCACAGTATGGTGATAAGATGATAGACACTAGTCGTATCATCAGCTCCACTATAATTATCTTGAGCAGGAGGGAAATCTCTACATGGAGTGCATGCATTGATAAAGTTTCCATTTCTTCCACTAGGTTCCATTTCTAAACAATGTCATAAACTAGATCAGTTTCTGAATCAAAATACATAATTCCATACTTATAAAACACTTATCATGAATTGAACTATTTATGGATATAATACATAATCATAGAAATGTTTTATTTGAGGAAGTATATACTCATAATCCCTTCAAAATGGTTTGTAATGAAAATGAGAGTTATCCAAAGAATATCCCTCGAGAGTGTCATAACTAAGAGTGCAGCAAGGCCCGTTGTCATGTACCAGTTCCCGTTAAAGTCTATCTCGAAGCGGTGTTTTTGGGTTTTACCCTTAGGTACATCTGTGCCAGAGCCGCCTCTACTAGTTCATATCCAGACAGGGATGTATTGCTCAGAAAACTCAAAAAATCTCTATAAGACCAAAATTCTAGGAAATTATTCTATACTCATCCTAAAAGTATATCTTAGGGCTATGTGCTCAAATCAGAGTTTATCTAAATCTAGCTTCCACGTTTTGTACTAAACTTGCTCTGATACAAATTGTAACGCCCTGACCACAGTTACCCAGAGTCGGTGCATTATTAAATAATATTGGCATGATCAAAAAAGATAATGTCTCTAAAGACATATTAGTTTAGTATCCTTGGAATAACTAGATACATTAATAAAGTTTACATTACATCATAAAGTGAAAACTACTACAAAAACATCTTGTCTTCATATCCCCTCATATTATCCCTGCATTTCATTCATAAATTAATTCTTCACATCCTCGGAAAAATAAAACCTTGAAAGGGGTGAGCTTAGATGCTCAGTAAAGATAATAATATAGCGGAAACATTCATAAATAAGCATAAACATTTAAAGCAATGTATAACTAAAACAAAATCCTTTTAAACCTAAACTTCAGCATAATATGGAAATGATAAAATGAAATAATTCCATTTACTTATTTACATGGATATTCTACTAGTCTAATAATCACATGCAATATCAATAACCACTTTCATAATGATGGAATGCATAATGCCAGACTATTATAACCACATAGTCAAGGCCGCGTGCTCAGACTACAAATAAGATTTTGTCAAGGCCTTATACCAAGACACTAGTTTGTCTCATGAGACCTATTGACGCATTGAGGATATATAGAGGGCTCCACCCGTCACTTATTAAGTCCAATGCATTCGTCATATGAACAGGTTTAAACATAACATAAATATTCGTATTAAAACTAGCATACGAAATGTAAATACTTTCTCCATAAACCATGAATGGTATAAAAATAACACATCCATAGTCAAAAATATCACAAAAACTTCAATATAATATAGATGTTTTGTATCATAATAAATCAACTTCAACTAAGATTAAAATCCATCAAAGGATGTTGACATAGATGAAATCAAAACTATTTGAGAGGGATATATCTTTTTAAAAAATCATTTAAAAGTCACATAATTATAAAATAAAACATTTACATAGAAAATATTATTATAAGATTGTAAGGGAATCTTTGATGATTTTATAATGGTGGAAAATAGCAGCACTTTCCGTATAAGTTAAAAAATACATTCTTACCTTAATTCTGTAAAAAAGGTTAAAAAGGACCCTGTTTGGAAAATGAAAAAAAGATTCCTTTATAAAATTCTTATAAAAATTCAACAATGGTATAAACGACTTTATCCCATAGTCTTTAAAATAGTAAGAATAATTTTAAATAAATTTTTAAGAAACATTTATGTGGATGATAAAGAGGTCCCAATATATAATTACGTATAAACAACCACGGATAATGAGGAGATTGTGAAATAAACCATTACCTTGTACTTTTCCTTAGTAGATGGTATGTTAACCTCCTATATAATAGCTAAAACATTGTTATTAAATAATACAAGAAACATATACATAATTATGATATCATATATTATCTTCTAATAATGCTTTGTTAATTATATTTTAGTATTATCGTCGTTTCGGGTGTTAACTTACTCGTTTTCATTTATATGTTATGTTACATAAGCCAAGTTTTTTATGGATAGTTTTTATCTTATTTATATCCAGAATGATATAATGTCCTTAAACATTATTTTTAATCATCAAATGAGAATTATACTTGCATGGATACGATGTGGAATGAATCTCATCGTGTTCGTGGAGACGGTAGTCCGTACATACGCACGAGTGACAATATCATTCTTTTGATATTAAAATAATATATAATTGGATATTATGTAATATATAAAGAATAAATATCATGTTATATTTATTACATACATGAATTACATATAATTATTATACCCATCCAAATAATAATGTCATTAATAACAATTACACCATGACATGGAGACGGTAAGCCGTACGTACGCACGTATGGTGACATGTTATTAAAAGGATGGATAGAATAATGAATATGGTTGTACCATATTTATAATAACATCACAGTATATAGAATATACTAGAGTTATTATTTTAGAATGGGTATAATAAATAATGAATATGTTTAAGAAGAAGAGAACTTGAAAGATGGTGGTGAAAACATTACCTCTTCTTCAGGTTCTTCCTTTTGATTTGAAAAAAAGGGCTCCTTAGGTTGGATTTATGACTAAAGGGAAGCCTCTAGGATGAAGGGAAGATATTTTATAGGGTATTTGGGCATAGTTTGGCCGAGCCAAAAGGCTTTGAAGATGTAAATTATAGAGAATGGGGAGTGCCCTTTTATAAGAGGGGTGAGAGGCACCTTTGGAAAAGATAGAAATAGTATTTTATAATAAATTCATATTCGATTTATAATGGCTCCAAAGTTTATTGTTTAAAGGTTAATGTGGGGATAGGTCGAAAACCCCTCAAACAATAGGTTTTAGATAGGTTTGGGTCACTTTATTAACCTTACCTTTTAGTTTTAACTCTTAGTTAATTAGTTTGACACTTACCATGTCTCTTTGTATTTTTATATTATATAGTCATTAAACATACTATAAACTTACAAGAGACCCCAAAGTCATCCATTAATGATACACCTATCATGAAACAAGTCCTTTTTCCGAACCGTAGAATTCTAAGAATGGAATATGAATTAATAATATACTATTTGTTTTAAAAACTATTTTATGTCAATTTTGACACTATTTGTAAATTGATATTTGTGAAAATCATAACAGCATGATTACTTTGAAAAACATTAATTAAATAAATCCTAACATGTAATATTATTCTATAAAATTAGTGGAATTTATAAAAGGTCTAAAATTACACTTTTTTTAGATATTTTTAATATCAATTATTTTAATATTTCATTAATTCGATAATTACTGCATCTCTATTTTGTCATAAATAAATAAAATTATTCAACGTCTAAAAATTATAAATATAATACGATTATTTAGGAAATAGTTTTATCTTTCTAATTAATAATTATAATAGAATTTTCTTATGTATAACCCTATATAAAAAATGTTTTAGTTATTACAATTTGATTTTAACTCTTTTAACTCTTCGTTGAATTAAATAATAATAAATGTCCTATTCTAATCCATGTGGACCTAAATGATAATATATTATTCATAAGGCTGTTTTTGGTTGAGATACACTTGTACAATAGAATTAGGACATGTGTTAGGGTAATATTAATATCATTTTTACCCTTAATTACCCTATTTACTTTTAACCGTGGTAAATAAAAGTAAAAAGTTACTATTCACCAAAAATTATTTTTATATTATTGAACCAAATTTTACTCCGTGATATTAACCGCGTCTCTTAGATTTTCTAAATTCCACTCATAGAAGCAATAAAATAACTTTTTATGAGAATTTCCAAATTTTCCTAGGAGGTGGTTAAAAGACGTTGAAAAGTTCCATACAATTTGTATATATCAAAAATTATTCTAAACTAACTCTAATAAATTAAATTGAACTTATATAGGTATTATGTATCTATTTAGACCTCAATTAAATTTTAATAAAATAAATAATTAGTTAAATAAAAAATCAATTTTAAACTATAACTATGTTGTTTTTCACTATTCATCAAAAATTTAATGTTTTCGAAAAATACCAAAAATTCACCCTAAGATAATTTTGATATTCCAAATACAAAAATGAAGTCCATTTTGAAAGATAAAATTTATAAAATTTCAAAAAAGTGGGTTTTACTATTAATAATGGCTAGTTTGATTTGTTGTGGTGTGTATTAGAACTTGAAGTTGCATAAAACACACGCTATTGTATTATTCAAAGAGAAGTGTATCATGGAAGGTTGGGTTGTTACAAATTTAGTTTCCAATAGAACTCCTACAAGGTTTTATGCCTATTTCAATGACTCCATATGAAATATGACATTTTTAGTTGCAATAATTGGAGATAAAACTCTAGGATAATCTTGGGAAGGGATTAATTTATTCAAGTGTGTCACCATTGGTTTCACATGTTCTTTTGATTAAGAAGAAATATGGATCCATGAGACTGTACATAGATTATCAAATTCTGAAAAAGATTTCATTTAAGAAAATGTATCCTCAACTCCATATTGTTGTCTTTTTTGGTCAATTGTGAAGATCTCAATACCATTCAATGATTGGCCGTCATTCCGGATATCATTAATTGAGGGTCAAGAAGGAGGAAATACTGATTTCATCATTCTATATAATGTATGGACATTATGAATATATATTTCTCTCATTTGGTATTACTAATTCTTCTTCTATATTCATGGATTAAATAAATAAAGTATTTAAATATTACATTGATATGTTTGTGGAGGTCTTTCTAGATGATATTATAATATTTTGAATGGGGAATGAAAAGAATGAATATCACATGAGAATTGTACTGACAAACATAATTAAAGAGAAAATGTGTGAAAAATTGAAAGAGTCGGAATTCTGGATAAACAAAAGTTACATTTTTTGTTCATATAATCACAGGAGAGGTTTTTTATATAAATCCATCAAAGGAAAAAGTTATTTAATATTTTCCTAAACCAACCATTTTGATTGTCATTTGAAGATTTCATGGTTTATATGGATATTAAAAATGGTTTTTAGAGAATTTCATATTATTATCTAATACAATAACCTTGTTAAATCAAAAGAGAGACAATATCCTTTTGACAAATGAATGTGAGGAAGATTACAAGGAATTAAATATAATGATAATTAGTTCACTAATTCATAAAATACCATGTAGTGGTGAAGGGTTTTTAATCAATAGTGATCCATCAATGAAGGGATTAGGATTAATTATCATGAAAACCTTAATGGATATAGCTTATGCCTCATAAAAGTTGAATTTTCAAGATAGATATTACCGAAATCATGATTGTGAGTTAACTACTGTAATATTTTACATCGGTGCTATGGAAGAATTTTCATTACAGAGAAATGTGTGAAATATATATTGATTATAAAATTTTAATGTATATATTCACATAGAATTATTTGAATATGTGCAAGATAATATGGTTTTATCTAATTAATGAATATGAATGCTCAAAATATTTCCACCGTGGGAAATAAATAAATATAGATTATGCTTTTAGTTGAATGGTTCTTGATATATTATCTTTTATGAGAATAAAAAATGATCCAGTATTTATTGATTTTTAAATGGTGAGTCAAGAAATCTGGATGGAAGGTGATAAATTTTATATTCCTATGAAGACTGGTCAACCATCTTTCCATGTAAAGATTAGTGAGATGCAAAAGAAATATGGAGAGCTTAAAAATATGATCAGAAATGTTCATGAGTTTATCCATGATTATAATGGAATGATAAGGCTCTAGAAATAATAATGTGTTCTATCCATAATAAATTTAAAAAAGGAGTTGTTAGATGAGGCTCAAATTTCCACATACTCTATTCATCATTGATGTCTGAATACATAAGAAGGGTTGAAGGGCTATTTCTACTGGGAAAACATGATGAGAGATATTTTCTTGAGAATGTATGTCAGTGCTTGGTATGACATAAATTTAAGGTTGGGGGATAAACTTATAGTGGGATTTTACAACCATTACTGAAACTACAATAGAATTGGTAAAATGTCCCCATGTATTTTGTCATAAGAATCAACAAAATAGCCCAGGGATATAAGGAAATATTGGCTATAGTCAATAACCATACAAAGTAAAAACAATTATTTTCCATTAAAGAATACATCTCTCTAGATCATCCTTATATGATATAAATTAGGAAATGGTGATTTTTAATGTTGTACAACATTCTATTTTATCTAATCAGAATCCAAGGTTAAACTAATTTCTCTGGACATGTCTTATAAATTCTTCACGGTGCACCACATTCTACTCTATCTGACCAGGATCTAAGGTTTACCTATTTATTCTAGAAAAGTCTTATGAAATCACTTGATACAGTGTTGATTTTTAGTAAATCATATCATAATCAGATAGATGGTTAGTCTAATATGTCCATCTAACCCCATGATGATATATTGGGATCAAGTACTATGTATTTTAATGGAGTTCGGGATCAGAAAATTCCTCTATTCAAGATTTATTATAATAATAACTTTTAATTGATCATTCCAATGAATTTTCTTGAATCCATATATCTAGAGAAATGTATAACTCCAATGTGTTATGATGAAGTTGGAGAAATAAATCTATTTTGAGTTGAGATATTGGAGGAAATGATAGAGAAAGTTAGATCCGTTTAATAATACATCAGCCTAAATCAAATTTGATAAAAAAAAGATATGCTAATAGTCATCCATGTGATATGGTGTTCAAATATAGTGATAAAGTATTTCTAAAAATATTCCATGGAATACGTTTTTGAGATTTCGGGAGAAAGGAAGGAGGATCCATGGGTATTTTATCCCTTTCAATATTCTTTATCAAGGAATGTTGGTTTCTTATCTCTTGTCGATTCCACAAAACCTCTCTCAATTCCAACATGTGATCTAGGAATATCTCTTGAGGAAGTAAAAAATTGTTCATTAACTTGAACTATATTTATATCTCATAATAATAGATAACGATCTCTCTTATGAGGAACAACCAGTGGAGATTTTGGATCATATAGAGAAAGTTATATGAAAAAAGACAACTCACCTAGTCAATTTTTATGGTGAAAGCACCAATTTTAGAAATTTATCTAGGAATTTGAGGATATGATAAGTAAAAAGTATCCTAAACTATTTATATCAAAGTGATTGAACTTTTAGTGATAAATTCATTTTAATGTGAGTAGAATATTTTTCTCAAATAAATTTAATTTCTTCGATATATTCTAGGACACACAACACTGAGTTTTAACGTGTCATAGTTTAAGGCATGGTTCACGCCCAAATTTACCCAAGAGAAGAAGGGTAGAACGGTCCTTGTAGTGTAGCTTTGGTTGTCGATTCCACAGAGACCTAAGAAGATACCTAAGATACACAACCTACGGGATGGATTTTTGGCTATGAAGTGGCCAACTTGGATTGATTTTGGATGGGTTTTAAAGATATATAATAGATTTAAGTGGATTCAATTTAAAAGAATGAGTTGATCCTAGGTTATCACTCAGGTGGATTGGACGTATTTTCTTTTTAATGATTTCAATTTCTTAAATTTGAGATGGGTTTATTTAAGGAGATAAAACAACATCATCACTTGATGGTTTAATGCCTACACCCTCTAACACTAATCACCTATACACTTGAAGGATCAAAGTTTTCAGCACTTCAAGGTAAAGGATCGTATTAGTACATGATGTGTGTGGCCTTAAATTCAACAAGGACGATGAAGTTTAAAAATCATCAAATAAAAATCCCAATTAAAGAAGTGATTATACATTAATTAGGTGATAAATAACATCCAATCCAGCCCCTTGATACTCCCTTGGATCAACCCATTAGTGGGTTAGCCCTCCATTGATCCCATGGGTTCAATGGAAGCGGAAAGTAGACTCATGAGGGAGGAAATGGAGAAGTAAAGAAAACAAAAAAAAATAAAATGATCACTCCACTGTTGTGTGAATAATTTCACAAGGGTTGTTGTGAATAAATTCACACCTTGATCCAATGGTATCAAAGTGATATTAGGAACAACAGAATAAGTGTATAAGAAGAACTTTTATTAAGAAACTAAAGTGAATTGAACAACTTACATGTGAAAGACAAAATTGAGGCAACAAAAATGCAGCATAACATTACAATTGAACAAAGCATCCAAAATCCAAAACTCCTTCACCACCACTTCCTTAAATAGGCATTTTGGGAGCCTTAGGTCGAACCACCAACAGTACAAAGCATCTTAATGAATTTTTCTAGGCTATAGGTGGTGGAAAGCTTGTGGAATTTGGACTTTTCCACGTTTGACCCGAGGTGGCAGCCAGCTTTCCTTCACCGAACAGACGCGTCTGGAAGACCTTCTAGACGGCCGAATCAGGGTGGGCCATAGAAGAAGAATATGGAGCTCCGGATGTATTCTAACCATCTGTAAAATTTGGCCCATTTGGAGTTGTGGATTCCGAGATAGGATCAAATTAGTGGGATGTTTTTCTGGGCCGCAGAATCTGGCCCAGAATTGTATCTCTAAATTGGGCCGCCTACATGACCGCCATGGATGCCGAATTAGCATTAACTCCTGAAGAGTGATTTGTTCCTATACATGTCTTCTAGCATCCCACGAAATTTGGGATTAATTGGTCCTGTATGTTGGTCCTCACAGTCTCATCAGTGGGCTGGTGTCCAATCTGCCTTCTCCAGAATTGCTTCCTTTCATTGCCAAATATCTCCATCATCCTCGATGAATTCTCCATTGAACCCTGAATGAAACATGTTCATATTGGAGTGTAGATAAATTATCAAATTAAAATATTTATAATAAGATGAATCATTTGGTACTTTAAATGATGTTCAAAAATGTACCACATAATAGGGCATTTTAAGAAGGTATTACAATCATAATGTGAAATGATGTTCAAAGTGTAAAATGCACTAAAATGGTGTTTATGAATAATAAAGAACATGAATATTATATATATTACCAATGAATATTAGCATCATTTAGTGGCTAATCAATGTACCATTATAACCATGATGTGAAATTGGAGGGTATGAATAATACTAAATAAATTTATAAAAATAAACGGTTTATTTTTTTATGTAATAAAATAATTTTCTATAATATTATTAGAAATGAAAATAAAAATCTTATGAATTTAAATGAAATGTTTTTCTGAAAAGTGGTTTTTTGTATGCATTGTATATTTATATTAATAAATTAAATTTATCACTATTGGTGAATTTTTTTAATTAAATTTATATATATTATATATTCAAAAAAATATCATTCATATAGTATTTTTTATTTGCATGTGATAATAATTAATATAAATTTATGCTTAAAAACAATATTGTTCTAAAAACGGTTTTGTCCCATTTTGTAAACTTATTTTATAATTTATCTTATTAAAATTTTAAAACAATTATTTTATAAAATGATGATAATTTTGGAAATCATAATTTTAAAATAATCTTAGAGTTACTTTTTTTAGAATTTTCTAAAAATATAATTTTTTAGATGAATAGTATAAACTGATGATTTTTATTGAAAAATATTTTTTTGAAGTATTTAAAATGTTACATTATTTTTTAAATTGGTATTTAAAGGAACATTTGATCAATTATTTAATTATTAATTTAATTTAGTTTTTTGGAATCTATTACATGTTGTATTTAGATATAAAATATTTCTATTCTTATGAACGCTTCCTCGTTGGAAAACTGTTTTTTCATTATGTATGTATCTATAATTTTAAATAAATTTCTGGCACATATGTGAATTGATTTTGGTAAAATGTATTATATATTTATAATAATAATAATTTATATTTGTTAATAATTAGAAATTAATTTTTTCTTGATGAATATTAAAAGTATTGAAAATTAATTACTGCGGTTAATGTTATGGCGGGTTTACCAAAAGGTTAAACTAAAACAATAATGATAATAATGACTCAAAAACATTTCTAATTTTTATTTTTAGACTTATTTAGACCTTATAAGTTTATTTTTCTATAATGGTCCACTTTTGAGTGACATTTTGTTTTTGAAATGCATGTTTATTTTCTTCTTGCTAAAAATTCAAAGCATGTCCTCTCCCCACGTTTAGAAGGACACCCTGTATCCTCTCCTCTTACCACATAAAAAAGCATTTTTTCAGCAATGACTTTACCATATACATTGATTACTTCTCTTAATATTTCATATAGTAATTTTTTTGATTAGGAAACCATATTAATAAAGCTTTAGGTGTAAACTTGAAGAGTTTTATCAAAGAAGAGGTATACTCCATAACATTGAGTTTTCATTTTATTTATTATTCTTACTCATAAAAATATTGTTAAACCATGTTGATAGAATAAAATAAATATATCCCATATAATTATATGTTATTTTATTAGTTTTTTAACCTAAATCCATCTCCACATCCATAAAATGGGAAACATAACCATTAATCGTGTTTATGACATACTACCACCTCACAAACGTATGTAAATCATTTTTCATCACCGCTTCACAAGGGTGGATATAATTATGGATTTAAAGTATATATATGATATTATTGAAATAATTATATGTATTTATTTATGATATTACATTTACCTTCTAACTTACCAATCCGTTGAAAATGATAACGTTGCAGAAGCATTTATGTGGACTACCGGTTTCACGGAGCCATGTGATACAAATTTACTTTTATTTTTACATAGATGGTAATAAGGTTTGATTTAATTATAATATATGATATATATTACATAAAAATAATTCTTCAAAGTTAATTTTTATTTATTCACCTACCATTCCATCCATTAAAAAATAAAAACAACTTTTATGACTACATATGACATACCATCTTCGTGAATGATGTAGTTCATTTTTCAATCTCTAAAATTTATGGATTACCCAAAATATTTATATAATGAATATAAATTATATTTATATAATTATTAGAATTATTTATATGTTGTAACTACAATAAAAGTGTAATTACTAAAACATACAAGGCAAAACATACATGAAAAAACAAAGGAGTTATTACCTCAAATAGTGATGTTTTTAAAATAAGTGCTAAAAAGGTGATAAACGTTTATAAGTAAATCATATATGGTATGATATAAATGATAATGTTTCTATAATATATGTTTAATAATCTAATATCTGTCATACAAGATGTTTGAATACAAAAAAATGTTGAGACTTGAGGTATGGGATTTTTCATCTTACTTTTATCATTGTGGGACATATGCTATTTTCACCACTCATTTATTTTGTGTGGTTTATATAAAGACCATTTCACATTTAATATCATGAAATTAGTTAGTTTCATGATATATATAGTTTCATTTAAATTTATTCCTTCATGGTTATTTTGATTCAAAATCCACCAAAGTGGAAAAGGTTTTTTTCTATAGTCTCATTGTTTATAAAGATTGTTTATGATTAGGATTATAATGATGAAACATTATGATATATCTCTCAATAAACTCATGAAAATTTTTATTCTCTATTTAATTTTGGGTATTACATTTTTTACATTAATTTTCCTCTCTTTATGTACTCCAGATTCCAAAATATATTTTTAATTAAAATATAAATTATCTCCCTTTTATTGAAAACCATTTCTCCTTCATGTACATTATTTCCAAAATATTAATAATAGTATCCTAATATTGATTAACGAAATTTTATGCATGTTTAAAATTTTTCAAAATGTTTTAAAAGGAATCTTCTTATTGTATTCTAGATGTGGAAAGTTTGACTTATTATTGAAAATGTGAATGGAATCATCGGTTTAATGTGTATGATAAGAATGATATTTACTGCCATCATGGCCACTAAATTATTTGAGGATTAAATTAAAGTTATTCATTATTATTTTCAATCAAACTAATTTCCTTAACATTTGGGAAACTTTAAGATTTTAAATAAGATATTTCAAAGAGAAAAGTGTATATTTATCATAAAATGATTCAAGTGATCTATTATAAATCATTTCCCATCAATGATAGAATCCATGAATGTTTCCTAATAATTACTGGTCATATGCTCCATTGATAGATTCATTTTTCATTAAATGTATGTTTTTTATTATAATTATTATATTATGAATCCTTTTCCTTTTACATGATTTATGCTATGAAGAATTAATGAAAAGATTATGAATCCTATTTAGTTTACATGGGTGTTACTATATTGAAATGTATATGAAACTCATTTCCATTTTTTCGGTTATGATATAATGATTTTTATATGATCTTTTGGAACACATATCTTTTATTTTGTTTATGTGATGGGTGGTGTGGAATTTTATATGTCTCCAACACATCAGGTAAAGATTGAAATGTCATGAGATAAACAATACATGAATGGGTTTTGAACCCAGTTCAATAAGAAGCTCTAACCACTATGATAGTAATGGGAAGGAAGCTTGACTACAATGATGGTTTAGTGAGTGAACCCATTTCACTATGATAGTTTCCTAAAATATTCTAGAATACTAAGAAAATAATTTTCATTGCTTATGTGTATACCACAAATCAATATCTTTGGCCAATTTTAGGATCTCATTGCTTATTGTAATGGACATAAACCATATATCCATGAGCCATTATATGATCTATTACATTGAAACAAGATTCAATGAATCACATCATATAAGATGTAATTGTTTTGTAGTCTTGGTAAATTTTATGTTTACATGATTTCTATATTACATTTTAAAATAGAAATTAAGAAAAAAAAATTCAAGAATATCATTATTCCCTCTAGAAAATCCTTTCATACCATTCCTAATAAACTTAGAATATTTCTTAGAAAGGAAACAAAATATGGGAGAGATAAAATTCTCAATAAGGGTTACATACAATAGAAGCTATCCTAAATCGATAAGAATAATAAATATGGAAAGGTAAATAACTAAACACACATTCCATTTAAATAATTTTATGATCATGATTAGATAAGGCATAACTAATTTGGTAATGTAAAGAACTGAAAACACGTGACATTTAATTAATAAAATTAAAATGAAATTCAACCCAATATAATATCATTGTAAAATTATAAGGGATAATCATAACAGTAATATTGATAAAAAATTATTATTTCTTTGATTCCATGATCTCAGGAATCATGAAACATATACTGTAATAACCTTTCATAAGATAGTTTAAAAATGATGGGTAGGTATACAACATAAACCCTTTTAAATAATTATAGCCAGCTGATTTGTTTCATGACACTACTAATGTATAAATGGCTTATCTACAATCAATCCCCATATTAATATGAAATTCCAACACATTAATCATATATCTAATGATTTATTTAATTCAATAACATTATTAATTATTAGAAAATTATTGTTTCATGTTAGGAATACATATCAATAAGGATTTCCACAATCGATCATATAAAATTCAATGTTTTGAGCACTTCAAGGTAAAGGATCGTATTAGTACTTGATGTGTGTGGCCTTAAATTCAACAAGGAAGATGATGTTTAAAAATCATAAAATAAAAATTCCAATTAAAGAAGTGATTATACATTAATTAGGTGATAAATAACATCCAATCCAGCCCCTTGCTAATCCCTTGGATCATACCATAAGTGGGTTATCCCTCCATTGATCTCATGGTTTCAATGGAAGCGGAAAGTAGACTCATGAGGGAGGAAATGGAGAAGCAAAGAAAACAATAAAAATAAAATGATCACTCCACCGTTGTGTGAATAATTTCACAAGGGTTGGTGTGAATAAATTCACACCTTCATCCAACGGTATCAAAGTGATACTAAGAACAAAATAATAAGAGTATAATAAGAACTTTTATTAAGAAACTAAAGTGAATTGAACAACTTACATGTGAAAGACAAAATTGAGGCAACAAAAATGCAGCATAACATTACAATTGAACAAATCATCCAAAATCCTAAACTCCTTCACCACCGCTGCCTTAAATAGGAATTTTGGGAGCCTTGGGTCGAACCACCAACAGTACAAAGCATCTTAATTAATTTTACTAGGCTATAGGTGGTGGAAAGCTTGTGGAATTTGGACTTTTCCACGTTTGACTCGAGGTGACAGCAAGCTTTCCTTCACCGACCATACACATCTGGAAAACCTTCTAGACGGCCGAAACAGGGTGGGCCATAGAAGAGGAAAATGGAGATACGGATGTCTTCTAACCGCCTGTAAACGTTGTGCCCATTTGGAGTTGTGGATTCCGAGATATGATCAAATTAGTGGGCTGTTTTTCTGGGCCGCAGAATCTGGCCGAGAATTGTATCTTTAACTTGGGCCGCCTAAATGGCCACCATGGAGGCCGAATTAGCATTAACTCCTCAAGAGTTATTTGTTCCTATACATGTCCTCTATCATCCCAAGAAATTTGGGATTAATTGGGCCGGTATGTTGGGCCCCACAGTCTCATCAGTGTGCTGGTGTCCAATCTGCCTTCTCCAGAATTGCTTCCTTTCATTGCCAAATATCTCCATCATCCTCCATGAATTCTCCATTGATCCCTGAATGAAACATGTTCATATTGGAGTGTAGATCAATTTCAAATTAAAATATGTATAATAAGATGAATCATTTCGTACTTTAAATGATGATAAAAAATGTACCACATAATAGTGCATTTTAAGAAGGTATTACAATCATAATGTGAAATGATGTTCAAAGTGTAAAATGCACTAAAATGGTGTTTATGAATAATAAAGAACATGAATATTATATATATTACCAATTAATATTAGCCTCATTTAGTGGCTAATCACACCCCCCAACTTGAGTTTTGCTAGTCCCGAGCAAAATATATCTCATCACAAATGAAATTCGAATTCCCTTTTCTAAAAACATTTTAATACACAATGATCACCAAAAAACCTTATACCAAACAATCCTGAAACCCATCAAAATATTTTAATACAAGATATTTTCATAAGCAGATCCCAATCCCAATCCCATTCCATTGATCAAATCCATCATCATACTTCATCCAACTCAATTAGGTGTAATGATGTGTTGTGAATCACAATAGATATGGGGGTTCATTTTCATTCAAGGGGAAATCCTGGAAGCGATAGGTGGAATCACATTTAATCCTAATATGAGTATTCTTCATCCCTCTTTTTTTTGATTTTTTTTGCAATATTGCTATAGTAATTGAGATTGCAATTAATCAAATTAACCCATGTAGCAAGACTTTTCCGATGACTCCCAGACTCAAAGGCCTTAGGGCACCAAGTGAAGCCCACATACTCGGGCATCTTCTCGAGTTAACTTAATAAAAAACAAAGTCGTATTACCATAAATAGAGATAGATTGAAAAACTCAGGGCTAGACAAATCTGGAGTCACGATCCCCAAGTGCCGAAAGGCTTGCATTTTATCAATCCATTGCTCTACATGTAAATTTTTTTTTTAATAATTTTTTTTAATTTTTTTTTGAATACTCATATTATTCATAAAAATAAAACCATCCTATGATATTTATTATGGGACCCCAAAAATTCAAATTAGTATCCCACAGTCTAGAGGACGTGCATTGTAGCATTTTTTTTATTTGGATGAAAATATAAACGATGAAATATCACATTGGACAGCCACACTTTCCAAAATCTATGCTCATGAAATTATACAAGGATTAAAATCAGAATCAGGGAACGCTAAATTATTTGATATTCAGTTTCAAAGTGTGCAATGTGTATTACCATGTTCAAAGTTAAAGGAATTTTTCCTTCCATTTACTTTTTTTTTCAAATCATTCAATTTTTGTTTTTGACACAAAAGCATTTTTTTTATCTCCCCCAACATAAAACAACACTGTCCCCAGTGTTTGAAGAAATGAAAAATTAGAAGGATTAGAGGCAGGGAATAAAAATTTAAAAAGGAAATTGAAAATGTGGATTATGGAATGAAGTCACCTAGTGGTTGAAGTTTGATGTTCTTGCCGTTCAAATTTATTCCTTTAATATCCATGTCGCTTGCAAAGTTCCCTAGTGGAAAAAAGAAAAAAAACAAAACAAACAAAACAAACAAAAACAAACAATATATATATATATATATATATTTTTATAATAAAGGAAGTAAAATATAATAATATATATAAAAATTATAGAATAAGGTAGCACAAGAAGCCGCAGGTCAGGGGTAAGCGCGCGCCCCTGTCTCCCTTCGGTCCCGGGTTCGAGTCCCCGCGGCTTCGCCGGTTGTGACGGGGTTTTCCCCACGGCCTATGGCTTGGACTTTTTTTGTGTATTATTATATATTTTTTTCTTAACCTATTGAATAATAAAAACAACATAAACTTATGATACATTGTCTTATTTTTAAATTTCTGGGTAAGGTATTACTCAAGGATCACACCACATGACACGGATGAATATGGTGCTCCTCTTTCGTACCCATCCATACTCATAATAGAAGAACAGGTCAAAAGTCTATTTTTTTATTTTTAAATATAAAAATGAATATGTAATCTTATTTGAAAAATAAATATGATTCCGAAAGATTAGAAACATAAAAACCACGGGTTGCCTCCCATGCAGCGCTTTGTTTAACGTCTTTAGCCCGACATAGATCCCAAATTTATCAATTTTTTTCCTGGTTCATAGATTGGATCAATTAACTCAACATCTATTTCCTGTTTATTGAATGATTCAACGAATGTTTTTAACCTTTGACCATTGACCATGAAAATGTGACCACTTGTGGGATCTTTAATCTCTACTTCCCCATGGGGGAATACATGATGCACTATGAAAGGTCCTGACCATCTAGACCTTAACTTTCCCGGATGTAAATGAAGTTTTGAACTATACAAGAGCACAAGTTTTCCCGGTTCAAAATTTTTGACCTTGATATTCCTAGATTGGTAGGCTTGAACTCTATCTTTATTGATCATTGAATTTTCATAAGCCTCCATCCTTAGTTCCTCCAGTTCATTGAGATCTAATTTCCTTTTTGTTCCAGCCAATGAGAGGTCATAATCCATTTTTTAAATTGCCCAAAAGGCCTTATGTTCAATCTCCACTGGAAAATGGCATGCTTTTCCATAAACCAACCTATATGGGGACATTCCTAAAATAGTTTTATATGTAGTTCTATAGGCCCAAAGAGAATCTAAGAGTTTCTCAGACCAATCTTTCCTAGAGGGGTTGACAGTTTTTTCAGGAATTTGCTTAATTTCACGATTGGCTAACTCAGATTGACCATTGGTTTGTGGGTGGTAAGTAGTGGACACTTTGTGAGAAATTCCATATTTTTCCATGAGTGATGATAATGTACGATTGAAAAAATGAGTTCCACGATCACTTATGATAGCCCTAGGAATTCCAAATCTAGAGAATATGTTTTCTTTTAGGAATCTAATCACAGTTTGATGATCATTGGATTTTGTGGGAGTGTCCTCAACCCATTTTGAGACATAATCGACAGCTAAGAGTATGTAGAGGTATCCCCGAGAGTTTGGGAAGGGACCCATGAAATCAATTCCCCAACAGTCAAAGATTTCAACCACTAAGATGGGAGTGAGTGGCATTTGATTCCTTTTTGTGATGGACCCTACATGTTGACACCTAGGACAGCTTTGACAAAATGTGTAGGAGTCCCTTGAAAGGGTGGGACAGAAAAGACCACATTGAAGAATCTTAGCAGATGTTTTCTTAGAGGAAAAGTGACCTCCACATGCCTCACTATGACAGAATTTAAGGATGGACTCTTGTTCAGATTCTGGAACACACCTCCTAATGACTTGGTCAGGGCAGAACTTATAGAGGTAAGGATAATCAAACACATAGTTTCTATCATCAGAAAGAAATTTCCTTCGAGCTTGAGTCCCTAAGAATTTTGGAATGACTCCTGTCACTAAGAAATTTTCTATGTCAGCATACCAAGGGTAGTCACTCACAGAGTATAGGTGTTCATCAGGAAACGAATCAGACACAGAGAGGTGATTTGAGTTTTCTTTGAATTCCATCCTAGAGAGGTGATCAGCTACAACATTTTCAACTTCCTTTTTATCCTTGATTGTGAGGTCAAATTCTTGTAAGGGAAGGACCCACCTAATCAGTCTAGCCTTAGCATCTTGTTTTTGGAAGAGGTATTTTAGTGTAGAATGGTCAGTTAACACAGTGATGGGTGATCCAAAGAGGTAGGACCTATACTTCTCTAAGGCAAACACAATAGCAAGTAACTCTTTTTCAGTGGTGGAGTAGTTGATTTGGGCATCATTTAAGGATTTGCTTGCTTAAGCAATGACATAAGGAGTTTTATCACGACGTTGTCCTAACACATCTCCAACAGCAAAGTCACTGGCATCACACATAAGTTCAAAAGGAAGGTTCCAATTTGGAGATTTCATAATGGAAGGAGAGGTGAGAGAGGATTTGAGGGTTGAGAATGAACCCTCACAGCTTTCTGTCTAAACAAATGGAGCATCCTTTACTAAGAGAGCACAAAGGGGACATGATATTGAACTAAAGTCCTTGATGAATCTTCTATAGAAACCAGCATTTCCTAAGAAAGACCTCACTTCCTTGACAGTTTTGGGTGATGGAAGGTGACGAATGATGTCAACCTTTGCTTTATCAACTTCAATCCCCATACTCGAGACCAGATGGCCTAGAACAAGTCCCTATTTAACCATGAAATGGCATTTTTCCCAGTTTAGGACCAGATTTTTTTCTTCACATCTTGACAAGACTCTCTCCAAATTCTGCAGACATCCCTCAAAAGTATCCCCAAACATAGAGAAGTCATCCATGAAGACCTCAAGAAAATACCCTACCATGTCTGAGAAGATTCCCATCATGCACTGCTGGAAGGTTCCAGGGGCATTGCATAACCCGAAGGGCATGCGTTTGAAGGAAAAGGTACTGAAAGGACATGTGAATGTAGTCTTCCCTTGATCCTCTAGGGAGACCTCAATTTGATTGTACCCCGAGTACCCATCTAAGAAACAGTAGAAGGCATGACCTGCCACTCTCTCAAGGACTTGGTCAATGAATGGTAAGGGGAAATGGTCCTTCTTTGTGAATGATTTTAGTTTCCTATAGACAATGCAGACCCTCCATCCACTACTCACCCTTGTTGGAAAAATCTCTCCATCCTCATTGGTTATCACTGTGATTCCAGCCTTTTTTGGAACCACTTGGATTAGGCTCACCCATTCACTCTCAGCTATGGGATATATGATACCATCTTTCAACAATTTCAAAAGTTCCTTCCTTACTACCTCCTTGAGATTAGGATTCAGTCACCGTTGAGGTTGACGACATGGCTTTGAATCAGATTCCAGAACAATCCTATGAGTCCCGATAAGTGGGCTAATCCCAGGAATATCAGAAAGGGTCCAACCAATGGATTTCTTATGCTTCCTAAGGACATCTAGAAGCATCCTCTCATGATTGGCTTCAAGAGAAGAAGAAATCACAATAGGATGTGTTAGATTTTCGACAAGGAAGGCATACTTTAGTGCAGCACGAAGTTCCTTCAATTCAAGATCAGGTTGGTTCAAAATTTCTGCAGAAGATTGGGACATTGGATCAACATCAATTTCTTTTTTTAGAGGTTCAGATAGGATTGATTCCTCACATGTAGAAGTTTCAGCTACTAGATTGTCTTGATCATATTTATGGAAGGAATTTAGAGGGGTCTCTATGAAATTGGTTTCTTGAAAGGTTTCACTGATTGTTGGACCTAAGACTTCATCATAAGAGCAATTTGAAAATGATTCAAGCCAAGGAGATAAACTTCCTTCATATGAACAAAGGAAATCAATCTCATTCTGACTTAAACATTCATCAAATATTCCTTGATGTTCCATGGATTCATTATCAATGCTTCCTATCATGTTTACTTCATGAATATCCTTGTCATCCCCTATTTGTGAGCATGCATTATAGATGTTCAGGTCTAGACTCATGTTCCCAAAGGTGATGGTCATGTTCCCATTTAGGACTCGGATAACAGAGTTGATTGTTGCAAGGAATGGACGACCAAGGATGATTGGGGTTTGTTCCTTATTTCCTAAGTTTGGATGGTTTTCAAGGACAATGAAATCAGCAGGGTAGATGAAGTTTTCAACCTTTACCAGAACATCCTTTAAAATACCCTTTGGAACCCTAATGCTACGATCAGTAAGTTGAAGTGTGACAGATGTGGGTTGGAGTTCTTCTAGGCCTAACTGGCAGTACACAGCATATGGGATGAGATTGACACTAGAACCTAGGTCCCACAAGGCCTTGACAACTTTGCCCTCTCCTAGTTCAACATTGATGTAAGGGCAACCCGGGTCTTTCAACTTAGGAGGAATGGTCCCTTGAATGGTGGTACTCACATTAGCAACCAAAAGGACTTGGTTTTTATGTGAAAAGTTTCTTTTAAAAGTGGACAAGTCCTTAAGGTACTTTGAGTAGGAAGGTATGGTTTGGATTGCATCGAGAAGGGGTATGTTCAACGTGACTTGTGAAAATATTTCTCTCAACGTTTCACTCAGTTCAGGATTGGGTTTCCCCCTCATGCATTGAGGAAATGGTGCAGGTAGTGGGGTTGTTTGTTGAAGAGTTGTTTCATTCACATTGTTATCAGTTTCCTCAGTTTGATCTTGTGGTTCATTTAAATTTTCATCCAAGTTTGAATCTTCAGGTGGGTTCTGAATTAGTTGTTCAGGTTTCTCAATTGATTTCCCACTTCTTAAAATAGTCACAGCCTTTAGTTGTTCATGAGTTGTTTGAGCACAACTTGACTCTCCCCTTGAAGTTGAGGATGGCACCGCCTGATTAGGCATGGGTTCCTTTCCTGTTTTGATGGTTTTAAGTTATTGTTTTAGGGAAGAGACTTCGGTGTTCATCCTCTCCATTTGTTTGCATAGTAGTTATAGTAGGCTTTGTGGAACAGTTTGGGTTGGTGCTTGAGTAGGTTGGTTTATCCCAGGGGGATATTTTGGAGGTGGGATGGTTTGTTGAAAATGGACCGATGGCTGTTGGTATTGGATAGGTTGGGTTTGGAACTGGTTATGGGTTTGGTAGTTCTGTTGAGGGTAAGGATTTTGCCCTTGTGGTTGGCTATGTTGTTGGTTATCCTTCCATCAGAAGCCTAGGTGGTCATTGTACCTATGATTGAAGGTGTTTTGGTATTGGGGCTTTTGAAAGTTTAGGGCATTGACATCCGCTGGGGGTCCTCCTAGAAGAACATCCTTGATGGATGGAATGGTTGGGCAGTTGTCTGTTTTATGGTCATGTTTGTCACAAATTGTGCAAACAAGGTCTACATTTTGGATTTCATGGACTTTCCTAAGGTCTATCTCTTCAACCTTCCTAGAGAGTGCTGCAAGTTTAGCCCTAAGGCTTTCCTCTTCTCTAAGTGTATGAATTCCAGTGGTTCTTTGTGGCTTTTCAGAATAAGGTTAAGTTCCCCATGTTTGGTTTTGTTCAGCCAGACTTTCCAGATACTCATAAGCATCATTTGGGGATTTGTTTTTAAAAGTTCCATTACACATCATGTCAATGAATTGTTTATTACCCGGACCCAACCCTTCATAGAAAATTCTCACTTGTTCAGGAATGGAAAACCCATTGTGTGGAACCATGTTTAGGGTGTCTTTGAACCTCTCCCATGTTTCATAGAATGACTCTCCCTCTTTTTCAAAAAAAGTTTTGGATGCTCTTTTTAAGTGCAATTGTTTTGTGATGAGGGAAGTATTTTTTGTAGAATTCTCTTTGCAGTTGGTCCCAAGAGTGGATTGATGCAGGTCTCAATTTGTTTAGCCAATTTTTAGCTCGATCCTTTAATGAAAAAGGAAATAGCCTCATCTTAGAGGATTGTAGTTGATGTGGGGGACACATGGTTTCAACAATGTCGTTGAATTCTTTGACATGAAGGTATGGCATTTCCGACTCCATCCCATGAAAGGTTGGAAGGTGGTTTAGGACATGGGGTTTGAATATGTAGTTGGTGTCTTCTATGAAATTGTGTCTAATGCATGAGGGGGCATTGGTCCAAGCTGAAGTGAGGTAGTCGTTCATGGATTGATCAACTACATTCCCTAAGTTTGGATCTTCTTGGTTTTGGTTTCCCATTTGATTCCCCCTAGGGTTCACAATTTGATTTTGTGGATAACCCTCCATTGGACTTGTTTCAAGTTCTGACTTTGGGGTTTCAAGAATATTTGAATCTGATTTAAACAATCCCTTAGGTGCACTTGACTCCCCTATCCTAGGAATTTCCACCCTAACTAGTCTGTTTGAGAAATCGTGGGTGTAGGCGGACTTGCGCCAAAAAAAAAGCGAGAAAGGGACAAGATAAGAGATCTTGGGTGAGAGTAGAAGAATGGAGGTGAGGAAAGAAGGTTTTTTTTATCTAAGGTACTTACTTGGTCCCCGGAAAAGCGCCAAAATTTGGTTCACGCCCAAATTTACCCAGGAGAAGAAGGGTAGAACGGTCCTTGTAGTGTAGCTTGGGTTGTCGATTCCACAGAGACCTAAGAAGATACCTAAGATACACAACCTAAGGGATGGATTTTTGGATATTAAGTGGCCAACTTGGATTGATTTTGGATGGGTTTTAAAGATATCTAATAGATTTAAGTGGATTCAATTTAAAATAATGAGTTGATCCTAGGTTATCGCTCGGGTGGATTGGACGTATTTTCTTTTTAATGATTTCAATTTCTTAAATTTGAGATGGGTTTATTTAAGGAGATAAAACAACATCATCACTTCATGGTTTAATGCATACACCCTCTAACACTAATCACCTATAAACTTGAAGGATCAAAGTTTTCAGCACTTCAAGGTAAAGGATCGTATTAGTACATGATGTGTGTGGCCTTAAATTCAACAAGGACGATGAAGTTTAAAAATCATCAAATAAAAATCCCAATTAAAGAAGTGATTATACATTAATTAGGTGATAAATAAAATCCAATCCAGCCCCTTGCTACTCCCTTGGATCAACCCATAAGTGGGTTAGCCCTCCATTGATCCCATGGTTTCAATGGAAGCGGAAAGTAGACTCATGAGGGAGGAAATGGAGAAGTAAAGAAAACAACAAAAATAAAATGATCACTCCACCGTTGTGTGAATAATTTCACAAGGGTTGGTGTGAATAAATTCACACCTTGATCCAACGGTATCAAAGTGATATTAGGAACAACAGAATAAGAGTAGAAGAAGAACTTTTATTAAGAAACTAAAGTGAATTGAACAACTTACATGTGAAAGACAAAATTGAGGCAACAAAAATGCAGCATAACATTACAATTGAACAAAGCATCCAAAATCCTAAAGTCCTTCACCACCACTTCCTTAAATAGGAATTTTGGGAGCCTTGGGTCGAACAACCAACAGTACAAAGCATATTAATGAATTTTTCTAGGCTATAGGTGGTGGAAAGCTTGTGGAATTTGGACTTTTCCACGTTTGACCCGAGGTGGCAGCCAGCTTTCCTTCACCGAACAGACGCGTCTTGAAGACCTTCTAGATGGCCGAATCAGGGTGGGCCATAGAAGAAGAATATGGAGCTCCGGATGTATTCTAACCATCTATAAAATTTGGCCCATTTGGAGTTGTGGATTCCGAGATAGGATCAAATTAGTGGGATGTTTTTCTGGGCCGCAGAATCTGGCCCAGAATTGTATCTCTAAATTGGGCCGCCTACATGACCACCATGGAGGCCGAATTAGAATTAACTCCTGAAGAGTGATTTGTTCCTATAAATTTCTTATATCATCCCACGAAATTTGGGATTAATTGGTCCTGTATGTTGGGCCCCACAGTCTCATCAGTGGGCTGGTGTCCAATCTGCCTTCTCCAGAATTGCTTCCTTTCATTGCCAAATATCTCCATCATCCTCGATGAATTCTCCATTGATCCCTGAATGAAACATGTTCATATTGGAGTGTAGATAAATTATCAAATTAAAATATGTATAATAAGATGAATCATTTCGTACTTTAAATGATGTTAAAAAATGTACCACATAATAGGGCATTTTAAGAAGGTATTACAATCATAATGTGAAATGATGTTCAAAGTGTAAAATGCACTAAAATTGTGTTTATGAATAATAAAGAACATGAATATTATATATATTACCAATGAATATTAGCCTCATTTAGTGGCTAATAAATGTACCATTATAACCATGATGTGAAATTGGAGGGTATGAATAATACTAAATAAATTAATAAAAATAAATTGTTTATTTTTTTGTGTAATAAAATAATTTTCTATAATATTATTAGAAATGAAAATAAAAATCTTATGAATTTAAATGAAATGTTTTTCTGAAAAGTGGTTTTTTGTATGCATTGTATATTTATATTAATAAATTAAATTTATCACTATTTGTGATTTTTTTAATTAAATTTATATATATTATATATTCAAAAAAATATCATTCCAATAGTATTTTTTATTTGCATGTGATAATAATTAATATAAATTTATGCTTAAAAACAATATTGTTCTAAAAACGGTTTTGTCCCATTTTGTAAACTTATTTTATAATTTATCTTATTAAAATTTTAAAACAGTTATATTATAAAATGATGATAATTTTGGAAATCATAATTTTAATATAATCTTAGAGTTACTTTTTTTAGAATTTTCCAAAAATATTATTTTTTAGATGAATAGTATAAACTGATGATTTTTATTGAAAACTATTTTTTTGAAGTATTTAAAATGTTAAATTATTTTTTAAATTGGTATTTAAAGGAACATTTGATAAATTATTTAATTATTAATATAATTTAGTTTTTTTGGAATCTATTACATGTTGTATTTAGATATAAAATATTTCTATTCTTATGAACGCTTTCTCGTTGGAAAACTGTTTTTTTATTATGTATGTATCTATAATTTTAAATAAATTTCTGGCACATATGTGAATTGATTTTGGTAAAATTTATTATATATTTATAATAATAATAATTTATATTGGTTAATAATTAGAAATTAATTTTTTCTTGATGAATATTAAAACTATTGAAAATTAATTACTGCGGTTAATGTTATGGCGGGTTTACCAAAAGGTTAAACTAAAACAATAATGATAATAATGACTCAAAAACATTTCTAATTTCTATTTTTATACTTATTTAGACCTTATAAGTTTATTTTTCTATAATGGTCCACTTTTGAGTGATATTTTGTTTTTGAAATGCAGGTTTATTTTCTTCTTGTTAAAAATTCAAAGCATGTCCTCTCCCCACGTTTAGAAGGACACCCTGTATCCTCTCATCTTACCACATAAAAAAGCATTTTTTCAGAGATGACTTGACCATATACATTGATTAATTCTCTTAATATTTCATATAGTAATTTTTTTGATTAGGAAACCATATTAATAAAGCTTTAGGTGTAAACTTGAAGAGTTTTTTCAAAGAAGAGGTATACTCCATAACATTGAGTTTTCATTTTATTTATTATTCTTACTCATAAAAATATTGTTAAACCATGTTGATAGAATAAAATAAATATATCCCATATAATTATATGTTATTTTATTAGTTTTTTAACCTAAATCCATCTCCACGTCCATAAAATGGGAAAAATAACCATTAATCGTGTTTGTGACATACTACCACCTCACAAACGTATGTAAATCATTTTTCATCACCGCTTCACAAGGGTGGATATAATTATGGATTTAAAGTATATATATGATATTATTGAAATAATTATACGTATTTATTTATGATATTACATTTACCTTCTAACTTACCAATCCGTTGAAAATGATAACGTTGCAGAAGCATTTATGTGGACTACCGGTTTCACGGAGCCATGTGATGCAAATTTACTTTTATTTTGACATAGATGGTAATAAGGTTTGATTTAATTATAATATATGATATATATTACATAAAAATAATTCTTCAAAGTTAATTTTTATTTATTCACCTTCCATTCCATCCATTAAAAAATAAAAACAACTTTTATGACTACATATGACATACCATCTTCGTGAATGATGTAGTTCATTTTTCAATCTCTAAAATTTATGGATTACCCAAAATATTTATATAATGAATATAAATTATATTTATATAATTATTAAAATTATTTATATGTTGTAACTACAATAAAAGTGTAATTACTAAAACTTACAAGCCAAAACATACATGAAAAAACAAAGGAGTTATTACCTCAAATAGTGATGTTTTTAAAATAAGTGCTAAAAAGGTGATAAAAGTTTATACGTAAATCATATATGGTATGATATAAATGATAATGTTTCTATAATATATTTTTAATAATCTAATATATGTCATACAAGATGTTTGAATACAAAAAAATGTTGAGACTTGAGGTATGGGATTTTTCATCTTACTTTTATCATTGTGGGACATATGCTATTTTCACCACTCATTTATTTTGTGTGGTGTATATAAAGACCATTTCACATTTAATATCATGAAATTAGTTAGTTTCATGATATATATAGTTTCATTTAAATTTATTCCTTCATGGTTATTATGATTCAAAATCCACCAAAGTGGAAAAGGTTTTTTGCTATAGTCTCATTGTTTATAAAGATTGTTTATGATTAGGATTATAATGATGAAACATTATGATATATCTCTCAATAAACTCATGAAAATTTTTATTCTCTATTTAATTTTGGGTATTACATTTTTTACATTAATTTTCCTCTCTTTATGTACTCCAGATTCCAAAATATATTTTTAATTAAAATATAAATTATCTCCCTTTTATTGAAAACCATTTCTCCTTCATGTACATTATTTCCAAAATATTAATAATAGTATCCTAATATTGATTAAAGAAATTTTATGCATGTTTAATATTTTTCAAAATGTTTTAAAAGGAATCTTCTTATTGTATTCTAGATGTGGAATGTTTGACTTATTATTGAAAATTTGAATGGAATCATCGGTTTAATGTGTATGATAAGAATGATATTTACTGCCATCATGGCCACTAAATTATTTGAGGATTACATTAAAGTTATTCATTATTATTTTCAATCAAACTAATTTCCTTAACATTTGGGAAACTTTAAGATTTTAAATAAGATATTTCAAAGAGAAAAGTGTATATTTATCATAAGATGATTCAAGTGATCTATATAAATCATTTCTCATCAATGATAGAATCCATGAATGTTTCCTAATAATTACTGGTCATATGCTCCATTGATAGATTCATTTTTTATTAAATGTATGTTTTTATTATAATTATTATATTATGAATCCTTTTCCTTTTACATGATTTATTCCATGAAGAATTAATGAAAAGATTATGAATCCTATTTAGTTTCCATGGGTGTTACTATGTTGAAATGTATATGAAACTCATTTCCATTTTTTCAGCTATTGTATAATGATTTTTATATGATCTTTTGGAACACATATCTTTTATTTTGTTTATGTGATGGGTGGTGTGGAATTTTATATGTCTCCAACACATCAGGTAAAGATTGAAATGTCATGAGATAAAGAATACATGAATTGGTTTTGAACCCAGTTCAGTAAGAAGCTCTAACCACTATGATAGTAATGGGAAGGAAGCTTGACTACAATGATGGTTTAGTGAGTGAACCCATTTCTCTATGATAGTTTCCTAAAATATTCTAGAATACTAAGAAAATGATTTTCTTTGCTTATGTGTATACCACAAATCAATATCTTTGGCCAATTTTAGGCTCTCATTGCTTATTGTAATAGACATAAACCATATATCCACGAGCCATTATATGATCTATTACATTGAAACAAGATTCAATGAATCACATCATATAAGATGTAATTGTTTTGTAGTCTTGGTAAATTTTATGTTTACATGATTTCCATATTACATTTTAAAATAGAAATTAAGAAAAAAAATTCAAGAATATCATTATTCCCTCTAGAAAATCCTTTCATACCATTCTAAATAAACTTAGAATATTTCTTAGAAAGGAAACAAAATAAGGGAGAGATAAAATTCTCAATAAGGGTTACATACAATAGAAGCTATCCTAAATTGATAAGAATAATAAATATGTAAAGGTAAATAACTAAACACACATTCTATTTAAATAATTTTATGATCATGATTAGATAAGGCATAACTAATTTGGTAATGTAAACAACTGAAAACACGTGACATTTAATTAATAAAATTAAAATGAAATTCAACCCAATATAATATCATTGTAAAATTATAAGGGATAATCATAACAGTAATATTGATAAACAATTATTATTTCTTTGATTCCATGATCTCAGGAATCATGAAACATCTACTGTAATAACCTTTCATAAGATAGTTTAAAAATGATGGGTAGGTATACAACATAAACCCTTTTAAATAATTATAGACAGCTGATTTGTTTCATGACACTAATAATGTATAAATGGCTTATCTACAACCAATCCCCATATAAATATGAAATTCCAACACATTAATCATATATCTAATGATTTATTTAATTCAATAACATTATTAATTATTAGAAAATTATTGTTTCATGTTAAACATACATATCAATAGAGATTTCCACAATCGATCATATAAAATTCAATGTAAAATAATGTATTCATAGATGATATATATTTTATGTAATAAATATATACATGATAAATAATATGGATATTTCTGTGAAATATAATATTTAATTAGCCTAGGAAATTTAATATTTTATGGGAAATATAATTACTACAAAAATGAATCAAGAAAGTGAATGTCAATTATTTACTTGGTCAAAATGATCATAAACATCTAATAGAAATAAAAAATATAGTGTCAATTAAAAATATACCAAGTAATGTAGATTTAAAATAATGGTTTTTTAATTAATTAAATAAATTTTATAAAAAGATATTCAAAAAATCTTTCAGAAAATTTATTTTTAATTTGGAAAATCACCTTTTACAACGAAAATTTCACAAAACATTTAAAAATAATTTTATTTTAAAGTATAATGGTAAAAATGTAAAATGAAATTTAAAAATTTAGTACTCAGTATTTTATAAAATTCCTTATATTCTATGTGACTTAAAAAAATATTCATTCTATATTTTCAGTAAAATCCAAATAGATCTTTTTTGGAAAAATACATAAAAATTATTTTCAAGAAATTATGTAAAAAATCAAAAATTGGTAAAAATGTATAAAATAAAGCATTTGGAAAATGATATAAACATTTTCGAAAATATTTTTAGAAAACATTTTTTTGGATGAAAAAGAATTTTTGACAGAAGTGATAAATGATATCATATTTCATTACAAAAACATTCTTATTAATTGAATGTATCAAAAGAGTGGAATATGGAACTATTACGTTAAAAAATAATGAATAACCATATGAGAATAAAATTAAAGGTATTTAGTACATACTTATCAACTAAGGTTCTTTTATGTAAATTAATATATAAAAAATCCCATTTAAAATTAGATTCTGTAATAAACCCTTACAAAGATCATAACGTTGAAGTGAGAATAAATCAAAAATCAATTATGTGAATAAAGTTTAAATCAAAATAAAACAATTGGATTTAAAAAATAATATATTAAAAATTATTTACATACATAATCATATAATGTCAAGTACAATGAAGTTGTAATATAATCCAGTGAATATAAATTGAGTTATGAAATTCTTTACAACTTGGTAATTTTCAAGTCAAACCCCTTAGATAAACTAATTAACATTGAAATATAAAATAAAGTTAATTTTTAACTTGATACTATATTAAATGTAAAATTTATAGTATATAGACCATATAAAATAAATTAGGTTTATAAAATTACAATTTTCCTTAATAAAGAGAAATTAAAAAAAAATCCCTTACCTTACACTTCATTTTCATTAAACATAAATTAATATCATTTATAACAGTTTAAATGAAGTTTTTAATTTATTCATGAAAAATATTCATATTTATAATATCATATATTATACTCTTATAACATTTTATGACCCGTTTGTTAATAATATTTCATTATTTCCATGGTTTTCTGTGTTAATGGACTTGTTTTATCATGCGTATTTATAATTAATTTTCTGATTCATGGGTATAAGATATATATATATATATATCACATAAATATTGATATTAATTATATAAATATAATATTTACAAAATATATAATATTTTAGAAGGAATTTTGAATGTTGGATTTGGAAAATAAATTTTATCACATTGTGGAGATGGTAGATCGGACGTACGTAGGAGAAAAACTATTATTCCATTAATGATTCATATGAAAATGAATTGGGTGATATTATAATCATAAATAATCAATATAATTTCAGATAAATCACATATTTTCATTAAATTTACACTTATTACATTCTATGTAAATCATAATTGAAATTAAAATCACATAGATTCGTGACATAGTAGTCTTCTGTAGACATGAAAAATGTTATTTTGTTTTAAACAGTATATAAAGAACAAAGATATATATGATATTATAATTTTATAAGAATAATACTGTCATAAATATCATATTATTATTTCAATAAATCATTGTATCCAACTTTTAAGGTGGTTTTGGAAAATAAATTACATCAATTCGTGAGGCGGTCTTCCACCATGCACACGATCGATGGTTTTTTTTCCCATTTGATTAAAGAGTATATTGATACTGTTCATTCCCTAAAAAAATTGACATATAATTAAATTTAATATAATTAAGTTATTATTTTATCATTTTCAAATAATACATTAATATAGGGGAATCTAAACAAAATAAAAACGATCATTTAAGAGCATTACCTCTTTATTGGACAACATCGTTAGGTTTGCAGGAAAAATCGTCCGTTTTATATCTAATCATGAAAATATATCTATGTTATTTTATGTGAATAAAGTTTTTTTGATTATTTATTTAATGAACACAATATATTTTTATTTCTTAATAGGGGAGGATAGGGGGTAGTCTTTTATAAGTGGGGGATGGACACACGGAATTTTTGATAAAATTAATTACACACACGTTGTTATCATGCCAAAATCACCCATAATGGGTCATAATAAAACAAAATATAGGTTATATGGTCTAAATATGGAAATAAAATATTATTTTTTACAAGATTTAGGTCATATTAATTCTTATCTTATTATATTGACACCCCGGTAAACCCATTTTTACCATAACCATGGAAATTATTTTTTACTACTTTGACTATTCATTATAGTCCAACAATCAAGTTGAAATTTTTATTTAATATCAATTTTTATGATTATAAATATGTAATAAATTTTAAAAATTTAAATTCTTATTAGGGGAAAAATCCAAATTAAAATTATACCTACAGAAATGATGAAAAAGCAGGTTTTCAACGAGAAACTTATCATAAGTATAGAAGGTTATTATATCAAAGTTCATTATAAAATTGATGAAAATGATATAAATTATTAAAATAATAATATAAACTAAATAATTTTACATTAAAAATTAATTAAAATATTATTTTACCTTGTAAATTATTTAATTAAATAGTTAGTTTTCAATAAAAACTGTATTTTTCACCAACTATCCTAAAATGAAAGGTTTCAAAAAATTCCCAAAAATCTACCCTAGGTTAATTTGGAAATTATTAATTAAAAAATAAAGTTCATTTTTTGAAATATATTTTAATAATTTTGTAACATTAATATAAAATTATGTACAAAAAACATGAAAAACAATTTTTTATATAGATAATGTTTTTAGAAGAATTTCATTTTATCTTAAATAATTCATATTTTATTTCCAGTCAATAGATAACCATAGTTTTAATAATTTTGTTATGAGTATTCATACAAACCAATTTAGTGACTAGATTACAATGGTATACATTAATGTGGTTCATTTAGAATTTGTTTTTCATGTTCCTCAAGATATAAAGGAGATAGAATTAATTTAAAAATATATAATAAAGTCATATGGTATTACATTGTCATCTATGCTCATTTATTTGGGACATATACACTATTCCAATAAAATTTATTATTTTTAAAATATTAGGATATTATATTACCCTCTATAATAAAATGTGTCCCCATAATTGGAACTCGATATCAGTAATCAAGGGTCTGACATTTAGAAATACCATTATTTAAAACCCCACATTGTAAAATTGTTTATAAAAATTACTTTATAGAAGAGTGAAAGGTAAATATAAAGGTCATATGTAATATCATAGAACTAGGTTTCCATATAGGATAACATAGGTGGGAATTAAAGATATGGTTGTGGAAGAAAATATTAAATAATAATAGTGAGTGATAGAGATAATTGATCAAAATAATGTGAATGTTCACTGGAATCGTAAAGACCTCAAAAACATAATTATTTGATGATTTAATAGACCCTTTGATTAATAGGATATGAATTTAATAGGAAAGTGTTTTTTTACAAGATCATTTTTCTAAATTTCAGAAATTATTTTACACTTCAAGACTATAAGGAAATATACTTACTTGGTTCATTTCCATTTCATAAGAAAAATTACATCATTTTTTGTGCTTTGATCAATTTCCACAACATGCATACTGCAAGAAATAAATATCAAAAATGAATATTTATTCCTAAGTCACTAAAATTATATTTTAATTCATCATAATATCTATTAATGCTTGAAATGTTTTTCCAGAAATTTATTACTATTTTCCAAATGCAATATCGTTAGAACAAGTTATCTAATATAATACATTATTATATAAACCTCAAAAGTAACTGAAATGGTTCAATATTAATATTTATACATCAAATTTTTTAAGTAAAAATTATTGACATAATAACTATAACATCAAATAGGATAGTTGTAGGCGTAATACCTTTTTTCCCTTTAGTTGTGGATTCAAGCCCAACAACCATGCTGTATGCGATGAGTTGTCACCCAGTATATGGTTTGTCATTTTTCTAAAATTACATTAATATAATTCCTATAATGCTGTCAAAGTGAAAAAACACATAATTATTTAAAAATCAAGATATGATAAACCCAAAAGGTCTCTAAAACCTTTAAACTTATTCAGACAAAACTTAAGTAAATTATTCCATAAATACAATTTTCATTAAAACATATGTTAAAAAAATGGGTTACATGGCCATAAATGTTTCCCAGAATATCCATAATATTTTTAGAATCTAATCACATAATACCTAAAATTTTTGATTCCATACTTATAAATTAGGATTAATCTTAATCTCAAAAACCCATGATGGTATCCATAAATCATAATTTAATTAAGTCATATGGGCTTACAAAAATAACACAATATTCAGAGGATTAATGATTCTTATAAGGAAATTACAATATGTAAAAATAATAAAAATAATAATTTTAGAATCCCAATAAATACTTGAACCATTTTATTTCAACATAGGTCCTTCCTTAGTCTAGGAGTTTTACTTTAAAAGAGTTAATTGGCTCAGATAGTTCCCAGGATCCTCAAATGTATGACCAACAACTACAAATGGATCCCTAGGTTGAAATTTTATTCCCTCAACCATACAATTAATTTTCCTCAAAAAATGATTTCTGTATGCCCTTTTTCCCACATATAAAACATTTTATTTTTCTGTTGAGAAATTTCTTGGGTGTATCTTACCATATTTCTGACAGAAAGTAAAATGATCTTTCTTTCAGCCATGGTATCCACCACCTGAGATCTTATTAACTTATATTCTTATCATATTTGGTGAGTCTAGGGGTAATTTATGGTAAATTTTGTTAATCATATTTTAGGATAAATAATTATTAATAAAAATTATATATTTCACTTTAGTCATAATCCCATTTGGTTTCTCATAGTCACCAAATTATCCTTTATATTAAATTTAAACAAGATTATTTTGTGTTCCAGTCATTGAATAAAACCAAAAAATATAGTGTGCGAAAAAATAATAATAATTAGAAAACCATCTAATCATCAAAATATTACAAAATATTTTTCAATATAAGATATAGTTCATTCATTATCATCATCTAATCAATTGTTTCAAAATGGTTTGTAATGAAAATTGGAATTATCCAAAGTAAATCATCCGGGAGTGTCAAACTAGATGCCAAGTAAGGATCATTATTTTATACTAGGTAGTGCTTGAGTCATGACCGATATACCTTTTTCATAGTTATTACTTCTAGGTACATCTATTCCAGAACCATGTCTACATGTAGTATGCAAATAAGAATGTATTTCTAGGAAAATCAACAAAATATCTACCTTATCAAAAGATTTGTATGTTTTTTATATTTACCCTCAATGTATATTATTGGGTTATATTCCCTACTCAATTTTCACATAAATATAGTTCCCATTGTTCTTATTAAACATCCTGTAATACCAACTTCAATGAACATGAACCCAGTATCATGGAGTTGTTGTTTATTTTATTTTGTTTTTATGAGATAAAAGGTGTAGAATACTAAAAAACTAAATAATTTATTAGTATTGGAAAACCATATATATATGTGATTCATATACTACATTAGAAAACAAAAATTACAATATAATATTTTTGAGAATATCATTATTACCTATATTATTTCCTTGAATTTCATTCTTAGTACACTTCTTATATTCTTGAGAAAGGTACCGAAACAATGTTAAACTCAAATTCTCCCTAAGGTTTAGGTACATTGAAATATGTCATTAATAAATAAACATAATCAAAATACAAAGGTAAATAACTGATCACACATTCCATTTTTATAATTTTAATATCATGATTTGATAATAAATCATCTATATGGGAGTCAAATAACTAAAATCATGTTTCATTTTCTCAATAAACAATTAATGAAATTGATCTATAAATAATATCATAACATAAATATCATGGATAATAAAATTAAAACTACTGATTAAGTAAATTCTTAATTATTGGACATCACAATCTCAATAATCATGACCCCACTACTATCAAGACATTTCACAAGACAATTTAAAACTGATGGGTAGGTATACAATAGAATCAAATTTATCTAAGGCTACATATATTATTTATATCATGAGACTACTAGTGTATCGAGTGGGTATCTATAACTAGGACCCACCCATATCGGTATGTCCCAAACAATCCTCATATATCAAATGGTTAATTTAATTTATTGAACTTTTTTCCTTATAAAAAATTTCTACATCGAGTAAGGAATATGGATTAATAATAATTTACCAAGTCAATCAAATAAATTTCAATGTAAAATGTCGTAATAAAAATGATATGGTTAATGTAATAATTTTATCCATGATAAATAATACAAATATTTTGGTTAAAATTAATGTATACTAATAAAAAACTGTAAATATTTCATGGAAATGGTAATGACTGAAAAAATGAATCAAGGGAATGTCAATACTTTCCATGGTCAAAACTATCATAAACCACATTTATAAATAGGAAGGATTCTATAAATACAACATATTCCCATTGTAAAATAATTTTTTTGGTTTCTTTGATGAATAGAAATACTATAGAGATATCTTGAAAAACGTTATTCAGAAAAATATCCTTTTGTTTTTAAAATTACTTTTCAAAAATTAAATTTCACAAAGAAATTAATCTAATTTTTATTGAAAATAAAAATACAAAAATTTAAAATTATCTATCAAACATTTAGTTTTCATGATGTTTAAAATCTCATATATTTTTTATAAGTTAAAAAAATATTCCTTTCACATTTTTAATAAAATACAAAGAGGTCATATTTGGAAAACGATATAAATATTACTTTCATATCATTTTATAAAATGTATACAATGGGTAAATTTTTCTTTTATAATTAATTTCTATAAGTTTAGTGATATTTCTTAGTTTTTTTAGAAAACATGGATTTGGATGAAAAATGATTTTTGATCGAAGAGGGAAATGATGTATTAATTTATGAAAAACATTTTATCAATAATTTTATGTACCAAAGAGATTAATATGGAACTGTTACCTGAAAAAATATAGTATCTCAAGAAAATTAGAATTTTTAATAGTTTTATTTTAAAATGTTCATATAATTTACTTCAATGTAAATTGATGAATAAATTTTTTTGAATAAAATGAGATAGTGAAACAAACCCTTATAATGATCAAATCTTTGATGTGATAATCAATTAAAAAATATATTATGTATATAAAATGTAAATCAAAATAATAAAATTGAATTAAATCATAATATATTCAAAAGTATTTAGTCACATAATCATAAAATTTCATGGACAACGAAGAAGTAATATAACCCAATGAAAAGAAATAGTGTTATGAAATTCTTTACCACTTGGTAATTTTTAAATAAATTCTACTTAGATAAAATAATAAAAATTAAAACTAATAATTACATGAAGTATAAATTATTCATGATATTTCATGAGAAATGGAATTTATTTACAATATATTATAATTTAGGTAGAAACCATTATAATAATCCTCAATAAAAAAAAGTTGTGATCAAGTCCATTACCTCGGGCTTCTTTTTGGTTAAAAATGGATAAATATTTTATATAATAGTTTTCTTAATTTTATTAATTTCTTCCATAACGATATTCATATTTATAATATAATATATTATCAATTTGTTACATTTTTCCACAAACTGTTTAATAATATTTAATTATCACTATTGTTCTGAGTGTTAATTGCCTTATTTTCTCATTGTTTTTTATGGTTGGGGACGAGGCCTCAATTTATTATTAAATTAAGGACCTCTTTTTTGTGTATAGGGAGAACCATTACATAGCCCAAATGTCCAAGTCCATGTGTCTTGAATTAAAGGATTGGAATCCCATTTTTTGGCCCGAAGGACCCCTTGAGGAACAGTACTGCTACATCACATGTTACAGCATCACTGCTACTACAGTACTGCTACAGTTACCCCCAAAAATTCACCCTTGCTCAGATTTGATCTTGGGTACTTTGGATGACATGAAGGAGCCTATAAATATAAGTAATGGTTCTTGGAAATATTATATAGATTCTTCTTATTAAAAATAATATTATATTTTTAAATATAATATTGACTCATTACATAAAATTTCAGGATTATTCATGAAGGTTGGATGTGTAAAATGGTGTTATCATATTTTAAAAGACATTTATAATAAGAATAAATATGTGATATTATAATTTAAAAATTAAAATAAAATAATAATATATATATATATATATATATATATATATCTGTGTGTGTGTTTTAAATCAATAATTATATCCATCCTTGAATTATCGTAACTGGAAAAGAATTGCATTGGTTCGTGAAGTAGTAGTTTGTCGTGCACATGATTGAAAGTTTCGATCCAATTTGATATAGGAGGATATGAATATAGTTTATATGCTTAAAATTATAAAATATATGTATAAAACAATATAATTTGGTTATTGTATTATAATTTTTGAATAATATTTGTATGAGGAAGAATAAAAAAAATAAAAATGCTCATTTTAGAATGATACCTCTTCTTCAGAAAATCGTTGCACCAAACTCCATCCTAGAATGGATTTATAATAAAACTAATCTATATATAATCTTTTAGGGGAGTAAGTAAGTAGTTATTTCATTTATTGGATAAAAAAATTTATTTATAAGTTTGAAGAGGTTAGGATCGGTTGTGGCCTTTTATAAGTGTTAGGGGGGACCGACATAATTTTCTAGAAAGGAATCAATTACAACAATGTTTTTAACAAAGGAAAATAATAACAATTAGGTCATTATAGAACCTTATAAAGAATAAGATTGAAATATTTCCATTAAATGGGTGTTGGAAAAGTTTTAGGTCCTTTTAAACCCTTATATTTATAGTTTTATCTCCGGTAAAACCCTTTTTACCTTCACCGTAGTAATTACTTTTTACTGTTTTTAATATTTATTATGTGGAAAAATAATGTTGAACATATTATATAATATATGTTTTTATAATTACAAATATGAAATCAATCATTCCAGATTAAATTCATATAAGGGTTTGAATCCAATTTAGTATATTACCTAGTGATGTGATGAAAATGCATGTTTCTAAAGAGAAAATTATAATAAGTATAGAATGTTTAAAAATAAAAATTTTATTTTAAATTAATTAAAATTACTTGAAGTGGGAAAATATAAATATAACTTTTATAATTTTAGATTAAATCCAATTTAAAATTTAATTAATTCTTTTAATTTATTTAAATGAAATGGAAATTTTTAATAAAAATCCATATTTTTCATCATTCATCGAAAAATGAATCATTTCAGAAAATTACAAAACAATAAAACCTATGATAAATGGGATATGATGTTTTCAAAAATAAATTAAATTCTTCGACATAAATTTTATAAAAGTGGTAAAAATTAATTTTAATTTTTTTGATAAAAGCATGACTAAACAGTATTTTATAAAAATAAGTTTTTTTGGGAATTTTGTTTATTTTAAATGAATCTTATTTTATTTATAATCAATAGATATCAATATTTTTCCTTATTTATTTAGTATTACTAGTAATATCCAATTTAATAACTAGGATATAAGAGTATACTATATTAGGGTTCATTTATACTCGGGGGGTGCATGTTTCACAAGGTACTGAAGTGGTTTAATTTGATTAATAAAAAAATATAATTAATTTTTGGTGTGTTTCACTATCATTTAATCTTAGTCTTCCATGTCATATATTCTATAAAAACAAGCTTTAAACTGTTAAAATATTCAGGTTTTATAATTTTTTTATTTCATGCCTTTATGATATTGTCTTATGAAATACCATGTTCTATGCCTTGTCTCAAGATTATGATCCGTGATATTTAGGGTATGATTTTCAAATTTTATGATTATGTTGGAATACCATTATCCTAAAGTTATATTGATATATAAATTTTTTAATCTAACTGAGCATATGAGATCACCCATTATTGTGTTTCTGTTCCCTAGGATTCAAATAACGGTATTATGTATGATATATCTAAGAAGGGTGTTAATTATCAAGAACCTAGTGGGTGATGATGTTGGTCACTATTGAACTAGTTGTTTATGTGGTTATGTTCCAAAGGAAAAAGTACTATTCAATTCATTAATGTATAATTGTTTTATGTAATTAATATTCATCTATTAATATGTGATATCTATGCATGAATAGTGTGGGTCTCAACATGCATCAAATATAAAGCTTTTAAAAATTACACATAGATTACAACCCATAACATCACATCCAAAAAACCAAATTAGACATTCTTAAATCATTTTCACCATATGAATTTCAATATAAATCATAAATTTGTTGGGATAAAATAAGGTCCCACACATTTAGAAAATAGTTTTCATATGGTGTCAATCGAGAATTCACAAAAGAGCTAAATAGGCCAATCCATTTTCATATCATTTGAATTCCACCTTTCAAAAATCATTTGAAATACATGTTTTTAATACCACACTTTGAATTTCAAACATGAAATCCAACTATTTTTTTAAATCACATTTTATTATAAAAAAATTTATTTCAAAATAAACCAAATGGTTACAAGAATCCTTTTTACAGAAACCAACATTCCCATTTTAATTGATATTTCAAAAAACCCCAAGACCCATGGTCCAAAAATAATTTTAAAGGAGGGAAACTCCCAAATTTTTTATTAAAAAATATTTAAAATTATTTTTATCCATTTCAAAATGGAACTGATATCAAACTTTCTTTCAAAATACTTAATCCCATTTTTCAGAATCGGAATGATTTTTTATATAACACATAACTTGTGACTTAAGACCATGCTAACTAATTAAACCATTTTAAATCCAAACACCGACTAACAAAGCATACCATATAAATAAATTCCAATTATTAGTTTAAAGAAATTGAATTATTTAGAAGTTCCACATGTGTACTATTAAGAACCACTTGGATGTGACCTAAGCCAATGCCATACAAAAAATCCCATAAAATTTTAAAATATTCTTAATATGAGCATTTAATATAACATGATATTTATAATGTAATATTTAAACTCATAAGAAATATATAATATGATTTATAATGGAGTTTCAAATAAACTTTTACCTTAAAATGATGATGTGAAAGTTGAAATGGTGTGAAATGTGTTTCCTTCGATTATGAATGGTCGAATATGTTTGAAAGGACCCAAAAAATCCCAAAAAACAATTACATCAAACATTGCCTCACATAGAGCCGTTAAGGTTCAATTGAATCCCACATGACCATAGGGGGAGGTAAAATCATGGGGGGAAAGATATAAATGAAATAAATAGAGTATAATAGTTTCTACCTTAGAAGATTGCATGCAGAAACAATAAAAACAAAGGGAAAATTTCAAGGGGTGGTGGAAGAGGGTGGAGTCATCCTAATTTCCTTCATGGGTATGGCCCGAAATGATGTGTGAGATGTGGATAAGTGAGGGTGAGATATTTTTAATTAATTTTTATTATGATAAAACATAGAAAAATAATTTTTTTAAACACATGGTGTAACACACCGACCCCAATTACCTAGAGTGGGTGCATTATTTTAATATGTTGGCATGATTATAAGGAATCATGTCCCGAAGGACCAACCGGTTTTGAGGTCTTGGAAAATAGATTAAATACTTAAATGTTACATTAAATTTTATAAAATACAACACAACATAAATAATCATTTATGAATGCTATTATTCACTTAGCTTATTTCCTTCATATCAATCACAATACACTTCTTGGAATCCTGGGAAAAATAAAACATAAAAAGGGCTGAGATCAAACACTTAGTAAGGGTAAGAAATACAACAGAAGATAACAAAAATATTAAGCATGGGGAATAATTGAAACCACATGCCTTTACCAATAATAAAAAAGAATACTTTTATGGAAGAAATATGAGCTTAGTAAATAATTCCATAAGAAAACATAATCATGGGTATTATACTAGTCGAATGACCACATGAACCATAAATATTAGTTTCATAACGAGGAAATGTATAATACCAAACTTTAATTTCTATGTCAAGTCCTCATGCCACGACCTATGGGATAACTATAACCAGACCCACACCCGAAGAACCTCTATAACCGAACTCCATCCTGGAGAGCCTCTATAACCGCACTCCAACCCAGAGAGCCTCTGTAACCGGACTCCATCCTGGAGTTCCTCTTTAACTGGAATCCATCCTGAAGTTCCTCTGTAACCAGACTCCATCCCGAAGGGTCTGCAGTAAAATGCTTTGAGAGAAATACCCATTTTTCATGAAATTGTTTAAAAGTGACACAATTTAGAAAGGAAGACATTTAAAATACATTTTTTGAATTAATGTGTCCCATGCCACTTTGAATATTTTTAAAGGAATTAACATTCTAAAAACATTCATGTCCATATAAATAAATCCATAAAACCCATTTTGAAAACATGGGAATTAATTAGAATGATTCAAAAGAATAAATATTTAAAACATTTAAAATGATTTTTTAGTAAAAAAATTCCCTTAAAATAATACATTTGAAAACTCTTTTAGGAAACATTGACACTGATAATAAATATATCTTAGTAGATATATACGTAAAAACAACCTCGGATAACATAGATATTGTGAAATTAACCTTTACCTCATTGTAATCAATCGAGTCATATGAACAATTGTCAATAACCACAAAATAAATCACAGAATATCATGAATATAAAGAGAATTATGATAATATATATCAAATGGCAAAACAAAATATACCACATTCAATAAATAAGCAGTGAACAATGAAAATCTCATGGAATTAAAAGAGAGATAAGTAAACCCCTTACCTTCTGTCCGACATGACCCATTCATTCTCTAATATAATGAATAATAAACTAAAGTTAATTCCTAATTTCTTAAGAACGTTTTTCAAATTTATTATTCCTTTTATATCACTTATTACCATGTTATAAACATTATGTAATCATTTAAGTTAACAACGTTCGTTTTGTCGATACTTGGCCCTTGAGTTATAAATGAACACCTTATAGTTACAATTTGTTCATATGGTCAAAATTGCATTATATCAGGATTGATATTCATGATTTAGATATCATATATATCATATATATCTATTATATACATGTATTTATAATAGTACATATCATTTTTGGGTAAGAAATGAAATGCATCGTTCAAGGAGACGGTAAGTCGTACGTACACATGAACACTAATTTCAATTCAATTTCTTATTTTAATGGAATTAAAACATAATAATACATAGTTATATTTTAATTCCAGTATAATATCATATATAATTTCATTAAATCCATCCTTTATATGTCCCACATATGGTATTAATGAGTCATATCACTTTGAGGGGGTGGTAGTCCGCACATCCTCAAATTAGATTATCACGTTTACCCATAATGGAAACCATTAAGGTATGCTATAAAAAAATACAGAAGCATTAAGAAAACATTAAAATATTATATATCATATATAAATAATGTTCCATCAAATGGCCACCATGAGAGGCATTAGTAGGTAATTGAACAATCATCGTTTCGTGAGGCGTTAGTTTTCAATCCACAAAACATTATATTTTCACCCATTAGATGGAGGTGTGTGTAAGTGTAGTTATAATCCTTCTCATAAAAACATCCTTATATATTGAGGATACTGGTGTTATTATAAAAGAATGTAATAAAAAGAGTTTTGGGGTTAGAGAAGTAAAATAAAACAAAATCAGTTAAGAGAAATAGTTACCATTAATTTGGGTAACTTCTTTCGGTTTGAACAAAAAGGACTTCTGGATGTGCCTTATGCCTAAGTTAAGTCTTCTAAGAGGAGGATAGGGATGTAGGGAGATTAATGTGATATAGTTTGGAGGATCCTGAAGGCTTGAGAGTTGTGAGGAATTGGTTAGAAGTTTTATCCTTTTATAAGGGGGGGGATGGGCTCCTTAGGAAAGTGTGAAAATATTATTTTATTATATAATGATATTCGGTTTCTAAAGGTCCAAAAATAATTAGGTTTGAATATAAGATGACAAATTGTCGAAATAAAATCATCCAATAAGAATTGGACATGTTTAAATATTATTTTAATATTTATAATCTAATTTATTTAAATCTTATATTAATGAGGTAAATACCTCATCATTATTGTGTCATAAATAATTTAATTTATTCGATATCTAAAAATGATAAATAAAATACCATGATTTAGGAAATATATTTTTCTTTCCAAAGAATATTTATAGTAAAAATGATTAATTATATAACACCAAATAAATATTAATTACTAAAAGATTTTTATTTATGCCAATATTGCATTTACTTTAAATTAACTAATCTAACGTGACATTATCATTCATAAGTGGCTCCATGGGGTCCCAAAACCGACCCAAGGATGACCAGGTCGGCTATTAATCATCAAATAAGGTTAAGATGTGTGTTAATGTAATTTTTTACTATTATATTATTCTTTTTACCATGAATTACCCCATTTACCTTTAACCGCAGTAAATAAAAGTCAAAAGTTACTATTCACAAAAAATTATTTTCATCTTATTGAACCACATTTTACTTACTTAGGATAACCGTGTCTCATTTATTTTTTAAATTCATCTCACCGAAGCGGAAAAATTATGTTTTGTGCAAATTTATAAATACTCCTTGGAGGTGAGTAAAAGACGGTAAAAAGTTCGATAAATTTTTTATATATCTAAACATATAATAAAATGAATCCAATGAATTATTTTGAACATATATAGGTATTATGTATCTATTTTGACCTAAAATAAATTTAAATAAAATAAATAATTATTTAAATAATAAATTGGTTTTAATCAATAACTTAGTGTTTTTCACTATTCATAATAAATTGATGTTTCTCAAAAAAATATCCAAAATTAACCATAACCTATATTTGATATTATGAATTCAAAAATGATGTCCATTTTACCAAATTCACAACATATAAGTTGCATTAATTAATTTAAAATAATTCCCATTGAAAAAATAAATAGCATATCTTTAAGTAACAATATCTATCAAAAGATTGATATTAGTTTATGCCCAATTTCAAAGTAAAATTAATTATTATAACCTAAATTGTATTAAATGATAAAAATATAATATAAATGTACTTCAAAACCAATAAAATTCATAATTTAACACTATAAATTATTTCAATTAAAAAATTTGTTTTTAATTAGAATTTAGTATTTTTCACTATTTACCAAAATATGAATCTTATCAGAAAAATACCAAAAATTTTGTCATAACTAAATTTTTATCTCCCGATTCTAAGAAGAAGTTTATTTTGTAAAATTTAATATATAAAAATGTAAATATTGAATTTAAAAAGTTTTCTCCCTCAAAAGGCGGTAAAACTGTATTTTATGAAAAATACTTCCTTTATCTAATGAACTAAATTTGTTATTATATTATGTCTAAGATACACAAAATATAGATGTAAAAATTATATGGAGTATATAAAATTCAAAATGCAGTTAGTGCAACTCATAACCTCTTTTTAACGGCTAGATTGGTAAGTTGTGGTGCACTTGAACTCAGTGTTGCGTGTAGTGCATGTTATTGAATTACATTGAAGAAATAACGTACAATGAAATCCTTTGGTGATACATTATTCCATACTTCAATAAATTGCGTCCTCAAAATTTGAAATTATTTTCTGAAAATAGAATGTTGAAAAAATAAAATACCTTTGTGGGGAAACCCACATCGGAAATTGGGTTAATATTATTCAGTCCTAATGAGAGGAAAAAGGGAATGAATAAGTCACCACCAAATTATGAACTCAATTAGAAGAACATTTGTGACAATTAGAGACACATAATTGGAGGAAAAACGTAAATATTTATAGGGAGTGATTGAGGTCATCGGTCATTAAAAATTGTAGAATTGAGGGCCTCAAATCCATCAATCTATGATGATTTAAAATATCATCGGTTTCACAAAACATAATGTTTTAGGATAACACATTTTTAGTTTTAAGATCCCTTAACTAATGTTTAAGAATTCATTTTTTCATAGAATAAGGGATGAAAAAATATATACTTGACAAGTAAAGATACATCCTTTAACTAATTTCTACCACAAACTCATCTTTCCCTCTAAATGATAATAAAACTTAAAAAATATTCTATCTATCCTATTAGTATAGGGTTAAAAAAAATATGAATTTATAATTCACCTATCAGACCCTTTGAAAGAGGAAACTACATTATACAATACAGGGACTTCACGTTGTCATGTGGTTGGTAATAAATCCCAATTGCACTATGGTTGTGGGTTTGATTCCCATAGTTTGTCTGACACGACGGGTTTTCACATGGTCTGAGTGTTGTCCTTTTTATTAAAATCCAAAAATAACCTTAACAATTGTATCTTAATCCACTCCAACCTTTAGACTTATCCAAAATAAATCTATCCAAACACACAGTCCAAAATTTATAAGGAAGTTAAACACAATGAAGATCCTTTTTCCATGTAATAACATGTCAACACCTTCATCATGTATTATTTTAAAACTTGGTAACACCATGAATTACCATTAAACCTTATTGATTACATTCATTCTCTCTTATCCTTTATATAATACTGTATATATTCCTTGTATCAAAAAATAATGAAACATCCAACAAAGATTGAACAAAAAAACTATTACTCAGTTCCAAGGAACTCAATGATATCCAATATAATTTATCCAAATCAACCATCTCTTATTCCAAAATCACTACCTCAGTAACAGAACTATATTATGGTCTATCATTCTCTCAACCATATAGTTTCCATGAATTTAACCTGCAAATGAGTCACTTTTCTTGGTTCCACACAATCTTAATTCCTTAATGAAATAGTACTGCAGTACAATCCTTATATACTCTATAATTATTATAACATGTATATCATTAATACAATAAACAAATGAGACAATACTTTTATAACAACGTAAGAAATCTAATCATTCCTCTTTATCTTCAGTAGTATAATAACTTTATTATTATCCAATAACATCATTTGGGGTATACTTTGATGATTTGTACATTTATTTGAATAGTGTCCAAACTCATTGCAGATGAAGCATTGTATATTGGAAAATTGTTTCTTACCCTTGAAATCATGGACTTGGTGTCTATTTTATCCACATTTATAATAAACTCCCATTCCCTTCAAGCATTTACCAAGGGGATTATTTCCACAATTATCCCATATGGGATAATCCTTCTTTTCCCTCTTCCCTTTGTCCATCTTTCTCTCTTCCATCCTTTTCTTCTCTTTATTCCCTTCAAAGCCATATGACTCAGAGAAATATTTACTTATCTTATTAACACATGATACTATTTCCTCATATGTTGATAATACATGGGAGATGACTTCTCTTCTTATTATTGGCTTTAAACATTGAAAAATATGATCCTTCATACTCTTTGGATCATACATATTGCTGGAGTTCACATTACTTCTACTGGCACCATTTCTATAAAATCGCATAAACTAGACTAGTTTATGAATCGAAATTCATAATTCCAAACTCGTAAAATGCCTAACATAAATTGAATAGTTTATGGATATAATCCATTATCATAAAAAAACTTTCATTGAGGAAGTATATACCCATAAACCCTTCATAATGATTTATAATGAAAATGAGAATTATCCTAAGCATATCCCTCGAGAATGTCATGACCAAGAGTGCAGCAAGGCATGTTGTCGTGCACCAGTTCCCATTCGAGTCTAGATCAAAGTAGTGTTTTCGGGTTTTACCCCTAGGTACATCTGTGACAGAGACGCCTCTACCTGCTCGTATCCAGATAGTGATGTATTTTCTTTGAAAACTCACAAAATCTATACATTACCAAAATTCTAGGAGGTTCTTCTATACTAATCCTCAAATTCTGTCTTCGGGCTATGTGTGTTTATCAGAGTTTATCTAAATCTAGTTTCCAAGGTTATTACTAAACATCCTATGATACCAACTGTAATGCCCCAACCCCTGTTACCCAGAGTCATTGTATTATTTTAATATATTTTCATGGTTATAAAGGATCAACTCTCGAAGGACTGATTGGTTTTGTAGTCTTGTAAAATAGATTATATACATGGATGTTACATTACACTTTATAATATACAACAATACATAAATAAACCTTTATGAACTCCATTATAACATTAGATTATTCCATGCATATCAATCAAATTACACTTTTTGGAATCCTGGAAAAAATAAAACATAGAAAGGGGTGAGCTTAAACGCTTAGTAAGGGTAAGCAATACAGTGGAAGATAACATAAATATTAAGCATTGTTAATAATTGAAACCACATGCCTTTACTAATAATAAAAATGAATACTTATTATGGGTGGGATATGACCTGAGTAAATAATTCCATAATAAAACATAATCATGGGTATTCTACTAGTTGAATGACCACATGAACCATCAATATTAATTTCATAATGAGGAAATTTATAATACCGGTCTTTAATTTCGGTGTCAAGGCCTCGTGCCAGGACCAATGGACAAACTGTAACCAGACCCAAACCCGGAGAGCCTCAATAACCGGACACCATTGTAGAGAGCATCTGTAACCGTACTCTAGCCCGGAGAGCCTCTCTAACTGGACTCCATCCCGGAGAGCCTCTTTAACCGGACCCCAACTCGGAGGGCCTCTGTAACCGGACTCCATCACGAAGGGTCTGCTGTAACCGGACCCCAACCAAGAGGACTTACTATTAACAGTCCCCAACCAGGAACATACTAGTCTAATACATTAATCATAAGAAATGGTTGAAATATAATGTAAACATTCGTATTAAAATAATCATACAAAATGTCAATACGTTAACCATAAACCATGAATGGTATACGAATAACACATACATAGTCAAACATATCACAAAACCTTCAATACAATATGGATGTTTTTTATCATAATAAATCAACTTCAAATAAGTTTAGAATACATTAAAGGATATTGATATAAATGAAAATGATCAGTAAAATGCTTAGAGAGAAATACCCCTTTTTCATGAAATCGATTAAAAGTCACAAAATTTTAAAATGAAGACATTTAAAAGACATTTTTCAATCAAAGTGTTCCATAATACATTGAATCCTTTGAAAGGAAATAATATTTTAAAAACATTCATGTTCATATCAATAAATCCTTAAACCCCATTTTGAAAACATGGACATTAATGATAATGAATCAAAAGAATAAATAATTAAAACATTTAAAATGATGTTTTAGTAAAAAAAATCCCTTAAAAGAATCCAATTGAAAACTATTTTATGAAACAAGGCCATGGATAATAAATATTTCCCAAAAGATACAAACATAAAAACAATCGCAGATAATAAGGAGATTGTTAAATTAACACTTACCTCATAGTAATCATTCGAGTCATATGAAAAATAGTCAACAATCACAAAATGAATAATAGAATATCATGAATATAAAGAGATTCATGATAATATATGTCAAATGTAATTACACAATAAGACACATGCAATAAATAAGTGGTAAAAAATGGAAATATTATAGAATTAAAAGTGATATAAGAAACCCCTTACCTCATGTCCGACTTGACCCATTCGTTATTTAATATCCTGCATAATAAACTAAATTTAATTTCTACATTCATAAAAAACTTTTTCAAGTTTATTATTCCTTTTATATAACTCATTACCATGTTATAAATTTTATGTAATCATTTATGTTAATAACGTTTGTTTTGTCAATATTTGGAACTTGTGTAAAAAATGAACACCTTATAGTTACAGGTTGCTCACATGCTCAAAATTTAATTATATTCAGAATGATATTCATGATTTATATATCATATATATCATATATACCTAGTATATACATATATTTATAATATTACATATCATTTTGGGGTAATAAATGAAATGCATTGTTCAAGGAGATGGTAAGCCGTCTGTACGCATGAATGCTACTTTCATTTCTATTTTTTATTTTAATGGAATTAAAACATAATGACACATAGGAATATTATAATTATAGTATAATATCATATAAAATATCATTAACTCCATCCCTTATACATCCCACATATGGTATTAATGAGTTATATCACATTGAGGGGGTGGTAGTCTGCACTTCCTCAAATGAAATTATCGCGTTTACCCATAATGGAAACCATTAAGGTATGCTATAAAAGAAAAATAAAGAAGAATTAAGAAAACATAAACATAATATATATCATATATAAATATAGTTCAATCATAATGGCCACCATGAGAGGTAGTAAGAGGTAATTGAACAATCATCATTTCGTGACGTGTTAGTTTTCCATCCATAAAAACATTATGTTCTTCATCCATTATATGGAGGTGTGTGTAAGTTTAGTTCGAATACTTCTCAAAATAACATAATAGTATATTTAGGATAATTGTTTTGTTATTAAATAAAGAAATAAAAAGACTTTTGGGGCTGCAGAAGTAAAATAAAAGAAAACAAGTTAAGAGAAACTGTTACCTTTAATTTGGGTAACATTGTTTGGTTTGAACCAAGAGTACTTCATGAAGTGTCTTATGCCTAAGGTAAGGATTTTAAGAGGAGGAGATAGATGTAGGGATATTAAATAAGCATTGTTTATACGAGCCTAAAGTCTTGAGAGGTGTGAGGAATTGGTTATAGGTGGTCTCCTTTTATAAGGGGGGAGGGGCTCTTTAGGAAAGTGTGAAAATATTATTTTATTATATAATGATATTCAACTTCTAATGGTCCAAAAATATATAGGGTCGAAGATAAGATGACTCATGGTCGAAATAAAATCATCCAATAATAATTGGACACGTTTTGGATATTATTTTAATATTTATAATCAAATTTATTTAAATTATTTATTAATGAGGTAAATAATGCATCATTATTGTGTCATAAATAATATAATTTATGAGATATATAAATATTATAAAAAAATACCCTAATGTAGTAAATCTCTTTATATTTCCAATTAATATTTATAGTCCAAACGATTTCTTATATAACACTATATAAAAATCAATTACTAAAAGATTTTTGTTTATGTCAATTTTTCCTTTAGTTTAAATTAATTAAACTAAAGTATCATTATAATTCCTAAGTGGCTGCATGGGGTCCCAAAATCGACCCAAGGATGACCAAGGTTGGATATTACTTATCAAATATGGTTAGGACATGTGTTAAGGTAATTTCGAATTATTACCATATTCTTTTTACCATGAATTACCTTATTTACCTTTAACTGCCGTAAATAAAAGTCAAAAGATACTATTCCCTAAAAATTATTTTCATATTATTGAACCTCATTTTACATAATAAGGTTAACCATGTCTTTTATTCTTTTAAAATTATACTCACAGAAGCAGTAAAAATATGTTTTATGCAAATTTGCAAATACTCTTAGGAGGTGGGTAAAAGACGGTAAAAAATTCAATAAACTTTTTATATATCGAAACTTATTATAAAATGACTCCAATGAATTATTTTGAACATATATAGGTATTATGTATTTATTTTTACCTAAAATAAATTTAAATAAAATAAATAATTATTTAAATACAATGTCTGTTTTAACCAACAACTCCGTGTTTTTCACTATTCATCAAAAATTGATGTTTCTCTGAAAAATACCAAATATTCAGCCTAAGATATATTTGATATTACAAATTCAAAAAAAATTTATATTTTACCAAATTTGAAACCTATATGTTTCATTAATTAATTTAAAATTAATTCTCGTTGTCAAAATAAATAGCTTGTTTTTAAGAAACAATATCTATCAAAATATTGACATTTGTTTATGTCCAATTTCAAAGAGAAATTAATTATAATGGCCTAAATTGTATTAAATGATAAAAAAATAATCTAACCATACATTAAAACTAATCAAATTCATAATTTAAAACTAAATTATTTTGATTAAAAAATATGTTTTTATTTAAAATTTTGTACTTTTCACTATTTACCCAAATATGAAAGTTATCAGAAAATTACCAAAAATTTATTAAAAATAAATTTTTGTCTTCTGATTCTAAAGAAGATGATTATATTATCAAATTCAATACATAAAATTGTGAAATAGTTGATTTAAAAAGGGTTATCTCTCAAAAGGTGGTAAAATTTCATTTTCTAAAAAATGATTCCTCTATCTAAACGATTGAATTTGTTCTTATATTATGTATATGAAATACCTAATATGGATGTTAAAATTATATGGAGTATATAAAATTCAAAATGCAGATAGTACTATTCATAACCTCTTTTGAACGGCTATATTGATAAGTCTTGGTGCGCTTGAATTCATTGTTGCGTGTAGTGAATGTTAATGAATTATTTTGAAGAAATAACGTACTATGAAATCTTGGGGTGTTACACATGGATAAACATATAGTTTACATACATTTTTTACCAAAACAAGTAGAGGTAGTGCATCCCACACTTCCAAAAAAAGGACCAACATGGTTTCTCCTAGGACATTCCTTGGTCTAGTTAGTTATGCACCAATCATGAAAAACAACAAAATTACTTAACAAAACCCACACACAGTTTCAATAAGGTTACTCTTTACATTATGAAAAAAATTCACTATACAAAATTTCCCAATAATTTGAAATTGACATCATTGGATTTTGAGGAATTTTAAATGGTAAAATTTATATTAAAATAATAAACAATATTAAGATAAGTGATAGGTGGATATCTCATAAAAAATTCCTAAAAAACTAAACACTTATCTAACACAAACTAAGGTGACTATATGTACATAAACATAATTAATTCATTAGCTTAAATAAATAGTAATTTTATCCTACAAATATTTATATATCCTGGAGGACAAAATTTTAAGTGTCGTAGAATGTTGGACTCATAAAAAACATATTTTAAATTACTAGTGGGCATTTATTTCTACTTATAAATATTGACCCCTATTAGAAATATCATAAAAAAGAAATGGGTGAACTCGGATTCTTTGGAAATGAAATATAAGGGATAAAAAATGGTGATCATCAGTGAAGAAATGATAAGCATCTGGGTATGATATCATAATAAAGATCCATCAACATAATATTATGAAATCATACCCAGATACAACATGGAACACAATACATGATCCATTATAACCTATTTAAATTAAAAACTAAAAAAATATGGCACAAAAATAAGCATAAGAATAATAACATATTGGATCAGGAGTAAAGCCATGATATTTTTAAAAATGAATATTTTATTGGATGGCATATGTCACATGTGAATTTATGAACATAAAATACAATTTAACAACCTGATAATTTATGACATATGTATCTTTCATGAAATTTAATCTCTTTGATAGCATGTTGTACATGCAACACCGGGTTTAAATGAAACATAATACCTATTGTTTATATTATTTTGTAAACACAAACATTATAACCAAGAAATTATATTGGTGGGTAAGGAATAAAACATAAAAATTAAGAAAATTATGAATTTTACCCATGTATAAAAAATTCAATGGTTTCGTATTGATTCAAAATAAATTAAGAATCACTTGAAAGAGAAGGAAATTTGTCTAAAAAACATTAATTTTCTGGATGGCGGAAGTGTCTCACTTTTCAAAAATCATTTAAATTTAACATTAAAGAGATCAAAAAAAATTATTTTAAAGAAAATAATAATTGTTTAAAATTTACATTAAAAAATTATCTTTAGGTTAATTTTTTATAATTTACTAAAAATGATATTTTTTTCATGAATAGTAAAAATACGGATTTTTATTAAAAATTGCATTTTCATTTAAATTATTTACCTGGTTAAATTGTATTTAATATTGGTTTCAATGATAAAATATTTTAATTATATTAAAACTTATCTATTTTATTTCATTGGAATTAATTTTGTATTAAATTTTGATATTACAATATTCTATACTTATGAGAATTTTCTCTATGGAAAACCGATCTTTTGATGCGTCTACGATTTATTTTGTAATTGAATTATAACAATTATTTGAATTAGATTTGGATAAATGGGTTCCATATTTTTAATCCTAATAATTATATTTATATAATATAATCAACATATATTTTATACTAAATAGATAAAATTGTAAAAAATAGTTACCATGGTTATGGTGAAATGGGTTTACTAGTGGGTCAAACTAAGAATATAAGTGTTCAAAATGACCTAAAACATATAAAAAGTGAATTTTAGGGACTTATGTTGACTATATAACATCTAAGGTTATATAATGACCCATTTTGGAGGATTTTGCCTTGAGAAAAATGTGGGAATCACATTATATTTTCAAAAATTACATGGGTGACCTCTCTCTCACTTATAAAAGGAAGCTGACTTTCCTCCACTCATCACACATCTGAAACCCTTTCGTTTTACCAGTCACAACACAAATACCTTCAGAACATTTCTACTAAGATCATAAAATCCTTATTTTGTTTATCGATCTCTCATATGAAGGCTGTAGGTGTAAATCAAAAAAGGCTCAATAAAGAAGAGGTAAAATTCATAAACGTTTGTATTTGTTTTATTTCCTCATCAAAATCCTAAAAAAATTCTTAAAATATGATAATTTTTAAAACAATTATATCATATATATTGAGATGCATTCTTGATAATGTAAAAACCTATATATATATATATATCCACTTGTATCAAATGAGAAACGAAACCAACGTTTATTTATACACCAGACTACACCTTTGTGAAACGATGAAATTTTATTTCCATATCCAATTTTCAAGGATAAATACAATTTTGGATTCTATATATATATATATATAATATTTATGAAAATATTATACTATTTTATTTATTATATTACATACATGTTCTTACTTTACATTCTATATGGGATAAAATAGTGTCACTCGTGTGTACGGTGGACTACCATCTCGTAAGGTGATGTAGTTTATTTTTAACATACACATTACAAGAAATATAGTATGTATAACATTATCAAAAATATATGAAATATTTTCAGTAAAAATAATTCTGGAAATATAATATCTCATCAAACTTCTTACCTTTAAATCCATTAGAAAATAATATTGTCGCTTTAGCAAATGTGTGGACTACCGCCTCCATGTAGCGATGTGAAATGTTATTAATTTAATTTTTATGGGAATGTTAATAAGTATGTATAGGATAAATATAAATTATATATATGAATTAATAATTATTCTTGAATGTTAAATTAATATTTATTTTCCTTTCATTCGATCAATCAAGAAAAATAGAAATAGTGTTCATGAATACGAGTGATAAAAGACTATAATGAAATAATATATGTTATAAAATATATGATTATAATTCCATAATATATGTATCATAATCCTATATTTATTATAAAAGATGTTAGGAGACATACTAAGGATATTGAACCTAAGTTAAGGTTTTCTCATCAAACTTTCAATTTTAGGAGACATATGCCATATTCACCACTTATTCCATTATACAGTGTATATACATATCTTTTGATATATTATATCATGAATATATTTAATTCATGGTATATAAAGTTTCATTGGATGATAATTTATTTTATGGGGATTATGATTCATAGGATAGCAATATGGTAATTGTTTATTTCAGAATCTCATCGTTATTCATTATTGTTTTATTTAAAATTGCCTTGGGGGAATTATTTGTTATTTCTAGCTTAAACGCAGCTTATTATTATTATAAATTGGTTATTAAACAACGCATTCAAGTAATATTACCATTTTTCACACTTTGGTACTTAAAATGATTGAGAAATTATTTTTATAAAAATATGACTTTTTTCTCTCTTTGGTCAAAAATATTGTTTCATCAAAATCCTTGTTTTAATGAAAATTTTCCAAAATATTTTTAACCATTACAAAATAATTTATCAAAGAATTTTTTACATATTTTGACATTAATTTTTTTTCATAAAGTAATATTCATGTATTTTTTAAAAGAAATCGTATTTAGCTTTCACTGAAAATGGGAAAAGAATCTTTGTTTTAACATGTATGAAATGAGTATAATTTTATTCCATCATGACCACTCAATTTTTTAAATATTATTTTACAAGTCCTCATTGTTTATTTTCAACGAAATATGTTTTTAAAATGTTTTCTGAACTTTTTATAATAGTTTATTTTCATAGTGAAAAGGATATTTCCTTTAACAAGGTTTTAATGACATTTTTATGATATTTCAATTCATTGATCAAATAAATCCAATATTTTACTTATATACCACTACAGATATTTAGTATTGATATCGAACATATTATTTCCTTGAATGGTTTATTCTTAGTTGTAATATGTATGTACAATTGTTTTTCATTCACCATATTATTCGAGATGTTTTATGATTTTGTTTAGTTGATTGGGGTAATTATTATCATTTCACATGTAACTTTTTCAATAAAAATGATTGTGTTCGCTATGTTTCACCTATTTATTTTATGAAATGAATTAGACATAGTATGTGTTGTGTTTGGAACTATTTTAGATTTCCCCTCGATGCATAAATAGGTATAATTAATAAAATTAGTTGGAAACTTTAGATGGGTTACTACCCATGTATTTAAATTGTATTATCAAAGGTCATGAAAATATTTTTCATATGTCTACTATTATGAATTATCACACTACAAGGTTAGTTATATCAATTTGATTATTTGATTAGTTAAATTATCCATGGATAATTTTTAATCTTATTTTATTATTTATATGAATTTATTAGATCATCAATTAATTTATCCATATTACACTCAGTTTATCGACTAAATGGAATGTGTTTCATTTGTTTACCTGTCCATATTGATTATGATTATTTATTTATTATATATTCCATTGTATACCTACCCTTACTGAGTATTTGAGCTCACACCTTTATTATGTTTTATTTACCTCAGATACCAGTAAGTGTTTTTTGATTTATATATAGGGATAATCTATGAGTAATAATGTAATTATCAAAGAAAACACTTTGGGTATTTTATATTTTCAATTGAATATAAAATTCAAATATGTATCATGTTTTTAAAGACTATTAAACTATCTAGTCCCTTGGAAAAATATTCATTTTATCTTATCCCAATGTAATAATGTAAACATCAGTTACAAATTATTGTGGATGGGATCATTACAGTTCGTGTCATAGGATGTCTAGTAGAAACATCAGGAACTATATGTAGAAAAACATATAATAGGAAACATAAAATTTTAATATAAATTGAGGACCTTTATAGAAGAAAATATTAATGTTTTTGTAAAATAGAGATTACGTGGGATTTCATAGAAATACATCCTTATCAAGATACTACGTTTGGATGTGCTTCATGAATAAATGTACCTAGGGGTAATAAATCCAAAAAATTGTATCAATCTAGATTGAATCATCACCTAGTACATGACAATATGCCTTACTATTCACCTTGTATAACAAACCCAAGGGAAATTAATTGGTTAATAAAAAATTTATTTACAGACCATTATGTTGGGTTTGATAAAAAGATTATGATTTGAAAACCTTCCCAATGAAACCAATTTTTTTATTATGAGATTAGGTATGCATAAACTATTCAATTTCTACATTGTATTTCATTACTATTTGGATTATAAATTATGAATCAAAATTTTTTAATCTAGTTTAGGTTATGAAGTTGTTTAGAAATAGAATATTATGTATGGAATGGGAATAATATAAATGCACATAATCTAACGTGTAAGAATGATGTTTTCTTTATTGGGATTAAGCTAATCATTCAAAGGGAACTAGTCTCCAAAACATTATGATTGTATTAGTACATTGGATCATGCAATATTAAAATAGATAAATAATTATATATTTATTATGGGTTTGAAGGGATTAAAGAGAATAAAGGGGCGACATAGAAAACATATATAAGGGAAGCAGGTAAATAATGGTTTTCCCACATGTGCTAATTTTGAAAGAAACAACATGTAAATTGAGAGAAGGTAATTTTAGTTTGATACAGATGTAGAGAGAAAGTCCACCATGCTCTAAATTAAAATGGAAAGAAAGAAATTTCCAATTTCCAATGCTAAAAATGTAAGGATATACTGAACCATGAAAATGAATACCCCACCCATCAAGGGAATATATATTTAAATAATTTAAGTAATCATGGTCAAGCTTATGCTATTACCCAGGCAAAGTATAAGGTTAAATATTTTTGTGATTGGATTCAATAATTATGTCATATGATAATTTTATCAAGGATATTATGGTTATAATTACCATGAACTGTATATGAATTATACTAGAATGCTAATTTTAATGGATTTGAGAGCATATATAAAATGTTAATGATGACCAAGAAAAAGAATTGAGAGAAAAGGTGAACCTCTTGAATGAAAAGGTTAATGAAGGATAAAACTTAAAATATACTCGATATTGAGATAATAATGATATGTTTATGGTATCGTGTTGGTTACTGAAAAAATGTTTAGAGTTTTGAATGTTTAATTATTCTTTTCGGTAGTTTATTACAAGTATTAATTTAGAGAATATATTCAAAAAACATGAGATTTTATTTTTGAGACCAAGCATGTTTTCGATATGGTTTTTTGTTGATCAAGGTATTCACATATTTTGAATGTGACATTATGATACTCCTTATATTTTATGAGTCATATAATGTTGATTTAGTGGCCTCGTTCTAATTTTTTAGACATTGAATTTTGTAAAACATATTTTCGTATATTACTTAGGGTTTTCTATTTATGGAATGGATTAAGTTGAATTTTTGGGTGATATTGGATAACTTGTGCAGTCCATTTTGGTTTTGGAAAATATTTAGAGAAAGTAGGAATGACTAGTCATTCTAATGATCTGTTGAATGTGATTTGGGCATAAAATAACTTTTGAAAATTTATTTCATAGAGTATGAAATGAAGTGGATATTTATTAAAGAACTACCCATGGATGAAATTGTTCCTATTAAATAGAAATATATCACATAATTATGTTTTCATATGTTCTCAGTTCATATAGTAAGGAAATTTCTTAACTCTAGGAAAACGATCTTGAAAAAAATGTTTTCTTAGTATATTCACTTATGATGAATCTATTGTCCATTAACTCATTTAATATTTATATATTTGTGGTTATTCAATTTACCTTGATCATTCAATATATTAAATCTATTACCGCTCTCACCCTCTATCATTATTTGGGCATTGCACTTTTCTTCCATGGAAATTTCATCACTTACTGCCTATCTTCCTCTACTTGGGATCCAATTTATGTTATTATTTTATATAACATTCACACTTTACCTTACCACCTATTAAGAGGATTTTTTTATTAATACTTCTCATGATGCGTGATTTAAGGGAGGGTATTTTCAAATTTCAAACCCTTTATTATTGTGATCAATAATAAATTGGGAGGAAACAATTTATTTGATGGGGTAAAATGTAACACAAAAATATTTTAAAAATGTAACATTATATTCGATATTGTATACTAAATGAACCAAATAACATAGAAGCGAATATAATAACCAAATTATTTATGATATATTTATTTTAAAACAAATTCAATCTCATCTATATATTTTCATGAATACAAAAACATGTTTAAACAAAATGTGATACTCTATTAAAATATTATTTTTTAAGCATAACCATTATATGCATCCATTATGTTGTAATGGTATCAATATGAATAAATAGATTTTGAAAATTATATTTTACACACATGTATAAAATATGTTAATTTTTTATCTATTTATGAGAAATAAAATGAAAATCATTTCCAAAATAATGAAATGTTTTCTAAAAATTGGTATTTCTTGGAAAGTCGGATTTTTCACTCTTTGCACACATAATTTGTAATTAATTTTTACCACTTTTAGAAAAAAAAATTTAAAAACTAAAAATTATTTTTTAAATATAAATTTTAAAATACGGTTTTCATGAATTATTCTTCAGATTTCTAAAATGATTAATTTTTTCATTAATTGTTAAAAATACTGATTTTTAGTAAAATCATATGTTTTGTTTAAATTATTTTTAATTGTAAATTATATTTTCATTACTTTAATGTAAAACTATTTCAATTAAATTAAAATTTAAATAATTTATATCATTTTAATCAATTAAATATTTTATTTTTATATTAAATCATTCTATACTTATGATAATTTTCTCTTTACAAAACCACTCTTTCTTTGCATCTATTAATTAATTTTAAATCAAATTGTACCGCATATATGAATTGAATTTAGGAAAAATGAATTCAATAATTGGAATTATAATTATTTACAGTATATAATAAGGGAAAATTAATTATCTACCAAAATTAATAGTTAAAAGAGTTAAAATTAATTACCATAATTATTTTAAAATTGGTTTAATAGGGGTTAAACAATTAAAATAAGGGTTTAACTAACGTAATAATTTTTATAAAACAATGTTATCGACATAGTGTGATGTTATGACTTATAAGGTTTGATAAAGACCCATTATGAAGGATTTATTCATGATAAAAATGTGGGTATCACTTTATCTTTTCAAATATTTCTTATGTGTCCTCTCCCCCACTCATAAAGGTCACCAACACTTCTCCCCTATTATCACATATATACCATTTAGTTTCACTAATAACTATGGAAGTACCTTTATTAATTCTATCCCCACATCCTATGTGCCTTATTTAGATTATTAAGCTCTCGTATAGAGGCTTTATGTGTAAACTGAAATAGGCTCTCTGAAAAAAAGGTAATATTATTAAACATGTGTATTTATTTTATTTATTATTCCAAATCCATAAAAATGTATTCAAATATGGTAATAAACTAAAATAGTTATCTCATATATACTGATATTTTATTATGTTTATTTTATAACCATGATCCATCTCCACTTCTATAAGGCCCCAGCCTTAGAAATTAATAAATATTGAGATATTTCAAAAAAACACATTGGGGATATTTTCAGGTTTAGAAATTTAGAGAATTAGATCATAAAACATGCATTACATTCCACATTTAGACAAAGTGGTTACATAAAAGATAGTACTCATTTTTACCATCAATAAAAACATTTCTAAAATAAATCATGGATTCTTTCTTGACCCTTCCTTGACACTATCATCACATAATGTACCTTTCCCTTGACATGTGAAAAACATTTCAAAAACATGGGATGAGCATAAAAAGATGAGTAAGGGATTTAAAAGTATGAAAAGAAATCATTAGTCCATGTATAAAATCATACTTTACTCATAAAACATAATCATTTTAAAATACCTCATCAAATCATGAATAAATCTTAGAAATAATAAAACATAATGGTAACTTGAGGCATTCATAACATTCTTACGTAGGGAGTAACCCTCATGGTTACGTTTGGAATACCCATCACTTTATATTCCCTAAATATCTTTAGAGAAACCATAACATTTAACTCCTTTGTGTTACCCAATGCATTAGAGAGCTATATTGGGCTCACCCACCCGTATATTATCACGGAACCACCTGTATTCATAACAATTCCCCAAAACCATAACATAATCGTATCACATAAAACATAAATAAAGGAAACATAACATTTCCACTTTTCAATCACAAGATATCAATACAAAACATTGATATAAAAACATTATGAAAAAAATTTTCAATACCAAAATAAAAGAAAAGTAAAACATGGTATTTATTTTTCATTTTAAAAAAAATTATGGCTTGTAGAGGAAGCCAAAGCTCAAATAATTTTCATGGCGGCGAAGAAGTTATTGTCGCCGCATACGTACGACAAAAAAACATTACTTTTGTCGTTTAATAAAACGCTTCATATAAAAATGATTCCTTTTGAATAAATGTAAATTTCAAAGGGGTTTATACACTATATAGAAGAAATTTTTGTATAAATCAAAATATGCCTCAATGAAAGGATATTGAGACGAAGTCCTATACCTCAGGTCTGACTTGACTCAATCATTCTTTAACGTCCTGAATAATAAACCTGAGTTAATTTACACTTTCTTAAGAACCTTTTTCAATATCATTATTTCTTTTATATCACTTATTACCATGTTATGAACACTATGTAATTATTTATGTTAATAATGGTCGTTTTGTTGATCATTGGTACATGAGTCAAAAATAAACTCTTTATAATTACAAGTTGTTCATGTGGTAAAATATCCATTATATCCAGAATTATATTCATGATTTATATATCATATATGTCCTATATATCCATTATATACAAGTATTTACAATATTACATAATATTTAGAGGTATGAAATGAAATGCACCGTTCATGGAGACGGTAAGCCGTACGTAGGCATGAACGCTACTTTCATTTCTATTTCATATTTTATGGAATGGAATCATAATTATATAAAGGTATATTATAATTACAGTATAATATAATATATAAAATCATTAATTCCATCCTTTATGTGTCCCACATATGGCATTAACGAATCAAAACACTTTAAGGGGGCGGTAGTCCGCACTTCCTAAAATGAAGATATCGTGTATACCCATAATGGAAGCCATAAAGGTATGGAATAAATGAAAAATAAATAAGCTTAAGGAAAACATAATCATATTATATATCATATATAAATATAGTGACATCTTAATGCACACCTTTGAAGGTGTTATAAGAATATTGAACAATCATCGTTTCGTGAGGCAGAAATTCTCCATCCACGGAAACAGTATGTTCTTTAACCATTAGATGTAGGTGTGTGTAAGTGTATCTCGAATAATTCTTATAAAAACATCCTATTATATTTAACATACTGGTGTTGTTACAAAAGAAATGAATAAAATGAGTTTAGGGGGTTGGAGAAGAAAAATAAAACAAAAGAACATTAGAGAAGTCTTTACCATTAAATCGGGTAACTCCCATTAGTTTGAACGAAAAAGGATTCTTAAAGATATTTCTGCCTAAGGTAAGGATTCAAGGATGCATAGATGGATGTGGAGAGACAAAATGAGCAGAGCTTGGCCGAGCCAAAGGCTTGAGAGATTTGGGTAAGGAGGTAGAGGTGGGGGCCTTTTATAAGAAGAGATGAGGGGCACTCTTGGAAAGGTATAAAATGTTTCATTATTTTCAAAAGAGTATCGGATTTTAAAGGTCCCACATTGATGTATTTAGAGGATAAGGTGAAAAGAGTTAGAAATCCACCCATCCAATTGGTTTTTGACATGTGTAGGTATTAGATTTTACATTATCGTTTCATTTAATTTAAAACGTTAAATAATGAGGTAATCGCTGAATCATCATGGTGTCAGAAATAATATAATTTATTTAATGTATCAAAATTATAAAACAAATAAAATGATGTAGGAAATAATATTATCTTTACAATGACTATTTATAGTCCAAGATATCATTTATGTAGACAAAACTAAAAATGTTTTACTCAGGTGATACATTCTTTGTTATATTTAATTTCTTTTAAAATAAAAAGATAAAAAGTCATTATCACAGAAAAGTGATTCCATGGGGTCCCCAAGTTTGGCACAAGGAATCCCATGATCAGCCATGACAAAAACAGTAGTATTAGGACACATGTTGGTGTCATGTTTTATTATTATGATATTATTTTATTATCCTTAACTACCGGATTACTAATTAATCAAGATAATTAACGATAATTATCGTCGTTACTATTCACAAAGTCCAAAAAACAAAAGAGTCTTAATTACATAATTTGGAAATTATGATTCCAAATATGGAATCCATTTTACCAAATTCCAAACACAAAAATTGAAATAATTAATTTAAAAATAATAACCGTTGTCAAAACAAATAGCGTGTTTTTCGAATAAATATCTATGGAAAGTTTAGCACTTGTTTATGACCAATTCCAAAGTAAAATTAATCATAATGACCACCATTTGATTAAATGGTAAAAAATTATTCTAATTAAACTATAAGACAAATTAAAAAGATAATCTATCCATAGAGTTAAATTAGATGAAAAAGAAATTTTGATGTAAAATGCAGTATTTTTCACTATTCATTAAAAAATGAACATTGTCAGAAAAATACCAAAAAATTATCCAATGTAAATTTCAATGTCCCAATCATAAATAATATGTTTATTTTGAAAAATAGAGCTTATAAAATTGTCAAAAGTTTGATTTAAAAATGGTTTTCCCTCAAAAGGCAGTAAAACAATCTTTTAAAAATATTAGTATATTCCACGCTTAAGATTGGATTTCTTCTCATTTTAAGCCTCTAAAACACTATATAATTCATAAATAGACGTAGATAAAAATATATATTATTCATTACTTACATGGTATGTTACATACTTCCCCCATTTATAAAATTGTGTCCCCGCAATTTAATTACATATCGAATAAGTGGGGGTATTTATCCCTTATTGCATTTTCAGATTCCCATGTTGCCTCTTCAATCATGTGGTTTTTCCAAAAAACCTTTAATTAATGAATCAAATTATTCTGCAATGCTTTCTCCCTATGGTCAAGAATATGGACCGGTTTTTCTTCATAAGATAGATTCTCTTTCAGCTGAACTACCTCTGGACTCAAAACATTACATGGATCTCGCATGTACTTCTTTAACATTGAAACATGAAAAACATTGTGTACATGAGATAAGATTGGTGGTAAAGCCACTCGGTATGAAACTGATTCAACTCTCTCCAGAATTTCATATGGTCCAATGAACCTTGTACTCAGCTTTCCTGTCATACCAAATCGCATCACACTTTTCCGTGGTGATACTTTGAGAAAAACATGATCACCTACCTCAAAAGAGATATCCTTACTCCTGTTGTCTGCATAACTCTTCTTCCTTCTCTGAGCTATTCTCATGTGTCTCTATATGAGCTGAACTTTTTATGCCAACTCTTCTACCAATTCCAGCCCCATCAACTTCCTTTCACCCACTTCATCCAAGAAAGCTTTAGTTCGACACCGATTCCCATATAATGCCTCAAATGGTGCCATCTGTATACTATAATGAAAACTATTATTATAAGAAAACTCAACCAAAGAAAGATGTTTGTCCCAACTTCCCTGATAATCTATCGAAAAAGCACGTAGCATATCTTCCAATGTCTGAATATTTTGTTATGACTGCCCATCTGATTGAGGATGAAAAGATGTACTAAAATTTAATTCAGTACCCAATGACTTCTGAAGGCCTTTCCAAAAGATATAAGTGAACTAGGGATCACGATCAGATACAATGGAGAGGGGAACTCCATGTAACCTGACTATGTCATTAAGATACAGATGGGAAAGTTGATCTAGGGAAAAATTATCTCGTATAGTAAGGAAATTAGCAGATTTAGTCAAGTGATCAAAAATAACCCATATTACATTATTACCTCAAGGTGTCTTCAGCAATCCCACAACGAAGTCCATGGATATATTCTCCCATTTCCACTATGGTACTGGTAAAGGCTAAATCATCCCTTTCGGTAACTATTGCTCTGCTTTAACCTATTGACAAGTCAAACACTTCACAGTAAAATCAGCAATTTCCCTTTTCATTCCATCCCACCAGTAATACTCTTGAAGATCTCTATACATATTATTACTGTGAGGATGAACTGAAAACAGAGAACTATGAGCTTCACATAACAAATCTCTCTTCAATTTTGAATCACATGGCACACACAAACTCTTCCCAAATATTAGAACACAATCATTATCAATGTTGAATTCAGGCAACTTACCCTTCTGAACCAGCTCTACCTTTTTCTGCAACTCACTGTCTTGCTATTGTGCTTGCTTAATTCTGTCTGATAGAAAATATTTCACTTATACCTGAAAAAAAAGAAGGAAATCCTTCACCAACAACTTCTATGCCAAATTTCATCAAATCATTAACTAAAGGATCACGTTCCAAATGAAACATTTTTAATGAAGCATTTCTTTTTCGACTCAATGCATCAACCACTTTATTTTCTTTTCCCGGATGGTAATGAATTGTAAAATCATAATCCTTGATTAATTCTAGCCATCTTCTCTGTCTTATGTTCAATTAATTCTGAGTGAATATATAATTTAAAATTTTTTGAACGGTATATATTTCACACTTTACTCCATACAAATGATGCCTCCAATTTTTTAAAGCGAAAACAAAAGAAGCTAATTCCAAATAAAGTGTAGGGTAATATACATAATGAGTTTTCAATTATAGTTAAGCATATGCAATTACCTGATCATTCTGTATTAGGACGTAACCATGTCCTTTCACTGAAAAATCACTGTAGATAACAAACTCACCATTCTTGGAAGGTAGTGCCAAAACTGGAGAATTCACCAATCTTCTTTTTAATTACTAAAAACAATCATCACATTCTTTTGTCTAGATAAAAATTACACCCTTCCGAGTTAGCTTAGTCATTGGACTAGATAACCGGGAAAAATTTCTAACAAACCTTCAGTAATAACCTGCCAAAACAAGGAAGCTACGAATCTCAGTTACATTTTTGGGTCTTGTCCATTCTTCAACAACCGCTGTTTTTGCAGGATCAACAGTTCTTCCATATTTAGAAACAATATGACCAAGCAAAGAAATTTGTTGCAACCAAAACACACACATGATGAATTTACCATAAAATTTCTTTTATTTTATGGTTTAAAAAATAACCCTTAAATGTATTTCATTCTCCACTTTACTTTTAGAAAACACCAAAATATCATCAATGAAAACAACCACAAACATATATAAGAACTCATGGAAAATACTATTCATAAGGTCCATGAATACAGCAGGTGCATTGGTTAGCCCAAAAGGCATTACTACAAATTCATAATGTCCATATCTTGTACTAAACGCGGTCTTCGGAACATCTTATTTCTTTACCTTCAACTGATTGTACCCTGATCTTAGGTCAATCTTGGAAAAATATAGATCTCCCTGGAGCTGATCAAACAAATCATCAATATGAGGCAAAGGATATTTGTTATTAACAGTTATGTAATTCAAGGCTCTATAATCAATGCAATGTCTCAATGAACCATCATTCTTTTTAACAAATAAAATAGGAGCACGCGATGGTGATGTTCTAGGTCGAATGAAACCTTTCTCTAATAAATCTTGCAATTGCTCCTTCAACTATAAAAGTTCAGATTGAGCCATTCGATAAGGGGGTTTTGAAATTGGATTAGCGTCAGGAACTAAGTCAATGGTAAATTCAACTTCCTGATCTGGTTTTATTCCAGGCAACTCATCAGGGAAAACATCAGGATACTCATTTACCACTGGCACATCATTAATCTGAACAGTTCCCATGTTTTCAACGGTATATGCAAGGTAACATTCATTTCCATCTTTTACATGTTTCTCGGCCTCTTGATATGTTATCAAAAGTAAGGGTTCATTCTTGTACACAAACTGAAAGTCTTTCTCAAAATAAACTTCTTTAGCTCTACACTCAATATTAGGATGGTAAATAGAGAGCCAATCCATACCCAGAATAACATCAAACTCTTCTAGAGGTAAAACAATAAGGTTTTCAAGTAGGTTCTTTCCATAGATAAGGATAGAAAGATTCTTATAAATTCTTTTTGCCTCAATATTTTCCCCAGGTGTTTTTACCACAAGTTCAGGAGTCATTTCTTGAGATGGTATTCTCATTTTACTAGAAACGTTTTCAGATATGAAGGAATGTGTAGACCCTGAATCAAACAACACACTGGCATAATCTGAAAAAACAAACAAAGTACCAGATACCACTTCATTTGATGGCCTAACATCTGCTGAAGTAGTTTCAAAAGAATTCACCACCCCTCTCTTCTTGTAGTCTAACTGCTTCCCATCACTCGAGATCTTTGCCGTACACTCATTTGCATAATGACCCATCTCACTGAACTTAAAACATTTCACTAACTGTAAATCAAATTTGGTCTTACCATCTCCATGATCTTTTATAGTGAAATCATGAGCCTTATGTCCCATCTTACCACATTGGTAGCACTTTCAAGAATTCAGATGACATTCCCCAATATTCCTTTTATCACATTTATCACAAACTGGAACCTTAGTTTTCTTACCATCATACCTTTTTTAATAATTCTTCCTTTTCTCCTGCCACCTCGGTCTCTTCTTTTGTTGGTTGTTATAGGACACTTGATCATCGGAAAACTCCATTTCCACCTTCTCAGCACATCAAACAAGATTTTCATAACTCTTGAACTCGTGAGAAGCTAAAGCCCTTCCATATTTTGGCTTTAATCCTAAGAAAAAATGATTGATTTTACAATCATGGTCTCAGACAAAATTTAAAGCATACCTTGCCAATCGAGTGAACCTTTCTTCATAGGCAGGCACTGAGTCTTCCTCTTGCCTCAATTCCAGGAATTGTTTTTGCATCCTAAGTCTAATAGCCTTAGGAAAATACTTCTCAAGAAGCATACCTTTGAATTCTTCCGAGTCGAGATAATCAATCTCATCAGTGTCCCTGATATTTTCAACCATCAACCACCACTGATCTGCTTCACCATCCAAACGGTAAATAGCAAGACTAACCTTTTAATTTTCTGAACACCCCATGACATCAAAAATCATCTCCAGTTCTTTAATCCACCCTTCAGATAGAATATGGTAAGATGATCCTCTGAATGATGGGGGATGTTGCCTCATGAAATGATCCACCAATGACATGTTCCCTTGCGGTTGATCTGGCTAATCACATGCATGGATACCACCACCATTTATCACATGATTCAACTGAGCCATTACTGAAACAAACTGTTCATTTCCAATCTCGACCATCTCAAGATGTTGATTCGGAAGGTCATTTCCTTCTCTGTGCCATCCTAGCACTGCTTCCCAGTTTCCTCTGTAGAAAACCATTCTAAACAAACATGTCTTAGATGAAGCAACATGGTAATCTTTAAATGCTATATCATTTCAATTTGACCATAAAAAAATATTTTTAGATGATCATTTAATTATAATTCTAACTCCTAAAGTTATCTAAACCGACCTCTGATACCAACTATAAGGCCCCGGCCTTAAACATTACTCAATCTTGATATATTTCAAGAATAAACATTGAGGATCTTTTTAGGTTTAGTGTTTTAGAGAATTAGATCATAAAACATGCATTACATTCCACATTTAAACAAAGTGGTTACATAAAAGATAATACTCATTTTTCCCATCAATGGAAACATATTTAAGATAAAACATGGATTCTTCCTTGACACTTCCTTGACACTATCATCACATCATGTACCTTTCCCTTGACCTGTGAAAAACATTTCAAAAACTTGGGATGAGCATAAAAAGCTCAGTATGGGATATAAAAGTATGAAAAGAAAACATTAGTCCATGTATGAAATCATACTTTACTCATAAAACATAAGCATTTTAACATACCTCGTCAAATCATGAATAAATCATTGAAATCCTAAGACATAAAGGTAACTTGAGGCATTCATAACATTCTTATGTAGGGAGTAACCCTCATGGTTATGTTTGGAATACCCATCGCAGTATATTCCCTAAATATCTTCAGAGAAACCTTAAAATTTAACTCCTTCGTGTTACCCAATGCATTGGAGAGATATATTGGGATCACCCACCCTTAGATTATCACAGAACCACGCGTCTTCATAACAATGCCCAAGAACCATAACATAATCATATCATATAAAACATGCATAAAGAAAACATAACATTTACACTTTTCAATAACAAGATATCAATACAACACATTGATATAAAAACATTATGAAAACCATTTTCAATAAAAAAAATAAAAGAAATGTAAAACATGGTATTTATTTTTCATTTTATAAAAAATTATGGCTTGTAGAAGAAGCCGGAGCTCAAATAATGGTCATGGTGGCGGAGAAGTCGTTGTCGCCGCATACGTCCGACAAAAAAACATTAATTTTGTCATTTAGTAAAACGCTTCGTATAAAAAAATAATCCTTTTTAATAAAAGTAAAAGTTAAAGGGGTTTATACACAGTATAAAAGAAAGTTGTGTATAAATCCAAATATGCCTCAATGAAAGGCGATTGAGACGAAGTCCCATACCACAGGTCTGACTTGACTCGATCGTTCTTTAACGTCCTAAATAATAAACATGAGTTAATTTCTACTTGCTTAAGAAACTTTTTCAAGTTCATTATTTCTTTTATATCACTTATTACCATGTTATGAACACTATGTAATTATTAATGATAATAATGGTCGTTTTGTTGATCATTGGTACTTGAGTCAAAAATAAAATCTTTATAATTACAAGTTGTTCACGTGGTAAAATATCCATTATATCCATAATTATATTCATGATTTAGATATAATATATTTTATATATATCCATTATATACATTCATTTAAAATATTACATAACATTTAGAGGAAAGAAGTGAAATGCACCATTTATGGAGACGGTATGTCGTACGTATGCATGAACGCTACTTTCATTTCTATTTCATATTTTATGGAATGGAATCATAATGATATACAAGAATATTATAATTCCAGTATAATATCACATATAATATCATTAATTCCATCCTTTATACGACCCACATATGGCATTAACGAATCAAATCACTTTGAGGGGGCGATAGTCCGCACTTCCTAAAATGAAGATATCGTGTATACCCATAATGGAAGCCATAAAGGTATTCAATAAATGAAAAATACAGAAGATTAAGGAAAAAATAAAAATATTATATATCATATATAAATATAGTGACATCTTAATGGCCACCTTTTAAGGTGTTATAAGAATATTGAACAATCATCGTTTCGTGAGGCAGAAATTCGCCATCCACGGAAACAGTATGTTCTTTAACCATTAGATTTAGGTGTGTGAAATTGTAGATAGAATAATTCTTATAAAAAAATCATAGTATATGGAAAATAATGGTGTTGTTACAAAATAAATGAATATAAAGAGTTTAGGGGGTTGGAGAAACAAAATAAAACAAAAGAACATTAGAGAAGTCTTTACCTTTAAATCGGGTAACTCCCTTTGGTTTGAACCAAAATGGTTTCTTGAAGAGATTTCTGCCTAATGTAAGGCTTCTAGGATGAAGAGAGGTATGTGGAGAGACAAAATGAGTAGATCTTGGCCGAAACAAAGGCTTGAGATGTGAGGGTAAGGAGGTAGAGGTGGGGTCCTTTAATAAGAGGAGAGGAGGGACAGTCTAGGAAAGGTATAACATGTAACTTTATTTTTAAAAGATTTTATGATTTTAAAGGTCCCACATTGATTTATTTCGAGGAGAAGGTGATAAAAGTTCTAAATCCACCAATAAAATAGGTTTTTGACATATTTTTGTCTTTGATTTTACATTATCTTTTTATTTAATTTAAATCGTTAAATAATGAGGTAATCACTGCATCATCATAGTGTCATAAATAATTTAATTTATTTAATGTCTAAAAATTATAAACAAAATAATATGATGTAGTAAATATTTTTAGTTTTCCAATTAATATTTATAGTATAAGGTATCATTTATGTAGACAAAATTAAAAATGTTTTACTCAGGTGATACATTCTTTGTTATATTTACTTTCTTTGAAAATAAAAAGATAAAAAGTCATTATCACACAAAAGTGGTTCCATGGGGTCCCCATGTTTGGAAAAAGGCATTACATGGTCGGCCATGATACAAAAGGTATTATTAGGACACATGTTGGTGTCATTTTTATTATTACGATATTATTTTATTATCCTAAACTACCTGATTACTAATTAATCCAGATAATGAACGATAATTACCGCCGTAACTATTCACAAAGTCCAAAAACAAAAGAGTCTTAATTACATAATTTGGACCTTATGATTCCAAAAATGGAATCCATTTTACCAAATTCAAAACACAGAAATTGAAATGATTAATTTAAAAATAATTCCTGTTGTCAAAACAAATAGCGGGTTTTTTAGAAACAATATCTATGAAAAGTATTGCACTTGTTTATGCCCAATTCCAAAGTGAAATTAATCGTGATGACAACCATTGGATTAAATGGTAAAAAAATATTATAATTACACTTTAAGACCAATTAAAAAGATAATCTATCCATATAATTAAATTATATGAAAAAGTAGTTTTGATGTAAAATGCATTATTTTTCACTATTCATTAAAAAATGAACATTGTCAGAAAAATACCAAAAAATTATCCAATGTAAATCTCAATGTCCCAATCATAAATAATATGTTTATTTTGACAAATAAATCTTTTAAAATTGACAAAAATTTTATTTAAAAATGGTTTGCCATCAAAAGCCAGTAAAACAATCTTTTAAAAATATTAGTGTATTCCATGCTTGAGATTGGATTTACTCTCATTTTATGCCCCTAAAACACTATCTAATTCAAAAATAGACATAGATAAAAATATCTATTATTCATTACTTACTTGGGATGTTACAACTTCAATCAAATTGATAATAAAATCATTAATCGTGTGCACGGACTGCTACCTCATGAACTGATGTATGTTTTTTTCCATTAACACTATTAATGGCAAGATATAATGATTGATTTAGCATATTTATATGATATTTATGAAATTATTATAGTTATTTTATTATGTTATTACATATACCTTATAGCCTTTATTCTTTTGGGGGATATGATAACATCACTCCTGTGTATCCCGGACTACCACCTAAGGATGCGTTGTGGTATGTTTTTCACTTACACAATACATAAAAGGTAGTAAAAATAAATTTAAATAATATATGTGATATTTATGATATAACTATACTTATGTAAATATTATATCACATCTAACTTATTTCCTTTTAAACCATTGTTAAATAATAGCATCGTTTGTGCATACGTGTGGACTACCACCTCTCTGTAGCGATGTAATTTTTTTTCATTTTATTTGTATAGGGATAGTAATAAGGAAATATTTTAGTAGTATAAATTAGATAAATTAAATAATAGTTATTTTTAAAGATTAATAAATATTTATTTTCCATCCTTTTAATCCATCAAGAAAAATGGAAAAAATGTTCATGTATACAAATGACCTAGCGTCTCCATAAATAATGTAATCCAGTTTATATTTCTCAATTTTATAGATTACTATAAAAAATATATGATAACTATATGTTATAATGATATCATTATTAAAATTATTTATATGATTTAAACATTATCGAAATATAAGGAGCAAAATCACCTTATTAAACATACGTGAAAATGATGAAATTATCACTCGAAAAAACGGTTTTAACCAAGAATTATAAATAAACCAGAGATAAAATATTATATGTAAATTATATATAGAATCAGATACATTATATGGTTAGTTAATATAATTATTATAAAACTATATTTATTATACATATGGTTTTCATAGATACAAAGGATATCGAACCAGAGGTAACTGTTTCTCTCTCACTTTCTGTGATGGGAGTCATACGCCATATTTAACACTTCTTACTTTATTGGGGTTTATATGACTATTTTGATATTTAAAATCATGAATCTATTTATCTTCATCGTATTTAATGTTTTATTTTATGATTATTTCTTTTATCAGGAATACTATTTAGAAGAAACCAATGTGGTATGGCTTTATTTCCCAATCTCATCGTTATTGGGGATTGTTTTGATTTAGTATCACTTAGGGGAATTATTTGATATTTATATGTTACAATAAGACAAATTTTATTATCCTATACACATTAAGGAAATTTTTTAAGTAATGGTACCATTTTTTCACACTTTTTACTTAAAATGATTGGGAAATTTTTTTAGGAAATTCTGACTTTATTTCTCTCTTCGGTTGAAAATATTTTTCATAAAAATAATGTTTTCTAAAAAAATATCAAAAATATTTTTTACCATTGTTAAATGATTTATTAAATTCATTTTTACATATTTTTACTTTAAAAACATTGATAGGACTCATAATATAAGTTTTAAAACAAATCTTGTTTGGCTTTTACAGAAAATGTGTAAAGATTATTTGTTTTAATGATTATAGCATGAAATAATAATTCTTCTGCCATGACCACCCAACGTTTTAATAATTATTTTAAATATATTTAAATATTATTTTCAATAAACATTATTTTTAAAATTTTTGGTGATTTTATTAAATGTGATTTTGAATATAGAAATGATATTTTCCTCAATAATATTAATAATGATATTTTTATTGTATTTCAATTCATATATGAAATAAATCCATTATTGTACATATGGTCCATTAGGTATATGTTTTATTGATATCATCCTTATTATTTTAATTGGATGGTTTATGATCTGTTTGACTAATGTTGTATAATTTTATTACCATTCATTATATTATTCTAGATGGTTTATGATTGTGTTTATTTGATTTAGGTAAGTATTCAAATTTTGTATGTTAGTTTTTAAATATTATTTTTTTTGTTGATTATGTTTCACCCCTTTAATTTGCAAAATTCATTGGACTTAGTAAGTGTTGGGTGGGATCCAATTATAGATAGTCCCTTGATTCATCAATAGGTTTCATGAGTCAAATCAATTGTCAAAATTAGATTGTTTCATACAAACAAATTTAAATTAAATTCTAAAAAATATTTATAATTCATTTTAGATGCGAGACATTATACATTCACTCATTATGAGATCAATAATTTTCATGCAATTATTTGATTAGTTAAAAAATACAAGGATAAGATTCCGGATTTTGTTACTATTCATATCTATTTATTTGATTATCATTTATTTACTCCATATTATTCACAGTTTATTGATAAAATGACATGTATTTCAGTTATTTACATTTCTATATTGATTATTATTATTTATTCATGATATATTCAATTTTACTCATACCCTTACGGATCAACTGAGCTTAGCCCTTACGTAGGTATTATTTTCCTATAGTTACTAGGAAATATTTTTTGATTGATATAAAGGGATACACTATTAGGATTAATGATCATCTCAATGGATTTGTTTTTGTATTTTATGTTTTCATTTTTAATTTGGTTTTCTTGAATGAATTCAGTTTACTAAGACTACTAAACTATTCATCTCTTTGAGTTATGCTTTATATTATCTTTTTATAATGTAAAAATTTTGGCATGGGCTCCATATTACTAGAGTCAGGGTCATAACCTCTTGAATAAAATTATCTTTCCCTTTGTGGAATACACATTACTCACCTATTTCCGTTAGTGGATTAAGATTCATTTACCTTTTCCCCTTACTAGATTAGTCTTAATGCACTTTTTCACTTAGTGGATCAAGCTATAACATCTTGTATCCCATTATCTCATAAGATATATAATATTACCCAATGAATTTTAGGGTTATATAGGGCCAAAACATCACATAATTAAAAAACATACATTTGTGTTCTACAAGATCCTAAAAATATTAATTTCTCTATCATTACTTATTTAAACCAGTTAAACTATATAGGTTTTTTGACACCATAAATAGAATATTTCATAATATATATAGGGAAAGAAGGTGGGTTATAAAATAATAACACATCCCTGTGTGAAATGTTTGGAATATCAAACGATGTCTACATAGATTAAAAATATCTTTAGTAAGTGCATTAACAAATACTTGGAGAATGAAAAATGATTGAACTTTATGTTTTATATCATAATTGATATAAAAATTTTAATTTAAAGGAATAAAAATTTGTTCATAGAAACATAAAAATATATTTTATAAGTTTCATAATGATATCTGATGGTGGTGGTGGGAAAAAATTTTGGTACAAAAAATGTTTAACAGGAAGATTACTTTTAAAATATTAAAATAGTAGTACGTTTTGGAAAATAATCGTGCCAAAAATTATAAAATATGTTTACTTTTAAAAACATATTCAATATAACTACACATAATTTTTATACATAGATATCACATATTAAAAGATTTATTCCTTACATAACATCCTGATCCAAACTAGAATTGTAATGGTCTAGTGCCTTTGGAAAGTTGAAAATATAATAAACTAGTTAATGAATGATATATATCATATACCACTAAGTTCCTCATAACTACAACCATTACAAGACACATCATACATAGTACTTTTCTTTATAAATTTGGGAGTAGAAAGAGAGAAAGGGTTATCTCTAATGCTCAATAAGTGTAAAAGGGAGATATCTATGAGTATATAAGAATAACATGGTCATAAGTGTATGATGAAATGAGCCTAAAATTATAAATACATACCATGAATATCGTATATCATATTATTGAGTCATATAATATAAAGGTTCATAGTTCTTAGGACATGAATCGTAATGGAAGAAAATAAAACGAGATGTGAGAGAATGACATATGTAAAACACAAATGTTTTTTGGCATTCACATAAGCATAGAAATTATATCACAAGTAGTTAAGGATAATTTCCATGACTATCATAGATGAATGGGTTCATTCCCCCAATCCCCATAAAATTAAACTTTCACTCCCAATATTATTAAAGTTAATAACATCCCTTACAAAAATGGGTTCACTCCCCATTCCATCCCTCTTTATTTCATTACATATCAATATTTAATTAAATTCATTTTAGAGGGATATAAGTCCCACTAGTCCATGATTATAACCTGATCAGATTCCTTGGTAAAAACATAACCACCTTCCTTGGTTATAACATAACCAATATGCTTGGTTATAACGTAACCAACATCACAAAATTAAAACTATACCTGTCTGTTAAATAAGATCATAAAATATTAATCATATCATAACCCATGAAAGGAAATGTCTTTCGTAAATATTTTATCATAGCATAACCTATGGAAAAGAAATATTATTAAAAAACATTTCATTATTTCATCATAGTATAACCCATGTAAAATGAATAGGTTTTATAGATATATTTTAATAATAATGATAAACTATCCAAACAATGATTAAGTACGGTATCCTTGGATAATATCCCCAGTAAATTGTAATTTAAATAAATAGTTTTTTACTTTAAGGAAAAAAATACCATTAAAATATCATTAAAACAGTCTTAAGGAAACAATAATTTACATTTTCTGATCATTTACATAAAAATTAACTTAAAAAACATAATAAAATATTGAAAACCTTATTTAATTCATTTTTATAAAACATGTATATAAATGAATAAGGGATTTTTGACCAAAGTGAAAAATAATAAAAATTTTCTTTAAAAAATATATTTTTAGTTTTTTGAGATCTTATGGAAAATGAATTGAAAACATTATTTTCATGAAATAACTATAAGAGAAGGAATTTCAGGATTTCATTGTTAAGAATATCATAATATTTCATTATGAGAGACATAATCATAAACAATTCTGATAAAAAGTGTGATTGTACCATAATACACTTACCCCTTTGGTAACTTTTAAATAATAAGACCCAGGAATGAAAGAACTATAAATTGATATGTATATCAAATAATTTTCATGATAATAATCATAAAATACATTCATGGTTATTATATACACCAAAAAAAGAAACAAGTTGTGTATAAGGCATTTGTCTTATAGAAATAAAAGTGAGATGAAAATCGGTTACCTTAGGTTTGGCTTCCTTCATACCAGTTGGAACCAATCATATAATAAATGTCAATTTATTATATAGATATTATAGAACCATAATAATATATATTATACAATATATGGTTTACTTATAACCTTTTATTACCTTATTCTTAATACTTCTTTATTAGAATCACTATTTCAGGTGTTATCTTCTTTGTTTTTCATTTATATTCAGGTTTATAAGTTTTTGTCCATGTATTTTGATCGTCGTTCAATCATATAAAAAATGTTAATCAATGTATATGAAACAAACCTTACCTCATTATACTTAATCTAATGTTTGGTTTATTATATTGTAATAAGATATAAAGAATCAAATATTGAAGGATAGAATATTTTAGTAGTATTGGTAAATGAGATACACACAAGATTCCCATATTATATTTGAATATAGAAATTAAAACATATTTCTTTCAAGAATTGAATTATTAACTCTAGAATATTATTTAATTTTATTCTTATTAAACTTTTTATATTCCTGTTAATGTAAAGAAAAAAGGGTTAGCTCAAATGCTCAGCAGGGGTTAAGTGAAAAGAAAGCAATCACGAAATCAATAATTATAATTAACATGGAAGAGGAAATAACATAACAAAAATTCCATATTATTAAAGCAACTATCATGATTATATTAGTAATAATCAACATGTCATGTTAATCAACTCAACACATATTCAATTTAATCAATAATTTGGCTATTATGAATAGAAAAGGCATAATCAATATGGCAAGGTAAATAACTGAACACTCATGTCACTTATTCATTAAACTAAAAAAAGAAACACGTAATATGATAATATCATTTAAGAAAGATCATAAAAAATAATAAATATTCTTAATAAATTAAATTAATAATTCTTGGACTTCATGATCTTAGGCATCATGAAACCTCTACTATCATGACCTTTCAACAAACTCTTTAGAAGTTAAGGGCAGGTATACACATAAAACCCATTAAGATAATTATAGCCAAGTAATTTGTAAGTTATATTACTAATTAACTGAGGGGATATCAATAACTAGGTTCTACATATATAAATATTTAAAAATCAAACCTCATATAATGAATAATAGATTTTATTCATGAACAATGTTCCTTAGTAAAAAAATTCTGAATCTAGTAAGGAATTTGGATAAAAATTAACTACTCCAATCAATCATATAACACTAAAAGTAAAATACAATATCTAAAAATGATATATGTTTCAGGTAATAAATATATCCATGATAAATAATGTGGATATTTAGGATAAATTTAATGACCAACGATCACAAGAAAGTGAATAATTCATTAAAAAGTAAATGATTGAAAAAATCAATCAAGAAAGTGGATTTCAATTATTTAATTGATAAAAATGAAAATAAAAAATTCCTATAAAAAATAATAATAGTATTAATAAAAAAATCACCAATGGATTATAATTAAAATAAAGGGTTTTTATTTTTGATGAATAGAAATGCCTTAAAATATCTTTAAACAATTATTGAGAAAAATATCCATTTCATTTTCAAAATCTCCATTTAAAACTAAGAGTTTACCAAGAATTATGAAAATTATTTTCTTTTAATGTAAAATTTGAAACATGTGAATAAATATTGAAAACATTCATTGGTCATGATGAAATAAAATTCTATAAATATAATATAAGTTAAAATACATTCTTTTATATATTTTTTTTAAAAAAATGCATTGTTTTGAAAATTAGATGGTAATTCATTTATTTTTTTAAAAAAAAGTAAAACATGGGAAATATTATCTTTAATAAATAATATTTATAAGGTCAAAAAAATTTAAATCACTATTATAAGACAAGGTTTTGGAAGAAACAACATTTTCAACCGAAGAGATAAATCTTGTCATATTTTATTAAAACAATTATCAATAATTTTATCTACCAAAGAGAATCACATATAAATATTACTTAAAAACAACTATAATAAACATAGGATAGTAAAATGAAATAATAATATAAGATAATGATCAAATAATTTCCTTTAATCGATATTCAAGTATAAAAAATACTGATTAAGATGAAATTGTAAAATTAACCCTTACAAAGATCATAACAGTGAGTTAAGAATTAATCAATGAATAGATTAGGTGTATCAAATATAATTAAAAATAAAACAATTTTAATTAAAAAAATGATATCAAAAATTCTTTACACACACAATCATAGAGTTTAAATTTCAATGAATAAGTAATATAACCCAATTAAAAGAAATTGATTTAAAAAACTCATTATCACTTGGTAATTTTCACGTAAAACCCCTTAGAAGAAATAATTAAATATCAAAACTTATAATAACATTAATTATTAATTATTAATTATATTAAATGACTGATTAGTATTATAAAAACCATATAAATGAAATTATGTGCCTAACATTACAATTTTCCTCAATGAAAAGAAATTGAGATGAAGTCCTTTACATCACACTACCTATTGGATGAACATGTTTTAACCTCCTGTATAATGGTTTTCTGAATATTATTAATTTATTAAAGAAATATATTAATATTTATAATATCATACATGATCCTATTATAACATTTTACCACTCGTTCGTTAAAAATATTCAATTATTTTCATTATTTCAGGTGTTAATTGCCTTGTTTTATCATGCATAATTTGGCATGAATGTTACGGTTCTTGGATATTGTATATATATCCATAATCTACCGAATTATATTAATGTTATAAATATAATACTTACTCATTATTTATATTTCTATAATTATTTGATTATGGTTGTATATGTAAAATGAGCCGCATCACTTTGTGGAGACAGTAGGTCATATGCATGCATGAGCGACAATATCATTCTATTGACGAGTGAAAGGATAAAGAAATAGTTTATATATTAATTTTAAAGAGTAAATAACATGTCATATACATCACATATATTCAATAAAAATATATTTATAACATTATATATAAATTAGATGTGAAAAAAGAATCGCATCGCTTCACAAGGTGGTAGTTTTCCATACAAAAGAGCGACATTTAATATTTTAAACAAAATAGATGTTAGAAAGGTATATATGATACTATAATTATATAAGTATAATAATATAATAAATATAATATAAACTGTTTTCATCTATCATTATATGATGCCTTTAAATTTTGTAATAGAAAATTAATTACATCGGTTCATAAGGTGGTAGTTCTTCGTACACACGGTCATCAATTTAGTTTCCCATTTCATTAAAGATGAGGCAGATATAGGTCATGAACATAAAATTAAAAATATCATATATGGAAGATAGTTTGGATATTATATAATAACTTTTTAAAAATAATTTAAGGAGGTAGAAGAAGAAATAATATAAAACTACATGTTTAAGAACCTTCCCTCTTCTCCATACTACTTTGTTATGATTGAACCAAATCTTTCGAAGGTTGATTTTTGTTCAAAAAAGGATCTAAAATTATGGTAATGGATTACATAATTTCGTTGGGAAGTTATTTTCTGAACCAAATGGATTTGGAAGTGTGAATATGGGAGGATAGGGGTTCCTTTTATAATGGGGGAGTGGACGGAAATTTCATTTTTGAAAAGACTCAATTAGACCCATATTTTTTCATGAAAAAGGTTTCAAAAATATTTTATTGTCGACCCTTAGATCTTTAGTGTTGATATTTTTAAATTAAATGGATTTGGGATAGGTTTTATGTCAATTTAACCCTTTTTAGTTTACCTCTAAGTAATCCTAATTTACCATAACCACAATAAATATTTTCCAATGTTTCCATATTAATTTTCATAAAAAATTAATTATTACATATTATATTATAAAAATTATTGTGATTAAAAATATGGAAGCAGTTTTTATAAATTAAATTCTTTTACTTGGATGAAAAAAAATTATAATTATACCTGTAAGGATGAGGAAAAAACGGGTTTCCAAAGAGAAAATTCTCATAAGTATATAAGTTTTTAATATAAAAATTCAATATTAAACTGAATAAATTACCTGAATTATTTAAATTGTAATATAATTGAACAAATTTAACTTAAAGATTTTTTAAAATAGTTTTTATCCTTATAAACTATTTTAAATAAAGTATAGTTTCCCAAAAATATGTATTCTTCATTGTTCATTGAAAAATGAAACCTTTCAGAAAAATCCCAAAATGTCACCTTAATATAATTTTGATATTATTATTTCATAAATTAAGTTAATTTTTAAAAATAAAAATTTTCAACTTATAAAAAAAATTAAATTATTTTCACAAAGCGTGAAAAAATCATTTGATAGAAAAATACATTTTTTCCGATTTGTTTTATCCTAATAGTATATTATTTTATTTATAATAAATATTTGACCCTAATTTTCATCATTTATTTATTACTATACATAAACTCAAATTATAATACTATTCTATAATGGAATAATATATTATTTTTCATTTAGGTTTGTGGTTGTATATTCTACAAACTCTCAAAGATGGTAAATTTAAATAAATATATTTCATGGGTTGTTTAAGATTAATGTTTCATGTCTCGTATGCTATTGAATAAAATTTTATTCTTTCATAATTTTGAGGTGTTACATTCTACCCACATTAAATAAATTTAATTATTTCAATTTTATATTTTGGTAATAAATAAGGGGTTGTATAATTGAAAATTCCTTTGCTGAAAACCCAAATCATAAAGGTAGTCATCAAAAATGTCCTCTTATCAATGGAGAAATTGATGTACATAGGTATTTTGGAATAATAAATAACTAGGTTCACAAGTAGGATAATATTGTGGGAATGTTAAGATATGGGCATGAAAGAAATGTGAAAATAATTTTATAGAGTGATAAATGGCAATGATTACAATAATTTGAATGATAAATACAAAGTTAAGCACCTCAAAACCATAAATATTTACATAATTAAAAGTCCATTTGATTTATAAGATATTAATGTAATAGGATAATATTTATTTTTCATGATCCTTTTCATAATTTTGAGGAATTACTTTATTATATAAGAATATAATGAAATATTCTTACTTGATACATTTCTATGTTATAGAAGGAATTTCATCCTTTGGTTATAATTAGTTGAAATTTACACATCATCCCATACTCCAAGAAATGATTTTCCAAAATGAATCTCTATTCTTGAATCAATAATATCACCTTTTAAAAGATCATAAGATCCCTAAAATATTGAAAATTCCTTTCATTTTTCTATATTTATTTTCCCAAACCAAAATGGATAGAAAATTTTCCATTATAATACATTAATATCTAAACCTCAAAAGTAACACCATTGTTTCTATTTTAATATTTATCTATCAAATAATTTATGTAAAAATAATTACATATTAAAAAAAATATTTCATAGGCCAGTGGTAGGCTCAATACCCTTATCTCCCTTTGGTTGTGTTATCAAGACCTACGGCCTAGTCATATGCGATGGGTTGTCACCTAACATACAAGTGGTCCTTTTTCTAAAACTATATTAATATAATTTTTATAATTCCCCAAAATTTTAATAACAAGTAATTACCTAAAATTCAAGATACGTTAAACTATAAAGGTTACCAATACCATTAATCGTATTCCCATAAAATGTAAGTACATTCATCCTTAAATAAATTTCTCACTAAAAATATACTAAACCAATGGGTTGTATTTCCAAAAATGTTTCCCAAAATATTTGTATTCATTGTATAATCCCATAACATAAGACCTAAAAGGTATTTTTAATAATTTTTACTTATGATCAATATTAAACTGATCATCCCATTATGGTATCCATAACTCATATGTTAATAAAGAAATATATGTTTCAAAAATTAACACAATACTTATAATTTTCATGATTCATATTACCAAAATACAATTGGTCAAAATACCTATACAATATGACTATAGAATCCCAATAAACACATAAAAGTTTTTATTTCAACATAGGTCCTTCCTTGTTGAAGGATTTAACCTTTAAAAGAGTTCATTGGATTGAATTATTACTAGGTTTCCAACAGATAAGTAATGAAGTGTAAATAGATCCCTAGGAAGAAATTAATTTCCTTCCAACATACTCTTCTTTTTTCCTCAGCGGTTCATTTTTTATGCCCTTGGTTTCAACACATAATACATTTTTCTATTCCATTGGGAGTCTTTCATAATTGTCTCTTTCCAAATTTATATTTTTACGGTAATCGATCCTTCATTCATCAATGGTATACACCAATCATACTCTTGGAGATCCCCATTCTTCTCTCCTTTAGTGAGAATGAGTAACTCCTCAACCCTAAAATCCCAATGCAGGTGAATTAATTTATTTAATTGGAATGATTTCAAGGAATATAGTCCTGAAATAATGATTTATTTAATTGTTTTGGAAAACTAGATTACATACATAATAACTATATTATATTGGTAAATAAACAATAAAACATAATACATAACAAGGAATAATAAAATACATCCTTGAAACTCATTCTAAAAATTCAAATTCGTATCGTTGGAAAAGGGAAATAAAATAAGGGTGAGACTAAATGATCATTAAGGATAAGTAAAATAGAATAAAAAATGAAGCAATGAGTAAAATCAACATGGAAAGCCTATTAGAGACTTTATCTATAAATGTTTTTCAAGAGAGAGTGACTACCTATGATTCTGGGTCTTCCTTTACATGTTCGTCAAAGAGATCAACGTTCTCATCCCATGTTTAAATGTACTCCTCACTATTGGTCATCCTTTCTTTGATTCCCCTTACCAGTGTAAGGTATTTTTTTTTAATCCATGCATTCTTCTCATGGTCAATGTCCACAATAATTCTTTTTACCATCATCCTATTAGCCACAACTATTTTGGAGTTGATAAATGGTGAATCCACCACTATTTATTCTTCTGAATGGAAAATAAGATTCATTGTATTCTTTTTATCATCCTTTTTTCCCCTGTCAGTATTTTTTGATCATCTATGGCCCCCTCAATCATAGCCTTTCCAATATCAAGATCCTCTACATTAGAGTTTATATGTGCTTTTTAATAACATAAAGAACAAAATCCATATCCTTTGGTTTATGTTTTGTAACCAACCTATTATCCATATGTTTTTGAAGTTATAAATAGTCCTTTCATTCTTTTTTTTTGTTCCATTGATACAATTGTGACTCCCAAAATCCTAGATATTCTTATTCCCCTTTATATTTATTGATCTGTATAGACATTTGATGAGTCTTCTACCTATAGTGACCACATAGAAATAACAAGGGAATTCTCATTAGACATTACCCCATCTAAAATTTCATATCAATGTCATTCTTAGCCTGTTAGACCTCTCTATAGTCTTGATTCAACCCCTAAATATTCAAACATTCGAACTAGTTACTAGTTTTTATGTTTCCCTGGTTCTTACATTATCATAACCTTGTGTATTTACACTTTTGGCCCAGATCCACTACATCTCAACATTGCAAACAATCATGAGTATCAAACCTTTTTCCCTCAATAGTCTCCATAATTAGCACCTCCATCTCCATGTACCTACTCAGTTTTAGTGCCTCACAATGAGGTGAATTTGGCTTGATTCGCAGGGCCTCCACCCCACAAATCCCCTTCATCTTCCTTGGATGAGGCCATACCTGCTCAGTCAACATGCCCTCCCCTAAGTCACACATAATGAAAAAAAATATCTTAAACATTTAGAGTGTTTGAAGATATTGTCTATTTATGCACGAATGAATTAGGAACTACTCCATTACACCCCACTTGGACAATGGGATCATCGTTAATCATCATTGGTTATTTCTCTCCATGCCTACATCCTTGGTGGCAATAAGAGGATAGGTGCCCTAGGTGCCTACACAATGCACAATGAGAAAACCATGATTTGAAAATCAATTCACATTTCACCTAAATTCATCCACATAGTCTATCTAAACCCACCACACTGGTGGACTTGATACATAAAATTTCATTCATATCCTCATACTAATCAGTTCAATCAAAGAGAACATACTAATATTGAAACATATAGAACATTCTACGAGATTCCAACCATCAGTAAAATTGAATGATTTTTAATAGGCATTGACAGGTTAGGAAAACATACTTAAATCAATATAGAGGGAGAATATTAGTCCATATGAAAATCGTATGACCAAAAAAGAATTATAATATGCATCCTTTTCATTTACAGGTACCATTGAACACCATAAAAATAAAATATTCCACTCAAGTCAACTAAACCATCATATGACATTTTTCATGGAGTCCAATAGTCACACATTCTTATAAGCACCAAGTACCAAAAATAAACCTCTCAAGGTCACCCATCAAAGGTGTAATAAATATGAAATGATACACCAGAGTTATATCAAAGAGACTCGATGATTTCAGTAATTCCTTTATCAATAAAAAAAGGTGACGCACCTCATAGAATAAATCCAGAACTTTTATGATTAATGGTATTGTTTAAAAATTGGGGAGAAAATTAGGGTTTCAGAAGGGGAGAAAGGAGTAATACATCAGAGTTAGAGATGGTGGGGTCAGACCTTCCTACCCCCTTCCACCATAAGGATGGGTGCATCAATCATCTTCATCATCATTAGGTAATAGTAATTGAGAGATCGGAGCAGAGAAGAGTGATGCGACCCCTAATCAACATAGTAATGTAAATAATTGATCACACATATAATTTATATGGCTAGATTAGGAAAACCCAATATAGGGGGGGGATAACTTAAATACATTCCATTTAATTAATAAACTGATAATTAAATGAATCCATAGATAATTTCAAAGAAAATATCTCACATATAATAGCAATAATGATAAATAAATTCTCAATAATGGAATGGATTAATTATTGGATTCCATGAATCCTAGGAACATAGAACCATTACCGTCAAGACCATTCACAAGACAGATTAAACCATACTGGTAACAAACCAACATGGGTTTTCCAACCATAAATATACAATAAATACCTTTTATAAGATAGATTAAAATATACTGGTTAAAAATTTAGATCGTTTTTCTGACTAAATGAGTCCCATTATACTACTGATTCATGAAGGGGATTACTTTAAATGGTACCCAACACATGTCATGTATGTCTGAATCATTCCTCATAAATCCAATAATCAAATTAAAAAATTAAAAAATGTTTATAATCATGAAATATCCATATTGAATTAATAATATATATTTATTATTACTTCATCAGTGTAATATATGTAAAAACAAGGGTTTTTCAGGTTGATGAATAGAAATACCATTGAAGTATAATTAAAATTATTATTGAGTAGATTAATCATTTAACATTCCACTGTGTCCCATACCACATCAAAATAGTTTAATCATAAGCCTCACTAAAGAAAAAAATTAAATGAATGTTGTAAATAGCATAAAGATAATATAATTCATGATATAATATATGCGAAGGGTAATTATATACACATTAAAAAATAATTAAGTGGTTAAAATGGTGCATTCGTCACAAAGGAAAATTGAGACAAGAATCCCTTACCTTGTGTATAACTTCCCACATGTGTATTTATCTTCTTAAATAATAAACTTTTGTTAATTATTTACTTAATTCATATCCATTTTCAGGTTAATTATCACTTTTTCATCACTAATTAAATTTTTTTTACAACTACATAAAAAAATTAAATTTACATTAGTTGTTTTGAAAAAATTCGGTGCATGTGTTAAAAAAACAGTAGAAGGTCGATTATGGAAAAAGGATTCATTATATAAAAAAATAAAATAAAAAATATGACATAATTATCATATTTATACATCAATTAAACTTTTGAAACCAATCATTATAAATTTATGAAAATTAAACCAACATTACAATCATGGGGATGATAGGTCGTACGTACGTATGAGTAATGTTCTTATTTTTCAATGATCAGTATAGAGAGAAAGTAACTAACACTAAATCATTATTAATGATCTTAATATAATAAATACCATTTTATTTAATTATATATATTTTTAAAAATAATTTTTTTATGTAAAAAAAATTATATCCTGTTGAGGAGGTAGTAGTTCACATGTCCACAAACGACGTTATCACTTTTTTTTGTGAAAATGGTAATTAAAATGATATATTTTATTTATATAAATGTAATTTGTAATTAATACCATATATATTTCATTTTTTTCTCATATTTTTAATTAAAACCATCCATAATACATTCAATTTAATGAGTGAACATATCACAATGCTTTAAGGAGGAGGTAGACTACACGTTTACAAATGATGTTATCATATTTATACCAAATGAAACACATACAGATATGTGTTATTTAACAATTATATAATAATAAATACAATATAAATATAATTCATATCATATTAAGATAGGGTTATATCATAATTTCGACCATAAAATGTGGTAAAGGAAAAAAATAATCATTGTTTCGCGATGTAGTAGTTTACTGCACATGAACTGTAAGTTCGTCACCTATTTGATGGATGTTCGTTTGGGTGTAGGTATAATCATTAACATAAAAAAATTTGGTATATTTAGGATACTGATGTTATTGTATAATAATGTAATAATAATAAATTAATGGGTGGAGAAACAAATTTAACATAAATTCACATTGAAGATTGTTACCTCTATATCGAGTAACTCATTTTGGTTTGAACCAAAGTGATTCCTTGGGGTTTTTATTCCAAAAGACAGGATTATAGTATTATAGTAGAGGTTTTGGGATATTTATTTATCAGATTTTGGGTTATCCACTGGGATTTATTGGTGTAAATGAATGGGAGGGTTGAGTGCCATTATATTGTTGATGAGGAGTGGAATTCTTGAAAATATTTGAAAATGGAATTACACCCATGTTTTTCTCAGGTACAATAGCTCATATAATAGACCAAATTCGATACAAGGTATTATATGTTCTAAATATGAACATAAAATGTATTTTTTAAAATTTTATATGTCATTTTTCCCTTATGTTTAATGTTTAGTTGCTTGTTACGCTAATGTTTCTCTTCATTGTAGTAATTCATTTTAATTACCTTCAATAATATTTTTGGTCAAAAACTAAGTTGACCATATTATACTTTATATTTTATGATGATTCCAAATATTGAATTTATTTTTTGAAATTAGAATCAGATAAGCGGAAAAAATTAATTTAAATTTAATATCACAAATGGGATGAGAAATCAAGTTTTTTAAAGTAAAAATGTTCAAAAGTTTAAGATGGACCTATGTTTAATTTCAATGAAAGATTCATTCTAATGAACTAAATGGGATTAATTGATATAAAATAAATTTATTTAATTAAAAAAACTGAAATATAATTTATCCTTATAATTAAATTTGATGAAAAATCATTTTTGAATTAAAATCAAGTATCTTCATTATACATGAAAAATGAATCTTGTTAGAAAAATACCAATAATTCACCAAAACATAATTATTATATTTAAATTTGAAGAAAAAATTTTATTTTCTTATTTTATATTTATAAAATTTTTAAAATTCATATTTAATATAGGTGCTCCATTAAAAGGCATTCAAAGAGATTTTATAAAAATATAGTTTTTCTGGTGTATTATTAGGGTTGTTACTATCTTATGTTTATCAAATCTAATGGATAAATTTCAAAACAAATTGTATATATAATATATGAATTTCCTTTATATAATAAAATTGTACTTATTCATTTAACATATTAAGATAAATCAAATTTTTCACATAAAAAACGTATCTTATAAAATAATTCACTTTATATTAATATGGATTTAATATTCATTTCTAATTAATAGTTATCCAATGAACCAAAATATTAATTTTCATAATTTATTTAATAATATTCATAAATAAAAATTTAATGGATAGTTTATATCTTATTTTATTGAATAATAATATTTTTAATAATATATTATTGTGTGGTGAAACTCTGTCTTCCGTCTTACGCATGCCATCGAAGAAAGCATTATTGTGTGTACCACAATCTAACCTTGGTGTTTCGGGTTGAGAATGTTAATATTTATGTCTCCTGAAACATAAGCATTACATTTTGTTTTGTAGAATTTAGTCTAGGAATAATATTAAATTTATTCTAAAATGAAAATAAAACAATATATTTGGTTGTTACTTTCTTCCAACCATAATTAAATTGAATCGTAAAAATTTAAACTTGATATCGATAATCTAGGGTTTGATATTCTGAAATAATATTTTGGGAAAACCCAAAACATAAATAAGTTTTATAACACATATTATTAAGAGATAGGGAAGGATGAAGGTCACACAACTATGGTCCTGTCACAACCTGCCATCACCAAGATGAGAGAAGGGATAACACATTGCCATACACATCCTTCTTCATGTTTGAAGGAGAGATAATGACCCTCGAGACCTGCCTTCAATAGGTTTTGGAGTAGAGAATTTCACCAAGGGTATATAATCACACACAAGATGGAAGGAATTACACTTTTTCCTTAATAGGATCGAGAGATAAGATAGTAAATACCAACAACAGCAAAACTGGGGGGTGTAAGAGTAAAGCCAAAGAAAACGATTCCCAAAATCATGTTACAAAATTAAATGCCACAAATTACAAGGAGACTGCAATGGTAAACTACCAAAAAAAGAAGAACAACAACTGAAACTGTCCAAATGTCTGAGCTAGTACGTCCCTGCACAGTCCTAGAAGTCCTCCTAGAAACCTGAAAGTAGTTTTATATATGTAGGGTGAGCATACAAGTATACTCAGTAGGGAAAAACCAATGAATCTCGTGCACAAGTGGGGAGGCATTCTAATTCCTGGTGAAGAAAGAGATAACCAAAACACATAGTAAGGAAAACTATCCGCCCAAGCCTCACTAAGGAAAACTCCCAAAATTACACAATTCAAGTAATATATAGTAATAACACATCGATATTTGGGTACCCTATGCCACTTTCCCACTCGTCATTGAAGACATCCTACGCATCGAACCTCTCCTGCCATTCTCACCACAGTCCCACTACCACACCCCGCCGGCACACACCTAGGCCAAAACCACGCATCCCTCCTGCAAACACCTGTGCCACAATAACCATGAATAACCATGCCCACAAACACCTAGGCCAGAACAACTACTGCCACGCCCGAAGAAACTTGGGCCTCATCTTGAAGACTATTGGGAAACAACCTGCCCGCACACGCTTGGGCCAACCACCACAACTACCCTTCTCAAAGAATTTTTTTCTATAATGGACCTTGGGCCGTCACAGCCTACCCGAAGAGTCATGGGAAATTCGGGAAAGGGAGTAGAAGATGAGATAATAACCATCCATTCATCGGCGTATTGGGAAAATCACCCTCCCCCATAAAATGGTGTTTTTGGCACTAAGTTCTCAACTAGGGTGGGGCGCAAATAAGAAACATAAGAACTAAAATTATATGTATATATAACAAAAACTCATCCCAACATATGGTTTCCAAAGCCAACCTAATCACAAACACCCTCATTACTATTCATTCATAAAAGAATGGAACATCACTCACGACCAAGTCACAACTCATTCCCAAAGCTAATTCCCTATTTAAACCATTATTTCTTTCATGTTCAAGTGATCCCATTTAAGTAAATTTTCCAATACTGGGAAACTAACAAGCATAACCACATGCCATAGAAAGAGAAACACCCACACAAAAATTTAAGCATTCACACCAAGTTCTCTTATGAATTCACAACATTGAAGGGATCAGTGAGATCTCTCAAAGTACTGGAACCAAACCAAGCCTCGAGATACATCCCCACACAGTTTTAGACTCACAACCAACAACTGTGCCACAAAAAAGGATCTCATCCTCATCCATATCACCTCATAAGCATCTAGTAGGAAAACACACCCAACTACACAACATGGTAAGGAATCTTCCATATTCAAGCACATCATTCATTAGGTTATTTGTTTTTTGGTTAACTGGGGTGACCACACAAGGATTTATGTTCACCTGTATATATTTAATCCACTGAGTTTACATGATTAACCAATTTCCATGTTACAGTCATTCAATTATCACAGAAGATGAGGGTTAAATAGTGCGCAAATAAAGACCACCAACGACCATGATTTTCATTTAGCATAAGCCCATACAGTTCACAATATATAGAAATTATAAAAGAGTATAGTAGAATTATCAAATACACCCCATCAATCTTTAACATTCTTCTTATTATCTTTGTTATTGTTCGGTTTTATACATTCCCACAGAAACAGCAGCGTACCCACCCCGCATGATACACATTAAGGAGAGACGAAGGAAAACCCCTACCTGGTTGATCAAGGATCAATGTTCTTCTCCATACGACAAGAACTAGGTATGGGTGACTTGCAGGTGAGGAACATCAGTGAATCAAAGGGTGAGATGAAAAACTCAAGCACAGGCACACCACAAGCCTCTAGAATGAGGGACTCCTAGTGCACCAGGGAGAAGAAGAAAATCCATCCAATAGGAAGAAGAAGAAGGAATTCTCATGCAATATAAGGATGATATCCCGTAGTTATGGGATATGGAATTTTTAATGGCTACAAAGTTAGATCGTGTTTCCCCATGCAGTTTGGCAGTTACACACGATGGAATTAATTTTCATTTAACAATCCTCCTCGGAGGGGTGGTCATAACGACTATGTGTTAAACAGTTTTCTTTAACCAGAAGTAAACGCGTACCAGGGGAAAAACTGGAAGGTATGAGGAAGGGCGTGACACCACAGAAAAACCACAAATTTTGGTAAGTTAAGGGTTGCCTAAACATTGGGGGATTTAAAATATTATTTATGGGGTTTAAATGGCGTTGAAAGGGGAATTAAATAATATTTACGTCAAAAGATATGTTGCGGGAGTGGAAAAGTCGGGAACTGGAAAATAATGCGGTGAGGACACGGTGCCACCATCACGGTGTCACCCTAACGGTGCCACCATCACCGATGCCACCGTCATGGTGCCACTATAACCAGTGCCCCCGTGACCCGTGCCACTATTTCGGTGGAGCTGTGTTTTGGAAAAGTAATGGACCCGGTGGGTCCAGGTCATTAAATCAGATACCTCTCAATCTATTCTCTCCCTCAAGAATCAAAACTAGACCCAGAGAAAGACGGGATCCAAACAACCACCACAAAAGATACCTCTCAGGGTTAAACCTCATCGACATCTAGTAACACCTCTCCCTAATGTAACCAGGAAACATTCAAAGGTCAAACTGTCCAGTCATATGGGTTAGGGTGTTTCTTCCTCCATGTCAAGATACTATCTACTTTGGGTGGCACTAACTCACCCACATGGGTTTAATCGCATCCACCTTAATGTGTCTTGATTGGGGATCAGGTCCCCCCTCCCCATAGATAGGACTCTTTACACACATCCAAAGAATAAAGAAACCCGTATGATCCATAATTAACAAGGTACAATGTTCCATCACAAAAAAGTACAAAAAAACAAAACAAAACTCAAAATAGCTATGGGTACTTGGCGCGCATCTACATCTCCCATTCCCAGGTACTTTCCTTGAGCCCGCCATGCCTCCACAACACACGAACCAAAGGAATGGTCTATCCACATAGCACCTTATCCTCACGATCCTCGATTCTCACTGGTCTTTCCACAAAATTCACGTTGTCCTCAATGTCCATATTTCCCCAGTTGAGGATGGGTGAATCCACCTGTAGATATCGTCAGAGCTGAGAAACCTGGAAGACATCGTGTAGTCTCAATAGCGGGGGTGGTATCACTAGGTGATAAGCCACTTCACCGACCCGCTGCAGCACTTCGAACGGTCCGACGAACCTGGGAGAAAACATACTCCCCCTACCAAACCTTTGTTGTCCACACCGGGGGGAGACCTTGAGGAATACATAGTCCCTGAACTTGAACTCAAACGCTCTCCTCCTATTATCAGCATATATCTTCTGCATGTTCTGAGATGCCTTCATCCTTTCCCGTATAAGCTTAACCACTTCTGTCGTGCTCTGCACCACATCCGTGCCAAGAACCCCTACTTCCCTAACCTCGGTCCATCACACGGGTGAGAGACATGGCCTCTCGTACAAGGCTTCAAACAGATCCATACCAATGGTAGAGTGATAGATATTATTTTAGGCAAACTCTACCAGAGGCAAGTGTCGCACCCACGATCCCCCAAAATCTAGAATACATGCTTGTAGCATATCCTCCAAGGTTTGGATGGTGCGCTCTGTCTATCCATCTATCTGGGGGTGGAAAGAAGTTCTAAGAAGTTGTTGAGTGCCAAAATCATGATGCAATCCTCTCCAAATTCATGAGGTAAACCGTGCATCACTATCCGAGATTATGGACCTCGAAACTACATGCTACCTCACCACCTCATCCACATACCATTGTGCTAAGGCATCTACTGCACCTGACTCCTTGATCGCCAGAAAGTGCGCCGATTTCATTAACTAGTCCACCACTACCCAGATTGTGTCGCAACCTCCTTGCACCTTGGGTAGCCCTGTGATGAAATCCATTGAGATGTCATCCCACTTCCACTCGGGAAAGTCTAAAGGCTACAACAAACCACCTGGAACACAGTGTTCAGACTTCACCTGCTGACATACTAGGAAATTGGCCACAAAATCCACCACTGCCCTCTTTACCCTGGGCCACCAAAACTGACTCCTCAGACCCTAGTACATCCTGGAATGTTCCGGGTGCACCGCTATGGTTAGTTTGGGAACTCACCAAGAACCCTCTCATGCATCACCACTAGGGAAAACATATTCCCTCAGAAAAGCATCTAATTCTGACCACCCTCTGTCCATCTTTCTGGAGAATTTCCTTGGTTAGCCTGATTGCGCATCACAACACTCTCTATGTCTCCCCATTGAGACTCCTCTACCTGCCATAACAAAGAAGACTGAACTGTTATCTGATAAAGGAAACCCCTACCACTATCCATCCTCGCATCCAGGTGCAGGGCAGCCAATTCCTACATCTCCTAGCAAGCATCTGCTGACTCTCGAACCGCATCCTTAGATAACTTTTTGCCCAAGGAATCAGGCCCCACATTCCCTTTTTCTGAGGTGTAGGAAATCTCGAAGTTGTAGGCCTTAAAGAACTCCATCCACCTTCACTGCCCTATGTTTAGGTCCAGCTGGGAGAATATATAATTCAAGATTTTGTGATCCATGAAGACCACGAAGCGCTCCCCAATGATGTAATGTCGCCACAACTTTAGTGCGAAAAACGACCACCACAAGCTCCAGATCGTGGTTGGCATAATTAATCGCATGAGGACGTAAATGTCTAGACCCATAAGAGATCACCCTGTGTCATTGCATTAGAACACACCTGAGGCCTTGCCCGAAAGCATCACAAAACAGCTCATAAGCCACCCCTTCTACTGGACACCTCGGCACTAGGGAACATACTTACTTCTTCTTTAGATAGCTAAAGGCTACCTTGCACTTCCCATTCCACATAAAATCCCTATCCTTATTTTCCAAAGCTGTCAAAGGTGCTACAACTCGGGAGAAGTTGGGCACAATCCTCCGATAGTAGCCCGCTAGTCCAAGGAAACTACGAATGTTTCCCACATACTTGGGTGCTTCCCACGAAACAACCACCTCGTCCTTCGATGGGTCCACTGTTATTCCCTGCTTGGAAACCATGTGACCAAGGAAGTTCACTTCTCACATCCAGAATTTGCACTTTGACAACTTCCCATAGAGTTGGTGTTGTCTGAGGACCTTTAAAACCGCTCTCAGGTGCTCAGCGTGATCCTCCTCTGATCTTGAGTAGATCAGGATGTCGTCAATAAACACGACTACAAATAGATCCAGGTATTCCCGAAAGATGGATTTCTTGAGTCCCATGAACACAGCTGGTGAATTAGTAATGCCGAATGGCATGACCACAAACTCAAAGTGGCCATATCTGACCTGAAGGCAGTATTCGAGATGTCACCCTCCTTCACCCTCAACTGGTGATATCCCGAACATAGGTCAATCTTGGAGAACCACCCTACCCTTTTTATCTACCCGAAAAGTTCGTTTATCATCGGCAGAGGGTAACGGTTCTTGGTCGTTACATGATTTAGTCTTCGGTAGTCTGCGCACACCCTGAGACCACCATCTGCCTTCTTTTTGAACAAAACTAGAGCGCCCCATAGTGATGCACTTGGTCGAACAAAACACTTCTTCATCAGATCATAAATCTGAATCTGCAACACTCGTAATTCATAAGGTGACATCCGGTAGGGAGCCATCGAAATCGGATGGTCACCAGGTTGTAAGTCTATCCCAAACTCAACATGAAGTCGAGGGGGTAGTGTTTCCACCTCTTCATGGAAGACGTCCATAAACTCACTGATGATCCCAAGAACTTCCACCATTTATGCATCCACTGACTCCACTGATAGCTCAGTCAACAAGGAAAGGAGGGGCTCATCTCGCCTGCTAATTTTATTTCCACCCTTCTCACCGATGAAAGTTACACGTTGGCCGCCCAAATCTGAAAACAAGACCCATCCCTAGAAGCAGTAGATGATGGAACATACAGAGAACAACTAGTCAATGCCTAAGATGACATAGTATTTTTGTATCTACAACAGTAGTAGATCCATGATAGACTGATGTGGCCCTATCATCAGTCTAAACCCTCGGAAAACATAAAAGAAGTTGGTCTGACCTCCGACTTGTGTTCTCAGCACTAGGGGCACTGGAAGTCTCTTTGCATCTGAACCCATATCACATGCTAGACTGGGTGCCACAAAGGAGTGTGAAGCTCCTATATTGAACAAGTCATAGGAAAGAGTACTAAACAAGATGATCGTACCTCGAACAACTTCTGGCCCTGTAGGAACTTCTGTATATACAGCTTGCAACTGCCCACGCCCATCTCCTCTACCTCTCGGCTATCGGCCACCTCTCCGACCATGCCCTGGTTGAGGCCCTTGAGGAGTGCCCTGAGGTCGGCATCCTCCTGTGACACCTGCACTTGGTGGAGCGGGAGCTTGCTGCCTCTGCTGATGATGCTGAAAGGGTCGATCTGGGAACTACTGCTGATGAGGAGGGTGTCGACCCTACCCACCACCGCCATACTACACTATATCCGGGCACTGATTTCGAAATTTCCCATGGCTTCCACAGATGAAGCGTCTTGGCGCTGGGCCTGAAAAAAGGGCTATGGCTAGAAGATCAGAACTATAACTGCTGGGGCCTGCTTCCTACTAGTCGAAACCTAGAGGGCCCTGATGCTGGAATCCTGCTACTAAAGGCCTTCCCCTTCGACGTGCCCAAATGGATTCCCTCTCGCGATACACCTCCCAGCATGTGCATCCTTTCCACCACTTCAGCCTTCTTCTGGACCTCCATGTATGTCGTTTAGGTGAAGGGAGTGACAACATATTGGAGAGATGGTCGAACTGCCTCCTTCAAATGTCCCACCCGAGACTTCTCATTTGGAAAGAGGTCGGGAGCAAAGTTAATGAGATCCTTGAACTTGATCCCCATCTCTATCACTGACATACTCCTCTGCTAGAGGGAGAGTAGTTCCTACCTCTTCTCAGCCTTCATCATGGAAGAGAGGAATTCCACCCAAAACTCCTTCTCGAAGTCAGCCCATGTCACATCAGCCTCCCTCTTCTCCCCAAGATAAAGCATCCACCAATGACACGCTGATCCACGCATCTGGCTTACAGCCAAAGGAACCCAATACTCCATCAGAGGTTAGACCAAGCTGAAGGCTATCACCAGCTCCTACATCCAGCTCTTTGTCTCCACATAAGAGATATTTCCATTTTACTTCCCATGGTTCTATCAATGAAAGGCACGAAGCATCCTCTACCACTGATCGTCCTCCTCCTCTCGGTCACTCCTCTGCCGATCGGCCAAGTCAACCTCATGGGCCTTGATCGCCCGCACTACTCGTGGTCATCTCCTAGGTTCCGTAGCTTCTAGGTAAACAAGGAATTCCTAAGCCCAGGTAGTGTAGAATATTGTTCTTAAATTTTTTTAGGATTATTATTCATTTTAAATCCCCACAAACCCATGAAACACAAGAAAATAAGTCATTACGATGCATGTACCGTCCCTAGGATCTCTACCCTACAATCAGTGTAGCCTTACATGGTCGTTCGGTAGGCCCAGAGTCCTTACATAAGATCATGGGGGGCCTAAAATACCATGTCCTAGCCGGTCTTCCCTGGCCTATTTCATGCACCAAGATCACCCAACACTATTTCCCTACCATCCCATGCAATCCTCACTATGCCAATCCCCTGACTCCATCCTATATTTCAACCTCCCTCTGATACCATTCTATCATGACCCACCTTCACCAAGATGAGAGAAGGGGAAACAGATTGCCAGACCCTTCCTTATTCATGTTGAAGGAGATATAATGACCCCCGAGACCTGCCTTCAACAGGTCCCGTAGTGGTGACTATCACCAATGGTATAGAATCACACACAATATGCAAGGCATTACCCTTTTTCTTTAATTGGATCAGGAGATAAGATAGTAAATCCCAACAACACCAAAACTGGGGGGGTTAGAGTAAAGCCAAAGAGAACCATTCCCATATGCATGTTACAAAAGTAAATGCCACAAAGTAAAAGGAGTCTACAATGGTAAAGTACCAATGAACAAAAAATAGAAACTGCAACTGACCCAATGTCTGAGCTAGTACAGCCCAGCACGGTCCCTAATGTCTCCTGAAATGATGAAATCGGTTTTATATATGTAGGGTGAGCATACAGGTATACTCAATATGGAAAAACCAAAAACTCTCATGCACAAGTGGGGAGGCATTCTAATGCCCTGTGAGAAAAGAGATAACCAAAGTACCTAGCAAGGAAAACTATCCACCCAAGCCTCGCCAAGGAACACTCCCGAAATAATGTATGTCAAATAATATATAGTAATAGCACATCAATATTTGGGTACCCCGTGCCACTTTCCCACTGGTCATTGAAGACATCCTACGCATATAACCTCTCCCGCAATTCTGACCGCTGTCCCACTGCCACACCCTACCCGCACACACCTGGGCCACAACCATGCATCCCGCCCACAAACACCAGGGCCAAAACCACCACGTGTAACAACGCCCGCAAACACCTAGGCTAGAACAACTACGGCCATGCCCAAAGACGCCTGGGCCTCATCCCGAAGACTCTTGGGATACAACCTGCCCGCACACACCTGGGCCAACCACCACAACTACCATGCCCGAAGAATCTTGGGCTATAAGGGACCTCAGGCCATCACAGCCTGCCCGAAGAGTCCTGGGATATTCGGGAAAGGGAGCAGAAAAGGATCAAATAACCATCAACTCATAGGAGTGTTGGGAAAAACAACCTCCCCCATGAAATGGAGTTTTTGGAACAAAGTGCTTAACTTGGGTGGGGTGTGATTAAGAAACATAAGAACTACAGTTATATGTATATGTAACAAGAACTCATCTCGACCAAGGGTTTCCAAAGCCAACCTATGCACAAACACCCTCATTAATATTCATTCATAAAATAAAGGCACAACACTCATGGCCAAGACACAACTCATTCCCAAAGTCAATTCCCCATTTAAACCATTCTTGATTTCATGTTCAACTGATCCCATTTAAATAAATTTGATACTATTGGGAAACTAATAGGCATAACCACAAACCAGGGAAATAGAAACACCCACATAGAAATTTATGCATTCACACCCAGTTCTCTTGTTAAGTCACAACATCAATTGGATCAATGAGATACCTCAAAGTACTGGAACGAAACCAAGCCTTGAGATACAACCCCACACAGCATCAAATTTAGAACCAACAATCGTGTCACAATAGAGAATCCCATCATCACCCACATCACCTCATAAGCATCTAGTAGGAAAACACACCCCCTACCCAACAGGGTAGGGGAACTTCCAGATTCAAGCACATCATTCATTAGGTTCTTCTATTTGTTGGTTAACCGGGGTGACCACACAAGGATTGATGTTCATTGGTATTCATTTAATCCACCGTGTTTATGTGATTAACCAATTTCTATTTTACAGTCATTCAATTATCACAGAAGATGAGGGTTCAATATTGTGCAAAGAGAGACCACCAACGACCATGATTTTCAGTGAGCATAAGCCCATAACGTTCACAACATATAGAAATTATAAAAGAGTACAGCAGAATTAGAAAATGCACCCAATCAATATTTAACAGTCTATTTATTATCTTTGTTAAGGTTTGGGTTCATCCATTCTCACAGAAATAGCAGTGTACCCACCCCGCATGTTACACAGTAAGGAGAGATGAAGTAAAACCTCTACCTAGTTGATCAAGGATCGAAGTTCCTCTCCACGTGACAAGAACCGGGGATGTGTGAATTGCACGGGAGGAACGTCGGGGACTCCATGGGTGAGTAGAAAAACTCCAGCACGGGTGCACCACAAGCCTTAGGAAGTAGGGAATCCAAGTGCACCAGGGAGAGGAATGAAATCTAGCCAAGAGGAAGAAGAAGAAGAAATTATCGTGTTATATAAGGATGAGATACCGTTGTTACGGGATATGGAATTTTGAATGGCTACAAAGGCAGATCGTGGTTCCCCATGTGGTTGGGAAGTTACACACAATGAAATTAATTTTCATTTAACAATCCTTCTCAGACGGGTGGTCATAAAGGCTATGCGTTAAAAAAATTTCTTTAATAATACGGAAATGCGTAACAGGGGAGAAACTTGAAGGTACGGGGAAGGGAGTGACATTGAGGAAAAACCACACATTTTGGTAAGTTAAGGGTTGCCTGACCATTGTGGGATTTTAGATATTATTTATGGGCTTTAAATGGATTTGAATGAGGGAATTAAATCATCATTATGTCAAACGATATGTTGTAGGAGCGGAAAATTTGGGAACTGGAAAAGAATGCGGTGAGGACATGGTGCCACCGTGACTAGTGTATGACCGTCATTGTGCCACCATAACCCGTGCCACCGTCACGGTGTCATCGCAACAGGTGCCCCGTGACCGGTGCCACCCTTTCGGTGGACCTTTTTTTTGGAAAATTAATAGACCCAGTGGGTCCAGGTCATTACAGGTCCTAAATAAGAGAGCATAGGTTGGAAATACAAACATGGATATTGAAGAAAAGGATAAATAATTATAGTCGGTGGTCACAAGAAGTTAAGTGGTAAATAGAATATCAATGGAAAAAAATCCATAGATATGTGATGATCTAAAGGACCATTTCACAAAAACATTTATTTTTATTGAAATGATGTGCATACAATCTCAATAATTATGTACAAGATCAAGAGATCCTATATTAGTGGATACCTAAAGTATCTCTAATAATCATGTTAGCACATTCGAGGGGGGAGGTAACTAAAGAGAAATAATTCCATATGAGGATTGTCTTGAGATGTCTTTGAATCTACGAAGTCCTCCACCTGATGCCCCTCTATCCAATTGTGAAGTACATCGACGTCATTTAGTATTGTGCTTCTAATGAACTATTTGATCCTTCATATATAAATGTAATAGGATAACATTTTTATTTTAAGACCCTTTTATAGATTTATAGATTTATTTAACCCAATAATTTTTTTTGTATATATACATTTCTATAAACATAATATTTTCATTTGATTATCCCATGAACTATTTATACTTCATATCTTTGCACAGGATGATTCATATAGTGAAGTAATACAATAATATCTAAAACCACATCTAAATATAAACTTAAAAGATTCCATAAATGGTTAAAATTTTGAACATTTGATGTATTATGATCAAAATAATTATAATTAGTTCTAACTAATTTATTAATATCAAATTTATTGTATAAATTTCAATTATCTATTTATCTAAGCATCATTTTCTTAACATAAAAATCAATTTAATCAGTATCTTTCCTTAAATCATGTGTTTTTTTCACAATGTTTAACTTTATACTGATTCACTTTTCTTGATATTATTCAACATATGATCTCAAATCCGTAATGAAATAGTATTGTAGTAAAATACTTATATATTTCAAAATTTTATTAACCAATACATCACTGATAAAATAATTTTACAAAATTAATCAATGATCCAAATACACAGGCACATTAATCATTCCACTTCAGCAGTATTAACAACACAATCTCAACCATGATTTCATGGCTTCTTCTAAAGAATATTCCCTTGACATTTAGGGACTTAATTTGTGTAGTGCCCAATCTCTTTATAGTAGAAGTACTACACATTTTAATTTTCTTTCTTTCCCATGAAATCATGATCATGGTGAAATTTTCCCTACTAATTAAAAATAATCCCATTCACATCAAGAAATAACCGAGGTGTTTATTTTACCAAAAATAGCAAGAAAGAAAATATTTTATTCTTGTCTTTCCATTATCCATTTCGGATATTCCATACTCTTATTCTCTTTCTTCACTTAAAGGCCATAATACATAGATAATTCGTTATCTCTCTTGATGGCACATAAAACTATTTCATCATATGATGAAAATTTTTGGGAGTCCAGTTCTCTTCAGGTACCTGGATTAATCCCTTCAAAAAATTGATCAATATTTCAAACCTTGTCACATATATAATTCATAGAATGCCTAAATATCCTTATAAAGGTAGCCTCACACTCCTCAACGCATTCTTTAGCTTTTTTTTAATTTATGTAACTCACTCCACATATAATTTTTTTGATCACATGGGAAATATTTGTCGAAGAATTCTTCTTTAAAATATTTCCATTCCATGAGTTCCATTTCTTCGTCCTCCCTAGTATTCTATATTAGATACCACATTTGATAAAATATACAGAATGTGTAACCTTATATTTTTCACTACATCCCAAGGACATAAAATTATTATCTAAAGAATCAATAAATTTCTCATCTTCCATTGGATCAATATAGCCCCTAAAATATTGGTGAATCTATCGGATAAAGAAATCAAAAATCAAAGAGTCTCACTGAGTAACATGTTTTCCCATCCGGGCAAGGTTATGTGTCATAACCTAATTATGTTTCCCCAATATATCCATAATATTCTCAGTTTTAATACCAGCTACATTGACTTTCTCATTAGGGTAACCTCTACCTTTTCAATGCGTATTGATACACTTATTCATTCCATTTTATATTTCTAATCAATGGAATAAACAATTTTAGCTCATAAAATTATTAATTTTTATAATTCTAAATATGGAATAACACATAACATAAATTGAAAATGTTATGTATATCTAACCTCATAATCATTCTCATGGCTTCTTAAGGGGTATCCTTACTTTGAAATCCGTTATAATTATTTTAAAAAAAATGTGAATTATCCTTAGTGAACCCCCTGGGAGTTTAAAACATGGTATGTAGTAATCCCCATTATCATATACCAAATTATGATTGATTCATGATCGATGAACCTTGTAAGAGTTGTTACCCCCAGGTATATTTGTGGTAGAACAATGTCCATATGTAGTATCAAGACATGGATGTATTGATATGAAAACCCAAATAATATCTACCTTACTAAAACATTAGGTTGTTTTTCTATACATATCCTCAACATATACCATAGGATTATATGCCCTAATCTATGTTATCTAAATCCAGTTTACAAGGAAGTTGCTAAAAAAATTGATACCAACTATAACACCCCGACCCCAAAATCCTGGAGCTAATATATTACTTTATTAAATTAGCATTATTACAAGGAATAAAATCCTAAAGTACTAACCAATTTAGAAGTTTTGTAAACTTATATTACATAGATGATACCTATATTGCATTGGTAAATAGAAAATAAATCATAATACATAAAAAGTACTGATAAAATGTATCCTCAAAACTCTTTCCAAGAATTTATCATCATATCATTAGGAAAGTAAATAAAATAAGGGTGAAGTAAAATGATTGGTAAGGGTAAGTAAAAAAGAAGCTGCAATGAATCATATGCCATAATCAATATCAAAGGGAAAATAACTGAGCACACAAGCCATTTATATAAATGGATAATGAATAATTAATATGGAAGGATAAATAACTGAAACACATTCCATTTAATCAATAAACTCATAATTAAATTAATACATAGATAATATCAAAGTAAAACATCTCATGGATATAAATAAAAATAAAAATAAAATTTTCAAAAAAGTAAATGCATAATTATTTGACAACAACTATACTAGGAACATGGAACCATTACCATCAAGATCTTTCCCAAGATAGTTTAAAATATACTAGTTACGAAAATCATTGGTTCACCTATCCTTAAATCAACTCTCAAGACCTTTCAAAAGATTGTTCAAAACATAATACTTTAAAACTCAAAGGGTTTGAAGAAATGAATTCATCCCATGAGACTATATATGCATCGAGTGACTTACTTTAAATGGTCCCCAATCAATTTTTGGCATGTCTAAATAATTCCTCATACATAAAATAACAGTTTTAAATAATGAAAAATGTTCCTTATCATAAATTATCTATATTGAATAAATAATATAGATTTATCCAAAATCAAAAAGTGTAAGATATATAACAACAACGACTATTTATTTTTATGAAGGGGAATACATTTTAAAGATCATTAAAATTAATCTTAATGAATGTAATCTTTAAATAGTCCATAGTGTCCCATACCACTTTGAAACATTTGAATCAAAAGAATCATGTAGTAATACCCATAAATAAAAGTTTCAAATACCATGTAGATAAACTAATTCATGATATAAGATATAAAAATGGTTAGTATTTTCACAACACAAAATAATTAAGTGTCTAAAATAAAGTATGCCACTAAAAATGAAAAGTGAGACAACAATCCATTACATTGAGTCTAACTTTTCATGTGTGTCTTTAGCGACCTATATATTATATTTATGTTATTTGTTTACATTTTTTTGAATTTATTTAGGTTTATTATCACTTTTAATTCACTTGTTATAATTTTTATTACAAATACTTAAATAATTAAGTTTACATCGGGTGTTTTGAACAAATTCAATTTATGTGTTAAAACGACTTTGAAAGGATGAATATGGTCAATGACGTAATTATAAGAACATGTATATAGAAATAATCATTAGATATTTATAATATTTCTAAATATATTATAATTTTAGAAAAAATCATTAAATAGTATTATAAAATATAAACCAGTGGTACAATCACAGTGATGGTAGGTCATACATACGCATGAGTAACATTCTTATTTATCAATGATCATTATGGAAAGAAAGAATGAAACATTAAATCATTCCATAATGATCATAATTCCATAAAAACAATTTTTTTTATTAATATATACTTATACATATAATTATTGTGTTATAAAGGGAATCACATCGTGTCGAGGAAGTAGAAGTCAAGACGTCCACGAACGACATTATAACATTTTCATTGTGTGAAAAAAGTAATAAAGAAAATGATATATTGTATTTATGAAAATTTATCTATGTAATTAATATATTATATATTTAATTTATTTAACTTATTATTAATTAAACCAAACCTTACTACATTCCTTGAAATGTGTGAATGTATCACATCACTTTGAGGAGGCAGTAGTTCAAACATCCACAAATAAACTTATCGCATTTACCGAAAATGTAAAGCATAAAGGTATGAATTATATAAAAATTATAAAAGTATAAATACAAAATTCATATCATATATATCATATAATAAATATTATTCCATCATTATCCTTTTATGACAAGTGGTAATGAAAAAAGAACAATCATCATTTTGTGAGGTGGTAGTTCGACGTATAGGAATGATAAGTTTGTTACCCATTTTATTGATGTGTGTGTTGGTGTAGGTAGAAACCATAACAAAAAAAAATAAAGAATATTTAATATACATTTTTTAATATATAATCATGTTATAATAAGAATTTAAGGGGTGGATAAATAAATAAAACATAAATTCACAATGATGAATGTTACCTCTCTTTCAAGTGACCCCTTTTTGGTTTCACCAAAGGGCTTCTTGGGTTTTTTATGACCAAGGTGATGATTATAGGATGAGGGGAAGGGTTTTGGAAGACTATTTTAGTAGATTTATTTTGTTCCAAAGGTCCTGATAGGTGTTAATTAGGGGGAGGGTTTACTTTCTTTTTATAGTGGACCAGGAGTGGCATTCTTGTACATTTTTTAAAACGGAATTCCACCCATGTTATTTCCATGTAAAATAGCTATAATAATGGAAAAAGTTCAACCAAGGTCATATACGGTATAAATAATAATATAAAATGTATTTTTGACATGTTTTGAGGTCATTTTGGACATTAAGATTAACTTTAGTCCCTTGTTAAGCTATTTTTTTCTAAATTTAAATAATTAAATTTCAGTACTTTCTCTAATATTTCAGTTCAAAAAGTAATTTAACCTTATTATATATTTAAAATTTTACTAATTAAAAATATGGAATCCATTTTTCCAAATAAAAATCATTTAATAGAAAGAAATTGATTTAAATTAAATACCCCTGACGGGGTGACATAGCGGGTTTTTAATGTAAAAATGCTCAAAAGTATAAGATCTGTTTATATCTTATTTAAATTCGAAATGGATTCCAATGACCTGAATTTGATTAATTGATATCAAAATGATCTAATTAAATGTTAATGTACCAATTATAGGGTTGAAATAATTATGGGAGAGTACAATGTCCAGTAGTAGGGGGAATCTAAATAGTTTCTAACTAATGGAAAATCATGGGACCATATTATGAACTCAGAAAATATTATGTTATAAAATTCCCTTCTGATTAATTCATCACAAGAAGATGATGATATAATGAATGAGAGTCCTATTTTGGTGGATACCAATAAAAATAATACATAGTGGATTAACAATAAATACTTTATTCTGGTAAGAGGTTTTAATGTAGGCAAAATTATTGTGGAGGAATACATCCAAATGTTGGACAAGAAGGATTATTGGTTCAAATATCTCATCATGGATGAACCAGAAACTACGGTAAGCTGCCTCCATTGGAAATTATTTAAGGATGGTGTGTCGAATAGTAATAAGTAATAATTTAATGTTTCGACAATATTTTATGTAATTAGATATCTATTTTTAATACTATATGGGTTCTCACATTCCCTTAAAAATGTTTGAAAATTAAAAAGTAATTTTCAGTTAGTCAGTATTTTTCCCTATTCATTAATAAAATAAATATTCTAAGAAAAATTACAAAAATTAACCAAAACCTAATTTTTTTGTTTTAATTTAGAAAATGAATAAAAATTTTCATATTATATTTATAAAAATTTTAAATTCAGATTTAAAAAATGTACGCCATTAAAAGGTGTCAAAATTTATTTTATGAAAAATTATGTTTTTATGTATAATATTTGGTTTGTTCTTATGTTATGACTATCGATTTTATTGGATAAAGGTAAAAAATATTTTATTGACTATATAATATATAAATTTCTTTAAAACCATCCAATAATAGTAATTAATTTTACTTGTTAAGATAAATCTCCCTTTTCATGTAAAATTAGACTTTTATAAAATCATTCCCTTTATATTCATTTGGATTTATTATTTATTTATAATTAATGGGTAACCAATGATTTCAAATATATATTTTCATAATTTATTTCATCCTATTAATAACTATCAATTTAAAGGCTATGCTATATCTTATTATAATAAATATGTTTTTTAATGATATATTATTGTGTCGTAAAACATGATCTTCCTTATTATGAAGGCCGTCAAGTAAAGTGGTTGCTGAATGTAATCAAATATATCCTCATTATTCTATAGATATAAATATAAAAATTATGTTCCATGTAACATAATACTAACATGTTGTTTTGTATAAAAAAGTTTGGGAACCAAATTAAATTTATCCTTAAATGAAAATATTGTACTGTCTTGGGGTATTACAATCCAAGAGATTGTTATTGTATAGATTATTAATCATATTTCAGGATAACTAATTATGATGTATTTCACTGAATTTATCAACCCATTTGTCTTCTCATTATTACCCCATTGTCCATCATATTCATTGTTAACATGATCCCTTCAGGTTCCAACCACTGACTAAAACCAAAAAACATAATGTGAGAAACAATAATCATATTGAGAAAACTATATAATAATCTAAATAATGACACCATATTTTCAATATAAGAGACAATAGGTTTAACATTGTTCATTCATTTTTATCATCTATTCAAATCATTAGGATGTTTTTAAATATTTATCCTCAAATTTAATCATAGTGTTATGATCCCTGGTCTATATTTTAGGAAATCCACTTCTTAAGGTTTCTAGAAAACTAACTCTAATACCAACTATAATTACCACAACCCCATTATCATATATTTGGTGTTTAATTTTTTAAATTGGCCTAAGATACATGGAATCATATCTCGAGGGACTAAAAGGTTTAATAGTATTGGAAAAAAAGATACATATATGATTTTCATATTACATATGAATACCAAAAGTGAAAGATATTTTTATTTAAGAAGTTCATTATTCCATATAGAATATTCTTGAATATCATTCTTAATACACTTCCTGGATTTCTAAAAAAGTAAACCAAATAAGGGTGACATCAACTACTCGGTAGGGGTAAATTACAACATATGCTATCACGAATCAAGGAGTAGAATCGAAAAATAAAGGTAAATAAATGAACACATATACCATTTAAATAATTTTAATAACATGGTTATATAAGAAATAATCAATATGTAAATGTAAATACAAGAATAGAAAATCCATTTAATCAATAAATTGACTTTTATAAATAAATAAGGTATAATCAATATGTAATGTAAAATAACTAAAAACCCATGCCATTTAATTTATAAATTTATGATAGAAAGGCATACATAGATAAAATCATTATGAACATATCGTGGAGAATAATAACTTAATTTTTAATAATGGAATTAATTTATTATTTGACATTAAGATCTCATGAATCAAGGTACCTCTATTATCAATACCTGTTAGAAGATAGTTTAAAATGTGTAAGTATACACTAGAAACCCATATACTAATGTTATCGTACTAATTCATCTCATGATACTATTAATGCATTAAGGGGATATCTATAACGGGGTTCTACCTGTATCTACATATATAAATCATTACATACATACTGAATGTTCTGTTTAATTCATAAACTATATTCCTTATACATAAATTTCCATGTCGAGTATAGAACACATATAAAAAATAATTTACAGAGTCAATCACAAAACATTCAAATTGAAATACCATATGTTTAAATGATATAGTTTTATGTAATAAGTATACACATGATAAATAATATGGATATTTAGGGGAAATTAAATTTCAAATAATCGTAAAAATGTAAATATTTATAATGAAAGTTAATGATTTCAAAAATAAATCAATAAAGTCAATACCGATAATTTACTTGGTCAACATTATCCTAAAAATTCCATAGAAAGAATAAGTATAGTAATAATACATAAAACCTATAATGGAGTATAATTTAGATAATGGTTTTTTATCATTTATGTATATAAATACCATAAAAATATCTTTAAATCATTCTTCAGTAAAATATCATTTTCATTTTGAAAAATCACATTTTAAAATATAAATTTCATAGAAAAATTGAAAATAATTTTCTATGAAAAAAAATGGAAAATTTTAATATAATATTCAAATAACTGAGTTATCCTGACGAAAGAAAATTCTATACATTCTGTATATGTAAAAAATAATTTTTTCTCATTTTTGATAAAATCCAATTGATCCTTGATTAGATAATAAAATAAATATTCCATTAAAAAATCATGTAAAAATTCAGACTTAGATAGAAATTTATTTAATAAATCAATTAGATAATGTTGAAAAAAAATTAATTATTTTTTGAAAACCTGTTTTTGGAAGAAATCTGATTTTTTAATGAATAGATAAATGGTGACATAATTTATTAAAAACATATTACCAATCATTTTAAATACCGAAGTTGGGAAATTGAACTATTACATGAAAAATCTTGAATAAATAGAATATAATAAAAATAAATGTGTTTATTAAATAATGATCAAATAATTTCATTCAATATAAATTCAAGTATAAAAATCCCATTTAAATTATGATTATGAAATAAACCATTACAATGATCATAACATTAAAGTGAGAATTAGTCAATCAATATATTATTTATATAAAATTTAAAATAAAAAAAGATTAATTTAACTAAAAAATAATATATTCATAATTTTTGAAACACATAATATTATAATGTCAATGGTAATGAATAATTAATATAACCTAATGAAAAAATTAAGTTATGAATTTCTTTACCACATGGTAATTTTCACGTCAAATCCCATTAGATAATATAATTCCAATTAAAACATAAAATAAAATTTATTATGAATTATTCTTGTTACTAAATGAAAAATTTGAATTATAGAAACCATATAAAATAAATTAGATTCATAACATTACAATTTTCCTCAATGAAGATAAATTGAGACGAAGTCTCTTACCTCACACTTATTTTAGATGAAAGGTGATTTAATATATTGTATAATGGTTTTACCAATTTTATTAATTTGTTTTATATTATTATTAATATTTATAATATCATATATGGCCCTCTTATAGCATTTTACCTCCCATTTGTTAATAATATTTCATTATTTTCATTGTTTTTAGTGTTAATTACCATGTTTTCTCATGCATGTTATTTTTGAAATTTCATGTTCGTGGGTATGGGATATATTTACATCAAATCCATAATTATATTAATGTTATAAATTTTATATTTATGAATTATATACATTTTTCAATCATTCTTTAATGTTGGACTAGAAAAATTAATCACATCACATCATGAAGACTCTATGTCGTACATATGCACAAACAAAGATATCATTCAATTTTAGAATGAAATTAAATCAAAGGGGGTGATATATTAATATTATATAATAAAATTCATGTCATATAAATCACATATACTCATTAAATTTTTCTTTATTAATTTACATGTTAAGGGAAAGTGAAAAAAATCCATATTGCTTCATGAGGCGGTAGTCCGTCGTACAAACCATCAATGTTATCTTATATTAAATAGCATTGAAATTAAGAAGTAATATGAGATATTATAATTATATAATTGTAATAATATAATAAATATCTTATACATGTTTTAAATCCTTAAGTATATTTATATCAATTAATGTTGGTGATGGAAAATGAATTACATGGGTTTGTGAGGCTGTAGTATGCAATACAAATAATCTACGTTTTTGTTTCCAATTTGATCGAAGAATAAATATATATTGTTAATTCCATTAACATAATAAAATATATTTTTATTTAAAATATTAATTTTATTATATAATAATATTTTAATAATATTTTCAATAGGTTTAATAATAATCAAAATAAAAATCATCGGTTATGAATGTTACCTCTTCTCGTGACATCTTCTATAAGTTCTCACTAAAAAAACCTCCTAGGTCAGATTTCTGATCAAGAAAATAGAACAAAGATGTTGGTATATAAGTAAATAAGTTATCTAGTTATTTATTCCCTTTACCAAATGGCTTTGTAAGTGTGAAAAATAGATGAGAGGTGGTGCCCTTTTATATGTGGGGAAGAGGACAAACATGGAATTTTTTAAAAGAATCAACTGCACATATTTTTATCATAAAAACATCAAAATGGTTAATTATAAAACATTATAGTTTATAAGGTCCATATAAAGTCATAAAATGGATTTTCAATATGTTTGTTTAACAATTTTAACACTTACCCTCTTGGTTTAACAACCTGGTAAACCTGTTTTTACATTAACTGCAATATTAAATTTTTCTATTTTCACTATTAGATATGGTAGAAATTAAATTTTACCTTGTTATATAATATTAATTATTTTTACTTGAAATATGGAATACATTTTTTTCAAATTAAATTCATAGACTTTCTATAATCCTGCTTAAAATTATTCTCACATATATGCTCGAAAAGCGGGTTCCCAACAAGAAAATTCTCAAAAGTATTAAATGTTTTACTATAAAAAATCAATATTATATTGATTAAAATGACCTAAATTATTTAAACTATAATATAATTAAACTAATTTTACTCTAAAACTAATTTTAAATACCATTTACCCTTTCAAATCATTTAAGAAGAACAGAATGCTTCAATAAAAATATTTATTGTCCAAACTTCATAAAAAAATGAGACCATTTTGAAAAATCCAAAAAATGAAACCTAAGATAATTTCTATTTGATGATTAAAATAAAAAAGTTAATTTTTTTAAAATAAATTTTCTAAAAATGGTAAAAATTAATTTAATATTATTATTGGAAATCGTGACTAAACTGTTTTTTAGAAAAAAAATATTTTGTCAAAAACATATTTTCTTTTAAATGATTATTATTTTCTTATATTCAATATAAAACCATAAATTTCATAATTTATTTACTATTATCCATACCCACCAAATTATATACTAGTTTATAGTGCAATATTATATTACAAAACATTTAGACTTAGGTTTGTGTGTTCTACAAGCTATCAAAGAGACTAAATTTAATGAAATCTATTTATGGGTTGTTTAATATTGTTTTTGTGTATCGTATATGATATCAAATAAAATTTTAGATTCTTTTGTTTTTTTATTCTTATAATATAAATATCATATATTCTAATCATATAATATCTTAGATTCATTTATAAAATATAGTGAGAGAAATACTAATTACATCGTTCATGGAGACAACATGTCCTATGTATGCATGGACATTGTTTTTCTTTTTTTTGATGGATGGAATAAAATAAAGGTAAATAATAACTAAAACTTATAGAATAATTTTAATATTTTATATATATTATATATTTAATTAATCTATCATTATTTTCATCCTTTTAAAGTAGAAATGAAAAATTAATCACATTATTTCATAGTGGTGGCATTCCACACGTACGCAAGATTGACATTATCATTTTACAATGATTTGGAAGGTAAGAATAAATATATAAAACTATAATTATATGAGTATGATTCCTTTATAATTATCAATTATTAACATTTAACCCATCATAATACCCATCCATAAAATATGGCGATGAGAAATGAATTGTACTGCTATGTGGAGAGGGTAAGTTGTATGTATGCATGAGTGATATTTTCACTTCCAATTTTATGGAAAAAGGGTGAATAAAGGTTGTTTCATTATCATGACAAACGTTTTCATTTTTAAGAAACTTAATTTATTATTTAATGGATATTATAACAGATTTTGATGAGGTAAAAGAACAATTAAAAAAGGAAGTTGTTGGTTATAGAGATTACATATTCATTGAAATAACTCCTTTATATATCCTCTTAAGGGTGTTACAGATGGTATTGTGGGAAGATAATTACCACTATAATGTGTATAGGGTAGTTTATTAGATAAATATGTTGATTTTGGTTGAGCTATAAGTCTCAATGTTCTCTGAAAAATATAGAGGGGTTTCCTTTTATAATTGAGGGTAGGGGCACTCTGGGGATTCCTTAAAATATTAAATTAATATAAATTAATTTTTATATAAAATTGATATAAATTTATAATATTAAAATATAATATTAGTTTTAGTTTCAATCGTCACATAAAATAAAATTTGGACAAGTTTGGATCAAATTTTTACCCTTAACAATTTGTTTTAACCCTTTATTAACCCTTTTGACAATTACAGTAATATTAAATATTCCACAAATTAAGGGTAAATAATGTTACTATAAAATTCCAAAAGACCCATAAAATGGGAATTTTTTTTAATACTATATCCCATTTATTTTTATAAGTCTAACACTTTTATGATTTTTATATCATTTTGTATAATATTATTTATTATATAATATCAGTAAGGTCATTTTAACACTACTTATTTAATTGGACATTAAATACATCAAGAATACAAGGGATGTTGCTCCATATGATATTGTTTTCCACTCTCTCTTACTATAATGGTTTTTATTATTACAAATCATGTCATATATTAGCACATTACTTAACTCGTGAAAAATCCTAAATTATGTCAATGATTATATTGTATATCAGATCATTTCAATCATATCACTAATTATGTTTGTTTAAGTGTAAACAGAATTATAACTGATTATCTATGTGTAATTATGAGTATTAACACTCTATGACTTTATTTTACTTTAATAATGTTAGAACATCTATAATTATATAATAATGAGTCACTGATACTGACAGAAGAACTGACTCACTAGCAGACATATAACTTACTGATGCATATGAATCACAGGAAGAAAAAAGACTTACCGAGGCATAAGACTCACTGACAGAAAAATGACATACCTATTCATATAGAAAAATGACCTACTGATACATATGACTCACTGACATAGATGACCTACCAATGCAATCGACCTACCGTCAGTCAAATTGACCTACTGATGCATGGGGCTACCAATAGGAGGACTCGCCGACTATTGAAAGGATTCACTGATGGAATGAGTCACCAACATATAGAATGAGTGGCAGAATGACATACCAACAGGTTAAGTCATCGAAATAAGGAGATACTGATAGAAAACTCACTGGCAGACTGACCCACTGACATATGAGTCACTGAGTGACTATTTAAATTTTCATTTTTCAAATTATTTCTAATAGTCTTATTTTAGTCGTTTAATGTTATTGACATATTTCATAATATTTTATAGGAAATTTAGTATCTATTATGATGTATGATGAACCTAGGAATGTGGAAAGAACATGTTTTTTGACGTCCCTCAATAATAAAAATCATTTTTTACAAGAGAAGAATACAATAGAAAATCATGGTGTGCCCAACTATAAGGATGACATAAGAACATCTGCAACTCTCGTGCACCCACTGTGAACTCGGACATAATAGAACACACAGTGCAATATCAATCATTCTGTACTTTGAATAGAAATACTTCTTTATCATAACAAATAAGGATAAGGATATACCTATAGAACCATACTTGTACTAGGAAGCCAGAATAAGACACTATGTTTTAGTGTTAACTTCAAAAGATGACTCAAACCTCATCTCAACTACATCTGAATATTATATATATATATATATATATATATATATATATATCTCAAGACATACAAATACTTATTAATCCTTTCCCATATTTATTTACTATGTTGTGTTCTTTTTACATACTTTTGATCAGTATGTGTATCTTTCTGTGAAGCACACACTATCTCCTATATCAAATATAAGGATACAATATATCATTCCACTCATACCTTGTTACATCTTCTTACTGCCATGGATAAATGTTGAATATGTCCTTGTGTGACCAGTTTGTTTGTACCCATAAAGAACTATGTTAGAGGTCTTGTGTCCTGGACAACTTATGAGCTGTTGTGAACCCTAATCTTGGGTGTGAATCAAACTGTTTATTAATTTAAACTTCTTGGTGGTAGGTGATCACCAAGTGGAGAGGATTAGGTCTCTTATTGATACTGAACATCTTGTTTCTTTTTTCTATGTTTTTATATTTATATTTATTCCATTTTATCACATATTTCGTAAAACTAAATTGAAATCAAATAGTTATCTAAAAATATTTTTTAAAAAATATTAACTTATTAGGTTAGTTTCAAAAGTTGTATTAATTATCAAATTGATACGGTTGAGAACTAATCGCTCCTTCAATAAATTAATCGAATAGTCAAGATATTATAAATTTACTATTGTATAATAGGTCAATTGACTTTAAAATTTGTGGGAATATCAAATAATACTTTTTAATAGAAATTTTTATAGGTATTAAATTCACCTCTTATTGAGTGTCCTACTCTAACCTACATATTGTATCAAAGGTGTTTGGAATTTTAATTTTTCTAATACATTTCAATCTTTTCAACTGTGATTCTTGTTTTATTTCAAAGATGTTAAAATTTCTATTAAAAATATATTTTTCTCTATTTAAAATATTTTTCTAAAATTTTATTATGGAAAATAGGATGGAGGGTTTTGATTTAAATCGACCTCCATTTTTTCAATTGAACAAATTATGCACAGTAGAAAATTAAAATGAAATGCACATCGAATGTTTGCGTTTTGAAATTATATCGTAAATTGTAGATGAATATAGGTTTCCTACTACGTCTAGAACTACTTGGGATGGGACATCTAAGAATTCTTTTAATAATAATTTCTTATCCATTAATTCTTTATACTGAATAATTTAACAGAATTTTTTCTTCTAAAATAGCTCATGAAATTTGGGATACTTTTTAGTTTTCACATGAAGGAATAACTAATTTCATGGAAATGATACTTAACGCATACACAATTAAATATGATAACATTAAAATTAATCTTAATGAGCCTACTTATAACATGTATCTCAGTTTTAATGAAATAGTGAACACAATGATCTCTCTGGGAAGAAATGTTTTTTGCCAAAGAAAAAATTAAGAGTATTTTCAGATGCTTCCCTAATATATGGGGAGAAAATTCTATCTCAAATGGTTAATCATGTTACATTAGAAAACTACCTATCAAAGAACTCAATGGAAATATGATAATGTACAAAGAAGTGATGAATGAAAAAAAAGTAGAATAAGTTGAACTTAAGAGAAAATATATAACCTTCAAGACTAATAACTCTAGGAATAGGGAAAAAGAGAAGGTTCTAGGCTCTGTTGGAAGCTCCAGTAATGATGAATAATGATTAGACAAGGATGGAGATATATCTCATATAGACAGAAGATTTAATAAATTATTTTAGAAGAATAATTACTTCAGGAACCCCTATTATAAAGTAAGATATGATAACAAGGGAAACTCAAAAAAGGACTAGAAATGAAATGACAAATCAGAGGAGATTTTCGTCTACGAATGGAATAGGAGGGGACATGTAAAAGCTATGTATTGAAAATTAAAATACAAAAAAGAATAATGAAAATAAATAAAAGTATAAGAAAGCTATGAATGCGACCTAGAGTGCCTTTGAAGACAACTCCAGTGAATCAACATCATCTAATGATGAGATAGATGACATGGAAATTTTGTTTTTGTTAAACACATCTGAGGAAATCACAGATTCTCCTATACAAAATTATTAATATTTTGGAGATGAATTTAATTCTATGAATATGAAAAATGATTAACTATTTTAATATAGTAACATTTTGGAAGATACATTCAATGAATCAAAAGATAAATATAAATATTCAAAGAAATATCATTTTCTCACTGTAACTATTTAGTACAAACTTAGTAATAAAAATGAAAATAATGCTCAATTCCATAAAGAAAAATATGAATTAAAACTCTATAATGATAAATTGAATAAAGATCTATAATATTTTATAAATTGGAAAAATAATCTTTCTCAAATTCTTGGTAAATAGATAGATCCTAAGTACACATCTCATATTGAATATCAGCATGGACAGAGAAAATATCTAAAAAAATTGTAACTAAATCTGAAAAATTGGTTCCTCTACCTAAAAATCAAAATTCTAATGGATGTTACAATTCTGGAAAACCTTTTACTACTACTAACTGTTCGGAACCAACTAGAGTTTATTTTTCAAATACGCTACATAATTAATATAGGAAACCCAAGAAAAAAATGTGGGTACCTCAAGCATTGATTACTCATATCACTGGACCCAAACAAATCTGGGTATAGAAATCTATTTTTGTTTGATTTTTAAATTGGAATGTTTTTTGAAGATCTCCTAAAAAATTCAATGGTACTTGGACCGTGGATGTTGAAGACATATGATAGTACACTATTCAAGATTCAAGAACCTAATCATTATTGATGGTGGATATGTCACTTTTAGTAACAATGTTAAAGGAAAAATTATTTTCTTAGGCCAAATTGGTATCTATAACTCAATTTTAATTTCTAAATTACATTATGTTGATGGATTGAAATATAAACTGCTTAGTATTTAACAATTATTTATTGATGTATTTCATGTTAAATTTGAAAATGATTCTTGTGATGGTTTCAACTCTAAATATGAAATATTATATTATTCTCTTAGGATGAAAAATGTATATACTCTTAATTTAGATTCTTTAGTATTTAAAAATGTCTCAGGCTTAAGTGTATTTAACAATGAGTCTTGGATTTGGCATAGGATATTATGAAACTATAATATACAATCTTGTAAAAAATATTTATAGAGAAGGATATGTCAAGGATCTTCCCAATCATGAGTTTTCAATTGAAAAAGTTTGTAATCCTTGTCAAAAGGGAAAACATCACAAGTTATCATTCAAATCAATCAAATAATATTCAACTTCTCAACCTTTATAGTTGGTTCATATGGACTTCTTTAGACTATCTTTAGTTTCTAGTTTAAATGGGAAGAACTATGTTTATGATCTTGTATATGACTATTCTAGGTATACAAGGACTTTTTTATTACTCACAAAAGTGAATCATGTACATAAATAATCATGTATACTAAAATAGTGAAAAATATAAGTGGACTTTGAATAAAATCCTTAATACGTGATTAGGTTTGTGAGTTTGAAAATCAAGAAATTGAATCATTTTGCTCACAAAATAGAAATAGGTACATGTATAAATTGACTATTTCCTCTGAAACATATCATATTTTGGAAGAGTCTTTTGTTTCATGGTATAGTAGGAAACAAAATTCTATTGCATTATCTACTACCGAACCTGAATACATAGATTTTGGTTGTTGTTGTGCTAATATTTTGTGGATGAAACACACTCTTCTAAGTTATGGATATCCATTTAGACATGTACCTATAAAATGTGACAATACAAGTGCTATTAACATTTCTGGGAACCCAATTTATAATTCTTGAACAAAAAATATTAATATAAAACATCACTTTTTGAGATATCATTATCAAGAGGGTGATATCACATTAGAATTTATTATCTCTCAATATCAACTTGCTCACATATTCCCTAAGACATTAAACATTGAAAGAATTAATTACACCATACATGAGTTCTGAATGATCAATATATAAGACCTTGTGTTGTTATTCCATTGATATTTTTAAGTGAAGTTGTATTGCCAGCACAATTGTCATGCTGACACCAACGCTATGTCATGTCGACACCGATTACTCGCTATTTTTATACGTTTTATGTTATTTTAAAACAACATTATTTCATTAATTTTGTTATACCCAGTTCATTTTTTCACAATTGTGTAATTTTAGAATCCCTAAATGATGTAAATTTAAATTGATCCACTCTACTCCTTTAACTCTACACACTTTTAGCCATTTCTCTCTCTTTACTCCCAAACTTTCACCTTTTATCCTTTAAATTGAGCCAATTAGAATGGTATGTGTGAAGTGGGCTCTTAATTATGGTGACTCTCATGCTTATATGAAATAGAATGCTAATTGAGATAATCTTCAACACCCATAAACTCTACTCATGTTGTAAATATAGATAATGAAGTTATTACAAATTGATTGTTAGAAAGACAATCTCTACTGCACAATGTACTGCAGGATCAAGGTTGGCTTGAGTGGTTTTCAAATAATGAACAACATTTTTACCTGACTATAGTTCATGAGTTTTACAAGAGTATGATTTATTTGTTGGAAGGAAGTGATGCCACCTTGATAAAATCCATATTAATAGGGAAGACAATCACTTTGTCTTCAAGACATTGGGCTGAATATCTTAAAGATACTTTTGAAGTTGTATTTGATGATTATCAGGGTACCTCTAAACCTGATATTTTTTTCTTTGAGACAACTTTAAAGAGTCTCACTAAAAATGATGTGCACAGAAGACCCATTGCTAAAGTGTTAAGTGGATAATATATAATATTTTTTAAGTTTATCCATGATCAAATATGTCCAAAGAAAGGGGATTTTTCTTCAATAAAATATCAAGATGTCAACTTGGTTTATCTACTTAGAAAAGGGATCAATGTAAATTTATAAAGACAACTCGATGTTTATATGAATGAGATGATCAAACCTTCATGAAAATCTAATTCCCTATTATATCCAAGGATTATCTCAACTGTGATGACAGGAAAAAGTTTTATAGATGAAGGTGTATAAGTAGTGTCCGAGTGTAGAGGGATCTTCCTCTGTGAACAGATTTGTAAAATGATGAAAAAAACTAGAATCTATGAGAGAGACAATGGATTTGAGATGAAGATAAGTTTTATCACAAGTTTAATCCAGTGGATTATCTAACTAGACCTAAAAAATATGGCTGATCTAGGTATGGGACTAAATGAAGAAGATTTTTATTGTTTATAAGAAGAAGATTAAGAGGACCCTATAACTCTAGTTAGAGATCATGGATCACCAATTGATGATAGGAGTTATCCTAACACATCTGGAACTTACAAAGGTATTTCATTTGGACCTCTGAGTCATCCACTTACCTTACCCTCTAATGAAACCACACTTGATGGTAATGGATACGAGGAGATAAAAGTATCTGGTAGTGTGGAATATATAAGAAGATCCAATGGCTAAGAAGAAGAAGAAGAAGAAAATGAAAATGGTAAAAGTGGTAGTGGTGGTGAAGAGGAAGAAGATAAAGATGATGATGATAAGAAAAAAATGAAAAAAATGACTATGGACGTGATGGTGATGAAATTAATGGAAGTGATAATGATAATCATCAAGATGATCAAGGTGATGATTTTCAAATGATTGTAGCTTTGGATCTGGCTTGGTTGGAAGAACCTCTTGAAATTGTTGTTGAAGTGAGAGAAAATGAAGGAGTTGCTGCTATAGTGGAATGTCAAGAAATTCCTATACCTCATTTGGATTATGAAAGAAGAAAACATCATAATGAATATGAGAATCCATTATGGAAAGATCAGATTGAGGGGGAGCCTCAAGAAAGATAAGGTCAAGCTAGAGAAGAGAAAAAACATGAAAGAGTAAGGCTAGAAATTCTCACTCCACTCTATGATGCTGTAATAGATGAATCAGAGAGGAATCCTGGGTATGCAGCACTAGTATTAGATTATGAATATTGAGATGATGAATTATTTCTACATCCCCCAGGTGAACTAGTCCCTGATACCCTTTCTAGTAACTATGTCACTATGACATATTTGGAAAAATTCAAGGAAGACATATGCTCATTAGTAAAAAATTTAGTACAATCTCAGATGAGATATCAAATTGATAAAGCTAGGATAGAAAACACTGAGTTGACTGATAAAATTAAGGCTATATGGTCTATGGTTGAAGGTGTAAGGGAAACTCGAACTTCAATTTCTACTTCAACCCAAAAAAATGTATATCAATCTGATGATGTTTCAGTCTCACAGATGGTGATAAAATCAAATAAGCCTAATTTCATTATAACTTCCAAAACCATTGTGTTAAGAAAACCCAATATCATGAATGAGATAAAGAAGACGACTATTGGAATTAATGATTTAACTATTTAGTACATGAATACAATGGATAGTGTCAAAAAAGGAGTTGAAGATATTGTATCTCTTCTTAATGTTACTGATTTTTTTCAAACTGAGAAAGGGAGTAAAAAAGATTATGCAATCCGCTTCAACCTCAACTCCTACTATTATTCCTTCTACATCTGGTCAAACCTCTCAGACTATAGATACCGAGGCAATCAAAACTGTTGTAAAAGAGGATATTAAATCACTATTTGATACCTCAGTCTTGGGTATCCTAGAAAATATGGAGAAGAATAGTGATCGTGGGCATGAAATGGTCTGATTATATTTAAGAAGTATCTGCTACTCAAGAAGAGCTTACAAAGAGGATAAATTAATATTTCTCCATGATTTACACTAATCCAGTTGACAAGACATTATTTGTATTTGGAAAAAATTTGTCTTTACCCCCATTTACAAAAGCACTCAATGGAGAATTCAATAAATTATCAGACTTCACTCCTATGTTGGACAAATTTATAGAGAATAAGGCTGACATTTGGAAATCAATAAAGTATGGTTGTGAGATTATTAAAGCTTATATTAGAAAATTAAAGCTATATCTCCATGTTTATGGTGAAGCCATTACTGTTCCAATAGCTAATTCTCTTCACTATACTCTTCCAATGAATTCCTCTCCAATGTCAACTACTCAAGATTTAACCCAAAACCATCATGTTATCATAGAACAACATCAAATTTAGCAGCATTCCAAGAATAAACCAAGCGAGGAACCAACTATTTCAGAAGGAATTCCTTTGCCTCCACTGAATATCCCTTCAAATGATCATGTTTCTCCACCACCACCTACTGGACCTACCTTCCCCTTGACCCTCCGAAGTAGTGTGGAGTGATTATTTTTATAGGGCTGAGTGCTTTTAATTTTTATCTTTCAGTGTAATTTGATTATGACATCCAAATCACTATGTCTACTTTCATGTTTTAGATTTAACCCTCCCCTATTTTCGAATCCCAAAAGGGGATAAAATTTTTAAGAAATATTTTATTATTATTTTTATATCTTACTATGATACATTTCACTTCCAATAATTTTTTTTAAACCTATTCATCTTTATGGGAGCTAATATTCTGATTGGTTACTTTAATAATTATATAATGGTGCATAATAATGATATGATTTGTGATCATAAAAAAGGGGAGATTTTTTTCCCATAGGATATTCTTGGACACTCTCTTGGACTATAATGGTTATAATTGTTAGAAATCATATCACATATTAACATATATCTTACCTCATGACATATCCTAAATTATGTCAAAGCTTATCTTGTAAATCATATCATTCCAATAATTTAAATAATTATTTTTTATTAAGTCCAAACAAGCTTATAACTGATTATCTATTTGTAATTATTTGTATTAACACAGTCTAACTTTGATGAAATTTAAGAAAGACAAAACATTTAGAATTATCTATGTATGAGTCAATGACACCGTCACAAGAACCGACTCATAGATAGAAAAAAGGAATTTCGGATGCATATGACTCACCAACTGACAAATTACTTACCAATTAATAAGCCTCACTTATAGAAAAATGGATTACCGATGAAAATGAATCACCAAGAAAATGACCTACTTATGCATATTATTTTCTGACATAGATGTACTACCGACGTAATCAACCGACCATCGGTCAATGTGACCTACTGATGAATGGTGCTACCGATCTATGGACTCACCGACAGTTAAAAAAAGTCACTGATATAATGTGCCACTGAAATATGGAAATAATAAAAGAATAACATACAAATGGGTTAAGTCATCGATAGAAGGAGATATTGATAGCTGACTCACTGATAGACTAACTCACTGACAGACGAGTCACTGATAGAATATTTAAATTTTCATATATTAAAATTATTTCTAACGGTAATATTTGAGTCATTTAATTATACCATCATATTTAATAATAATTTTTACGAGTTTTATCCGACATTATGAGGTATTATGAACCTATTCATGTGGAAAGAACATGCAATTTTATGATCCTCATGAATGAGAAGAATTTTTGAGGATAGATGAATATAGTAGAGAAGTTTAGTGTGTTAGTGTGTAAGACAGATAGAATGTATCATCCGAGGTAAATAAAGAATAATATATTTTAATATTTATTAGTATTTTTGAATTAAATATTAATTTTACATTAAAATGGTTGCTATGTTCGATAGTGTACCTGATACGCAACAGCGTGTTTCTTTGAAATCTTATGGAGCACATTAATAATATAATATTATAATTTTATATTGTAGTAAACTCGTATCCATTGTACTGGAGGGAATGAACAAAACATACAACAATATGATTAAACATGATTTTTAAATGTACATACTTTTATCCAATAAAAGTTAGAGGCTTAAAATATGAATGAATCTAATTTTAACCATAAATTACATTAAAAGGTCGATTTACCGCCTTTTAATGGAGAACCTTATTTAAATCTACTTTTGGTCATTTTTATATGTTATATTTGACCAAATAAAGTTCTTATTTAGATTTGGGACATCAAATTTTATTTGGGTAATTTTTTGGTATTTTTCGGATAAAGTTGATTTTTTAATGAATAGTGGAAAATATTGTATTTTAATTCAAAAGTGCCTATTAATCTAATTTATTTGAATGGTTAGATTATCTTTTTAATTGGTTTTAAAGTGTAATTAGATTATATTTTTACCATTTAATCCAATGTTGGTCATTGGAATTATTTTCACTTTGAAATTGGACATAAACAAGTGTAAATCATTTAGTAGTTATTGTTTCTTAAAAACACGCTATTTGTTTTAACAATGGGAATTAATTTTAAAATTAATTAATAAAACTTTTATGTTGTGAATTTGGGAAAATAAAAATCAATTTAGAATTCGGAATATCAAATATATCTTTGTCTGAATTTTTGTTTTTTTTAACATTAATTTTCGATGAATAGTGAAACCACTTAGTAGTAGTTAAAAAACCGACTCTTTCATTTAAATGAAATTTTACCACTTATGTGTATTGAATTTCAAAAATCCAACATACATGGTTCTTATTAGGTTGTACAATTTGGTTCAATAAGATGAAAATAATTTTTGGCGAATAGTAACTTTTGTCTTTTATTTACCACGGTTGAAGCTAAATAATGCAATTCAAGGTAAAATGAATATTATAATAATTCCAATTTTACCTTAACATTTTTTCTAACCTTATTGGATGTGTAATGGCCGACCATGGGAATAGTTTAATCTATTTTGGCCCCCCATGGGGGCACTTATGAAAGATAATGACACTTTAGATTAATTAATTTAATGTAAAGGCAAAAATGACATAAACAAAAATCTTTTAGTAAATTAATTTTTACATGGTGTTATATAAATTATATTTTCAAACATAAATATTCATTGTAAATATAAAAATACTTCCTACATCATTGTATTTTTTTTATAATTTTTAGACAACAAATAAATTAAATTATTTATGACATAATAACGATGCAGTGTTTACCTCATTAATAAATCATTTAAAAAAATAAGATTATAATGATTAAAATATTTTTCAAAACCTGTCCAATTATTATTGGATGATATTATTTCGATTATGATTCATCTTATTTTTTAATTGAATAATTTTTGGACCTTTAGAAACATAATATCATTAAATAATAAAATAATATTATAACACTTTCCTAAAGAGCCTCTCCTCCCCCTTATAAAAGAAGACCACTTCTAACCAATTTCTCACACCTCTCAAGCCTTTTGGATTGTCCAAAATATGCCCAATTAATCTCCCTACATCCCTCACCTCCTCTTAGAATCCGTAACTTTGGTAGAAGGCACTTTATGAAGTTTTTTTGGTTCATACCAAATTAAGTTACCCAAATTAAAGGTAATAGTTTCTCTTAAATTGATTTATTTTATTTTACTTCTCAAACCCCTAGACACGTTTTATTACTTTCTTTTCTAACAACAACAGTATCCTCAATATACTAGGATGTTTTTATGAGAAGTATTCAAACTACACTTACACACACCTCCATTTAATGGGTGAAGAACATAATGTTTCTGTGGATGGTAAACTAATGCCTCCTGAAACGATGATTGTTCGATTATCTCCTACCGCCTCTCATGGTGGCCATTATGATGAAACTATATTTATATATAATATATATTATTTTTATATTTTCTTTATGCTTCTATAATTTCCATTTATATGATACCTTTATGGTTTCCATTATGGGTAAACACAATAATTTCATTTGAGGAAGTGCAGACTACCGCCCCCTCAAAGGGATATAACTCATTCATACCATATGTGGTACATATAAATGATTGATTTGATGATATGATATATGATAAGATATTGGAATTTTAATACTACTATTTATAATTATGTTTTAATTCCATTAAATATGAAATAGAAATGGAAGTAGCGTTCATGCATACGTACGACTTACCATCTCCATGAAAGGTGCATTTCATTTCATACCTAGAAATGATATGTACTATTATAAATAAGTTTATATGATGGATATATATGATATATATGATATCCAAATCATGAATATCATTCTGGATAAAAGGAAGAATTGACCACATGAACAACATGTAATTATAAGAAGTCCATTTTTGACTCAAGTACCAAATATCGACAAAACGAACATCATTAACTTAAATGATTACATAATGTTTATAACATGGTAATAGGTGATATAAAAGGACTAATAAAATTGAAAAAGGTTATTGAACAATTATAAATTAACTTTAGTTTATTATTCAAGAGATTGAATAATGATCTAGTCAAGTCGGACGTGAGGTAAGGGACATCATCTCAATCTCCTTTCATTGAGGCATAATTTGATTTGTTACACAAAATTCTTTTATACTCTGAATAAACACCCTTGAATTTTTGAAGGGAATCCTTTTCTACGAAGCATATTACTAAATGCCAAAAGTAATGTTCTTTTTGACATACACGGTGACAACGAACTTTCTGCCACCGTGAGTATTATTTGTTCTTTGGTTTCCTTAACAAGCCATAATGTTTTTTGAAGGAAAATAAATACCATATAATATATTATTTATTTTTGTATTGAAAATGGTTTTGATAATGGATTTGTTTTTTCAATATATTTATGTGATATATTATTATTGAAATGTGGAAATGTTTTCTTTCTTTTATATTTGGTTTATGTGTTATAATTTTTTAATGGTACTTCGACATTTGACGGGTGGTTACATGATAAAGCAAACGACGGGTCATGCTATGAATACTAGGATGGGTGGTTACGTTATAAACTCCAATGCATTGGGTATGGAAGTCGGCTGTAAGGCTATTCCATTTAGTGATATGTGTGGAAGTCGACTATATGGTTATTTCATTTAAGTATGTTTATGTCCCAATTTACCATCATATGTTATGTTTTCTTTATATGGATTTTATGGTAATATTTTTGTTAAAATATGGTATGTAGTGATATTTTACTTAGTGAAAAGTATTTACTACTTCATAAAGGTGAAAAGTATTAATTATGTTAATGTATTCATGTATTACTTGTTGTTTTTAAAAACTAACAGTTTTCTTTTTTTTATGTATCCCTTACTGAACTTTTTATGCTCTTACCAAGTTTTTGAAATTCTTTTTACAGGGCATAATGTAAAATTGGGTCAATAATGGAATCAAGGAAATATCATGCAGTCTTAAAAATGGATCTAGACATGACACTTTTTTCATGTGTTTTTATTGTACAAAAAAATGAAAACTGAGTAGAAGTTTCTACTTTATAATATGTTGAGATGTAATAGTTATGTCCTAATTCTCTAAAACTCTAAACCGGAAAAGATCCTCAATGTGAATTATTCGTTTAATTCAATATTATGTAATGTTTTATGGCCAAGTCCTTATTGTTGGTATCAGAGGATAGTTTAGATAACTTAATGAGTTAGGGTATTGTAAAATAAATTTCCAAAAATAAATTTATGTTAATATTTAAATCATATATCATTTGCAGATTACCATTTTTCTTCACCTAAGATATTTCTATGTTCAGAATGGTTATTCATAGAGGAAACAAGGAAGTTCTGATGGGAAGTCACACAGTGGGAAATGACCTACCAAATCAGCATCCTGAGATGGTCTGAATCCGAATTGAACGGTTTACTGCAGTGATGGATCAGTTGATTCAAGTGATAAATGGTGTTTGTGTTTATTGTTGATATTTTGGTTTATTCAAAAAGTAAATAGGATCATGAAAGTCATTTAGTGGTTGCATTACAAACCATAAATGAAAATAAACTTTATGGGAAATTCCACAAGTGTGCGTTTTGGTTACAAAAAAATTCTTTCCTTGGTCACATTGTTTCAAAACATGGCATAACTGTTGATCCTACTAAAACAAAATTTGTTGAAGAATGGCCAAGACCAACAAATATAACCAGGAGTAATAGTTTTCTTGGTTTGTATGGTTATTACCGGAGTTTTGTTGAAAATATGGCACGCTTATCTTGTTCAATGACTAAGTTAACTCGAAAAGGTGTTAACTTCATTTGTAAAAAAGAATGTGATGATTGATTTCAGAAATTGAAAAGAATATTGGAGAATGAGCCAGTTTTAGCACTGCATTCTAGAAATGGTTTGTTTTCTATAGTGATTCTTCGTTGAAAGGACTTGGTTGTGTCCTTGTGTAGAATGATCAGGTAATTGCTTATGCTTTATGTCATTTGAAACCCCAGGAGTTAAATTACCATAGACATGATTTCAAATTAACTACTGTAGTTTTTTCTTTAAAAATTTAGAGGAATCATTTATATGGAGTGAAGTGTGAAATATATACTAATCAAAAAAGTTCAAAGTATATATTCACTAAAAAATAATTGAACATGAGACAGAGGTGATGGTTGGAATTAATCAATGATTATGATTGCACGATCTATTACCATCCGGGAAAAGAAAGTAAAGTGGCTGATGCTTTGAGTCAAAAAAATAATTCTTTACTAACTATGTTACGTTTGGAGCAAGATCCTTTGGTTTTTTATTTGATGAACATTGGCATAGAAGTAGTTGGTGTAGGAAGTTCTTCAGTTTTGTATTAGGTGTTAGTGAGATCATCTATATAAAACAGAATAAAGCAAGTGCAGAAAAAGATAGTGAGTTGCAGAAAAAGGGGGAGTTGGTTCATAAGGGGAAGTTTCCTGAATTTAACCTTGATAATGATTGTGTTTTGAGGTTTTTGCAGAGATTATGTTTGCCTTGTGATTCGCAGTTGAAGAATGAGTTTTTATTTGAAGATCCTAGTTCCCCATTCTCAGTTCATCCTGTTAGTACTAAGATGTACAGAGATCTTCGGAAGTATTATTGGTGGGATGGAATGAAAAGTGATATTGCTGATTTTACTGTGAAGTGATTGACTTGTCATTAGGTTAAAGAAGAGAGGAATTTACCAAAAGGAATGCTTCAACCATTACCGGTGCCATAGTGAAAATGGGAAAATATATCCATGGAATTCGTTGTGGGATTACCGAAGACATCTTGTGGAAATAATGCAATCAGGGTAATTGTTGATCGATTGACTAAATCTTCTCATTTCCTTCCTATTCTAGATACTTTGTCTTTAGATCAACTTGCTCGGTTTTATATTAAAGAGATAGTCAGGTTTCATGGAGTTCCCATATCCATTGTATCTGATCGTGATCCTAGGTTTTTACTTATAATTTTTAAAAAGGCCTTTAGAAGTCGTTGGGTACTGAATTAAATTTTAGTACAGCTTTTCATATGCAATCATATGGGTAGTCAGAATAAACAATTCAGACCTTGGAGGATATGAAACGTGCTTTTTCAGTAGATTACCATAGTAGTTGGGAAAATATCTTTCTTTGGTTGAATTTTCATATAATAACAGTTTTCATTCTAGTATACAGATGGATCCATTTGATGCTTTATATAGAAAGTGTTGTCGAACTCCAGCTTTTTGGGATAAAGTAGGTGAAAGGAAGATGATGAGACCTGAATTGGTAGAAGAGATGGCAGAGAAAGTTCAACAGATTCAGAAGTATATGAGAACACCTCAGAGAAGACAAAAACGTTATGTAGATAACCGGAGGAAAGATCTTTCTTTTGAGGTAGGTGATCCTGTATTTCTCAATGTTTCTCCATGGAAGAGTGTGATGCATTTTGGTAAAAAAAATGTTGAGTCTGAGGTTCATTGGACCTTGTGAAATTCTGGAGGAAGTTGGATCAGTGGTGTACAGAGTGGATTTACCTCCAAGTTTGTCCCTGGTACACAATGTTTTTCATGTTTTGATGTTGAGAAATTATATGCCAGATCCATCTAATGTTTTGAGCCCAGAGGTAGTTCAGTTGGAAGAGAATCTCTCTTATAATGAACAACCAGTTTAGATTCTTGACCGTAGAGAGTAGGTTTTGCGGAATACATTAATTCACCGGGTAAAGGTTTTGTGGAAAAACCAAATGATTGAAGAGGCGACTTGAGAATCCGAAAATTCTATGAGGGATAAATACAACCACTTATTTTGATAAGTGAATAAAAATTACAAGGAAGAAAATTCCAAAAGGGGGGAAGGATGTAACATCCTAGGTAAATAAATAATAAGATATTTTCATATTTATTAAAACTTATGAATTAAATATTAATTTTACTTTAAAAGGGTTTCTATGTTCAATAGCGTACCTGATACGCAACAACAGGTTTGTTTAAAATCATACGTAGCACACTAGTAATATAATATTATAATTTTAAATGATAGTTAACTCCTAGCCATTGTATTGGTGGGAATGAACAAAACTAATTACAATATGATTATACAGGTTTGTTAAATGTATATACATTTGTACAGTAAAAGATAGAGGATTAAAATATGAATGAATATAATTTTAAGCATAATTTATATTAAAAGGTCGATTTACTTCCTTTTAATGGAGAACCCTCTTTAAATATAGTTTTGGTCATTTTTATATGTTCTATTTGACCAAATAAAGTTATTAATTATATTTGGGACATCAAATTTTACTTTGGGAAATTTTTGGGTATTTTTTGGATAATGTTCATTTTTTAATGAATAGTAGAAAATATTGTATTTTAATTAAAAAGTTTCTTTTAATATAATATATTTATATGGTTTGATTATATTTTTAATTGGATTTAAAGTGTAATTATAATATATTTTTACCATTCAATCCAATGTGGTTCATTGGAATTATTTTCACATTGAAATTGGACATAAACAAATGTCAATCTTTTGATAGTTATTGTTTCATAAAAACACGCTATTTGTTTTAACAATGGAAATTAATTTTAAAATTAATTAATGAAACTTTTATGTTTTTAATTTGGAAAAATAAGCATCATTTTTTAATTCTGAATATCAAATATAGCTTAGGCTGAATGTTTGGTATTTTTCTGAAAAACTTCAATTTTTGATGAATAGTGAAACCACTTAGTAGTAGTTAAAAAACTGTCTTTTTCATTTAAATGAAATTTTACCACTTCTATGAATTGAATTTAGAAAATCCAACATACATGGTTGTTATTATCTAGTTAAATTTGGTTCAATAAGATGAAAATATTTTTTGGTGAATAGTTACTTTTGACTTTTAATTACCGCGGTTAAAGGTAAATAAGGCAATTTAAGGTAAAAATAATATTATAATAATTCAAAATTTACCTTAACACTTGTCTTAAACTTATTGTATGAGTAATGGCCTACCATGGTCATATTCGGGTATATTTTTGGACCCCATGTAGCCACTTATGAAAGATAATGACACTTTAGATAAATTAATTTAATGTAAAGGTAAAAATGACATAAACAAATATATTTTAGTAAATTAATTTTTATATGTTGTTTTATAAATTATATTTTCATATATAAATATTAATTGGAAATCATAAAATATTTCCTACTTCATGGTATTTTTTATAATTTTTAGACAACAAATAAATTAAATTATTTATGGCATAATAATGATGCAGTGTTTACATCATTAATAAATCATTTAAATAAATAAGATTATAATGATTAAAATATTATCAAAAACCTATCCAATTATTATTGGATGATATTATTTCGACTATGAGTCATCTAATATTTGACTTTAATAATTTTTGGACCTTTAGAAACCAAATATCATTATATAATAAAATAATATTATCACACTTTCCTAAAGAGCTCATCCCCCCTTATAAAATGAGACAACTTCTAACCAATTCCCCACACCTCTCAAGCCTTCTAGATATTCCAAACTCTACCCCATTAATCTACTTACATCCCTCTCCTCCTTCTAGAAGCCTTACCTTTGGCAGAAGGCACTTTAAGAAGTCATTTTGGTTCAAACCAAAGGAAGTTACCCAAATGAAAGGTAACAATTTTTCTTAAATTGTTTTCTTTTATTTTACTTCTCCAACCCCTAAATAGATTTTATTAATTTATTTTGTAACAAAACCATTATCCTCAATATAATAGGTTGTTTTTATGATAATTATTAAAACTAAACATACACACACCTCCATTTAATGGATAAAGAACATAATGTTTCTATGGATGGAAAACTAACACCTCACGAAACAATGATTGTTCGATTATCTCCTACCGCCTATCATAGTGGCCATTATGATGGATCTGTATTTATATATGATATATATTATTTTTATGTTTTCTTTATGCTTCTATAATTTCCATTTATAGAATACATTTATGGTTTCCATTATGGGATAACGCGATAATTTCATTTGAGGAAGTGCGGACTACCGCCCCTCAAAGTGTTATTACACATTCATACAATATGTGGTACTTATAAAGGATAGTTCTGATGATATTATATATGATAAAATACTGTAATTATAATACTACTATGTTTCACTATGTTTTAATTCCATTAAATATGAAATAAAAATGGAAGTAGCGTTCATGTGTACGTACAGCTTACCATCTCCATGAACGGTGCATTTCATTTATTACCACTAAATTTTTTGTACTATTATAAATAAATGTATATGTTGGATATATATGATATCCAAATAATTAATATCATTCTGGATATAATGAACCTTCAACCACATGAACAACATGTAATTATAAGAAGTCCATTTTTGACTCAAGTACCAAATATCAACAAAACGAACATCATTAACTTAAATGATTACATAATGTTTATAACAAGTTAATAGGTGATATAAAAGGAACAGTAAAATTGAAATAGGTTTTTAAGAAAGAATAAATTAACTTTATTTTATTATTCGGGAGATTAAAGAATGATCGAGTCAAGTCAGACACGAGGTAGGGGAATTCGTCTCAATCTCCCTTTATTGAGGGATAATTTTTTTTATGCAATAATTTCTTTTATACGCTGTATAAACACCCTTTACTTTTCAAAGGGAATATTTTTATATGAAGTGTATTACTAAATGAAAAAATTAATGTTCTTTTTAATGTAAGCAGTGACAACGACCTTTCCGCTACCGCAAGTATTATTTGTTCTTTGGAATCTTTAACAAGCCGTAATGTTTTATTAAGGAAAATAAATAAAATATAATCTTTTATGTATTTTGGTATTGAAAATGGTTCTGATAATAGCTTATTTATGTTAATATATTTAAGTGATATATTGTTATTGAAATGTGTAAATGTTTTCTTTCCATTAAGTTTTTATTATGTGTTTTGATTTTATAATGGTACTTGGACATTTGACGGGTGGTTACGTGATAAACATAATGACGGGTGGTGTTGTGAATACCAGGATGGGTGGTTAAGTTATAACCTCCAATGCATTGGGTATAGAAGTCATCTGTATGGCTATTTCATTTAGTGATATGTGTGGAAGTCGACTGTTTGGTTATTTCATTTAATTATATTCATGTCTCAAGTTATCTTTATATGTTTTGTGTTCTTTATATGGGTTTTATGGTAATCTTTTGGTTACAAAAGGGTATGTAGTTATCTTTTATTCAGTGAAGAGTATTTAATACTTCATGAAGGTGAAAAGTATTACTCATGTTAATGTATTCATGGTTTACTTGTGGTTTTGAAAAACTAACAGTTTTCCTTCTTTGTGTATCCCTTACTGAGATTTTTATGCTCATCCTATGTTTTTGGAATGTTTTTCATAGGAAATAATGTGGAATAGGTTCATGAATGGGATCAAAGAAAAGTCAAGCTATCTTAAACATGGAACTAGACATGACCCTTTTTTCAAGAGTTTTTATTTTACAAAAAAAATGGAAACTGAGTAGAAGTGTCTACTTTGTAATCTTTTGAGATGTAATAGTTATGTCCTAATTCAATTAATCTATAAACCTGAAATGATCCTCAATGTGAATTATTCATTTAATTCAATATTATGTAATATTCTAAGGTCGTTTACTTATATAGAATAACATCCTCGACTCTCATGCACCCACTGTGAACTCAAGCACAAAAGAAGAACAGAAGGGGAAATCTCCATCAAGTTGTACATTAAATCAACAACCTTTTTCATCATATCAATGAAAGAGAAGGATATACTGGAAGAACCATTCTTAAACCTCGAATCCAGAATACAACTCTCTATTTTAGGGTCAACTTCTAGAAAAATATTCAAACCACATCTTGACTACATATGAAGAGTCCAGATATGCATCTCAAGACACACAAATCCTTCTAAATACTTTCTCATGATTATTTTCTCTATTTTGTGCTTTTTACATACTTTTGAGCAGTGCGTGTATCTGTCTACAAACTACAAACAATCTCTTATATCAAACTATAGGATACGAAATATCCTTCCACTCATACCTTTATACAAATTTTTACTCCCACATATAAGTGTGTAAGAGGTCCTTGTGTGACCTGGTAGTTTGTACTCGTGAATAATTGTGGTAGAGGTCTTATGACATGGATTGATTGTCTGCTATTTTAAACCCCAATCTAGGGTGAAGATCAAACTTTTTATTAATTTAAAAAGCTTGGTGGTAGGTGATCACTAAGTGGATAGTACTACGTCTATTCTTGAAACTGAACATCTTGTTTAATTTCTGATGTATTTTTACTTTTAGTTTTACTCTATTTTATCACATATTTAATAAAACGAAATTTAACTCTAATATATAGTCTTAGGAAATGTTTATAATGGTGTTGACTCATTAGGTTATCTTCAAAAGTTTTATTAGTTATCAAAATGTTACAACTGAGAACTAATCACTCTTTTGAGAAATTAATCGAATAGTAAATATCTTATAAATTCACTACCGGATAACTAGTCAAAGGATTTTAAATTAGGGGGAACTATAAATAATAATTTTTAACAAAAGTTTTTATAGGAACTCAATTCACCCCCTCTTGAGTTTCCTACTCCAATCAACAGAGGATTTATCATATAATTCATTAAATCCTCCCTTGTATGTAATATAAATATATAAAAGTCTGGGTATACATTTATTCATTCAAATTATATCACATTTAATTTTTTAAAATTCATATATTTTATTTTTATATTGATCAAATAAATGTTCTATGTTAGTTTCACAAACATTTAAGTCTATTATATAATTTATAAAAATAATAAATGAATTTATATCATGAAAATAATTTCCCTAATATTAAAATAGGAACTTATATCCATTTTAATCTTATTTATTTTCCAATGTGGACACATAAGTGATATTTAAAACTAAGAGAGTGACATTTTGTATCTTTTTTTCATTTTAATATTTTATAGATCATTGTCATCGAAAAGAGTCCATTAAAAACAATAATTTGATATTATAATTATATGGGTTGAATTAAATTCATCTAATAAAAATTTGGATGAAAACATATGTCTATATTATTTTTTTAACCTAGATTACATGATTTAGCCTATACATAGGTGATAATTTTTTTCACGGATACTATTCATATCAAAAAAACATAAAGGGGGTTATTTTAAAAAATTTAACATAATGATTAAAATATGGTACACATTTTTTAAAATTTTATAATTATTTTTCTTGGAAATAAACTTTAAAATAAGTGTACAAAATGTGACAAAAATCACTTTCAAAAAATACAATTTTTAAGTAGAAGATTGAATTTATTATGATCCCATGCATAGTTTAAATATTAGATGAATATTTAATAAATTTTATTGAATAATATAAATATTTATATCATTAAAATAAATCAAAAATAGTAATTCATTTATTTTCTAAATCCAAAAATACATGGCATATATAAAAATTGTTCTTTAGGAAAATGCATTTTTATGTATAAAAATATTATTTTAATACTAAATTAACACATAAAATTGAGTCCAATGAATTTATTTTATTAATTATCATAAAATATAAATAATTTTACTCTAAAAACATTTAAAAAAATAATGTAATTTTTTACATGCCTTAATAAAAAATATAGTCTTCAATAAAATCAGTATTTTTATCTATTCATTGGAAAATATATCTTTGTTGAAAATTCATAAAACATTACAGTAGCCTAATTGTTATATGATTACTTCAAAAAATTTGTTAGTTTTAACAAATAATATTTTAATAAAGTCAAAAAATTAAATATAATATTTTCTGTTAAAAATAACCACAAATCATATTGATGGAAATCTATTTATTCCATAATATAACTTTGTTAAAAAACTAAATACATATTTGTTATGAAATAATAAAAACATTTATATTGAGTCTAATACTTTTATATATCTCATAAGTTAGTTAATCATATTAATACCCTACAATTTAATATCTAGGTTATAACGGTCACATACTAATATTTTAATAATATATCAAGGTCCTTTTAAACTAATTGTTTTGTGTAACACAAGTTATCAATGAAATTAAATTTATTTCATAAAATATATTTCATAAAATCTCAAGATGATATAGAAAATTTCATCAAAAATTTCCTTAACTACTCATATAAGTATAGATAAGAAATTTAATAAAAAAATTAACAATATGGATATGAAAATTTCATAGATGGATTATAATTCATAAGAAATGCAGACTGGAAAATTTGATTATAAAGGATCCTTACAAATTTTGTACACCCTAAATAAAAACAAAATTTAAAGATAAAACTTGGTATGGATCTTACATTACTTTTATTTTCATTAGAAACATGATATAAATTTAATCTAGGGTATTATATACACCACCCAAAATATAAAAAGTGCTGGATATGGAATAATTATCAATAAATTTAGATTGATACAAGAAACCCCTAACATTAATTCTTAAAACCCAAAAAAGTGGTTGAATATAATGTAAAATAACAATAACATTATTAGTAACATATTTAATGATATTATTCATAGTTATGACCTTTTATGCACATCATTAATAATCATTTATTAAAAATACATCATTTTTTATAGTATATTTTCACTAGATGATTTTATTAGTTTCAACTGTTTGTTCTGTAATATTTTCATAAAGGTGGTTTCTATTATTGTTTATAGGTTCAAAATAAGTAATCGTAACATAATTATAGGTAGATTAATATATGTTCATGATAATCTATAATTATTTACTTTCACTGAATATTAGTTTTAGTTATGATCTGTATTAGTGTGATTTGTAACAATCTTGATTCAATAGTTTTAAGTAACAAAGGGTAGTATATTAATTATATGTTAATAAATTACATAACATTTTTAAAAACATAAAAAGTATCTATTGATTAATTTATAATAATTTATATAGTTATCTTTCCATATTTGATGATGATATAAATTTATTGAACTATTCATGTATGTGGTTATACAAACACAGATATGAGAATTCTATAATTAACTAGTGACTATGGTTTCGAAAGAATATATATTGGAATAATATAATCATTACAAGAGTCAAATTATATTATTTAAATTTTATAATGTGTTGAACCATATTTTAGGACATTTAGTTACATAATAAATGTATACAGTGATGAAATGAAATTTTACACTTTCACTAATGCAGTCGTCCACATGTATGCACAAATAAAATATTCAATTACCATTGAACAAGAACAATTTAGGTAGTGATTTATCATTTAGTAATACTGATAATTTTATAAATATCATATTAATCCTTTTAATAATTTGTTAAACCCATTGTTGTTTGGAGGTTATGAATAAACCAATTATGTCGCTTATGGAGGATGTAGTTCGCACATAACACATGCCACAATTTTTTTCTAAGTAAATGGAAACGAGTTGTTAATTATTTTTCCATCATTATAATAAAATTTAATTAAATTAATATTATGGATTTATTTATAATATAACCAATAATATCTATCTTATCGAGGTGGAAGAATAAATAAAATACTTTTAATGAAAAGTGAGTAATTTCGATTTTACCTCACACCCTAGAAAATTACTTTCGAGAAAAGGATTAATAATTTAAGATAGTGGACTTTATAGATGAGAACAATAAGTAGTATGTGTCTAAGAATATTTGGGAGTAATTTTAGTATATTTTCTATGAACTAAGTAGCTTTGGGTTTGAAGAGAAGTTGGGGGTAAGGGATACTTTTATAAGTGTAATTATTGTCATTTTCATAACATATAAATTGTAAGGCCACTATTCAAGGGTAAAATGGATAAAAAATGGAAACTAATAGTGATTGGAGAGGATAAATATATATAATCACTTAAACATATAATTTTATAATTTTTTGTAACACATGTAAACAATTTATTCATAGATTTTTCTCTTTTATCATTTACGATTTTACTATGGTAATTATTTTTTGCCGAAGTAATTCAATTTTATCCAGAAAAAAAATATAGAACAAATTAAATAATTTAAACCTAATTATTAAAATTATAAAATATATTTTATGAAATAAAATTTCTACGTTTTAGTGTAATTAATTTATACATTATTGATTGCAATGCCTAAAAAGGTAATTTTAGAAAAAAATCATACTTTTATGCATGAAAATTATGTTTAGGATAAAATAATAAATGTTATTTTATTTTAAGAAAATTAATTGGTTTATTATTATTAAAATTATAGTTATGTGAATTAAAAATAAATTCAAAACCGAGTTTCACCTAGTGAAAACTTAATTAAAATGGAAAGACAAAAAATTGTTTTTTACAATAAATATATTTCTCAATTTCCAAAATGTTAAAAAATAGTATTCAAATTTCATATTAAATATTTTTAAATTAATAATTTTACTCCCTAAATATTTATTTTGATCATTAAATATTTTTTATAAATTTTTATGTTATAATTGTATCTTTACAAAGTCATAAATGCTACAACATTATTTAAAATTAGATGTTTCATTTTTGACATAAAAATCAATTGTTTTCAAAACATCAAAAAAATTCATAATATGATAAATTAGATATATGTAATTAAAATTTTAAATTTTATCATATTCATGAACTAATGTTTATGGTAACTTATTTTATTAGAAAAGTACATATATTGATAAGAATAATATCTTTAAGTAAACGAAATGACTCTTGTATTAATATACCTTTTTACATTTTTTTCTATAGAGATTAATTTTATTGATACCATCCAATTTAAATACATATAATATATAAATCATAATTAATAATTATATCTTATTAAATTTGTATGATTTTTATTTAGTTTTGAGTTACATGTATGGAAATCTACTCAACATGATATTTGTTTAAGGAATAAATATTCATTAAAATCGTGGTCCATTACATTCTACCCCCATTAAAATGAATTTCTTCCTCAAAAGTGTATTACCTAGAAAATATAATGTGAGGGTAAAATTGTATTTTTTTTCATCATTGGTTTCCCATGTATGTTATTTGAATCTATGATTACTCCATATAACTTTGATTCTATGAGTGGTTGTTCGGTAACACTTTATCTCTTTGGACGAAGATCTCTATGGGTTGTTCTTATGTTGAGAGATCATGTTCAAATTATGTGACTTTTGATTTCATCACATGTCAATTTTATTGTATGTAATTCATAAAATTTGCTACATTGTGTAAAAATTTTACTTTAAAGAGGTATGGAGGGATTGCTAAGAAATAAGATACCACCCGACACCATCAAGGATCCTAAAGGGATTGATGTACCAAGGGATCAGATTTCCCCTTTTCCCAAATCGCATAACCTTATTTCATATAGATTCCCAAATGAACACCTTCACAAAAAATTAATATTCCATAACCCATAAATGATTTTCTAAATGACAGTTATTTATACCTTTTACCACATTCATATTTTGTTGAATGGTTTGAACTCGCTTCATCCTTTCTTACACAGTGTTATGATCTATCAGTTTCCTTTTAGAAATATAATCCTAGAATGTTAGAGTCTTAATTCCCTTCCCATAAAAAGACTCATATGGTTATATAAAAATGATATATGGTAAATTGATGTTATATAATAACTCTACCAGGTGGAGGTGTTGATCCAAACATCCATATAAATCCATTAAACAAGATCATAATATAACCTACTGAGTTTTGATTTCCCTCTCAGACTGACCATATATATGAGGATGATAAGTAGGGATGAATATTATATCTTTATTTGATTACTAATTAAGGATTTCTTAAAACCTCATGTCATGGTAAACCTAAAATCTAGATCAAATAAAATCGAGGGAGGTACAACATGTAGCCATACCACGCATCTTATTTATATTCATGTGAGTTGATCAAGAGAGAAATATTATTCTAGGGAAATAAAATACACTAAATTCTAACATATATAAAAAGAAAAAAAAGGTATAGAATTTAAGTTCCTTTGTGGAGTCCCATATTAAAATCTAGGGTATTTTTTATCAATTCAATAGTAATATTTGTAATTATTCCAATAAAATCATATAAATGTTTTCTTGCAACCTTAATTTTTTAGCATACTATGAATTTTGATGTGTATTCCTTGACCTCCTTATTCATGTAATTCCAGTAGATGTTTTTATTTAGATCATTATACATATTAATCCTTAATAAATGTATATAAGAGTATGATCTTTGAGAATAATTCAAAATTTACTTCATCAGTTCGGGTTTTGATGGGACACATATTCGGGTTTCCAAACTTATAACTCCCTCCTTATAATATTTGAACTATGGAGTACTCCCTAAAATTTTATATATCTCCACATCATATTTTAATTCTCATTTGATCTTCTGTAGATTGGATGGTTGAGTAGTAATTTTATAAATTTATGATTTCTTACCTTCTCTTAGGACTTCAAGATCCAGCCAATGAAAATCCATGAGTATTGTTTCTATTTTAACCCTTGTCATAGATAGGGTAGCATGACCATTCCTACATAGAGTATTGGAGTTGGTACCCTAGAACAAATTATGTTTTCATCTAGATTTCATATATATTTATGGATTTCAATATTAACACCAAATCACAAACAAATTGTTATTTTGAATAACATTAATGTGATAATGTTCAAGAAAATTTTCATATTTAAAAGGTCATATTAGTTCTCCAATATGTTGAAAACCTCCATTAATATATCCTTAATTATTTTTCTATGTCTGGATAATATTCTATAAAGAAAGTCATAGTATATTGACTACCCGGTGCGAGTACTCATATGTACATCAGGCATTATCTCTTAACGTTCATAATTACTTTTATCCAACCATGGAGATTTGGATAATACACCCTCCAATACAAATTCTACTTATTTATTTTTCATTGTATATTCCTATCTATGAGAATGTGTAATGCTCTTTGAACTTTAATATTATTATTAATGTATTCCCAAACTCATGAACTTATTTATTTTTCTATAATCCATGATGAGATAATTCACGACAGAGTGGGGTACATTGGGTGAATCACAAATGATGTGTTATTAATGAAAAAGTCTAGGAAGGATTTTACCTTCATTTATTATGGAATGTGATACACCATCCTTATTATTGAAATTAAACAATCACAATAAAATTCCACAAACATGGTTTAACGATGATTTTATTTTATATAGTCAAGGAATGGTGAATCAAGAGTATAGGTCAAGGACATGGATGTGCATCCTAATCAATGAGATATCACCACAAAGAGATTTTATAACATATGGATTTTTCAAATATGGTTGTCCCTAGTGCAAAAACTCCTCTTCCACTAAGGGTGACATGAACTATTGATAGATAATAATCATGAACAATAGGAAACTTTGCCTAATTCCACTAAGGAATAGGCCAAGAGAGTTATAGAAAAAGTGTTTCCATTGATCTTGGTTAAATATTAATTATATTTAATAGTTGTAATAAATTTTATTTTCTAGGAGAAAAAGTAATAAATATTCAAGATATATAAAAGGGTCCCAAATATTAAATAATATTTATCAATAAGTAAATATTTTAATTACATTAATATATAATTTTTATTAATCACTTATTACATTCAAGGTAATACAAAATTATTTATTAATAAAATTATATTTCATTATGTGAATATTAATATTAATATTTTTCTCAGGATAAGAAATATAATAATTATTTATGATATTTATTTGTAAATATAATAAATGTTAATCAATATGGGCAGAACCAGTTATTATTCTGATTATAAATATTTATTTACCATATTTTAAAAAAATATTTATCATTATGTGGGTTAGAAAAAATGTATGGAATGAAAATACTATTAACATGTTTCATAGAATGAGGTTATTAATGAGTATAATATATTATTAAATTATTTTATTCAATTAATTAATATGATACTCTAATCCTTGGTTGATAAAGAGACTGTTATGATAATTTTTATTTGGTTAGTTGTTGTGCACAACCTTATCATCTGTAGAGATTTCTCTCTCAATGAGAACACATATAGGGTTTGTATAAATATTGAGAGATTCTCTCTTCCTCCTTCATTTATCTCAATTTGGAGAGATCCAGAGATGAACCTTCCAAACTGAAGGAATTGTTCTTTTGGTCAAGCGACCAACACAAGATTACCGGTTCCAATATGGTAGCAACCAAATTACCATCAGAGGCGTTCCAAGATCTATGTTTCATTCGAAGATTACTCCTATCAAGGTTATACATTGGTTACTCATCATTATAATGAAAAATAAAATTGAGCGGACTATGAAACATTAACACTTGCATCGAAGAATGAACTCAATACTGAGATATTTCTTCTGACTATTAAATTATGTATAATTTTTCTTTAAAAACATCCTATATTAGTTCAAGTATAAATCCATTTCAATATTATTTTTAATTTATTTCTTAAATGGCATTAAATCCAGGTATATTTTGAATGATTAGTAAAATATGAAACATCTGAGTTACACATTGGAACACTAGGAACTTTTTTTGTATTAATAACAAACATGTGTTATTAGAGTGAGGTTATGTCGAATATATAATTATTTATTCATTTTTATTCATTAAATATGAATAGGTTCATCTTAATTTCTATAAATTATTTTTTTAATATGTTTTCAAGCTATCTTCTACTCCTCTTCGTTTCTCAATCTAATATCCCAAATCATTTAAAAATATATGATGAATATCTTAAAACCATCTGAAGGTGGAAAATGGTTCACTTGGTTACAAGACATGTAAATCATGGACATTCCATATAACTTTACATCAGATGGTAGGTTTATTTTCAAATGAAAAAAAATTATTTAATTAAATTACATGTCGTATAATTAATTTACACATAGTTTAATTAATACACATTTAGTAAAATTAATACACTTGTGATGTAAGTAATTTACATGCGATGTAATTAATTCGCACATCACGTAATTATTTGACATTCTATATAATTAATTCATACACATTGTAATTAATTCCCATTTGAGGTAATTAATAAATATATTATTTTATTAACTTGAAAAAATACAAATTATAATGACTCTGTTCTTTTAGATATATCATTATATTATTTAATGAATAATTATACATCAAAATATAAGCTAGGGATTGTGAAGTCTAGTGTCCTAGAAGACTAGGTACGTAATACTGAAAATAAAAAACATTTCATTATTTAATATTCATATTAAGATCCTAACTTCCATTTTGATCATACAACATAATAGGATAACTTGCGGATAACATGAAAAAAGGGGTGATCTAAACATAGAGTAAAGGAAGGACTATAAGAATTGTGTTTTAGCACATGGGTTAGAAGGCATGACATAAAAAAATAAGAGGAATGGAACATATAGAATCACAATATATAACCATGGGATAATATATACATCGATTCATATTAATATGTAAGAAACATAAAAAAAATTATCATGATTCAAGGCTTGTTTCACAAGGAGGAGAACAAGTCAAGGTTCAACACCAAGACTGTTTCACATGGTAGCATGAGTCAAGGCTAACCACCAAGACCGTTGCACATAACATATAATGAGTCTCAATGTTACCCAATGCCTAGGACTTATATCCAAGAGAACCCAGCATATAATTTTTCTGATTATTCATTCGACATTAATAATCATAAATCATTAATCATACATAAACCTAAGGGTTACCCATGGAAAAAATTGGGTATCACATTTGTCTCCTAAAGAATAAGAAATGGGCATACAAAATAGGTTTCCATGGAGTAAATTAATTATGTCATGAATGAAAATTAATAAGTTAAGATATGAATATATCATGATAAGTGATGTCAATTTGAAGTTTTAACATGCCAAAGAATCATTTAAGAAACTTTAGAATTACAACATTTTAGTGAAGTTTAAGGAAAATATAGAGATTAATTAAAATATTATAGGAAATAATATTTTATATAACAGAAGAAGTGAACCCATAAGGTTTTTATAATAAATTTTTTTTATTTTATAAAAATAATTATGGTTAAAACATATTTTAGAGTCTGCTTTAAATTGGGTGTAAATTCTATAAGTTCCCTTCAACAAGATTTCTTATGAGGAAGTAATAATGAGAGAACCACTTAAAAACATGTATATCCCCAAGAGTGAATGATGAATGGACCTTGATAAATGAGTTTGGAGGATTTAAAAAAAAATAAAATATATAAATAAAAACAAAATATAACTTTATTTGGGTAAAAATATTGATAGAGCAACCTGAAGGAATAATAGAGGTTCAGGTAGAATCCCTCACCTTATGTCTGAAGGTGTTCTCCACTTGATATTAATGATCTGAATAACAAACTTAGGATCATTAATTAATATTACAAAAACTATATTTGAATTTAATTAATTTATTATAACCTTTTTAATTTCATTCATGGCCTTCATGATGGGTTAAGATGTTCAATTTCATTGTTGAGGTCCATTTGTATCATGATAGGTTTACTTATAAACAGGAAAATATAATCATGTAAAATGAGGATGGTTATCCAGAAATTGAGCTATATTTTATTATTGAACCTCCATAAGGTTACATGGATTTTAATTTCATTTGGTTTCTAGGATTGAAGTTGAGTCATTGGATAAATCATTAGTGATAACCTTTCTTGTTAATTGACAGTTTTTTCATCACAAAGAAAACATTTTGATTTATAAATCAAAATCAAGTGTATAAAATTATTATAGAACCATATATGAGAAATAATACATATTTTATAGTATTTTTCAACCCTAAAAAATTTTCATGGCCAAAATTGGTGATGGTAAAATAAATTTAAATCTCATCGTCCTTGAATGTAATGAATTAGCATATCTTGGTTGGTGTTTTCATTTCTAGTATAAAAGAAGTGTAAAGGGGAGAAGATAATAAATTATTAAATTATCATAAAAATTTAAATTACATGAATGGAAATGTTTATTTCATTAAATTTCGATTAGGAGAAGTATGGATAGAAAAAAAAAATAGAACATGAAAAAAAGTAAAAAAATTGAAAAGCGGAATTTACCTCTTGATTTAATCTTCCATAAAATCCTCTAAATGGGAGATGATCTGGTCTTTTCCAGACATGATGGGATTTTGGGCATGGGGTAGGATATTTGGTATATATTTGAGTTGAAGTTATGCATGTCACAAGGCATTAGATTAGTGAAGAGAAGATGTGAGTGTGGGTGTTTTTTATAGTATACATGATGAGGGTTTTCTCAATATTTTAATCATTAGATTATTATTTTTTCGTAAGAAAAAAAAATGAGGAATCCATAAACAAAAATACTAATATGTTCCTATGAGTTATAACCAATTGTTCTTACCTCAGCAATGATGCTAACAAAAGCGCATTTATCTTATAATGTATATATATAGAAAATTACCATATTTTACTACTTATAAAAAATTCACGTGTTTTAGAAAAATCCCAAAAATTAGCCCTATCATTTTTATGACATATAAAACCAGAAAATTAAATCCATTTTTAATATACTATAATTTAAATATGATTAATTTAATTTTTTATTAAAATAAAACTTTACTTGAAAATACATATTTTAAATCTATAGTTGATTCTATAATGTTTTCAAAAATTCCATAAGGTCTTATATAATTAGCTTAAAAAATAAGAAATAAAAATTTAACTAATGAAAATTTTTTAAGAAAATATATATTATTTTAAATTAATTAATTAGTTTCAATTTAATATTTATGACTTGCAAAAATAATAATACATGTACTATGGTCATATTATTACTTATAAGATTCCTATATTTTGTTTATACCTTCAAGGGTGAGGTTACTATTCTTTTGGATGGTTTACTATTCATAACTGTCTTATTACAATTCATAAGGGTATGTTACTATTCATAATGGTAGGTTTCAATTCACTAAAAATTATGTTTTCTCAATAAAACCCAAAAAAATCACAATAAATGAAACTATGTAGGTCATATTTTTCCATTTCAAGACACAAGAATGGAAAAATTATGTTAATGGTCACAAAGTATTTGTCATCATGATATTGCATTGTGTTTCATAATGTGATTATACTATAAGGCATAATTATAACAAAAGAATTTCATTGATAAAATTTGGGGTTGTTACATTGTTACCCCCTTATGAAATATCACCCTTGAAATTTTTTTTACATTCAAAGCCATATCCAATGCAGGTTCTTTTCCTTCATTTTTTCCTCCAATTCCCACGTTGCCTCTTCATAAATTTGGTTCTTCCATTGTACCTTGACCAGATGACTAGTATTGCTACATTGAACTTTATCTCGATGATCCAAGATCTACACTAGCTTCCCCTCATAAGAAAGATCATCCTCTAACTCTACCACCTCTGAATTGAGTACATGTGAAGGATCTGGTATGTACTTCCTTGAGTAGGATATGTGGAAGACATCATATTATTTAGACATGGTAGGTGGAAGTTATATTCGAAAGGCCAATACTCAATCATGGTCAAAAATATTAATGGGTTTGATGTACCTAGGACTTAGCTTTCCTTTCTTCCAAAATATCATAAACTTCGTCCTTAGAGACATGTAAAGAAATACAATGTCTCTATATTTGAACTTCAGGCCCCATCTACGATTGTATACATAACTAATTTATTGAATTTGGTCTGATTTGATGTGATACTGAATGGTTTTTACCTTCTCCCCTATTTTATCTACCATTTTTTGTCCTAGGAGCTTATAGTCACCAACTTCATCCCAACACGCTGGTGTTCCGCACCTTTTCCCATAAAGGGCTACGTATTGTGCAATTTGGATGCTGGAGTAGAAACTATTGTTGTAGGAGAATTTGACAAGTGTAAGATCATGTTCCCATCTTCATTTTATGTCCATATAACATTTTATCAACATATCTTCAAATGTCTCAATAGTTCACTCAGATTGGACATCAATTTGAGGATGATAGGCTGTGATGAAGTTTAACTCAGTTCTTAGATAATTTTGGATACTTTTCCCAAAACATTATGTGAATCTTAGATCTCAATCAGATAAAATAGATAGTTGTACTCCGTGAAGCCTTTATAACTCTTTTATATATATCCATGAATGTTTATCCCATGAAAAGTCCACTTGAAATGCGACAAAGTGATCAATCATTGTTAGAAAATCCAAAATGACCTATATAGAATTGTCACCTCTACATGTATTTGTAATTCTACTAACAAAGTCTATTGTAATGTTATCCCACTACCAAGTTGGTATGGGTAGTGGTTGAATCATCCCCTTATATTTTTTCCTCGTATACTTCACTATCAGGAACTTTGATGTATATTCATTGGCCTCCTTCTTCATATTGTCCCACCAAAAGTTCTCTCAAAAAATATTGATACATATTTGTGCTCCCTAATTGAATAGAGTAGGTTGAGCTATGTACGTAATTCATAAAGTCCTTATTTATCTCTAGATCGGATGGTACACATAATTTTGACCCAAATCTTATAACTCATTCTTCATCAATCATTAATTATAAGGATTTCACATTTCTAATACCTTCCACTCTTTTCACAACTTCCTTATCTTTTCCTTGAGCATCCTTTATTTTCTTTATGGGGGATGGTTGAGAAAACATTTGAGAAAGGATTTATAATGTTCCTCCCTTAATGATTCTCATGTACATCCTCTATAAATCAATGAATATTGGATCCTTCTTAACTCGCATCATTGATGATTTTGTAGGATCCTTTCTCTATTGAGCATCCTCCACCTCATTTTCCTTACTAGGATGGCAGTGGATTGAGAAATCATAATACTTGATGAGATATAGCCATCTTTGCTGGCACATATTATGCTTCTTCTATGTGAATATATATTTGAGACTCTTATGGTCAATATATATCTCACACTTCCCCTAATAAAGATAATGTCGACATATACATAAATCAAATAGTACATCTTCCAACTTCATATCATGATTGGGATAGTTTTCAAATGGATTTTCAACTCTCTTGAGGATTAAGCTATCAGTTTATCATTTTTCATTAGTACACAACCTAAGACTTTCTTTGAAGAATCAATTTATACCACAAAGAGTTATCTACTTGTTGGGAGTGTGAGTATTGGCATAGTGATAAGCCTCTTTATTATCTCCTTAAATCTTTGTTCACAATCCAGATTCCATAAAAACCTCACCCCCTTCAATGTCATCTTAGTCATTGGGTTTGACAATCATGAAAAGTTCTCCAAAAATAGTCTATAATACCCTTCTAGACCAAGGAATCTGCGTATCTCTATTATGGAAGATGTCCTAGAAAACTCTTAGATTTCCTTTGTATTTGACGAATCCACAGATATTCTTTTTCTTGTGATAACATGCCACAAGAATGAAACATCCTCCATCCATAATTCACATTAACTATAATTTGCACACAACTTCTCCCTTCAAAAAGTCTTCACCACAATATTCAAATGATTTTCATGTTCCTCCTTTTTATTGGAGAATATCATAATATCATCGATAAATACTGCCATAAATTTATTGAGTTCATTTATAAAGACTCAATTAATTAGATCAATTAATATTGTTGGAGCATTAGTGAGTCTTAAGGGAATAAATAATGAATTAATAGTGTCCATAACTCGTTCAAAAGGAACACTTGGGAATATATTACTTCCTCACCTTTAATTGGTGATATCTTGATCAAAGGTCCACCTTAGAGGAATAAATGTCCCCACATAGCTAACTAAACAAGTCATATATCCAAGGAAGGTGATACTTTTTTATCATTATTTTATTGAGCTAACAATAATTAATGCATAGGAACATTGATTAATTCTTCTTCTTGATGAAGAGGACTGGCACACCACATGGTGAAGCACTCAGGCATATAAATCCCATATTTAATGTCTCCTATAACTGCTTCTCTAGCTCTTCTAGTTCTACGGTGGCTATTCAATAATGTTTTCTTCATAACAGAAATGATCTAGGAATAAGTTCAATTGAGAAATCAACCTCTCGATCTGTAGGAAGGATATGAAACTCTTCAACGAATATATCAAGGTAATCCCTTACGATGGGAGTCACTTTGAGAAATATTATCTCCATTGTCTCAATAATTTAAGCTAGAAATTCATGTTCATATGGAATTAATGTCCTCATTTGAGACAATGATTCTAAAAGATATCCATCTTCCTCCTTACACTTGTAATGAATTTGAGTGTGCATTATGATTTAAGGAGTGATCCCCTTTTCATGATTTTTTATGTTGTCATTGTATAATGACAACTAATCAATGCCCAAGACAGATTCAGAATCCACTAAAGGAAGTATGACAAGATTTTCTTGGAGGTTCGGTGGAAAAATGTTTACTGGGGAGGAATTATAAACTTTGGATGCAATAATTTCTCAATTTTATGTTCTCATGGAGAACTCAGTCTACAAAATTGGAGGTGGTGTTTGAATAGTTAAACTAAAATTCCATGATATGAAAGAATGTGAAGAACCTGAATCAAAAAGTACATTTTCCATTCTCGAATGAATAACTAGTGTACATATCACCACATGATTTTCTGGATTAACCTCAGTAGTAGTTATAGCTCAACCCCTTCTTTATTTCCTTGGAGGTTCTTTTTTACTACCTCGAACAACCCTTGGTTTAGGGAAATTGTTCACATAATGCCAATGTTCTTTATAGTTGTAACACTGCACCACAGGCTGAGAATTTATATGAACCTTACTTTCTTTATCAACATTAATGGTTTTCTTCATATCTGTTATGCATTTTCTAGCTAGATGCCCCATTATTCCACATTTAATGAAATTACAAGTTCTCTTTTGATAGTTCCAAGGATGATTATTCCCACAATTTTGACACATGGGATGTTCAATCTTCTTTCTATCAAGGGATTTATTTTCCAAACCACCCATATTAGACTCCATAGTACGCTTATTTTCACTGATCCCATGTGACCAGTCTATGATCTTCATTTCAACCTTGAGAGAACAATTGAAATATCCCCATAACCGTCAAAGTCTCAAATCTCCTATTCTTTCCATAGACTCCTCTTGTGTCCATTAATGAAGTGATCCACCTTTCTTTTGGTGTTCAGGGAAAAGCCAAAGGAATATCTTGAAAGCCTTGTGATATTTTCTTTATATTCCTTGATAGACTCATCTCCTTTTTCTATAGTACAAGGAACACTATTTCCATCTTATGTTGAAGGGTTTGGAGAAAACAATTACTAAAAAACATTTTCTTGAATTTCATGCAATCATGGAATCAATTTCATCTTTGGACCTCGAATTATTGATCATTGTACACCACTGACCAGATTCCCCATCAAAATTATATACATATAGTATGAATTTCTATTCATCTAAGCACTATAGTATAGATAATTTCTTCTCAACAGAGTTAATTCACTATTCTGTGAGGAGGGGATCAAGAGATCCACTAAACATGGGTGGCCTTTGGTGCAATAAGGACTCTATAGTAAAATGTTATTTCCTTGGTGTAGAAGGTAATTACACTAGATTCAAGTAATTATTCATAACCTGAGCAAGCTGATCAAGTACTATCATGATCTTTTGAGAACTTGTTCTCATCATATCATACATATCATTAGAGAAATCATCACATTGCCTATCACATTGATAGTTGGAACATGTTCTTCTATTTCGCACCAATTTCTATGATAAATAAATTACAATTAAGGGTATTGAATACTTAGCTAATAATCATAAAATGAAAATTTAAACATAAGAGGATGAACTCTTAAAAGAAAAGTATATCCTAAATTCAGATTCCCTAGGTTTCAATCTAGGTTATACATGATCTGTTTCCTAACATATATTCTTGTTAGATTTTTATTTTCCCTTAATAATGGTTCTTACTAAACTCATAATCATTCCAAGGAATATACCCTAGGAGTGTGAAAGTAAAAGTGCAGAAAGGCCCATTAATGTGCATTTGTTCTCATTTGAGTCTTTCTCAAAGAATTTTTTTTGAGTTTTGCCCCTATATACATCTATCTTAGAGCCACATCTACCTATTTGTATCCAAACAGGGTTGTATTTTCTCAATAAAACATTTACTATATACTTACCAAAATTGAGGGGTGTTTCTTTATACATATTCTTATCCTTAAGGTTCTTACTAATGTTCTTTATTCGTAATCACAAAAAATAACTACACCCTATACTAATACCAAATTTTTCAACCCTATCATTTTACACATAACATTATAAGATTTTATGAATAATTATATATCATAATACAAGCCAAGGATTGTGAACTCTAGTGTCGTGGAAGACTAGGTACATAAAACAAAAAGTATAAAACATTCATTTCATTAATATTCATATTAAGATCCTAACTTCTATTGTGATCATACATCTGAAAATAATAATCTAGAGATAACATGAAAAAAGGTGCGAGCTAAAAATCCCAGTAATGGAATAAGAATAAGAATAGAGCTTTTTCACATGTGTTAGAAGGAAAGACATAATAAAAATAAAAGGAATAGAACATATGAAATAATAACATATAAAAATGGGATCATATAAACATGGATTAATAGTATTGTGAAAGCAACATAAAATATTAATTTACCATGATTCAATGCTCACTACATATGGAGGATCACAAGTCAAGCTTAACCACCAAGACTGTTACACATGGTAGCACGAGTCAAGGCTAACCGCAAAGACTGTTTCAGATAATGTATCATGAGACTCAATTTTACCCAATGTATTAGAGATATATCTAGTCACACCCATAATAACATGTTCAATAATATCTTTCGACATAAATAATAATATGTAATTTATCATACATAAATGTAAGGGTTACTTGTGGAAATAATTGGGTATCAAATTCCTTTCATAAAACTTAAAAAAAGGGTATATCATAAAATATTCATTAAAGGAAAGGAATTAGGTCATTATTGGACATTAATAATGTATAATTGTCATCTATAATGATAACTGTTGTCAATTTAAGTTATAACATGAAATAGAAGCATTCAAAAAACATTAGAATTAAAACATTTTCATACGGTTTTAGGAAAATATCAAATTTCAATTAAAACAGTATAGGGAATGGTATTTTATATGAAACCAGAAGTGAAAAATAAAGGTTATCATAATAAAAATAATGTTTTTTAAAAATAATGGTTTTTGAAAACATATTTTAGAGTGCACTTGAAATTGGGTGAGGATTCGGGAAGTTCCCTTAAACTGGTTTGCTTATCGGGAATACAAGGAGGAAATTGCTTAAAAAAATGTATTCCCATGAAATTAAATGATTAAGGGACCTTGATACATGAAATTGGAGCATGTAAAAATAATTTATAATATATAAATAAAAATAATAGTTAACATAATTTGGGTAAAAAGAAATATAGAGAAACCCAAAGGAATAATGGAGGTCCGGGTAGAATCCCTTGCCATAAGTCTGAAGGTCTTTTCCAATAAATATTAATGACCTGAATAATAAAATTAGGTTAATTAATTAATATTTATAGGACCTATTTTACACTTAATTTATTTTTTATAACCTTATAATGTTGATTCATGGCCTTTTGGTGGGTTAGGATGTTCAATTTCATTGTTTGGGTCTATTTGTTTCATGATTTGTTTACTTATATACATGAATGTATAATAATGTCAAATGATGATGGTTGTCCAGAATTAGAGTTATATTTTATTTTTGAACATCGAAAAGGTAAAATGGTTTTAAATTTCAATTTTTTACGTATAGTGAATTTGATTCATTATAGAAAACATTAGTGATATCCTTTTGGGTTTATTGGCGGTTTTTTTATCACAACAAACACATTTGGATTTATAAATAAAAACTATGTGTAAAACAATTCGAGAACCATATATAAGACATAATACAAATATTATATTCTACTTCAACCATAAAAACGGATTCATGACCTAAATTAAATGTTTTTAATGAAATTGAAAACTCTTCGTCCCTAAATGTGATGAATTAACACATCTCAGATGGTGTTTTCATTTCTAGAATAAATGATGGGTAAAGGAGAGACAATAATAAATTATTCCATTATCATAAAAATATTCCAATATATTTAAGGCACTGAATTTTTCATAATATTTGGATTTTGAGAGGTATGGATAGAAAAGAAAACAATGAAACTTGAAAAGAATGTAAAATAATTGAAAAGATGAATTTTTCTCTTGAATTAATCTTCCTTGAGAGCCTCACAAGGGGAAGAATTTTGTATTTTTAGGAGACCTATGAATACTAGACATGGGGTAGGAGATTTGGGAGATAATTGAGTAGAATTTAGGCAAGTCACTAAGCTTTAGAGGAGTGAAGAGAAGAGGGGAGTGTGGGTGGTTTTTATAATGGAGGGGGAGGGTTTTCACAAATTTTTAATCATTAGTATATTACTTTTCCCAATGAAAATAAATAGTGGTGATTCAATGAAAAAAAATAGTAGTGTGTGAATTTCTTCTCAAACCAAAGGTTCTTACCTTAGTGATGATGCTTGGAATAGTTCATTTAACTTATAATGTGCATATATGGTAAATTACTATATTTTACTATTAATCAAAAAATCATGTACTTTAGAAAAAATCCAATAATTCACCCTAACCATTTTTAAATATGTTGAATCCAAAAATGAAATCTAATTTTTCAAAAATAATATTATAAATATGATCAATTTAATTTTTAATTATTATCATAATTTATATGAAAAGTACATATTTTAAAGTAGTTGGGGTTTGGCTTAGTGGAAAGCACCTTTTACCCTATGTATAAAATGGGGGTTCAAACCCCATTGAGAGCAGGTCTTGTAGCAGTACTGTAGTGTTCTGTAGAAGTGGAGAAACTATAGAAACAACAGGAACTATAGCTGTGGCAGGTCACTGTAGCGGTGGCAGGGTACTGTTGCAGCGATTGGTACTGTGATGGATTGTAGCAACATGGGTATTGTAGCAGTACTGTTCTCAGAATGAGCTTTGGGATATAAAATTGGGCCTACAGGACATGTAATTGGAAAAATGCCCACTGGTCCTTCAAGCTATGTAATGGGTCTCCCTCTACCTAGTTAAAGAGGTCTTTGCTTTCCTTTAATAATAAATGAGGCTTTGGCCCCAACCGATGAAAAAACATATTTCTAAACTATAACTGATTTTATAATGTATTCAAAAAATATGTAAGGTCCTATAATTTATATGCGGATTGGATTAGTGGTAAGAACCCTATGATCATACATGAAAAATGGGGGTTCAAAACCCATTGGGAAAAGGTTACTGTCGTAGTACTATAGTGGCACTGTAGCAGTGGGGCATTGTTCATCATCGGGTACTGTAGCGGCGGCAGGGCACTGTAACAGTGACGGTACTGTGTGGGTGTTGTAGCAGGTGGGTTACTATTCACAGAATGTGAATTGGGCCAATAATTTGGGCCTATGAGCTATGTAATGGGCTACAAGCCCACTGGGCCTTCAAGCTATGTAATGGGTTTCCCTTTACCTAGTTAAAAAGAGGTATTTTTCTTTGATTTAATTAAAAAAATGAGGCTTCGGCCGCATCCTTTTTAAAAAAAGTATGTAAGGTCTTATAAAATAATCTTAAAAATAGAATACATATAATTGTAAATTTATGAAAAACAAATTGGAAATTAAATTTTTTAAAATTAATTATTTATTTTAAATTAAATATTTATGACATACAAAATTACCAATACATTTATTATGGTTGTATTATTACTTATAAGATGCCTAAATTTTATTTATACATTCTTGGGTGAAGTTACTAGTCATTTAGATGATTTTATATTCATAAGGGTCATATTACTATTCATAAGGGAAGATTACTATTTTTATGGGTTGGTTACTATACACCAAAAATTATGTGTGTTCCATCAGAGGCAAAACAAATCATTCTAAAAGAAAGTGTGTATGTCATATATTCGAAATTTAAGACACAACAATAGAAAAATTATGTTTAATGGTCACATAATATTTGTTATCATGATATTCCATTGTGTCTTCTAATTTTATTATACAATATTGAATAATTATAAAAAGTTAATTCCATTTATAAAAAATTGTGTCGTCACACAAAGTGTAATGAATATTCACACTGTAATTAATTCAATTTCCTTTTTTTTAATTTACACACTATTTAATTAATTAACTCACTATATACTTAATTCATATATAGTGTAATTAAAATCTTGTAGACTAGTTAATTCATACCCATTTACATAGAATATATTCTATGATTGGTTGGACGCCCCATAAATAAATTTTTTACAGAATTAAAATTAATTAATTGATCAATTAAACCACATAAATATGAGGTAGTGTGTAATAAATTTGATAGTATAATCTGGTTATAAGATTAATATAATTTTAACAGTATAATTAATCCCATGTAAAGTAAAGAAATATAATTATTTCAGGGTCGATTTATATATTATACACTACATGTATTAAATCTGTACACAGATTTTAATTTTCACGTATCACTTGTTTCATTTATTTGATAGTACATGCTACGAAATTAAATCACATGCCATGTACATGATATATCTTTTTAGTGAATTTTATAAAATAAGTAAAATGATGTTTGGTTTAGATAGGTACATTCCATGTTTCACCCAAGTACAAGCTTTGTATTTATTGAATTTAAAATAAAATTAATTTATTTAAAATTATAGAGGATGGGAATCTGAATGTCCAATTAAATAAAGACTGTGATAAAATGAATTAATTGATTTATCATAAAATTAATCATATTATATAATACACATTTTTTATTAATAAAATCATAAATTGAAATTAATGCTAGGTAGATATATTAAATATGTATTTGTTGAACCAGTAGATGATCATGATATTATATTGTCCTTTGAATGTGTATAGTTTCATTAAATAAATTGTTTCGTAGGGTATAAATTATTTTATTAAATTAATTTTATTGTCATATGAGTCATCATTCCCCCATATTCTGTATGGGCATGTGTTCCCATTTTTTATTGTATATAAAACCATATTTTTAGATCCCTTCACTTATGAGTGATGTAAAACAATTATAAATATGGATCTCTTAGGTTCATGGAGTTGGTTCAAGATACAGTAGGGGTGAAACAAACAAAGAAGATACAAAAGATAAAGTTTGAATTCTGCAAACTCGAGCCCAAACTAAATCAAAATAGTTTTTACCTAGGATCATTATTTTATTCTATTTTACTCTCAAGAAATAAACCAATAGTTAATGATATTGATCATACCACAATGTTTTTATTTTATTTCATTATATTTCATGAATTATTTTTTTGATGAAACACCACGATCATGTAAATAATCAAATTAATATGATGGGATGGAATAAAAATGAAATTATTATACATAATTATTTTATCAGTACTAGGTTAGTCACTAAATTAAAATACATTTAATATTAAAAATATAGGTATAAGATAAAATATGAAATTTTACACATAATAAAAATTATACCTCAGGTTAATATTACTTCATTATTCATTCCATTATCCAAAAAAATCCAAACAATAGTTAATGTTTATGTTTATACAATAGTTGAGGTAAATTTTTATTATGGTGTATTAAATATGATTTAGGGTTTAAATAAAAAATCATGTATTTAATTTAATTATTAAATAACGTTTAATAAAAATTTAGAGTTTATTGTTAATGAAATCCATATCTTGATTTTAGGATTAGGGAGTACGCTTAAAGGAAAAGGAACAGAAATCATGAAATTAGAAAAAACGACCTACCTAAAGACCATTATATAATTTTAAATAACATAATTTTAATCACAATAATCGAAATATGGGCACTTTCCACTATAAATTTCTCCTGATAAGACATTTTGAATTCAATGTTGAGAGTTTTTGACAATTGAAAAACTTGTCAGAGACTTAATCAAACTAACAAAATTATTTTAACTAGATTATTTAGAAATCATATAATATACTATAATTATTGTTTTTATTATTATTAAAAAGGTCTAGAGAAACCCAGAAACAAACTTGGATAATTCCTAAACTTTGGTAATATCCTCTTAGGCCCAAATTTCCCATATTGGCATAGATGTTTTACACTAGTTTACTATCAAATAATTTTTCTAATGTGATGGTATTCCTTAAACCTAACAATATTTTTCCCCATTAAAGGAGAAAATGGTTGCCTAAAAAAGTTATATGGATTTTATTCATCCATTATATCGTTTCATCTATCTCTTTAGAACAATAATGAGAGTCTTACTGATAAATTAGATTCCCCCAATATTATTTTAGTGTAAACATGAAATTGTTTGTTTTTCTTGTAATAATGGATTCATGTTTTCAAGAATATTATTAAAAGTTAGTATTCTATTTGGATAACATATTATCAATAAATATAATGTAATAATTATTTCCAATAAGATTCAACTTATTCCTACAAGATCGAATGAATTGTACTGAGAAACTAATCATATGTCCATTTTTTCTATACTTCTCCCAAAAAGGATAGGTATAGAGGAAATGTATTTCTTCAGTCATTATAGTTAAAATAATGAAAGAAAATGATTAAAATACCATGTAATTTTAAATCCAATAGTTCCTTTAAAATATCTTTTAAAGAGACTATGGAATCAATGTGAATTTAATGAATGGAAGGTATATTATTTCTCATATATAATGATATTGTTATCAAAAAAAATCAGTAAAATAAAGTAAAATTATCTATTAAAGTTTAGGACATTCAATATTTAATTAAAAAATTAATTAGACTACATTGTTATTAAGTACTATATGTTTCACTTGTATTGTCGTTCGAGAAATAATAATGTCCAGAAATATTATAGGAATTAGGGTGAAATCTATTAAAAGTTGAGAAAGTATTATTCCTATGACATTAGTAGGATGAAATAATTTTTAAATTATCATAATGGATTGATACGTGTTTTTAATGAGTTTTACCAAAGAATTTATCATTGTACCTATAGAGAAAAAATGAGACATTACATCATATTTGGAATAAACGTTTTTATGGTAATTCATTCTAATACACTGATTTAGTTGATGGAGATATTCCTAAAATACTTATATATATATTATATATTGAATTAAAATTATTATTTTTATATGAGGGTATATTATTTTATGAAATATGTGACTACAGTGAAAAATTATAAATTATTATCTTTTCGTTTTTCCAACATAATATTTTATTTAAGAAACTGTTTCAAAATATGAAATGTTTGGGAGACGAATTTATCTATATACCAGCCAAATAATTAACATAGGCCTTGAAACATATGAGTTAACGCATTCAATATCTTTGAGCTTCCTCATAGGCCTTATAAATCCTACTTCTATATGATGGAAAGTGTGTGTGTGATTATTATTATTTTTGGATGGAACTCCATGTACCCCAAGATTTCTTATTCTTATTATTCCTTAGCATGTTGGGATGATATCACATCCTAGAAGGGGTATTGATCACTCTAATTTGATTAGAGATTCATATTAGAACATGGATTCCAATGGTGGTGGTATTCTTACATTTTCCACTTTATTGATATTTGTTAAACACATATGAAGATAAAGATTAAGGGTTGGAGAAGCTTCTTCGTTGTATGGAATACCTAGTTTTCACAATCCAATTCATTTTAATTTTTTAATGATTTATATTATCTTTCATGGAAATCATCATACTAGTTTTGAAAAAAATTTCACTAATTTTAATAAGTGTTATTAGAATCTAGTAAAACCCTTCAGCGGTATTAGAGCAATCTATGTTTTGGTTTTATTATGCTATCAATTAAATGAAGGCAAAATCGAAAAAAATAGTGTAGAATTTTGTTTCTAGAAATACAATTTCAATTAAAGGTTTTACTCTTATGTATAATTTCAATGTAAAGGTAATCACACATATACCCTTATATGTATGTGATGTGTTTAGGTGACTAAGAAATTAACCATACACATAGTGGTCTACGTAATGGTTACCTCACATTGAACATATGAAAAAATTGGTTTGCAATAAGGTAGTTGAGATTTTCCTAGGGTTACACAATGGTAACCAAGCATTACCCATACGGTACCCCAGATACTCATAAATTAATCATACAAAAATAGTTCATGTAAATCTAGTGAAGGGTATTAAAATATATTGTAAAGATAAAAGTTGTTTGTGAGAAGCTCGACAATAGGTTGCTTATACATCAGATCGTTTGTAAATGTTTGGTGAAAGGGTTGTAAATATTTTCTCAAAGTTGTAGAAAGGTAAACAAAATTTCCTATATACAATTGGGTTTATCAAAACTATGTAATGTTATCCATAATATTAACATTACATAGTGGCTCTATAATCATCGAACCCCTGCACAATTTTTCTGCATAAGGGTAGAAGGCGACTACATATATGTATGGGGTTTTGTGTAAAGCTCATGCATTTATGTAGCAGTACTGTGTAAGGTTTTTGGATCTTTATACTTATGTAGATTCTCAAGTGCTTCTTTAACCCTATACAAAGTGTATGCATAAGGGTATATGAGCTTACATTTAAACATGAACGAGTAATTTTATAATTATAAATTGAATTGTTTTTTAAAATTGGTTCTAAATTATAAAATGGTTTTAATTGTTAAAAAATGTTTATAAATCATTATAAAAGTTATTTTTTGATATTTTGTTTTATAAAATATTTAGAAATAAAATAATTATAATTTTCTTTTAAATAATTAAATATTTATAAAAAAATTTCCCCAAATATTAAATGTTAATGTTTATAATATCTTTTAGAAAATTATATTTCAGGACTTACTTGCTAAAAATAATTGGTTATATTATGAAATCATAAGTGATGATTTATAAAAACTTTTAAATAATTAAATGAGGATAAAATATAAACTATTTATATTAATATTATGAATTTTTTATAAATAATTAATTTGAATTTTTCTTATTAGAGGGGCCTTACTTGAGTGTTATTTATTCCAAATCAAATGGGTTTTTTATTATTGATTTTATGAAGTTCAAAATAATGATTAATTATGCGATATTAAGACGTTTTAAACTATTTACATAATAGAAATAGTATTATAGGATTTTATTAATCGAATAAATATCATATATTAACATTTTAAATAAAATATAATGATATATATAAAAGAGTTTATATTGGAATGAATATATAATTTTTATATTGAAAAATATGTAATTACCATAATATTACCGATGATAATTTTGTAACGGTTTATAAATATCGTTAATTTATGAAATGTTTATAAATGTATATATCATGTTTAAATGTTTTAATTTCTCATTGTATTAAATATATATTCCCTATTATATTTATGTTTCGTTATTTTTTTAAGAAATGTGAATATTGTGTATACTAATGTTCAAAAATATAAACTGCCTCTAGGAAAGAGACATGAATAACATACATGCATTAACTAAATAATGATTTTAGTTTCTTTGATCTACCTTAATCTCAGTTCTTAGTTGATTTCATGAATATGATTTTTTTGAATTTATTTTGTAAATATTATGTATTACATTTATGATGAATTTTATTCTCACATTATTAAAGTATCTCGGAGAATAGGGATTTGGGGTCACACTACGAACATACATGGAGGCCTATGCATTGTCCAAACTCATGAAAGGGGTTGTCCATTTATCATTCCGAGCTCAATATTGTGGATAACTATATGATTTAGATGAATTGTTAATGTAAATTATTTACATGATGAATTTAGATATATATTAATATGTTTGACTTCTATTTTTCACTAACGAACACAAACATGAGTGTTGTGAAAAGATTTACACATCAATTTGGTTTGAATATACTAATTTTGTAGGGGAAATTGGATTTCAAATTAAATTATAGGAATCTTTCATACATAAAAGGGAATAGTATGATATAATATAGTGACATGAAATCCCTTAGAAATACTAATTCTGAGAATTCTTCCAAAGAGGAACATATCAAGACCTTGATCATCCAATCATGATGTTTTACACCAAAGAAGGGTACCCCTAGATTATATTATGTTATGTTAGAAAATAATGAGTGATTCTGGATCATTATTGGGTGATTAAATTATATATAAAAGGTTCCCCAAGATTGTCATGTGAATAAAACAATTTTAACAATAGCTTTGGGTTACACTATCAAGAAAACATTAAGTTCTGGGATACTATATAAATATAGTTTTCTTTATCCATTTAATGGATTGGACCAAGGGATATGTTCTCACCTATATAGTAATCATATATGATATGATTGGGATGATTTCAAACCTATATAACTAATAAATATGTTTTAGTCTATAAAGAGGAAATTTTATTAGTGAAATTTGGATCTTGTCCCAATAATGGTTTTGAAGAATTATCAAAAGGGGTGATCATTTTAGTGTGAGACCATTTAATAAAAGTCATTATTAAATAGTTAATAATAAAAGACACTCATATTATAAATTATTCTATTGTAAATAATATCATCATAAACATCTATCTAATTTTTTTTATCAATCCCTGATATGAATAATATTAATTTAATACATTCCTCATATTGGTACCTTAAGACATGTTCTTAAGACACATTCGTATTTAATGAAACTTTTCTGAAAGAAAATACTATGTTTTGGAACTATTTCTTCACTAGTGTCCAGGGGTTGAGTTTGTTAAAAATGTGAATCTATATTCTGATAGAATTATTGAGTGATTTATTTAATTGTTTTAAAGGAATTATAATAAAAATGACAAAAATAATCTTACTCTCCACTCACGTACTCATTATGATTTGGTATATCATTATTTTTAGTCTCATAAACTCAATATTACTGGGTATATAAAATGATATTCAATATGATTTAACATGATAAATGACTTAATGAGTGTAAATGAATCCCAAAATATTTAATGGTTATATAATTCAATTCTATTATTCTAAGATATATATTATATAAACATTATTATCTATTGGTGTTGTAAGTAAAAAAAGATTAGGAGATGAAAAAAATGGATCTTAAATGTTTCTTTCAAGTAATTGAGGAAAAGAATTTCATTGTTGATAACTTCTATTCTTCAACCTTGGATGAAATTTTTATAAGAGGTCTGATATCTCATTTTACTTTTGAGAACTTCTTCGATATAATTTTTAATTATATGAAATTATATGTTAGTGATCAAAATATATAGTTTATGATTTGTTCAATTATATTATATAAATTAATGTGATAATTAAAATGGATTGTTCTGGTTATGATATTCATTCTAGTTTCATCAATGGAATGTTTTTGGAAATATTATTAAATTTAAATAAATTTTTACCCAATATTGGTAATGTGGTGAGAATGGATGAACTGTTCATATAATGCTTATATTCTGGTATTGTATGCATGGTAAAATTGGTAAAATTTTAAACGAGAAGAACCTTTTTATTTAAAAACATCAACAATGATTCTTCAAGAAGATAGTCAGGGTCATTGAAACCTTGTATTTTTAGGAATAAATAAGAATAATTTAATATGATGGGATTATTATTGATACTTAAAGAATATTGACACTTTAATGGATATATATGTTAGTTGTGAATGTTATAGAAATTAATTATTATTATTAAAATTGTATGAGATACCAAACATATATTTTTAAAAGTGTTTTAAATAAACAAGAGATAAAAACAAAAGGATGATTTTTTTAATATTATAGTTTAAATTCCTGAAGTAAATATTTTCTAAATCTGAATACAATGGATTGTTTCAAACTTATACTAATATTAGTAAAATATGTCTATCTTCATATCCTTTCTCTTATATTTTATTGAACTGACCCATCAAGACCAAAACTATTTCTTATAACAATTATATTATCATAAGATACAAGCAAATCACATCCCAAAGGACAAATCTGGTGTGTAGTCTTGGTAAACATTATACATACATGAGTGTTGTATTATAAATGAATACAAAAATTACTTCATAATTTTTTTCAATGATTATAAATTTTTTCCCAATTAGAATACCCTTTAATATCTTTCCTATTACACTTCTGGTATTCTTTGGTAAAGTAAACATAAAAAGGGTGATCTCAAACTCTTATAAAGGGTTAATTATAAAAAAATAAATAATAAATCAATGAGGATAATCAATATTGAATGGTAAATAACTGACAACACATGCCATGTAGTCAATAAATGGGAAGGAAGTGAGTAAATAATATGGAAATTTAAATGAGTGAAAATACATTCAATTTAAATATCTTGATAATTCGTAATTAATATGGAAAGGTAAGAAATTAAAAAATCATTCCATTTAATCAACAAAACTGAGAATTTAATGTATAGAGATACTTTTTCAAAGGAAAATTATCATAGATAATAAATATTGAATCAAAATGAGGTCAATACTTAATTATTGAATGTCCTTTATGAGGAACATGAAAACCTCTACTGTCAAGATCTATCCTACTAATATTTTTAAACTATAGGTAGAAATCACTATAATTTTCAAAACTAATTTGTCTCATGATAACCTTCCAATGGTTTTTCGGGATATATAATGTTTGGATCCCACCCGTCACTGCTTGTACAAGTCATTCCACATATAGTGTAATTGATTCAACTGGAAAACAATACACCTTATCAAATATCTATATTGAATAAAGGTTACATATTTAAATATATTTCTAAAGATAATCAAATAAATATCAATGTAAACACTTAATGTAAAAATTATTTAAGGTTTTGGTAAAAAATATTCATGGTAAATGATACGGATAAAAAATGGAAATTCATTTTCAAATGATCACAATAAATTTAATAATTAAAGGGGAATAAAAAAATAATCAAGGAGTGAATTTCAATATAATCCTTGGAAAAATCAATCAAAAACAATCTAGAGGAATAATAAGGATAATATTAATACAATATATCCCATGTGGAGAAAAAATAAAGAATTGTTTCTATTGATGAATAGAAATACTTTAAAAATATCTTTTAAAAACATTCTTGCAGAAAATATACATTTTATTTTGAAAAACAATTTGAAATTATTTTCATTAAATATAATTCTTAAAAAATTCTCAAAAAATTAACCTATTAAACATGAAAATTATTATTCAAATAAAAAAGGTTAGGTAAATCTTTACATGATGTACAACGTAAAAAGAACATCTTTTTTTCACGGTAGAAAGGTTAGAAAAATTTCTCATTCAAAAGGAGAAAAAAATATTACTTTAAAAAATTTAAACAATAAAAATAGTAAAAATTTTCTAAATAAATAATTTTGAAAATGGGAAAAAAATTTTTTAAAACATTCTAATAAAATATTTTTTTTTAAGAAAATTCTTTTTCTTGACTAAAGAGAGAAATGAAGTTGGGATTTCTTAAAAACATTTTATAAAACATTTAGATTTCCCAAGAGTGGTAAAATTGTTGTATTAATTGAAAAAGGTCATGAATAACCATAGGATAAAAAATAAAAGGGTTTATTGAATAATGTTTGTATGAATTCCTTTAATGGTATTTAAGAATAAGAAATCTCGATTAGAATTAGATTGAGAAACGAACAGATAAAATGGTCATAAAAATAAAGTTAAAATTAATCAATGAAAACATTATGTGTATCAAATATAAAACTACATAAATGAAGTTCGAATAAATCAATATATAGTAAAATTAATCATATTCATAATCTTAGAATATTAATGAAAAGGATGAACTAATATAACCTAATGAAAAATATTGGGTTATGATATTTCTTTACCATGTGGTAACATTGTGTTTAAATCCCAATAGATGAAATAATTCAAATTAAAACTAAAAATATCATGAATAATAAATTAATAATAATATAAAAATTCAAATTGGTATTATGTACACCATATATAAGAAATTAGGTACACAACAATAAAGTATGTATCAAACAATTGAAATTGTGACGAAGTACCTTACTACATGGTAACTTTTAAATTATAATCCCTGTGAAATAAATAATTTAAAATGAAAATATAAATACTGTTATGATAAATTAAATAAATATATAAAATAAAATAGTGTAATTATATACACAAGAAAATGTAAATAAGTGGTGAAGATAATGTATTCATCACGGAATGAAAAGTGAGAAAAAAATCTCTTACCTTTTGTTTCCATTCCAGTGAAAATCCTTTAAATACCTATATAATTGTTTAAAAAATGTCACTAATTTATACCATAACGTTACTCTTATTTATAATTTCATATATTATCTTCTTATAAAATCTCAACACCCATTTGTTAATAATATTACATTATTTTTACTATTTTGAGGTGTTAATTAAATAGTTTTTTGAGTATCTTTACACTTTTTATTTTTGTTCCTGTGTATATCATGATATCATAATAAAAAAATATAAAACATGATTTAATTATCAAATATATATATTATATATGAATTTATAATAATCCATAATATTTGGAGATAAATAATGTAATGCCCTGTTCATGGAGACGGTGGGTCATACTTACGCCTAAACGCTACATCCATTTCTTTATCGTATTTAAAATTATTAAAAGTAAATGATATATATGTTTATATGTATATTATAATTATAGTATAATGTTTATGTCATATATTTCATATATATTTACTCAATCAATTCTTTATAAATTCCATGTATAGCGTGAAAGAATCACATTGCTTTTAGGAGGCAGTAGTCCATACTTCCACAAACATTTTTATCATATTCTCACAAAATTGAAAGCATGATGGTATTTTTTAAATGAAAATTAACGATGAATAAAAAAATAATAAAAATAATATATATCAGATATAAACATTTTTTATATCCCAATGTCCACCGTGAGAGGTGGTAAATGAAAAATGAACAATAATTGTTTCATTACGCAGTAGTTCATAGTACATAAATCTGTAAGTTATTTACCCATTAGATGGAAGTGTGTTTATGATTAATTATAAATCTATGAAAAAGAATATATATATAAGTATATTTAGGATACTTAGTTTATTATATAATCATATAATAGTAATATTTTATGGGGTGGAGAAGGAAATAAAATGATAGTGATCGTTGAAAAATATTACCTCATTTTCAGGTAACTCCTTTGGGATTATACCAAACAACTTGTTTTGTTGGATTTATACATAATATGAGGCTCACAGGAGGAAGGTGGGGAGGCTATGAGATAATTTGAGGAGATTTTTGTTGAGCATAAGGGATTTATTGGCATGAATAAGTGGGAGGGTGACTACCTTTTTATAGTGGAGGAGGAGTGGCATTATTGTAACTTTATGAAAAATAAATTTAAAAAATGTTTCTCCTATTAAAAGTATCTCAAATTATAGAAAACATTACAAACAAGAGATTATTGGGTTTAAATATTGAAATTCAATGTACTTTGGATATTTTCCTAGGTCATTTCAGCCTTTATGTGGAGGGTTTAGTGGCTTATTTAGCTAATATTCCTCTTAATCATTGTAATTAATTTTAATTCAATTCACTAATATTTAGGTTAAAAAATAAGTTGAAATTATTAGAAATTGTAAAATACACTAATTCCAAATATTTATTCCTTTTTTAAAAAATTCTAGAAACATAACTGAAAGAAATTAATCTTAATTTACTCCCACACACAAGATGACAACATAGTTTTTTAAAGTAAAAACCTTCAAAAGTTTGAGATGTTTTATGTGAGTTTTTAAATTTAAATGGTTTCCAAAGAAATAAATTGCATTAATAGACATAAAATTGATAAATTAAACTATAATACCAAACATTTATATATTTTATCATGATAAATAAACTGCAAAAAAAAAGTTTTGAATTAAAATTCAGTATTTTACACTACTCATCAAAAAATGAAACCTCAATGTAAAAAACCAAAAATCCCCCCCTAAGATAATTTTGTTATTAAACATAAAAATAATAATTTTATATTTACATATTAAATTTATCATGATTCCAAAATTTTGTTTTAATGATGGTTCACTATCAAAATGAGGAAAAATTCGTTTAGAAAAATATTTCTTTTTTTCGTTAAATTTGGTTTGTTCTAATTTTTTCTAAGTAAATCTATCAGAAGAATTTCAAAAAAAATTGATTGAATATATAACATAGATATTTCATTAATATAATATATTAATAGTGATTATGATAAAATGAAATTGTTATAATAGAAAAAATTCATTTATATTCAATTGGTTTTTATATTTATTTTTAATTAATTGGTTACCTATGAATACATTTTATATTTTTATAAACCTTTTTTTTCACATTTTGTTAAAACTATTCTTAATACAAAATTTAATGACTAGTTTATATCTTATTATATTAAATAATAATGTTCTAATAATATATTTTTATTCGGTAAAACTCAGTCATGTGTGCAACAAAAGCTATCAATGAAATTCATTGTTGTGTGAAACGTAAGATAAATCAATGTTACATGAATTGAAAGATATATAATATATTAATTTTTTTTAAAATATAAAATATAAATTTATTTTCACTATGACATGTGTTCCATCCACTTTTCGACAAAATTGAATATGTGAACCTCACTTAGACACCAAATGATATGTTTAAGTAGAAATAAATCTTTATGTCGAAAGGAGGAGATTGGGATTTGGTGTGTAATGACAGAAAATGACCTCAACCAGGATCAAAAAGGTCATAGTCATTTTTTCTGGGGTTCAATGATTGTAGTGAAGATCTGGGACCATGACATGGCATTAATCTCGGAAAGGGGTGTGGAGGAAGATCCCCTGGGGTATGAAGCAGTTGGTTTGCCTAAGTGACCCACCCATGTACACCCAAGCACTATAGGTGTAGAAGATACATGTATGGATCCATGCATTAACGACCTGCTTGAAAACCTACACTAACACCTTTCTGTAATGACTCTTCAAATGGTCATACACTTCCTTATAAGTAGGTCTATATGGTCTTCATTTGGATAGAAGAAAATTCAGGAAGGCCAATTACTACTCTAATCACCATAGTATTTTGATTAAGTCCTCAGAAACCATATTGGTAGCTTTCTAACACCTAAATAATAGGTAATTAAAGGGGGATAGTAGAACTAAACTCTTCCTGGTGTTCAAAATTCACAAAACCTATGTTGGGAACCCGCCCAACCATTAATTTAAAAATACTTGCACGAGGTTCCCTTTATTCATTAGGGACCTACATGAATTACCTCGAGGAACACCTCTAGAGACCCTTGAAGGTTTGATCAACTTCTCTCCCATGTTTAGTCATCTATTTGGCCCTCTTCCCAAGGTGCTGACAATTTTCCCAAGAATATATGCACAGAGCACCCATGCATGAGCCTCCTTAGTTCACCTAACCTTTCAACCTATATGATCCATCCAATAGGCTTTCCTTAAAGTCATCAATGGAAGGCCCTCTCTTCTTTTGGATCTATTTTCTAAGAGGGTTCAGATCAAAACCTACACTGAGTCCTCTAGACATACAAAGCCACAGGTAAATGAATTCTAGCGTGTCCCTTATTTGGATTTGTATTTCTACGGACAAAGGTTTCTCATATTGGTCCTACCAAATTGTTATAATCCTCCAAGTGCTGATGGATTTTTATATATACATTCATATGGAACCTTACCATAGGGATAGTGTCAGGATGTTCCTAGTTATGGAGATTAGGTATTGAACCATCTCTTCCTATTTTTTTCTCTCAGACCCTGGGCATCCAGTTCCTTTCAGGGAGGGAAATGATTATGATTTATTTTCAATTAAACATGGAATGAAGTCCTCCTCTCATTATGGAACCAATTTCTAAACATCCCTCTTGGAGTAACACCATAACCTTTCTTTTAGAAGGCTAGATTATTGATCTTCTCTTCCACTATTTCCTTTACCTCCATCCCTTCCTCGCATTGGACTCATGTCTATTGTAATGTGAAGAGTGGGAAGGGCCATAATCTCAGCCACATCCATCGATGGAGAAGGAAAATTGTTTGGTTTTTCAAATCTTCCAATTTTTCTTTTTCCTCACACTGAGCATTAATCGCATGGGCTTATAGGTTAGTGATGATCCTAACACTAGAAATATTCACCCAAGCATTGAACTATGAAAACTATGATTCCTTCTCTCACCATGATATACACGACACCTATCTAAGGCCCAAGCACAATGGTAATCCACCTTCGAGGTTAACACAAATAATAACCCCAAATTCACTAGGGAATCCTCCTTAGAGGTAATCCACATTATCCATCATATGGGACTTCTTCTTAGGTATATTCACAAAACAAACTGCCAAATCATCATGATTTGATAGATCCATCATGATCCCGTATACAAGGCATCCTATTCAAGAGTTATCCCAAACATATATCTTTAAAAGTGTCATACTCCCAATTTATATGTACTGAACTACATGAGAATTGATTCATGCTCAAATGGGATATGTAGAAATCCTCCCTAAGGATCAAACCCAATAGCCAAAATTAACCTTGTTTTCCCTCGGTCTTATCCCCAACAGGGTCTAATTCAATTAGGAAACTCATTTCCTTTTTATGTTCCTTGGAATACATCGATGTAATTCCCACAACAAACATTGACTTGGAATCTTCTTTATAGAAATCATTTACACATGACATTAAACTATATAGTTAGGTCCTTATCACATGACCATAAAAGGTATGGTGTTCTGCATTAAACACCACTGAACTATGTGAGTTCTCATTCCTTCCACAAGGATATATAGGAATACCATCTATGGGTAGGATACCAACATCAAAACAACTTTCATATCCCTAGATGATGACAAATTCCAAAGTGACCTTCATCACCTAGGATGGAAATAAACTCCAAAGTTCCCAACTGTGTGACTAGAAAACTAGCAATGTTATAATAACGATAAAAGAATATCGATGTAGTATATAAGAGGAAACCATTGATGAAAAACCTTATATAAATAGTGATATCTCCATTGATGAATAACATCAGATACACATAGATAATTTGGAATTAAATACATGCTAATATTTGATTTATAATTTCATGTGAAACCCACATCATACATGAGTTTTAATGAAGGATTCATGAACTTTTCTTAAATCTTTAAGAGAGTCCAAAAGTAGGAAACAATTCCCCCTAAAAGGTTGTGATGAGCCCGACCTCCCATCCTCTCGACCAATGAGGTATCATAAGTATCATAGCTCAAAATAAATTATGAGAGCCAATCTTTGGAATGTCGGTCCCCAATAATATTGAAACATTGGGTGTCTTCGGTTTCATGAACTAACCCATTGGAAATAGTTTCAAAATTGAAAAACTTGATGGGGCATAAAATCTGATGGGAAATTTGTTTTAACCCAACATGAATCCTTAACAAATATTATAGTGTTACACATCTAGGAGGCCCCTTTCAATTGATAAAAGAGGGCCATACAAGGATAAAAATCATACATGTGTTCATAAAAAATATGATTATTTAATAGGATATTATTCATTGTGTCTGTCATATATTCGAGGAAATTTTTAGAACTCCCCTCCATCTAATATTGTCGTGCCCGCTCCCATCGATGAAAGTACATGAAACTATTTAGGACGGGTCTTCATCAATGTGGCGAACCCAATCCCCAACCAAACATCTTAAAAATTCAATCTCTAATGCACTGGTTCAAGAGTACTGTCAATACAGTGCCATCTAACCCCTAGAGGCCACCCAACAAGCCCTCCAGCTCAATAAGAACCCTCAATCATTTGGTCAGTGACAACCGGTTGTCCTGATGAAAATGACACCAACCACAATCGTAAAATTGTTCAAGAGATTATAGCCCTAATTCAATAACCAGTCCCTCATATATTTTAGGGAGGTGGATCAAGAGGTCATATACAACCTCATCCCGACAACTGAAGGGTCCTTCTCAAGGCCCCTACCAGCAATCTCCACTACCAACGCCATGCGGCATTGAACCCTCAACATGATGAGGGTGTCTTCTTTGGTTTCCCAGCCTAGTTATTTCAAAACATGGCACAAAATACGGGCCTATGGGGATGAAAACTGGCCAACAAAGAGAAGGTTCATAACTTTTACACATCTAGAGAATTCCACCAGCCCAATTTTGTTGCAAATCTTGAGTAGGAACATACCCCCATCGGACTTTATTTAGCAAGAAGCAGACTCCTCTAGTGGAACTCAATGAATACCACCATTTAAACCTAGTGGAGTAATATAATAAGGAACATACACAAGTTTGAACCCATCAAACCTGCTATTAGATGCATCTGAAGGAACCCAATGAATACCCCTATTCAAATATCATGGATTACCATAACTAGGAACATACACATGCCTACACCCATCATTCCATCCAATAGACATGTCTGGTGGTATTGAAAAAATCCCTATAACCGAATAAGGTTTTATCCTGCAATCAAGAAGATACAACCGACTACACCAACTATTAACCTTGTTTATTAGCACCGAGAGATGTCTGCTAGAAATCCCTGATGATTTTCACAGGTAAGACTGAACTCTCTTCCACCACACATGAGTACTATATGTATCCACTAGAGGATAGGGAGGGTAGAAGTAGGTACATACATATACTCTAGATATAGAATGGATTTATATCCCCTTTCTGGTCATGTAAGTCACCTAACACATCATGAAAATAGTAAAAGGGTAGACATAAAACCCTTCCTATATTCTAGAAAAATTCCAGAACATCATAAAGGCAGCAAAAATAGTTCTTGAGTGATGAATACATGAATATATCCCCAAAAGTGGGGTGTCTCATCAGTATGTCATCCCAGAGAAGATACATACATATTCTCCAATCTAGGAGGGTCATGGGGAAAACTCCCCATATCATATGGACAACCAGGTCAGGAATATACACCAACTTCAATTGGATTTAATCAACCAATCATGATGGCCACTCCAAGGAAGAAAAATACAACAACCCATAAAAACCACTTCTCCTAGAAAGTGAACACAAATTCTTTCAAGATGGTCTTCAAGAATATGTCTTACCAAACAGGGTTGTAGAACCATGAGCCAATATGAGATCTGTCACTTCTTAATTCTAGAGTTCTTGAATCCCTCAAACATTTGTCTATTGAAGTTGAATATCCTACCCTTTCATTACCAAATTATGGGAGCAGTAACAATAATTATGCAGTTCTACATCAGATACATCACCATGAAATCTTTCTTCATAACTACAATATGGTTGATCTTCATAGCCTATCTCTTGATGAGAACCACAACAACTCTCCATGTGTCCATAGGACCAAAGAGAATGAGGGTCTACCCCCTACTGTAATCCACCATGATAGTCCTCGCCATGAAGTTATTCACTATGAATGTCATCTTCATATTATTGTTCAATTTTGTTAATAAAAATATCCAACTGGTATTGTAGTGATGAGAATCCCTCCTATCACGAGACACTTCTGAAAACATGGCCAATCATTTCTGATGCCTTGTCCTTGTAAGGGGAAATCCATGGTAAACTGGAAGGTATCCCAAGGTGATAGAAATTGTTTGAGCCACACTTGGTCCACTTACCTTCCATTGTAATAGAGTAACTCCATATTGATCATCTGGATTCTGATAATATAGCAGGAGAATACCAAGAATGGTTTGATCTGGTGGAGGAGACTTTGTAAAAGGGCGATAAAGACATGTTAAACATGAGGAAATAACTAGATAAAGTTAAAATAATAGTCATGTTCTAGCATTTTTCATCACTCAATACAACATTCCAAAGGTGCTAATGGAATAATTTATTCGTGACATCCATCTCAAAATATGGAAAACACCTTATCACTTAAAAGAAAGGGTATTACATTATAATTACTACCAAATTCCTGAAAAGGTAATTAAAAAATTTAATAGCCAAATGGACTTGGAATAACTCCTAGATTCAAAAAACTCAATGATCAGAAAACAACAGGGATCCCTTCAATGTGCATGTCTCGGTGCATTAATGAGGTTGTGACAGTTGACCAAAAATACCCCATCTAGTGTTCGTATCAAAGGATGGGGTGAAAATTGATAATTTAATTTCACTACACTCCCTAATCTGAAAATATCCTCAATAGTTGTAACATGCAATGTTAATGATTCAATACGACTCTAGAAAAATGAATCTTTTCTTAACTGGAGACATGATCAACAGGAATAGGCCCCGACTAACTCTCACTGATGTCAGGCCCAAAGTCGTATGACTATTAAGAGACATTTTCACTAAGAAACTAAGAACATCAAGCTCGACTCCCATTTTGAGTATTCTAGCCACCAAATTTAAGTAATGTAATAAATAGCACAATAGTCATTGTAAATGAGTGGTGCACATTCTTGATGAATAATGAACTCGTATATCATCTGAAAAAACAATAAAATTATAAGAGAGAATACAATAATATTATACCTGACAATTTGGGAGAAACCCCATCGTGTATGGATGGGGGATTTTTTAACCCAACCCTCAATGCCAGGAAACCGATCTTGAATGGATGTAAAAGTATAATAGGGAGATCCACAACCCTCAGCAATGTGGGCTATTTCAACTCATAAATCCCCTACATAGAGAGAATTAATTTTTTCTCGGTTATGTAAGATTACAAAAAGTGGATCCTTTTAGTTCCCCCCTCATGTGATCTTGTACATTCACATGGAACACACAAAAATGATCTATTTGTAGATTCCATTTGGGGCAATGTTTGCTAAGAAGCTCCTAGGAAATCAACAAGGGAGAGGACAAGGAATCATTGAAGTCACAGAATAAGTATATTTCATAGAGACACTAATAGGATTACTACACAACATTATGCATCGGTGAAAGTCATAAATTTTGTCACTAAAAATTCATTATAACATGATTCCAGTTCAAAGGTTCCACGTGAATAGTTTCTTGTTCCTATTTTGGTCAAAACCAAAATTAATGAAGGAGGTGTACGTAACTGAAACCAGAGGCTTGTTCAGAATTTGAAAGACCCCTAGAAAAATCCTCCTCTACCTCCTTGAATAGAACCAAACAAAGAAAAAGGTAAGAATCAAATTTTACATTATCTCCCTTCTCGAGATGGTGTGTACCTTTCTCTGGAGGAAAAGATCACTCAGTAAAAAGAGGATATTAACATATTGAGGAGACTCAATGCAGAATTAATCTAGGTTAACCATCCAACAAGATATGTTCTACAATGAGACCCTAAACTTTCACTTCTGAGAGGTGCACCTCAAAAAAGAGGGGTTTCATAGAAACTGGAGAAGATATAGAACATCCAATAAATGTGCAATATGAACCAAAATATTTATATCCTGTGGAAACAGATAAAGAATTCCATTAATTGGGTTTACAAAATAAATATGGTGATGCACATCATCGTTGGCCTCCCCTATTGGTTATCCATGGCTGATACCAGTAGTCCCACCGTTAGTGTCCCTACTAGCTACTGCACCCATTCAGGATCCAAACTCCACACCTATTCAGATCCAGACTCATCTATATGTTTCCCAAATTCTTATGATCACTATTGAGTCATTAAAGGATCATTGAAAGTTATGAAAGAATGATTTACACAAGTATAACTAGAAAAGAAATATTACCTTGAATCAGTAGAACTGACTCATCCCCATCCAAAATTTTAAATCATACATTTACAATATTTAATGGATCAGGATAACTAGAGCATCACTTGATTCATTTTGTCTCTTATTTTGATCCCATTATGGGTACTCTAGAAGACAAGGAGGCAGCAAAACTCAGATGCCTCGTCCAATCACTACAGGGGATAGCCTTTGTGTGGTACATGAGTTGGGAGTCTTGATCATTCACTATACAAGAAGATCTACATCATATGTTCCTATTCTTGTTTAACTCAATTCTTCAAAAGACAATTGTCTTTGATATCCCAAACCTCATTCTACGGGAGAATAAAAGAGTCAATTATTTCATTTCTTGGTGGAAAGGATTGACATAATTATTAAACCTTCCACCGCCTCAAGAAGAGTTATTTCCCATATGTGTAGAGAATATTCCTGATGAGTTGCACCCACCATTAAACCTGGTGAAATACACAAGAGGTTATTTAGACCTTGCCTCAATTTCTAAATAGGTTTAAAACATCATCAGAGCGACCAAATTCATGTCCCAAGTAATTCCATCAACTCAGGGAATGAGAACAGGAAAATCATAAGCAACTAGAATTACACTTAAGCAGTCCCATATGCCCGCTCCTACATCAAAGACCATATCATACAATAGGGATCACCAATCAAGCATCAACTAACACAGCCACATCATCAAGATGATCAATGAGATCATGGGAGAAACAGTTTGAGGAGATGAAAAACAAGGTCTATTATTTTCAAAATAATCAAGTCCCTAGTGTAGTTGGGGGTTGTCTAGTGGTAAGAACCCCATAATCCTACATGAAAAATGGGGTTTCAAAACCCATTAGGCAGAGGGTACTGTAGAAGTTCTGTAGTGTACTGTAGCAGCGTAGGTACTGTAGCAATGGCAGAAATTGTAGCGGAGAAAGGTCAATATAGTGGCGGGAGGGTACTGTATCTGTAGAAGGGTACCATGTGGTACTATAGCAGGTGAGTAATGTATAATTGCTATTCCCAAAATGGGATTTGGGAAAAAATGTGGGCCTATGGGCCATGTAATGTGTTAAATGCCCACTAGGCCTTCAGGTAATGTAATGGGTCTCCTTATACCCATTTAAAAGAGGTATTTGTTTTGATTTAATAATAAATGATGCATTTTCCACAAACATTAAAAAACCAAGTCCCCAACTACTTTATCGTGGAATTGGAAAACAACTGAGTTCAATTTCCAAAGCCCATGAAGTGTAACTACCAAACAAATGAAGATCTCAAAAACTATTTCCCCTTCCATCAAATTTCAGGGAACCCCAAACATGATTTTTTTTGTTTTAAAATATCTCTTACTAATTATGGTGGAATCTGGGAATGTGAAACTAAAAAAATATCCAGTACAGTTAAATTATATTTCTTCTACCAATCTATAAGAAGATGATGAGTTGAAAGAAGTTAAAATTAAGAGAATAAATAAATTCTATGACTAGATGGTTAGGAAAAAAATTATCCAGACTCATTCCATTCTACAAACATTGGTGAAACAGCTGAATATGCCATATTATGCTTCTTGTTCATCAAATCTAACTTCATGAAAAGACCATTCCTCAGAAGGCCAATCCTCAAAAAAGAGACATGTAAGGAAGGATAGAGATAAATCATAAGTATATGATCTCGTGTCAAGGAGAAAAATTTCCTTTACCTTAGTAGACTTATTTTTGACCATCTCAAGACCATGGGCACCACCTCACAAATCAAGATAACAAGTGTCAACTCGCCAAGAAAAATCTTCATCTGATGAGGAGTTGATCTTTGGTTCTATTATCATTATTCACTTTACAGATCCCTTATTAAGTGATGATTGTGATTATGAACATGATTTCTCTATACCTAATTGGGGAATGGGATAAGTGTCTATCATGTTCATGGGTATATGGGAAGGTGTGGTTTTGATTGGAGTCACTAATTCAACCATACCACTGCTTGACCTTTTTATGTAGTCCAAACTAATGGGAGAGGACTTTACCAAGGTTAGTAAGAACAAGTGAACTCCCCCAAACATGATATAGTATGCTCTGAAATGACCACCTTGGAAGACTAGTTAGAGGCTACATCACCCCCTCCTTGGTGGGTAGATTGACCCAGATGGATTAATCCTCCAAGAGAAGAATCACTTTCACTCCTACTAAAAAGGATGGTCCATCCACATCAATAACATAAGCTCCCAGGGAACCTCTAAAAGAGAATCTCCCTACAAGGAAGTACATGCCTATGGATCCAATGTACGATGTTTTGAATCAAATATATTATTTACTGGCCAAACTATCAATTCTAGATGCCTTAAATCTATCAAAATACCTTTGAAAAGCGCTCATATAGCAATTTTTTTGTTCTCAAGAGTTTGAAGTTGATATTGCTTCAACAGAGGTATACCATGTAGGAAATGATCTGGCCGATTTCCATGCGGTCATAGCATTCACATACCAAGACAATTATGTTTTCATATAAGGACAAGTATATCCTTTGTACATATCAGGCAGAATAAATGATATTCACATCTGACAGTTCTTTATTAACAATGGATCATGGGTCAACCTTATTCTGATTTGGACACTTCGCCAAATGGGTATCAATGAATCTCATTTTTCTCCATCCAATATGATATTATAGGGTTATAACAAGAATGGGTAATAACCTCTTGGTGATATTACACTCGAAAACTAGTTTATGTATCTTATGTCTGATTTAGAGTAAATGTTTGTCCGACATGATATAACTTTCAATTCAATGATGGAAAGAAAATGGCTACATCGCCATGTCATAATTCAATCATTATACCACAAATTCCTCAAATATTCTTTCAATGGTCAAATTATGACATTTCATGGGGATAAGGCCATGTTAAAATTGATTTGATCACAGTACATTGATGCAGTGTTCTTTCACAAAGGAGGAAAAAAATACATGAAATATGATGTTACTCTAATCAATTCCTTAAATGGTCTAGAGAAGTTTCTAGCTAATCCTTTAATGTAGTTCAGTTTCAATTACATGATTCCTATTAATAAAATTTAATGATTAAGGCCAAATACAAGGACTCATTCAATGGATTCCATAATATTACTCATGGAAACTGAACCTGGCCGCATAGGAGAAGTCATTAACTCTCCAATCAGTGATGAAATCCTAGATGAAAATGTCTTTATTCCATCCAATATATTAAAAATTCAAATACCATATCATCCAGGATGGTTGAATATTTCCTACTAATCAAAATATATTGGGATTCTAATTTTCAACCCTTTGTCTACCCATCAAATCTACGAGAAGACCCTTCTTCATCGGTTGGACAATAAATAGTTTCCTCCTCTTTTGAATCGCCAAATACTGAATCCCCTCATTGATCTCATATTCATGATTCATCACCTACCCTCTAAGAAGAGGTAGTAGAATTAAAAAAATGAGGATGTGGGAGAGGAGGAAGACCTCACAGACACCCCTCCAATAATTGAGGAAGGTTTGTCCACCCTTTTTTATGAACATAGAGAGAAACATCTAGGTACATAGGAACACCCAAAATCCTCTCTGATTAGTGTAGCCATGAATCCTAAAGATCAAGAGGTATATACAATCATTCATAAAAAATTATAGGATGTGTTCTCTTGGAATTACAGAGAGATTCTTGGTATTGACCCCGCAATGGCCACCCATTATTTGGGTTATCAAGAATGGCAATGAGGATACAAGTAAGGAGTATATAGAACACACCCAAATCATGTTTAAGAAATTGAGGCTGAACTAGACCAGATCATAAAGTAAAACATTATATGAGAGGTGAAGAATCAATAATTCCTGACCAATATTATCTTGGTGGAATATAAGAACAAGAAAATCAGATTTTTCATTGATTTTAGAGATCACAAATGACATTGCCCCAAATATGAATTTCGGATTCCAATCATAAAACTATTGATTGATGCAATAGATGGATACCAATACCTCTCCATCATGGATGGCTAATATGGGTATAAAAAATCCAAATGGCCTCATAAGATGAATAACTCACATCTTTCAGAGACACTCAAGGATTATTCAACTACTGTGTAATTCCCTTTGTCTTAAAGAACATTGGTGCCACATAATAACATGTTATGCATAACATCTTCAAACACATCGTGTGGAAATTTATTGAATGTTATGTTGGTGATCTATTGTTATAGTATCAACAACGTTTTGACCATTTTGATGACCTAGATACCATATTAAACAAGCATCAACAGTATAATCTAATGATAAACCCCTTAAAATGTTCTTCTGAGGTAACCTCAGGAAAATTTATCAGCTTAGATGTATTAAATATAAACATTGATGTTGATACTGAGAATACTAAATCTATAATTGGTATGTCACCTCCTCAAAACATGAAAGATTTGAGATGAGTTCGAGGACACTTTTCCTACAATCGGCGCTTCATAGCAAACCACCCAAAAAAGTTCTTACCCTGAACCAAAATGATGAAGAATGGGGTCTGATATGAATGGACCACTAATTGTTAAGAATCATTTGATACCCTAAAGAAACATTTCTTGACCCATTTTTATGGATGAAACATTTTGAAGTAAATCCTCTCATTATTTATGTGATATCTTTGGAGTGATCACTAGGTGACTTCTAGGCACAAAATATTGATGATGGGAATGAAAACAACCTTTATTATCTCAGTAGAACAATGATCAATGAAGAGAAATTTTATTCAAATATTGAGAAGAACATTCTTGAATTAATATTTATAGTTCATAGGTTGAGTTACTATCTATAAAATCATGTGGTCTAATGGGTTTCCCATAATAACTCGCATAAATTTATACTCATTCATCCTTTTCTTATAGGTTGTCTAGCATGGTGGGAAGTTGTTCTACAGTAATTCAATATACATTTTGTTCCTCATAAAAAAGTAAATGGACATACCACATCATATTTCCTTAATGAGAACCAATCTGAAGAAGATACGTCATTAAATATAAAACATCCAGATAAAGATATATTCTCTATTCAGGATATCCCCCAAACAGGGAAAATATAGTTTGATATTGTGTCCATGAGTTTTATAGGGAAGATAGAGGAAGAACCGAAGTTCAACAAAGAAGGTTTGGGGATTGTTCTTGTATCTACATAAAAAGTAGTGTTTCTATATTCCTTCATGTTATTTTAAGGTGGTACCAATAATATGGCATATGTCTTGGCTCTCATTAATGGACTAGAATTGTCACTCCATGTACCGTTGAACCACCTAGAGGTAAAGGGTGATTTAGAGTTAATAATTAAGTAGATCAATCAGGATTATGCCATCAGAAAAGAGGAGTTAATCTCATTGTGTGATTATGTATAAGGTTTAATGGAACAATTCCCCTCAGATACAACATTGAATTACATCCCATGATCATATAATTCCAAGGAAGATGCATTATAAAATGTAGCATCAACTTTGAAAGATCCAATTTAGAACAAAACAATAATTTACATTTCCCATCATCGTGTGGTCTCACATTTTGTTCAAATCATAACTGAGGAAATTAATGAAATCAACCCCATTTTGGAGCCATATGGTTCTAGAATGGGATTGATGAAACCCATCATGGAATATATCCAAGAAAAAATACATCCACTGTATAGACCTGGGAAAGAGTAAATTCGGTGATGAGTGGTCTCTTCAACTATTTATGATGGCCCAAATCAATGTAAGATCTTCTACAAATAACGATTCAACAGAATCCTCCTTAGATTCATCGATGGGAAAGAGACTGAGGCTATCATGGAAGAAGTACATGAATGAGCCTATGGTTCCCACCAGTTAGGGTACAAGATTTCTGATCAAATTTGAAGGATTAGATACTTATAGCCTTCGATGACATAGGATTTCATAGAGTTCACTATGAATTTTGATCCCCAACAAGTGCTAACCAACTTCATCCATCAACAACTAGAGTTCTTATATACATCCAATCACTTCCGGACATTTTCCACATGGGGAATGGATATAGTATTTCCATATCCTCTAGCAATGGATAAGAAATTAAGGTACATACTTACTCCTTCTGATTTCCTCTAAAAATGAGATAAGGAAATACGTGTCAAATTTGTCAGGGAAGAAGCATCTTCAACTTAATCAAAACCAATATCAATACCATATTTGGTGTCCCTCGTACAATATTGATGGAAAATGACATAAATATCTATTCTTCTTATGTAGATAGGTTGTATCAAGAATAAAATATCAAATCCAACCATTCATCCCGCTATCATGTAGTCTCCATTTTATAGATTGAGTCTTTAAATAAGACCCTGTCAAATATACTACTTATGATGGTGGATAAATAAAAGATATTTTTTCCTAAAAATCTCTTGTATGCCTTATGGGATTACATGTCTAAGACCCATACATCCACATGAGAAACCCTGTATTCAATAGTATATGGTTCAAAAGTAGTCATGCATAGAGTGTTTCAATTTCCATACTTTGATTGGCCATCTATGATCAGATATGGACATATGATTAATCCTAGAAATGACTAGATGAGTTTGAGTGACTAGAAGAAAAAATATTTATTATCTTTAATCACATGGAATTATATCAGAATTTGATAGTGTGATCCTTCAACAAGAAAGTACACCTATGTTCATTCCTCCAAGGAATATTTGTATTGGTATTTAGGTCTATAATGATGCTAGGAAAAAAGCCTCCACAGCATGAGAAAACTTGGGACGGACCTTACAACATAAACAAAGTACACTCTAATGGATATTATTCCGTTATCTCAATGGTTAGAGGACTCATTATGACTTCATTCTATGTAGGATTCCTAAAACATTACTTATACACACATTACATGATGATAAAACTATGTAGAACCATCTTCATTATTGTATGAAGATAAAATTACTGACATGTGGTCCTAGTCACATGACCGTAAACTTGAAAACACGAATTTACTCACCACATAAGATTAAAATGTATGTTTAACATCTCCCTCCTTTTACGTTAAGATATTACTCAAAATACCATGCGTAGACACTCCTTGTGATCCCTCAAAATATGGGTAGATTCCATGCATACTCCCTCAGTTCATTGCCACTCCCTAATGGTACATGAACCCCATTATTCTGTATGTTTGAATAAAAACTACATTGACCATTTTGATGAACTACGTGTGGCTGGATTCTTATTCCACTGAGATAGGTTGTGGCACCCAGATCTCCAATCATGGGCCTTGCCAGGACCCTAAAGAAACAAGGTACCCTTTCCATATATATCAAACAAATCTATACATAGAACTATTCCAGAACATATAGATTAATTCTCATACCATCTGGTGTCTTGGTCCCAAATATTATTCTAGAAAATATTAAAGCTTCTTCCCCACATATAAACCTAGTTGGTATGGGAACGTTTTTTCTAGATTAATGTGTGGATTGATTCTCACCCCTATGAGATACGTAGTGATGCACATATATCCAATCATGGATACATCTATGATAACATGAAAATCCCCTTCACTCCTTGTGTGTATGAATCTAACCTACATAGAGAATGTTTTTTCAAGAACTACATGTAGCTTGATTCTAGCTCTAGTAAGATATGTAGTGACACTCGAGTCATATACCCTTTCCCAACCACATTATTTCAATATTTTCATATTTTTTTATCTTCATTACATGATTCTAAAGTTCATGAGAGTCCAAGAACTATGTGTGGCTTGATTCTCATCACAATGGGATACATTGCGACACCCTAATCTCCAATCCTAGGCCCAACAATGATATTAGAAAATAAAATTCCCTTCCCTTCCACCATAAATGATTCAAATCATCTTGAGGAAACTTCCTAGAAATTATGGATTCATTATCATTACAATGTGATACATGGTGATATCAATACTTCATGATTTATCCCCTTCCATCAGTATAGAAATTATCAAATTCACTTTTCCCCACATCAAAGCCTGATTGATGTGAGGATAAATTTTCAAGAACTAAATGTGGATGGATTCTTTGTTCAGAAAGATATGTAATGATTTTTAGGTCCTACACCCTGGATTATCCCTCACATAATGAACTTTCTCCTACCATTAACTTATATTTCATTTACACTATAAAAGAAACATTTACCATGTTTTTTTTCTCACACCAAGCATAGATCACATGGGCTTATAAGTTTGGTAAAGGATTTACCTAAAATAGAATGGTATATCTATTCATATTGAGGATATCATGGTCACGGATGGAGAACTTAAAATTCACATCAGATGTCATTTCACCCAAAAATAATAATTTGTTGGTCCTTTTATGAGTTACATGTCACTTGATTATCACCCTTATGAGATACATAATTATTTCTAGATCTTTAATCATGGGCCCAACCATAGCATAACATGGAAAATCCTCCACTCTCTCATGTACAAGTCATATTTACCTAAGGATATCCAATATGATTTTATATTTTATGAGTAAATCAATATATATTAGAACTACATGTTGGTTGATTCTTTCTCCGACAAGATACATAGTGACTCTTAGGCCCTATACTCTAGTTTATCTGCATTATCCTATTATACTTCACGTCAAGACACTATTTTACTTACCGAATGACATTAAAATGAATTGATAATGTCCTTGAATAATGATTTTAATCTACACGGTACCCATATAACTATGTATGACTTTATTTTCATCTCATTGAAATACGTAGTGAAAACTGGGCCTTATATCAAAGTCCTAACCACAGGGTAAGATAAATTTGTCAACTTTTTTGCTCAACCAAAATATCTATGGAAGTGCTTTTATTTTTAGTCCTTTCATGAGAGATCCCAGTAAGAAATAATGTGATGTAACCCTTCTACATATGAGTCTAATATATCTAAGGGACTCCAAATTCATGGACACTATCAGTCCAGATGCTTCATTTTTCATTGGAAAGTTCCCATTTCACATGTCATACTCATAATATTGAATACTTTCAGATCTTCATAATATTTCCTCAACTTCTGGTGGTAGAATTTATGATTCCTTAGAGTTCCTTTTGCCAAACAATGCAGTTTGTTCCCTATTTTTCCTTGGATTAGTTTCCCACATAATGATTATTTTAGCCAAATGATTCCACTTTTTGAGTATGTAGTTTGTTCCTTAGTAAGTCTTGGATAAAACAAACCCCATAATGAGTTTGTAAAATATATTTAATTTCTCCCTTCAGAGAATGCACTTCTATCCCATCATGTTTTGATGATGGTATGTTGTAACCCACAATTTTAAATCAGTGGTCATCCTTTTTATATTGGTCCCATTTTTTCTCTTAACTTGATAGTATCCAAGACCATGGTTTACCATTTCCCCTATATATTTACAATGTATAATTGAATATCCTTGGTCTATTTGACTACATATCATCAATTGTTTCAATATTATTACTGTACTAGTCATATGAATTAAATATACATGCACCATACTTCCTATGTTTAGGACAGACCTTCCTAGAGAGAATATTTACCCAATTCATTGGAAATCATTACTAGAAATACCACATCTGTATTAAAGAACTTTTATCCATAAAACCAAACACTATGATTAGATATATGTGAATCTATATATTCTTTCATCATCTTGTTGGGATATAATTTTAGACTTCCTGAGATATCATTTTCCTTACTATGCAGTTCATGCCCCAAGTGGCCTTGCATAAATCACCCACATAATCAGTCTATCAACCAAAGGATGCCACTATTGTCTATGTAGTACACGCCCCAGCTTTTCTTGTATAAAACAACACATATAATGAGTTTTTCAATTAGTGGTAACTTTATTCTCATGATAGACCTCCTATAATTCCATGATCCATTTTCCCCATACCACTCTTCATATCTAGAGAGCCCCAAGATATAGCTTTCAAATATCACCTCTCATGCCTAAATACTATAACACATTTCTAGAAAGATTACCGATAATTAGAGAACCATTAAACCGTCAATCAAATCTAATGGAATTAATTTATATCCCTCTAATATAATAATGTCCATAAAGTCTAACCTTAAACTATATAGCATAATTTCCCAATGTAAGACATTCAAATACGTGGATAATTTCTTAGTCACATGACATTGAACTGCACAACAACTTTATTCTATGTTGAAAAGGGTCCTTCTCCCCCATACATTGGTTATCTAAAAAATGCACCATCATTCACATATTAAATTTAGGATGGAGTGGTTTCGTATTTATGTCCTATTTGGATACAAATGATCCCTTTATTCTAAGACATTATTCTATGGAAAATACCCCAACTATGATCTTGAGGCAACGAAATCTTAAGATTACTTTTTTCATCAGTAATAGTATTTTGGAAATCCATGGAACTCCATTACCTGAATATGCAGTATGAGACATAGTCATCATTTCAAAAATCACCCATATAATGGGCCCATAATCCTTAGGATACTACAACTTGACTATGCAGTATGAGCCCCAGTTGGCCTGGTAAAAATTAGTCCCCAAAATTGGTTTATCAGCTAGATGTAAAATCATCCTCAAGATAGACCTACTATATACCCATATTTCATATTTTAGATTTAGAAACTATAAAAAATCACGACTCAAGATTCTGATTGAATGTATCTGATGAATATTAGAACATTCCCAGCCATCAACCCTTGTTTGGTTATCATTTCAAAATTCATAGTCAAATTTGTTCAACATTAATCAAAATTTCTGTTTTTCTATCATGAATGAGTTTAAACTTCCCTTAATAAGGAGACATAGTACTCACCAGGTTGAAAACACATAAATGGAACTCTGAAAAAAATGTGTCTTAGCCTGCTAGACCTACTCTCTATATGGATTAGGCAATATCGAGTGATAAAAAGTTCCAAGGCACAAATCTTATTTATATGAAAACCTGAAAAGGCAGTCTTAAAAAATCCATGTCTCACACCCTATGTCTCTTTCATATTGAGCTTATTAAAAATTTAGGATGATGTCCCAAAAGAAACAATGTTAGTAGGGTTGTCTATACAACCATAGAAATGGTCAAACTATGCATGGTAGACCCCATGGCTTAGGAAAAAATTAATGCATCTATCCAAACTTCACATAGCTCCAATTCCAACCAAATGATATTGAAATGCATCAATGTTCCCTATAGGTACTTTAAAATTATATTATTTTCGATCCAAGTGAATCTAATTATAAGGGGGCAGACTTTTTTGACACCATAAAATGTGTTCCATCCACATTTTCACAAAATTGAAGATATTAAACTCACATAGACAACAAATGATAAGTTTATATAGAAATATGTATATATGATATATGGAGTACATTGAACTTCCTTGTGTTATGAAAGGAAATTTCTTTTACAGTGCAGGAAATGTTTGTTGTCTGACTTGATATTTTTTATGGGGGTCAGTGACGGTAGTGAAGATCCCAAACTACATCCTACCTGTGATCCCTATTAGGGGTGTGGGGGTACAACCCACATGGCATGACGTATGGAGTTCACCCAAGTGATCCCCCAAGTACCCCCAAGAATCAACGACATGCAAGATACCTACACGAAACCCTATAAGACCGACCATCACGAACATCGGCATAAACAAATGTGTGAAATGAAACCTTCTCCCATGTTCCTATAAATTACTATAAATTGTCCCACGGGGTTTTCATTTGGATAGATGGAAATTTCCAAAGACCAATTGAAACATTGATCAACCTAGTCCTTCACTCAACTCATCTGAAAAAATCCATGTAGTTTGCTAACACCTAAGGAAGAGGTGATTAAAAGGGGATAGTGGAAATAATGTCCTCTCAGGGTTTAAGATTCACAACACCTACATGTAGAACTTGGAAAACATTGAATATAAAATAATAGTGTTTGGTTCCCTTCCTTAAACAGGGACCCACAAATCTAACATGTAGGATCAACAGTGGAGACCCATTAAGGCTTGAGGAGGGTCTCTCAAATATTTAGTTGCCTAGGTGGCCCATATCACAAGGTGCTTCCAATTTTCCTAGGCTTATCTATATGGATCACCTCCTATGAGAGCCTCCATGTTTCTTTATACCTTCTAGTATGAACAAGCCATCCACTATTCCCTCTTTAAATCTATCCAAGGATGGCCTTTTTGTTTTTTGTTTCCCTTTTCTGAGAGAGGTCAAATCAAAACATCTACCAAGACCTCCAGACTTATAATTCCATTTGTAAAGGAACACCAGTGTGTCTCTCATTTTTATTTTTATTTCTATGGTTACAGGTATCCCATAACGGAACTACCAAATGGAAAGGATCATCCGGGTTCTAGTGAATCTTAATACCTATAGTCATGGGGACCCCTACCCTAGGTATTGTTTCTGGATGTTCCCAGTATTGGAGATTATGTATTGGACCATGTTTTTCCCTTTTATTCTATGAGACCTAAAGCCTCTGGTTCCCAGAAAAAAGGGTAGGTATTTTGATTTCATTTATATTCAATTTGGAATGACATAATCCTCCCTATATGGAAGTAGCATTAATGCATTCCTCTTAGATTAATCCCATTTATATTTTTTTAGTAGGTTGTAGTCTTTCTCCCCTCTACCACTATATCCTTTACCTTAATCCCTTCCTCACATTAGAATCATGTCCAATGTCAAGTTATGAAATGGAAGTTCCATAACCCCAACCTCTTACACTAGTGGATAATGAAAAGATTCTGGTTTGTAAAATATTTTTCTTCCTATGGTTTCTCACACTAAGGATGACTCACATGGTCTTAGTGTTTAATGATGATCATGGAACCCACACAATCAACCATCATATTAAACTATTAAAACTTTTATTCCAACTCTAATGAGGATATGTAGGAATACATTCTATGGAAAGAGATCAAGGGGAATCCTCCTCTGAGGATAACCCCAATCATAACCCCAAATTGACCAGGAAATCTCCCATAGTAGTAAGCCTTGTGATCCATCCTTTGGGCCTCCTTCTTAGGTAAAATCCTTAAACAAACCCCAAAATCACAATGATTCGAGACATTCTTCCTGATCAAACCTACAAGGCATCCTATTAAAGAGTAATACCAAAGTAATTTCTTTTAAAGGGCCATACCCCCTATGAGATGTACCAAACTACATGGGATTTAATTCCTATTAAAATAGGATACGTGGGAAGCCTCTTAGAGGTTCAAGAAAAACACTCAAAAATCAACCTTATTCTCTTTGGGCCATATCCCCAAAAGGGTCTAATTCAACTTGGTAACTAATAACCTTTCTAATTTACTTGAGTTTCTTCAATGTAATTCCCACATGAAACATTGACTAAGCATCTTCCACCTATAATTCCTTGTTACAAGATAGTAAAATATACTGTTAGGTCCTTATAACCTGACCATGAAAGGTATGATTTTCCCAACTAAGTTACACCGAAATACATGGGATCTAATTTTTTTCATGATGAAATATTTGTACAAAATCTATAGATTTGATCCCAACATAAAAATAAATCATGTATCCCTAGATGATGATAAATTATAGGGTGACCTCTATCTCCCTGTATGACAATAAACACCAGATCACCCCACTGTGTGTCTATAAAGCTAGTATCATTAAAATAATGACCAAATATTATCTATTTACTAAATAATATAATACATTAGAAAAATAACCTAAGATATATATAGTTTTCTTCATTAATGAAGATCCTCGGATAATAACTGATGACTATGAATACCATACATACTAATATTTGATTTTATAATTTCATGGGAAACTCATGACGTACTTGTGAATTGATAAATGATTCATGAACATATCATAAATCAATAAAAGAGTCCCAATGTAGAAAAAAATCCCACAAAAGGATGTGATGAGCCCAACCTCCCTTCATCTTGAAAAATATGAGTTATTAAGCATCATAGGTCAAAATACTGAACGAGGTCCTGCCCTTGTAAATCATGTCCCCATAGATACAGAACTATTGGGTGTTTTATGTCCCTTGAACTTACTCATTAGAATCCATTCATAGATATAAAACTATCACATGGCACGAAATCTGAAGGGAAAAATCATAAATACTCAATATGTTATATTATTTTCTACATTTGGTGTTGGGTTTTATAAAAATGATTGAATAAAATATGACTTTTAGAATTTTTGGGGTGTGACATTATCCCCTCATTAAAAAAAATCCCATCAATTAAAAACCGATCTTTGTAATATACGGTTTGATATTTGAAAATTCTTTTATAGAGATCCCACATCGTGAGAAGGGTTCATAAAATATTTCCTAGAAAATAGAGATTGTAAAGTATAAAGGTTACATAGAATAACATATAATGATGTTTATACTTACGATAACATTAATGGAAAGTGGAGATACGCACCTAGAGGAAAAGGGTACATATTTATTGGCAGCGATTGAGGTCAGAAATTATTGAAACTAACTGATCAATGAAAAGATAAGTTCCTAAAATTAAGAAATCTGTAGTGATTTAAAAGACTATCTGATCAACAAAAAATAACATATTAAGAAAAGTTTTTTTGTTTTAAAATAATTTTCATAATGTTATGTAATTATTTCACTGGATAAGAATATAATTAAACATACATACATGATATGATTCAATTTCATATGAATAATTACATCATTTGGTGGTTCCTCTATCAAGTTCCAATTCATCCCTTACTCCCCTAAATGTATTTCCTTGAATGAATTTATATGAATAAAAAACAAAAAAAAATATTTCAATGGATTAAAGATCTATAAAATAGTTCTTTATTTGTATTTATAACTATTTTCCTAATTAATATGGTTAATACATTAATCTCAAAACCACAAAACTAATACTACCAATTAATCATTAATATATATTCAAAAAACTATTTAAATAAAATTAATAACACATTAACAATGACATCATCTAGGCCAATTGTAGGAATTAAACCCATATCATCCTTCAGTCACAGGTTCAATTCCTCTGGCCTTTCCAAACATGATGGGATGTTACCCTCAATAAAATGTTTCCTTATCTTAAACTATAATAATATAAATCTTGTAAAAATTCCAAAAAATATTATGGGTGTCATTGAAATAAGGATAATCACTAAATAATCTTTTAAAAAAGTTTTTAAGTACAACCCTAATAAATAAATACTTGTAACATTTTATTTCAACATAGGCCCTTACTTGGTATAATGTTTATCCAATGTCAATAATTGTCATTATATATTCAAATACATCCTAATGGTTTGTAAAGAAATTGTAAATTATCAAAATAATAACCACTAGGAGTGTCAAACTAGTTCCAGAGTAAGGAATGTTTTCATGTAAAATTTTATTCTCAAGTTAGACCCAATACACATTTTTAGAGTTTTTACCCCTAGGTAAATCTGTGCTAGAACAATGTAAACTTATAATATTTTGGTCGGGGATTATTTCTAGGACTACCACATAATATATATATATCTTAAACATTAGTATATTATTCTATACTTATCGTTATATTCAACATTAGAGTTATTTTCTCTAACATATGTTTTCTTAAATATTGTTCCCAAGGATTATACTAAAATTTCTATAATAACAACTATAGTGACCTAACCCCAGAAATACTAGAGCCGGTGCCAAATACCATTATATTTCAATAAGATATAAATTGATTATTTCCTAAAGGACAAAATAGTTTATTTGTCCTGATAAACTTGATACAGAAATGAGTATTGTATTATAGTTGAATACAAAAATTATAACGTAATCTTTTTTTGGATAATAACATTATTACAAATTATAAAATACTTCCATATCATTCTTAGAACACTTCTTGGATTCTTGGGTAAATGAAACATAATAAGGGTGACCACAAAAGATCAGTAAGGGTAAAGTACAAGAGAATCAATAACGAGTCAATGAGAATAAGAAAAAATGAAAATTTAAATAACTGAGAACACCTTCCATGTAATCAATAAATGAGAAGGAAGTGAGTAAATAATATAGAATGTTAAATGACTAAAAAACATTCCATTTAAATATATGGATAATACATAATTAATATGGTAAGGTATAAAACTAAAAAATAATCCATTTAATCAATAAACTGATAATTAAATGCATCTATATAATTTTATATAGTGAAAATACTATGTAAAATAAATACTAAATCAAACTAAAGTAACTGCTAATTTATTAGATATAATGTATGAGGCATATAAAAACCTCCACTATTAAGATCTATCCTACAAGAATTTTAAAACTAAAGGTAGAAACTTGTTTAATTTTCACAAAAAAGTTTTCTCATGAGAACATATCATTGCATCGAGGGGCTATATAACTTCTGAGCCCCACCCATCACTACTTATCTAAATAATTCCTCATATCAAGTAACTGATTCAATTAATAAAAAATATTCCTTATCAAATACTTGTATTGAATAATGAATATAGATTTATAAATATTTCACTATATAATCAAATAATTAAGAAAGTAAGAACCGTATGTCAAAATGAGAAACAGTTTAGGCAATAAACAAATCCCTAATAATTGATATGGAAAATTAAGGCATGTTCAATATCTAATGATCATATGAAATTGAATATTTTAAGGGTACTATAAATATTAATCAAGGATGTGAATTTAAATACTAACCTTGGATAAATCCATCAAACCCATCCATATGTATTATAAGGATGGTATGAATACAACATATCCCAAGTGGATTAAAAATAAAGGTTTATTTTCTTTGATGAATATAAATACAATAATGTGATATTTAAAAATATTATTTAAGAGAATAAAGTTTTCATTTTGAATTTAATTTTGAAATACTTTTTGTAAAAAATTATTTTGAAAAATATTTTATTTTAAAATAAACCTTTTAAACATGAAAATGAAGTTTCAATGAAATGATCGTGGGTGAATCCATTCATGATGTACAAGGTAAATAGAATATTCGTTTTTCATGGTAAAAATGTAAGAAAATATCCTTGTTTGGAAAGAGATAAGAAGATTCCATTGGAAACATTTTTAAATGAAAATATAGCTAATATTTTCATTAAAGTAATGTTTAAAAGGTTATGTTTTCTCTAAAACATTCTAATAAAAAATTAATTTAGAAGAAAATAGTTTGTTTTGAATAATGTGGGAAATAAATATGGGTTATCGTAAAAAATATTATATAACATTTTGGGTAACGAAGAGAAAAAAAATGGTAGTATTAATTGAAAATGGTAATGAATACCAATAGAAGAATAAAATTAAACGTTTTATTGAAAAATGGTGTAATAAATTCCTTTAATGTAATTTAAATCATATGTATTCTCGATAAGAATGAGATTTTGAAACAACCCCTTAAAATTTTCAAAATGATGAGGTAAGAATTAATCAACGAATTTATTATGTGTATAAAATTTTAATACACATAAAAGAAGAGTAAATACATCAATAGATATTCAAATTCATTATTAACATAATCATTTAATATTAATTACAATTAATAAGTTGTAAAACTCAACAAAAAGGAATTGGGTTATGAAATTTCTTTTCAACTAGGTAATATTATGTTAAAACCCCATTAGAGGAAAAAATTATTTTTAAAACTCGCAATATAATGAATAAATAATTAATCATGGTATTAAAAGTCAAAGTGGAAGTATACACACCATATATAAGAAATTAGGTGCACAATAATATTGTATGTCTTAAAGAGTGGAAATTGAGATGACATCCCTTATTGACTTGGTAACTTTTGAATTATAATTCCCATGAAAGGAATATATTCAAATAAAAAATTAAATAATAAGAAGATAAATTTATTCATGATATAATATAAAATATGGGAATTATATACACCACATAATGTAAATAAGGAGAAAAAATGGAGAATGTACCACGTAATGAAAATAGAGATTAGAATCCCATACTTTATGTTTTCGTTCAGGTGAATGTTATTTAAAATCATGTAAAATGGTTTTAAAAATGTAAATAACTTAAAATAAAACCATAAGAATATTTTAAATTTCATATATTATCTTTATATAATATTACATTACCCATTTGTTAATAATATTTCATTATTTTCACTATTTTCAGGTGTTAATTGCCTAGTTTTTCAAGTAGGTTTTAGACTTGTTGTTTTTTTATTATTACATGGATTGTGATTTATTAATCCAAAAAATGTAAACACATATATAATTATAACATATATCTAGTGTATATGTATTTAGAAAAATCTGTAATATTTGGAAATAATAAATGAAATTCACAATTCATAGAGACGCTAGGACGCACATATGCATGAACGCTACTTCTATTTCGTTGTTTTATCTAAATTAATGGAATGTAAATGATATATATATATATATATATATATATATATATATTTTACCTAATGTATTATATTTATGTCATATATATCACATAGGGTTATTAAAACTATTCTCTATGCATTCCATGTATAGTGTGAATGAACCACATCACTTTCAGGAGGTTGTTGTCCACACTTCCATAAATGATGTTACCGTATTCTGATAAAATGGAAAGAATGAATTTATATATTATATAAAAATTTATAATTATAAATAAATAATAAATATCATATATATAATGTATAAATATTTTTCTATCAAAATTCCCACCATGAGAGGTGGTAAAGGAAGAATGAACAATAATAATTTCTCAAGGTGGTAGTTCATCGTACACGAATCAGTATGTTTGTTTCCAATTAGAATAAAACGAGTGAAAGTGTATATAGAAACCATAAAATAACAAAATATAAGTATATTTTGGATACTTATTTTATTATATAAATATGGTATATGAATAGTTGAGGAGGAGGAGTAGGAAATTAAATTAAAGCGATCGTAGGAGAATGTTGTATTGTTTTCAGGTAACTTTTTTTGGTTTATAGAAAAAGACTTCATTGGTTAGATTTATTCCCAATTTTAGTCTTCTAGGATGAGGGTAAGGATTTATTGAGATTATATTTGTATATTTTTGTTATTCCAAAGTGCTTGAGAGGTTTTCATAAGTCAGAGGTGTGAGTTCCTTTTTATAATAGAGGTGGAGGGCATTCTTGTAAATTTTTTTAAAACGATAATTTACCCATGTTTTTTATGGAAAGTGGATCCAGTAACGAAATATATTAACGGAAAAATGAATATAGAGTATAAATATAGAGGTAAAATTTATTTTGGATAAGTTTATAGGTTATTTAGGCCCATATTTCTATGGTTTAGTCCCCTGTTAATCTATTCTATCTCTTAATCACTATAAATAATTTTAATTACATTCACTAATGTTTTTTAAAAAAATCTATGTTTAACATAATATAAATTATAAATTATTCTTATTACAAATATTTAATTCTTTTTTAAAAATCCTGATCATAAAAGAGATAGGAATTAATTTAAATTTAATCTTTCTGACAGTATGAGAAAGCTGGGTTTAAAAGTAAAAATGATTAAAACTTTGAGATGTTTTTATATACAATATGAATGTAAAATTGATTAAAATGAAATAAATTGGATTAATATTAATCAAATTTATCTATTTAAACATTAAAATTAATAAATAATGGTATTTAATCTTATAAATAAATTAGATGGAAAATAATTAATGAATTAAAATTCAGTATTTTTTACTATTCATCAAAAAATGAAACTTCATAGAAAAACAAAAAAATAACCCTAAGATAATTTTGAAAATAATATTTAAAAAATGAAGTTTATTTTTACATATAAAATTTATAAAATTTCTAGAATTTAGTTTTAATTAAGGTTCACCATCTCAAGGAGGAAAAATTACCTTTGGAAGAATATTGCTTTTTTATATGTATAATTGGGGTTGTTCTTATTTTATACCTATAAAATCTATTGGATAAGTGTCAATTTTATTTTAATGAATATATAAAATATATATTTCAGGAATATCATCCACTAATTGTAATTAAGATTAAACTCATTTGTGAGCATAAAAACATTTCATTTATATTCAATTGGTTTTTATATTCATTTATAATTAATTGGTAACTTATGAATTAATTTTATATTTAAATAAAAAATATATTTTTATAAGTTAGTTAATATATTTCATAACTTCTAATTTAGTGTCTAGGTTATATATTTTCATTGTAAATGATAATGTTTTAATGATATATTGTTGTTCCGTAAAACGCGGTATTGCATGTAATGAACGCTATTGAAGAAAGTAATTATTATGTGCAATGCAAGATAACTAATTATTGAATTAATTAAAAAATATATAAAATATTAAAATAATTAAAAATATAACATATAAAATAATGTCCTTAAGGGTTATATTCCTTTCTACATTTGGTGTTTCATGTCACACACACCATCGAATAAAATTTACTCTTTTAGAATTGTTGGGGTGTTACATATATGATAAGAGAAACTATAATATAACCATGATTAGTTATGAAAAAATGATTTATTGAAGATAAATCATTTATAATTATACATTTTTTAGCCAGTGTTTTTATAAGGATATTTGTATAAAACAGTTTCTCATGGATAAAATTGTTTATCCAAATATTTCTTTATGATATGTGGTGATGTGTTCATGATATCTATCAGTTGTATATTTTAAAAAAATATTGTTTTAAAATAATAATGTTCCTAATAAATTTAATAACATATATTATTTGTAAATAATTTTAATTTTTTTAATATTACTGATGAATGGAAATACATTTCATATACAAACACAAAAGGGTTTGTGTTTCTTATTGTGATATTCTGATAGGAATACAGGATCTGAGAGGATAGTGGGAGTATGTTTAGTCTTAGAGAAGTTAAAAATTGAAAAATAAAGTATAATACCAATCTTATGTAAAAAAATTGAACATAATATCCTAAAAGTTTTAGGATATGTGATGTTATAAAAAACATTAAATTATTATATTCAGTTACCACTTAGAAATCAGATATCATTATTATAACATTTTATGGTAAAATGTATTTCCAAAAATATCATAAGAGGGTTTAGGATATGTGGTGATAAAAAAATTAATGAGTTATATTTAATTACCAAGAAAATGGAAATACAACTTTTCTTGAAGTATTGTACCATTCAAAATTACAATTTATTTATACTTAATATCTTCAAAGAGTTTAGAGTATGGTGGTAAATAGAAATGTAAATAGATATATTTGTTACTATTCCAAATTTATATCACTATATCCTAATAGATGTTAGGTTGTCACAATAATGATAAATATAAAAAACATCATTTAGTTATTACATTAATGTGACTGTAAATGTTTCTTGAAAGAGATAAGCGGGACCGTCAAAAAATACAATAAGAAGTTATATTATTTCAAGGAAAACTTTTCATGGAATAAGGTTTCCTTATTGATGATGATGATATTAGAAATTTTAATTATGTGTGAAAAAAAGTTGTCATTAGGAAATTTGTTGTTTTGTAGTTAGTATGTTTGAATATGTTCAAAGAGTTGATCAAATAGGAAAATAATTCCTAATTGGACAATGTCATAGATATTTTTAACTAAAGTGTTTAGTGGGGGGGTTTATAATATGGTCATATAGAGGTATGACATGTTCATATAGTCATCAATGATGATTATATATGATTAAACGTGTTAGAAAACCCATAATATGTAGGAAAAATAAGGGTAATTTGGTTGTTTATTATATATGAAATGAAAAAACTAGTGCTTATGTTGGTTTTGATAGATATTATTAATGTGTTTAAGATTATTAAAATGTTTCATATTAATATTCCTAAAGAGTTTAATAATATTAAAATGTAATATAAATAAGGAAACCTCGATTTTATCATTCTTTCACATTTTCTGCATAAATGTGTATATAGATATGCATTCCCTGAATGTTAATGAAAATTGACCTCTCAAATTATGAAATTGAGTTATCCCTAATTGATGTTCCCCATGGAGTATTATAATTTATAACGAAATGTTAATGTAAGTGTGAGTAGAATTATTATATAGAGATATAGAATATGTTCACGATTCAAAAATAAAGAATAATATAATCTTTTTGTGTGCTAGATGGCTTACTGAGTATACCACATGGAGTGTCACACACATATGAATTTTGTAAACTATGGGTGCATGGATCTTATTTGAGTCCCCATTACATGAGGTTGGAAAGGTGTCGACCATGAGAGCCTTCTTAATTTTATATCTTACTTACACATGTCAATAAATTAATATTGTTAACAATTGGGTGGTTGGGTATGGTGTTTATCAGGTGGTTGGTTGAATCTTAAACAATATGGGATTTGTTTTCCTATATAATGAGTATGACATTATGGACCTTGATTGAATTAAAAATTTAGAGTGTGTAGATGTATCATGATTTTATATATTTATCTAGATAATATAAAAGTGATGTGTTTATCCAATAGGATTAATGTAATTTGATTTATTGATCTATCATATCAGTATACACTCATAAATTCTTGAATATATGAATTTTATAGATAGTATTGACCTAATTTGTATTTTAGGTCACTAGATGTCTTGGAAAAAGGGAAAATATGTCATTGAAAATTTTTATAGGTTTCAAACTAGTGGACACCGATATATAAATGCTTTTGTTTGATGTATATCGAGAGAGATCCTTTTATAGATTCAATTGCATTGAATTTTTAGAAGATGTTGATCTTCCTTCATAATATGCATTAAGATATTCATTTTATGATATCTGTAATGTTAAGGCATGTGGGGTCACACATTATGGTTGACTAAATGGGGATTGAGTTCACCTAATTATGATACTCTAATGTTTTTAGAGTTAATCCAAAAGTATTTTTGGATGGGTATTCACAAGGTATTTCATTTCATGTGATAAAAATAAAAGTTACTGATAGCATTCCAAAAGCATTTTGAATGATATCCGCAGGGACTTTTTGTTATTCTTTCCCAAGTTATTTGATGTGATATAATATAAGGTGAAAAGATAGAAAATCTATTTGAATTTAGTTTTAGTGTGAGATTGAAATAGATATTCAATAATGCCTTATATATATGATATATATATATATATATATGATATATATATATATTAGATATATATATTTATATTTCATGGAAATTACGACATCCATGAAAGGTTATATTATTATATATAATATGTGGTTACAATACAAATGATAAATTTTGTCATTTATTTCTTCAACATAGGATTCTATTTAAGAAACTATTTCATAAGATGAAACTTTTGGGATATTAATTTATGTTTATACTAGATAAATAATTAAGTCATTCATTGAAACATGTGTGTTAATGCATCTACTATTTTGGACCATCCATGAGCGATTTATAAATCCGCCTTCTTTATTATTGAAAATTTATGTATGGTTATTATTTTTCTTGTATGGGACTCCCTATAACAATATCTTTGTTCTTATTCTTCCTTATAATGGTGATTGGTTATCACATTCTAGAAGTAGGAAAAATTAATAATGTGAAACGGTAGATTTAGATTATCCCATGGATACCGATGAAGAGGATATGCTTATATTTTCCACTTTAGTTGATCATTGTTAAATTTATATGAAGATAAAGCTAGAGGGTTTTGGTAGATGCTTCACTGTAAGGTACGATTGATTTTTATAGCGTTCTTAATTTTAGTTCTTATGAAGTTTCCTATAATCTTGAATGGTTATCCTTGGGCTGGGGTATTAAATCATATAATTATCTTTTGAAATGTTTGTATGCAAAAGAAAAGTAGTCACTATTGAGCTAAGATATTTGGTATATTAAAAAACTATGTATCATGTTTTAGATAGTGAATCCTTTATAAATAAAGGCGGTAAAAGAATATTTTATAGTTAGTTTAGCATGGAAACATAAACTATTCTAAATATTGAGGTACATTTAAATAATTCAAGAGATTCATTTAATTTTTTTAATAAATTTTTAGTGGTGTAAATTGTTTCCCTAAATATATATAGAGAAACTGTAATGTTGGATTTTCAGAAAACATATTATCCAAGTAATCATTAATAATACACATAGAGTATAGGTTTTCTAAAACTCACATTTCTTTATATTCATTATTATAGTCATTATAGTAAAATGAATATCGATGATAAGTCTTATATATATTTAACACCCCCAATAATTTTATTCAATGCATTTTTTTAAAATATTAATTAGACAAATAACCATATTCCAACTATATTGACTAATGGATATCATATCAACTGTGATATGATACGAATCTATTCGAACTAAAACACATGTGTTTTCTAAAAACCAATTGTTAAAAGATGGATTTAGCTACAAAGAAAAAATAAAACAATTGGTGATTCTTAGTAAATTTTCTTTTAGTAAAAAATTATATTAACATTTATTCAAGACTAACAATGTCCCAATAAAGTAAACCTATCTCTTTCAGGAGATTGGAAGAAGACTTAACCTCTATGGGTTAATTATATGGATGCATAAGATTTTACATAAGAATGTTGGATTCCACTAACCTTAGTAGGGTGTGTATTTATGTATACAAAAACTATATCAGATTTCATAACATAATATGTAACACCATAAAATTCCAATGTAGGAACATTGTATTCGATAGTGTGTATGACACGCCACACCAATAATATATGGTAATATAATATCTCGAGACATTATAATATAATTACTATTTAAAATAAATTAAATCTATGATATATCTTCAAATACATGAAATATTGAGTAATCTTGTGTTACATGAAAAAAATACTTTCTTTGATAGGTTTCCTTACATGCAAGACCGAGTTTTACAGAGCAATAATATATTACTAAAATATTATTATTTAATATAATAAAATATAACCTAGTAGATAAATTAGTAGTTTTGAATAGGATTAACTAACTTATGAGAATATATATTATATATATAATAATTTTTTTATATTCATCCTATAGATTTGATAGGCATAAGATATTAACAAACAAAACATTACGCATAAAAATCAATGATTTAATAAAAGAATTTTTACACATTTTAATAGAGAACCTATTTTAAATAATTTTTTTTGAAATTTTATAAATTTTATAAATTTTATATATCTGAATTAAATTTATTTTTTAAATAATAACATCAAAATTAGGTACCGGTTAATTTTTAGTAACAATTTGAAATTTTTTATTTTCTGATAAATAGTGAAAAATACTGAATTTTAATTCAAAACTACTTTTGCATATAACTTATTTATAAAGATAAATTATAATTTTTTTGGTTTTAAAGTTTAATTAGTTAAATTTATATCAATTAATCCAATTTAGGTTATAGTAATCAATTTAATTTTGTTATTGGATATAAGAACATAACAAATGTTTGATCAAATTTACTTTAAACCACACATTATCATCTTGACAGTGGGATTATTTTTAACATAATTTATTCCAATTATGAGATTGAAATTTGGAAATATGGATTATATATTTGGTATATAAATTATATTTTTTTTAATAATTTAAAATTAGTTATTTAAAAAAAAGATATATGAAATTGATTAAAATTAATTAAAGTGATTAGGAGAAAAAAGATTCTTAATAAAGGACTAACATAATCATAAGGGATAAAATAACCTAGATACAAGTTAAAAATCCATTTCATGTTCTTATTTAGAAAATATGATCCCTATTATAATATTTTTACAATTATTGTATCCACTTTTCATAGGAAAAATGTGAGTTGAATTCCCCTTTCAAAAATATACAAGAAGGCCACTACTCCACTATAAAAAGGCACTCACCCATATAATTTATTAAAAACTCTAAAGCCTTTTGTCTCAGCCAAAATATTCTCCAAGAAGATCATAAAATCAATCCCCTCAACCTATATTCCTCACCTTGATAAAATATCCAACAAATAAATTATTTTGGTATAAACCTAAAGGGATTTCTTGAAAATGAGATAACATTCTTTAATGATCATATTTTGTTTCATTTACTTCTCGACACCTTAAATATTTTTTATATCATGCCTATATTATAAAAACATTATCCTAAATATTCAAATATATTTTTATTCTTTTATTTTTACCTACACTTACACACAATTCAATCTATTGGGTAACGAACTTACTGATTCATGTACTACAAACTACCGACTAGAAAAACATTGTTATTGTTTTTTTCCTTTAACACCTTTCATAGATGATAATTATTATTTACACTCTTTTTTAATTTGAGATATATAATATTTATTATGTATTTATTATTATTTAATACTTATATAATACATTCCTTTATTCTTTCCATTTTGTTAGGGTATAATAACAACGTTTGTGGAAGTGCAGACTACCGCCACCTCAAAGTGATGTGATTTGTTCACGCTATACAAGGAATATATAAAGGATGGTTTTAATTAAAATATGGTACTTATATGAAATATATATGATACTAGGATTATAATATATATATATATATATATATATATATATCATTTACTTTTCATTCTTTTAAATATGACAAAGAAATTGAAGTAGCTTTCATGTGTACATACGACCTACCATATCCATCAATGGTACATTTCATTTCTCATCTCCAAATATAAAAAATTATTATAAATACATTTATAATGAGTATATATGATATTAAAATCATGGTTTAAGTTCTTTATATGATTAAAAAATGATCTAAATATTAGGAATAATAACTAACAAGTCAAAACTTACTCGAGAATCTAGGCAATTAAAACCTAAAATTATGAAAATAATCAAAGATTAATATCAAAATGGGTAATAATATATTATAATATAATCATATACGATATCAAAAATATTAATATTTTAATTTAATATGTAATTTAAATTCTTAACACCATTATATCGGAGGTTAAAGGATGTTCACCGAAAAGGTAACACATGGTATAAGATTTTCCTCCCACTTTACACATTTGTGAGATAAATGTAATATTCGCCACTTAATTATTTTATGTTGTGAATATAATTCCCATTCAGATATATTATATCATGAATTAATTTATCTTCATGGTATTTTAATTTTAAATTTGAATTATTTCTTCAAAGCATATTTGTGTTAAAAGTTATCAAGTGATAAAAAATTTCATAATCTGATTCCTTTTCACTAGGTCATCTTACATCATCATTATAATTAATATTTTAAGAATATGTGTGTAATAAGTTTTTACTATCCATTATTTTATTTACACTAGTTTTATGTGTATTTATTTTTAATACACATGATATATTTATTAATTGTTTCTCACATCAACGTTATGGTATTTTCAATTGTTCACTTCACAATCTCATTTTGTTCTTGATTTCTTACACTTGAATTTACATGGGAGGAAATTAATGGATAATTTTTTGGTAAACCCGTTAATTTTATTCTCCTCTCGTTTTTAGGGACCTTTTTAAAGTAATACTACCATTTTTTTCATTCCGTGGTACACAAAATTATTTAGAAAATGTTTTTAAGAATACCTGAAATCATTTCTCACATTAGTTGGAAAACTTATTTTCTTTTACAAAATCTTATTTTCTAAAAATGTTTATAAACATTCCAAAATGATTTATTAAAGATATTTTTACCCTTTTTTCCTTTTATAGTTTTTTAGAAGGAATATTCTTGTCCCTTTCTAAATATTCTTTTTTATAATCATTTATCATTCAAAAGAAATGTTCTTTTTACCTAGTATGACCTATATGGATTTACCAAGAATAATTTTATTGAAGCTTCCTTTACATGTTTAAAAAGATATTTTTTAAAGAAAGTTTTTTAAAAGTTATTTTCAAATAAATGGATTTTAAAAATGTTTTTCAAAATGAATTAGATATTTTCCTCAAGAATTTTTTGAAAATATATATTTATAGCATTTATATTCATCAATAAGAAAAACGCTTTATTTTTACTCCACTTGGGATATTATATATTAACATTATCCCTATTATTCTTATAGATGGTTTGTTTCTGATTTTTCAAATAATGGTATTGATATTCAATTATTTGATTCATTTTTATAGTCCACTTGATATATTCAAACTCTTTTGATAGTTAAACCTTAAATTCCTCCTAAAAATCCAAATCACTTTTCATGGATATGATTATTTACTAAACCATATACAGTTTTTAAATATGGGGTTTACTTTGAAAGTTATTTGATTTTCAGTAAAATTATTGAAAAATCGGTATTCTTTAATAATTATGAATATTTGATAAGGCATATTGTTAATGAATTAACTCGACTATTCGGCATTAATGGAATTCTTTAAACTAGTACAAAGTGGTTTGGGGAATTTTTAATGTGATCCCCTTAATGTGTTGGTAGTCTCGTGGGGTGGAACTAATTGGCAATAAAACCTTTGAGTTTTTTCCAAATCAAAGAAGTTTTAAACCATCATCTGAAATGTTGTGACAGTAATTATTCCATGTATCAAAAAAACATGACATCCAGAAATTAAGAATTTCAATAATTTAGATTTAGTAAATATTATACAAGATATGTTTTCTTTGTAATTATCTATGGATTCATTTTATTCTTAGTTTTCTGATTAAATGGAATGGGTTTTCAATAATTTATATTTCCATATTATTTACACACTTCCTTCTCAGTTATTGACTACACTGAATGTGTTCTCAGATATTTACCAATCCATATTGATTAATCTCATTGATTTATAATTTCCTCCACTATACTTTACCCATATTGATCATTTGAGCTCACCCTTAGTATTTTTTCTTTTGACAATATTCCTTAAACTTTACTAAGAATGATATCCAATTATATTCTAGAAGGAATGACGTTATTATCCTTATGGAAAACAATTATGTTGTAGTTAATTTATTCACTTGTAAAACAAGACTCATTTATGCATCTAGTTGACCAAGACTACTAAATTGTTTGGTCATTTGTAATGTTATTTACTTGTATCTTACGCCAGTGAAACGGTATCATGACATCAACTTCGAGATTAGTGGGTTTCTATCACAATTTTCGGTATCATAGAAAGTTTACTTGAAACGTTAAGAACTTGATTTAGGAAAAAATATATTATAAAACCTAATATTAAGGTATAATTTGAGTATAATTATAGAATAAATTCATATAATTATAGTAAGCTAGATATTATGTGGGCCTTTTTACATATATACCATTATCTAGATTTTACATGTGGATGTTCTTATGGTATAGATAAACCTTGGGGTAACAACTCTTAAATGGATTTTCAGGCTTGACTCGAGCGTAACCCAGTACATGATAATGGTCCTTAATATACACCTAGTTTGACACACCCAAGGTATATTCTTAGGCTAATTCACGTTTTCATTACAGACCATTATAAAGGATTTGAATAGATAATGACAATGAATAACCTTTGTTAACCCTGAGGTGTCATATATTGTAAATAATGTGTCAAGATTTAGAAATCCTAAAAATGATTATATGGGTTTTAGATTTGATAATTGATTATCACACTACGGTTTTTGGTTTTAGGAAATTCCCACTTCTAATGTATAATATCTAGAACATGTAATAACCTCTATGGGAAAAAATGTATAAACTATTTATGTTTTGGTGTTGTATTGAAAACATTAGTTAAAAGGCTATTTGATGATCAAAATTCAAGGATGTTCATCATACTTATTTTTTAAATTATATTAATTTAGTTTTAAAAAAGGAAAAAATTTATGCTGGGTGAAAACTCATCAAATCATGTAAGGTCATGGGACCTGAACTCATGAATGACGGATGATAAGGGTTTCACGCCAACCACTAACCTTCTTAATGTCCTGATTAATATGTCATTTTTTTATTTAAACAATTTGATGAATATATATTAATGATGAACCAATAGTATTACATTTAGGTTTAGATATTAATGTATTGATCATATTATTTTAGGTAAATAGTTACAGATAAGATTAAATACTTGGTTTATGGGCCTTAATATTTATTAAAACTGTATTTTATCACTTCAGGCTACAATGTTAATTTTTGAATATTAATTTCATGATGTAATGTATGAATTGGGAAATGATCAAATCCAAAAAAATGATTAAATTGTTTATATAGTAATATATAATGTAAATTTCCTAATATTCTCGGTGGATAAAAGAAGTTTTCAAAACTAGTACAATTATCTTAAAAAATTAATCCTAAAACCTTAATTTTTGTTGAACTGATAGTCTTTTACTCACCATAGATTTATTGATTTGAGGCCTTTAACCTTATATTTATTATTCACTATTTTGTAATTGATGGCCTCAATAAATCTCTATAAATATTTTTTTCTTCTTCTTATTCCATATTTTCACTTGCCACAAATGTTATCCAAGTTAGGGACCTAGTTATATGTAAGTCCATGTGACCCTTGTATTTCCCATTCCCTCTTTTCTAGAGGATGTCTTACTAACCCTTCTCATGATATCGTATTTCAACGTAGGAAATATCAAACAATATTTTATCAAGGTTCAGTTTAAATTCAATGTTTAAATTTACTTAATGTGGGGATAATGTAATTCCATGAAATTCTAAAGTAAGAACATTGTATTTGATAGCCAATATGACACACGACCCCCAGAGCTTAAGTTAATATAATATTTAGAGAATTTAAAATATAATTTCTATTTTAAATAAATTTAATCTATAAAATATCATGTAATGCATGAAATATTTAGTTATCTTGTGTTACACCCAACAAGCACATTCTTCAAAAGATTGTGTTACAAGCTATATGGTATTTTACGAAGCAATAATATATTATTTAAATATTATTATTTAATATAATAAGATATAACCTGGAAGTTAAATTTTAATTTTTGATTAGGATTAACTAAATTATATATATATATATATATATATCCAATCCAACAAGTTTTACATTCCTCCAATATATATGACAGGAATAAGATAAGAACAAATCCAATATTACGCATAAAAACTAATATTTTTATAAAGGCTCTTTTACTACCTTTTAAAGTGGAACCTATTATAAATTATACTTTTAGAAATTTTATAAAATATATATTTGATAATAAACAGAATTTTTGAAATTATAATATTGAAATTATTTTAGGGTCTAATTTTTTGTATTTTCCTTAAATATTTCATTTCTTGATGAATAGTGAAAATATGGAATTTTAATTCCAAACTACTTTGTTGTCTAATTTATTTATAAGGTTAAATTATATTTTAAATCAGTATTAAAGATAAATTAGTTCAATTTTAAAATACATAATCCAATTTTGGTACTTTTAGTCAATTTAACTTTGAAATTTGATTAAAAAACATAACAACCTTTTGAACGTATTTACTATAAAAATATGCAATGCCTTTCCATTTCACGGATTAATTTAAAATTAATTTCTTCCAATTATATGATTCGGTTTTAGAAAAATGGATTAAATATTTTAAATTAACATAATTTATCTTTTCTAATAAGGGAAAATTATTTTCTCACAAAAAATAATACTGAAAGTGAATAAAATTAATACAGTTATTAAGAAAACAATTAGCTTCATAATGGACTAAACATTTATCCAAAGGCATAAAGTGACCTAGAAAATTGTAAAAAGCCATTTAATATTTATATTTAGACCTTATACCCCTATTTATATTCTGTGGACAATTATTGGAGCCAAAATTCATAGGAAAAATTTTGGTGGAATTCCCTTTTAAAAATTTTACAAGAATGCCACTCCTCCTCCACTATAAAAAGGCACTCATGTCTCCCATTTATTCACATATATAAAGAAATTTAGATCAACCAAAATATAATCAAATAGTCACCAGAAATACTTTTATAAAACAACAAGCTTCATCTTGTTCATAAATCCCACTAATGAATTCTTTTGGTATAATCCAAAAGGAGTTACCATAAAATGAGGTAACATTCTTCAATGATCATATTTTGTTTCATTTAATACTCCACACCCTCAATAATTTTTATATAATTACTTTATAATAAAATAAATATTATAAATATAATGAGTTGTTTTAATTTTTGGTATTGACCTACACTTTCACACACTTCTATCTAATGGGTAATGAATTTACTGATTCGGGTACAACTAACTAACGCCTCTCAAAAAGATATCGTTTGCCTTTCCTATTCCACATTTCATGGTTATCAATTATGATAGAAAATATTTTTAAATAATATATATGTAATATTTAAAATTTACTTATTCTTCTTTAATTCTTATATAACACATACCTTTATGATTTAAATTTTTTACGAATACCAAAACATCATTTATTGAAGTGTAGACTACCTCCCACTCAAAACGATGTGATTCATTCATGATATACAAGGAATATATTTATGATAATTTTAATCAAAATATGTAACATATATCAAATATATATGAAACTTGAATAATAATATACATATACATATATATCATTTACTATTCATTCATTTATATGCGTCAAAGAAATGGAAGAAGCATTAATTTCTACATATGACCTATTGTCTCCATGAACTGTGCATTTATTTTCTTATCTCCTAATATTAAGAGTTTTACTAAATACATATATAATGATTATATATGGTATTTGAATAATTTTTTACAATCTTTATATAATGAAACCATGATCTACTTATTATGAACAACAAGTAACAAGTCAAAACATGGTAAAAAAACTATGGATATTAACATTTGAAATAAAGAAAATAATGAAAGATTATTAAAAAAAAGTAAAAAGATATTATAATAGGATAATATATGATATCATAAATATTAATATTGTTTTTAATAAGTTATAAACATTCTTAATACTATTATATAATATGTTAAAGTATGTTCTATATATTACCCCCAGTTTGAGGTATGTAACATTTATTTATGTATTTTTATGTTTTTAAGCGGTAGGGTATTTCTTGGGCTAGTTTTGAAGGGTTTTGGAAAGGTATGAAGCATTTAATAAGAGTTAATGGTTTGAAAACAGTTAGTGTACACCATGAAACAATCCCATGTTACAGTGTATAGTGAGGTAGATCTAAAGGGTTAGGCGCACGGTTATGGAACATAGTTTACAGACCATGCAACTAGACAAGGTAAATATTGCGACTTGATAAAGTGGTATTATGCATGTTTGGTGCATGGTTTGCATAACCATGAAAGGAAACCATTGTGGGGAACCCTCTAGGATAGCAGTTTTTTCATGTTTAGCACACAGTTTTTCTAACTGTGTGAGCTAACTATGAACAAATTTTTAAAAAGAGGTTGTAGAAAATGTTGGTGGATCGAAATTAACCCTAAATATCCCATTTATTCTCCCACTCAAACCCAAATCTGTATTTCTTCTTCTCATGGGTTAGAGAGGCTCTCCCACTAGTTTTGGAAGTGAATCGAATCGTTTCATAGTGTTTTGAAGGATTTTCATCCTTTTTAATTCTATCTCCTTCGTTAATTCATGGTTTTACATGGATTTAGTTCTCTCTCACTGTCGGTTTTCTAGATCTACACTCATCACATGTAGATATGGTGTTTTTGTTTCATAAATTGATGAGATTTTGGATTATTATTATTAGGAAAATAGATCAAAGGTGGTTTTCTGAATATTTCACCCAAATGTGTGGTGTGGTTGTGTTTTGGTCAATTTCTTTGAAACCCTATGTTAGGTGGATTTTCTCTTGACTACATTTTTCTAAAACTAGAAGTAATAATTTCAAATTAAATAGTTTTTCTGAAAATTTGTTGTTATATTGGATGTGAAAATTTGGGTTTAAACCCATTTTTTATTGATTTTTTATTTTAGGTAAAATGGATTATTATTTTGTGAAATGCGATTTATTATTATATTTTAAAATGATGATTTTAAATTCAGTGGGTTGGGAGATTATGAAAAGTGATTTTTGGAAAAATGAGTTTCAAAAAAATGATGTTTTATTGAAGCTTGGTTCTTCATGAATAATGGATTAATGGTGTTTTCAATAAATTACAGATTTAGTAGTCTGGTTTGGAATGTTTTATATAAATGTTATTGGGCATAATTGATTAATTTGGTATTGGAAATTATGAGTTGATATTGTTTTTCTAAATATTTATTTTTATTATGGTTGGACTATGTGGTATAAACATGGATTGGATATAATGGATATTGGGTGTGAAGTACCACCACCACGGATTGGAAGGTGGGAATGAAGTACCAATATAAAAAGGGGTTGGGCTGGATATAGAGTTCCACCATCAACGCTAACATCGAGATCGTGTGTAATATTGAATGAATGATTTGGGTATGTGAGGAGGCACATATAATTAATTGGGTTATGATAATATGAAATGTGAAATGACAAGTTTGGTTGCTTTTCATAGAATTTTGTTGATTTGGGTAAAAATTATATGGTATGTATGTTCTTGGATTTTTAGAATTTTTTCATTATTTAAATATAATTATATAATTATTTTATATAAATGAGATAACATGTTCAATCTTAGTGGCATGAGTAGAGAATTCATTTGGGGAAAACCTAATGTGTATTATCACTCACCCCTTGCTTTGTCACTTTGGTTATTTTGTAGATGTTGTATTCTGGGATATGGGAAAAGGTAAGGTATGTCATTTATTTAGTGGTGCATTATGATACTTGGGAGGTAGTGTGGTACTTGGAGCATTAAGCCTTTTTTAGAGATGTGGATTTGTTTCATAGATTCATTCGAAATTGTTTTTTACGCTTCATCATAGTATTCTGATTATGGATTACAATGGTTTGGTTGTATTGGTCCTTTCATAGTGTTGAATTGTAAAACATTGTTAGCATGCATCAATTAGTTCTTGTGGTATTTCCATGTTTGGTTGGGTGTTTTAATTTTTGTAGAAAAACCACCCCCCCACACTATTCACAAAGTCCTAGGAATTTAATTTCATCATTTTTCCCCTTAGGGATGTTTCCTAAGTCTTGGTAGCACTATTGCATCATCTGAAGACAGTGTGGAGGGGTGGGATGTTACCAGTGGTATTATCTGGTTTGATCCTTGATGTAGAAGTAAATTTGGTCTTCTTCAATCTTGTTCGATCACAAAATTTATTATTTATAAAGTATTTGACATTCATTCTTATTTTATTACATGATTTAGGATGGTATCAATGAGTATGTTTTTTAGAAAATGAAATGTATATCATTAAAGGATGTAGCTAACCCTTTTATGTTAATCTTATTATTAACATGGAGTTGGGTACATAATCATTTTAGAGACACGTATAGAATCTTGATCTCATTGTTGTGATTATATCCAATGAGATGAGGATGGCATGCATGGTAGAAATTGTTCCAACTAGAATTTCATATTTCCTTTGGAATAATGTTTTGTTTGTGGAATTGATTTTCAATTTTTGAAAAATAAAAAAATTGTTTCTAAAAGTTTGGTTTTGAAAAGTTAATCATTGTGCTATTTTTAAAATGGGAAGATTATAAAAAATTAGAGGATTTTTCAAATATGGTTGAACATAGAAAAATAGAAATTTTGGAAATCATTTTGTGATACCTATAATGTGATATAATTTGGAACTGTAGTCATTCAGTTTCTAGGGAGTGAGACTAAAGTTGATTTTTATGTTGGTATAAATGGAAATGTGTATAAGTCATAGATACCAAACATAATATGATATAGAAAATTTTGTTGCACCTGAGCCCCAGGTGAACCGTAAGCTAGTTCAGAGCATACTGAAAGCTTTACAAGATATGGAATGTGAAAAAATAATCAATGATATCAGGCTTGTGGATCACCCGGTTCAGTTATAAAAGTTGAATCCACACATTTTTCTGGGTGACTCTGATCTAGAAAGGTAAGAATCGTGGTTGAACATGATGAATTGGCTATTATGTTTCTTTGGAACACCTTCTTAGTCAAAATTTAGTCTAGCAATGTACATGTTGTAAGACCCTGCATGTCAATGGGGGGAGCTAGTGGTCCAAGATGGAAAAGACCAAGGTATGACATGGGAGGGTTGAAAAGATTTATTTAAAATATAAATCAATCGTCATACGTTCAAAATTCAGTGCATGATGGATTTTATCATTTTAAAGTATAAGATCATTTTGGGGATAGATTATATAGCTATGTTTTTTAACATATTTCATTTTTTCACCTAAGTTGGTGCCTCGAGCATCCCTGAAGGTGTGGAACATTGAATCAGGTTTTAGGTGAGAAATTCATTCTAAAAATTACAGTCCAATGTAAAAGTGATTATATGGAAAATTTGAATATATAAATAGATCATGAAAGGGATATAATGGGGGATACAAGTGGTGATATAATATTGGTACCCACGAGGAACATTGGGAACTCTAATCCAGGGATCAAGTAGAAGAGGGACACTTATATAGAGGGTGGGAGTATGACTCAAAATTTGAAGTCAGGACCAATGAATCTTTCTCTGAAGACTTAGACTAAGATAGTATGTATTCATTGTGGTTATAAAGTCCACATCTATTTATATTGTATGAAACATCCTCATGCATGTCGTAAGTGCACAGAGATGGGACATATTCAGTTTTATTATTGCAATGCTCCGAGGTCAGGTGTTTGGGATACTCATCAAGGGTCACAGGTGTCATATTTTTCGACATGATAGGGGTAGTAGAATACTCCTCATCAATAGAGACCATTTATTCATGGTGTCTCTAGGAATACCATAACTCATCAGTAGGGGATATTTTAATAGCTTTTAAAATGGAAACATTTGGTTAGTAAATAAGTGTTTGGAGATATGAAGATCGTGGTGGATGATCATTCGCATCCTTCCATTATGCGAGGTAAAATTATTTTTAATTCTAACTTTATAAATGTGTTATTTGATATGTGTGATTTTCATTCATTAATTTCATATAATGTGGTTGATTTTTTGGGTTTTAGTGTGGAAATGATGCCTTTTATTTTAAAACATCAAACTCATATGGGTTATATAGAGTGTTCACCCTTCATATGTTCCGAATGTTGTTTATTTGTGGATTAGGATGATTTGATGTGGGACTTCTGAATTATTAATATGTATCGGTATTACTTAATCATGGGTATGGATTGGTGGATAATTTTTAAGGCCTATATCGACGGTTATGCACGAACAATGAGTTTTAAGATGGATGAGGGTGTCGAGCATCTCTTTAGAGGAGAGAAAAATTTGATTGTTGGTGCACTGTTCTTGTTAGAAATATTATTTGGAAAAATCTCATATCATTTGTCAAATTTTTATTTTTCATACATGGAATTGGTTAGGATAAAAAAATATCTAAAAGTGGAAGATCAGTTTATGGATTTCATTCCTGAATAATTCTCACTGTTTCCATCCATAAGAGAAGTGGAATTTATGATTGATCTCCTTCTAGGGACCAGTCCTATCTCACTTCCATCTTTCCGGATGGCACCAGTAAAATTGAGGTAATTGAAAGTGTAGTTAGAGGTGTTAGAAAACAAAGGCTTCGTTCATCCTATCATGGATCCATGGGTAGCACCAGTTTTTCTGTTAAAAATGCAGATGGAACACTTTTACTGTGTCTGGATTATCATAATCCTAAAAAAAGTTATGATAATGAATTGATTTCAAATTCCATGAATTGATGAATTGTTTGATCAGTTGAGTGGAGCTCAGTGGATCTCTATGATTGACTTGCGACCAGGATGTCATCAATTTTGTGTGTGGAAGGAGAATATTCCCAAAACATCCTTCAAGGGTAGATATGATCATTATGAGTATGTGGTCTTGCCCATCGGTATAACGAATTCTCCATCAATGTTCATGGAATTTAGGAATTGGATATTTTAGAGATATATGGATTCTTTTTTAGTTGTATTTATGGATGATATATTGGTGTATTCAAGGACAAGGTTGGAGCATGAGAAACACTTGGCATTAGTGTTGGGAATCTTAAGAGATCATCAATTGTATACCAAATTATGAAAGTGTGATTTTTGGATAAAATATGTCTGTTTACATAGCCATGTTATTTTTGAGAAAGGTGTTTTATTGTATCTTGATTAAAGAGAATTTGTTATTTCATGGAATCCTCTAAAAAATGATTTTGAGATATAGACCTTCCTTGGTCTGGCTGGGTATTAATGTGCCTTTTTAATTAATTATCCTGATTATCTTTACTAATGAAATCTTGGATAAGTAATAGTGTTCCATTTCAACGTAATGGTCAATTTTAAAAATTTCCGGAATAGTTTAAGTGCCACCATACATGATAACCAAACATGGTTTTTTTTTCTGAATTAGGGAAATCGTATGTGGTGTATTTCGATTCATCGATATCAATGTTGGGGTGTTTCTTCAAACAAGGGGATCATGTTGTTTAATATGCCTCATGGAAGTTGTGGTTTCATGAGAAGAACAACTCAACACATGATTCGGAGTTGGCAGTTCTGATTATTTCTGTGAAAAAATGGTGTCACTATCTCCTCCAATATAAATATTGGTTTTATACTAATAATAAGATCTTGAGGCATACTTTCTAACAAAGGGATTTTAATTTGAGGCAAAGGAGATGGATGGGTTATCTCCAACTGTTTGACCTTGACATACTGTACACAGCAGGTAAGGGAAATTTAGTAGAAGATACATTAAGTATAAATTCATATGCTCAAGTGGTTAAAAAGCTTCATAAAAGTGGAAGTTGATATAAGTTACAATTAACATGATGTTGGAATGTGATGACTTGGGTGATATAGTGGATTTCTTTCGAGTTTCATTGGTTCCTGACTTAGTTGTTCTGGTTAAAGAGGTGAAGATGTATGATTTATATTGTGTTTCTAGGAAGTTGAAACTTAATTTTAGGAAGACCATTAAGGGATGTAAATTGGGTTGTAATTTAGTATTGTTCTTTTATAATCATATGGTTTTATGGATGTATTTTCTCGAACAACTTCTTAGTGAATAACATCATTCATGATCTGATTTTTACCCTGTAATTGATAAAATGTATAGGGCATTAAAATCATTGTTTTGGTGGAAAAGTATAAAAAGGAACATACTCAAGTTTGTATTCAGATTCTTGACTTGCTAGTAAGTGAAAGAGGAGAGTCAATGACAATAGGTATGTTTCATTATTTACCTATACTAGGGTGAAAATTGAAACATATATCGATGGATTTTGTTACATGTCTCCGATGAACGGTTAAGAGAATATTTTATATATGGGTGATAGTGAGACATCTCACAAAGATGGAATATTTCATCTCTATTCGTGAACCTCATATAGTGTAGGATCTGTCTAAAATATACATTCAGGAGATCGTAAATATGCATGGTGTACCAGTTTTGATTGTATTACATAGAGATCTTAGGATCATGTCTCATTTCTGGAAATCATTGTAGCGAGCCCCTAGGACTCAGTTGATGATGAGCAAAAAATATCATCCTAAGATGGATGTCAAATCCTAGAGGATGATAAAAATATTTTTAGGTATGTTCTGGTCTTATTAAATGGATTTTAGTGGCACATTGGAGGAGAAATTATAGTTGGTCGATTTCTCAAACAATAACTGTTATCAGGCTTCTATACATATGACTCTATCAGAACCACTGTTTGGGTATTTGTGTCATTATCCACTATGTTGGGAGGAAATATGTGAGACTTTTTTAGTTGATCCAAGCCTTTCCCAAGAGAAAATGAAGAATATTTAGTTGGTCATTAAAATAATGGATATGGATCAGTCATCTAAAATTGTATGCAAAACATCATTGACGGTCGTTTTTGTTCAAGTTGGGTCATAATGTGTTCATTATAATCTCTATGAGGTTAGGAAATCATTGTTTTTGAAATCAGGGAAAGTAATCTTCAAGGTATATTATGATTTTCAAGATACTTGAGTGGGTTGACGAGGTTTCATATCAGTTTTCATTACTACCACGGTATACTACAGTGCATAATGTGTTTCGTGTGTCACAGTTGAACAATTATGAGCAAGATCGTGACAATGTGATTCATTGGGATCATGTTGCGCTAAATTTGGATTCTTATTTAGTGCATGTGCCAGTTTGGATTTGGATAGGAAAGAGAAATTCTTGAATGGTAAAAGGTTCGGTCTAGTGAGGTTTTATGGAAACATGGTCTGATTTAGGAGGAGACATAGAATCAAGAGAAAGAGTTGGCTGACCGATGTCCGGAGCTCATTTAGTATAGTGATGGTTCTATAGTTTCTAAGGAAGTAAAGTCCAATATTGTGGAGAATATTGAACCCCCCCCCCCCCCCAATTTGAGGTATGTAACCTTTGTTTATTCCTTTCTATTTGTTTTAAGTGGTTGCGAAATGTTTGGGAGAGTATGGAAGGTTTTTGGAATAGTTTGGAGTCTTTTTTAAGGGTGCACCATTTGAGCACGGTTAGTGGAAACTATTCAACAAACATAGGTAATTGTGCATAGTAAGTTAGAGGGAATGGGTTTTGGAACATAGATTATAATCCATGCATCCCACCCAAGTGATGTTTGAAATTTGAGATAGTGGTCTTCTACACAATTGGAACACTATTTGTATAACTATATGAGGAAACTGTGTATGGAACCCTTTGGGATAGTTTGAGTCACACGGTTAGGGCATTGTTTTTCAAATCATGCGAGCTAACCAAGCATGACTTTAAAAAAGGTCTTTTAAAAAATAATGGGGGATGGGAATATTCCTAAAAACCTCATTTTATATCTCAGTCAAATCCAACTCATGATTTATTCTTCTCAGAGGTTAGAGAAGATCTCCCACTAATTTTGGAAGTGCATAAATGGTTTTTATTTCTGATTAGAAGGAGGTTCTTCCATAATATGTCTCTCCACTTGGTAATTTCATGGTATTATATAGATCTAGTTCTCCGCTCTCTCTCACTCTCTCCCTCTCTTTCAGTTTTCTAGATATACACCCATCACATATTGATATGGTTTTTGGTTGACTAAAATGATGATAATTGGTCCTATTTATATTAGGCACAGATGTCTAAGGTGGTTTTGTGATGATTTCACCTGGATTTTGTGGTGAATTTGTGCATCTTTCGATTTCTCTAAAACCCTAACGTATGTGACTTCTCTCTAGCCTCCATTTTTCTAGAACTAGAATGAATGATTACAAATTAAATGATTCTTCTTGAAATTGATTTTTATTATGAATTGAAAAGATTCGTCGAAACCAATTTTGTGATGATTTGTGTATTTTAGGCAAAATGGGTTGTTGTTGTGAAATTTGATTTGTTTTTGTATTTTAAAATGATTTTTTTAAAAATTAGTGGCTTGGGGGATTATGGAAACTGGTTTTTGAGAAATTGGTTTCCAATAACTATTTTTTATTGAATTTTTTTTGGGATTAATAATGTCTTACATGTGTTTTAAATAAATGGGTGTTTTATTGAAGTGGGTTGGCATTTTATGTAGAAATGTTGTTTGGCATAATTGGTTAATTTGGTTTTGGAAATTTTGTGTTGATATGGTTTGGGTAAATATTTTTTTCATTATTATCTGATAATTGTTTTGAAACATTGGTTGGATGGAAAGTATTTTGGTCATGAAGTACCACCATCAAGGATTGGAATGTGGGCATGAAGTACCGCTATAAAAAGGGGGCAGATTTCTACGTGAAGTTCCACCCTTAATGGTAATACAAGGATAATGTGTATAATTGTGTGTACAATTTTGGTAGGTGTGTGGAAACACAAAATTAAATTGGTTATGCTAATATGAAATAGGAAATTATATTTTTGGTTTATTTCATTGGAATTGTGTTGATTTGTGGAATCCTTCTATGGTAAGGACGTGTTTGGATTGTTTGAATTTTTGAATTGTTTAAATTTCTTTATATAATTATTTTTTATAAATGTACTAACTTGTTCAATTCTAGTGGCATGATTAGGGATGTTATTTTGGGATAACCTACTCTGTAATATTACACACCCCCTACTATGTAACTTTTGTGCATTTGTTGATGTTGTATTCTAGGACACTAGTAATGGAAACACATCTCATTCCTTCGGTGGTGCATCGTGTTTCTTCGATGGTAGTGTGATACTTGTAGCATGAAGCTTGGTGTGGAGCTATGGAGTTGTGTCTAGATTATGGGGGTATTTTTCTAGTCATCTACTTGGTAGTATGATTATCTATTATAGTGGTTTTTTGTATTAGTCCTTTCATATTTTTTAATTTGAAGACATAGTTTACATGCATCATGTAGTTTTTGTGGTATTGGCACATTGGGTTCATTTTTTGTTTAAAATGGAAAATTTCCCCCCACCATTCATAAATCCCTTCTTATTCATTACTATCCATTAGTGCCTCAGGGATGTCTCATAAAGCTGAGTAGCACCGCTACCTCAACTCAAGCTAATGAGAAGGGTCGAGATGTTACATTCACCCAAAAGGAAATGCAAGGTATGAGATTTTTGTATCACCCTGTATATCTATGAGGTAAGTGTCATATTCACCACTAACTTATTTTGTATTGTGTATCTACTTACGATTTTGTTACATTATATCATGATTTATTTTGTCTTCATGGTATTTGTAGTTTAATATTGAAATATTTATTCAAAGGGGATTTGATTTAAAAGATACCTAGGGGTAAACAATTTCATAACCCGATACCTTTTCATGGGGTTTTGTTACTTACATGTTATAATTAATATTATAAGATTGTTCGTGTAATAAAATTTTAATATATATTTTTTTATTCACACATATTTTATATGGATTTAATTTCGACACACATAATCTATTTACATATTGATTTTCACATCATAGATATAGTCTTCTTAAGGGTATACTTCACAATCTCATTTTGTTCAGGTTTATTTACACTTGAGTATACATCAAAAGAAATAATTGGATCATTTTTCTATACACCCTTTAAGTTTCCTATCCACTAGTTATTCATAACATTTTTCAATTAGTAGTGTTATTTTCTCATTCTTTGGTACTCAAAATGTTTTAGAAAATGTTTTTTAGAAAACCCATCTTCAGTTTTCTCCTTAGTCGGAGAACTTTTTTTCATATAAAATCCAAATTTTCTAAAAAAAATTAACCATTATACAAGTATTTATTAAAGAAATATTTATTCATTTTACTTTAATTTTTTTTCAAAGTAATCTTCTTCTCACTTTTTGAACATGGTGTTTTTATACCCTTTTACCGCGCAAAATGAAATATTTTTTACCTTGTAAGGCCTATATATATTTACCCACAATAATTTTGTTAAATATTAATGTAAATGTTTAAAAGGTTAATTTTTAAATATTTTTTAAAAAAATGTTATTTTAATATATAAGTATTTTAGAAAAAACAAAATGAATTAGTTATTTTCTTGAAAAATGATTTAAATGAACTTTTTGTAATATTTGCATCCATCAAAGAAAAGAACTAATTATTTTTACTCCACATAGGATAATCTATATTTTTACCATTTCTATTTTCACTCTAGATGGGTTTTTATTTATTTGGAAAGGGATAGTATTGACATTCACTTTCTTGATCCATTTTTGTTCTCCCCTTGAAATATTCACACACCTATTTCCATTAAACATTATATTTCCCCTAAATTCCCATTACATTTTCAAAGATATTTTTATATCATAAACCATATATAACTTCTAAATATGGAGTTTACATTGAATATTAATTTATTATTTGGGTAAATAATGATAAATCCATATCATTTATTCAATATGGATATTTTTCAAGGAATATTGTTCATAAATTAAATAGATTATTTGATATTTAAGGATTGATTTAGATATGTATGACATGGGTTAGGTACCACTTAAAGTAAGGCCCATGATTAATCAAAAGTTTCATGGGATATAATATGTAGGTCAAAAAACCTTTGACTTTGTTTTTATATCATAGTAGTTTTAAACTGTCTTATGAAAGGTCTTAATAGTAATGGTTCAATGTACCTAGGAATCATGGAATAATTAAATTAAAATTTTCCATAATTTTTATTTATTTATTATTATCCATGATATTTCTTCATTTTCATTATATATGGTTTTATTTCATTTTTAGTTCATTGTCTAAATAGAATGTCTTTTCAATTATTTATCATTCTATATTATTTACCCACTTCCATTTCAGTTATTAACTACATGTCATGTGTTATCAGGTATTTACCTTTCCATATTGATTATTATAATTGATAAATTATTTATTATAATATAATTTACCCTTACTAAGTATTTGGGATCACCATTATTATGTTCCCTTTCCCCAGGATTCCAAGAAGTGTAATAAGAATGATATGTAGGGATACTCTATATATAATATTTTTATTATCCTCAAAAGAAACATTATGTTTAATTATTATATTCAGTTTTTTTAAATGTCGCACGTGTTTGTCTCATTTAACAAGAATACTAAACGGTTATATCCTTTGGGAATGAATTTACTTGTATCTTATACCAATGTTATATTAGAATGACATCATCTTCAGGCTTACTTGGGTCGTGTATCTATAAAATAGGCAGTTTATATTTACCATGGTGGCTGGTAAATCTATTATCCTTTTAGAATAAATATTCCTATAAAGAAAAAGTAAATAGAAACATTAAACTGTTGAAAATTATGTATAAATTCATGTAATAGACTCTATGTTTCAAGATTCTGGGACATTGAATATTGAATGTTTCAAGGATTTGATAATAGTGGTTAGTATCCAAGAGAAACTGGACATGTATAATAAAATCTAGTTCCAATAAGGAATGAACGTTTATTGAAATGTTTAGTCTATGAAAAAATATATATACCTTTTTTCAGGACTAAAATTGTAACACCATTAGAGTCTATGATAAAGTTTTTCAAATAAATTTATTTCTTTGATAGCTTTTGTTTCACAGAAAATCAAGTGCAAATGAAATGTGATATACTATTGTAATATTATAATTATTTTTTATCACCTAACTATTGGATAAGTGCGTATTAATAGAACTAAATAAATAATGAAGAAGTATTCTTTACAAATTTCTAAAATTAATTCATTGGTTGTAATTTAATGGAAAATGAAAATAAAAAACAATTGAAAATCATGAAGATGTTTTAATAAAAATATTTTTCATGTAGAAATGTATTCTTATCCTAATAAATTAAATTTAGCAATATAGGTGAATTATTTAAATGAAATTTTATAAAATGTATTCTATAATTTTATTAAATATTCATTTAATAATTTTATATTCAATGGATAAAAATAAATATATCTTTATGCATAATTAAATAATTTTTATAAAACATGGTTTTTGCAGCATTTTGTGCACTTATGTTAAAATTTCTGTCTTAGACATATATATATTAAATTTAATAAATATAACTCCACACTTATAATAAAGAGGTTCAAATGTGGTAAATATGCCCCTATTATTTTTGGTTAATGGGAATTGTAACCGTTGTAAAAAATTTCACCTTAGTAAATGGTATAACTGGTTAATATAGGATTAAAAACTAATAAGGTTGTATTTATTCATATTAATTCTTATCAGGTTAATTTGATTCAAACCATATCATCTTATAATTGAAATTTATTTGATTAAAGGACACATTTCCATGAAAATGAAATTTAAAATATTTAAAACAATAAAACATTTAAAATGTGTCACCCTCTAAATTTTAAATATATTTTATGTATTCACATAGAAAGAAAACTAGAATAAATGAATCTAGATATTAATTTTTATATTAATGAAGTTATTTTTATTAGATACATTTATTTATATTTTTAGTAATTTTATAATGATCATAGATTATTATGAAACACTAATACATTGGGGATAATATATCATCTATAATTTTATATATTATCCATTATTAGTCTATTGAACCATTTTTTAGAATAACTTTATTATAATTTAATCTTTTAAGAAATTCTGTGTTTTGCCTCTCCCTCCCTTAAAAAATGGACATTATTTTTTATATTATTCACACCAAATTGAGGAATCCATATTCAAAATTGCCTACCAAATTGTATAATAAAAATACTTATCTAAGATTTTTATGTGTTTATCTCTTCAAAAGACCTACTATAAGTTCCTTAGGAAAAGATCTAAAGGATGTCTCCCAAAAGAGATATGGTTGTCTTACCTGAAATGTTCTAATTTATTTCTTATTCTACATCTTATAAATCTATAGTATTTATCATAAAATAATAAATTATTTATCCTAAAAATTTTAAAATTTTATTATTATTAAGAAACTACCATTATCCACCCACTTTCCATCAAATCAAAAGTGAAAGTATCATGCATGTCTGAGTACAACATACCATTTCCAAGTAGTAGTGCAGTTAATTTTCAATAACCATCATTCGTGAATGGTTATTATTATGATTTTAATGTTAAGATATTAAATTTTTGAAATAATTATGATTTTGAGGAGAAAATCATATCTATCTTCTTACTTTCAAAATGCGTGTAAAATGATAATGTTGTTTGTGTGTATGTGTGGACTACCATCTCCACGAAGATATGTGATTCCTTTTTCATGTATATTTCACATTTATGGTAATAATTATGTATCTGTTAAATATATAATATTTATATGATATAATAATTATTCTATAAAGGTGAATTATTATTTATATCTCTTTCGTTTGATCCTTCAAAAAATGATAGAAGTTTTAAATCTTACTTATCGTATACCGTCTCCATGAATGATGTCATTCATTTTCTATCCATAATATTATGTATGACACTAAATATATTTTTGTAATTAATATATATGATATTATCAATAATTTATTTAATTATTTTTTGGAGTTATAGTAAATTTATATTTAATATATAGGAGGATAGAATGATTTTAAAGAAATTTAAACTCGATGTAATAGACTTTCATCTCACTTTTATTTTTGTGGGGCACAAACCTTATAAATCACTTGTTTATTTTGTGGTGTGTATATATTTCATTGAACTTATTTATTGAATATACTTATGAAATATATTTGGATTTACATATCCATATAAGGCTATTTTTCATTGGATTTATGATTCAAAAGATACTAAGGTGGTCAGTTTTTTAGTTACATCTCGTTGTTTATTACTCTCGTCAATCGAAACAAATGTTTGTTCCATATAAATGTTTTATAAATACATGTTAAATAATTTTTTTAATATTAACTAATAATTTGTTAAAGTCATTTTTACCATTGTTTAACTTTTTTAATAAATGGTTCAAAAAGAATGTTCTTATAATTTTTTGAATAGGGTACTTTATTATTTTTCTAAAAATAATATAAAGAAATGTTTATTTTAACATATATAGGCCAAAAAAATTTACCAAGGGAATTTCCCCCCAATTATTTGAATCCCTCTTTAATGGATTCATTTTTATTTTAAAATAAAACATTATCAATAATATTTTATATTTTTTATATTTTAAAGAAGTAATTTCAATGTGGAAACATTATTTTCCTCATGAAATATTCCTAGTGATCTTTAAAAATCATTTTCATCTAATATGACATACTTTTATGTTTCATAAGACCTAATAGGGTTATCATCCAATAATCCATCCTTATTATTTATGGGGATGATTTAAGTTGTTGAAAACAAAATGTTTAAGAAACCCATTCCTTTTTCCACATGTGATGAAATAATGAAATATTTATGAAACCCATTTATTTTCAATAGATTATACTCTAAAGAAATTTTTATTAAACCAATTTATTTGCAAGGGTTATGATATGAAGATTATTTTATGATCTCATGGAACACATGTTTTTTATTTCGATTATTTTATAGGTTATAAATGTATCTATCTCTAGTTAATTGGTTAAAAATTAATATTCTATGAGTTTAAAGGGTAAATGGGGGGTTATCCCAATCCGAAGATAGGGTACAAAAGAGGTTATGTAATTCCAGAAGTTGGTACATGAGAGGTTATCCGAGTCCTAACATGTTATAAATATCTTAGTGGGTGTCTTTCGCATATGTTTTTCTATAATTATGTGTATGAAACAATTTCATATATTATGGATATATTATGGTCTCATATCTCATTCCCTTTGATTAATTTATGATTCATTTCTTATAAACTACCATTATTTATCCCATGACTGAAGATTATGTTCTATAATATGGAAATTATAGTTTTTAAATTTCAAACTCTTGTTATAATACTTTTTATCATGTTAATATTATATGATAAATAATATATAACATTTTTACCCTTAATAAGAATAATATATCACACTTTCATATGTTTCCATTCCCAGGTTAAGAAAAAATATTTTACATGTGATATGTCTAAATAGGGTGGTAGATTTGAAGATCAATCAGGGAGATTATTTAGAACAATTATGAACCTGTTGTTTTTGTTTTCAAGTTCCCAAAAATACTAGACCCATAAGATTATAGTGTAGATCGCAATATTAGATGAATATTACTCATCTTATTATATGTAATATCTGTGTATGAATATTATGGTTCATTATAGTTAATATTAGAGTAAGGTTCAGTTTACCATTGGAAACTAGGATGATAAAACTTTAGTGATAAACTAAGGTATAATTCTAAGTATTGGTTAAACTCTTCATGTTTTGGTAACAATAATGAATGAACATTGATATACCTGAGGCTTCATAGATTGAAAATAAGGGTTCATGATTTATAAATCCTTAAAATTATTTTTCATGATTATGTGATTTCACAATTGGATTATTTATCCTCACACTAAGGTTTTGGTTTTATTCAATGTATGGAACCCAAAATACAATTGAAAATGAAATTATTTCCTTCATAAGAAACTAAATTTTATGGTTTCTGGAATGAAAAAACTCATTTTTATGCTCACAAAACATTCTCAATCTATGAATCACAATATGATACCAAATGAAAAAAGGATGAAACCATGATCTGTTGAGTCTTTCATGAGGCAACATCCACTATATTTTAGTTGGTATGTTGATCAACTAGTTACCAATAGATGGATAAATACCATCAAAAATATCTTTTATGTTCTCTAGTGTTTATATCATGAAAAAATTATTTTGGATATTTATTATTTGGACGGAAAAAATATCAATGGTGGGAACTTATCAAAAACAGAATGGATCAAGATGAGATTGACTCCATAGAGTGGGATAAAATTGAGGGATTATTTCTAAATATGTACATTTATTATATTTTTCCAAAAAAGCTGAATAAATTATTTAAGTTAAAATAAAATTATGAGTAATATGTTGGTACATATGAGGAAAATTTGGCATGATATATGAGGTACACTTTTGTAATTATCATCTAGCCTAAATGTATTTTTGATCAACTATTTAGTGTCTAAAAACCATGTCCTTGTATGGTTTTATCTATAATAGATTTGAATAACTATGAAGAACTAAATTTATGTTCTATATATTTTAAAAGAGAGATTGGATTTACCAATCAATCTCATGGTATTGGAAAAAATGAAAGATTGAATTCAATGGAAATTATAAAAACCATGGAAAAAAGAATATGAGACTTCCTTTATACTTAATGTGTGGAAATAAACATAGATAAATTAGTCTTAAGGGTAAAAATACATTCCTTATGTTTAGTATGGAATTCCATTGAGAAACTAAATGTTTAAGTGATGGGAAAAGTTATCTAATGATATGAAGAAAGAGAAATCACCACATAATGAACCTCCCAGAATTTAGTGTTTCAAATTTTAGGAGTACTGGTACCATGATAACCATTTCCCAAATCTGAACGATATTGATGATGATCATTGTTAATAACCTATTAATCATATATTAAATGGTAAATCCCATGTGTTCATTATTTCTGAGGAGGGGTACGATAATGATGTGGTGAAAGGTATAGTTAACATCACCCAAGAAATGTTAACGTCTTATTTGATTATGGAAATTCCCTCTCTTTTATATCTTGTATCTTTTAAAATGTTATCATAGTGCCGCCTATAAAACTATATTTTGATTTAGTAGTAAAAACCCCATATTTTTACAATAATCACTTCCCAAGTATATGATTCTTCTTCGGTAAAAGTTTTTGGGAATGTGTTTCCTGTAAATATTTTTATTCTTCTCCTTTTGAATTCAATTTCTATTGTTTATAAGGATTGTATTTATTTATATAAGGACACAGCCTTAAAACATACATAATCATGAATTTAGTTAATAATTCACATTGAGGATCTTTTCAGGTTTGGAGTTTTAGAGAACTAGTACATAACTATTACATCTCAAAAGATTTCAAATTAGACACTTCTACCCAGTATCCATTTTTTTGCAAAACATGAACTCTTTAAAAAAAGAATCATGTCTAGTTCCATGTTTAAGATAGTATGAATTTTCCTTGATCCCATACTTGACCCTATTCCACATTATGTCCTATTAAAAACATTTCAAAAACATGGGATTAGAATAAAAAGCTCAATAAGGGATACACAAAGAAGGAAAAATGTTAGTTTTTCAAAAACAACAAGTAAACCATGATTATTTTAACATAAGTAATACTTTTCACCTTTATGAAGTCATAAATAATCTTCACTACATAAATGATCATTACTTAACCTTTTGTAACCAAAAGATTACTATAAAACCCATATAAATGACACATAGCATATAAAGGTAACATAAGACATAAACATATATAAATTGAATAATCTTACGGTCATCTTCCACATATATCACTAAATTGAATAGAAATATGGCCGACTTCCATACCCAATGCATTCGAGGTTATAATGTAACCATCCATCCTGTTATTCATGGTACCACCCATCATTTGGTTTATCACGTAACCACCCATCAGTTGTCCAAGTACCAATATAAAATCATAATACATAAAACAAATATAAAGGAATGAAAACATTTCTACATTTCAATAAAAATATATCAATTAAATATATTGATATAATAAATCCATTATCAAAACCATTTTCAATGCCAAAATACATAAAAGAGTATATGGTATTTATTTTATTTTAAAAACTTTACGGCTTGTTGAGGAATCCAAAGATCAAATAAAACCTGTGGCGGTGGAAAAGGTCATCGTCACTGCTTATGTTAAAAGAAGATTTCCTTTTTGTGATTTAGTAAAATTCTTCATAGAAAAATATTCCCTTTGAAAAGTCAAGGGTGTTTATATAGAGTATAAAAGAAAGTCGTGTATTAAAACAAAATATGCCTCAATGAATAGAGATTGAGACGAAGTCCCTTACCTCATGTCTGAATTGACTCGATAGTTCATTAATCTCATATATAATAAACTAAAGTAAATTTATATTTGCATAAGATCCTTTTTTGAGTTCATTATTACTTTTCTATCACTTATTACCCTGTTATAAACATTATGTAATCATTCAAGTTAATAATGTTCGTTTTGTCGATATTTGGTACTTGAGTCAAAAATGGACTTCTTATAATTACATGTTGTTCATGTGGTCAAAGGTTAATTATATCAAGAATTATATTCATTATTTAGATATCATATATATCATATATATCCCGTATATACATGTATTTATAATAGTAGATAACATTTAGAGGTATGAAATGAAATGCACCGTTCATGGAGACAGTAAGCCGTACGTACGCATGAACACTACTTCCATTTCTATTTAGTATTTAATGGAATTAAAACATAATGATACATACTAGTATTATAATTCCATTATTTTATCATATATAATATCATTAAATCTATCTTTTATATGTACCATATATGGTATGAACGAGTCACATCACATTGAGGGGCGGTATTCTGCACTTCCTCTAATGAGATTATCGCATTTACCCATAATGGAAACCATAAAGCCATTCTATAAATGGAAAATACAGAAGAATAAATATAAAATAAACATAATATATATCATATATAAATAAAGTTCCATCATAATTGCCACCATGAGATGTGGTTGGAGATATTGGAATAATCATCGTTTCATGAGGCGTTAGTTTGCCATTCACAGAAACAATATGTTCTTCATCCATTACATGGAGGTGTGTGTAAGTGTAGTTAGAATCATTATCATAACAAAATCCTAGTATATTGAATATAATGGTGTTGTTACAAAATAAAGGAATAAAAAGAGTTTAGGGGATGGAGAAGTAAAATAAAAGAAAACAATTTAAGAGAAATTGTTACCTTTAATTTGGGCAACTTGCATTGGTTTGAACCAAAAGGACTTCTTGATGTGTCTTCTGCCTAAGCTAAGGCTTCCAGGGGGAGGCAAGGGATGTAGGGAGATTAATTGGGTAGAGTTGGGACGAGCCTATAGGCTTGAGATGTGTGAGTAATTGGTTAGAAGTGGTCTCCTTTTATAAAGGAGTGGAGGGGCTCTTTTGGAAAGTGTGAAAAGATTATTTTATTATATATAGAGATTTGATTTCTAGTAGTCCTAAAATAATTATAGTCAATGATACGATGACTCATGGTCAAAATAAAATCATCCAATAGGAATTGGATAGGTTTTGTATAATATTTAAATCATTATAATCTTATTTATATAAATGAATTATTAATGAGATAAACACTACATCATTATTATGTCATAAATAATTTAAATTATTTGATGTCTGAAAATTATAAAAAAATAACATGATATAGGAAATATTTTTAGATTTTATATGAATATTTATAATCTAAAAGATAATTTATTTAACCTCTTTTAAAAATTAATTTACTAAAAGATATTTTCCTTTTTCATTTTTGCCTTTACGTTAAGTTAATTAATCTAAATTGTCATTATCACTCCCATGTGGCTCAATGGGGTCCCAAAATCGACCCAAAGATTCCCATGGTAGTTAATGACTCAACTAATAAGTTTTGGAAAAGTGTGAAGGAAATTTTGAATTATTATAATATTCTTTTAACCCTGAATTGCCCTATTTACCATTAACCATGGTAAATAAAAGTCAAAATTTACTATTCACTAAAAAATATTTTCATCTTATTGAATAAAATTTTACTTCCTGATAACAACCATGTTTGTTGGATTTTCTAAATTAAATTCACAGAAGTGGTAAATTTTCAATTAAATGAAAAGGTCAGTTTTTTTAACTACTACAAAGTGGTTTCACTCTTCATCAAAAATTGAAGTTATTTCAGAAAAATACCAAAAATTCAGCTTAAGCATTATTTGATATTCCGAATTCAAAAATGATGTTTATTTTTTCAAATTCAAAACATAAAAGTGTCATTAATTAATTTTAAAATTAATCTTCATTGTTAAAACAAATAGCGTCTTTTTAAGAAACAATAACTATCAAAAGATTGACACTTGTTTATCTCTAATTTCAAAGTGAAATTAATTATGATGACCAAAATTGGATTAAATGATAAAAATATATTTGAGTTATGCATTTTAACCAATTAAAAAGATAATATGAAAATATAAATAAATTAGATTAAAACATAGTTTTGAATTAAAATGCAATATTTTCACTATTCAATAAAAAATGTACTTTATCAGAAAAATTCCAAAAAAAAATTACACAAAGTAAATATTGATTTCCCCATTCTATAGAAGAATTATATTTGGTCAATTAAAATGTATTAAAGTGACCAATACTATATTTAAAGAGGATTATCCATTAAAAGGCGATTACACAGCCATTTAATGTAAATTAAGCATAAAATTAGATTTATTCACATTTTAAGCCTCTAACATTTTTTGGATAAATGTAAATAAATTTAAAAAATATATATAATCATATTATAGTTATTTTTGTTCATTCCCACCAATACGATGGCTAGGATTTAACTACCATTTAAAATAATAATATTATATTATTAGTGTGCAACGTAAGAGTTCAAAGAAACTCATTGTTGCGTATCAGGTATGATATTGAACATAGCAACCCCTTTAAAGTAAAATTAATATTTAATTCACAATTATTAATAAATATGAAAAATGTCTTATTCTTTATTTCCTCAAGATATTACATCCTTCCCCCTTTTGTAAATTTCCTCCTCGCAATTGTATTTACTTATAAAATAAGTGGGGGTATTTATCCCTCATAGCATTTTCAGATTCTCATATTTCCTCTTCAAACATATGGTTTTTCCACAAAACCTTTACCAGGTGAATTATCTTATTCCAAAACACTTTCTCTCTATGATCAAGAATCTGTACTGGTTGTTCTTTATAAGAGAGATTCTCTTCCAACTGAACTACATATGGCCTCAAAACATGAGATGGATCTGGCATAAACTTTCTCAACATCGAAACATGAAAAACAAATTGTGTACCTGGGATAAACATGGAGGTAAAGCCAGTCTATATGTAACTAGTCCAACTTTATACAAGATTTCATAATGTCCAATGAACCTCAGACTCAACTTTCCCTTCTTACCAAAACACATCACACTTTTACACGGAGAAACTTTGAGAAATACATGATCACCTATCTCAAAAGAAAGATCATTCCTCTGGTTATCTGCATAACTTTTCTGTCTGCTCTGAGCTGTTCTCATGGGCTTCTAAATCAAATGAACTTTCTCTACCATCTCTTCTACCAATTCTGGTTCCATCATCTTCCTTTCACATAATTCATCCCAAAAAAGATCGAGTTTGACAATGCTTTCCATATAATTTCCTAAATGGAGCCATCTGTATACTTGAATGAAAACTGTTATTATATGAAAATTCAACTAAAGAAAGATGTTGGTCCTAACATCCCTGATATTCCATTGAGAAAGAACGTATCATATCATATAATGTATGAATTTTTCGTTCTGATTTCCCTTCTGATTGAGGGTGAAAAGATTTACTAAAATTTAATTCAGTACACAATGACTTCTGAAGGCCTTTCCAAAAGTTAGAAGTAAACATGGGATGACGATCAGATACAATTGAGAGAGTAACTCCATGTAACCTGAATATCTCTTTAACATATAACTGAGCAAGTTGATGTTGGGACAGTTTATCTCGAATAGGAAGTAAATGAGTAGAATTAGTCAATCGATCAACTATAACACAGAATGCATTATTACCTCGATATGTCTTTGGTTATCCCCCAACGAAGTCCCTGGATATATTTTCCCATTTCAACTCTGGCACTGGTAGAAGATGAGGAATCCAATTCGGTAACTGCCACTCAACTTTAACCTATTGACAAGTCAAACACTTCACAGTAAAATCAGCAATATCTCTTTTCATTCCATCCCACCAGTAATACTCCCAAAGATCACTGTACATCTTAGTACTACCAGGATGAACTAAAAACGGGGAACTATGAGCTTCACATAACAACTAATTCTTCAATTGTGAATCACAGGGAACACATAATCTCTTTCCAAATCTGAAAACACAATCATTGTCAATGTTAAAATCATACAACATACCCTTTTGAACCAAAAATACCTTTTTCTTTAACTCACTATCTTCTTTCTGCGCTTGCTTTATTCTATCTGATAGAGATGATTTTACTGAATCCTGAAACAAAACAGAAGAATTTCCTACACCAACAACTTCTATTCCAAAGTTCATCAAATAAAAAATTAACAAATCTTGTTCCAAACTTAACATGGTTAATGAAGTATTACTTTTTTGACTCAAAGAATCAGCCACTTTATTTTCTTTTCCCAGATGGTAATGGATCGTGCAATCATAATCCTTGATTAATTCCAACCATCTCCTATGTTTCATGTTCAATTATTTCTGAGTGAATATATACTTAAAACTTTTTTGATCAGTATATATTTCACACTTCACTCCATACAAATGATGCCTCCAAAATGTTAAAGCAAAAAACAACAGCAGCTAATTCCAAATCATGTGTAGGGTAATTTAACTCATGAGGGTTCAACAAACGTGAAGTATAAGAAATTTCCAGATCATTCTACATTAGGACACAACCCAGTCCTTTCAACAAAGCATCAATGTAGATAACAAACTCACCATTTCTAGATGGCAGTGCAAAAACTATAACATTCACTAATCTTCTTTTCAATTCCTGAAAACAATCATCATATTCTTTTGTCCAGATGAACTTAACACCTTTTCAAGTTAACTTAGTCATTGGACCAGATGACCGTGAAAAATTTTCAACAAAACCCCCAGTAATAACCTACCAAACCAAGAAAAATATGGATCTCAATTATATTTGTGGGTCTTGGCCATTCTTCAACAACTTTTTTTTAGCAGGATCAACCGTCATGGCATTTTATGAAATAATATAATGAAGGAAAGAAATTTGTTGTAAACATAACTCACACTTTCTGAATTACTCAAAAAGTTTCTTTTCTTTTATGGTTTGAAATATGACCCTTAAATGACTTTCATGTTCCTACTTACTTTTGTAATAAACCACAATATCATCAATGAACACAACCACAAACTTATCCAAGAACTCACGGAAAATTATTTTCATAAGATCCATGAATATAGCAGGTGCATTGGTTAACCCAAAATGCATAACTACAAATTCATAATGTCTATATCTAGTACAAAATGTGGCCTTCTGAATGTCTACTTCCTTCACTTTCAACCGATGGTACCCTGACCTCAAATCAATCTTTGAAAAATACTGAGCTCCCTGGAGCTGATCAAACAAATCATCGATATGAGGAAAAGGATACTTATTCTTAACAGTGATGTTATGCAATTCTCTATAATCAATGAAAAGTATCATTGAACCATCTTTATTTTTAACAAAAAATACATGATCACCCCATGGTGATGTTCTATGTCGAATGAAACATTTATCTAATAAATCCTGCAATTTCTAATTTAACTCTAAAAGTTCAATTTGAGTCATTCGATTAGGGGGTTTTGAAATTGGATCAGCATCAGGAACTAAGTCAACTGTAAATTCAACTACCTGATCAGGTCTAATACCAAGCAACTCATCATAAAAAACATCAAGGTACTCATTTACCACTGGCACATCATTAATCTGAACAGTTCCTTTGTTTTCAACAACATGTGCAAGGTAACATTCATTTCAATGTTTTACTAGTTCCTCAGCTTCCTGAAATGTTCCTAAAAACGAGGGTTCATTCTTGTACACAAACTGAAAATCTTTCTGGAAAGAACCCTATTTATCTCTGCAGTCAATATTAGAATGATAAACATAAATCCAATCCATTCCCAAAATAACATCAAACTTTACTAGAGGAAAAATAATAAGGTTTGCAGGTAGATGCTTTCTGCACACAAAGACATGAATGTTCTTATATTTTCTTTTTATCTATAAATTTCCTCCATTTTTTTTACCATAAGTTCTGTATTCATATATTGAGATGGAATTCCCAATTTACTAGAAAACGTATCATAAATTAAAGAGTGTGTAGACCCTGAATCAAGCAACACATTGGCATAATCTGAATAAACAAACAGTGTACCTGATACTACTTCATTTGATGGCCCAACATCTGCTGAAGTAGTTTCAATGGATTTCACCACCCCTTTCTTCTTGTTGTATGGATTCTTTCCCTCAGTTTAGTTATTCTCTGGAGACTCATTTTCATAATGACCCATTTCATTACACTTAAAAAAAATCTTACCGATGGATTTTCATTCCATTTTTAATCATCTTCTTTACAGTTACGAGAAATATGACCAGACTTACCACACCAGAAGCACTTTCCAGACTTTGATAAACATTATCTGGGATGCTTTTTACCACACTTCTCAAAATATGGATATTTAGTTTTCTTAACTCCAGTCTTCCTTGATGAATACTTCCCCTTTTCCTGCCAACTGGTCCTCTTATTCTGTTGTTTGTCAAAGAACAATTGATCATCGACAAATTCCATTTCCACCTTCTCAGCACATCGAACAAGTTTTTCATAACTTTTGAACTCACGAGAGGCTAATGCTCTTTGATATCGTGGCATCAATCCTGAGTAAACTCGATTTATCTTACTATCAAGATCTCGGATGAAATTTGGTGCATACCTTGCCAGTCGAGTGAACTTTGCTTCATAAGCAGCCATTGAGTCATCCTAATGCCTCAATTCTAGGAATTTTTTTTCCATCCTAAGATGAACCACCTTAGGAAAATATTTTTCAAGAACCATACCTTTGAATTCAACCCAATCAAAATCATAAATCTCCTCACTATCCCTGATATTTTTCACCAATTACCACTATTGATCATTTTCACCTTCAAAACGGTAAATAGCAAGACTAAACTTTTGATGTTATAAACAACCCATGACATCAAAAATCTTTTATCGTGCTTTAATCCACCCTTCTGCTAGCACAGGGTGAGATGATCCCCTGAATGATGGGGGATGTTTCCTCATGAAATGCTCCACTTCTGAAATGTTCCTCTACGGTTGATCTGGCGGATCTCATGCATGGATACCACCACGATTTATTGCCTGAGTCAACTGTGCCATCACTGCAACAAACTGTTCAGTTCTGATTCTGACCATATCAGGTTGCTGATTTGGAAGGTTTTCTTCCTCCTAATGACATCCCAATATATCTACCATGTATCCTCTGCAGAAAACCATTCTAAACACAGAAATTTCTTAGGCAAAGCAACATGGTAATTTGTAAATGCTACATCATTTCAATATTAACATATATTACTTTATGGATATTAATTTAACAATACCTTAACTCCTAAAGTTTTCTAAACTGGCCTCTGATACCAACTATAAGGACCCAACCTTAAAACATACTTAATCTCGAATTAAGATGATAATTCACATTGTGGATATTTTCAGGTTTAGATTTTTAGAGAATTAGGACATAACTATTACATCTCAAAATATTACAAAGTAGACACTTCTACCCAGTATCCATTTTTTACAAAACATGAACTCTTGAAGAAAATAGTCATGTCTACTTCCATGTTTAAGATAGCATGAATTTTCCCTGATCCCATCCTTGACCCTATTCAACATTATGTCATATGAAAAATATTTCAAAAACTTGGGATGAGCATAAAAAGCTCAATAAGGGATACACCAAGAAGGAAAACTGTTAGTTTTTCAAAACAACAAGTAAACCATGAATACTTTAATATATGTAATAATTTTCACTTTTATGAAGTAGTAAATACTCATCACTAAATAAATGACCATTACGTACCCTTTTTAACCAAATAATTACCATAAAACCCATATAAAGGACACATAGAATATAAAGGTAACTTGGGACATAAACATACATAAATGGAATAAAAATACGGTCAACTTCCTCACATATCACTAAATATAATATCCATATGGCCAACTTACATACCCAACGCATTGGAGTTTATAACGTAACCACTCATCCTGGTATTCATGGCACCACCCGTCATTTGGTTTATCGTGTAACCACCCGTCAAATGTTCAAGTACCAATATATAATAATAAGATATAAAAATAATATAATGGAAAGAAAACATTTCCACATTTAAATCACAATATATCACATAAATATATTGACATAAGAAATCTATTATCAAAACCATTTTCAATAAAAAAAATACATAAAATAGTATATGGTATTTATTTTCTTTTAAAAACATTACAGCTTGTTGAGGAAGCCAAAGATCAGGTAATACTCGTGGTGGCAGAAATGGTCGTTGTCACTGCTTATGTTAAAAGAAACATTCCTTTTTGTCATTTAGTAAATTTCATAATAGAAAAATTATCCCTTTGAAATGTCAACTGTGTTTATAGAGCGTATAAAAGAAAGTCATTTATTAAAACAAAATATGCCTCAGTGAAAGGAGATTGAGACGAAGTCCCATACCTCGTGCCCGACATGACTCGATCGTTCTTTAATCTCCTGAATAATAAACTAAAGTTAATTTCTACTTGCTTAAAAACCTTTTTCATGTTTATTATTCCTTTTCTATCACTTATTACCATGTTATAAACATTATGTAATAATTTAAGTTAATAATGTTCATTTTGTCGATATTTGGTACTTGAGTCAAAAATGGACTTCTTATAATTACATGTTGTTCATGTGGTAAAAGTTTTATTATATTAAGAATTATATTCATGATTTAGATATCATATATATCATATATATCTAGTATATACATGTATTTATAATATAAGATAACATTTAGAGGTAAGAAATGAAATTCACCGTTCATGGAGACGGTATGCAGTACGCACGCATAAACGCTACTTCCATTTCTATTTCATATTTAATGGAATTAAAACATAATGATACATAGTAGTATTATAATTCTAGTATTGAATCATATATAATATCATTAAATCTATCATTTATACATACCACATATGGTATGAACGAGTCATATCACTTTGAGGGGGCGGTAGTCCGCACTTCCTCTGATGAGATTATCGTGTTTACCCATAATGGAAAGCATAAAGGCATGCTATAAATGGAAAATATAGAAGCATACAGAAAACATAAACATAATATATATCATATATAAATACAGTTCCATCATAATGTCCACCATGAGAGGCTGTTGGATATATTTGAACAATCATGGTTTCGTAAGGCATTAGTTTTCCATCAACAGAAACATTATGTTCTTCATCCAATAGATGGAGGTGTGTCTAAGTGTAGATGGAATACTTCTCATCAAAACATCCTAGTATATTTAGGATACTGGTTTTGTTACAAAATAAATGAATACAAAGATTTTATGGGTTTGAGAAGTAAAATAAAATAAAACAGTTTAAGAAAAATCGTTTACTTTAATTTTGGTAACTTCCATTGGTTTTAACCAAAAGGACTTCTTAAAGTGACTTATACCTAAGGTAAGGCTTCTAGGGGAGGAGAGGGATGTAGAGAAATTAATTGGTCAGATTTTTTATGAGCCTAAAGGCTTTAGAGGTGTGAGTAATTGGTTAGAAGTGGTCTCCTTTTATAAGGGAGAAGAGGGGCTCTTTAGGAAAGTCTGAAAACATTTTTTTATTATATAAGGATATTCGGTTTCTAATGGTCCAAAAATCATTATTGTCTAAGATAGGGTAACTAGTGGTCAAAATAAAACCATCCAATTGGATTTGGACAGGGTTTGGACAATTTTTTAATAATTATAATCTTATTTATTTAAATGATTTATTAATGTGATAAACATTGCATCATTATTGTGTCATAAATAATTTAAATTATTTGATGTCTAAAAATTATAACAACAATTCAATGATATATAAAATAATTTAAGCTTTAAAATGAATATTTATAGTTGAAAATATAATTTATATAACCCCTTTTAAAAATTAACTTACTAAAAGATATTTTCTTTTGTGCTTTTTTCCATTACGTTAAGTTAATTAATCAAAATTGTCATTATCACTCCCAGGTGGCTCAATGGGGTCCCAAAATCGACCGCAAGATGCCCATGGTAATTAATGGCTCCAACAATAATGTTTGGACAAGTGTTAAGGTAATTTTGAATTATTATAATATTCTTTTAAACGTGAATTACCCTATTTACCTTTAACCGCGGTAAATAAAAGTCAAAAGTTACTATTCACAAAAAAATATTTTCATCTTATTGAACCACATTTTACTTCTTCATAAAAACCATGTATGTTGGATTTTTGAAATTCAATTCATAGAAGTGTTAAAATTTTCATTTAAATGAAAAAGTCATTTTTTTAACTACTAATAAGTGGTTTCACTATTCATCAAAAATTGATGTTTTTTTGAAAAATACCAAAAATTCAGCTTAAGAATTATTTGATATTCCAAATTCAAAAATTATGTTTATTTTTCCAAATTAAAAACATAAAATTTTCATTTTTAAATTTTAAAATTAATTCCCATTGTTATAACAAATAGCATATTTTTAAGAAACAATAACTATCAAAAGATTGACACTTGTTTATGTCCAATTTCAAAGTCAAATTAAGTCCAATAACCAAAATTGGATTAAATGGTAAAAATATATTATAATTAGACTTTAAAACCAATTAAAAAGATAATATAACAATATAAATAAATTATATTTAAACATAGTTTTGAATTAAAATACAATATTTTCACTATTCAATAAAAAAGAACTTTATCGGAAAAATTCCAAAAATTTACACACATTAAATTTTGATCTCATCATTCTAAATAAGGATTATATTTGGTCAATTAGAATGTATTAAAGTGACCAAAACTATATTTAAAGAGGGTTCTCCATTAAAAGGCGATAAATCGGCCTTTTAATGTAAATTATGCTTAAAATTAGATTCATTCACATTTTAAGCCCCAACCATTTATTGAATAAATGTAAATAAATTTAAAAAACATGTATAACCATATTGTAGATAGTTTTGTTAATTCAATCCAATACAATAGCTATGAGTTAACTACCATTTAAAATAATAATATTATATTATTAGTGTGAAACAAAAGATTTCAATGAAACTCGTTTTTGCGTATCGGGTACGCTATCGAACATAGAAACCCCATTAGAGTAAAATTAATATTTAATTCACAAATATTATTACATGTGAAAAATTCCTTATTCTTTATTTACTCGGGATGTTACAAATTACATACACACAACATTAATTTTTAAGTAAGGGAATTTATGTTTCATATTATGAATCATCATATGATCATCTATCAGTGTATCAAAAAAATGAAATTATAATGGAAATTTAATTAATCGTATGGGTCGTAAATCCTATTACAAAGTAAAATTTATCTCATATGGTTGTGGAGAAACTCAACCTCTATGATATTTTTATTGTGTGGGATTTTATTTATGTTATTCCAAAATAATTTCATGGTGTTTCCTTGTGATGTGAAGTTGATTTTTCAATAAAAATAATACAAGGAACTAAACTTATTTCCAAACCTCCAAGGATAATGTCCCCGATTAAGTTGTAATAATTGAAGAAGTAACTCCAATAAAATTTTTACAGGGGATTCTTTCTACCATGTGAGACACATTTTGTTCTACCAATTCTTTTTTAGATTAAAGATAAATAAATGTGACTCAAAAATGATTATCAAGAACATAACAAGATCATTATTAGGAAAAAATATCATCTTGCCAGAATTGATGTCTTTTTTTATCAACTGTGCAAAGATCAATACTTTTCCAAGATCTGACTTTGTTATAGACATCTTCAATTTAGGGTTAAAATGGAGGATACACCCAATATATAATTTTAAACATGGTATGTACCCTGTGAATTTATAGTGATGCATTTTGTCCTTTCTAATTCCCTACATATAGTCATAGATTTAATGAATATAGTGTTTATATATTATGATGATCAATTTTTGATAGTCATTATAGATAAAATCATTATATATTCCAAGACCAAGGAGGAGCTTGAATATCAATTAAGGATTTTTTTTGTGGACTTGATGAAGGATAATCTTTATAGAAATTATACTAAGTGAGAATTTTGGATTAAAAAGGTTTCATTATTAGGACATATAATCACATGTGATGGTATATCAGTAGAAACATCAAGTATAGAAGCTGTTGAACATTGGTCCAGACTGACCACTATATTAAATATTAATATCTTTCATGGTTTTCTTAGATATTACAAACAATTATAGATAATATTTCATGACTATCGAACCACTAACCAAATTAATCGATAAGGGTTCCAAGTCCCTTGGTATGGAATAATATAAGGAATATTTTATGTATCTGAAGAGAAAGATTTACTGTGCACCTCTACTTTCACCACCCTATATTGAAGAAGAGGTTTTCATCTATAGTGATGCATAAAATAGGGTACTAGGATTCATCCTCTTGTATAATGAAATGGTTATAGAATTCACCTCATGTAAATTGAATGTCTATGAAAAAAATTATAGAACTCATGATTTGAAGTTAACTGTGGTAATTTTTATATTAAGGATATAGAGGCATTATCTATATTTAGAAAGGTGTGACATATATACTGATCACAAATATTTAAATTAAGATCTGAACATGCACAAAAAATTGGTTGGATTTGATTAAAGGTTATGAGTTCTCAATAAATTAACACCTTGGGAATGATAAAAAGGTGAACCATGATTTGATTCTAATGGTTTATGATGGATTTCCTATTCTAAGGAACATGAAATATCCCATATTATTATATTTCAAATGGATAGAGAAATAGATAAAATAGTAAGGGGAAAATATTGTCTAACTGAATTGAGAGTTTTTCTATCTATTCAGGTAAAGAATAAAGCGACATGAAGAAAAGATGTTGATCTATAGAAGAAGGTGGTAAATGTTTTTGAGTTCAACCTTAATTGTGATGGATTAATATTTTTTGGAAACCATGTTTTATCCCCTACAAACAAGTTTTGATGAAGGATTTATTGGATCAAGAAATAGTTCTTTCTGATCTATTCATCATAAAAGTATAATGATATATAGATATTTGAAAGTGTATTTTTCTTGGGATAGTATAAAGAGATAGATTGGATATTTTTAATCATAGTTCATGGAATGTAAAAAATTTAAGGCTGAGAGACAAAATTATTTGGGGATCTTAAAACCATTAAATATACCATAGTGAAAACGGGAAAACATCACCATGGATTTCCTCAGTAGACTCCCCAAAACAACTAAAGGTCAAAATTTCATATTAGTTGTAGTTGATCACCTTATAAATTTAGCACACTTAATTTTCATCAGATACGGTTTCTCACAAGATCAGTGATAGGATATAAATTATGAAAGTGGTATGGTTTCCTGGATTACCACATTATATTGTATCGGACTGGGGTCCATGATTTACATCGATGTTTTGGAAATTATTCAATAGGATCTCGATAAAGAATTGAGTTTTAGTATTGTGTATCATCCATATATATATTGTTAGTCGAACATAACTATTCATAATCTAGATAACATGTTGAGAAATTGTTCTATGGAATTTAAAGGTAGTTGGGATCAACACTTTCCATGGTGGAATTATCATATAACAATAACTTTCACTTCAGTATTGAGAGGGATCCATATGAATTCATCTATAGTGGAAAATGTAGAAATAAAATGGTTAAGAATAAAGTTAAAGTTGGAAATATATTAGTACACATCCTATATAAGAAAATGGAAGAAACTTTTGCGCCTTTTAGTAAAATATAAGGGAAAGTAAATGTTGGTAAAAGAGTTATGCTAACAATCAGTAAAAATTTTTGGAGTTTGATGTTAGTAAAAAGGTCTTCCTATAAAAATCACCTAGGAAGAGGGTGGTGAGATTTAGAAAGATGTGAAATTTGATACCTAGGTAAATTGATCCCTTTTATAATTTTTTCTTATCCAAACAATAGATTAATGATTGGATCTTCCACTAAATATATATCAAGTTGATGATATGTTCCATGTATCTATCCTGAGGAAATATATACCTGATCATTCACATATACTGAACTAATTAGTTATACCTATAGAGAATTTTATCCCTTATAAAGAACATCCAATGGAGATTTTGGATCATAAAGAGGGAAATATACGAAATAAGACCACTCACTCGATCAACATTTTCTAGCGAAACCACCAATTTTAGGAAGTTGTGTGGGAACCTGAGGAAATAATGAAATAGAGATATCCACAATTTTTTATATCTATGTGTTGAATTTTGATGGAAAAATAATTTTATTAGTGGAGTAATGTAACACCCCTGTGATTTTATGAAATAGTTTTTTTGAATAAATTTTTTCTTCGATAGGTATTGTTACATGAAAAGACAATTATAAATGAACCAAAATATACTATTAGAATATTCTTATTATATGTTATCACCTCAGTCCTGGATTTGTGGGTATAAATAAGACTAAATAAATTATTTAAATTTATGGCTTCCATATTTATAAAATTAATTCATTGGGTATCAATTAATTATAAATGAGTACAAATATAATATAAAAACAAAGGAGTGGTTTTTCTGAAAACCAGTTTTTATGTGAAATGTATGTTTAACTTAATAAATTAAATTTAAAAAAAATGATTGATTTTAATTAAATTTATATATAATACATAAAATATTTTTCTAAAATATTCATCTGTAATTTTTCACTGTATGGGATAAAAATAAATATAGTTTTATATTTAAAAATTTTATTTTTCTAAAAAGCGACTTTTGACATGTTTTGCACACTAACATTGAAAATATTTTCATACAATTATAGGAATTTAATTTTATGAAATTAATTCCATATGTAGAATTAGGAGGATCAAATTTGATAAATATGGCTGCTTTATTTTTTTCAAAATCAATAGTAACCATGGAAAAATTTATCTCACTGGTAAAGGGTAAATATGGATAATCTAGGTGAATACTAAGTGTTAAGGCCCGAAGCTATTATAATAATTATTAATGGATGAATGGAATTGGAATCATATCACCTTTGGATAGAATTTTATTTTTTAATGATCACTTTTACCTAAAATTAACATTTATAACATATAAAACAAATAATGTTAAAAAGTTCCACTCTCTTAGTTTTAAATATCTTTTATGTATTCACATAGGAAAATGGGATGGTATGAAATAATATTGATAATAATTTTTAGTTTACCAAAATTATTTTCATGCTATAAATTTATTTCTAATTTTAATTAATTATATTACAAACTTAAATTCCCATGAAACACTAATGCAATACTTCTCCAACTAATAAAAAATATATTAAATGATTTTAAAAATAATAAAATAAATACTATTTGGGTTACTTATTTTGTTCCAAAAAATTAATAGATGAATAGGAAATATTAATGTTATGTTAGAGAATTATATATGAATTACGTACTTTTATTTATGTCTTTTAATTAAAATTAAATAAATATTTTCAAAATTGAAGTTATTGATATTTAATCAAAATAATATTCTATTAAATTACTAAAAAATAATAAAAATATTAACAGATGAAAAGGGGATAATATCAGAACTATTGATCATCTATATTACAATATATAAAAAGTGTTTTAATAATGCTAAAAATCATTGTTGTCCTCATTTCCGTTAAATGGGGACCCTTTTATCTGCACTTTAACTATTGCTAATAAAGGGGGATCTTTAGTAGGGATAAACTATTGCTTATAAAGGATAGACTTTATCAATAATAGAAATGTATTTAATAAAGTCCAACCCATTTTTATGTTCTATTAGAATAGAAGTACACATCTGTACATACACCTGTATCTTGCATGCAAATACACCTTTTAAAAATATATAATTTAACTCAAATATATTTTAAACTTGAATTATAAAAAGACTACTATATAAATTTAAAAAAAATTATATAATTAGATGTACAATTACTATATAAAACATTTAAAACATTATTGTTTAATATTCATTGTCACCCACGACTCCCTTTCGAAAAGGATCAACCATTTTATCATTTGTCAAAATAACCACATAAACATATGTAAAAGAATCCACATATATATGAAAACAAATCATAGGTCTCCAATATAATAAATAAAGAAATTATACATAAATATAATAGAATATATTAATTAGGTTTCCATTTTAAATAAAAATCTGCACATGAGTTATACTGGTCATGTAATGCATCTTATTGATTGGTGGGTGATTCTATGAAGTCAAAAAGGACTTATAAATCATTTTCCTTAAGAATTAATAAAATCTAAACTGTTTTATCGGTTTTCAGTATTTCATGTTTTCATTTTATAAAAATTTGTATCAATTTTAAATAAAAATAAACTCTTGGAGTTATACTAGCCATATTGTGTGTTTTATTAAGGTGAAAGTGTCTAATAGACATTATAAATGTCTTTTGGATCACTTTCCTAAACTATCAAAATAATCTAAATACGTTTTCTTAGTTATCATTGTGTCATTTGTTTTTTTACTAAAATTAATGTCAGTTTTAAAAAAAAATTCACAGATAGAGTTATATAAATAACATTGTGAGTCTGATTTAGGTGTGACTATTTCTTACACATCCTAAATGACTAATGGATCATTTTTCTAGAGTATCAAGAAATATATGAATGTTTTTTCTTGGTTTTAAATATGTATTTTCTATTTTTTTTAAAATGTCTTTTCAAACTAGAAACATGAACATTCATAAATTTCCATAACATCATTTTTCAGTTTAATATGATACTACTTCATACACACCACAAATGACTTATGAATCATTGTACAAAATTCTGATGACAATCAGTCAGTTTTTTTTTCTTGGTTTTCTTTGAGTGACACACGTTTTGAACTAAATTTCAATTTTAAAATGATAACGAACAATTTGAGTCAAATCAGTCACATTTTTCATCCAATTGATGTTAGATCGATTCCAATGAGTCAAAAATGAATTGTGGATTTCTCTCTTAAAGTATCAAAAATATCTAAATGTGTTTTATCATTTTTTACTATGTCACTTTTTCTTTTTAATAAAATTAATATCATTTTTAAATAAAAAGACAAACATGGAGTAATATTGGTCATAATTTGTGTCATATTTTAGTGAGTTTAAAACATACAAATAAAGAATTACTAATGGATCATTTTACTAAGGTATCAAAACAATATGAAGGCATTTGATTTGGTTTTATAATTTCACTTGTTCTTTTTTACTAAAATTAATGTCAACATTAAATAAAAATGAAATCATGGAGTTATACCAGTCACCCTATGAGTAGAGCTTTGGTGGGGATGATTCCTACAAAACATATATTAATTATGGATTATTTTATTAATTTAACAAAATAATATGTAAGTGTTTTCTCAAATTTTAGTATGTACCTTTTTCTTTTTTACTGAAAATAATATCAATTTTAAATAAAAAATACACGCTTGGAGTCATATCAATCAATACATGAGTTGGATTAATGTGAATATGATTCTTAAAAATCCAAAATGACTTATGAATAATTTTACTAGAGTATAAAAACAATTTGAATATCTTTTATTAGCTTTGAGTATGTAAATTTTTTTTAAGAAAATGTCATTTGAAACTAGAAATACACACATGGAGTCATACTGGTCACATCATGTGTCACATTGATGTGAAACTACATCTTACATGTCACATCTGATTTATGTATCATTTCACTAAATTATCATGATAATCATATCATTGTTTCTAGGTTTTTAGTGAGGGACACACATTTTGAACTAAAATGTCAATTTGAAACTAATAGTGGACACATTGACTCATATTAGTATCACAATGCTTCAGATTGTGGTACGTTTAATTCATAAATGTCAAAAAAGTCTTATGGGTCATCTTAATAATGTATCAAAACAATATGAATGTTCTTTCTCAGTTTTTAGTATGTGACTGGTTCTTTTGGCTAAAATTATACTCAATTTTAAATAAATAGACAAAGTTAGAGTTATATCAGTCACACCGTGCGTCAGATTGAGGTGTAGTTGGTTGTTTTTCATCAAACATTATTTATGGATTTTTTTTCTTCCTACTGTATATAAATAATTCAAATGTTTTTGATTGGTTTATAGTAATTCTCTTGTTCTTTTTACTAAAATTAATGTCAATTTTAAAAAGAAAGATACACTTTGAGTCATATTAGTCAGAATGTGCATCAGATTGATGTGAGGTCGATTCGTAAACATCAAAAATGACATAATGATAATTTTTATAAATTATTTAAACTATAAAAACTATTTTTATTGGGTTTTAGAATGTCACGTGATCTTTTTACTAAATGTTTTTTAAATTTTAAATAAAAAAGGAACAGTTGGAGTTAAACCAGTTACATTGTGCATCGAATTGAGGTATGGTCGATTAATACACATCTAAAATGACTTTTGGATAATTTTGATAGTGTATAAAAATAATGAAAATGATTTTTTCTGTTTTTAGTCTGTCAGATTTTCTTTTTAATAAAATGGATGTCAATGTTAAATAATAAAACACACATTGTGTCATAACGTTCATATTATGGCTTAAATTGAGGTCTGGTTGAATTATAAATGTAAAAAATATCTTTTTAATAATTTTACTAAATAATAATAAAAACAAGAATGTGTTTTATTGGTTTTCAGTATGTCAAATTTTTCTTTTTACTAAAGTCAATGTAAATTTTAAATAAAACAACACACATGGATTCATACCGGTCACACTGTTTGTTGGATTGTGGTTGAGTTGATTCATAAAATTAAAAATGACTTACGAATCATTTTCATGATGTATCAAAACATTATAAATGTGTTTTATTCTTTTTTAGTAATTCACATGTCCCATTTACTAAAATTAATGTCTATTTTTAATAAAAAGAAACACATGGAGTCATATCGGTCACCCCGTTCGTCGGATTGAGGTGAAGATAATTCCTACTCACCATAAATGAATTATCGATCATTTTCATAATTTATAAAAAAAATCTAATTTCTTAGTCTCTAGGATGTCACTTTTTCTTTTTTCTGAAATTAATGACAATTTTAAATAAAAAACACATTTGGAGTCATACTAGTCAAACCATCTGTTTGATTGAGGTTGGTTGATTCCTGTAAGTCAAAAATGGCTTATATATTATATTAATAAAGTATAAAAATAATATGAATATGTTTTGTTGTGTTTTTAGTATTTCAAATTCTATTTTACTACAATTAATCATATATCTAAATAAAAATACACACATGGAGTCATATCGGTAACATCGTACATCGAATTGAAGTGTGGTTGATTTTACCATTTATATATGACTAATGGGTCATTTTACTAAATTATAAAAATAATATGAATTCCTTTTATGTTTTTCAGTATTTCAAATGTTTTTTATACTAAAATTAATATTAATTTCAATGAAAAAAATATAGATCCGTAGTGGTCACATCGTGATTCGTTTTAAGGTACGGTTGATTCCTCCATGTCACAAATGAATTATGACTCATTTTTAAAAATTATCAAAACAATAGGAATTTGTTTTATTAGTTTTTAGTATGTCATAAGTTGTTTTTACTAAAATTAATGTTAATTTTTTAAAAAAATGACACACATGGAATCATATCAGTCACAATATGCATCATATTGGTGTGTGGTGGATTCCAAGAAATCACAAATTACGTACGGATCAATTTTATATAGTGTAAAAAATTAAGAATTATTTTTATCATTTTTTTGTACGTAACATAAACATTTTACTATAATTAATGTCTATTTTAAATAAGAAGATATTTCTGGAGTTATATTGGTTACAACACACATAAAATTAAGGTGGGGTTGATTCCTACATGTCACAAATTACTTATGGATCATTTTTCCTAAAGTATTAAAATAATATGAATGTTTTATATAGGTTTTCAGTATGTCTCTTTTACTTTTTATAAAGGTTAATTGTAGTTTTAATTTAAAACAAAAACTTGAGAATGTGATGTTTGTTTTGAACTAAAATATGAATTATAAACCAAAAACATATAATCAATGTCATAACAAGTATATTGTGTAGATTGAGGTGTGTTTGATTGATTATTATATATGTGTTTTGATTTTAAATATCTGAAAAAGTTATAAAAGAGAGAAAATGTTCTATTCTAATGGCAGAGAAACCACGTGATCCTTGAAACACTTACATTTTAGGCTGCATGAGGTTTACTCTTCCCTATTAATATAACATGTTCTTTCCTTTCTAGTGTTTTAAAGATAGTTATAAGCGATATTTGACATCCCAAAAATCTATTAAAAAACTAAATAATTATTTGATAAAAATTATATGGAAATTAACTTATAAATATTAGATTAAATGATGAAAAAAAATTAAATAACTTGTTTTAATTCACCTTTAAATGATAGTTGTATACATTATTGACCCATTTCTTTGTTTTTATCATTTCAGTTCTAGCCTTGGATTCCAGCCTCTCATGAGCTTGAGTACCTTCGAAAAATCCACCCCAACCTGAGAAAAAGAATCCACCGGTATAAGAAAACAATTTTAATATTAGTAATACCATAAATAAATAAATTAACCATAAATAAGTAATAATTTATTAAAAATGTTAATTTTAAACTCAAAACCTTTAATTTGAGTCATATCAGGTACACATTATTTAATATTGAGTGAATAACCATAATACAAGAGTAAATCATCCTTGTCGGTGAGTTAATTTCTTTATGATCACTATAAAAATTGAACAAACTAGAATCAGATATAAATTATAAAAATATTTATCAAAAAATTAGAGAAAATGATGAGAAAATAAACTTTATATGAAATAGGAAGTCACATATTTATGATATATGTTAACATTTTTACATCAGTTATGTTACCAATTTTTTTCAAAACAAATCTATTTCATTTTGTGAATGTGATGATTTTCGACAATCATTATAGTAATGGAAATATATAAATACACAAAGGATTAATAAATATTATATATTAAATAGTTGTTATCTTTAGAAATATATCTTCAAGGATGCTAGTTTATTAATGGAATATGAAATATCTCATAAATTTAAAAACATATTAACCACAATATTTTTCATTTGTTTGTTTTGGACTATGCAAAATCATTGATAAAAATAATTAATTCTTTTTTATATATTTCTTGGATGGTAAATCATATTATATATACCCTAATACATTTCCACTAGTTGATGTAGGCATGATCTTTGTATGCATAGACTATCCTCATTCCATGATTTTCATGATATTTAAACCCCACCCTATCAGAACATAATTCTCATTAAAACATAATATAAAATATATAACTTGATGTTTAGTTCTCAAACATTTGTTGTATTTTATTACACATTGATTAAAGAAATCACGTGTGGTTGGTTTTTTGGTTATCCATATAGTGACTCCAGTAAATATATCCTTAGAGTATGACAACAATGAGTACCCAATGTTTCCTAAAAATAAAAAATAAAGAAATATTGAAAGGAATAATAACATATTTTTTGGATTAAATTGTAGATTTTAAACCCTGCATAGTTAGTAGTAAGAAATGTATTTCCTTATATGTTTTCATTAAAATGATTGACTAGTTTTTCCAATATTTCATCCTTTTTTATATAACATCAATTGAGTCTTTAGAAGTGATGTGATCAATATTCAACCCATATTCATGTTAATGGGTTAATCACTAAAATTTTTATTCATATATATATATATATATCTTCAAATAATATAAAATTTATTTAGTCATAATTAATACAGTATATCATCTATTAGAAAAAAAATCATGAAAATACACCACATGTATACATTTAACCCTGAAACTCAAAGCCATTCATACATGAGGATTTCATTTACATTGTTAATAGAAAAGAATTATATAATGGAGTCTCCACATATTTATTCTTAAAATTCAACTATGTGATTAATACAAATTTATAACTTCCTATATGCATGACCTTTATTGTTAGTAAATGAGAATATTGAATGGAGGGGTAAATGTTCTTTAGGAATATAGTTTCGACGGGTTGGTTGATCCTTCCAATGATTTTGATTCGAACTTCCTTTTCACCCTCTTCCCTTTTTCCATCTATAATAACATTCATCGGTTTAAACATTATTTAATTAATTTTTACATTTTTATAATTAGAAATAATCTAGAAGTGAATACCTCTTTTGTGAAATGTCTTTTAAAAGATATAATAACCATGAAATTAATATTCTAACAGATTGATCAACTGTATGATTATATGCATCATCAAGTGGAATAGGTATCTTAGTGTTCAGCTCTTGAGATATGGTAATCCACACTCTCACATGACCTGTTGGAAGTGGTTTATTATGTAGACTATCTTTTTGGATTTTGAACATGGTATCCCTCACTACATGGTGATGTGTAGGTGTAGATAGATATAAATTACATCCATTTAAACCCTTTATAATATCTGTACATGAGAGGTATCAATGTATATATGATTTATATTTCACATAATTAATTATGATAATATTGATTCAATTATCTAAGATATCACTTTGTGGGGAATGGCTCACCACAAATCTAATGGGGGTGGGGTGAGATCTTCATGTAATGGTTGTTATTGAGTTATTTATTCTCTTTTATTTCCCTCATTACATTTTCAAGAAACTAAAAAATATAATGATATTTTATTCCAAGGGTATATAATATTACATATATATCATCGATTTCTTTATCTTTATCCTCCTTTTATTTTTTTTCTAAAAATATGATTGGGGTGTCACCCCAAAACATTCACCTCTGACATGACCATAAGTTTTTTGTCATATTAAGGCCACCGATAGTAGATGTTCATATTGTACATGTGGTGATGATTCTTATGTCTAATTTATATAAAACATATTGGAAAAAAATTAATAAATGTTATATTATAGTTATTTAAATAAAAATAAATTTTTATTATAAAATGGTTAGACATTATTCACACACTTTTTGTGTTTTTTCATCCACTAGTATCTCATATTTATTTACACATGCCTCTTCACATTACACATGATGTGAGATGTAATAATATTTGTATTTGGATCCATAAATCTTTAGATAAGGATAGGAACAACATTTTTTTTGTTATTTCAGGTCACATAAATGAATTATTGTAGATGTAAAATATGTAATAGTTTTTTTCAAGTGAATTATACCCCTTAATTATTTTTTGTTAGGGGTATATTGGTTTTTCTTCCAAATCCTTATTTTCAACACTAAGTTTTTGTTTCATCAATAAAAATGTATCAATCAAAGTGATTAATACAAATTTTTTCAATCAATTTACAATGATCTATAATGTACCAAAAAATATATCTTCTCATAAATTCCATTTAACACATCCCATGGTTCTTGGCCTTTTAGGTGGGTATACATATGCAGTGGGTGCAGTTTTATTTTCCCTTCATCATCTTTAAGAGAAAATTTTAGTTGAATTTTTTAAATAATTCGGGAATATTTCCAATGAGAAGTAATAAAAATTTAATGTGGGAGTCATCTACTATGAATACACTATGTAAGGGATAATAAAGATTTATTTAATGTTTCATTATTATTTTTTTGAAAAATAATTGAAGGATATCATATTTTACTATAATATCTTCCCATGTTAGTTGCTTACATGTGGGCACAACATAATTCCATGAATATACATCAATCAAAACGCACTTCTATGTAATGATCCAAATTAAACTACTAAACATGGCATTTTGGGTGTTAGGAGGACAGTTGTTCACATTCCATCCAAACTTAAATGTCATGCACTTTCATTTCGCCTTAGTATTTTTTTTCTAACAATGTCACACTACAACACTCCTTTTTTTATATAAGTTATTCCCCATTTTTTATTTCCATGGGTTCAACAATATAAATTTTTTGTTCCTCTAGATCTATAGCATCGACATGGGAAGAAGTTCATTATTCCTCTACATTAGGAGGAGAACCAGATTGGAAAACATGTTGTTCCTCAGAATTGGATGCATCTGCATGTGAAGAAGATATTATCTATAGAATTGTTTCAATATTTCATTTTTATTACATAAATGAAGTAATGATCAAATAATAACATTTGGAAAAAAGTTTATTTTGCAATAAAATATAACCGGATTATATAAGTCTCTTTTTTAAGGATGATGGGATTTGAACCCTCCATCGAGTATCCAAGTTTCGTCATTTTAGTCTCCACAAACATAGAAAATCCCACCTATAATAGGACCATGGAGAAATGATTGTGGCATACCTATGAAAGGGTTATCCTCACACTAGTGCAGAAAATGTTATTTACGTCGGTTATTTTTCATTTTTTATGTCGGTTTTTAGCCGACGTTAATACGGACGACGTTATAAATAAAGTTTTTTACATCGGTTATTTAAAAACCAACGTAACAAACATAACATCGTGGTGTTTATCACATCATTTAATTAATAAATGACGTTAAAAAACCCGGGTGGGTGGGGTTTATGACGTCGGTTATTATATAACCGCCGTGATAAACCGGGGGGGCTTTATCGCGTCGGTTATACAATAACCGACATCATAAACATGTTCGGGGGAGTTTATCGTGTCGGTTATTTAATAACCGACATGATAAACTCCTGGGCTATGGTTTATCACATTGGTTATTAAATAACTGATATGCTAAACATGTCTTAGGAGGGGTTTATCAAGCCGGTTAATCAATAACCGACGTGATAAAAGGCCTGGGAAATGGTTTATCACATTGGTTATTAAATAACTGACATGATAAACCATTTCCCAGGTCATTTATCACCTCGGTTATTGATTAACTGACCTGATAAATCATTTCCCAGGTCCTTTTTCACATCGTTTATTACATAACCAACGTGATACACCATTCCACAGGTGTTTATCACGACGGTTATGAAAAAAACCGATGAGATAAATGCTTCTCGATTTCTTTATCACGTCGGTTATAAAATAACCGACCTGAAAGACAAAAAAAATAAAAAATCCACTGTAGTCCTCTACTCTCCCCCAAAATCAACCAGAAACCAAATCAATAATTCTTACCACAAAAACAGAAGGAGATCAAAACATGAACTAAATCAAATTTAAGCATTTACATTGATAACATATAAATCTTACCCCACTTGATAGCCCCCAGCCTCATGTATACCCCCTGTACAGCCCTCCCCCACCCCATTGGAGCTCCCACCACACCCCTAGACTGCCCCCGACCCCCTGGACAGCCCCAAACACCCCTCGACAACCCCTCTCCCTCCTCAACAGCACCCCATCACCCCACTTGACAGCCCCCACCACACCCCTGGACTGCCCCCTGACCCACTGGATAGCCCTAAACACCCCTCGACAACCCCCCACCCTCCCGAACAACACCCCTTACCCTCTCACCCCACTTGACAGCCCCCACCACACCCCTGGACTGCCCCCCGACCCCCTAGCCAGCTCCAAACACCCCGGGACAACCCCCCCCCCCCCCCACCCTCATGTATACCCCCCATACCCTGAACATACCTCCCCCATACCATTGGAGCCCCCCACCACACCCTTGTACTGTCCCCCCCCCCCCCCTCCTGAACAGCACCCCCTCACCCCACTTGATATCCCCCACCCCATTGGAGCCCCCACCACACCCCTGGACTGCCCCCCGACCCCCTGGATAGCCCCAAACACCCCTCTATAACCCCCACCCTCCTAAACAGCACCCCCTCACCCCACATGACATCCCCCACCACACCCCTAGACATCCCCCCGACCCCCTGGATAGCTCCAAACACCCCGGGACAACCCCCTACCCTCATGTATACCTCTCACTCCCTATAAAGCCCTACCCCACCCCATTGGAGCCCCCACCACACCCCTGGACTGCCCCCCAACCCCCTGGACAGCCCCAAACACCCCTTGACAATCCCCCACCCTCATGTATACCCCCACCCCACCGGATAGCCCTCCCAGACCTATGGACACCCCAACCCCATTGAATACCCCCACACCCTTGAAACCCCTCCCCCAGACCAGAATCCATACCAGAAAAACCATCATAAGTAGACCAAAAGAAGAAGTAGAGAATAATTAAACATTCACATATATAACATTCAAAACTTACACTATCAACCTCAGAAAAAACTAAATCCAACCTAAACTCCTACCAAATACACAATTACAACAAAAATATTCAAAATTACATTTTACATTACAAACAACTAACATTTAATCAAACCTGTAAAATAATATGACCACTCCACTTGTAAGTGTTTGATGTCTTCAGTATTATTGGGTTGAGGGTCATAAAAAAGATATAAATGAAAAGGATAGTAGTTAACGTGCATAATGAGTAAATCAAATTGAAATATTATGGCAATGTTTTAAGAGGAAATCTTACCAAGTCAAAATTCACAACTGTCCCAGTTGTTATTATTTCATACATAAATCATAACATATAATATCCGTATTCGATGACGCCTTGTTGTTCATGACAATTCTGTTTGAATGAGTGTAAATTTAATATATTATTTTAATGTAATAAATCAAAACGTACAAATTATTAATGGATATTTACCTTCGCATTTACATATTTGATCTTTGCATTCTTTTTATTGTGTTTTTTCGAATGTAGGCCCATGCCCTGTTAGAAAATATTACTAATGTGGTAAATTTAAAATTCATTATAATATATAAAACTATTAAGAAATTGAAACTTACTTTTCCAATATATTCTTAAAACATTCTCGCACATCATCATGAACAGAGCATATCCAATAAAGTGCTTTCTCCCATGGGCAAAAAACCCCTAATATCCAATGATCACTGATAAAAGGAAATTTAACGTTAGTGGTTTTTTATGTTAAAAGATAATTAACTCTTTGAGAGAGATGTGTTTCATACCTCTCAAAAAAAGGCATCATCCAACATTGTGTGACTATATTCTTTTCAAGTCTTTCAGTAATATAAAGCATTCCTTGTTCCTTATCCAATGCACATGCTTCAGGGGAAATCAATTGCGGTTCCATGAATCCATATACATCTATCAGCTCATTCCTCTCACAAATTTTATAAAGATACCTAATACAAAACAGATATAAGTATACATTTTTAATAAATATAACGCAGGGAAAATTTGTTAAGACTTACATGGAAAAAATTTGCACCATGTTGATGCCCAAATTATCTCCATTAACAAGCTCCATGATATCAGTTTTCATAATCCCCACATTTATTTCATGTCCACAAACATGATCTTCAATTGGAAACTCATAATGACCCACCAACAAATTTGAATATCTTGACAATCTATCAAGACTACTAGAATATGTATCTGATTTCATAGCCATTTTTCTTTGTTGTTGTCTATACAGTATTTCTTTACCATTGAAGAATTCCTGTAAAAATGAATTGAAAAATATATTAGTTTTCAAATGATAAAACAAGTTTAATAAAAATAATAATATAAAAGATATAACATTCATACCTCTATGGTAAAGAGTCTAAGAAGTCTGGATGGACAAATTAAAAAATGGCTGATACTATGTCCAATTGTCACTGCCTCATCTATAGGTAATGGTACCTGAGATGATCTATCTATAATATCCTGTATAGTGACCCTCTAATTCTCTACCTATAATTGTTGATGATGAACTGTATCTCCTATACAATATACCAACCTGTATGCTACTATATGCTATTGAGAATCATCAACATACATTTCTCAATAAGTAGGAAGTTGTGGCAGAGGAGTAGGATAAAAAATGGGGTCAGCAGGCTGAGGTGGGGGAGTGGGAGCTACTGGCGGAGGTAGAGGATAAATAATGGGGTCTACAGGGGGAGGTGGAGGAGTGGGAGCTGTAGTCTGAAATTATCTTTGCATGTATGCAAACATAGACTGCACCAACGCTCTAATATTGTCCTCCATCGTCGCATTAATATTATGAACTTCAGCCTCTAAGGATTCAATTTTTTCTCTATAAACCCCCTCAACGTTTGAAGTAGAAGAACATGGAAACACTTTTCCTACCGATAAACCTGTCAGATATCCTCTTACATGACCAGGACGTTCGGGCCTTCCCAATGCTACAGATAAAATATTTTCCCCCCCAGTAGCTGTAAATGTCCCCTGTGAACTCTGCTCCTCAAGAGAGTCCTGTATTAATTAATTGAACATTTCGGTATTGATTGAAATTATATGAAGAAAATGGTTAACTTAAATAAATAAAATATATATCTTACAATCCTCTCAGCTATGATTCTCGATTTATCCGAAAGATATTTCCCTTTTTTCCCTTCTGAGCTCTCTTCCATTTTTCATGTCTAGATGGAGGGGATGGTTGGGCCACCTCTCCAGAACATGAAGACTCAGCTCTTAGTTGTTGAAATTTTTCCTCCATCATTTGTTCTTCCAACAATGCATACCCTCCCCGAGATAAACTATGAGGGTATACATTTTTAGATTGGATCTCCTGATGAGATTTGCTTGTTTTCTGTAAATTAAGAATAAGAAATCATTAACAAAACGTTAATAAGATCATTTATATTAGAAATATTATAAATGTTTACACTGACCTTACCAAAAAGGACTCTTTTCTTCTACTTTCAAAAAACTATCTCCATGTGTCTTCATCTATAAAAGGATATATATGACATAAATTGTCATGACTCTTAGGACCATAAATGAAATCAGATGAGAGGGTTGATTTGAAGTCCCTCTATCTCCTGGAAGCCAACGATAATCACTTCTTCCTGACTCCTCCAATGTCAGGAATATCAAATGTCATCTGATAAAGAAGAGGCTAAACATATTATATATACTAGAAAAATTTAATGAATATTCAAACAATACAAAAAGATCTTACAATAATCATCTCCCATAACTGAGAGATTATCGCTTTATCCACACTTCTCCAGTCATCATACAGAATTCTTACTTTGCTCTTAGCCTGAGTTGCTACAAAACTCTTAAAATCATTTGCATTTGGACCTCTAGGAATATCATCATCATAAAACTCAACGACTATCCTCTGATCCTACATATGGGAAACTGATAATTTTGGTAAACATGTGCACCCATGTTTACCAACCTTTGAACTCTTTGTTGTAATAGGACCATGTGAATGCTCCTCCCCAGAGGTATGACCAATATTCTCATCTCCAGAATCATGTGGTTGATCAACTGAATGATTTTTCATTATCCTTCAAATTAAAAAAAACAAACTTTAGTTCAAAAATATACAAATTCAAATATTTTAATACAACTATAATTAGAAAATATAAAAGTGTACTAAGTTACATAATAGTAAACATTGGTAATATGGTAATCATGTAAAACAATGGTAAATATGGTAAAGATGTTAAAGATGGTCAAGATGGTAAACATGGTAAACATGGTAAACCTGGTAATCATGGTAAAGTAATTGTCACTGAACAAAAATAATAGATATATAATTCATGTAGTGGTAAACATGATAAAGTAAACTAAACAAACTTAAAACAAACAAAAAATTGTACTTATTTTGTTTTAAAACATGTTTTAATAAATAAAAAACTTAAAACATCTAACATTTATGAAAAAAATAAATGTAAACAAGAAATATACATATGTTACCTGTAAATTTAGGAATGTACAAATGGATTGTTTTCCCAAATTCCATCGTCATGATCATTCCTTATGGCACAAACCATGTCTTCAACATGCTCATCATTATGTTTTGTTAATATTTCCATGGAAGTAGGGATCTCATATAAATCAGCATCATCATCAACTTCATCCTCACCAACATATTGTTTTTTCCCTTGTAAAACAACAGCCCACTACATATCTGATTGATCTACTATATAGAAAATTTTTTTTTCATGTGTTTGCATTATAAAAGAATCAGTTGTGTCTTCCAATCTATTCAGAATAACAAGTGTCATTCCAAATTAATCGTGTCTGAAACTGTTATTACCGATAAACCATTTAAAGTTAAAAACAGAAACTTTAATTTTAAAGTAATCAACCTCCCATATGTCTTCAATCACTCCATAATATGCACTTGATGCAGAAATTGGGTTTTTGTCCTTAGCACTCGAAAAATGCATTTCTTCTGCAAACACAAATACACCCCTATTCTGAACTGCACTTCTGTTGTCCTGAGCTTTCGTATGAAATGTATAGCCATTAATGTCATAATCGGACCATGTTATCACATTTAAACATGGACCACCCACTATCCATTTTAATGTCTATGATACATCTTATCTAACAAGCAAGGTCTTTTTAATCCATGAAATAAAAGTTTTGTTGTGCTCATTCAAAATCCACATTTCTTTCTTCTTTGGCTGACATTGTTTCAACTCATTAATATGCAATGTGATATACAGTTGAGCATCAGCTATGTTATTCAAGATGTATGATTCTAACTTCTTCATCTGTTCAGCTGACAATGATTTGACATTCAAGCCACGAATCCCCTTTCCCTCATTATTAACTCGTTCATGGCGAGATGGAGGCAAACCTATGTGTTACGCCGCAGCCAAGTAGCTCATACAAAACTCTACTACCTCATCAGAAATATACGTTTCAATAATAGAGGCATCAGATCGATATGGATTTTTAACATACCCCTTTAATATTTTCATATAACTTTTAAAAGGATACATCCAACGAAGATATAAAGGTCCACAAAGCTTTATTTCTCAAACCAGATGAATCATTAAATGCACCATTATATCAAAAAAAGTTGGAGGAAAATACATTTCCAATTGACAAAGTATAAAAATTGCATCATTTTCCAAAATTTTAAAAGAATTCACATCAATCTTCTTGTTAAAAATTGAATTGAGAAAATAACACAACTTCATCATAGTCTTTTTGACACAAATGGGAAATATTCCACGCAATGCAACTGGTAGAATTTTTTACATCATGACGTGAAAATCATGTGATGTCATACCTATCAACTTCAAGTCCTTTAATTAGAAAAAAAAATTACATTTGAAGAATAACCATGAGGAACTTTGATATCATGAAGACATTGACAAAAGCTAAATTTATCCCTCTTCGATAATGTATGACAAGCCAGGGAAAGAAATGTTCATATTCCTTTAGGAGTGGGAGCTAACTCCAAACGTATTCCAATTGATAGTAAGTCTAATCTTGCATTCAACCCATCTTTAGTCTTTTCTTTAATATCTAACAATGTTCCAGTCAAACAATCACATATATTCTTCTCCACGTGCATGAAATCTATATTATGTTTAACTTCATGATACCTCCAATATGGTAGCTCCAAAAATATTGACCTTTTCTTCCAAATATGTCTATCATTACCAGATTTCTGTGTCTTTCCCAATGTCACATCATGGTTTTTCACCCTCTCAAAATACAGATTCGGGGATAAAGGTTTTGGAGTAGTATCAAATTCTTGTGATCCTTTGAATTCCTTTTTTAGTCTTCTATAAGTGTTATCCAGATGCAAAAACTTTCGATGACCCATGTACACTGTTTTCCTCCCATGATTCAATTGACAATATGACGTCTGTTGTTCGCAAATTGGACAAGCTTTATGCCCTTTAACACTGTATCCAGAAAAATTTCCATACGTTGAGAAGTCATTTATAGTGAACAGAAGCACTGCATGCAGTTGAAAATATTCCATTTTATGAGAATCATACACCCTAATACCATCAGCCCATAACAGTTTCAAATCATAAATCAATGGTGAAAAGTAAACATCAATATCATTGTAGGGTTGCTTTAGACCAGAGAAAATTATACTCAACAAGACATATTTGTGCTTCATACAAACTTCAGGAGAGAGGTTGTAAATTACCAATAAAACAGGCCATGAACTATGTGTGCTACTGAGGGTTTGGTATGGATTCATTCCATCTGTGCACAACCCTAATCTAATATTTCTTATTTTATTTACAAATGTAGAATATTGCGCATCAATTTTCTTCCAGTGTGGACAATCAGCTAGATGATGTATTTTTCCATCACATACCCACTCATCAGCATGCCATCTTAACCTTTTTGAATCATGTTAATTAGAAAATAAACGTTTGAAATGATGAATTATAGTAATATACCAAAATACCTTTGAAGGGATCTTTGTAATCTCTACATCAGCCTGTGATTTCTCTTTCACCTTTTACCGTGATGTCCCACATTTAGGACACTCTGACAGAAATTCATATTCCTTCCTATATATAATGCAGTCATTCGGATAGGCATGTATTTTCATGTATCCCAATCCCATCAGGCATAATATTTTCTTGGCCTTGAAATGTGAATCTGGAAGATCGTTATCTTTTGGAAGAATTTCTTTCATCAATTGTAGCAGCTCTGTAAAACTTCTGTCACCCCATCCATGTTTATCCTTCAGGTTAATCAATCTTAACACCGCCGAAAAAACCATGAAATCTATACAACCATGATATAATGGTTTTTCAGCATCACCATATAGATGTTCAACTGTCGGTTCTATCTCAAGTTGTTCTGCTACAATATCGCGAATCATTTCTTCAATTCCATCAGAGTTACCATCTTGTGAATCATCATCATTAGTGACATTTCGTCCAGTTTCACCATGCCAAATCCAAGGGCTATAACTCGGATTAAAACCATGACATATTATATGATCTTTTATCTCTCTACTTTTTAACTTATTCATATTCAAACATTTCAGGCATGGACAGAAAAAAATGTCACTACTTGGAACATTTCGTTTAGCAAATTCCAAAAGGGCATCAACACCTTCCTCATATTCATTTCTCATTCGATGTATCGTAATCCAACTTTGACTCATTATTACCTATAACAAATATCAAATATATATATATTTTTAATATAAGACAAATATAAGTTTTTATGAAAAAAATCATAATTTGAATGTAAAACAATTTTGAAATCTAAAACAAATCTATGCGTATTTAAAACAAATATGCTTGAATATTATTATTAAAAGAAAATATAGTTAGATATAATAGTTTTAAATTCCATTGAATTAAGGAAACAAATGGTGCCTACATGGTTGAGAGAAAATTGGAGAGAATGGAGTAAACCAAAGAATCAAATCATATTTAAAATAAAAACTTAGATGGAGAAAATCACCCCTCCAAGACACCACCCCCCACCCCCTGCCCCCTTGGACACCCCCCTAGACACCCCCCAGCCCTCTGGACGGCCCCCCACCCCCCGAAAAAACCCCCAAAACCTTCTAGACAGGCCCCCACCCCCTGGGACAACACCCCCCCCCCCCCCCCCCCACACACACACACACCCACCCACTTGGACACCCCCTGGACACCCCCCAACCTTCTGGACAGCCCCCACCCCCCAGCCAACACCCAAAACCCTCTAGACAGGCCCCCACCCCCTTGAAAAGTCCCCCACAGCCACCCACCCCCTTAGACACCCCCCTGGACACCCCCCAACCCTCTGGACAGCCCCCCAACCCCCTGGACAGCCCCCACCCCTCTAGACAACACCCCCACCCCTGATGGACACCACCCCCACCCCCTACCCCCTTGGACACCCCTCTGGACACCCCCCAACCCTTTGGACATCCCCCACCCCCTGTATAGCACCCCACCCCTCCAGACAGCACCCCCCCACCCCTCTTGGACACCACCCCCACCCCTGACCCCCTTGGACACCCCCCTGGACACCCCCCAACCTCTAGACATCCCCCACCCCCCGGAAAACCCACAAAACTCTCTGGACAGGCCTCCACCACCTTATACAGCCCCCCACACCCACTCACCCCCTTGGACACCCCCCTGGACACCCCCCCCCCCCAACCCTCTGGACAGCCCCCACCCCCCCCACCCCCCAAACAACCCCCTAAACAATGGTTTAAATATAAAAACAAGGCATGGTGAACAACTAAAAACACATGAATTTAATATATACGTCACCATGAAGTAGATGGAATTAAATATTATTAAATATGGCTACTTAAATGATCGTATGATAATTAAAAATAACCATTGATATTCAACTAGTCAAATGATCACAAGTTTTCTTGATAACTAATAACAGAATGAGGTAATGGATAATTCTATAAATCTTAAACATATTGTCGAGGCCTTGGCCAAGGCCTCAAAAAATACTAGGGTAAGCCCTCAACAGAACCCATTTTTATTTGGAATCATGAGACATAGCGATGCATTGAAGGGCCATAGAGGTCAACAGCCCTTACATTATATGTCTAATAGATTCTCATATAAAAGAGGATAAACATAAGCAGCAACAACACATGAAATATCATTTCCGAATTCATACATTTAATCAATAACCATTCTATGTAGTAATATAGGTGAATGAGATCATTAGTTGTCAATGACAACAAAAATTACCATCAATGTCAGGCATTCTCAAAATAAAAACAAACTAAATAAAAGTAGTTGAGGCGTACATGAATATTGCGAGTCGATCTAATAGATCTAGGGATGATAAATATGATGATGATGGAAAAAAGAGGTAAGAGGGTTCAAAATCGAAGAATCTTACCTAGTTTAAACACAAAAATCGCAAAACATAAATATAAACTATCTGGGAAAAAAATAAACGAAATAAATTCATGGAAGGATTACTTGAGTGATGCAAGTTGAGATGATAGATCTGAGGAGAGTAAATATGATAAACGATGAAGGCAAAACGAGTTTAACGTAGCGAGATCGACGAGTAGATTAGGGTTTACTGCGTGAGAGAGACGAGTCGCCAGACTTTCGATGGAAAAATCGTAAATGAAAATCCATGGTGCTTGTTAATTTTTTTAATGTTTTATAACGTCGGTTATTTAATAATCGATGTTATAAATTGTTTTTACATTTATAACATTGGTTATTATAATAACTGATGTTATAAATGTATCACATACAGATTTTTTTCATCAGTTATTTTATAACCGACGTAAAAAAATCCATGTGTTGTTTTTTTACGTCGGTTATTCTATAACCGACATAAAAAAGACATCAAAAATCATAGTTTTTTACATCGGGTATTGTATAACCAACGTAAAAAACATTTTCTGGGTTGTTTTGTTACGTCGGTTATAAAAAAACGACGTCAAAAAGGCCTCAAAATCCGTGTTTTTTACGTCGGTTATCAAATAACCGACGTAAAAACCCCCACGCTATGGTTTTTTACGTCGGTTATCAAATAACCGATGAAAACACCCCCCGCACTTTTGTTTTTTATGTATGTTAATTTATAACTGAAGTAAAAACCGAACACATGTGATTTGTAACGTCGGTTATTAAAATAACCGACGTTAAAAAAATATTCACCGCATTTGTTACGTCGGTTATAAAATAACTGACGTAAAAAATGGTGACGTAAATAACGTTTTCTGCACTAGTGTTAGTTTAATTTTTATACGACCCTTAAGTGGTTATGGTTTATAGCATAACAATTTTCCACTTTTGGTTGCAAGATCTAGAACATAAAATACTGGTAATGACATTGCCATCATCATAAATGGTTCATATTTGTACCCTTCCTTACTGAAATCCAATTTCATGAATCCCAATTTATATAAATTAACAAAACATCTGTTATCAACACAATTTCATTAAAAAATCATCACCTGGAATGTTTTCTAATACAAATTCCATATTTGTTTGATGATGCCAAATTATGATATATTTTCATAAATTTGATTTCAATCCTTTCACCAGAAACATTCATTGCTTCATACACAAGTGAAACTCCACTATTTTCCATCGTATTTTCGTCATCAAGTTCATTTTTATAGAACATATAATCATTAATTAAATAACAATTATAAGAAAATACATGCACACTTGATCCTCTGACTAGCCATTAAAGTCATTATAAAATTGAATCTAGATTTTGATCTGCCTCTTTCAAAATATTATCTCAAACCCATATTATAATCTATTGATTATGTATATTTTATATCCATATTTTAGACCATTATGGATTCAAATGCCTGTGAATTTATTTACGCGATTCATCATATGGGTAAACCCTTAAACATTCATGTGAAATGAAATGGTGGGACTAATCATAATCTATAATATTGATTGTGACAATATCTATTCTATAAATTCAGTCCCCCATAATATACATGGTGTGATGAGATTTTGGTAGACCAATTCATTCCACACAAGATAGTTAATCGGTATAAAATTTAACGGCTTCCTCAACAATATATCAATCCACATTTCAACCTTCTGGATGACTTTGATTTTGGACATACCCATTCAAATTTTTCATATACCATTCAATGGAATACATTATCTATTATATAAATCACCACAAAATCGATTCTCTCTCACTAAAAGAACCATCAGGTGAACCATCATATCAAATAATTTTGGTATGGAGAATATTGATAATTCACTTAATATGATGGAAATTTTCTTTTCCATGGTTTCAAATTTCACTTGGTCTATAACTTTCTGGCATATATATTTGAAAATGAAATAGTGGTTGGTTAAATAATGATAGAAATTGTTGGAAAAAATTAAATGTCAAGCTATGAACCCACATATTACATCAAAACATGTTTTTCATGTAATTTCATGCCCGTTAACATTAAATCAGTCACTGACATGATGTTCTTGATATTTGATGAATACCCATCTATAACCATTACATCATTAAAAAAGATAAAAAAATGATATATATCCTTCTTGGAAAGAGTGTAATCAGATGGAGGAAGAAAATTATATTTTCTCCCTTCATTAGCGCTAACTATTCATTTATTCCCATGTCAAATATGTCCAACCTAGAATTAATTTTATATCTTGTTTTTTAAGGTACATTTAGTTACATTCCAATGACAATATCACATATATTTTTTCAACATTCATAACATCAAGAAAATTTCTATCTTACAGAAAATTCTAGTATGATAATTCAAAAAAATGAACACTTTTTCCAACTAATTTTTATAAGGTTTTTCAAAAATTTATTTCCAAAATTAGTCTCTATATTATTTACTTTATCAACAATTTGATCACATTTTAGGAGAGATGGTCTTTTGAATTCTTCTGAACTCCTATTGAATGATTTCTTCCAAGATTGGTATATAGGTGTTTGGGGTAAAAATCTATGATTTCCTAGAAATATATTCATTGATGAAAATTTCAATCTAATTGAGTGTGTACCTTGTTCACAATTGGGGCACTGATCATGCCATGATTTACTGTGTCATTTTCACCCTTACACCATTGTATTAAACTGAATTTGTATTGTAAATTCCAAATATAATAACAAAATTAGTATCATTATTGATTCAATTATTTTGTTTTTATCACTGTTAAAAATTAAAATGATACTTTTTTTGATAATTTCATTAAAGTAGGAGGTGATTTGGAGGACCCATGATGAAGTCCGAGAAAAATGGGCTAAATTGAGCAGGATCCAAGCACACTAGTGGATTAATCCGCACACTGCTATTAGACCGTGCATCCAAATGGAATGAAATTTTGTGGTCTAGTCCAGTATTGAATCGGATAAATTTCATCTCAAGGAACCCAATCCCTATTCGGATTCTATGGGTCCCATCCAAACTAATCTGTCCAAAACACCGAATATGCACAAAGTCAAAAGTGGCATTCTGTAATATTTTAATATCTCTAGATGTGGATATCCAAATGTTTCCACACTTTCATTGGAGATAGTAAGGCGGTGGGCATGCAACTTTGTGTTATTTTAAAAATTGAGATAAGACTGTCTGGACATCGAACACCATGAATCAAGTGGTTTCTTGAAATCAGGATGCTCAAAACCACCTTCCACTTTGCCTATAAAATGGTTTCTTGGGCTACCCATTGGTATGTTCGTCCATGAAGTGAATATTTTCCATTATGAAGTCCTAGAGGAGTCTCCTCCCAATCCTTGATGTTCTGGAGGCCCCTATCTTCATTGGGGGATCCAGAATGAAGAAAGAGTTCTACTTGAGCTTCCACCTCCTCCCGATGTCGAGCTAAACGGTGGGTGTTCATTGTGAGGGATCTAGGAATGTGTCAAGGGAGTTCCGATTGTTATTTTAGATAAAGTTTTAGAGTAATTTTCGTTCTAAATAATTTAATTTCATGTATCTTACTTAATTTAATATTTTAATTCTTGTTTTGATGCATGTGATTGGGATACTCGTAATTTCTAACCGATCGGTGTGAGGTTTTCAGTGTGTGACTTGTCTGGTTCCGATTGGACAACAAAAGAATCCTTTTCATACCCACATTCTTGAGATTTCAATCTTCATTTTATGCTTTGATATCATTCATATGTTCGGGGCCTTGGAAATATAATTTTTATGTCAAGGTTTGTTCTTTAAGAATTTAAATAAAAGCCTAGTAATTAATCGGGATTCCCATTAATTTCAAGCATTGAATTACTCCAAACCTAAATGAATATCTATATACAATGAAATTAAAATGTGTGTATTAAAATCACAAGGTACCATTTTATCTCATATTTTTTTTAAATCCATTTGTTTTCTCAACTTTTAAGCTTTTAATTAAGTCATTTCATCCTAAAACTATTTTCAAAACCACCACCACTTTTAGTACTTCTTATAAAAAATTCACACTCTAATCCCAGTAATGCTTCTTGAGAGACGACCTTGGATCTTCCCTTGACTATAAATCAACATTAAAATCAAAATCAATTTGATATGTCATGACATCATGTCCAAATTTTGGTGTCGTTTTTAGGGAACGCTTTGGTTTTCAGTGCGTGTTTTTATAAGGTTTTTGTAATTTTTGTGAATATTTTATTGTTTTTTATAATACTTTTTCAATACCTTTTTGTTGTGATCTATTTCTTGTGTAGGTTTGGTGCATGGATCATTATACTCTAGGAGATTTATCACCTTTCAAACCCGAAACAGAGAGGACCCTACATCAATGACACTAAGACACACAATACAATACTGTGAAGGAGGACACACCACACATTGAAACTCTTCCTCACCCTTCCTCATATTCTATAAATGACATAAAAACTAAAATAAACTTGTATAAAATTTCTGAAAATTATAGAACACTAAATTAACTAACCTCATATGATGTTGATATCAAACCCACATACATTCAAATGCAAGGCGAGGAACCCAATTTTGATCTAAATCTGGTTTAATTCATCTATCACCAAGATTCCATGGACTTCATGGAGAGGATCCACAAAAGCACATAAAATAATATCATATTTTTTGTTCAAAATTAAAACATGATAATGTGGATGTGAAACAAGTAATGTTTAGAGAACTAACATTTTATTTAGAAGACACTGTAAAAGATTAGTTATACTATGTTAGTTCACCAATGAGAGGTTTGGAAGACATGAAATTCCTTTTCTGTTGAAAAATATTTCCCATCCTCTTGAACATCAATATTAAGGAAAAAAAATTTAGGGATAATAATATCTTAAGGGGAAACACTTCATTAATATTGGGAAATATTTAAAATATTATTTTCAAGTTTTCCGCACCAAAAAATAAGTGATCAACTTTTAATTCAGTATTTTTATGACGGTTTAATTTCTATTGATCGAAATATGACTGATGATGTGGCAGGTGGTGAGCTAGTTGATAAGACCCCAATTGCTGCAAGAACCCTGATTGAGAACATGGCATAAAATACTCAAAAAAATTTTAAAAGGTCTAGTGTACCCATTTGAGGTGTCCATGAGGTGAAAAGTACTGAATTTGAGAAGAAGGTGGACATAAAGTTTGAAAAGGTATGTACCCTTTTATGAAAACTCACTCTCTCCCAAGGGAAATATCAATCTCCTCATCCCATCCACAGTGGAATATGCTCTTATGACAACCATTATTCTTACCAATTCCCCTAATTGAGAGAAACTTCTGATAGTTGTGAGGAAATCTTCCCAAGATTCCCCTATAACCAACCCTTTAGGCAAGAACCATACTATCCATCCAACTCTAGGGGGAAAGAAAACCAATCTTATAGGAAAGGGGGTATTCAATCCAGCCTCATCAACCATGGAACCAATAAGGGTAGAGTAGCTATCCACCACCACCACCCAGAAATCTTTAACCATGCCAAAGGCATTTCCATCCACCCCCTCCAAAACCTAAGGCTATCCTAGAAGATATGATGAAACAAATGGATACCAACAAATTCAATTCTAGCAAACTACCCAAGGGGCCATATAAGACCTCAAAACCCAATTAGGCCAACTAGCTAACTCGGTGGGGGAAATTCGAAGTCACGGGTTGGGTAAGCTACATTTTCAACATGTAATTAACTTAGGGATAAGGGAAAATCTAGTGAAATCACACTTATGAGTGGAAAAAAACATAAAAACCAAATTAATCCTCCATTTGATTCATCCCCTCATAAAGAAACCTCCATCCCAACTATTGAAAATGATCCAAATGTTGAAAAACCATGTCTTGAGAGAATCCATTCCAAGGTAAAGAGTGTGTATGTCGATGAGTCTCATATCCCATCCATTCCTCTTCTATTTCCCCAAATGGCCACAAAACCTGGGAAACAAAATGAAACATAACTAGATAAGGAAATATTAGAAACATTCAAAAAGTTCAGGTAAACATCCCCTTGATTGATTTTGTGAAACAAATTCCATGATATGGAAAAAATTTGAAGGATATAGGTACACACCGAAGTTCACTTCGTGGATATGAGAAGGTGAGCTTGGAAAGGAATGTTTTATCATTGATAGAGCCATCACTTTATCCAAGTGAAATGATCCTAGATCATTATCAATTCGGTTCACCAAAGGGTCGTATTTGTTTCTAATGTTATGCTTGATTTATGAGAATCTATAAATGTGATCCCTCACTCCATTTACTTTATATTTCAGGTCAGGGAACTGAATCCCACTAAAATTTCTGTCATACTAGTTAACTGGAGTACCAAACACCCCTCTGTTTTGTTATAGGATGGTCTTGTGAGGGTTAAAATTTTAATTTTTCTTACTGAATTTTATGTGCATAAAATAAGGGATGATGGGATGAATGGACATGCCCTAATTATATTTTTGAGACCCTTATTAAAAAATTCAAAGACCATAATTAATATCCACAATGGTGTATTATCTATATAGTTTGGTGGTGACATTTCCACTTCAATATCCTTGATTACATGAAGCACCTCTCAGAAGAACATTCCTCTCTCTTAGTAAATTTAATTAATGTACTCCATTATTATGAAAATACTTCTTTTAATTCCCCCAATCCCATTTCTATGTTTTCATCCTTGATTGAATTTCTTGGAAATGAATCATGTAATTATTGTTTTAGTGGTCTAGAAACGTGTCATTCATGTTTATTGATTGATAATTTCTTGAACACCGAGGTTTCAATGACCATCTATGATACTGCTAAGCATGTAAAAGCTCATTCTTTATCTGAGGATGATACCATTAAGCAGTTCGATGAGATTAGTGACCTATCACTTTCACACACACTACCATAAATCCAAAATCCACGTGAATCTGAACTTACACAACTGCCTCAAGATTTAAAATATTCATATCTTGAGAATAGAAACAAGTTTTCCATCATCATTTCTAGTTCACTCCCTCTTGAGCATGAATTGCGACTGCTTGAACTTTTGAGGGAGTATAAACAAGAATTAGGATGGACACTTTCATAAATTCATGGAATTAGCCCATTAGTATGTACACATAATATTTTATTTAGTGATGAGTCTAAACCAGTGAGGCAGGCCCAACGTCTACTTACCCAATCCTCCTAGAAGTTGTGAAAATATAAGGTAACCAAATTATTGGTAGCTGGAATCATTTACCCCATATCTTATAGCCAATAGGTCAGTCCCATTTAAGTAGTTCCTAAAAAACCAGCCTTACAGTAATCCAAAATGAAAACAATGAATTGGTTCCAAATCTTGTGGAGAATTGTTGGAGTTTCTACATAGACTATCACTGACTAAACCAACACACTAGGAAAAACCATTTTTCTTTTTCATTCATAGACCAAATTCTAGAGAGGATAGCGGGTAAGTCCCACTACTGTTTCCTTGATTGAAATTCTAGGTACTTGCCGATCCATATTGTCCCCGAGGATCAAGAAAATAAAACCTTCATTTGCCCCTTTGGCACATTTTCATATAGGGGGATGCCAATTTGTATGTGCAGTGCTCCAGGTACTTTCCAGAGATATACGGATAGACATATTTAGGATTACCTGGAGAATTTTAGGGATATTTTCATGGATGATTTCACTGTTTATGGCTCCTCATTTGATGAATGTTTGAGTAGTATTGTTTTAGTCATACGTCGATGTATTGAAAATAATATTGTATTAAATTATGATAAATTCCATTCCATGGTTCCACAAGGTATATTTTTGGGGCATGTCATTTATGGGGATGGTATCAAAGTAGAAAAATAAAAAGTGGATGTTATTTCATCCTTACCATTCCCCAAAAATGTATGGGATGTGTGGATTTTCATAGGTCATGCTAGATTATACCGTCAATTCATTCGTGACTTTACTAAGATTTCACTACCACTCTCCCGATTTCTCCAAAAAGAAAAAGAATTTGTTTTTCATAAATAATGAGAGGAAGCTTTTAATAAGTTAAAATGGAGTCTCATTTCACCCCAAGTAATCCAACCACCTTAGTGGGATTTATTATTTGATATCATGTGTGATGCCTCTAACTATACAGTTGGGGAAATCTTGTCATGAATGGTCGATCGAGATCCACATGTCATTGCCTATACCTCACGTACTTTGGACCCTACCCAAGAAAACTACACCACAACTGAAAAATAATTCCTTGTCATAGTGTTTTTCTTGGATAAATTTACATTAGATCATTTAGGGTCTAAAGTCATTGTATTCTCTGATCATGCATCACTCTGTTATCTTCTTAAGAAACCAAAATCCAAACTACGCCACATTCAATGGATGATCCTCCATTAGGAATTTAATCTAGAAATTAGAGATAAAAACGGAGCATAGAATGTGGTGGCTGGCGATATTAGTAGGATGCATCAATCCTCATACATTGACTCATCTCCATGTATTCCTCTAAATGAAATATTTTATGATTATAAATTTTACGAACTGCAAGAAGATATTCCTTGGGTTGCTGAAATTGTAAATTATATGTCATCATATTGCATTCCTACTAATTTCAACAAAAACCAGGCCAATCGTCTAAAACATGACTCTAGTTGGTACAATTAGGATGACCCCTAAATCTAGTGCACATGTAGTGATCATGTCATTAGGCGTTGTGTCCTCAATAATGAGTTTTATTCCATCCTTAGATTCTTCCACACTCTTGATTGTGGGGTACACTTTGGTCCCCAACAGACTGCTCGCAAAGTCCTTGATTCTAGTCCCTTTTGGACAACACTATTTTGGGATTCCCAAGACTTTTGTAAATCTTGTCCTCATTTTTAAAGAATGGGTAATGTCTCTATAAGAAATTAAATTACACAACAACCATTGCTCATTTGTGAAATTATTGATATTTGGGGTATTGACTTTATGGGGTCATTTCCCAATTCCTTTAGCAACATGTACATTCTTATGGCATTTGATTACGTGTACAAATGGGTAAAGGAATGAGCCAAAAGGAATGATGATTTAATGTAGTTGTAGAATTTTTTAGAACCCAAATATTTTTTTGTTTTGGCATACCAAGGTTCATCATCAATGACCTGGGTTCTCATTTCTACAACCGAACAATGAAATCACTTTTTTTGTATGAGGTTAGTCATAGAGAGTCTATTCTATATCACCCACAAACCAATGGTCAAGAAAAGGTGTTAGATAGGAAATTAAAACAAATTATTGAAAAAATTGTTTAACCTAATAGAAAAGATTGGAGTCTTAGACTCAATGATTCATTATGGGATTACCATTATGCTTTCAAAACTCTTATTGGCATATCACCATATCATCTTGTGTTTGGAAAGAGTTTTCACCTGCCAATTGAGATTGAGAACCGGGCCTACAAGGCTATCAAACAATTAAATTCTAATCTTTCTGGTGTAGGTTATCAAAGGAAATTGCAGATTCAAGAGATGAAGGAAATGAGAAGAGATGCATATGAGAACTCTAGGATTTATAAGGAGTGAATAAAGGCTTCCCACGACCGTCTTATCCTTCATCGCCAGTTACACATTGGGAAGAAGGTCCCCTCTACAATACAAGGCAGAAGTTACATAAATGTAAGATTAGATCCCCATGGTTTGGACCATACACTATTTCTAACATCTCTCCATTTGGTGTTGTATAGGTTCAAAATGATGAAACCATGCAAACCTTCATTTTCAATGGGCTGCAGCTGAAACACTTCCCTGAAGCCCTTCTAGAGTCCCCGATGGAGAACTCCATGTTCACGAAGAAGTATACGAATAACACCCAAAATTTTTTATCCTTCCTTAACAAATTCTATTTTATTACACTGAGTACACTACACACTCTAGGTGTGGGGGATTTGTATATTCCTGGGTTAGTTATAAATTTTCATCATCATTCTTCTTTTTCACTTTTTAGCTTGCTGAATTGTATTGTTACTTTCCCCACTTTCCCTCCCACTCACCTTTGTGATGGAATATTACTTATTTACACCCACTTTATCATGGAAAATGATTCTCCTTTAATCATGGATGTTTATGAAAATATATGTGATATTTTTGTATTTAATGTTGTTTTAGAATTCAAAAAAAAAGTTCAATGCAATGTGCATTTCAGCAAAAAATCAATATTGGGGTGTGAATTTCTATTGAAATTTATTCCTTTGTCAATGATATAAATGGTTCTATCATTTTGAAACCTATTAAAAGAATAGTTCCCTTGTTTTTGAATAGTTTCAGTTAAAATTGTGTCACTTAATTTCTCCACGCAACTTTCCACCCAACCATAAATTGTGAAAATTTATACTTAATAAAAGGGTAACTATATGTTAGGATGATTTTTCTCTACTTTCCAAAATCATTTTTCCATGCATTAGTTGCCTTATTCGATCTATTTCATTACTGTACCAGATCTACCTATGCATGTGTACCTATTATCTGACTATTGTACGCCCTAAAAAACAAAAAAAATCAGGTTGTATATTGGGCATGTCAAAAACCACCCTTACATGACCTTTGATCTAGTTATAACTATTACTATTAGTGTCATCAAGAGATCAAACATGGGTTGGGAGAATAGTGTGAGATTTGTTCCAAGTGAAACTTTTGAAAAAAAACATAATAAATGAGGGGAGTGATAAAATGTACAACATATGGCGATATCTAGGTCTGTAGATTATGTTTTGAAATCTATAAATGATTTAGTGAGTGAGCCTTGATAGTTTATAGCAATGTATGTGGGTAAAGTTCAGTGGAAATAATCATGTAAGTAGAGAATTATTGAAATAACTTATATTTACTCAATAGAAAGTGGAAAGAATAGCATGAAATAGTTGTCCCACACACACATGGAGAATTAGTGACATGATTAACTTTTTAATTATTATCTTGGATGGGTATCATTAATCTCTTCGAATTTTATTTTGATACAATATTTGAGACGTATTTTTCAATGATCGTTGAGAAGAACTCCTCAGTGTGATTTTTGCTTTGATAGCATTTCTATAATGATTTAATTTTCATTGAATGTTAAATATTTATGGAGATGTAAATATCTACATGCATAATTTTTTGGATATGTGACTTTTCCCAAAAAGTGAAAATGTTTAGGTGTGGGGGTGTGATCGTATCATGACTCACTGTGTCATTTTCACCCTTACACCACTATATTAAACTGAATTTTTATTATAAATTCCAAATATAATAACAAAATTCACATCATTTTTGACTTCATTATTTTGTTTTTATCACTATTAAAAATGGAAATGTTACTTTTTTTGATAATTTCGTAGAAGGTGAAGGTGATTTGGAGGACCCATGATAAAGTATAAGAACAATTGGCTAAATTGCGTAGGATCCAAGAAAACCAGTAGATTAATATGCACAATAATATTATAATGTGAATCCAAATGGGATAAAATTTTGTGGTTTGGTCCAGTATTTACTAGGATATATTTCATCTCAAGGAACCCAATCCATATTTTTCTTCTATGGGGCCTATCTGAACTGATATGTCCAAGACACCGAATACGCAGAATGTAAAAAGTGGTGTTCTGTAATATGTCAATATCTCAAGCTGTGATTGTACAATTGGATCCACCCATTCAGTGGGTCTACAACTTTTTTGTTTTTTAAAAAGTGAGATAATACTGTCTAGATATCAAAAACCATTAACCTAGTTCTTTCTTGAAATCAGGATTCTCAAAACCACCTTCCATTTTTCCTGTAAAATGGATGCTTGGTCTCCCCTTTGGATGTTCGTCACAGAAGTGAACCTCTACGAATTTGAAGTCCTAGAGGAGTCTCCTCCTCATCCTTGAAGTTTTGGAGGCCCCTATCTTTATAGGGTGGTCGAGAATGAAGAAGGAGTTCCACCCGAGCTTCATCCTCCTCCCGATGTCGAGCAAAATGGTGGGCGTTCATTGTGAAGGAGCTATGCACATGTAAAGGGAGTTTTGATTACTATTTTAGCTACAATTTTTGAGTTATTTGGTTTTGAAAACTATTATTTCCAAGTATCATACATAATTTCATATTTTATTTCCTATTTTGATGCATATTATTGAGATGCTCATAATTTCTAACTGGTCGGTGTGAGGTTTTGATTGCATGACTTGTGTTGTTCGGATTGGACAACCCAAGAATAATATTCATACCCACCTTAATAAGATTTCAATATTCTTTGGATGATCTTATTCTATGCATAATTTATGGACGTTGACAATATGATTGTTACATCAAGGTTTGGTTCATTAAGCATTGAAATAAAATCTTAGGAATTAATTGAGATTCCAGTTAATTTCAACAAAAGAATTACTCCAAACCTAAATGAATATCTATGAAAAATGAACATGAAATGTGTGTATTGAAATTCACAATTGACCATTTTATCTCATGTTTTTCAAAATATATTTGGTTTCCCAACGTTTAAGCTTTCAATCAAGTCATTTCATCCTAACACTATTTTCAAAACCACCCCCTATTTTAGTAATTATTATTAAAAACACACACTCTAAACCCCCTAACGCTCTTTGAGAGACGACATAAGGTCTTCCCTAGACTATAAATTAACCTTAAAAACATATTCAATTTGATGTTTCATGATAGCTCATTCAAACACCCTTGAGTTTCTTTAATTCTATATTCTAACAAATTTCTATATATACAAAAGTCATTTATCTTCCTGTACAACATGTCTTCTACCATGAAATCTTAAATTACATAAGAATCATATAATGTAACACCAAAATCCAAAAATAATTTCAAATATTTGATCAATGGATCCAATTGAAAATCTATATCATTACCCAGTTTTTGTCTTGATATAAGAAAATATAACATAATGTGTTTTAATTTCATGCATCATCAAATTAAAAATTTATAATTTACCAATATAACCACACATCTAATGTGAGTATTTATTTGAAAATAAAAAGAATTAAATCAATCTGTAGATGGCTCAAGATGAAGGTTTCCCAACTCATTACTAAATTTAGGATAGTTATAATCAATTCTCTTTTACTAAGGAGAGTTTATTAAATGATGAATTTTCCAATATTAATTTCATGTAAATGTTTGTCACAAAAAATTCCTTAATGTATCCACATTTTCATATTGGAACATAATACTTGGTGTAAAAGGAAGAAAACATAATACTATCGTTGGACCAGATTAATATTTCATGAAACCAGAAGAACCACACATTGGTCATTCATAATGTGAATTATGGTTCTTGAGAAATAGTATACAGTCATGTATTCTTTAAGAGATCATACCAACCAAACTTTTCATATGTTTAGCATCATATGTTTGGTTGGGGATCTCATTATCTTCTAGATCATATCATTCAAGAGGGAAAGAAGTTCAGTAAAACTGGAGCCTCTCTATCCATTTTTATCTTTTAAATTATACATCTTCAACATAGATGAAAACACTGTATATTTAGTGAAACCATTAAAAAATTCAAAACTTTCATGTCTCTTTAACTTATCAAACAATTTTGGACAATAAAAACGTTCATCTTAAACTACCATTATCATTTAATCAATGTGATTTTTATCATCATTTACTCTAATAGCCATGTCCTTTATGTAGTCTACTTCATTCTCCATGCTGACTGAAATATAACTTCTTTTAACAAAACACATTTAAGAGAAAAGTGAGAAAACACAAGGCTCACCAAAAAAACACTAAATGAAACCACATAATCATTAAAAGATATCTTATTTCTACTAGAAACCCTCTCCCTGCATAACTTATAAGAGATAGTGATTAACTATATGTATAGATCATTCCTTATATGGTCTTCAAGGTGATATTCTATTTTGACCCAAGCATGAATGTACTCGTCTTTGTTGATAATCCATTCCTTTAATCCTATTATCAGTATATGAAATTTTATTCAATATAGGAACACTTCTTACAATTAGTTTCAATGTGTATCAGTCTTCCCACTATGTTATCAGCTTCCTCTTATGTGGAATTAATTACCAGAAAATCTTCCACCATTTACTCTTCTGAAGGGAAGATAAGATCCATATTTTTCTTATGTATTATAACTTTATCTAGATGATAACTAGTTAAAACAATCATGATTTTAACATCCACACCATTTCCATCCTCTTACTAAATATAAATCTCTAAAATTTTGGGATCACCTTATATCTTCATTTCTTTTGACCTTTTAGTGGTTCTTGTATCCAATGGAAATGGGAAGTAAGAATAGTTATTTCAACTTTCCTTATTGCCTTTCTGATATATCCTCCTCTTCAGGATAAGAATCCCTCTACCTTGAAGGTATTACGAACTATCTCCTGATAACTAATAAAGAGATTCATCACTGGACTCATCCCTATGGACTTCATGCTTATCATTGGAGTTCCTTAACCTGTATGCTTCATACATCTGGACCATCCCTTCAACCTCCAATCCTTCATATTGGTTTCCTAGATTAATAGATGAAATTCATTTCTAATGATTGAAATTATCAAATACATATCCCTTATATCCTTCTCTATACCCTTTACTCTTGATGGAACACCATCTCTTGCTTCATTAGGCACTATAACATGTCCTCATAGAGTCTTAATCTCCTGGGAACTCCCTCTTCCATTGGATTTAGACCCTGATATCACTACATCTGCATTGGATGCAACCTTAGGATCCCTTGAACATCCCTTATCAGTCACTTGTGTCTCTACTTCACTATTGATACCACTTCCAAATCACACATCCCAACCATGGTAGCCCTTAATTGAATTTAAGGATAAAAGGATCCCAAACACTAGTGGTGAATACCACATCATTACGCACTGGTCCCCAGGGGACATTCATATAAGGCATGAGATCACCCAAATCCATCCTAAAACAATTGAATATATAATACACCAATGGGATTCCCACCCATGTCTCACATTCCAAAACCTTTTCATTACATGGGTTGGTAGATGCACCCAATAAGATTTTCCCCATCGACTCATCACCAACACCAAACCCCAATCCTTTTTTAGTGCTTCCTAAGCCTACAAAATTCAATTGATTACTTTTCTTGGTCCCACACCTATTGGATATCATTGAGTGACCCATTTGGATATAATATTAACATAAATTGAACCACGATTCCAAAAACACATCACTAATTTATCAGAACTCCTCCCCCTTAGAAATCCAAATTAATCTATGGGAAATCATGATAAATATAATTCCACACAAATTCTGGGAGAAGCATGGTGTAAAACTAATCATTCTCTACTGCCAAAGCACAAATATGTGCCAACTATATTCACTATCATTCATATAATCGAGCAGTTTTTAAATGGTAATGGATGTTCAAGAAAACTAACACAAATCACTGATATTGGGATATCATTATTCATATGAAGTCATATTCCCACTTGAAAAGATAGAACAGGGAACCATTGAAGCTATGAGGGGAATTGGACCAAACACATACTATGTCTTTCTACGAAGCAAACTAGGTCATTATAATCTTATTGTCAAGTAGACTCAGTGTTGCTCAATCTTGTAAACCTCATGAACCAGAAATAAAACTATTGAATGTATCCACCAAAGGAAGATTCTACTTGATAAAATCTTTCACCACATCTTCATACTCTTTTTCCATATGATTAACATCAATCTATTCCCATTTCAAATTCATCTTATTTGATTCGGTAATATTAATATTTATCATAATAAATAAATATTAAAAAAAGCATCCTTTCAAATATGTAAAACCCAATAGTTGAATGTTTCAAATAACATCATAATGATTTGAAGGAAATTGGTAATTGAATTTAAGAATATAATTACTCCATTTTTGGTTGGTGTTATCCTATAAATTCATCAATAATGGTCACCTGTACCTGGTATGGGATGACTACTACACAAAGTAGTTCAAGAAACATAGGTGCATATCCAGAAGAGATGGGGGATGAGTCTCAAGAAACAAAGTAAAATAATAACTATTCAGGAGATGAAGATGATGAGGATAATACTTATTATTGCATTTTGTTTCCTAAGACACATCCCCATAAGACATAACACCAAATCAGAGAGAAGATGTTTTTTTTGAGGAATCCCCTAATTTTAACCATGTAGGTGATGTTGGATTCAAAGAAGGTTTATGTGTTAAAATGAGGTTAAAAATTATTTCTCTTTTTGCAGGAGGGAGGTCATGTTTGATATCCTATGGGTTGGATAGAGTTAGTTACATTCCCTTTCCTTGGTGTTATTATCAATCCAAATTATATTGGTGGTGATATTTTTTGAATCTTGGAAGTCTCTAAAAGTTAATATGATCATATAAATATTTATATAACCCTTTATGAGTTAACCATGGTTTATGGATGCAATTATAAAATGAATCGAGTAATTTCCCCATTAGATACATTTGTGAACCTGAAATTTAAAAAAACAGAGCTAATTTTGAAACTCAATAAACACCCAATTAAAATAATATATCCAATATCTATCCATTATGATTTAAAACGTAAAATATTTTATATCATAAAATAAAATATAATTTTCCAAATGGATTTGTTGAAAAAATTATTACCATATTACAAAAGTATAAAAATATAAAAGTATAGTTTCGAGAAATAAAATTTATGAAAGTATAAAACTATTAATGTATTGGTAATATAAAAAGTATATACTTATATAAAACTAAACATTAAAATTATATATGTATTTATATTAATATATAAATTTATATAAGCATATAGAAGTATAACATTATGTATAATTTACAAAATATTATATAAATTTTAAAGGAATATATATAATTTATAAATGTATATAAATTTATTTAACTATATAAAATTGTATGCATGTTATTAAAGTTTTCATAATTTATTGAAGTATATAGTTTTAAAAATTTATAAAAGTATAAAATTATAATATATAAAATTAAAATTTTGGAATTTATAAATGTATAATAATTTATAACAAATAAAAGTATAATTGTATATTAATTTATAACTCTAGGAAGCTATAAATAGTATAAATATTTAATAAAAATTTATATTTAAAATATACATTTAATTATGATATACTATAAATTTAGAATATTATATAAATTTATAAATGAATAAAATAGTAAAAGTATAAATACTGAATAAAAATAAATATTAAATTATATTAGTAATATATGACATACAATAAAATTTATAAATATATATAATTTTTAATATATATTAAACTATAAAATTGTAAATATTTAATGAACATTTTTATAAAAATAAAATAATATGGAGAAAATTATTCTTTAAAAAATTAATTATTAATTAAGCCACCACCATGAAATACACACCCTTAAAAAATCCCATTTTTTAAAATATGCACGCACTTTCCATGGAAATACATAGAGAATATACAAAAAATGTTACGCATGAAAAAAAGGAAAATTCATAGGCACTTTAAATCCATTTATAAATCTATTTGAAATTGTTAAACATGTTTTTTATTAAATTCAATATCCAAGACTTCATAATTTCACAAATATTTTCATATATAAGAAGCCACCCATAATGATTTTTATACCATGGGGAAATCTCACATCCAAAATTAATATATTAACCATAATTACCCACCTTTGATAGACATAAAATAAATCCCCAATTCATCTTAACCCATCACATTTGATTACATAAATATTTATTACATGAGTCACCTATAAAGCTGGAAATGTTTTAAAAATAAATATTTTATGTCTATGAATCATCTCAAACTAGGAAAATGTGCTTTAATGTATCATCTAAATGGTTCATCAAAAATATTTTTGTAGACTCAGGGCACAACCCAAGTCAGTTTTATAGTTGTGTTCATTAACCTTATAAATTCATCATTTCCTTAATCCTTCCACATAGATTATTTCAAATTAATTAAGAAAAAAAAGATAATATTGAAAAACCAAAAAAATAGAAAAATATAATGAAATAAAAGGTGGAGGAGGAAGAAACATTGTGTGAGACACTCGACACTCTGGCCTTAAATAAGGATTGAAGAAGTGGTGTAGCATATCTTATATTTGGAGAGGGTTCTTCAGTAGTGGTAGGTTTTGGGGGTAGTGGAGTCAATGATCAGTGGTAGCGGTGGCAGAGATAGTGGTAGGGTATGATAATGGTAGTGGTAGGGTTTGATGGTGGTATAAAAAGGGCATGGCAATGGCAGAGTTCATGTTCTATAAAATCATAATGGCTCAAGAGAATGATGCTCTATTAGGGTTATTTTTATAACATCAGGGAACCCTTTTATCAACTATTTAAAAAATGATGATGAAACACCTCTTTATCAGCTCTTTTTTAGCACTGATAATCATCTACTCTTTGTAATATATTTATATAATTAATTAAAAATAAATAAATATATATATAGTTGTATATATTTATAAAATTATAATTACAATAGATATATGTATTAGAACACATGTTCAAAAAATTATATATATATATATATATGTATATAATATAAATATATGTATTTTTAATCATAATTTTAAATAACTATACTTATTATTATTTTTATATATTTATATATATATTCATATATATTTATAAAAGTATAAATATATTAAATATATTATTTAGAATTTTATAATTAATTATTTAAATATATATATAAATATAATCTTAATAATATATTAATATTATTATATATATTGATAAAAATAAATGTATAATAAATATACATTTATGTAATTATAATTATAATTATAATTAAATATTCATATAAAAAAATATAGTTATATATATTTAAAAAATTATTAATATAATCAATATATTTGTTATATTTTTATAATTATTTAAATATATATATATATATATTACAATTATAAATAAATATTTTTATAAATATGTTTATATAATTATATATTTAATTATATATTTCTATATTTATAACTGAAATAATCTTAGGCCAATCCCGTTCATTAAGAAAAATAAAAAATTATACATGATACATAAATTGAAAGACGGTTTAACCAAGAATGCCCAAAATGACATTACAAAACATGATATCCAATAAGCGAATAGAAAAATAGATAAGATTGATCATTGTCCGCCTCATCCTCCAAATGTACCTTGACAATATGGATAAAAACCATTCCTCCATGTATTTTACCTCTCCCAAGTGTAAAGACCCGTAAATTTCAAGTAAATTTTTTTCTTAATTTTCTTTGGAATTTGACAAGAACGTAGTTTCTGACGGCACCTGATTCTGAGGCCCGGTGTGCCCGAAATCATTTTCTGAACTTTGGATCAGGTACATTCAGTAAACGAACGATCAGGGTTTTTTAACTTTTGAACCAGTGCTCGGAATCAAATTCTGAGGGCACCGATGGAATTGCAGCACCGGTATTTTCTTAGAAACGCCAATTCTGGAGTTGCGTTTGCTCGGGTGTGGTTTTTAAATTTTTTGGGTTAAGTTAAGAAATAAAATAAAGTGGTGCGACAACTTTATTTTTATTTCACTTAAAGCCACTTAAAAGCCACTTAAAGCAACTAGAGCTAAATTAAAGCTGATAGGGTTCAATCCAAAAATATCCTACCCTCTTGGTAGGATATTTGTTAGGTGGGGCCCGCACGAGCCCCACCATTTCTTTTCCTCTAAGTAACGCACCCGCGAAAACTCCTCATTAATGAAAGTCAACTGGTGCATTTTCTTAAACTCTTAAACGCTCCTATTAATTGGGTGGTTTATTCGTTGAAATTAATTCTATGAATTAATGGGTCGTTACTTCGATTTTTTTTCAATTTGTTGGCATGTTAATAAAACAAGACCAACGCTTGTCTTCGGGAGGATTACTCGTTGAGAGGATTTTGAGAAGACTCCAAGGCTTGAGATCTTCATCCTTCTTCACGAAGAACGCGAAGAACGCGATGAATGCTGAACCTTCGGAGATCGACGACGTGACGCCGTGTTCCGCGACGCCAACGATTCTTCTCCTGCGACGTTCTTCTGCGACGTTTCTCCTCCCGTGACAAATCTTTGATCAACTACTTGAGATCATCGACGCGACGCCGTATACCGCGACGACGCGATGCCCTTCTGCGACGTGACGATCATCTTCATCCGCGACGGTCAATTCCGCGAAGAACTCGTCCGACGACTACGACGAGGTAGGGGTTTTGATTCTTTAAATCTTTGTGATTTGTATTTCCCGGTTGTTTAATGATTGATTGGGAGACTTTTAAAACCGCTAACGCGGTGGGTGCGGACTAACTCACTAGTCCGAACCCACCGCCCTTTTATTGTTCTTGGTGTGCGGAACGGCGGACGACGGCAAACAGGGCCGCAAGGGCGATAAGAGGGCCTTGCAGTGAAGATCGGGTCCCGAGAGGACGACTGGTGAAGACCACATGAAAAACGGACCACCGGAGTGTGTCCGGTGGTCCGCGGAAACCCCCACCGGCGCGCCACCAGCAAAACCCGACGTGGCTGAAGCCGCGTCGGCGAGGCGGTTCTACGGCCGCGCGGAACTGCGAGGCGGGACGCGGCTTAAGCCGCGTCCGAGTACCGCGGAGTGCCCCCCCCCCCGCAGGGGCCGTGGTTTCCTCTCTTGGCCTCTCGGCCAAGCCGACCCGCCGGGCCGGGTCGCGCCCAACCGGGTCAGACCCGGACCCGGGTCGGTCCGGGCCCCAACCCCCCGTTTTCGGCCCCTTTTTGGTTTTTTGCCCATACCTTGGGCTACGGGCCTCCGAACGACGTGCCATCAGCGGCGATGCGATCCTTGGATCGAGATGGTCGTTTCAGTATACTACACCCAAGGTTTCGGAATACTTTGGGTTCATCCGGGTTGGTTCGTATACGAAACCAACCGGGCCCTCAGAGTAGAAACGTTTATATCTTGAGCTCCGGAAGTACGATTGATGTGCCGTCGACTTTGATGGATTCCTCTAAGTAAGAAGGATCTTTTGGCTTACTCCTCTCAATGTTTGGATGTCGTCGGAGTGTAGTCGGGTTGGTTCGCTCACGAAACCAACCGGGCCCCTGGAACGAAAAAGCCAATAACTCACAGACCGGGCGTCCGATTGACACGCCGTCTATCTCGTTGATTTCCTTTTGTTGAGATGGAACTTTTGGAATACTTCACCTGAGTTTTGGTTGCAGTTGGATAGTGTCCGGGTTGGATTACACCTGAAATCCAATCGTGCCCCTCGAACGGAAAAGCTGATATCTTTCAGACCAGACGTCCATTTGACGAACTGTCAGCGGCGTTGGTGCTCACGTTGAGAAACGGTCCCTTTACGTTTTCCCTATGAGAGTTGGGGTACAGTTGAGATATGACCGGGATGGTTCGCACACGAGACCAACCGGGCCACTGGGACGAAAAGGCTAATAACTCACAGACCGGGTGTCCGATTCACGCGCCGTATGTTGTGTTGAGACCCCTGTAACAAGGCAGTCCTTTGAGTTACTTCTTCGTGGAACTTTGTGATTCTTGTAGTATCGACCAGCCTCTCGTGGAGCAGACCCTCCCGGAGACGAGCGTGCGGAGTACGGAGACCGTGTAGCCGGCTGAGACCTGACGACTGCTTGACCGATCAACTCGGTGTGTTTCGGATAGCCCAGTGGGGAGGGCTTGGTTGTAGCGACAGACCCATGGCAGAGGAGCACTTGGTAGTAGCGGCAGATCTGTGGTACTCAACAGAAGGAGTACCTCTGGAGGCTATGAGGGGGAGCGCTTGGTTGTAGTGGCAGACCCACGGTGGAGGAGCGCTTGGTTGTAGCGGCAGACCCACGGTACTCAACAGAAGGAGTACCTCTTGAGTCTATGAGGGGGAGCACTTGGTTGTAGCGGCAGACCCATGGTGGGATGCGCTTGGTTGTAGCAGCAGGCCCACAATACTCGACAGGAGGAGTACCTCAGCAGTCTTAGGTTAGTGAGCAGTACCTCGGAGTCGTGACAGGACCACTGTACACTCCAGAGATGGGGCTCTTCAGCAGTTACGGTTTCGATCATGTGAAAATCCTGGTTTGAGTTGAGTTTATGACCTTTGTGTTTACCTATTTATTGAGATGGGTCACTTGATAACCTAGGTATATGTATGGGCATATACCTGGGTGGTAGTTATCCGTTGATTTCATAATCCTTGTGTTTCCTCATGATTGAGGTGGGTTACTTGATAACTTAGGTATATGTATGGGCATATACCTAAGTAGATGTTACCTGTTGAGATCTTCTTTGTGGTTGTCCTTGTTGGTTTTAGTGAGACCTTGAGGGTCTCGGGGTCCCTAATGAGTATCGTTATACTCACCCCTGTACGGGCTATGCCCGCACCTCGTTGTGTTGGTTGCAGACGACGGGAAGTGCTGACGGAGGTCGAGTGTTCGAGGACTGGACGGTACCCTGAGGTGGACTACACGACGAGTCAGTACCCGGAGGTGGACTACATGACGAGTCAGTATCCGGAGGTGGACTTCACGGCGAGACGACACTCGGAGGAGGATGAAGGGTGAGAGCGTTGTGGAGGCTATCTGTACCTACCCTTCAGGTAGGATCCGTGGTGGACGATCCAGGAGCTGCACCATCTGTACCTACCCTTCAGGTAGAATCCGTTGAGGACGTCCCAGGAGCCGCTTCCGTTCTTCCATCTGTTGTATTTTTCTGTTGTACTTTGTTCAGTTGTAGTTGTACTTTCAATTGGGTTTGTATTCTGGCTCATTTAACTTTCAGCACTTATCTTTGTATATAGTGTTTTACTTCCACTTGTACTCTGTGGTGTTTTGTTTACTTTTATAAAGGCAATTCCTTCCCAGTTATCGGGATTTACGTCTTTTGTTCTAGTCACCAGCCCCTGGCCTATGGAAGGCGGGCTTGGCTTAGTCACGGCATGGGCCCCGAGGATGAGACTTGACAAATTGGTATCAAAGGAGTCGGTTCTACCGCAGAACTTATAACTCTGATATTCCCTTTCTGTTAAGCAATAGTGTTAAGGGTACCGAGTGTGGTTTTCAGTTCAGAGAGTCTAGTGTTGGTACAGGCGGCCGACGTATCCATACACCAGGACCCTGAAAACTGATTTCTAACTTTGTGCACGAAAATACTGATTGCGTGTGAGTTCCCAGAAGTTTTTAAATATCAGCTCAAACCAGGTCATCTCACCAGGTATAATAGTTTGACAGTGTCACATTGTTTCTTTCAGGATGCCTTTTCTCGGACGACCAGCTAGAGCCCAGAGGGATGTGCGTACTGACAGCCTGTCGAGAGACGATGCTTCGGTACAGGGTCCTCTTGCAGTTGAGGCACCAGCGGAGGCACCAGCGGTACTACCATACATTGGGCCACCAATGCCACCAGCCCCAGTAGTAGTCGATGCACGCCACTTGAGCACACTGCACGAGTTCCATCGCTAGAGGCCACCCAGGTTCCGGGGAGAGACTGACCCACAGGTGCCTAAAGATTGGCTGGAGGCTGTGGTGAGAGTCTTCAAGCTAGTGGGGATGCCTGCAGACTTCATGGTGATCTTTGTTGCCAGCCTTCTTCAGGCAGCAGCAGGCAGGTGGTGGAGAAACTTGTTCCAGTTTTTCGGCGGGATAACCTTCACATGGGAAGACTTCGAGACCTTCTTTAGGGTGGAGTTTGCGCTAGTAGCTCTACACCCCGAGCATGTACAGGAGCTTCTACCTTTTCCACAGGGTTTTTGATCAGTAGACGACTCATCTCTGGACAGTAGACAGATGATTCAGAGGTCCAAGAGGACTAGAGCCAGCCGTACGAGGAGTAGGAAGTGTTATGAATGCGGCAGGAAGGGTCACATGGCACGTGACTGTCCGACTCCTCGTATAGATGATCCGCAGGCTTTGGAGGAGCCACCTAGGCAGAAGCAGCGGCGGGTGCTTGAGGAACAGCCGAGTAGTGGACAAGGCAATAGAGCTCTGGGAGTAGGTGTACAGAAGAGGAACTAGTGGATACGTCCCTTGTACTTCTAGTTCCATGTTGTTGTTGTATTCGTGTCATTGTACTATGAGCTGCAATAATAAAAAGACACTTATCTTTGTGATGTTTGTTTTCCTGTCCTTTTTGTTTGATTGATACTGAGAGGTCCTGGTTAAGACTGTTGACTTGACCCTCACTTTCGAGATTTCTACTGGAGGAGACCCAGTGACCTCACACTGATGCCGACAGTGTGACTCGACCCTTAGAGGCGAGAGTGACAGTTGGATCTCTTGGTAGTTATGTCGAGGCCTTATGATGTCATCAATGGCATGAATGCATCATTCATGTCGGGATTAACTATATTAGGCAATGGGCGTGGTTCATCCAGGGGATGAGACCGAGTTTCTCTTTTCGGAAAAGGAGAATTTTTTAGTAGCTCTTTCAGATCATAGGCAAAGAAGGTGCAAGTCATCTAGGAGCGGATAAAGACTGCACGGTGTAGTAAGAAATAGGAAAATAGCACCAATCTTAGAGACTCGGGCATGTTAAATATTTCAAGAAGTGTAATCTTTAAGGAGTGATGAGTCTATGAAGAAGCAGACGTGGAGGCAGAGCTAGGATAGTAGCATGAGGTGGTGTATATCTTAACATTCTACAACCACCCGCCTTAGTTATCCCCGCCAGGCTCAGGGAGTTGGAGGGAGGAGGAAGTGTGAAAATGCATGTGGTCAAGGAGAGTGACCTAATGGCTCTAAGAATGATTCAAGGAATAGTCTGTGTCCACTACTAGCTGTTGTATTAACATACATTGATATGAATCATTCCTTCCTTCCACAAATCTTGTCCCAGACCTAGAGTTTCCGATAATCCGTAGACTTGACCCTCACGTCTAGAGATACCTTGGGAGAAGATTCGATAATCACACTTACGCTGACGGTGTGGTCAGAACCTCGAAGTGAGAGTTTCGGTTGGAATCTCTTGGTGGCAGCGTCGAGGCCTTACGATGTTGGTTTGAGTATGGACTGGACAATCACAGTTCAAACAAAAATTGACGGTATTAGGAAAAAATTTTATGGTTTAACTACGACGTCAGGCTGGGTTTTCCTTGGTCGGCGAAAAGGGAACCCCATGCAGCACAGGATAACTCATGCACAGGGGGGGTGCGACCGAACACTCTTGAGTCAGTCAACCTTACCCTCGTGGCAGTAGTCGTTTTGAGTTCCAGTTCTAACAGGAGTTGGAGACCTCTGGAGTTCGAGGATAACGATCACGTCCTTATATGGGTCTCACCTTGACGAGGTTTATGGAGATATGGCCAAGGCGGCAAGTTATCTCCGAGGATCAGCGGACCTTCTTAGGTCCTCAGTTGGGTAGGCGGGGTGGTTTACCGCTTGAACCATCCACCTTAGTTGCACCAGGTTCACGACGACTTCCACGTATCTCAACTGAGGAGATACGTGCTCAACCCATCGCATATCCTCGACCATGAGGAGCTGGACAATGGCGATGAGGTGACTTCCATGGAGGTTCCTGTGTGGATCGAGGATCGATTGGAGCGGATCCTAGGAGGATGGTTGATTCCTCTTGTGCACTTTCTTTGGCAGCACGTGAACCTCCAGGTGAGCACTTGGGAGCGGAAGGCTCAGATGTGTGCTCAGTACCGTTTTTGTAACCCTAGTTTGTGTTAAAGCTTTACGAGGACGTAAATCCCTGAAGTGGGAGTGATGTAAAGACCCGTAAATTTCAAAGAAATTTTTTTCTTAATTTTCTTTGGAATTTTACAAGAACGCAGTTTCTGACGGCACCTGATTCCGAGGCCCAGTGTGCCCGAAGTCATTTTCCGAAGTTTGGATCAGGTACATTCAGTGAACGAACGATTGGGTTTTTTTAACTTTTGAACCAGTGCTCGGAATCAAATTCTGAGGGCACCGATGCGATTGAATCGCCGGTATTTTCTTAGAAACGCCTTCTCTGGAGTTGTGTTTGCTCGGGTGTGGTTTTTAAATTTTTGGGGTTAAGTTAAAAAATAAAATAAAGTGGTGCGACAACTTTATTTTTATTTCACTTAAAGCCACTTAAAAGCCACATCAAGCCACTGGAGCTAAGTTAAAGCGGATAGGGTTCAATCCAAAAATATCCTACCCTATTGGTAGGATATTTGTGAGGTGGGGCCCGCATGAGCTCCACCGTTTCTTTTCCTCTAAGTAACGCACCCGCGAAAACTCCTCATTAATGAAAGTCACCTGGTGAGTATTCTTAAACTCTTAAACGCTCCTATTAATTGGGCGGTTTATTCGTTGAAATTAATTCTATGAATTAATGGGTCGTTACTTAGTTTTTTTTCAATTTGTTTGCATGTTAATAAAATAAGACCAATGCTTGTCTTCTGGAGGATTGCTCGTTGAGAGGATTTAGAGAAGACTCCAAGGCTTGAGATCATCATCCTTCTTCGCGAAGAACGTGAAAAACGCGAAGTACCCCAAACCCTCGGAGATCGAAGACGTGATGTCGTGTTCCGCGACGCCAACGATTCTTCTCCCGCGACGTTCTTCTGCGACGTTTCTCCTCCCATGACAAATCTTCGATCAACTACTTGAGATCGTCCACGCGACGCCGTATACCGCGACGACGTGATGCCCTTCCGCGACGTGATGATCATCTTCTTCTGTGACGGTCAATTCCATGAAGAACTCGTCCAACGACTACGACGAGGTAGGGGATTTGATTCTTTAAATCTTTTTGATTTGTATTTCCTGGTTATTTAATGATTGAATGGGAGACTTTTAAAACTGCTAACATGGTGGGTGCAGACTAACGCACAAGTCCGAACCCACTGCCCTTTTTTTGTTCTTGGTGTGCGGAATGGCGGACGATGGAAAACGGGGCCGCAAGGGCGATTTGAGGGCCTTGCAGTGATGATCGGGTCCTGGGAGGACGATTGGCGAAGACCGCATGCAAAACGGACCACCGGAGCGCGTCCGGTGGTCCGCAGAAACCACCACCGGCACGCCACGCCGGCGCGGCGGCGGTGCCCGACGCGCCGCCGGCAAAACCCGCCGCAGCTGAAGCCGCGTCGGCGAGGCGGTTCTGCGGCCGCGCGGAACCGGCAGGTGGGACGTGACTTAAGCCGCATCTGAGTACCGCAGAGCGGCCCCCGCGCGGGGGCCGCGGTTCCCTCGTTCGGCCGCTAGGCCGAGCCGAGCCGACCCGCCGGGCCAGGTCGCGCCCAGGCCGGGCCGGGCCGCCCTGGACGGGCCGGGTCGCACCCAACCGGGTCGGACCCGGACCCGGGTCGGGCCGACCCAGGTGGGGTTGGGCTGGGTCTGTCCCGGCCCAGAGCCCCCGTTTTCAGCCCCTTTTTGGTTTTTCGCAAATACCTTGGGCTACGGGCCTCCGAACGATGCGCCGTCAGTGGTGATGTGATCCTTGGATCGAGATGGTCGTTTCGGTATACTACACCCAAGGTTTCGGAATACTTTGGGTCAGGCCGGGTTGGTTCGTATACGAAACCAACCGGGGCCCTCGGAGTAGAAACGCTTATATCTTGAGCTCCGGACGTCCGATTGACATTACATCGACTTTGATGGATTCCTCTAAGTAAGACGGATCTTTTGGATTACTCCGCTCAAGGTTTGGATGTTGTCGGAGTGCAGTCGGGTTGGTTCGCTCACGAAACCAACCGGGCCCCTGGAACGAAAAAGCCAATAACTCACAGACCGGGCGTCCGATTGATGCGCCGTCTGTCTCGTTGATTTCCTCTTGTTGAGATGGAACTTTTGGAATATTTCACCCGAGTTTTGGTTGCAGTTGGATACTGGCCGGGTTGGATTGTACCCGAAATCCAACCGGGCCCCTGGAACGGAAAAGCTGATATCTTTCAGACCATACGTCTGTTTGACGAACCGTCAACGACGTTGGTGATCACGTTGAGAAACGGTCCCTTTAAGTTTATCCTATGAGAGTGGGGGTATAGTTGAGATACGGCCAGGTTGGTTCGCACACGAGACCAACCGGGCCACTAGGACGAAAAGGCTAATAACTCACAGACCGGGTGTCTGATTTACGCGCCGTCTATTGTGTTGAGACCCCTGTGACGAGGTGGTCCTTTGAGTTACTTCTTCGTGGAAATTTGTGATACTTGTAGTATCGACCAGCAGCTCGTGGAGCAGACCCTCCCAGAGACGAGTGTGCGGAGTATGGAGACCGTGTAGCCGGATGAGACCTGACGACTGCTTGACTGATCAACTCGGTGTGTTTCGGATAGCCTAGTGGGGAGCGCTTGGTTGTAGCGGCAGACCCACGGCGGAGGAGCGCTTGGTTGTAGCGGCAGATCCGCAGTACTCAACAGAAGGAGTACCTCTGGAGGCTATGAGGGGGAGCACTTGGTTGTAGTGGCAGACCCACGGCGGAGGAGCACTTGGTTGTAGCGGCAGACCCACGGTACTCAACAGAAGGAGTACCTATTGAGGCTATGAGCGGGAGCGCTTGGTTGTAGCGGAAAAACCATGGTGGGAAGTGCTTGGTTGAAGCAGTAGGACCACAGTACTCGACAGGAGGAGTACCTCAGCAGTCTTAGGTTAGTGAGCAGTTCCTCGGAGTCGTGACAGGACCACTGTACACTCCAGAGACAGGGCTCTTCAGCAGTTATGGTTTCGATCATGAAAATCCTGGTTTGAGCTGAGTCTATGACCTTTGTATTTACCTCTTTATTGATATGGGTCACTTGATAACTTAGGTATATGTATGGGCATATACCTTGGTGGTGGTTATCCGTTGATTTCATAATCCTTGTGTTTCCTCATGATTGAGATGGGTTACTTGATAACTTAGGTATATGAATGGGCATATACCTAAGTAGAGGTTATCTATTGAGATCTTCTTTGTGGTTATCCTTGTTTGTTTTAGTGAGACCTTGAGGGTATCAGGGTCCCTACTGAGTATCGTTATACTCACCCCTGCACGGGCTATGCCCGCACCTCGTTGTGTTGGTTGCAGACGACGGGCAGTGCTGACAGAGGCAGAGTGTTCGAGGACTGGACGGTACCCGGAGGAGGACTACACGACGAGTCAGTACCCAGATGTGTACTACACGATGAGTCAGTATCCGGAGGTGGACTTCACAGCGAGACAACACTCGGAGGAGGATGAAGGGTGAGAGCATTGTGGAGGCTATCTGTACCTACCCTTCCGGTAGGATCTATGATGGACGATCCAGGAGCTGCACCATCTGTACCTACCCTTCAGGTAGGATCCGATGAGGACGACCCAGGAGCTGCTTCCATTCTTCCAGCTTTTGTCTTTTTCTGTTTTACTTTGTTCAGTTGTAGTTGTACTTTCACTTGGGTTTGTATTCTGGCCCATTTACCTTTCAGCACTTCTCTTTGTACTTAGTGTTTTACTTCCTCTTGTACTCTGTGGTGTTTTGTTTACTTTTATAAAGGCAATGCCTTCCTAGTTATCGGGATTTACGCCTTTGGTGCTAGTCAGTAGCCCCTGGCCTATGGAAGGCGGGCTTGGGGTAGTCACGGCACGGGCCCCGAGGACGGGTCGTCACAAGGATCTTGTTCCTCATCAGAGGATGAAATGGGCTTTTCATTTTTGACACTCTGGGTATATTCTCTATTTCTCCATGAAAGGTCTTTAATGCCTAGATTTTGGTTAAGATAAATTTCATCTTCCATACTGATAGAAATAAATTCTACAATATCAAAATATTTATAAATGTTGATTGCACAACCGTCCAAATCTATAAAAATAACCAGAATAAGAACATCAAACTACTCTTCCATATCCTTTGTGATGTATTTAAGGGATGTTTCCCCCTTAAGGAATTATAGAAAGATTTCACATGTTATATTAAATTCCTCTAAAATCACACATTCATCCAACGTAACCTTGCCAAAGCCATTACATATAAACTTCATCATTTTAGAAAAGCGATAAGGAAACTGAAGACCTTGAAGTGCAATGGGATCATTCTATTGGTTGACAGCAGTAGGGACATCAACCAATGATATATCTCTATCCAAGGTATTCGTGTTACAAGAAGCACATTTTATATATTTCGATAAGAAAATGGAATTAGAGGTAGATTTTTTCTTACCTTTTATATCAGAAGAAGAGGTCTGATTTTTCTCCTGACTCAATTGTATGTTAATAAAACCATCCACCGCAAGTTCCTTCATAGATTTATCATGATCGGAGATGATTCCAACCACAGTTTTTCATTACATAATATAAGTTTCAGGGTATACTATAGGAATATCCATATCAGCACTTGAGAGATCCTTACTACTTCCAGAAGTGCCAATATTGTCTCTAGTGTAGTTTCATTGGTCCTCATTGGCATCTTGAACTTTCATTTCAAAATCCAAACCCAAATATTCATCATGGTTATCCAAAAAGAAGTGTTTTCTCTATTTTCCTCCCTAATCAAGGAGTTCCACTCCTTTCCTTCTATGTTATCATCCCAGGCAAGGAGATCTGGGATCCTTTTGAAGGAATCCCCCTACAGTGGAGCATGCGTCTACATACCCACCAAAACATCTTCATTTTTAGAAGAAGAATCCATTCCCATCATTTTCTTTTTTAAATTTCTAGGTTTATTATTCATGGTATAATAAGATTTATTCATTTAGATCCCAATAACATGCCTATATCCTGAAATTTTAGGGCCAACAACTTTACAGAAATCACAAAAAGAGGGAGGAACATCGTATTCAAACTCAACATAAATCCTCAAACCATAAACAAGAAGAGTAGTGTTCTTAGGACTTTGATTTACAAGGTTAAACTCAACAAAAATTCTGTAATAATATCCATATTTACCTTCAATGGTATTATAATAAAGCTTTAGATGTTACCCTGTGCAAGATAAAATTTCATTCAATATTCATGGATGCCAAAGAACCAAGCTGAGCCCTGAAATGTGTTCTGAGATCTGTGTGTTGGTATGATTTTTATTATAAGAATTTAAATTGAGATCCCATGATGAAAGATGAAAGATACCTATATTGAGATTATCAAAACTAAATTTACCAGTAGTAGAATTATTCAATTCATATATAAAAATAAGATTAAAATACCCCTTTCTGATTTGAATTATTTTATTGTCATTGAAGCCCCAGACTCATCAAATCCTCTGTTTTAAGTCATACTTATTAATTGGATTGTATCATTTGGAAAGGATAAATTTTACAGTTTGAAAAAAAGTGAAGTAGATCAATCCTTACATAAAAGACAACTCAATCAATGGGGATAAGAATCCTACCATTCTCATTTTGGGAGATTCATTGTTCATTTTCAAGAAGATTTGAGGATCTCCTGGATAAGATCTCGGAAAAATAGATTCATTTCCTATGATGATTTAAATAATAGATAGAATCCCATAGAAAAATAACATTTGATTAAGTCAAAACATCCACTCTATTTATGAATGACACCACCTAATCGATGTTCTCACCAGATGTGAAATCAATCTTCAGGTTCAAAGAAGGAGATACTATCATGATTGGGTCACCCATATTGGGTTGATCCCCATTAAATTCTCAATTAATATCTTCATCATACTCATAATTTGATGTGGAACCATGGAAACATCTTCAGAAAGGATCCAAAAAACTTCTATTGATGAGCACTCTGGGTGATCTTGTCGATCCCTTTGTGATGTTGGTTTCCATCCACAGATCAGAGGTTACACCTTGATAGCTGTGATAGACGAACAAGTCAGATGACTAAGCAACATTAAACTATGGCATAGATGAAGGCACTAGACAAATTAAAAAGAGCTACTTTCAATGTGGGAACACCATAGCCGATGACGATCTCAGTGTTGTAGGGGCCAACTCGCTAGAGACGGCAAGTGATGACCTTGATTTGGAGCGGGCTGATGAACTAGAGTAACAGATATTTTCTCTTGGTGAGTGTGACCTTGGGATGTAGGGATCTATGAGGACTCGATTTTCAGATAAATGCCTGACTGTTTTCATAAGGGGTTGGAATCGGTTAGAGAAGCAGAATGTGGATTGGGTGGTTGGGCCCACCGGATGCAACGGTGAACGATGTGTCGATCGGATTAGATGGGCAGTGTGTTATATAAATAAAGGGACTTTGGGACATTTCGCTTATGGGCTTACTACCCTCTTTGCTCTGGGGCCTTGGGGATTATAAAGTGAGCCTTCAGGATACTTATTGACGACCTTATGGTTTTTTATATTTTGGTCTGACCCAATGGATCATTTTGGGTTTGTTTTTGACATTCGCTCTTGCGATCTCATGGGCGGTGTTGGACTTCCACCTTGTGATTACTGGTAATTATGCTACATATCTACATAAATGTTTCTATTTTATTATATTTATTAATTTGTTTGGATCAAGTACACTGGTATCCGAAACATTCTTGTAATATTAATAAATGGATTAGTTAAATTAAATAAATTACAAAATATTAAAAAATGAATTTGTAACATTCATGTGAGTTAAAAACATCCATATACACACATACATATCTACACACATATACAAACAAACATTTATATACACACATAAACATACATACATACAATTTATACATGTACATATATTTTTAATTATTTAGGGTCAATATAAATTAATATCTCAAAAAATATACCCATTTATATATTATATAAATTTTTTAAAAAATATTAATATATTATATTTTTTATTTTTATAAACATTTTTTAATAAAGGTATATAAATAAACAATTAAACATTTGAACAAATATAAATTTTAAAATTTTTTATATCTAAAATTATTTAATAATATATAAATAAAAATGTATTTGTTTATTTATAAATATATTTATAAATAAATATATTTATAAATATATCTATATAATTATGAATATATTTATATAGATATATATATATATAATTATATATATATGTTAATATATAAGTAATTATAATTATATTATATAATAATTATATATAGAATTTAAAAATATTTATTATAATTTTACAATTATTATAATAGATTTATTTATTTATTTATAATTCCAATAATAAATAAATATATATTTATAAATATTGGTATATAAAAATAAATATAATTATATAAATATATATAATTATATAATTATATAGAAGTATATTATTATATATTATTATATAATTATATATATTTGTATAATTATATGTATGGACATAATTATATATATTTTTATAATTATATATATTTATATATATTTATAAGAATATATATATATATATATATATATGTTTGGTGTTTGGGGTACAATTACATTAAACACACACACCACACACACATACCGAAGAGGCTGGCCATCACCCCCACCAACAGTGATATCCCACCCATCAAGCATTATTTATTCAGTACATTTCTCAAAGACACAATGGGCATGATTCCCGTTACTTGACTTGAAGACCCACAAACTAGCCCAAAGGTGCCACTTTAATCAGTGCTTTCTGTTAGGCACTTAAAAAATATGGCGTTGCGCATGTGCCAATTTTTTTTCTTGTATATTGCCTATTATTTAATCCTCGAACCATTTATAGTCTATTTGGATCCATTTATATTTATAATGACATTATTATAATTTAATATTTTATAATAAAGTTCAGGTGTGTCATTTCCCTCTCTTATAAAAGGACACCAATTATTTTTATTCTTCACACCACTTTGAGTCATCTAGCTCAACCATCCAATTTAAAATTTTCTTATAAATAAAAAATATCCATGTTTTTAAGGTTTTCATCTCCCAAAAATACCAATGCTATGTTCCATAAAAATGTATCTATAGGAGGTATCCCGAAAGAGTTGTAGTTGTTTTACCTGATTTATTTTTGTTTGTTTCATCTTTTACATCCACTAAATCAGTGGTATTTATCATAAATTTATAACTTCAATATTTTAAAGATTATAAAATATTATTATGACTATGAAACTACCATTATCCACCCTCTTTCCATCAAATTGGAATGGAAAATATCAGTAATGTGAATGTCTGACATATAGTATACATGTAGCAGTTCAGTTTATTTTCTATCACCATCTTCCCTAGATGGTTAATATGATGAGTTCAAATATTATATATGATATTTATGACATAATTATTACTATTTATTATAATATCATATCCAAATCATACTCTAGAAATTGGTGGAAAATGATAATGTCCCTCGCGCGTACGTATGGATTACTCACTCGACAAAGCGATGTGATTTGTTTTTCATTCCTATTTTACTTTGATTCTAAGGAGGAAAAAATGTTGCATATATGTGATTTATATGATATAATAGTGATTCTAAAAATGTTATTTATTATTTAATTTTCTTTTGTTTTATCCTTTAAAAAATGAAAATAGTGTTCATGTGTACGTACGACCTATCATCTCTTTGAACGGTGTAGTTTGACTTCTATCTCTAACACTATTTATTGAATTATTACATGTATATAATATTTATATATGATATAATAAGAATATGATTTATGTTGGTATATAATTATAGGAAATTTAAATTTATTATACATGAGGTTGTAATGTTTTGAAAAAGTTGAACTCAAGGAAATAGATTATTTTATCACTTCTATTTAGGGAGAAACAATCTTGATTTTTAGGCCAAAAAATCATTAACACGCATGGAAAATGTGACACCTTAAATATTTTCTTTGACAAAACCAACGATACTTATTTGAATTAATTTTTAATTGAAGTAAACACACTCACCCCAAAAATAGTGACAGAATTCATCATGGGATTCTTTCCCAACATATTCAATATGTATATTTTGTAATAAGGCACATTGTTTATTTACTAAATCAATTATTAAATATATGATTAATGATTTAGATATGCAAGACATGAGATGGGTACTGGTAAATGTAATATCTTGATGCATTGGTAGTCTCATGAGATAAATCATTTGGCCAAATTAGATGTGTTTCTACACGACATGCTATACAGTCTTGTGAAATATCCTAACAGTAAAAGGGACTATGTACTTGGGAGACATGGAATTCAATAATTTTTCATTTCATTTATTGATAAATCAATTATTATTATTATCAAGATAATTTTTACTATGAAAAAATAGATGGATTCATTTCATTCTTAGTTTAATTATTAAAAAGATTGTGTTTTTAGTACTTTACTATTCCATGTTGATTATTCCCTATCAAGTTATTTAAATGGGATTTTGTTTACTTATTTACCATTAAATATTATTTGTTCTTATTTATTCATTATTAATTCATTTTGTACACTTACCCTTACTAATAATTTCAGCTCAATCTTATTTCATTTTTTCCCACAAGATAAGAACATCAATTCATGGAATGAGTTTCAAGGATATAGGTTATTTGTATTTGATATGTATTATGTTTGTATCCCAATATAAAAATTGGTATCATGTATATAACCTGGTTTTCTAAAACTGTTAAAAAATTTGGTCCTTCAAGTTTTGATTCCTTTTAATAATGTCAGGGTAATAAAGTATTCCACCAGCTCTAATCTTCTTGGTTTGGGGTGTTACATCTATTGTATAATCAAAATAACTTACAAGGTAACTTATTTTAGAACCATATTCATAGATATATCCTTTTATAAAAACATTTAATATTATTTTCTTATAAATACAATAGTTAGTTGTGGTTTATTTTTATAATCATATGTTATAAGTTTCGATAGTTTATTTAGTAGTTGTTTTATATAGTCATTGTTGATTATTTTTTATCAAATCAAATTCCATCATTAAAATATCATTGAAAGTATTAGAATATATTTTTTATGATAACAAGTAATGTCTTAGGTTCATTACATTAGATATTTTGTTAGGAAGAACATATGTAATATTTATTACAAGCTTGTTTTGATAGTTTTATGAATAAAGGGTGATATAAGAATAATAATAATAATAATAAGTAAAAAATTAATATAAACATTCCAAACCATAAAAAAAGATAAAATATACATTAGTTTCTAATTATACCAATAGTTTAGTGTCAAAACCTAGCCTCCATGTCCCATGAACATAGTTATCTGACCCCACAAGTTTCTAGTAATACCTTGGTTGCCTTCCCATCACAATATATATTATTACTCATTAGGGCCACTTTTTACACTAAGTATATTCTCCCAATCCAACACATATTATTTCTAGTGTGATTTATCTTCACTCACACACACAATGGGAAAATTCTCAATAGGTCACCCATTCCATCACTACTTCAGTGCAATCATGCTTAGATGTATAGTTATAATCAAGTAGTATTGTAAATAAATACGTGTTCACCTTATTGAAATGGGTAGTAAAATTTATAATTTTAAAACATTAATTATTTGGGCTATTATACTCTACTACTTTTAAATTACATTTTTCTTTATTGTGGACCCTACATTTCAAACTTTCTAGTGCCACATCAATTCTAGCTAGGTACCACCTTTGATAACATTTTTTCAAGAAGAAACCCAAAATACCACCATTTGATACTAAATATAGATTATGGAATGGAATGAATGGAATTATTGACCCCTAATGTATAGTGATAGGTTACTTTTCATCAAGAAGATTATTTGGGAATGATTTAACCCAAATAAAGTATGACATCAATCTGAGAGCACAATATAAACATAAATCAATCCATAAAACAAGAAATTCAGATAACATTACCAAGAGATAAAATACCTAGCAACCCACATACCCAAAAGGAAGACATAAATACTATAACACGTCCCTTGGTGTTCAAAGACCACTCAAGATAACCCAAGTCACTTACCCTTTACCACCGAAGCACAAACCCACACAAGGAAGATAACTAGAATTTAAATACCTTATAAATAATCCTAAATACTAAATAATCTAATAAGGGTATGAATTATGTGAGAAACCAAAAACCTCATTAGGTTCCCTCTAATGTGTCAATGAAATTACTTCAATATTAAATTCAGTTATGATAGATTGTTACACAACAATAAAAAAACATGGTTTTTTATTACATCGAAAGATGGTAAACATGAAATAATTCTTAAAAGATATAAAAATACATAAAATATAGTTATTGGAAACATAGTTATTTAAGATAATAATTTTTAATTTTTAAAAAATCCATTTAGAAATCTCAAGTGTAAACATTACATATGCTTAGGACTAAAATACCTTTTTTAGTAAAATATTTGACTGTAATTTCATGAAACAAAGTAAACTTATCATAGAATAACTATGAGTTAGAATGATATATAAATATTCAGAAAATATTTAAAAAGTGAAATATAATAGTAGATAAGTTTCCATATATCAGTAAGTAGATATACTAACAAAGGAAGTCATATGTGACAACTCCAGTGCTGAGTAAAGATCGCAATAACATATTAATATATCAAGTATAAAAATTCATGTTTCAAGGGTCACTAAATATTAATAATACCTAATTATGGGTTTAGAGAAAAACATTGAACTATTATCAATTCATCATGACTAACTTCTAGAATATTTCATTTTGAACTATTATAATCCCAATGATTCCATGCACACTCACTTCCTCATAGTACTTTCCATAGCCTGGACGAGTATAATCTATGGGAACACTAGAACGGATGCGATATGACTATAAAAAAAATAAATATTGGTGTCACATTAAGCTAACAAGGTATCCATGACTAGTAAATAGAGGTGGGTGAGATAACTAGTAGCAAGTACAACAACTGGGATCCACATCGACATCATCATGAAAAATAATCATTTCATTTTATAAAAATTTAAAATATTAGTCCCACCACTTCGTCCCCCTGTAGTGAAAAAAACCAATATTTCAAAAAACAATTGTCCTCCGATCACCTTTCTTCAAGGTAAAACTAGTACAATGGGTTCATAATGTAATTTCATAACAATAGCATTAACTATTTAATGTTCCAAATAATCATTTAATGAATTTATTTGGAAAAAAAGCCATTATCAATTAAAAAAATGTATTATTGAATGATCTATTCAAAAAGGTCCATACCTACCTACTTCAAATAAATTACATCTAAAATTTTCAAATGGTCCTTAAATAAATATAACTATTAATGAAAATCTATCCATTTAAATGTTTTTAAAAACCATTCAAAAAATTAATCAAAAATAAATCATTTAAAATATATTCTTTAAACCATTCAAAACAATATTTCAAATATACAAAACTTTAACCATGTCGAATTAAATTTAAATAATAAAAAAATTATCAAAATAATTCTTTCTAATTTAAAAACAAAAAACATCATGATTGGGAAACAAACCAATTTTATTTCGAATAAAATATTAAATCTCTAAATGAAATAATTCATTCCAAAAGTTATTTTATTATAAAAATGACCATTGATGCTTTAAAATGATAAAATAATTATTAAACATTTATGAATAAAAATAAAAATGAACTCATGAATTAAGAGAATAATTATATATAGAAACACTTACATTTAAATTTCTAGGATCAAATCACAATGAATCAATAACCTATTTCCTCTGATGGAGAACGCTCAAACAAGGGAGAGATAAATCATGAGAAAAAAGTACAGATGATAAAACCATAGAACCACACATATAATTCAAATACAATGAATCTGTAGGATTTCATAGCCTTTAGTAGTAACAAATATATTCGAAGAAGATAGATTGGAGGATAAGAGGAGTAAGGATTACCAATCCGAATCCACTATAATGAAAGACACTTCAATCCTATATGAATTGATTTTGGGAGTTCCAAAATAACATAATGGGTCACCAAAGGATTTTATGGGTTGATCTAGGGTTTGGGGGAGGAAGAAGAAATAAAATGGGGGTTCTAGTGCACGACATATATTCCCTTACTAAACTAACATCTGACAATTCCATCAGCCATCCATAGGCTATTATAGACATGTTAAATCTACTTACAATACCATATGAAATATGATTGATATATAAAAATAGTTTTATCCAAAACCATTAACTTTGGAAGTGTTATGGATATAGAAGAATTTTTGTAGCCACTACCAAGCCAACCAGCTGGCTGGTATCTCTTACCAGCTAACTTCTAGTTCACATACAGATTCACTTGTTGTCAGCTCAATTCCACACCATATCCAACCTTATATTCCTCTATATAACCTCTAAAATAATTGAAACCAACATGAATATGTGTATTTTTTAAAAATAAATTATACTATGTTATAATTCTCCCCACCATATTTCTTTCTTCCCCCAGAAATATGATATTGATTAAATGAAATGAGAAGGGATCACCCCAATAGAATTCATCTAATATAAACTATAAATGGAATTTTATTCAACAAATGCAATAATCCTTAAATATGATATCACAAGATTACTTCACAACTCCAAAAAAACATCAATGCTATAACAACCATGATAAAGGATACCCATAAGATGAACTATATACTTATAATTTCTCTCTTTACTATTTTAATACCTCTAAAATAGTAGGATAAGTATTAGAGTTATACAAGGAGAAACATATCTACAAACCTAAGGACAAAAATCTCATCCACTAATCACATGATAATAGAAAAAAACCCATCCTCAACTTAAAAGGAAAATACATTCAAAATCTCTTAAAGATTCTAAAAGATACTTCACCCTTAAGATCCAAAAATTATTTATCCTTCTAGAATCAATGAACAACACGGAAAATCAATATTAAATTGGGTAAATACTCTATATAAATCTTTGAATTTTTAACATATATCTTAACTCTTTGATGAGATTATCAATCCAGAAACCAATAATTTAATGGTCCTAGTTTAAAAATAAAACAACCATTAATATTTACAGAAATATATTCCTAGGTCCTATCCAAGTCCAACTAGGAAAAGATCAAAATAAAAAGATAAATGTATAATAAAGAACCACAAGCATTGAAACGTGGGACCACCCAAATCTTCTAGATACAGATCCAACCAAAAAGGAAAGTAGTGAAATTTAAAAGATATAACCAACGTAAATATTATCCAATATCATTCATATGAATACACACATGAAATGTAACAAAGGATGGATTATGAAAGACAAAATACACTATAAGATTTTCCCAAAAAACCACATATGTAACTCATATAATAAAAAAATAAAAATTTTATAAGAAAACACATCTATCCACAATATTGGTGTCCATAAGCTACATCAACAAGCTTCTATAAAAGAGATTTTTAAAAAACATTTGAAGGTGGATCAAATAACCAAAATATTGAAAAATTATATGATATTTTATGTAATATGAATATGAATTTATAGGTTTCACATATTAGGAGAATAAAAGTTGATTATTATTCCTTTTGAAATATTTTACACACTCATGCACCTTCCTTGATTCACCTTACCAGACGTATTTACCTAATACATCCACAAATGATACATTGTTTACATCTTTTAATTTGGTTAGATCCACTTTAATAGAGACAGCCTTTTCAAAAAAATCATAATATGAGGTCAAATTGGATAACAAAAAAAATTGATCTAATGACTGGGAAAGGACGACTTTAGAAAAATGAGATATAAAAGAATCATCTATGATTATATCAAGTGAGAAACACACCAAACATGAAAATTGGTTACCATACTCTCTACCCAATCACTCACCTTGATTATAAAATATGATCTCAAATAATATCTCCTTCTTTACTTCCTTAGGATATTTCCATTGAATAAATACTAACATCAGGACATAATTTCTTATTAGTGGGAAGAAACCATGATTCCCCACCACTCTTGTCTATCCCCTTCAACTGAAAAAATAAGAGACCTAACCAGTAGTTAATTAGGAGAGTTGAGATAATAAAATATTCCATCAGTTTATTCCATCCACCACATTGCCTCAAGGTAACCCAAAAGGCCTCAATAAAGTGGTGGATATAGATTCCATAAATCCTAGATAATATTTAATTCTTACAATAATCCAAATCCACTAACCAATTCAGAATCATGGTAGAGTTAGTAATAAGAGACACCACATTTAAATGATAAAAAGGACCATCTGAATGGTAATACTAATAAAATTTCTATTCAATATTCACTTAAAACATTTTGAGAGACATTTAAAGAAATAATAAAATATTACCTCATTACCTCACATTTTATGGATAAATTCAAAAATTTAGTATATTATATAATTGAAGAAAGAACACACAGAAACCATAATATTTTAACTATAACCCAAAATAATTTTTATTAAAGCACCACTAATTTAAAATATATAAATTATCCTTTTTGAAAACATTCCACCACCTATTAAAAATATGAAATTTTGATCAAAATAAAAAAAATCATTTACTATCTCATTGAACTCCTCCAATGGTTTCAAAACAATCTTTCCAAAATCACATTTTGAGGCCATTATTATTATAAATCCATCACAAAATAAAAATTATTCCTAAAAAAATCTTTTAAAAACACCACAAAAATATATTTTAAAATCGGTTCTACAAACCAATATTTTCAAAAGCACAACTTCTATTTAAAAAAAATTACAAGAATTAAAATTAAAAATTATTTTAAATCTAAAACCTAGTATTCCAAATAATTATAAAAAATCATAAAATTAGACTATAATTAAAAAATATATGAAACAAACAAAACTATAACCATTATCATGAAAAAAAAAATAATCCCTCTAATGTAATATCTCATAATTGAAGTCAATTAAATAGAAATTGAACAAACCCATAATTTTGCAGATAAAGTATAACTCTTCATGAATTGGATGTATAGGTTGGTAATCCACACACTAACCAAATGATAGCTATTGGATTGGATTCCAGATTATCCACATAGATTCTTTAGGATTTACAAGACTATGTAGGTTACATGTGCTACCATAGTCACATATAATATCCACCAACAAGATCATAAAGGATTCCCAAAAAAATATAATTTTAATATATAGGGAATCTAAATATCATAAATAATATGAATATAGCACCATAATAGAAAGACTCAGTCCACCACCTTCAATGGTAACTCAAGTTTCATCATAATGGGTGGTGATCTGGAACCTATATGTTAACTACCTCTCGAGTCGAAAAATATTCATAATCTATTTTCTACCATGAATCTCAAAAAATATCATCAGTTATTTCAACAAAAAACATATATTGTAGTACTATTTACCATTTTTTTTATAATGAGGTGATTTGTTTTAACATAAGTAATATACTTGTAATTAATAAATATTTAATAGTGATAATAAAATAAATTTTATATAATCATTCCTAATATGAAATAAATTTTATCATATTAAATTAATAGGTGGTATGGAAATATATTTTAACATTAGTACATGTAAAATGTAAATACCAATTTTTAGAAGAAAAAAATTATTAAGAATGAAAATTATATTTAGGATAAAATTATCAACATTGTTGATTTTGATAACATTCTTTAGTTTATTATTTAACAATATGTAGTTATGTTATGTAAATATAATACATGATATTATTTTACATAGAGGAATATTAATAAAAATATAAATACTAAAAATGTTTTTTTATTAGAAAAATATTTCTAAATTTCCAAAAATATTAATCATGGGTTTTCTAATTTAAAAATAGAATTTTTTTTAGATATATAATTTCCCTCCATAAATTCATTTTTTATTAATAAATATGTTTTATATGTGTTTAAATGATACTAACTTCTTAATATATTCCTAAACACTAGAGTTTTAGTAAAAAAGATATTTTTTAAAATTCACCCAAAAAAAACTTATTGCGGATAAATCGAAAAACATCATCAAAGGAAAATTTCAATATGTGGAATTCAAAATTATAATTTCATAAAATTTAAATTATAAATTTTATAAGAATTATTTTTAATGTAAAAACACACACACACATATATATATATATAATAAAAAGTATTTTTAAGAAAAAAATGAAGTAGATAATAATATAACTATTTGATAAGGTGGTTACTTCTATTGATACATATCAATTTAACATCTATAATATACTAGTAATATTTTATAATTTTTTTTATTAATGTATCATGGTTTTAATTTTATTTTTGTGTTGTGTATATGACAAGATATTGAGTATGATATTTATTTAAGGAATGAGTGTTTACTAAAATCATGGGACATTTCCATTGATATATGAAATTGATTGTCATGAATAGATGTAAGAAAAGAGTACTAACAAGAATCTTTATCAAGTGGATTTTGAACAAATCTCATTTTTCTTCATAGAGGGCGAAGAAAACAACCTATATCAATGATGACTTGGGTGTATACATCAACAATGTATTGGAAATCACTAGAATATTATTGTGAAAATTAATATTCCAATTTGAATGTATATAGTGAATAAACAATCACTAGTGCAGAAAATGTTTTTAACGTCACCATTTTTTACGTCGGTAATATATAACTGACGTGATAATCTATGATACATGGTTTTTTACGTCATTTATTTTATAACCGACGTAAAAAATATGAAGAGTAAATTTTTAACATCGGTTATTTTAATAACTGACATTAAAAATCGTGTTCATTCGTTTTTTACGTTGGTTATAAAATAACCGACATAAAAAACCAAAGCGCTGTGTTTTTTTACATTGGTTATCTAATAACCGACGTAAAAAAAGTGGAATTTGAGGCCTTTTTGACGTCAGTTATTTTATAATCGACGTAAAAACCCAACATGCAGAATTTTTTACGTCGGGTATTTTATAACCGACGTAAAAAACTGTGACTTCTAATGTATTTTTTACGTCGCTTATAAAATAACCGACCTAAAAAAATCCGTATCTGATACATTTATAACATCAGTTATTATAATAACTGAAGTTATAAATGTAATCAAAATGGTTTATAAGGTCGGTTATTAAATAACCGACGTTATAAAACATTTAAAAAATTAACACGCCCTGTGGATTGTTATTTACAATTTTTCGATTGACTGTTCTGCCACTCGTCTATCTCACACGGAAACCCTTAATCGACTCATCGATCTCGTTGCATTAAACTTGCTTTTCCATCATCCTTTATCATCTTAAATCTCATCGGATCTATCATCTCAACTCGCAACACCCAGGTAAGCCTCCCACGACTTTATTTCATTATTTTTTTCCTGGATAGTCTATATTTACGTTTCATGATTTTTTTGTTTAAACTTGGTAAGATTCATCGATTTCGAACCCTCTTACCTCATTTTTTCATCCTAATCTTATTTATTATCCCAGATTTATTATATCAACTCAAAATATTCATATAATCCTTGCCTACTTCTATTTCGTTTGTTTTTGTTTCGCGAATTCCCAACATTGATGGTGATTTTTGTTGTCATTGACAACTAATGATCTCATTCACCTATATTACAGCAATTTATATTTAAACCATTGTGATACACCCATTTTTTGTACCAGTGTGATTTATTTTATAATTATATATGGGTTTTCATGGTGGAATGTTTGTTTTGGATCCTTGGTTGTTTCTATTTTGGGTGTCACTTTTTGTTATTCCATAATCTATTTGCGTCGCTTATTTTCGTGGACTATTATAAATCTTCATATGCTATTAAAACCCGATTCATTGCACAATAGAGCAGTTTAGACTAGTAGGAGATACAATTCATGGTTATCATTTTGAATAATGGCATGATACCAAAACTAGTAGCTTGAGGTTAAAATAACTAGATATGCCAAAACTAGTAGCTTGAGATTAAAATCACATGGTTCTGGGGGGCTGTCAAGAGGGTTGGTGGCAGTCTAGGGGGTTGGGGGTTGTCCAGGGTGTCTATGGAGGTGGAGGGGGGGTAGTCCAGGGTTGTGTGTGTGGGGGGGGGGGTCTAAGGGGGTGGGGGTGTCCAAGGGGGTGGGGGTTGTCCAAGGGGGTGGGGGCCTGTCCAGAGGTTTTGGGGGTTGTACGGGGTGGTGGGGGCTGTCTAGCGGGATGGGGTGTCCAGGGGGTGTCCAATGGGGTAGGTGGTGGGGGTGGTGTCAAGGAGGGGTTGTGGGTGCTGTTTAGAGGGGTGGGGGCTGTCCAGGGGTGGGGGCTGTCAAGTGGGTTTAGGGGTGTCCAGGGGGGGTGTCCAAGGGGGTAGGGGGAGGGGTGGTGTCTAGGAGGGGTGGGGGTGCTGTCTAGAGGGGCGGGGGATGTCCAGGGGGTGGGGGCTGTCCAGAGGGTTGGGGTGTCCAAGGGGGTGGGTGGGTAGGGGGGCTGTCCAAGGGGGTGGGGGGCTGTCCAGACAGTTTGGGGGTTTTTCTGGGTGGTGGGGGTTTTTCAGAGGGTTGTGTGGTGTCTAGGGGGTGTCCAAGGGGGTAGGGGTGGGGGGGTGTCCAGGACTGGTGGGGGTGCTGTCTAGAGGGGTGGGGGCTATCCAGGGGGTGGGGGTGTCCAAGGGGGTGGGGGTGGGGGTGGTGTCCAGGAGGGGTGGGGGCTGTCCAGAGGATTGGGGGTGTCCAGGGAGTGTCTAAGGGGGTAGGGGGTGGGGGTGGTGTCCATGAGGGGTGGCGGGTGCTGTCTAAAGGGGTGGGGGCTGTCCAGGGGGTGGGGGTCAGTTTATAGGGCTGGGGTGTCCAGGGGGGTGTCTAAGGGGGTAAGGGTGGGGGTGGTGTCCAGGAGGGGTGGGGGTGCTATCTGGAGGGGTGGGGGGATGTCCAGTGGGTGGGGGATGTTCAGAGGGTTGGGGTGTCATGGGGGGTGTCCAAGGGGGTGGGTGGGGGTGTCTAAGGGGGTGGGGCCTTTCCAGAGGGTTTGGGGTTTTTTCTGGGGGTGGGGGTTGTCCAGAGGGTTGGGGGTGTCCAGGGGGTCTCCATGGGGGAAGGGGTGGGGGTGTTGTCCAGGAGGGGTGGGGGTGCTGTCTTGAGGGGTGGGGGATGTCCAGGGGTTGGGGGTGTCCAAGGGGGTTGGGGGTGGTGGTGGTGTCCACGAGTGGTGGGGGTGTCCACGAGTGGTGGGGGTGCAGTCTAGAGGGGTGGGGACTGTCCATGGGGGGTGTACCAGGGGGAAGGGGGTGGGGGTGGGGGTGCTGTCTAGAGGGGTGGGGGATGTCCAGGGGTGGGGGGTTGTCCAGAGGGTTGGGTGTGTCTAGGGGGTGTCCAAGGGGTGGGTGGGTGGGGGGCTGTCCAAGTGGGTGGAGGCCTGTCCAGAGGGTTTTGCAGATATCTTGGGGGTGGGGGATGTCCAGAGGGTTGGGGTGTCTAGGGGGTTTCCAAGGGGGTCGGGGGTGGGGGTGGTGTCCAGGAGGGGGTGGGGGTGCTTTATAGAGGGATGGGGGCTGTCAGGGGGTGGGGGTCTATCCAAAGGGTTTGGGGTGTCCAGGGGGTGTCTAAGGGGGTAGGGGGTGGGGTGGTGTCTTAGAGGGGTGGGGGTGCTGTCTAGAGGGGTGAGGGGATCTCCAGAGGGGTTTCCAAGGGTGTAGGGGTGGGGGTGGTGTCCAGGAGGGGTGGGGGTGTTGTCTATAGGGGTGGGGGGATGTTTAGGGGGTGGGGGTGTCCAAGAGGGGTGGGGGACTGTCTAGGGGTGTGGTGGTGTCCATGGGGTGTCCAAGGGGGTGGGAGTGGTGTCTAGTGGGGTGGAAGGGCTGTCCAAGGGGGTGGTGGTGTCCAGGGGGTGTCCAAGGGGGTGGGGGATAAGTTTCAGTTGGGATTATCTACTGCATCGTGGTTTCTGAGATTATGACATGATGATAGTGTCGTGATGATTGGATTTACATTGGGATTTTCTCCATCTGAGTTTTTATTTTAAATTTGATTTGATTCTCAGGTTTACTTCATTTTCTCCAGTTTTCTATCAACCATTGTAGGCCCCATGGTTTTCATTGATTCAATGGAATTTAAAACTGTTATATCTAACTAAATTTTGTTTTTAAAATAATATTCAAGCATATTTTTTTAAATACGCATAGATTTGTTTTATATTTCAAAAATTTTTTACAATCAAAATATGGTTTTTTTAATATAAACAAATATTTGTGTTATCTTAAAAATATATATAATTTTGATATTTGTTATAGGTAATAATGAGTCAAAGTTGAACTAACACACATCGAATGATCAATGAATATGAGGAAGGTGTTGATGCCTTTTTGGAATTTTCTAAACAAAATGTTCCAAGTAGTGACATTGTTTTATGTCCATTCCTGAAATTTTTGAATATGAAGAAATTCAAAAGTAGAGAGATAAAAGATCATCTGATTTGTCATGGTTTTAATCTAAGTTGCAGCCCTTGGATTTGGCATGGTCAAACTAGATGGAATGTCACTGATGATGATGATTCTCAAGATGGTAACTTTGATGGAATTGAAGAAATGATTCGCGATATTGTAGCATAAAAAATTGAGATAGAACCGACAGTTGTGCGTCTATATGGTGATGCTGAAAAACCATTATATCCTGGTTGTAGAGATTTTACGATTTTGTCGGCAGTGTTAAGATTTATTAACCTAAAGGAAAAACATGGATGGAGTGACAGAAGTTTTACAGAGCTGATATAATTGATGAAAGGCATTCTTCTAAATGATAACGATCTTCCAGATTCACATTATAAGGCCAAGAAAATATTATGCCTGATGGGATTTGGATACACAAAAATACATGCCTATCTGAATGACTACATTATATATAGGAAGGAATAAGAATTTCTGTCAGAGTGTCCTAAATGTGGGACATCACGGTATATGGTGAAAGAGAAATCACAGGCCGATGTAGAGATTACAAAGATCCCTTCAATGGTATTTTGGTATCTTCCTATAATTCATCGTTTTAAATGTTTATTTGCTAATTCACATGATGAAAAAAGGTTAAGATGGCATGATGATGAGCAGTTATGTGATGGAAAAATACTTCATCCAGATGATTGTCCACAGTGGAAGAAAATTGATGAGCATTATTCTACATTTGGAAATGAAATTAGAAATCTCAGACTAGGGTTGTGAACAGATGGAATGAATCCATACCGAACACTCAGTAGCACACATCATTCATTGCCTATTTTATTGGTAATTTACAACCTCTATCCTAAAGTTTGTATGAAGTGAAAATGTGTCATATTGAGTATAATGATATCTGGTCCAAAGCAACTCAACAATGATATTGATGTTTACTTTTCACCGTTGATTGATGATTTGAAACTGTGATGGGATGATGGTATTAGGGTGTATGATTCTTATAAAATGGAATATTTTCAACTGCATGCATTGCTTCTGTTCACTATAAATGACTTCCCAGCGTATGGAAATTTGTCTGTATATAATGTTAAAGGGATTAAAGCATGTCCAATTTGTGAAAAACAGATTTCATATTGTCAATTTCATCAGGGGTGGAAAATAGTGTACATGGGTCATCGAATGTTTTTGCCTATGGATCACCCTTATAGAAGACTAAAACAAGCATTCAATAGCTCACAAGAATTTGATACTGCTCCAAAACCTTTATCCCCTGATCTATATTTTGAGAGGGTGAAAAACCTTAATGTGACATTGGGAAAGACACAGAAATCCGGTAATGATAGAAATATTTGGAAGAAATGGTCAATATTTTTTGATCTACCATATTTGATGTATCATGAAGTTAAACATAATATTGATGTCATGCACATGGAGAAGAATATTTGTGACTTTTTGTTTGGAACATTGTTAGATATTAAAGGAAAGACAAATAAGGGGCTGAATGAAATATTAGACTTACTATCAATGGGAATACATTCGGAGTTAGCTCCCACTCCTAAAGGAAGATGAACATTTCTTCCCCTGGCTTGTCATACATTATCGAAGAGGGAGAAAATTATCTTTTTTCAGTGTCTTCATGATATCAAAGTGCCTCAAGGTTATTCTTCAAATGTAAAAAATTTTGTATCATTGAAGGACTTGAAGTTGATAGGTATAAAATAACATGATTGTCACGTCATGATGTAACAAATTCTACCAGTTGAATTGTGTGGAATATTTCCCATCCTTGTCAGATAGACTATAATGAAGGTGTGTTATTTTTTTAATTCAATTTATAACAAGGCTATTGATGTGAATGCTTTAAAAATATTGGAAAATGATACAATTTTTATACTTTTTCAATTGGAAATTTATTTTCCTCCAACTTTTTTTGATATAATGGTGCATTTAATGATTATTCTGGTTCGAGAAATAAAGTGTTGTGGACCTTTATATCTTCGTTGGATGTATCCTTTTGAAAGGTATATGAAAATATTAAAGGGGTATGTTAAGAATCTCTATTGACCTTAAGCCTCCATTATTGAAAAGTATATTTCTGAGGAGGTAGCAGAGTTTTGTATAAGCTACTTAGCTATGGTGCAACACATAGGTTTTCCTCCATCTCACCATGAACGAGTTAATAATGAGGGAAAGGTGATTCGTGGCTTGAAAGTCAAATCATTGTTAGCTGAACAGATGAAGAATTTAGAATCATACATCTTTAATAACATAGCTGATGCTCAACCATATATCACATTGAATATTAAAGAGTTTAAACAATGTCATAAAAAGAAGAAATAAATATGGATTTTGAATGAGTACAACAAAACTTTTTTGTCATGGTTTAAAAAGACCTTTCTTGGTAGATCAGATGTATCAGAGAAATTAAAAGGGATAGTGGGTAGCCCATGTTTAAATGTGACAACATGGTCCGGTTATGACATTAATGGCTATACATGTCATGCGAAATCTCATGACAACTGAAGTGCAGTTCAGAATAGTTGTGTATTGGTGTTTGTAGAAGCAATGCATTTTTTCAGTGTTAAGGAAAAAACCCCAATTTCTACATCAAGTGCCTTTTATGGAGTGATTGAAGACATATCGGAGGTTGATTACTTTAAAATTAACGTTCTTGTTTTTAACTGTAAATGGTTTATCGGTAACAATAGTGTCAGACACGATGAATTTGGAATGAGAGATGTTAATATGAATAGATTGGAAGACACCACTGATTCTTTTATAATGGAAACACATGCAAAAAAAATTTCTATGTAGTATATCAATCAGATATGCAGTGGGCTGTTGTTTTATAAGGTAAAAAACAATATGTTGGTGAGGATGAACTTGATGAAGATGCTGATTTTTGTGAGATCCCTACTTCCATGGAAATATTAACAGAACATAATGATGAGCATGTTGAAGACATGGTTTGTGCCATAAGGAACGACCAAGACGAAGGAATTTGAGAAAACAATCCATTTGTACATTCCTAAAATTAAAGTTAACGTATGTTTATTTCTTGTTTATATTTATTTTTTTCAAAAAATGTTAGATATTGTAAGTTTTTTCTTTATTAAAAATGTATTAAATCAAAATAAGTATGAGTATTTGTTTGTTTTATGTTTTTTTATTTTAATTTATCATGTTTACCATTACATTTATTATATATCTATTATTTTTGTTCAGTGACTATTACTTTACCATGTTTATCAGGTTTACCATGTTTACCATCTTTACCATGTTTACCATCTTTACCATTGTTTAACATGCTTACCATATTAACAATGTTTATTATTACGTAACTTAGTATACTTTTCTATTTTCTGATTACAGTAGTATTAAAATATTTGAATTTGTATATTTGTGAACTAATGTTTTTTTTATTTGAAGGATTCAGTTGATCAACCACATGATTATGGAGATGAGCATATTGGTCATACCTCTGGGGAGGAACATTCACATGCTCCTCTTGATGTTACCCAATCTTCCCTATGTGCTCCTATTACGACAAAGAGTTCAAATGTTGGTAAACATGGGTGCACATGTTTACAAAAATTAGTACTTGACCGTACGTATGATCAGAGGAAACTCATTGAGTTTGATTATGATGATATTCCTAGAGGTCCAAATGCAAAATATTTTAAGAGTTTAGTATCAACTCAGGCTAAGAGAAAAGTAAGCATTCTGTATGATGATTGGAGAAGTGTGGATAAAGCGATAATCTCTCAGTTGTGGGAGAATATTTTGGTAATATCTTTTTCTATTGTTTGAATATTCTTTAAATGTTTCTAGTATATAAAATATTTTTAACCTATTCTTTATCAGCTGATATTTGATATTCCTGACACTGGAGGAGTCAGGAAGAAATGCTTATCATTGGATGCCTGGATATGGAGGGATTTCAAATCAACCCTCTCATCTGATTTCATTTATGGTCATAGGAGTCATGACAATCCATGTCGTATATATCCTTCTATAGATGAAGACACAAAGAGACATTTTTTTGAAAGTAGAAGAAAAGAGTCGTTTTTGGTAAGGGCAATGTAAACTTTTATAGGATTTCTTATATAAATGATCTTATTAATGTTTTGTTAATGATCTCTTATTCTTCATTTATAGAAAAAAAGGAAATCTCATTAAGAGATCCATTCTAAAAAAGTATACCCTCGTAGTTTATCTTGGGGATGGTATGGATTTCTGGAAGAACAAATGATGGCGGAAAAATTTCAACAACTAAGAGCTGAGACTTAAAGGTCTAGAGATGTGGCCCCACCATCCCCTCCATCTAGACATGAAAAATGGAAGAGAGCTCGGATGGGAAAAAAGGGCAATATCTTTCAGAAGAATCGAGAATCATAGCTGAGTGGATTATAAGATATCTATTTTATTTATTTAAGTTAACTATTTTCTTCATATAATTTCAATAATTACATAAATGTTCAATTAATTAATACATGACAATCTTGAGAAGTAGAGTTCACAGAGGGAATTTACAGCTACTAGGAGTCAAGATATTTTATCTGTAGCATTGGGAAAGCTCGAAAATCCTTATCGTGTAAGAGGATATCCTACAGGTGTATCGGTAAGAAAAGTATTCCCATGTTCTTCAACTTATAACATTGAGGGGGTTTATAAAAAATAGAATCCTTGTAGGATGAAGTTCATTATATTAATGTGACGATGGAGGAAAATATTAGAGCATCGGTATAGTCTATGTTTTCAGACATGCAAAGACAATTTCAGACTGCAGCTCCCACTCCTCCACCTCCCCCTGCAGACCCCATTATTTATCCTCCACCTCCTCCAGTAGCTCCCACTCACCCACCTCAGCATGTGGACCCCATTTTTTATCCTACTCCTCCGTCGTAGATTCCTAATTATTGCGAGTTGTATGTTGATGATCCTCAATATCATATAGTTTCATATGGGTTTGTATATTGTATTGGAGATAGAGTTCATCATCGACAATTAGAGGTAGAGAATCAGAGGGTCACTGTACAGGATATTATAGATAGATCATCTCGAGTAACATTACCTATAGATGAGGTGACGACAATTTGACATAGTATCAGCCATTTTTTAATTTGGCCATCCAGACTTCTTTGACTCATTACCATAGAGGTATGAATGTTATATATTATATTTTATTTTTTATTAATGTTGTTTTATTATTTTAAAACTAATATATTTTTATATTTATTTTTATAGGAATACTTCATAGGTAAAGAAATACTGTATAGATAACAACAAAGACAAATGGCTATGACATCAGATATAGATTCTAGTAGTCTTGAAAGATTGTCAAGATATTCAAATTTTTTGGCGATTCATTATGAGTTTCTAATGGAAGCTCATGTTTGTGGATGTGAAATAACTATGGGGATTATGAAAACTGATATCATGGAGCTTGTTACTGGAGATAATTTGGGCATCAATGTGGTGAAAATGTTTTCCATGTAAGTCTTAACTCCTTTTCACTGCATTATATTTATTAAAAATGTATACTTATGTCTTTTTTGTATTAGGTATCTTTATAAAATTTGTGAGAGGAATGAGCTGACAGATGTATATGGATTCAGGGACCCACAATTGATTTCCCCTGAAGCATGTGCATTGGATGAGGAACAAAGAATGCTTTATATTGCTGAAATACTTGAAAAGAATATAGTCTCACAATGTTGGATGATTCATTTTTGTGAGAGGTATGAAACACATCTCTCTCATAGAGTTAATTTTCTTTTAACATAAAAAACAAAGATCCTTAAATTTCCTTTTATCAGTGATCATTGGATGTTAGGGTTTTTTTCCTAAGGGAGAAAACACTTTATTGGATATGCTCTGTCCATGATGATGTGTGAGAATGTTTTAAGAATATATTGGAAATGTAAGTTTCAATTTCTCAATAGTTTTATATATTATAATGAATTTTAAATTTACCCCGTTCATATTATTTTCTTACATGGCATGGGTCTACTGTCAAAAAAACACAAAGAAAAGGAGTGCAATGATCAAATATGTAAATACAAAGGTAAATATACATTTATAGTTTGTACTTTTTTATTTGTTACATAAAAATAATATATTGAATTTACACTCATTAAAACAGAATTTTCATGAACATTAAGGCATCATCGAATGCAGATATAATATGTTAAGATTTATGTATGAAAATATAAAAACTGGGACAGTTGTGAATTTTGACCTCGTAATATTTCCTCTTAAACTTTCTCATAATATTTTGATTTGATTTATTCATTATACACGTTAACTACTATCCTTTTCATTTATATCTTTTTGATGACTCTCAACCCTATATTGCTGAAGACATTAAACACTTACAAGTTGAGTGGTCAAATTATTTTACAGGGTTGATTGAATTTTAGTTGTTTGTAATGTAAAATGTAATTTTGAATATTCTCATTGTAATTGTGTATTTGGTAGTATTTTAGGTTGGATTTAGTTTTTTTTAATTTGAAAGTGTAATTTTTGAATTTTATACATGTGAATGTTTAATTTTTCTATACTTCTTGTTTTGGTCTACTAATGATGGTTTTTCTGGTATGGATTCTAGTCTGGGGGGGAGGGGTTCCAAGGGTTTAGGGGGTGTTCAGTGGGGTGGGAGGTGTCCAGGGGTCTGTGAGGGTTGTCCAGTAGGGTGGGGGGTCCATGTTTTCTATGAGAGTGGGGGAAATCTAGGGGTGGGAGCATTTCCCGAAGGGTGGAAGGGTTGTCCAGTGGAGTGGGAGGCTGTCCAGGGGTGTGGGGGTGTCTTGTGGGGTGAGGGGGGTTTCCAGGGGTGGGGGGGGGATATCCAGTGGTGGGTCCAGGGGGTCCAGGGGGTCCATGGGGATGGGGGCAGTCCAGGGGTGTGGTGAGGGCTGTCTAGTGGGATGAGGGGGTTCTAGTCTGTTTTTGGTAACTTTTTGGTCTGTTTCAAGGGTGTGGGAGAGATGTCTAGGGATGTGGGAGTGTTGTCTAGGGTTGGGGGTCTATCGAAGGGTGGGGGATTTCTAGGTGGCGGTGGTCATGTCCAGGGGTGTGGGGGGAGTGTCCAGGGGTGTGGTGGGGGCAGTCTCGTGGTGTGAGGGGGTTCTGGTTTGTTTTTGGTAACTTTTTGGTCTGTTTTAGGGGTGTGGGAGGGCTGTCCAGGGGTGTGGGAGTGTTGTCCAAGGGGTGGGGGTATACATGGGATTGGGGGTGGGGGGTTGTCCAGGAGTGTTTGTGGCTATTTAGTGGGTCAGGGGCAGTCCAGGGGTGTGGTGGGGGCTGTCCAGTGGGGTGGGGGTGGGGGGTTGTCCAGGGTGTGGGGGGGGGGGGTATGCCTGAGGGTGGGGGGTTGTCCCGGGGTTTTTGGGGATATCCAGGGGGTCGGGGGCAGTCCAGCAGTGTTGGGGGGGAGTGTCCAGGGGTGTGGTGGGGTAGTCTAGTGGGGTGAGGCGGTTCTGGTTTGTTTTTGGTAACTTTTTGGTCTGTTTCAGGGGTGTGGGAGGGCTGTCCAGGGGTTTGGGAGTGTTGTCCATGGGGTCGGGTATAGATTAGGGTGGAGGGGTTGTCCAGGGGTGTTTGGGGAAATTCATGGGGTCAGGGGGGGTAGTCCAGGGGTGTGGTGGGGGCTGCCCAGTGGGGTGGGGGAGGGTTTTCCAGGGTGTGGGGGGTATACATGATGGTGGGGGGGTTGTCCCAGGGTGTTTGGGGATGTCAAGGGGGTTGGGGTCAGTCCAGGGGTGTGGTGGGGGCTGTCAATTGGTGTGAGGGGGTGTTGTTCAGTGGGTGGTGGGAGGGCTATCCAATGGGGTATGTTTTAAATGTTACCAATGTAGATTCTTAATTTTTCTTTAGTTCTTGTTTTGATCTACTTCTGTTTTGGTGGTACGATTTCTTGATTTGGTTTATGGTTGTTTCTGAGGAGATCATAAGACTGCATTCAATTTTTTTTAAAACAAATTGTCTTCCACGTCAGTTATTTTATAACTGATGTGATAAAGGAATCAGGAATGGTTTATCATGTTGGTTTTTTGAATAACTAGCGTGATAAACACTTGTGGAATGGTTTATCATCGGTTATTTAATAACCGACATGATAAACTCCCCCCGGACTGGTTTAGCACATCGGTTATTATATAACCGGTGTGATAAACCATTTCCCATGGGTTTATCACGTCAGTTATTAAATAACCAACATGATAAACATCCCCCGCAGGGGTTTATAATGTCAGTTATTATATAACCGATGTGATAACCCCTCTGGATAATCACAACAGTTATATAATAACCGACGTTATAAACCCCCCCCCCTTGTTTTTTCACGTCGGTTATTAATTAACCAACGTGATAAACACCGTGAGGTTATGTTTTTTACGTCGTTTTTAAATAACCGACATAAAAATGTTATTTATAATGTCGTCTATATTAACATCGGCTAAAAACCGACATAAGAAATGAAAAATAACCGACGTAAATAACATTTTCTGCACTAGTGATGTGATATATAAATCAGAGTTAATATAGTTTAAATATCAAAAATAAAAAGAAGAAAATGCTCCCATATTTTCTTGATCTAATTTACACTAGTGAATATGATCTCAAAACACATAAAAAATTAGAATCGTAATTTATATATTTTATTGATAATTGTTGTAAGATGGTAATGTGTGAAATTTAATCATACTTTTTAATATCTATCATATATAGTTTATGATTTTTGAAAGAATAATTTCATATGTTTATAATATTTTGGTCATTTATAGTGATATTGTAAAAATTCATTAAGTTCCCCAATTATATAGGAGATTGGTGTTTTTATAATAAAAAACACTACGCCTATATAAGATACAATATTCTAATTTTATATGTTTTTGTTTATGGGTATATATTTCATATAATAAGGGGAAATATTTGATCCCTTCAAAATGTGATCAATTAGATAATAAAATATTAAGAAATTTTGAATATGTATAAGTTACTAAGATTTTGTACATGAGTCATAACATGGGATAAGAGGATCAAAACAAGATTATTCTAATAGAATTTCTAATATAACACAAATCCCAAGAAGACCACCAATGATCCAACTCTGTGTTTATATTTTACTTGTCTACAATTAGTTAGTATGTTATTAATCACTTCATGTCAATATAAATTTAAGAAAGACAATAAATAGGATGTTGATTTTTGTTCCTCGTCATGTTTTCTGAATATAGAAGTAATGTTCCCAAGAAATTGTGCTCCTTGAGTTGGGACATAATTTGGTAAGATAAAATGTTGATTGAAGAAGCTTGGAAGTGTCTTGGTACTGCCAATGAATATTCTTAGATTATCTATTTATATTTGGAAAATAAATGTTGGATGAAATTTAATTCTAAAAGATGATCCATCCATGGATGTTCGAAGGTCACATGATCAAACTTTTTATGAAGTTGTGCGGCTTCAAACATTGATATGGATTCATCTTATCTAATTGGATGTCATGCATGATAAATTTTCCTTGAAATTGGGATGATAATTGAATCACAATTAATTCCAAATATATGTTCAAGTGAAATTTTGATAATGCAGGCTATTTACAATAATGAATAATTAAAATGATCCATACAATGGTATTTTTATTAGATAATGTATTCCTAAAAAAATGGTCAACCATTGACCATCCAAAACCACCTCAACCACTCTTTGGGACTATAGGGTCAACCATGTGGGAGGTAGTCTACATGGCTAGCTCATGAAGGCATAGATGGGAAATATAGTTCCAATGAAGATTGAATGAAATAATTTGTTCATTATGGGAATATAAATATTGCATGATGAATGCATGGAGGGCACATGTGTGCCTGAGTAAACTGTGTAGGTGAGGCATGGCTAGATGGGGGCGTGTGTGTGAAGTGTTGTGGGTGTTGACTCTAATGGCGACTCGAGTGTTTAGCGAAGATGGCTGATTCATTATGGAGCACTCAAAAAAACAAATCTCCAATCTGGGACTCAAGAATGTAGAACAATGTTCACCTATTAAATGATATATGACTATAAGATATGTCCTTATATCTATTTAATTTAGACTATTCGATCAACATGGGTGTTTTATTACTCATCGAGCCTTTATTGTTCACTATGATATATAGAGAAGAATGGATATATCTATTCTCGATCAAGCATACCACGATCAACACGAATGTGTCTTAAATATATAGGTATTGTGATGAATTATGGAATACACACAACATATTTAATGAAAACACGTGTTTGAAAATACAGCATTGGTATGATTCCATAAGACTCACTTGACCTATGACCATCCACACTGATCAACCCAAATTAAGAGTGATACATTCTTGACACATCAACATCATTCATGTAATCATTATATTTCAAGAATATGATGATATGAATAAAAAGATATTGTTTGAGAAAAGAAGAAGCCACACATGAGTTTGATCTTCTTGTTAGCCGCATTGTAGGGTTTATCATTTCAGCACAGAATATTCATGTTGAAAATATGGCCACACCACTACATTGGAATTGCACTGTGGAAAATTCAAAATTTCCAAAACAGAGGATTTTAGAGAAGTATTATCTTACAGTATGTTTTGAAAGAATTCATACTACATTGTGGAAGGTTCATATCCAATAATGGAATGGAATTCGATGTATTTTTCGCTATATCCTAGTGTATAATATTTAGCCACAAGAATATTTTTGAGATTTGTTATACAGGAAATTAAAAGAAGATTCGCCATTGGAAAAACATTATTCCTTAATAGTGTTTATGTTTCACCATAGAGAAAATTGTTATAGTGCAATAACTATGCATGAATATAGGAATTAGATTTTAGGATATTCCATGCATTTGAATACAACATGAAATATGGAATAATAAATTATAATTCATAAGATTAAAATGAATATTTATATTAGAATTGAAATGAGTTTAAATGAGAATTAAATTGGAAATAATTAACCAATTTGAATAACTAGATACTGCTAGTGATAATTGTTGTATTTACAAAATTCCAATATAGATATGTTCTCTATGATAGAGGTAATATTATTCACATTCATTTAAAATATATTTTGAGAGAATGATAATAAAATTATGTTTAAAAATATTTTAACAATGAAAAAATTTGTTGTCAAGAGAGAGATCTCAGGTATCAAATCTTGTACCTTCTAATGTATCAAATTCAGAGAAATTAAAGAAATGGTTCTTGAAATCGAGAATTTTTTCTATTAATTATATAATAATAAAAAAATAAGATAAAAAGTTTGAAATATAATATTATATGAAAAAAATACCAAAGATCTGATTAAGAAGATATATACTATATTATTTTATTGTATATGTCTACATAACAATAAGGTAGCCTTTAATTGTTTCATATTTTGAGAAAAACATTTGATTGATGTGTTAAAGGTAGACCTTGTTATTACCATAGTATCAATGAAGTTTATCATTTTTAGGAGAGTCTAGATATTAATACATTTTCTTCATTTTTCATCACTTTAGGAGGAGTAGGTTGACATCTGGTATTTTTTCAACAATTTAAATGTTTTTTATACTTATTCAGTGCTAGAAGAATGAGGAGAAAGTCATACCCATGCTCACACATTCTTTGATATTTAAAAAGGAAGATGTGTTCATATGGGATAATATCCATCATACATCGAGGCCTAGTATTTAAAGGATATTAACCACATTAACAAACCCCGGTGACTATTGTGTTTTACTATTTTATGTGCATGCTTGTTAACCATAAGGGAAGATGTTAAGAGATGTATTCACATAATATGTGATAAAGGAAAATAAATGGATAAACGTTTAAAAGTGGATAAAATCATCTAAAACTGGTTCACCCCCCCCCCCATCTCAATTTGGTTATCCCGAAAGTGATCCTAATAATGGGTATTTGAGTGACATGTCACACCTATGATTGGATTCTCTATTTGAAATCATATTGAAGATATTATTTTTCTACTCAATTAAAAATTGAATGAAATAATGGAGTATTTTTAACAACTATATATATGATTTCTATTTTATCCATGACTTTTAATAATGGAATGATGAAATAATTGAGAATGTTGAGAAATATTTCCCTCCTATAAAATGTTTTAGATGAAGTTTCTTTCCCTCCAAACAATGACAACATCAGATCTAAAATTGTTAGAGATAAACACATAGTTGTTTTAGAAACTAAGGATATTTAAAACATTATTACCTTAGTGGGATAAATGGATTTAATTGACCCTATGGTATGTTTTAATTTCTATATAAAATGCTTGTTAGGTGAAACTAGTAGTAGGGGGAGTGATAACATGTTAGTTTATTTTTCAATTGATGTAATAAGTGATATGATGCACTGTTTTCCCAAATATTTATTTTCTACTATATATTTTATTTTTGAAAAAAGAAAAATGAAACATATTTAATAGAGCATGAATATAAAGTAATGGAGAAGACCTTGAATAATATATTAAACACCTGTGAAAATATCTCCACATAAATTGGAGTCATTAAAGAGGAGTATGAGGATCTTTAAGGAAGGTAATTCAAAACTAAATAAGATTGGATCAATATAATTAAAGAGTTGGATATGGCCATTAATGAAATGGAGAAAAATATTAATGCATTGAAAATAAATCCAAAAAATTCCAATGATATAAATAATAAAAAATATTTAATATTAAATCCAAGATAATTAAATAGAATGACACTTTGTTGTAGAAAAATGATATTATTCATGAAGAAATTGTCAACAAGAAGGTGATGTTATATTAATAGTAAATAGAAATTAATTAATATTGAAATAATTACCCCAATATAAGATTTCTTGAATTGGGAATCAAATTTTCTAAACATGAAAAGACTCATATTGAGACTTACCAATCAAATATGTATAAATTTATTGCCACCAAATGTTCTAAAGAGTATTATAATTAAAAAATACATCCATAATATGTCAATACAATCCTCACGTATCCTAATGATTACTATCAATAATCTATAAATAATGAAGTACCATCCATATCTCAATGTAATATATTTTCAAAATTTATTTCCGAAAAAGTGTAGGTCTAAATAAAAATTATGTGAAAATATATATGAGTGGAAATGAATAAGATCCAAAAAAATAATACCAGGGTGATAAAAGAAGATGTTAGGAAGTTTATTTCTTAACAAGAGCCCAATATGTGGTAAATAATACGCTAAAAGGGTATGCAGATTATGCCAAAAAAATTAGACATAAATCATATGTTGAAATAAGTTAATGGTTTATGGGTCAATGTTGATGTTGCAACAGAGTTAAGAATTATGCGTCATATTATTGGTATAATCCCTTAAATGTTAATGAATAAATGAATCATATTCCACGGGGTATAATGATAATGATATTGCAATAGTCATAAATCAGATAGAATCTATCAATGTCAAACAATTTTGATGCACTTAAAGATCACTATGATGTTGGAAAATTTGGTGGCCAAAAAAGTGATTCATGTACATCACAACATGAGTCAAATAAAAATAATATGAAAATACCACGTAAAATTAAGTAATAAACTATGGGTAAAATTAAAGTTGAAAAATAGATTACACCCATGAAGTATTAAAAAAATCATCCTTAGACCCAATGACCAAGAATGATTAGAAACAAATTAGGTCTAACATGATTATAAAGAAGATTACAACATCTCAGATGAAAGATGTAAAAAAGGACTCATGTGAAGAAATGCGGAAACTCCAAACAATTATTCCATATTTATAATGATGTATTAGTTATTTTCTCAATAGTTTTGGAGAGGGAAATAAAATTTAATGAAGAACATTGATGGTAATGTGAAAAATGAAAAAATATGATTACATATGAATAAGTAAAATTTCAAGATATTTTATCAACAAATGATAATTATAGTGTTAGAGAAGTTCTATTTGTGATGAGTAACTTGTATGTATACATTTAAAAACATTTTTATATGTGAATTTCATCACAAAAAGTGTTCTTGAAGAAGATGAACATTACTTGAAGGGGTACTTGTGAGCTCAAATATCCCATGAAGAGAGAATTCTCACACAAATAAATTGAATAAATAGTTCGAACCATTATACCAAAGTCCAAATCATATTTGAGAAGTAGATGTGGAAGCATGAAGAAAGGAAAAATTTTGTTGAGAAAATCCTCTCAACATTTATATTTACATTGAGGGGAAATGAAATCAACCATATTCATTTAACACTTTTGCATTTAATTTTTAATTATCATATAGGAAATTAAAAGGGAAGTATGATCTAATGTTACAACATGAGAAAATGAATATGTTTTAAATTATAGATAGAAAATATAAAGAAGTTATTATCCTTGTATGATTTCCCAACTAGTATTCAATTACATATTTGTTAGAGAATCATTGTTAATGTTGTTGATGAAGGCACTGTCAACACTGGATAAAAAAAAGATAATCATATCAACATGGATTGATCAAACAAGTTTGTATTATAAATGGAAACCATTAACGAAGATAATATTTGATGATAATGTGAAAGTAGTTCAAAGTGGAATCCCTTGTAAAGAATTCCAATTTGGTTTATTCCTATATCAAAAAAAATATTGAATTCATTATTTAAAGAGATTCACCACTGATTATTCACTTAAAGTGGCTAATAATCATTGTTAAGTTATTAATATTAATGTGTTTAAAAGTTCATAAACATCAATTTTAGTCCAATTCAGAAATTGAACTTCATTTCCCATCATTGTGCAATTCATGCTTAAAATGTCAATTTGGGCCCACTCAATAATTTGCTTGTGGAAATTACAATATTCTTAATTTTAATTTGAAATTTTGGGATATGATTGATCACTGTGTTTGGAACATTTTATCTTTTAGGTCCGATGGATGAATCCCAAAGGAAGATGGAGAATTTTGCGCCTGAAGGCAGAAACGTGCTGGAAAAAGCATAATGGGCCTAAGGCCCATCAAACAAATGTGGGGACCAAACCCCAAGCCCAATAAAGCTCAAATTTATAAAGTAGAAATATAAATATATGAGGATCATTTTATTAAACTATGTCCGGAGCTAATTCCGATGTTTTCATGATGATAAAGGGATCTGAAGTTGAGATTTAAATGGAGGACTCGTCATTAATGCACAGAAAGACGTCCCACCATTTCGACTATAACTTCCCAACGGCTGAGCGAAATGTCCTGAAATTTTTACAGCACATATAGGACAGATGGATGAAGATATTTCCCTTCTACAGACCCTCTGGATTCGGCCTTCTTCAATTTCTAATTCATACGTCAATATGGTGGATGAATCTGGACAGTTTTCCGGGTCAAATTCAAAACATCAATTTCTTTTTGATTATTCACCCTCCATTTGACTCTATTAATTGTTGGGGGTGAATTAATTGTTGGGGGATGTACTTAAGGCTCCTAATATGCCTATATAAGGAGATAGTGGTGAAGGGAATAGGTGGAAAATTTTGTTATCATCTTGGATGCTTTGTTTCATTGTAATGTTTTGCTTCCAAATTTCCTTTGTAATGTTTTCCATTTCCATGTAAGTTTTTTTTATCTTTATGTTCTTAATCAACTTCTTCTCTTATATATTTTCCATTTCATTTATTGAAACTTTATAATCACAGAGCACAATGATATCTCTGTGTTTTTGTGAATTAGTTCACACATAGGTGTGAATTTCATTCACACACACGGAGGAGTGCACATTATTTCTGCGGTTTTAATTTTTTCAATCAAATTCTTGTTAGCCATCTTCTACCCACCATTGAGAGTATACCATCAATGGAGGGCTAAAACCTTAATGGGTTGATATTAGGAGGATTCAAAGGCTGGATTTAATGTTATTTTATGAACGAATTGTTGTTAAATGGATAATTAATTTAAGACATCCATTCTTCAGTTATTTCTACTCTTCATCTTTACTGTGTTTGAGCAAAATAAATTCAACTACTAAATGACCATATACCTCGGAGAGATAATGAATTTGGTTCTCTAAGTGTATAGGGGATTAGTAATTGTGTTTAGTAAGAACCAAACCAGAAAATGATTAAGGTAGTGTTATTTTTGAAGAATGGATTCATCAAGAATTAATAAAACCAAAATTGTTTAAAGAAGTAAAATTCATTCAATCCACCCCGAGCATAATCTTAGATCAACCCATTTTCATTAAATTGAATTCACGTAGTTGTCTTAGTGTTATTTAAACCATCCAAAATCAAAACCAAAGTTGGCTACTTCAGAGCCCATCCTTCACCAAATCATAGCGTCTCAAGGTTACTTCTTCGGTCCCTGTGGACTCGACCCCTAAATGTACTACATCGATCGCTTTTACCCGTAGGGTAAATTTGGGCGCAACCAACCACTATGAAGATTCTAAGTAGTTTTTTCCTTAAGGGGGAGCCATTTTATGAATAAGTTACCAGATTTAGTTATATCATCCCAAATAAAACATCTTTGGATGGTACTTGTTCTTAAATTCATTGATATGGTATGTGTGTTCAATCTCTCATCCCTATTAAAAATATTGACCAAAATAATTATATAATGGGTGAGAGGAAAATTGAAAAAATGAGATGATGAAAAAGAATATTTAAGCAGCTATAGGACATATAACATAAATTTAACCTTCCAAGAATACTTCAATGTTTTTTATTTCTACGATGGGATGACTCTAGGAATTTCTGGTTGAATGTTTCTTGAGATTATTTTTTCAACAAGTGGAATAAAAAATATCCACATTCATTGTATCAATAGGTTTCATCAAATTACTATCAACCTAGAAATATCTTATCATTCACTTATGAAAGATAAAAGTTTTGGTATCTCAATTAGTATCATATTCTAAATTGAGAATGGAGAACTTTTTTGTCTAAATTGGAACCTATTTGTTTATTCATAATGTAATCCATTTTAGACATTGAGTGGAATAATTGATGGCACATTTCTTATGAAATAAAAGATACCATAATCTCTTGGGTACTTTTCATTTTTAATCAATAAGGGAGAGATAATAATGTGAAAATTTCAAGTAGAAAGTGGGAGGGAATAAATAAATCATATGTGCAAAATGGATGATCATATTGACATTGAATTTTCATTTTGTACTAACAACAATTACACAGGGTGAGATTGATAATCCTTATTTGTGTTTATATTGTATTTTTTTCATTGTGTTATTATGTTATCAATATATTGATGTAAATATATATTTAATAAGAAGAATATATTGGAAGTTGATTAATGTTACCAAGCATGTTTGCTGAGGATTGAATTAATGTTCCCAAGAAATTTTGGGCATTGAGTGGAGACTTGCTTTTTGACACTGAAATGTTGATTGAGGAAGTGTGGAGGTTCCTTTGTACTTCCAAAGAATATTATTAGATGTTGTATTTATATTTGTAAAAAAATATAAGAAGTTGAATTCTACAAGAATATCTATCCCTGGAAGTTCAAAGGCCGCATGATCACACATTGGATGTAGTGGTGATTCATAGAGAATTTATATGGATTCAAATTATTGCATTGAATGTCACACTTGGTCAATTATCTTTATATGTGTGATTTTTTGAACAACTCTTGCTACCAAAGACATGAATTTGATGTGATGTATTTCACATTTTTTACAATAATGAAAAATTGAAGTTATACATCCAATATTATATATGATTATAAGATTATTTCCTAAAAAAAGGGATAACCAATAACCACCTAAGGAACTCATTAAACAGAAGGCTCCATGGGGACATCAACAGGGTTGGTAGACTATATGACTAGTTTATAGTGGTATATAGGGTCAATATAATTCCCAAAAAGAGTGTATAGAAGAATAATGGAAATATGGGTGCATAGTTCCTCCATGAACCACACAAAACACACCCATGGATTCTTGGGTGAACATCACAGGTGGGTAATGGACATTTATGTATGGATGTATAATGTGTTGCAGGAGACAGACCCTTATTCTAGATCGAGTGTTCAACAGAGTGGATTGATTTATTTAGAAGTTCTCGAAAGAATAAATCTATGATGAGGGTCTCATGAATGTAGAATTTTGTTCACCGGTTAAATGAGATATGGAAATGAGTTTTTTTCATATCTTTTTAATCATGACCATTCAATCGACTTTAGAATTTTCTTCTTCTTAGAGCCTTCACTATTTTTGTTGATCTATAATGAATAAAAAAACATATCCATTCTCAACCAAGATAACATAAAAAAACATGATGATGTTATGAAAATATAGGTATCATGTTATCTTTGTAAATATATGAAATTATTTGTAGTCAAAAACCAGTTCGAAAATAATCCATTCGCATGGTGGTGTAAGAATCGCCTGACATCCGACCATCCCATTGATCAAGCTAATGTAAATAATGAGACATGCTCAAGACCTTAACATCATGCAGGTAATCATTTTTTTCATGACTAAGATAATATAAAAATTATATATTTTTGGAGAGAAGAGGGATTTTCACATGAGTTTGAGCATATCACCACACCGTAGGGTTTATCCCTTCTTCACATAATCATCATGATGAAAAGATGGCCACAACACACCATTGGAATTTCACTATGGAGGGGTCATAAATACCAGATAAAAATATTTTAGAGAACTCTTATTCTACAGTATGGTACACCCAACATTATCCTTTATTATGGAAGGTTTGAATTTGGTAGTGGAATGGAATTCAATTTATAGTCATCTATACTGTATCACATGAGATTGTACTTGAAGAATATATTTTAGATTGGTGGTTTTGTAAATAAATGAATGTTTCACCATGGGAAAAAACATTGTTGCACTGGTGTTTGTGCTTAAATGTGGAGAAAATGGTTACAATCCAATAATAATTCATAAATAAAGGAGTGAGATTTGATAATATCACATACATATGAATACCACATGAATGGTTGAATAATGGAAGAGTATTAAAAAAATAAAAAATAAAGATATGGAAGGTAATTTAAATGACTTTAATAGAGAATTGAATGAGAAACTAGTAACTAAATTGAATGAACAAATACAACTAGTGATAATTGTGGGATTTATATAACTCCAATATTGAGATGTTCTTTATGATAGAGGTAAAATACACTCACATACAATGAATAAAGTTTTGCGTTTGTGGTAACCTCTATGACTGCTGCAGTATTGGGGAGGTTGATCAAATTCATCTTAGTATAGAGAATCAGACTTTTTCTTCATAGTTGATCACTTCAGGAGGAGTTAGTTAACTTCTGGAATGTTTTCTATAATGAATAGATTTATTTGTACCTCGTTAGTTCCAAGAGAATGAGCACAAGGTTATACCCTTGCTCATGTTTTCCATGACAATAAAAATGATGACGTGTGTGTAACAACCCAAATATTTATCAATGCAATTTCTCCCTACTTGTAGTAATGTCAGATAAAATAATCATAAAAAATCACAGTAGGAAACAAAATGCCACACCAGGCATAAATGAACTTCTAATTTCTATGTGACCTTTTAACATAATTTCTCTACTTCTGTGATTTGAATTTAAAGAATCTGACACACATGATTGTGATAAGTAAACTATTTGGAGTCTGGTAGGATAAAATAAATTTTTGGTGAATAGTAACATACCCTTATGAATATTAACATGACCCTTATGAATAATAAATCTGTCATGTGAATATGAACCTTATCAATGATAGTGATAAAAAAATTTATACATCATATAAGTGAAAATATGAAATAATTATTTTATATTGTTAGTATTTTTGTAATTCATGAATATTTAATGATTAATTTATAAATTTAAATAATTTATTTTCAAAAAATGTATTTATAAACTAGTACTTTCCATTATTTTAGTTATATGGTAATTTTATGGGAAATTAATTAATTTTTCAAAGTTTTATAAAAATATTTTAATTTTAAAATTTGTATTTTTCAAGTAAATTATGATTTTAATAAAAAATTAAATTACTCATATTTTGAAAAATATTTTAATAAAATTTGAGTTCATTTTTGAATTCGACACGTTGTAAAACCGTTACGGTGAATTTTTGAGATTTTTTTTGAAATACATTAATTTTTTGTGAATAATGAAATTTGATAATTTATGAAATGTGCTAAATAAATGAATTTGTGAGTCATGATTGAGTCATGTATGATGTAAATGGCCATTTTTTCGAACTCCCATGCACAAATTAATGTATTTAGTCACAAGAAATCTCACTATTGATTGTCTTGGAAAGAAATAATAAATTAATGAATATGTTATTGAGAAAGCCCCTCTCACAACCACATTTCCTCAAACCTATCAAGCTTCAATACTTGTCTAAATTCTTCCCAAATATATTTCCTAAACCCTTTCTGACATCTATGATCTCTTGGTATCATCCAAAGACAAAAACTAGGTTCCTTTAGGAGGATATCAATAGGAGAATTCAAGAGGTAATTCCTCTTCCACTTTTCTTTCAATTTCATTTCAAATTTTATTTATCTTCTTCTTATATCCTCAACTTATCTTATCCAAATGTCACGATAACTCTATTATGCTTGATATACTGGTATTCTATCATTATAATGGAAGATTATTCATTATACTCTGCACCCCCTCTCTTTATTTATAAAAATGAAATTTTAGTGCGTGATATGTTAATTTACCTACATCGTCGGCGATAAACTTCGATTTTCCTTCAAAAAATTAAAAGATATCAATTAAACCATTAAATGGATGAAAATAGATTTTAATATGTATTTTTTAACACCTTTTATGTTCTGGAAGGAACTTTTATACATAATACTAAATGATATTACAAAACATGTTTGTTGGGATCCAAAAACCGCCCAAATTAACTTAAAACGGTCATCATTAAATTTTATCTAATGATCCATCCTCCAAGTATATAAACAAATTAATTATAAGATCATTTAAAATCATTTATGATAATTAATAACATATAATATAAATTTTTAATTTTTATCCATGTTCTACATGAACTTCCATTCATGTGTACAAGTGAATCGTTCATGAAAACTACGAAAATGAATACACCTGAATGATGAAATTAAACTCTATAAATAATTCCAAGTCCCATATAAGAACTTAATGAATACATAATGAACCATATTCATGTATAAAATTTTATTTAATTGCAAATTAATAAATTTAATTTCATTATACAGGACATTAATGTGAAGAAAGCATTCAGATACAAGGTAAGGGAAATTGTTGAACCCAACTTTATTTTTTCGGGTTGTCCCTTTGTAAGTCCATTTTTAGCATTTGTATCCCTTAAAAATAATTTCTTCAAAATTATATTACCTTTTATATGACATAAATTTTTTTCCCTAGAGTTTATGTCAAACAAAATGTTTTTGAAAATAACACTTCTTTCAAAAACACACATTTTACTTCTCATTAAAGGTTTATAGTTATTATATCAAGTATGTTATTCCATCATTAATTTGGGAACCCAAATATTATTAATGTATTATTTATGAAGTGAAAACCATTTATTTAATTGGAATTTTTATGTTTAAGATTTATATTTTTTCTATGTGGAATTCATGATAATTTAAATGTTATGATGTGACGGATGTGCCCAGAATTATATTGCGTAATAAAAATTCTAGGATGTGATGGGTGTGCCCAAAATTATATTGTGATACAATGCATTATGTAATTTTTAGAACCTCATGATTATATTTAATAATACATGAATATGATGATATATTTGTTCAAAACTATGTGTGGTAGTTTACCACTAAGACAAGATGTTTTATTTTTATGTATTGCCACATTCCATGCCACTATCTAAATATTCTTCTCATTATGATGATGATCTTAGGATTTTTCTCTCCTCATGTAACATTTTTTCATTTTCTTATATATCCTATTACTAGTCCTTCATATCTACCCTTTTTGATGTATATCATCAGGTGACTACTTGTACTATGGAGAAGTCAAGAGCCAATAAAAAGCTAGAGAAGATGGAATTAAATAAATGTGTTATATTGTAAAAGTAATGAATGGTCAGAGTTTTCTCGAGGCATTAAACCTTTGGATCCTCATGGTGTAGGTTTTTATGTTTTATACCATTTAAATAATTTAAAAGTAATGTAAGAAAATCAGGGTCGCTTTAGTGTCCATGTGGGATAATAACCACAATTCACAATGGACTACTCCTTAATGGTGACGAACCTCGATAATAGACCACAGTGTCCATTGTGTTTTACTGTTTTATGTTCTTTCTTGCTAACCACATGGATTGAAGTTAAGATATTTATTTACTAAATAAGTAACAAAGAGAATTATATGGGTACTTGTTTAAAAGTGGTTAAAATTCATCTCACTATAATTCACCCCTACTCTAAGTGTGGTTATCCCAAAATTGATCCTTATAGCCACAAAGTGTCATGTCATGATTCAGATGGTTAACTAGTTTTTCATGAAATTAAAGAAAATGATGCCAATAGTTATGTAAATATCACGTAACCCAAAAAACCATTGACTTTTCTTGGTGATAGCTTATATGAAATGATTTAAAAAATCACCTACTATAGGAGTACGAGATAAATCAATGGTGGTTTTTTAGTAGTGATTTTGAAAAATATCTCTAAATGTTTTTCTTTATTTTTTTAGTGGAGATATTAAAGAATAGTATCCAATTTACTATGCTGTTTTTTTAAACTATTCCATTTATCAGTGGTTAAAACGATAACTAAAAGCATATAATTTTATTTTTTATTTAATTTTAGGGGAATTTTTTAAAAAACCACCAAATAATTTGTTATAATTGATAATAAAAATTAATAAAAATATTTGAAAAATAATATTTGAGATATATATTATTAATAATTAATCATTAGTAATAAATAATTATAATTTAATATGATATAATTAAAAAATTATGTTATAAATTACAAAATTATTAATATTTAATTTATAATTAGTCATTATTTACTATAAAATATATAATATTAATTATGTAATATATATAATTAGTAATGGGTAATTAATAATAATAATATTATTAACTAATTTTTAATTTTTAATATATATAATTATATATTATTAATAATTAATAACAAGTGTTAAATAACTCATATTTAATAATTAATTATTAATTCTATAATTAGTAATTATTTATAAAATCATAATTATTTAACAATTAATATTAATAACTTGTATTATATAATTAGTATATAAATATATATATATATAAACACATAGATATAGAATATAAAAATTTAAATAGATGTAAATATATACATAGATAAGAATTCATAAATATATATAAATACCAGTAAATATAAAATTAGATATAAATATGAATGATTATATAAATACTTAAATAAGTATATGAACACAAATAAATTTAAATATATAGATATATATAAATGGATTTAGATATATATAAATTTATAATTATATAATAAGTATACTTTTTTAAATGTATTTATATATGTGGCTATATATATAAATCAATGAAAATAGAATTATACACACATATATATATATATAATTTTATATAATTAATCTATTATATAAATATTTAGTTATATGTTTATATGAAAAATGTGTGCGTTTTTCTATTAGGTAGAGGGGATTACAAATCACAAACAACACACACACCCATACATCCTAACGATCAAGCATCATCCCTCCCTATGAAGATTGAAAAGCACCAACTAAACCTATTTTATTAAAAATAGTGACATGTAGACCAAAGATGTTACTATATTGAAATATCAATTTCACAAAGTCCAATTCAAGGTCTAAAGATCAATATATCCAAAAGGGAAAAAATTATTTTTTACATTCTTGTATAGCTTGCGGTGTGCCTCGCACCGTGCACGCATCTTGGGAACAGACTACCAATGGTCGTTCTTTAACTCACACAAGGACACCTAAAACCAACCCTCATGCCCATATTCCCCCTATGACTATCAACATGTCATCAATCTACACCCCTACATCACCTCTACGCTCATGGCGTCCAGCTATGTCGTTAGTCTCTAGTCGCCTTTCGAAACCCTCATCAATCTTTCATGTAGTGTGAAGCATCATTCCTACGGGTGGAGCATTATTGATGTGTGCACCCCCGCCATGTATTGAACACAAGGAAGAGAACCACCCAATTTAAGTATATTTTTGTATAATTGGATGTGAGTTAGTAATATTGAAAAATATTTATATGTATTAATAATTATATATTTATTTATATTGTTTTAATATATGTTTTTAAATATATATGTATGTTTAATAATGTAAATTATAAATATATGTATACATGTATATATATATATATATTAACTATATATAAATATGTATGTCAAATCATGTTTAATTAATAGATAGAAGACTTGGGGAAGTGATAAAGGATTTAAAGAATATCCTAGATATAAAATATTCAAATCCTACCATAGTTGTATATATATAACACATTTAGGGGTTATGATGGGTGGGCCAAGTGGGAAGACCTATGAGAGTTCATCATGGTGTAGGACATTCCAAGTAAAATTTTAAATCCCTTATAAGAGAAAATGAGGATCACAAGTTTGTCTCTCAAGGAGCTAGTCCTGTAGATTCACTATTTTGCACTTATATTTCTCTTTGGAGATTTCCCAACTTATTAAACCAAGAGGGAAATGGATGTTTGGTTTTCTGAATACAAAAATAGAATTAATTAAAGTACTAAAACATATACATTTAGTTATTATACAAGAAATATGATCTTAGTGTGAATTCCAATGTGTTCCATTATCATTTACACTTGATCTAAATAACTAAATCCACTAAGTAGACAAAATACCATTTTCCCTCTTGTCCTCCACTATTTTTTCATTCGTGGAATTACTAATATTCAAAATAATCCTAGAGAAGACCATGAATAACATTTTTTTCCCCTGTTGAGTGTGCAGGAACACTCATCAATTGAGATAATTAACATACTCACAGACCTAGTGGAAATTGTACATTGTTCATCCTCTCAAATTAGACAACTCCACAAGTATGAAGTATTAATTGAATGGAAGGAGATATTAATGTTAAAAAACATAATAATGTAACAATAATGATAGATAATTGAGTTTTAATCACCTCAAATACTCCTCACCTTCACATTCGTATAAGACGAGGCAAAACAAATTTAGGAATTAACTGAATATATTCAAGGTTAACCACTATGATTCTCCTTGGATAACCCAAAATGGGATAGTGATATATAACTATGAATTTTGAGATCACTATAACATCACAGGGGTTGATAAACACAAGTTAATGAGGAAGAATATAAAATAATACATTAGTTTAAGAGAAAAAAATATTAAATGAATAATAAATATAGAAATTAAAAAAATCTAATCGATCTATAGTTGAATATGGGGCCTAAAATCCATTAATTATAAATAATATTTGTATGAAATGTTTAGTCTCCTCCCACCTCTTGGGTATCAAGGTAGTATTAGTGATATCCAAGCTTCAATTGGATTTATTCCATATATCTTGAATAAGGATACAGATTACTTCATCAATATTCTCTCAAATATTCAAAGCTTTAGCATTATTTCCCATGATCAAGTTCTTATTATTCATAATGATGAATAAAAAATGTATTCTCCAGAGCATTCTATCCTAGTTTGGGTATACTTTATGAATGAAAATTTTTTGTATGTCAAACACTATTTATTATTGGAATTGATATTTTATTTCATTTCTGTATGTTTTGGAAGCGGTAAGGATCAGTCATATGACAGTGTGGTTTTCCTGGAATGACTTATAAACGTGATTCTGTGGATTATACAAAGATTATTACCTTATAGATAGCTCATATGTTGGTTTCATATTCCTCATACACTATCTAGTCATACTCATATGACTCACACATAGGTCTGGTGATAGATATGTATAGGAGGATGAGTCACACACAATCATGTAAATGAATTATATAATGATGATTCTCATGAAGATGGTTTTTGGTGGTAATTATGTTTGAAAACCATATTAAAAAAATTGAAAAAATTTATCTCATCACTACCCATAACATAAACTATTTAAATATTTAGAAATATAATGAATTCAAAATAACAAAAATTATTAACCTTCCTCATTAAAAAAAGAAAACTAGAAAATAATAAAACAAATATTCATACATTATTAAAAATTTCATGCTTCCTTTACATGTTATTTTCATTTCCCATACCATTTATTTCATGTTTCGCCCATTAAATCATGCCCATGTTTACTAAAAATAAACATTTTATTCAAAAGGGATTTTGTTCACATGGTGTTAGAAGGTGATGGTTCCAAATAGAATCACCATATAGAATCATATTTTAATCTTGGGGAAGTGACTAATACATTTATAAATAATTAGACTATCATTGGGACTCCATTTTCTAGCTAGAACATTAGCTTTAAAATTCAATTCCCACTGTGTGTGGTTAACTTCAATTTCTTTCTTAATCAATATCTTACACTTCTAGATGTTATAATATGGGTTCCATGTGATGTTCACCTTTTTATTAAATAGACCAACCATCCTTTTCAATAAATATATTATAGAATTCACACAACAAAATATCGATGTTAATTTTTCATGTTTTGGCCTCAATAGAATTTCATTATCCATAGAAGACACTAAAACCAAATAGAATGAAACCCATACTATTGTGTACTAGGCCACAATATCTCATCTTCCCATGCACATAGTCTCCTTCAACATTCAATTTTATCCCCAATCTAGGATCCCCCTAACTGAACGAGATCCCATGATATGTCTTAAGGCCTATAACTATAAAACCATTGCTCCTTTGAAAGATCCTTCATATTGAGTCCAATGAACTCCCATAGTAAATGAGCACACTAAGCTTTTCCATCGTAGAGAGAATCTGATCAATTTTTATATAGTCCTAAAATGAAGTGTGGGTTGATATAGGATAGGATTGACACAACTATTATTCATGTAATAAAAATGTTAGGCATATAATGTTGGGTTCCTGTCCAAATTAAATTATGTCATCTGATTGACGTGAGAAATTATCTTCTACCTCTAGACTCATTGGAAGTGTCATTCATCTGGTTCATCATGGATGAACCTATGATTATTGAACATGAGGTCACCATGGTTTCTATATGAAAAAAAAATTTGGTGATGATATGGCCATAGACATTCATGAAAGAATGAAATTATTTTCTTGAAATTATAAATTCTAAGATGATTCCACTAACAAAATGAAAAATGTGGTTGCTGGAGGTTGTCCATGAATATGATATGAATGGATGCAATTAAGATTCTAAAAATGATGAAACTTGTGATCATTATTATATGTATTGTGAAGAGATCATCAAGAAGACATCAATTTTATGTGACATAAGATTGTTTGAGAAATTAAAAATGAATTAGGTGATATAAAATTCATGAAAAAAAATATTTTAAATCCATTTAATAATATCCTCAATGAGACTTTATTATTAGTGATAAGTTTTGGTGAGGAAGGGGTAAGTTTCTTATAAATATATAAGAATTAAGTCATGGATAAGTGTATCTCATTCACATTTTTCCTTGAGAACACAAATTTTCATAAAATGGAGTATATTTGTGCTTCCTTTTATGTAAAGAAGTATGAGGCACTGTGATCCACTCAAATTTGTGAGGCATAAGTGGTTATGCACTCTTATTAGTAGAAAGAGAGTTTCAAGAGACACTCGACTACGTGAAGAATAATTCTACACTTTCACTAGTTCTAAGAACATCTTTGTACTCATGGGTTCATTTTACAATTCATGGTTAATGGGATTGATAAGAATATAATAATCAAGGTATTTACACTGTTATATAGATAGTATGATACCAAAAAAATTTATATAATATCTTTATTTTATGAAGGTTGTTACATGCTTGGTTTTCATGAAGAATAAAATTTCATATTCTAATCTATCATAAAAAGATAATGGTTTTCTATAAATAAACATGTGTGATAAAGAAGGTAATGGCCTCCTGTATATAAATTTTTTTTAAAGATGATCTAAAAACAAATAGAACATTTATACGAAGGAGAAATGAGATACTCTACATTGTTTCATGATATTTTCATGACTATTAGTGATAACATGATAATGCATGCATGAACCATGAATAAAAATATAATGATAACAAAATAAATGAATAATGTTAATGTGGGGTTTTTATGATAATTTTATAGATAATTCAAATACTTTCATGGAATGATGTGATATATTCAGTGATTTTTAATTACTGTTTATAAAATATTCCATTGTCTTATTAAGATAACTGATATAATAAAAATTGTTTATATTTTGTATCGAGAAAGTCTATGATTTCTATACACAATAATATTCATATCATTGAGGGTGATAATGATAAATAGTTTTGATATCATTCAATTGGATAATATTCTAGCTAGATCATTGAAGAATGGTTTGGTTAGCTACTGGATGATGATTTTATTATCATTTTGGATCATATGAATTAGGTGAAGAAAAAGGAATAATCAGACTGAAAGTATCTAGAAAAAATAATAATTAAAACATTTAATTTTATACTGTGAAAAAAGAAAAGGAGTTTATTGTATGATGATGTTCAAGTATGAATAGAGGGAAGGGAAGAAAAAATTATAATTGTGAAATCTAAAAAATTTCTCATATGGTAGAATAATTTCTTAGTGTTATAAAGTACATTAATAAAAAGGTGATGATTTTCCTCTATAGATAGTATAAAGACCCTACATAGAGCTACAAATTGGAAGACTTCATCACCAATCCATGTATGAAGGATTTTTTCTATCCCCTAACCTAAAGAATAGAGACTCATATGTTATCTATGGATTATTTTAAATCCCTACAAGTATACTTTGTATCATGCTATAGTGTTGAATATATAAAATTATCTACCATACACAGTAAGTACTATCTACTCTTATTGAGTAGTAACTCTTTTTAAAAAATCATGTTACGCCTTTTAACTACTTTCATATTCTTTCAATTTGGGGAATCAGGATCGTAACAGTTCAATGGGATTAAATGGTTAAAATTTATAAAAGTTCAAAATGTTTTGAACAATAATTCACACCCATATTAGTGTTGAGAATATCTTAAATTTTTCCTCTCAATTAGTATTAAAAAAAGGTCCAGCTCTGTTAGATTATATTTTTAAAGTTATTCATTTTTTTATATTTGAGTTTCATTCCTATATTCATAATGAAGTTTAATTTTAGTACAGGTTTAGTTGTGTCTAAGAAAAAAACTATTTCTTATGATACGTTGCTGAATAAGAGAAAGAAAGAGATAAAATATAGGAATAAGAGACCCCTCTTATCTAAAAAAGAGGGAGTATGAAAATCTATATGACTTTATAGCAATGAAGATACGTCTAGGTTAGAAATTAAAGAAAAGGTAGATAAAGTTTCCACCATTGATATAGAAAACATTATTACCTCATGTGAATCAAGAGTACTAAGGGACCATGAGGTATATGAAAACCCTTGTAGAAACTATCATTAATAAGAATATCAATGAAATACTGGAAGTTATAATATGTTATTTAACATTAAAATAGATTCATTAAAGGATTTGTGTAATTATCAGTCTGGTAAGCAGCCTACCTAATTTATTGGATGGAGCTCTCTCATTATGAACCAGCCTTGAAGTATTGAGCAGACTGCCCTTGAAGTGAAGATCCTTGTTGTATGATCCTAGATGGAAGATCCCTCTGCATTTTGAAGGAGCTAATATGGGTTAAAAACCTTCCTAATCTGTGCTGTCTTATGCTTGATTTGGCCGGAATGCTCAAGTTCTATTTTGGATTTTTGTTGCAGGTCTTTCCCTGCACCTGTATGGTTACGGACTTGCTGAGATGATGTGCTGATTGAATCATATATGCTTGGACAAGCGCTGATCCTGCACTGGATTTTGAAGTTTCAGAATGCTGAAGATATGGTGGGGATTATTATGCAGATCTTCTTCTGAAAACTTTTGATGATTTTTACCCGGCTTATAAAGTTGTATCGTTGTTGGTCTCTTCTATGTTAAAGATGGTGTATGCATTTTACACCTCAGGATTTACTTGTAACCTTTTTATTTAATAAATTTCTTTTGGCATGGATTGGGTAACCAATCCATGTCGCCTCTTTGAAAAAAAAGATTCATTAAAGGATTTGATGTGTTGTTTTCCTAAAAAATTGTCACTATTTTCTATAGTATATTTATAGGCATGATCGATGAGATCACTCAGCATTAAGAGAAGTCAAAATTATTAGTGATGAATTTTTAAGAGAATTTATAGAATGTGTAAATACTTCCAAGTTTTTTGAAACATTTGAGTCTATAAATGTGAATATTGAAATATGTTCCATAGAGTTTGAATATAAATAACTCAAATAAGTGAAAGAGAAATATGGAGTTAATAAGGATCTAGAATAAAAGATCCACGCACTTGAAGAAATTTTGGAAAATACAATCAATGTCATGAAGTTATTGTTAGTGGAAAAAGTAGATAATATTATAGAACATGACTATTTATTACAAAACTATATTAAGTTGTATGAAGAGGAAGTTGAAAGAATGAAGAATTATTTTAAAGATAAGATTATTATGGATAAAGATTAGAAAAACACCCTCAATATGAGATGTCTAGAATAGGAAGTTTAGTAGGGAAATCACGAGAAGATTCATATTTAGTCTTCATAAATGAATGAGAAATTTTGTAATTCTATTCAATGATAATTGGATGATTTTAATGCTAAAATGCCTCCAACATGTGATAAAGAAGATCATGACGTCATTCAATGTTCTATCTCAAGCTGCTATGAAGAAATAAGTACCATCCATACCATTCAATAATAATTTTTCTAAATCAATTTTCATTAATAGTGTAGGTCGGTAAAAATATATGAACAAATATGGATGAATAATAGTGAGAATAAACCTACAATCATTTTTACATTGGATAAAATAGTGTTTGGAAGATGGTTCCCCACAAAGATCCCAACAAGTAATTATGAATACCCACAAACTTAATAAATAAAATTCAAGAAGATTATGTTATATATATCATTGTTTGTGATGTAGTTGATTTATGAATTATGCGTTAGAGTTTTTGGAAATTTTTTTAAATGAAAATATAAAATGGAATACCATGTCAAGGGGTAGAAATAAAAATATAGAGAAGAAACATCCATAGGTTAATAAAAATCTCTATATACAAAGTATATTTTTAAAACATGAAATTATATTTGATTCATGCAATGGCAGTGGTCCTAATATTTTTTCATTATCTTCTCAATATATATCTAAATATAATAAGAATGAAATGTCAATAAAGGTGGTCAAGAAAGAAGAAGAAACCTCAGGATGTATGAAGGGAAATTATGAAATAAAAAATTATCCCATGAAGACTTCAAGAAGGAATCGTCAAAATACATAGTATTATAAATAAAATAAGCTGAGGAAAAGTGCATCATTTACATAAATTAATAAAAATAATGACACTCGTAATAATTCATGTTAGAAATCTGAACATTATTTGGATGTTCCCACTGATATGTTCTTTACAGAAAAATATGATTTGTAAAGAGTGAGTAAAATTGAATAAGCATAAGAAAATGATAGTTCAAAAATAAAATAAAGGATTACACATGAAGATAAATAATTTTTTATGTGTAAGGTAAAACATCATTAGAAACATACCAATATACTATTATAAAATAATTCTTGTACAAGAATAATTATTTAATTAGATGAATGTTTCACTACGTGATAGAATTTTGTTAAATTAATTGGGAAAGCTAAGGTTCACACATAAGGGAATTAAATAAGGGATACGATCCATGTATCCTCAATCCAAATTATTGTTCAAATACTCAAGCATGAATAGTGGAAGAAATGGAGAAAACTGGATGAGAAAACTATTTCAGCCTTTCTATTCAAATTAAGAGGAAATTGATGATCCGCCTTATCTTCTTAATTTTATTATATTTCATTTGTGCTTATAATTCATGGAATTGTAGGTGATAAATTTTCTTAGGTGGATAACATATAATTTCCTTCCATGAGTGCCTCAAAAATGGTCCCTAATATGGTGGTCCATAAGACCTCAAGTGCATCTCCTCAAATGCCAGAGGATGTCGACTAGCAATGATGGGCATGGGTAAGTCCATGTGTAGACTATGCCCTTGTAGGAAAAGGTATTTTTCAATGAAAGATAATATTTGATCATATAGAGAAAAAAAATGTAGAAAATAAAATCGTAGTAGAAGAAAATAAATGAACCAAAAAACAAATAAAAACTAAAGAAGTTGAATAGTCAAAATAGATACCAGAAAGATGTCATTGTATGATTCCAAATATAAATAATAAAACTGTAGGGAAATGGGGTACAATCATAGATAGAATGCTGACAAAAACAACCAAAATACTAAAAACCACCCTACAACATCCCAATAATAGGCTCAGTTCTATTCCCTTAAGCTCCATCCAATATAGAAAATAAATCAACAATCAGAAGCGACATGCTTCCCAGAATCCATACCTCCAATCATAATGTCTACATAGGTACCAGACGATGCCCGAGTATGGATTGAGATATAATCTCAGTAGGCCGGCAGCCACGGTGTCTAGACCATTCCATTTCATGCTATAAAGAAATAACAGTGTTCCATATATAATAAATGAAAGAATTTAAATAATTGAAAAAAGTCTGTAACTTGGTCTGGTTTTCTAAGCGGGCACCTATCTCATACCACCTGCTTTGACCTAAGCAGAATGTCTGAATGAGATACCTGGTAAAGTAGAATATATAGATATATAGAATATCCAATGTAATATAACACACCAAAAAGTGCATACCCCCAAGATTTTTTTTGTCTTAGGGTTTAATCAATGTGTCTTACTAAGTTCCCTAAAGGCACAAGAGAGGTATCACAAATCATGAAGAACAAATCTATGGAATATAAATAAAACATATCAAGCATTCTTATTTAAACTAAAAAATTTAGAGGTGGAATCTAAGCCAATCCCTGAGGTTTTCTTCAGATAATCCAATCAATTAAATCCAATTCTAGGAAATCGTCTAAGGAAATCCTCACAGGAGTCTAAGTATCACTCATGGTATGGTAACTATGAGTCCTTCTTAGGTATCAGATGTAAGGGATCATGTATCAGCCGAGGGTGGGTGTAGCAAATTTTCCAATAGATCCATCCATGGTTTCACCTTAGGTAACCGGTATCACCCAATAGTATATAAAAATTATAGGTAAATCCCTTTTCTAGCGAGCCTAAAACATCGCTTTCCTGGCACGTAGTATGGTATCCTAGTACGAAGAGTCCAAATATGGGTCCTTAATATGGAACCCACATTCTCTCCCTATCCAGATATATTTAAAATAGAAAGTAAATAATATATATATATTTATATATAATAGAGAAATAATTTATGATTGATACTATTTAATTAACCAATATCATTCCACATTTACTATTCATATCATTCAACTAACACATCTAATAATAATAGCACAATATTATAAGAAAGTGTCAGTTTATCAATGTAAGTAGAGGTACTGCATTTAGTATATTTCAAGGAACCACAAGAATTATAAAAAAATTATTTAGGAATAAAAAATTAAAGTAAAACCCAATAAATGGTTTATGATTCATCCTAAATAATTTAATCAATTTAAAACTTCAACCCAAATTTATTACATATTCACACGTAAGAGATAATTTAAAGAATCAAGGTTAATGGTAAATAGACACATTATGTCGACACACCCAAAGTGGTGTCTAATAGTATCAAAAAACCTAGGAAGGATTTCTCCCTATACAAAGGTCACAAATATCAAGGCTAAACTATTTAATTAAATTATTATGCATTATTTTAGATTCATCCATAGGCACCGATGAGTAGCACAATAGTGAAAATTGAATATTGAAATAAAATGAATGGAAATATCATAGACTCATTACCTTGTAGTTGTAGTGTATCCAACAGTTGGTGGAAACCATTTATTTGAACTAAGAAGGAAGAAATCAATGGATTTTAGAAAAACCTAAATTTTAGGTAAAAACCTTATGTGAAAGATTGCACGATAGAGAGTGGATGAAACTCAATGATTTCTACTTAAAAATATTAGCCTTACTGAGAGATTCACTTTTCATCCAATTTTATTGAAAGCATTGAAGAGACGGTGATGAGATGGGCCTCCAATGTGGAGGAAGCGGGGGGTGCACCACCTGGACAGATGGGGGGTGTGATGCGCATGAGAGGGAGTGAGGAGAGGTGGATGGGAAAAAAGAAAAAAATGAAAGAAATATAGAAAATAAAAAAATAAGATAAAATAAAATAAAATTAACTAATAAAAATAAAAGGGGAAAGAGCAAAGAACAACAATAAAAATGGGTTAAGCACATTTTTAATTATTTTCAATTTTATCTTGCTTCATTTTATTCTATTATTTATTTTCATTACTTTTTCATTTATTTTAATTTTTTCATGTATATCGTTATTCCTTTTTATCCTTTTAATTACTATTAACTGAAACACTACTCCATGGAATAGTTTATTAATTTTCATAAATCTCGTGCAACCATTTAAAAATTTAATTGCTTCTTAGGACCCACTATAGGCCGTGAGGGTGTACAGCATGGGTATCATTTGGAAACTAGATTAAAAAATTTAAACGTTGCGTACTTTGGTTAAATCTAGGAAGTTACAAACTCTCCTCTTTAAGACAACTCGTCCTTGAGTTTCCCGTCCAAGGGTCAGGGAACGTCTTCTAAGAAATGTTTCAACCATTGAGCATGAAAATTAGTGTCCTACTCTTAAGTCTCATCCTGAACACGTCTGTGTTTCCAAAGAACATGGAGAAGTGGAACTAACCTACCTCAAATAACATTTGTGCTATTGTTGATGATACGAATCAGAAGCTCCTCGAAGGATTCATCCACCTCAAGCTCGATGTCATTGGGGCTAAATAAATGAGACAGATCTTGATGATACTATCGAAGTTGATAGATGTGGAAGATGTCATGTATAGAACTATACCTATGATGTAATAGAACCTAATTGGAAACTAGCCCAAAACTCTCCACTATTTTGAACATCCCAGAATATCTCTATGATAACTTTCTCTATCTCTTGATTCTCTAATGACCCAATATTGGTGAAACATGAAAAAATACATCATGACCCACCTCAAACTCAAGAGGTCTATGAAATGATCAGTATAAGACTTTTTTAGGGACTATGATCTATCCAAACACTTTTGAATCACCTGGACTTACTCAGAAGTTTCCAAGATGGGATGAGGAACCAATAGAGTTGTCTCACCTACTTTAATCCAGTATAGATGTGAACGACACAGTCTACCATATAGGGACTCATATAGAGCCATCTAAATCATTTTCTAAAAGATATTATTATTTTTAAACACAATAAGAGTAATATTTTTCTTCCAATAGGTTGCAAAAACAAGGATATAGTTCCACAACATATCCTCTAACAACTAAATAGTCCGCTCAAACATCCCATCAGTCTTGGGATGATATGAAGTACTCAAAATTACTTTTGAACCTAGTTCCTTATTCAACCCCTTATAGAATCATGATGTAAAACGGGCATCTCAGTCTGTCATGATAGAATGGGGTGCTCTAAGAAATAAATCTACCTTCTAAATATATAAACTTCTAAACTCATCGAGATAGAAGGTATCTTGGGTAGGTAGGAAGTAAACGACATTTGTTAATCTATCGATGATCAAACATACTTCATGACTATCATAATGATATCTCAACAATCTAGTGAAAAAATTATTGGTGATGTCGTACTATTTCCACAAAGGAATATAGAGAGGTGGTAGGAGTCTAATAGGTCACTAAATCTCTACCTTCCCCAAAAAATCAGTGGAGCACCAAGAAATGAATCCTTCTATTTGATTCATCATACTTGGAAACCAGTACTGATGATGTATATTTTTTTTACATCTTGGTACATCCAGGATGAACTGCCCAAATAGAGGCATGAGATTCCTTCATTAGCTCTTCATGAATATAAGAAGGCACCTATACATGGCCATGGTAGATTAGAGTTTCACTACCATCAAAAAAATAGACCAGGGCGTGGGTTCTCTATTATGACACTCTTCCTCAAAGACCGCCCCTCCAGATTATATAACTTTCGCATACATACTCTCTTTATAAGAGAGGAAATCAATTCTCGATTTTCTAAAAATGATTTTCCACTCTATTGTTCAACCTCTATATGCATCCTAGAAAATAAATCCATCATCTATCACTCACTTCTGGCTACCTGGATGGATTTTGTTTGTATTTTTCAGCTCAAAGCATCATCCACAACATTACCCTTTACAGGGGTATAAGAAATCTCAAAGTATAATGAATGTAGGTATTTGAACCACCTGTGCTTCCTAAAATTTATGTCTCATTGTGTGGAGATTTATTTCACGCATTTATCTAATGTGAAAAAAATGAATCTCTTACCCAATAAGTAGTGTCTCCAGTAGTGTAGAGAATGAACCATTTAACCAAATTTGAGTTCATGTGTAGGGTAGTTTCTCTCATGAGGCCTTATCTTGCAAGATCCATTTTCCATGACTCGATCTCCCTATATTAGAACATCTCCTAGTATAATTCCTGAAGCATAACATTAAATAATATAACTTCTACTTGGATCAGGACAAATTATCATCATAGATTCCATGAGTCTTCCATTTAACTAATGAAGAGCCTTTTCAAAATCATCAGACCAGATGAACTGCACTCCCTTCTTAGTCAAGGTCGTAAGGGGTGCTTCTAAGAAGGAGAAGTCCTAGATGAAATGAATGTAAATTCCTAAAATCCCCAAGAAGATTCATATTTCAAACACATTTTTGGGATACCCCAAGAAACTATTCTTCTCAATTTTTATGGGTCAACCAATATTCCTACCTAAAATATTATTTTACCAAATAAGTGAACCATATTGATCCAAAATTTTAACTTAGTGAGCTTCATGGATAGATAGTTCTCTCTTAATGTACTCAGAATGATCTGAATATGGGTTTCATTGTCATTTCTGGAGAACGAATACACCAAGATGTATTTAACAATGACTACCAAAAAGGAATCGAGGTATGGGTGGAAAACCTGATTCATCAGATCCATGAATACTTCCAATGCATTTGTGAGATCAAATAGAATAACAAGATACTCATGAAAGTCATACATGCTCCGGAATATTGTACGTGGTATATCATATGGTCATACACACACTAGTTGACATCATGAACTTAGGTCAATCTTGGAGGAAACAATTTCTCCTTAGATTTGGTCGAAGAGGTCTTCTTTAAGAGGCAACAGATATCGATTCATCATTGTACGACGGTCGATTTTATTGTAATAAACACACAATTTGAGGGTACCATCCACCTTATTGGTGAAAAGGACTGGTAAACCCCATGATGATGTTCTAGGTCTGATAAAATCTTTATCCACATGGTATTAAAGATGTTTCTTGTGTTCTTTTATCCCTTTATGTTCCATGTCTTATATAGTAATGGACACTAGGGCCATACCTGGAAGTATCTCGATAGTAAACAAAACATATATCTTATGAGGTAAGCTAGAGAAATCATTGGGAAAAACATCTCTGAAGAAATCCACAATGGGAGGGAACTCCACAAACTACAGTTCCTGATCGCTCGTAAAAGGACTTTCTAACTGATTTTTCATGGTGCCCAACCTAGGATTCTAGGGTGTATCTTGATCTTCTTCGATATCTCATTCTCCATTATTTATAAAAGTTCTTCCCTAGAGTGTTGTGAAGGACACTAGATAATGATAAAAATATACTTGGTCCAGATAAAGAATGAGCTGGTCCATATCGAGAATGACATAAAACCCAGTCATCTCAGGGATGGAGAAATTCCAAATGTAATGGTACGTACCTATATCAAGGATAACTCATGGAACCTGCATATTCTATCTATTATAACACCCAAATGATTGTCGAGAGTCATAATTCCATAGAAGTAATCGATGGAAATACCCAAACTCTCAACAACTGTTGCAGATATAAAAGAGTTTGATGTACCAGTATCAAAAAAGTGTAGGTGCAATGCCTCCCTAAGCATGGAATAACCGGTAACTAATGCAATTAAAGAGGTTAGGTACATGTCTTCCCTTTGAGTTTTACACAACCGATTTATTACTACAATAGCTGGGTCTAGATATTAATAGAATAGTTCTTAAAAGGACCACTAAGACACATACATAGTTTATATTTATAAATAACAACTACTACAAGATATTATAACTAAACACAATAACACTCACATCAAAATAGGAAAATGCAAATTGAAATTAAACATGGCATGAAAATATGCTTGTCTTTTTAATCCCTATGGTGCCTAATATGATGCATTTAAATGCAATTTATTTAGGTATTCGGGGTAAAATATTCAAAATCTCCATCTCAATAAAAACAACACTAGTAATAGCATAAATTATGTAGGTCACCCAAATCAACAATAAATGGCATAAACAATAATTGAAATCCCAAACCAAGAAATTTGGGTTTCACCTATACATGGGTTAGCTATGTCCAATAATAGGGTAAGTTCCAAATTCATCATTCATAGTCTCATGACTAACCCAAAAAGTAATAAAAAAAATTAAAAAAAATCACCTCTAGTACCACTTTGTGACGTCCCACCCCGAGTTCCTCTAAAATGGTCCCTGAGGTGATGGGTCACAAGACCTCAAGTGATTTTCCCCAAACACCAAAGGTGGCCTACTAGTAGCGCGGGAATTGGGTAAGTCTATTGAAATGATTTTCCCTCATAGGAAAAGGTATTGAAAAGTGGAAGATAATATTTGAACAGGTAGAGGAAACAATATAGAAAATAAAATAATAGTAAAAGAAGATAAATAACCCAAAATAAATAAATAATAACTACAAAATCTGAATAGTAATAATAGATAAAATAATGATTTCAATGTGTAATTTCAAATTTAAATAACAAATGTGAAGATATACGGGTAAAAGAATATATACATGCTGAAAAAATTACCAAAAACCCAGAAACTACAACATGGAATCCCGAGTAGAGGCTGAGTCCCCTACCCCCAAGCTCCATCCAAAATAATAAATAAATAAAGCATTGAAAGAAGAATAATTCCCTGAAACCACACATATGAACATAAAGTATACTCAGTTAAAAAATGGTACCCGAGTAGGAAGTGAGATATAATCTCAGTAGCCAAGCACCCATGGGGTATAGAACTCTCCATTTCTCTCAGTAAACAAACAGCATTGTTCAATATATAAGAAATGCAAGAATTTAAATAATTGAAAAATACTATAACTGGGTTCAGTTTACTAAGTAGAAACCAATCCCATACCACATTCTTTTACTTAATATAGAAGTCTTAATTAGGTACCTAGTAGAGCAGAATATATATATAGCAAGGTCATGGTAATACAATGCACTAAAAAAGGGTATACCCCCAAGCATATGCTCTTTCTTGGGGACAAATCCATTTTTCAAACTAGGCCCACCAAAGGTAAATGAGAGGTATCACAAATAATTAAGAAGAACCTTCAAAGTATAAATAAAAAACCTCAAGCATTCATAATAAAACTAAAAAATTTAACGGTTGAGTCTGAGCATGTCCCTGATGTTTTCTTTAGAGAGTCCAATCATTTAAATATAATGCAATGAGCACATCCGACGAAGTCCTCATTGGAGTTTGTGTATCCCTTATGGATTGGTAACTATGAGTTCATCCCATATATAACACATAAGAGATTGATCATCTTCAGAGGATGGTTGTAGCAAATTTTCCAACATATCCATCCTCGATTTCCTCTTAGGGAAATGGTACCACCTAACAGTATAGAAAAATCCCAGGGAAATTACTTTCCTAGTGATCCTAAAACATCACTTTCCTGGCACGTAGTATGGTAACCCATCGAGTACAGAGAGTCCATATGTGGGTCCTCAAAACAGAACCCATGTTATCTCCCAGACCAGATATATTTAAAACAAAAAATAAAGCATATATATATATATATATATTAGAGAAAGCATTTATGGTTTATTCTATTTCAAAATCATATTTTTTTATTTTCTAAATACACTTTCAAAGGGTAGGTGTAATCCAAAAACACAACCCACTAGTACAAGTCTGACCGGTACAAGTTCAACCAACCCAGAAAACTCATACACTACAAAAATACCTCCCACTTCAGAATCCAAAATAAAGATGACACAAAACATTACAAAAATTAAAATTTCAAAAGATATCTTAGATATTGAGCCCACTAGCATCATGCATACACTGTCAGTCGCATCGCATCCAACAACCACCATCATCACCACCGGAACCGAGCCATAACTCATTGACACTGATCAATCATATTCACCATCAATATCTTGAATTCTCCTACTCCAAATCAGTTCCCAATAAACCTTGGAGACCACCACGTAGCACTATCTTGGTGAGAATGGTGGAATATTTGATCCAAAGTAGAGTAAAAATGAGCTTCTGCAATAAAAAAGAAGAGGCAAGACCATCTCAAGTAGGGAGACCTTGAACCAGGGAATGTGATAACCAAAATAAGTATATGTCCCAAAACCATCCTATAAATGCTCACCTTTTTCACTTCCATTCACATCAAAACAAAATCCATCCAAAACCAAAACCTGAATGCCAATACTCGAATGTCAAACTAGAAATAGAATATTGAAACCCCTAAATAGAATAACACTGAGGGTGAGGAAGAAAGAATGGGGATGAAACCTTAGGGATAAATAGGGAAAACGAATTAAAATAAGATAGATGTGAGAGGGGAAAACCTAGAAAGAGACTGTTGTTGAAACCCTGAATGAAGAAGACCAGAGATTCCAAGAGGATCCTCAATCACCAAACTGTTATCCCAAACCATTGATGTTCCATCCACTCAAAATATGATCTAGATTGGAGTGGTGGAACCAGAGGCCAGTGCATAGTAAGATTCCTAAGAAATGCCTTCATAGAGTTGGGGGTGGAGAAACAGGAAGAGGAGACTGAGAACCAACGAAAGATAAAGAGGAGAGGACCTGGAGAAAGAAAATCCATGAAAAATTAGGATAACATAGAGGACCAAGGAGAGAAAATCAGACCAAGACCATTGATGAGGAACCCTAGGATGATGAAGATGTTGAGTCGAGAGGAGAGTCTAAGGGAGAACCTAGGGAATGGGGTGCCATTTGAAATAATGATATGATTTCCACTATTTAATTAAACAATTTAATGACACATTTACTATTAATTTCAACCAGCCATTATTGCTACTAATAACAGCACCATATTAAGCAAAAGCCTCACTTTATCAGTGTAAGAAGAGGAACTACATTTATTATTTAGCAAGTCATGGAACTACTTATAATAAAAATTATTTAGGCATTCAAAATTAAGGGAAGCCCAAATACATGGATAAAGATTCATCCTAAATAATTTAATCAATTTAAAACCTCAAACCAAATTTATTACACAAGAACACGTAAAAGATAATTTAAAGAATCATTGATAATATTAAATTGGCCCATTATGTATGTACACCCAAAGGGGTTACCAGTAGAAATGAAAAACCCTAGTAAAGGGTTCTCCCTAAACAAAGGATACAATGATCAATGCTAAACAATTTAATTAAATTAATAAGCATTATTTTTGACTCACCAGTAGGCACTGAAGAGTGGCGTAGTGGCTCAAATTGAGTAAAGTAGAGAAATGATGGGAAATATAATATACTCCCTATCTCATAGTATTATTATATCCAACAACCCATAGAAACCATATATTTGACATAAAACGGAATAAATCATATGATTTTATAAAAACCCAAATTTCAGGTGAAACTGTTCGATGATTGATTGTGGGATGGATAGTGGATGAAACTCAAACATTCATGATGAACAAGATTAGGCTTACTAAGAGCTCTACCAAAATTGTAACGGTGTTGAAAATAGAGAATATATAGAGGTGTAGTAGGATTCTGAAATGGATTATGTGAGAGGTGAACCACTAGGCCCAGAGGGGGTGCGACACATATGAGAGGGAGAGAGGATAGGATAATGGGAAAATAAAATAAAGAAAAGAAATATAGGAATGAAAAAATTGAAAAAAATAAAGAAAAAACAAAAAAAATAAAGAAAATAAAATAATAAAAAATATGGGAAAGCACAAATAAAACAATAACAATAATGGGTTAAGCCCTTTTTTAAGTATTTTCATTTTTATCATTACCACTTTATATTTTATTTTATTTTTAATTCCTTTTTCATTTCTTTAGACTCATTTAAATTTCTATTTATTTATTTTATCCAATTAATTACTTTTATCCCAAACACTACACCAGGACATGGTGTATTAATTTGCATAAATCTCGTGTAACCTTTTAAAAATTTAATTTCTACTTAAGACCTACAAAATTCCATGAGCTGCTTTTAGGAATTTCAATAAAAAATTAAAAATATATATATTCCAACCTTGGTTAAATTTGGGATGTTACTGAACCTCTAAAGTAGTGAATGTTATCAATTCTTGACAACAAAGTTGATGAAGTCATCATCCTTGAATGATTTCATAATTTCTATTCAAAAATGTGATTGAGGATCCTTATCAATGAAGTTGAAGTGTGTGTCATTATATCCAGGATAGAAATGATAAATAAGGTAACATCTTGGTTTAGACTTATATTTTCTATCCTAATGAAAAATTATCAAGGAAGATCATGCTTGGGAATGTTTTGAATGTTTCTAAATATTGACAGTCACTAGTTGAATATATATTTTGGTGTATTCTTTATATTGGAATGTCTTGAAACACATTACCAAAGATATATTCCATTATGAAGATGTATAATAGTGTTTATATTAAGGTGTATACAAATGAATATGATGAATAATTTTCTAGAAAATATCATTTCACACAAATTTGATTAATCTAAAAAAATTCATGAACATCATGTCATTAGAAAAAGTACATTTTTTTAATCAATCATCTGGGGTTGAAAAAAATAACATAATTAACACAAAGGGGGAGTATATAAATTAATAAATGACATAATAAAAGTGTAAGTATGGAATTTATCAAAGGATACTTATAATGGATATTGAATTGGAATTATTTCAATATATTTTTTGATGTGAATACAAGGCTTTTTGGTTGATTGTTCTTACAGAAAATTTATATCTCATTTAGTATCTTCATCATAGAATAAAAGTGGATAACAAATGAATACAATCATATGTGTTCTCATTTCATGTGGTATCATGATATGTTGGTAAATGGAAACTTCTTTTCAAAATCAAATCCTATTTATTTTTATAATGAACATAGATGGAGTGGACTTAGATTGAAATGATAGATGAAACATTTCGTAACTATTGAATGATATGCATTCCCAATGAAATTTTTATTTTTTTCTAATAATGGGTTGAGAAATAGAAATGGGTTTTTGGTAAATTAAAGTAGATAGATTCACATATTAACATATTCATTTGGAAACAACATTGAAGGTATTTCCATCAAATTAATAGGGGGATATTAAAGAGACCAATAGGTGTTTGATTTATATTTTTCCCATGGTTATTATTGAATGGAAATGGTGTTCAGTGAAATATAATTATTTCATTGATATCATTATTTTGTTGAAGTCAGAAAGAAATAATTTTTTGGATTTTCTACTTAAGTATCTAAGATATAAATGCTTACGAACAAATTCAATGAAGTTTGGATTAACAGTTGATGAAGAAAGCACTCAAGTAATATTATATTAAGGAATTAATTTTAAATACTTTGAGATAAATTTGTGACTATTTTTGACATTTTTTTTATGTAAAATACTTGGGTCTATGGTGACATATTTTTGGATATGTTGAAGTAGATAAATATCAGGAAATATTTCATTATTTCATGGGGAGTTTTGATGGAAACCACGAAAATATTTATCTTTATAAATATTTAAAAATTATTTTTGGATATTCTTGAAGGCTATAAAAATGTAAAATATATTTTATTATTTCAATGAATTATATATGAAAAAGTTTATTTAGTGGGTTAAGAATTCTATGAATATGGTCTAATACTTTTATGGAAGTTTGCTAAAAAAATTTAACCAACCTTAATTACACAAACAACCCACCACAAACACATGGGAGATAGGTAAACATATTAGGCCCATGGTAGCATGAGTTACGGTCACTATAAAGACCAACAAAGGTGGGTGTACATGGTGCATTCATAGGGTGTGAACTAGAATGACCAAGGTACAAAACAAGGGTGTGTCATGGCCCGGGAGGGGGATTTAAAGTGTTCTAGTTGTTGAACCCCAATATCGTATTGGGAAAAAAATAAGGAATATGATTAGCTGTTAAGTGATAATCATATCGTGGGATGGTCAATGTGGGATGAGATTTATTTGGAAAATATTAATGCATTAAAAATGTTACTCGTATAACATTGGAAACCTGATCAACTTAATATTCAACATCCAATTGACATGAGATGCTTTATTTTACCTCCAACCTCACTAGAAATGATGTTTAGTGGGTTATGCATGGATGACATTCTAGGGATCAAAATCAAGGTCTCCATGGTTTTTTGAGGTAAATATTATAAGGATATGAGGCCAAGAACCTTCAAGCATGTATAATACACTTTTCATGAAATCAAGATTTTGAGGAACACAATACTAATGAATGAAAAACATATTTTATGGATTTTTTTCACACCACTGATATTCCTGGATGAATTTGATATTATAAAACTTATAATTAATGAAATCATTATCACATTTATGTCTAGTATTTCATCATTAATATTCCTTGTTTTGTAGAATAATTTTTTTTAAAAACACCTAAAAACATGGGTGATATAAAATCAATGAAATGGTATATTTTTGGGGATATAATAAAAACATTGAAAAGAATTTTTTATAAGTGTTAATGCAGGGTGAGGTAGTGGTGCACTACCTTTATATACTGAAGAATTATGATACAGAGAATTTGATTCCATCTATGTTATTGCCTGATAACTATTATTTTAACAAAATAGATTATCTATGAGATTCCTTTTATGTGAAGAACAATATGGTACCACAATCCACTTAGATTCATAATGAAGAGGAGGTCCAATGATATAATTAGCATAGAATGTTTTACGTGATCCACACATGTACATGAAGAATAATTTTGTGTATTCATTTGTTCAAATAGGATCGACATACTAATATATCAATATAATACATCAAAGATTACATGATGATGAAAAATATTATACTCTCTATATTTTTACTATTACATGGATTTTATTATATCAAATTTCTACAAAGAAACTTTTTGTTTTGTGATTTTATGTGTGTACTTGGTTGTGTGAGGAAGAAGAAAATTGTTTTTTATAATCTACTAGAAAATGATATTAGTTTTACATACTTAATAATTTGTTAAGAATAACGTAGTGGTTTTATACATATGAAACATAAGTGAAGAGGTATAGAAAATAGATAATTTATATGAAGGAAAATTAAGATATCACATTCATTATTAGATGAAGATTTCATGATTTTTAATGAGAACATGTTAATGCATGCATGAATTGTGAAAAAAACTATATTGATAATAAATGAAAGGAATAATGTCCATGTGGGTTTTAGGTGATAATACCAAGAATATTTCAAATACATTCGCGAGATTATTTATGATTTTTAGTGTAGTTTAATTTTTATTTGAAAAATATTCAATTTTGATAAAAGGATAGAATATATAAAAAATTTATATAGTTTATCGATGAAGTATAATATTTCTTTCCAAAGTAATATTCACATCATTGATACTGAATATGGGATAGAGTATTTCCAAAAATTAATTGATTATCATTTAGGATAGAATTGTAAAGAATGGTTCATCTAGAAAATAGACATAGTTTTTATTATAAACATTGTCTTAGAAGAACTAAGTGATGATGAAGAACAAATCATATGGACAATCATTTGACAAAATAAAAAGTTATAATTTCTGTTTTCTTTTTTCAAGAAGAGTAAGTGTCACTTGTAAAATTCTATTCATGTATGAATAGAGGGAAGAGAAGAACAATAAATCGTTGTGACATCTAAAAGAAGTCTCATCTAGTGGAATAATTTCTTCGCGTTATAAAGTACCTTAAGAATATTTAGTATGAATTATAAAGAACTAGGGGAGGATATTCATTTAGGGCCACAGAATCACTAGTCTAGGGATTTGGGATTGTTTTCATCCCCTCATAAAGTTTAGGTACTCACACTTTGTATAAGGATAATTTTCTACCCACACCACTATATTCAGTATCACATTATTTTGGATAATCCATGTACCAGTCCCAAAAATATGTGATAAGGTCTTGCTACTCCTATTATGTAGGTAATCATGTAAAAATATCAACTACCTCCTTTTAATTACATTTATATACATCTATATGATAAGGAAAATGGAATAGTAGAATCATGATCCTAACAGGTACAAGATTTAAAGGGGATAACACTTATAAAAGTTCAAAAAGTTCCCAACACTGAATCACCCCCTCTCAGGATTGATCATATCCTGATGTGTCCCTATCATCCTTCAACTCCTTCATCTCACCATGTTTCTATTTCAAATGTTGGCCTTTTAGTAATGATCTTTTAATTTAGTCTTTAATGTACTCTAGTATATAATCATATTTATATGGTTGGTTCAGGGGTATTTGTAATTTTTTTTACTTGTTTGATTGGTGTAGTAGCTTCTATACTCTTACATATTAGTATTTACCAAATTTTTTCTTAAGTTTTTTCCCTGAATTCGTTACTCCTTAAGCTCTTCTGTGAAGAGAGATTAATTATTTTTAAATATTTAATCATATAGAATTCAATCAATCGCCTTAAATTGGTAAAAAATTTAGGTGATCCATTTTTAATGAATGTCCAACCAATGTGACTTTTCCTATATTGGAGAAAGTTAAAAGGAAATAAATAAGGAAAAATAGAAAATAATGATAGAAAAAACAATTTAAAGAAAGGAACATAATTATAGTTATTCATAAATTGGTACATAAACCAACCTACTCCATAATAACAAAGTTATGTTAGATAGGTCGACATTATGGAGGTATTTAAAAGAAGAAATTTAAATCCCATATATAGTATAAATTTGACCAAAATTTTTTCTATTAAGGAGCTACTCCAAGTGATTAACTGTTATTTCACTCATGTACCTTTTTTTATTTTCATAATATTCAAAGAAAGAGACAAATGGTAATTTTTTTATATTTTTGTGGTATTAAATTGAATAAAATTAGAAAAAAGTAGACAGAGTGTTATCAAGAAATGTTGGTTCTCCTATAGTGAATTCTAAATGGTTTTTTCATCATTTTCATTTGATCCAATGTACTTTATCCACTAAATGGAAACAATCCCATTTTTTAAATTATCCTTCACTATTTTATAAGGAATAAAATTACTAATATTCTCGAGGATACTCAAGTAGACTAAAAATTTCATTTCAATCCTTGTTTCATGGGAAATAACACTACTAAATTAAGAGAATGAACCTAATCAAAAACCTAGTGAAAAATAAACACCATTCGTCCTCTGAAATCACAAAACTCTACTACTCTGAAGTGTGTTATGAATGAAGGATGGATTTTAAGTACAAAAATTTATAAGAATTACGGTTCAATGATAGATATTGTTGTTGTGATCAACTCCTTCACTTCACATCCTCATTGGAACATAGATTAAATGCACATGATTTTTCGAAATGAAATTCATAAATTTAGGGTTACCCACTTTTAATCCCATTGGATAAACCAAAATGGTATAATTTCTCATAACCATAGAGTATGAGATGAATGGAACATAATAGGGGTCAATAGAAAAATGTGGAATAAGAGAGTTAAATGAAAATGATAAATAATGGAAAAAATAATTAAAATTAAATATACAAATTACAAAATTTAATAAATCCATATATGAATCAGAATAATAAAATACTTTATAAATGGTGGTGTGTATTTATATTTATATTTCAATATATTTCTCCTCATCCTCATCTTGGTATTCAGTGTAGTGGTAGTGATCTCAAAGCTTCAGTTAGACAGATTCCATGTGTCATTAGTGATGGTTCATATTATTTTAGCAATATTCTCTCACACATTCAGAGATTCAATATTACTTCCCATGATCAAATCATTTTTCATTAGTTGGATGAATTTCATGGGAACACTCAAGATAATTCTTCCCTAATTTGCATATAATAAATAATGTAAATTGATTTTAGGTCAATCCTTCTTTATTTTAGGAATTTAAAACTTTTTTTCAAATTGAAGGATCCCTCATAGGTAGGTTTGGTTGGCCGTTAATAAATCATATGCATGTCTCCATGATAGATATGCAAATTTCTATTTTACAGATGACTTATATATTAGTTTTAGTTAACTTATATACTGTCCAACCATATTTATGTGACTACTACATAGGTAGAGTGACTAAAATGTAGTTATTTATGACTTTTACAATGTCTAGTAAATAATTTATATACTGATGACTCTCATATAGAAGAGTTACATGTAGACCACTCCATGACTTTTTTGCAACCCATTGAAATACTCATACACTGGCCACAACCTTTTCATATTTATCATCATACCTGAATCTCATGAAAAATAATATTATTTATTTATTTAATATCTATATAATTAAAAATTGATAAAAACAATTGAAATTCAAAGATAAAATCCCTATTAAAAACATAATTAACAAAATAAATTTATGTTTTTTAAAAATTGAATTAACCAAATAATGGTGATGATTGAATCCATTTATAAAATAATTCTAGGTTTACTAAATTTGAATAAATATGTGATTGATGTGGTTTTAAAGCAATTATGGGGATAAATATCTTTTTAAAATAGATTAAAAAATTGAAAATACAGGCTCTGAACAATTTTTTGGGTCAAGTAGACTTGTGAGATGGATTTTTTAAGTCCACCTAGGTAGGAATGTGATCCATTCAAGCCTATGGTATCATAGGCCAAGTGGACTTGGTAGGTGAATGGGTTGTGTGGGCATGGTGGGTCCAGTTGGGTAAACCTTTTGGATGGGTATATAGATAGGTTGGTTAGTTGAGTGGGTTAGAGAGGTGAGCTGGGTTTGGAATATAGGTAGGTTGGCCAAGTTAGTCTGGGCTAGGTAGGTGGGTCATGTAGAGACCCGAATCTTGATGTACATGGACATTACATTACTTTTTCGGAATACTTAATACATAACAAAAACAGACACACAAGGATCATAATAGTTTAGTGTCTTTGGAAACTTGGAATGTAATCTTCTAATCGTGGTGAAAGATCCTCAAAATCTCCCATAAAGATCTTCCCCTTTTGTTTTCTTACCTAAAACCTTTCTTTTTTATCCTGGGGAAAAGAAAAAATATAAATGGTGAGCTCAAATTCTCAGTAAGGGTAAGCATGGATAAAATAAAACAAATCATATACATTTGAACATAAAAACATGAACATAATGTCTAAACATCAAAATCTTGAGTAATGACATAAAACATAGAAGTACGTAAGGCATAGATCATAAAGAAACATTAAGTATGATAAAATATCATGCTAATAAAACATGTAATTGTGGCAACCATTAAGCACATGATATGATTTCCATAGTAGCCAAGGCATTGCTGCCAAGACCATCTTAGTGGACAAAGTCCCTTTCTGAATCGAGTTCACTCCTCGTTCCAGTCCTGTATTACTGAACCGGTTTAACTTTCCATTCCACTCATGTCTATCTCATGAGATATAAATCTTTACCCAATGAATTTGAGGGAGATATAGGTCCCACCCATCTCATAATGAAATCAATCTTACTTGTGCCACAGAATAAACTTAAAACATTCATCATAACCCAAAGTATAAAATGGGTTTCATAAACATCATCCCATCATTTCATAATCCATATAAAACAAATGGTCATTTCATAATAAGAAAATTGAACAATGTAAATCATAGAGACATTAAACATTAAACATACACATATCAAATAATGTCATCTTAGATGGAAAATGGTTTTGATAAAACATTTGAAATGAATTCTTGAGGAAAATATCCTTTCTTCGTCAAAATCATTTTCTTTTCAAAAAATGTCATGCACTTTTAAAATAAAAGTATATTGTTGAAAATAGTCATAAAATCATGTATATTAATCTTCATGAAAATGAGGCATTATGAAACCGTAAAAATCCGTTCAAGTCGTATAAGTTAAAAATAACATTCTCCTCGTACTTTTGTCAGAAATGTCAAAAAAAACTACCTCGTAACGTAAACAAAAGAATGATTCCTTACATACCATGTAGTAAAAGTCAAAAATGGGTAAAAATGACTTTAAAAATACACGAAAAAACGTTTATAAAACATGGACATGGACGATAACAATAACCCCAGTAAATACTTACGAATAAGCAATCTCGGATAAAAAATGAGATTTGCGAAATTATCTCTTACCTTAGGTCCGATGTGCTTCGTATGGTTCCGAAACTCCTGTATAATGATTTAAATAATGTCATTGACTTATTACATAATCATATTAATTGTTATGATATCATATATGTTTCACTTATGACTTTATATTACCCGTTCTTTTGTAAATTCCATGTTAAAGTAGCGTTTTGGGTAAAATCATTTCATTTATCGTATGTGTTTCGACTTGTCATTTCTTGATATTATTACTTATATCCTTATTTACATAATTCCATAATGTAAAACATGATTTATATATAATATATATTCATCATATACGTATATATTATAGATCGATAAAAGGAATGAAATACACCATTCATGGAGACGGTAGGTCGTACGTACGCATGAACGCTGTTTTTGTTTCCTTATTGAATTGAATGAAACTAAATAGATGACATAAATATATATATACATAAATACATTAGAATTATTATTTATTATATTTCATTATTATTCATTATATAAACTTTATGATCATTCATTTATGGTTAATCATGGAAAATGAATCTCATCGCGTCGTGGAGACGGTAGTCCGTACGTACGCACGAGCGATGACATCGTTCCCATAATTATAGAATTGTATTGGATGGTATAATATATCAAAATAAGTATGATGTTATAATAACCATATATATTTATTCTTTACATCATTATACCCATCCATGTAAGGTTTTGGTGGAAAATACATTACACCATGGCGTAGAGACGGTATTCTGTACGTACGCACGCGCAGTGATTTCATTTTCCGTAGGATGGATAGAAGGTGAAATAGTGTTGTTTCATACTTATAATAACATATCATTATATTATTGATACTTATGTTATTATTTCATAATGAAACAACTAAATAAGAAGAAGTAGAAGAAGAAATAAAATTGAAAGAATCGGTAACGGACATTACCTCTTCTTTGAAGCGCCTCTTTGAGACCCCCTCTTAGGGCACTAAAATTAGTATTTGAAGAATACCAGGACCTCTAGGATGTTTCTAGGTTATTTGATAAGGGAAATGGTCAGTTTTTTGCCGATATTAAAGGATAAAATTGGTGTGAGGAAGAGAGGGAGGAGGTTCCCTTCTATAAGGGAGGAGAGGGGCACCTTTGGAAATCTTAAAAATATTAATTTATAATAAATCTAACCCCACTTAAAAACTTCAAAAAATGACTCATATTAGAATATTAGATGATATAGGGTTGTAATATAATTAACAAATAAAATTTATACATGTTAGGAATTTATTTTAAACATTACCAACTTGATTTATCCTAATTTAATCAATTTAATTTTATTTGTGATAATAACATTCTAAATTTTAAATTATAACAAATAATTACTTATTTGTTGTGAATTGTCCATAATTGGATAATTTATAAGATTGTATACCATATAAATTTAAATTTATAATTTTTAAATATTTTTTTAATTTTTTAAAAAAATTATAATATATTATGTTTATAAAATAACAATAGTGTCAATTTTAAAACTATTCATTTATTTGAATTTAAATAAAATATATACAGAAGATATGTTCGAACTAAAAGCTTTAATATATTCATAAAAGGTCATATGTATCTATAAAATTAGTGTATCACATTAAATAGTTCATATAATATTTATTTTATTATTTTTAAAACCATTTATTTGATTTATCTCTTAATAAAATAATTACTACATCATTTTTGTATAATTATTTAATATACTTATTTATTGCATAAAAATTAAAAATAAAATACTATGATGAAGATAAATCGATTAACTTTCCCAATAATACTTTTAATAGAATTTATCATCTTAAAATCAAAACATTTAAATTGTTATATTTATTGCATTCTGAAAATGACAACTTTGGCATCATTTAAAATAAAATAATATAAGTGTTATAATCATTTTAATAAGGATCCAAATGGTCCACAATTAGGCAAATGGATGATTACGGTATATATATACACTAATAATAAGTTTTTTTTAGATTTTTGGGCCTTTTGATATGTATTTATATTTCAATAAAAACTATATTATTGATTTTTCACTAAATAAATAATTTATGCATCCCTATTGTGTCAAACTTAATGATAATTAGTTCATACCTAAAAATTATAAATAAATTTATATGATGTATATAATTTCATTATATTTCTAGAGACTATTCATGTTCTAAGTTTCATGAATTGTATCACTAAATTAAAATTAATATACTTATAATATTTAAGAGAGTGACATGTTGTCACTTTCTTTGGTTTTAATAATAACTAAGCTATTTTCATTGACAAAACTACATTAAATGATTCTAATCCGACTCTTAGGTGATATGGGTTGACTTTTAGTAATCCAAAAGGATTTTGACAGGTGTTAGGATAATTTTATAATCTTATATTTATCCTTAATTACCCGATTTACCTTTAACTATGGTAAATAAAATTTACCGTACTTACTATTCATAATGCCCAAAAATAAAAAGTAGCCTATTAATATAATTTGGACCCACTGATTCCAAATATTGAATCCATTTTTCCAAATTCAATTCACAGAAGTTGACGAAATAAAATTAAAATTAATCCTGTTGTCGAAAGAAAACGGGTTTTTGTTTAAAACATTACAAAAGATTGAATTGATTTAACCAACGAATTCAATGTAAAATCAATGATAATGACATAAATTATATTAAATGGTAAAAAAATATTCTATTTATACTTTAAGACAATTCAATATTATAATTTAACCACATAAGTTATTACGATGAAAAAAGTTGTTTTTAATTAAAATATAGCGTGTTTTTACTATTAAAATATGAAAGTTATCAGAATAATATGAAAAATTTATCCAAAGTAAATTTTTATTTCCTGATTCCAAATAAGAATTTTATTTTTTCAAATTTAACTTATAAACATGTTAAAAACTAGATTTAAAGTGGGTGCTCCATCAAAAGGCGGAAAAACTACATTTTTTGAAAAATACTTATTTTACCCAAAAAATTTATTTTGTTCTTATACCATGTTCTATAAAATGTGTAAGATGAATAATAATGTTATAAAATTCAAAATTTAGTTAATAATATTCATAATGTCTAGTTCATAAAAATATTATAATAATATATCGTTGTTTAGTAAAACCCGGTATTGCGTACAACACACGCTATCGAGGAAGGTCGCGATTGCGTGTAATGCAAGCCAAGTCAGGGTTGCGTGTTGTGCAATAATCCTTTATTATTTCGTATAACTGAATCTAACCATATTTCATTTATACATTAATATATATATATATACACTCAATGTTGCGTAGAATGACTATTATAAAACGAACTTGAAATTGTGTGTAACACAATCTAAGAATAGTGTTGTGTATAATTCAAGATAATAAAGTGTGGCATATAGCACAAGGTAATCTTGTTTTAGCATAAAACACATGAAAACAAATAAATTAAAAATAATACTTATCATAAAATATCGGGTTGTTACATTCTACTCCCCTTAAAATGAATTTCTCCCTCGAAATTCATCGGGGTTATAAATGGTTTACTACTCGATAGTTTCTTTAATAGAAACCCACATTGTAAAAAGGAATACCAAAACATGGATTTAAAAACAAAAGTATGAAACATAACGGTTACCCAAATTAACTCATCACTCGGTTTCGACGTAGGAGAACATAGATTAAAATATGGATATGGAAGAAAAATCTAACAATCAAGTTATGATGGAGAGTGGTAGAGAACCTGGCTATGAAAAATCCATCAATCACAAAGCCATAAATTTGTGATGATCTATGGTACCATCTGACTCATTGGATATAAGAGCACTAGGAAAACATTTTTGGTTTTCAATATCATTCCCTAAAGTTGAAAATTTTGAATTAGAAGAAATACTTGCTTGATTTTGGTACAATCTCACTGTTGTTCGTCCTTTGAACATTTTCCACTTCATCTCTTAAAGAAATGAAGTTGAATTTGTTATTCGTGAAGTTTTAACAGGTCATGTGATAGAATGATGGGTCATTCCATCTATCTCAAACAAAATGTTATAAAAGTTTTCAAAAATACATAAGTCCATCTATAGTGAGATTAATCATATATGGTTCCTAAAGTGGACTTATACTTCATATATCATACTGCTTAATATAATAATACTTGTTTCTACTAAACAGGGACTTCCTGTAGGCCAGTGGTAGTCAATAAATGCGAGTCGCACTTAGGTTGTGGGTTTGATTCCCACAGCCTTGTCCGACGCGATGGGTTGTCGCCCGTCCTATAGGTTTTCCTTTTTCTAAAACTACATTACTACAACATCCCATCAATAATATCGAAAAGAGTTATATCCTTAAACAATACTAACATATGTCCAACATAATCCATTCCAATCTTTAGGCTTATCTAAAATACTTCGGTCCAAGATCATAGTATAATGAAAACAATTTCTAGAAAGGTTATCTACCAAGAATGTGAATAAAAGCATTTATCTCACATATATCATAAGATATATCTGGTTGGTTTCATTCCAAACACATGAATACCTTAGTCATATATTCTCTTGAAACATAAATTACCGTAGAACCTTAGTGAAAACATGAATACTGTCAAAAGGTAACTCTTTCCACATACTGAAATCCCAAAAATTCTATATACTCAAACCATAATATCACTTAGTCCTTATATCAGTCATGAGCTCATGAATACAATCAAACATCTCATTATCTTCTTATCCTTTCATTATGCACATATCATCTACTTTCTAAAAATATCTGAATAACTTTTCATGGTTACTGGTACCATTCAACATATACTCTCAAATACTTTAGGAAAAACAATAGTGTAACAATACTTAGATGATTCTTTATTCTATAGAACTATACATTATTCTTTATAAACATACAATCATTCCACTAACTTCTTAAACCACTGATTTAGCTTCATCATTTCTTTCATCTCATATTTCATTTGTATTATCTTTATCATTATCCATATAAATACTACTCATATGACCATGCTGATTCTCTTCATGAGATTTTCCCTTAGGTAATTGGTTTGAATAATGCCCATACATTCCACATTTAAAACATCTAATCATTGTTGATGTCGTAGAAATACCATTATCCTTTTCCATGCTATTAACTGAACTTTTTCCTTTTCACTTACTGTCTTTGTGTCCTTATTTTCCACACCCAAAGCATCTTCCAGTTCCTTTGAAACAATCTCCCTGATGCCTCTTCCCACATGATTTACATGAGGGAAATTGAACTTTCTTTTCTCTATGATCATCATGAAACTCCATCTTTATCTTTTTATCTGAGTCGGTAAACTTACCAAAGTTGAGATTATTGATCATATTATGAGATTTATGATTAGTAATAATAACAGTGTTTGGACTTCCAAATCCATTTCCATTTGGTTGCTCATGAAGAATATCATTCCATTGTCCGTCATATCCTCCATTATCGTGAATCTTCTTGTTTCCAGCCATTTTCTAAAACCCAAAACGAATAATGTGAGAGGAAAAAATAATTCTAGGGAAAACAACATAGTAAAGGGGGAGTACCCTTAATATCTAACATCTTAGGTTAAATTCTAATATCGTTACCGTAGTTCTAGGACTATATCCTATACGTATACTTATCCTTAGGGATATCCCTAGACATACCTTAGAAATATCACTAGGGATCTCACTAACGTTTTCGCATCCTAGTTTCCAAAGGGTGACTAAACCTTTCCTCTGATACCAATTGTGACAGACCCAAAGCATGACGTACATGGAAATTACATTAGTTTTGCAGAATACTTAATACATAACAAAAACATACGACAAGGAGCGTAATAGTTCAGTGTCTTTGGAAACTTAGAACGTAATATTCTAATCGTGGTGAAAGATCTTCAACATCTCCCATAAAGATCTTCAACTTTTGTTTTCTTACCTAAAACCTTTCTTTTTTATCCTAGGGAAAAGAATACATATAAAGGGTGAGCTCAAATGATCAGTAAGGGTAATCATGGATAAAATAAAACAAATCATATACATTTGAACTTAAAAACATGAACATAAAGTTTAAACATAAAAATATTGAGCAATGACATAAAACATGGAAGTACGTAATTCATAGATCATAAAGAAACATTAAGCATGATAAAATATCATGGGAATAAAACATGTAATTGTGGAAACCATTAATCACATGATATGATTTCCATAGTCGCCAAGGTATTGCTGCCAAGTCCATCTTAGTGGACAAAGTCCCTTTCTGAATCGAGTTCACTCCTCATTCCAGTCCTGTATTGCTGAACCAGTTTAACATGTCATTACAACCTTGTCTCTATCATGAGATATAAATCTTTACCCAATGAATTGGAGGGAGATATAGGTCCCACCCATCTCATAATGAAATCAATATTACTTTTGCCACAAAATAAACTTTAAACATTCATCATAACCCAAAGAATAAAATGGGTTTCATAAACATCATCCCATCATTTCATAATCCATATAAAATAAATGGACATTTCATAATAAGAAAATTGAAACATGTACATCATAGAGACATTAAACTTGAAACATACACATATCAAATAATGTCATCATAGATGGAAAATGGTTTTGATAAAACATTTGAAATGAATTCTTGAAGAAAATACCCTTTCTTCGTCAAAATCATTTTCTTTTCAAAAAATGCCATGCACTTTAAAAATAAAAGTATTTTGTTTAAAATAGTCATAAAATAATGTAGATTAAGCTTCATGAAAATGAGGTGTTATGAAACCGTAAAAATCCGTTCACGCCGTATAAGTTAAAAATAACATTCTCCTTGTACTTTTGTCGGAAAAGTCAAAAAAGTACCTCGTAACATAAACAAAAGAAAGATTCCTTACATACCATGTAGTAAAAGTAAAAAATGGGTAAAAAGGACTTTATAAATACCTGAAAACACTTTTATAAAACATGTACATTGATGATAACAATAACCCCAGTAAATACTTATGAATAAGCAATCTCGGATAAAAATGAGATTTGCGAAATTATCCCTTTCCTTAGGTTTGATATGCTTCATATGGTTCCGAACCTCCTGTATAATAATTTAAATAATGTCATTGACTTATTAAATAATCATATTCATTGTTATGATATCATATATGTTTCAGTAATGACTTAATATTACCCGTTCTTTTGTAAATTCCATGTTAAAGTAGCGTTTTGGGTAAAATCATTTCATTTATCGTATGTGTTTCGACTTGTTGTTTCCTGATATTATTACTTATATCCTTATTTACATAATTCCAGAATGTAAAACATTATTTATATATAATATATATTCATCATATACATATATATTATATATCGATAAAAGGAATGAAATACACCGTTCATGGAGACGGTAAGTCGTACGTACGCATGAACGCTATTTTCGTTTCCTTATTGAATTGAATGAAACTAAATTGATGACATAAATATATATATATACATAAATACAGTAGCATTATTATTTCATATATTTCATTATTATTCATTATATAAACTTTATGATCATTCATGTATGGTTAATCATGGAAAATGAATCTCATCGTGTCGTGGAGACGGTAGTCTGTACGTATGCACGAGCGATGATATCGTTCCCATAATTATAGAATTGGAGTGGATGGTATAATATATCAGAATCTTTATGATGTCATAATAACCATATATAGTTATTCTTTACACCATTATACCCATCCATGTAAGGTGTTGGTGGAAAATAGATTACACCACGGTGTAGAGATGGTATTCCGTACGTACGCACGCACAATGATTTCGTTTTCCGTAGGATGGATAGATGGTGAAATAGGTTTGATTAATACTTATAAAAACATATTAGTATATTATTGATACTGATTTTATTACTTCATAATGAAACAACTAAAGAAGAAGAAGTATAAGAAGAAACAAAGTTCAACGAATCGGTAACGGACATTACCTCTTCTTTGAAGCGCCTCTTTGAGACCCCCTCTTGGGGCACTAAAATTAGTCTTTGAAGAATACCAGGACCTCTAGGATGTTTCTAGTGAATATGATAAGTGAAATGGGCAGTTTTTGGCCGAGCTTAAATGCTCAAATTGGTGTGAGGAAGAGAGTGAGGAGGTTCCCTTTTATAAAAGAGGAGAGGGGCACCTTTGGAAATCTTAAAAATATTAATTTATAATAAATGTAACCCCGCTTAGAAACCTCAAAAAATTACTAATATTTGAATATTAGATGCAATAGGGTTGTAATCTCATCAACAAATAAAATTTAGACATGTTAGGAATTTATTTTAAACATTATCAACTTGATTTATCCTTATTTAATCAATTTAATTTTATTTGTGGTAATAACATTCTAAATTTTAAATTATAACAAATAATTACTTATATGTTGTGAATTTTCCATAATTGGATAATTTATAAAATTTTATACCATATAAATTTAAAATTATAATTTTTAAATATTTCTTTGATTTTTAAACAATTATATAATATATTGTTTTTATAAAATAACAATAGTGTCAATTTTGACACTATTCATTTATTTGAATTTAAATAAAATATATACAAAATATATGTTCGAACTAAAAGCTTTAATAGATTCATAAATTTTCATATGTATCTAGAAAATTAGTGTAGAATATTAAATAGTACATATAATATTTATTTCATTATTTTTAAAACCATTTATTTGATTTATCTCTTAATAAAATAATTACTACATCATTTTTGTATAATTATTTAATATACTTATTTGTAGAATAAAAATTAAAAATAAGATCCTATGATGAATATAAATCTATTAACTTTCACAATAATACTTTTAATCGAATTTATCATCTTAAAATCACAATATTTAAATTGTTATATTTATTAAATTATGAAGGTGACAACTTTGGCATCATTTAAAATAAAATAATATAAGTGTCATAATCATCTTAATAAGGATAAAAATGGTAAACAATTAGACCAGTGGATTATTAGTGTTTTTATATAAACTAATAATAAGTGTTGTGCAGATTTTTGGGCCTTTTGATATGTATTAATATTTTAATAAAAACTATATTATTGATTTTTCACTAAATAAATAATTTCGGTATCCCTATTGTGTCAAACTTAATGATACTTATTTAATACCTAAAAATTATAAATAAATTCATATTATGTAGATAATTTTATTATATTTTTGGAGACTATTCATGTTCGAAGTTTCATGAATTTTATCACTAAATTAAAATTAATATACTTATAAGATTTAAGAGAGTGACATGTTGTCACTTTCTTTGGTTTTAATAATAATTAAGTGATATTCCTGGAAAAAAGTCCATTAAATGATTCTAATCCTACCCTTAGGTGATATGGGTCCACTTTTAGTGATCCGATAGGATTTTGACAGGTGTTAGGGTAATTTTATAATCTTATAATTACCCTTAATTACACGATTTACCTTTAACTATGGTAAATAAAAATTTTCGTAGTTACTATTCATAATGCCCAAAAATAAAAAGTAGCCTATTAATATAATTTGGACCCACTGATTCCAAATATGGAATCAATTTTTCCAAATTCAATACAGATAAGTTGAATAAATTAAATTAAAAATAATCTCGTTGTCGAAAGAAAACGGGTTTTTGTTTAAAACATTACAAAAGATTGAATTGATTTAACCTACGAATACATGGTAAAATCAATGCTAATGACATACATTATATTAAATGGTAAAAATATATTCTATTTATAATTTAAGACCATTCAATATTATAATTTAACCACATAAGTGATTACGATGAAAAAAGTTGTTTTTAATTAAAATATAGCGTGTTTTTACTATTAAAATATGAAAGTTGTCAGAATAATATGAAAAATTTATCCAAAGTAAATTTTTATTTCCTGATTTTAAAAAATAATTCTATTTTTTCAAATTGAACTTATAAACATGTAAAAAACTGGATTTAATGTGGGTGCACCATCAAAAGGCGGCAAAACTGAATTTTTTGAAAAATACTTATTTTACCCGAAAAATTTATTTTGTTCTTATACCATGTTCTAGAAAATATGTAAGATGAATAATAATGTTATAAAATTCAAAATTTAGTTAATACTATTCATAAAGGCTGGTTCATAATAATATTGTAATAATATATCGTTGTTTAGTAAAACCCGGTATTGCATACAACACATGTTATCGAGGAAGGTCGCGATTGCGTGTAATGCAAGCCAAGTCAGGGTTGCATGTTTTGAAAGAATCCTTTATTATTTCGTATAACAGAATCCGACCATATTTCATTTATACATTGAATATATATATATACACACTCAATGTTGCGTAGAATGACTATGATAAAACGAACATGAAATTGTGTGTTACACAATCTAAGAATAGTGTTGTGTATACTTCAAGCTAATAAAGTGTAGCGTATAGCACAAGGTAATCTTTTTGTAGCATAAAACACATGAAATAAAATAAATTAAAAATAATACTTATCATAAAATATCGGGTTGTTACTGGTCAGGTATGGAAGACGGTCTGGGTTTGATGGGTGGGCTAGGTAAAATGGGTGTGTAAATTATTTGGATGATCATGGTAATAAAAAATAAACTATATATTAAATAAAATTAATAAAATGAATATTAAAATCGATATTAATTATATAGTAGTAGTTTATATCACTACTAAAAAACTATGAATTATAAACCACTATAAAAATCAATGAAATGATACTTTATATATCTATTCCATAAATTTTCTAGAACACATAATTAATCATTTAGAAGTGATTTATTTCAACATTAATTGCTAAAAATAAATCCACTATCTAGTAACCCGCTAACTCATTGGGAGGTCTTGGATTTATAAATGGAGACATATTCTAATTTCCCATCTTCTATTTTCTTAGTTGTCTATAATTCTACCCTATAAATTTATATGAATCTAGTGGTCAACTCAATTGATTGAGCCTTAATGTATTCTTTATCTCCACGTTTGTAATAATTGAAAGGTAATTGAATTATATGTTTTCAATGTATTAATCATCAATTTTAAATTTTCTTATTATCATATGTGAATATAAAAATTAATATAATTAAAATCATAATTATTTCACTTATATATTATACCATATAATGATTTGAGTTTGTCTTCCTCTTGTATCACCTTTGGAAATTCATGCGTGGTCATATGGATTGTATAATTTGAACAAATATAATCATAAAAACTCATTAAGGTGAATACTTTTTTCATGAGTAAAAATTTAAAAGGTTTCTAAATCTATTAATGACATTACATTGTTGATATTGGGACTGGATGATTTCATGTCTTATATAAACATATTTTAATGGATTTTTGGTATCCATTGATAATTGATATCATATGATCAGTCAAATGATAAATGTTAACCTATTCAAAATTCATATACTAGATTAGTTCAAGGAATTATAACATAGGGAATCAATGATCTATCTCGCATCCCAAGAGATAATTTATGATTGAGCATCATGTGACACTTACCCAAGTTGATCACATTTTTTATAACTGGTACCTTTATTTTAATACCATTGTTCTAAAACTTGTTTCTAAATACAAAACCACCATCTAATTTAATCCATTTATGTTTTTATTAATTTTTAATTTTCTTAATTAATTTAATTCCATCTTTCTTTTGTAATGATAGAAGTTACACTATAAAGAAAATATGGTGACTAAAGTTTAATTTCGGCATGTTTGACAATACGACCAATATTTTGAAACTATATTCGGGGAATATAAAATCTTGAACATCAAAAATATGTCATCTAATACACCAACAGTGTATACCATGATATGATTTGATTATTGAACTATAATTCCCATGAGAATAAATTCACTAAAAAGTAATTTAGTGAATATCATGTAAGGAATCACATTAATTGAATAACTAATATCTAGGATAGCATTAATTAAAAAGCACTCCTCTATGGTGTGTGTAATTGAGAATGTTCTTGAATTTTACAGTATTTTATTATATATATTTAAAAAAATTTGAGATATTTCTATGCATACACACCCCATATTCCTCTATAAGTAATCTACAATGGTTGAAATGTTTTTTAAGGAGCCATGCATATTGAGGAATTTACTTCAACACAACATGAAGTGGGATGTTAACTTGAACCTTAATAAATGTATTTTTAATTTCTCTAAAAATTCCAATTTAATGTATTTCATATATGTTTAGATTATTTGATTAAATATAAGTTTTATATTTGAATTATTAGGGGGACCCTCTAATACATTTTTATTTTTTTCATTTATTGAATTATTTTCATGAATATTTTTAGGATCAAGAGAAATTGTATTCAATATTATGAGTTTTATCATATGTAGAATTGAATCACAAATCACTAGGTGGTAAAAAAATTTATATATTTTATTCCTAATCTAGAATTATAGATTCCCATATTTTTCCCACATGGATAATTTTTTATTCACTAATCATTCTTTTTTATTGTATTCTATTTTTTGTATTTTGTATATTTATGAAAGTAATGAAAGTATTGGGGTCTGAAAAGGAATGTAAAATAAATAAACATTAGAGTTTAAAAATTTAAATAATGAGTATAGTAATAGAGGTGATATTATATGGAGAATTACCCTAAGTGATCTAACTCAATTATCACATTAGCTTATATGTGTGTTCTTATCCTTTACCCTTGTTGCGAATATATAGTGAACTTAACAATTAGAAAGCACGCTTTATAAGGACCAGACCATAAAAATTTCATAATATATTGTATTTGGTCCAAAATTCACTTTATTACATTTTAAGATCTTTTTTGGCTTACATTTTTAAAGAATCGGGTCATAAATCTTATGTAACAAAACTATACAATGCTTATTGGAAACTTCATCTTAGTACCCATTTTTTCTAAAATGGAAAAAAAATTAAAAATAAAGATGTTTTATTTTCACGAATAATATTTATGAAATTAAAATTGATTGCTTATTTATTCCTACTCATCCATAAACAATGTGAAAACATTTTAAAAATTTAGGATGAGCACAAAAATTTCAGTAAAGGGAATAAAAAGTAACAGAGGAACTCACTAGCCTATTTTCAAACCATGATCTCATAAAAATAGTATTTCTTTAACATAATATACTCTGAGATTCAATATGGTCAATTACATAAACATGATATCTGCATTCCTACTAAAATTATTCTATAAAACACTTTATAATAAATTATAGAAGAAAATCCTAAACATTTACGTTTCATATAAAATTTCATAACCCTTGATAACACTTTCTAAATTACATGTCTTTTTACCCATAGGGGTTTAATAATTTATTCAAAAAAATTATATTTATCTTACCTTATGAAATAAAATGATTTCCTTGAAAACTCATAAGAAGGCATTAAAAATTCATGAAGTTTACTTGGCATATAATCTTCATACAACCCTTACAAGAAACCATACAATAACCCTTATAATTTCCATAAACATACGGTCGAATTACAATATAATTCTCTTGATAACACAATAATCGCCCAATGAATTATAGAGATATACTAGGCTCACCCAATCATGATCATTTTTTAAGGACAATATCCTGAAGGAAAAAAATATGCTTGCACCTATTCGTCATAAAACACTTGAAAACTATTTTAAACTCATTTAAAAAACACTTACCGATATTAAAATACCATTCATTTTAAAACCCCATTTTGAAAACATAAATACCCAAAATATGGGAATTAATTTTATTCTTCTAAGAAAAAATAAAATATTATCAGTTAATTCCCATATCAAATAATGGTTGTGATGGTGGGAACACCTATTGACACAGTATACGTTAAAATAAAACATTCCTTTGTTTATTTTTTAAAGAATGTGATTCAATTATGTAAAACAATTACTTTTTAATAACGATTGAATAGATTTAAAATTTTATTTAGAATTGGTTTATTTCCATAATAATACATCTATAAATAAACTTTAATAAAATTTACATAGAATAAAAAGTTTCAAAAAATAAATCTTTTCAATATTCAAAATGAGGTTTTAAAATAAAGTATCTCTTACTTTGAGGGTGGATGGTCATTAATGTTCTTTATATTTATGAATAATAATATTATGTTAATAATTTACCTGATTAACATCCGTTTTTATGTTTTTATTCCTTTTATTTTATTTTCTTCCATGATATATTCAATTAAATTATTATATAATTTCATGTCTGGCATTTTGATGATATTTAGATCATATGTCCAAAATGATTTTGGTAGGTATAATATAGTCAAAGAGATCATTATTTTATCTTATATAGAATAATAATCATGAAAATTTTATCATATTTATAAATCAGTTAAAATTTTAAAATTAATCATGAATGATGTTTATGAAAAATGAATTATGTTACAATCATGGAGACAAGTGGTTGTGTGTATGCATGAGAAAGATCATGATGGAAATAAGTTATGTGTTATTATATCTTTCATGAATTATAATTATATCTTAAATATAATATTATATCTTTATATATATATATATATATCATCCATATGGTGGGGTGAACAAACCAAATGACATCGCTTCATGGATGTGGTAGTGCACACGTACACATGAACGATTTTATCATTTATTATGAATGGGAATGTAAGATAGGTGATGATATATTATAATTTAAAATTTAAAATATTTTATTAATATCGTATATATAAATTAAATCTGTAATTTTATCCATCTATAAGTGGCCATGAGGAAAAATTTAATTACATCTGTTCAAGAAGTGGTAGTCCACCGTATACACAAAGGATGGTTTAGTTTTCCAATTGGAGGAAAAATCATATAGATATAGGTTATTTCATTAAAATAATATAATATAAGTATATGGTAGATAATTATTTTATCATATAATTATTTTTTATAAATATTTGAAATAGGTGGGAAAACATAATACTAAAACATTCAGTTAAATTCTATACATCTTTTTTAGAAAGTCTTCTACAATTTACACATTAAGTCCACTATGGATAGTATTCTGGAAAAACAATGAACTGAATAATGAGATTATGGGTTCTATTAAAGTATTATTTTGGGGATTTATTGAATAAAAAATTTGTTTATGTTAGAATAAAATAGGATAGTTGGTTTTCTTTTATAAGAGAGGTTAGGGGCACTCTTAAAAGTTTATAAAGTAATGAATTAATATAAATTAATTTACATTTTAAAATGGATCAAAATTTATATTATTTAAAAATAATATGTGGATGAGTATATAGAATTTTATAAAATAAAGTTTTCAAAATTTTATATTCTGTTTTATGGAAAGTCATTTTTTTAACATGTGTGATCCTTTTTTATGATTACCATGATAACAATGTTTTTTACTATTTAAGTGGTCAGAATAGTTACTATAAATGGGTAATTGTCATTTAAATGGACCATGGATGATATTTTAAACAATATATCCTTCAATTTTCTAAATAATGTATTTTACATAATTTTAAATCATTGAATAAAATATTATTTGTTAAATAATATCATTAATGTCAATTTTAGAACTATTAATTTTTTTTTATTTTAATAAAAATAATTACAACAAAGAAATTAGAATATAATCAATTAAAAAATCCATAGCATAATATATTTTACATAAAAATCTTATGACACAATAATTCATTTAAATATATTATTTTAATTTTTTAGAATCATTTATTTTATTTTTTGGTTAATTTAAAAAATATTATGTCGGCGTTTCGTAATCATTTTAGGTAATTATCTCATAACTATAAATTATAAATAAATTAATATAATAAAAATTATTTATATTTACAATAAAAATAATTAAATTTAACATAACTATTTTTATCATTATCATAAGATATTGCAGTTATTAAAGATAAGAGGGTGATTGTTTTGTCTTTATCTTTTACTTAAATATTATAAATGTCAAAATCAAAGAAAAATCAAACCATGTTTATATATTTTCAAATGATAGATTGAAATGGTAAAACTACACACATATAATAAAATAAAACAAGGTTTTAGGGTCATTTTGAAGTCCTAATCATAATATTTTTAACCATAACTACCTAATTTTCCATTACTGTGGTGAGAATTATTAGCTACAGTTACTATTCATAATGAAAAAAATTAAAGGTATATATTTACAAAATTTTGGATACCTAATTCTAAATATATAATTCAGTTTTAAATATTTCATTTCTTAAAGTGGTATACTTTTATTTAACATTAAACCCATAAATGGGGATGAAAATCGGTTTTTTAGAAAATGTCTTTTTAAGTATACAAATATGTATTTACTAAATTTGACTATAACTAATTAAAAAACTATAATTGAATTATTTTTAATCAAAATAAACCAATTAAATTTTAAAACTAATACCAAATAGAATTTTACTTTTAAAATACTTGATAGTGAAATACAGTTTTAATAAAAATTAGTATTTTTCAGTATTCATTGAAAAATATATTTTTCCTAAAATTCTCAAAACTTATACTAAGATAATTTTTAAATATATTATAAAAAAATGAAATTAATTTCATAAAATTAAAATTATATAATTTTCAAAGATTGGTTTTAAATAAAACCATATAATCCATGAAATCCTAATTTGGTTTGAAATGCGGCTTATTCATTTTTTACTAAAATATTTCCTACTATTCTTATAATAATTATAACCCAATTAAATATAATTAATTAATAATAATAAGTCATTAAAATTATTTATCATGGACTTACCTGGGTTTGTATATCCCCCTATGGGAATTTTATCCTATTAATTTTTCTCATTTCATAAAAAAGTGGGGATATATTTTCCTCATAGAATTTTGAGATTCCCAGGTGGCTTCTCCAACCATATGGGTTTTCCAAAAAACATTAACATGATAAATTACCATATTCAGCAACACGTTATTTCTATGATCAATGCTTTATAATACTTATTCCTTATAATAAATGTCATCTTCCATCAAAAATACTTATGTCCTTAAAACATGAGATGAATCTATCACATATTTTCATAATATCCAAACATGAAATACATTATATATCTAGGTTAAACATAGAGGAAATTACACTCAATAGAAAATCGATCCAACATTATCTATGATTTCATATTTTTCAATAAACCGCAGTCTTATCTACCACTTTTTACTAAAATGCATAACACTTTTTTATAGAGATATTTTAATAAAAACATGACCACCTACCTAGAAAGAAAGATATTTCATCCCATTATCATTGTACCATTTCTACCTGCACTAATTCATATTTATATATATCTATAGAATCTTCAAATTATCGATTTTTTCTTCTACCATTTGAAGGATTCGAGTGCAAATAATGCATCCTTTGATTGTATCACCAACTCATATTGTAGTCTTAATTTAAGTGTAATAATTTTCATACATGATAATAATGTCATGTCTAATAAAAATAGTACATTAATTAACTAGATTAAAACTCCATAACCATATTTATAGGTTCATCACATATAATTTATAAATATTTTATAAGAAGATATAGAATTACATCAAATTGAAATTCGAATTTCATTAAATATTTGGTGGAATAGGTTTTCTTGCACTATAATTAGGCTACATGATACATGTGAAGAATCCCTGTAATGGTGATCCTCTTGTGAAAAATATATCTTAATTTCATCATTGAATCAATGAGATCTAGCATGGTTGATCTTGATTGCTTGTGTTGTTTGGGGTTGATCGTAGAAAAATTATTATTATTAGAGGAAAAACTCTTGATAATCTCTCATAATATTGAGGTAGGAGGGGAGGAGAGAGCTATAGATATCTTTATACCTTTTTAGGGATTGTAAGAGTCTTACTCTAGACATTACACACACCAATTTTCATTTTTTATAACTTTTTAAATTCATTACATAAATTTATCTAAGATTTTTGATGCACTAAGTGAGTGACTATCTAGAACACTTTCTTGGTAGAATTAGGAATAACAGTTTAATGTCCAAGGTTAGCATCTAAAAACATGTAAAGGTTAACATATAGAATGAATTTAATTTCACAATTACATCCAACCTCCAACAAATTCTTAGCCTGTAATATAATCCCTTTATTGTGATGTTTATAATGAAGTATGTTGAATCTCACTAAAAGAAACCTATATGATTCATGTCTCTTTCCATGATTTTTTTCAAATCAACTCACCCACTAAACACAATGGACATCCATTTATGAATGCAGTTCCATTCCCATCAAAGGGATTGATATATCAACTTCTGTCAGGCAACCAAAGGGATAAATCATTTCCCTCTTTATCCATTAATTCTATATAACTCATGAAAAACCCAATGTATCCTACCTTGATGTGAGAATATGTATTCATGGTTTTGGTCAATACATTAATGTAACCCAGTCATAATAACCATAACTCTTAATATTAAAGTATAAGGATCAATACACACATCCACATATATTAACATCTAATGAAACATGTAAATGTAGATTTCCTAATAACATGTACATTCTCATAGTCCCATATCATTGAAATAACCAAGTGTTAAAAGCATGTTAGGGTACCTTAGTTTTTTATGAGTCTCCTAACCCTGATATCATGTATCGTCTATCTCCCATTATACATATCATTTGACCATAGAATAATGTTCAATAAGAATTTCATGGAATTTCTAGGTTCTCATTATAGTAGGGAAGTGTTATGACCTTTTAGCATGACATATATTCTTATTATAATACCACATTAAAATTTCATGTAGCGTATCAATAATAATGTGATAAGAAAACAACATTAATAATTAAAATATATAATCATGTTCTAAATAGGTTCATTCTAGGTCACCAAATCCAACACCAACAATAATCTCAAAAACATCCTTTGTTCTACTTCATCCAAAAAAACTAGATTCTAACACTGCATTTCATATAAATCCTTAAAAGGATCCATCACTACATTGTAATGAATCTGTTATTTTAAGAAAACATGAATAATGAAATATATTGATACTAATATCCATGTAAATATATTTAACTACAATTATGCCTTTATTCAATGTTATTAATAATTCTCTCATACTATCCATCTAATTAAGTATAAATAGTTTTATTGAAATTTAATTTTTAAACCAGTGACTTTTGAAGTCCATTCCAAAAAATATAAGTGAATCTTGGGTCACAGTTAGAAACAATGGGGATAGTAACTCCATGTAACCTGACTATATCCTTGAGATATATTCAAGAAATCTGTTTTAAGGATATAATATGTTGAATATGAAGGAAATGATTAGATTTAGTTAATTATAAAACAATAACAAAACTTATAATATTACATCAATATGTATTTGAAAATCTCCCTATTAAATCCATGGATATATTCTCTCATTTCCACTCAGGCATTGTCTAATTATGAAGCACTCCATTTACAAACTATAATTCTATATTAACATGTCAACAATTCAAACATTTCATAGAAAATTCCGAAATATAACTTTTTATTCCATACTTCTAGTAATAAATCCCAAGGTATCTAAAAATTTTAGTGCTTCTAGGATTAATAGAAAATGGGGAACTATGAGCTTCCCTTAACAATTTTTTCTTCAATTAAATATCATAGGGGACACATAATCTTTTCTAAAATTTATTGACACCGTCTTCATAAAAATAAATCTCTAAGATCTTAAACATCTTAATATATTCTATATTTTTTTTATAAAACATGGAAATCTATTTGGTATTTCATAAATATTTCTGATGAATATGATTATACTAAAACCTAAAATAGGATATTGTAAATTCATCCATGCATAATTTCAAGGAAAAAATTCATCAAATCATTTACCAAAGGGCCATGTTCTAGAGATAACATCATAAATGGAGCACTATCATTCTTACACAAAGTATGAAAATATTTTCTTCTATTCTAATATGGTAATAAATCATGGAATAATAATCCCTAATCAGTTTTATCCATATTATATGCCTCATGTTCAACTCTATCTGAGTGAATATATATTTTAAAATTTATGATCATTATGTATTTCACACTTTAGTCCATAAAAAATATTCTTCCAAATTATTAAATAAAAACCCAGAGTAGCTAATTCTTGGTCTCGCGTATGATAATTTAACTCATGAGGTTCCAATTGACATGAAGCATAAGAAATTATCGAATCATTTTTTATTATGTTAAAACCAAGATCCTACAATAAATTATCACTATATATGGTAAATTCACTATTTCTAAAAGGCATAAACAAAAATGGAGAATTAAATATTCTTCTAATTAGTTCCTATAAAAAATCATTACACTCTTCTTTTCAGACGAGTTTTACTACTTTTCTCATTAACATAGTTAGTAAGATTGATAAATTTAAAATTTTTCCAACTAATCATAATTTTTAACACACTAATACAAGAAAAATATGATTTTATATAAATTTATTTGGTATTTTAAATTATTTAACTACTTTGGTTTTAGAGGGTTCAATAGTTAATCCAAAATTAAAAAAATATGTCCAAAGAAATAAACCTATTGTGACCAAAAATCACTATTACTATGGTTTCCATATACCTTATTTTATTTTTCTATTTTCAAAAAAACCAGGAGGTGTGTTTCATGTTCCTCATAAATTTTAGAATACTTAAAAATATGATCAATAAAAAAACCCTAAATTATAAATAAAAACCTGAAATTTTTTGTTCATATGGTCCATAAATACAAATGGTTCATCAGACAACCCAAAGGGAATAACTACAAACTCAAAATGCATGTATCTAGTATGAAATGTAGTCTTCAAGATATTTTCATCCTTCACGTTAAATTGATGTTATCCTAACCAGATATCAATATTCAAAAAATTGAACACTTATTGGAACTAATAAAAAAATCATTGATATAAGTAAAAGGATAGTTGTTACTAATAGTTTTGTTATTTAAGAATCTATAATAAATGTAGAGTCTCACTGAAAATTCATTATTTTTAAAAAATAATATAGGATCATATCATGGTGAGGTACTAAGATGAATAAATTCTTTATCTAGACACTCATTCAATTCCAAATGTTCAAATTGATCCATTTGATATTGGGATTTTGAAATTGGATTATCTTCATAAATTATTTCAATAATATACTCAACTTCACGATCATGTATAATACTAGGAAAATCATTAATAAATGAATAAAGATATTCATTCCATATAGAGACATCATAGATATTAACAGTCTCCCGCTTATTAAAAATATGTGTAATGTAAAATTCTATTAAATATTTTAATAATTTTCCAACTTTTTGATATGTAATAAAAGGTATAATTTATTCTTTTATATAAAAAACATAATTTTTAAAAAGAACGTCGTTATCTCTAAAATATATCTTATCATATTAAATATAAAGTTAATTCATACCAATAATAAAATCAACCAATAAAAGGGTTAAGACATCATGGTATGTAGGTATAAACTTTTCACATACGACAACATGAATATTCTTATAATTTATTTTTCCCTTAGTACATCCCCCAGGCGTTTTTACTAAAAATTTCGGATTTATTTCTTGATGATAATTTCATTTTTTATCCATGATTTTATCTAGTGTAAATGAGTATATAGACCCTAAATCTAATAAAACATTTATATAATATGAATAAAATAGTAATATACCTAACACCATATCATCAGATGGTCCAACTTCATTTGAAGTAGTCAAAAAGAATTTAACCACACCTTTATGTTTGTGATCTGGATGATTTATATCCATTATTTTTATATTTGGGAAATCACTCATATAATGAACCATATCATTATAATTAAACTGCCAAACCATTGGATTTTTATTATTCTTCTATTAATTATCATTGTAATCCCAAGAAAAATGATGAAACGCTCCACATAGGAAAAACTTCCCCCAGATTTTAAAATTAATTTTCTAGGGTGCTTCTTACAACACTTATCATAAGATCAGTGTTTTATTATCTTACCTATAGATTTATTTGATGGGTGATGCCCCATTTTTTACCATCCATAAATTTTATTCTACTTGTATTCTTAGAATACATGATCATTAGAAAACTCTTTTTCAAATTTCTTAGTACATCAAACAAGTTTAGCATAACTTTTGAATTCGTGGGAATCCAATGACCTCTGATATCATGGATAGAATTCTTAGTAAAACTGATTAATTTTAATATCAAGAGATCTGATAAAATTTGGTGTGTACCATGATAATAGGGTGATGTTTTCTTCATACATTTCAATATAATCATTGTCCTCCTCTCTCAACTCCAAGAACTTCCTTTTTATCCTAAGTCAAATAGCCTTGGGAAAATAATTGCCAAGGAAAATATTTTAAAATTCATCCAATTATAAGGATTAAATATATTCTATATATGTGATATTCTTAACCATTTTCCACCAATGGTCTGGTTAACCTTAAAAATGGTATAAAATAATAGTTACCTCTTGGTGATATGAAAAATCCATGAATTAAAATATCTTCTATAAGTATTTAATCCATTCCTAAGATACTGGAGAGTCATATGATCCACTAAATTTTGGAGGGTGAGTTTTCATTAAATGACCCACTATAGACATCTTTCTTTTTGGGGGATGTAGTTTCTTTGTCAAATGGATAACACCCCCATTTATATCCTATGTTAAGTATCCCATCATGGTAAAAAACTATTCTGTTTTAATTCAAACCATTCTATGTTTTTGATTTGGAAGGATATCTTCCTTTTGTTCCATCATAAATTATCTACCATGTTTCCTTTAAAAAACCTCTCTAAATATAAATAAATAAACTTGATAATATTTAAATTCTATAATAACCATAAGTTATAATATTATAAGGGTATTTAATTTTATTATCCTAAACATTAAAATTTTCTAAAAATTTTCCTCTCTTACCAACTATAAGGACCTAACCTTAAATATTAAATAATCTAATGACATTAAACCATAATTCACTTTCATTAATTTTAAGGATTTTATAGGTTTATATTTTTGTATAATTAGGTTATAACATTCACATAAAAAAATACACAATATGCCTTGGACACGTACATATAGTATCCATTTTCCCACAATTTAAAACAATAAAAAAACACGGTTTACTTTAATTAATAATTTCCATGACTTTCAACCAGAATTCTTATTTTTTTCTTACCCACACCTAAACATTGTTTGGAAAATTTTCAAAACATGGGATGAGAACAAAAATATTAGTAAAGGAGATAAAAATGAAGATGGAAACTCATTAGTCTATTTTAAAAATATTAAATCCTAAAAAGAGATTTCCTTTAACTTACTAAATTTTTGTCAGAAAATAAACATTTACTTACACATGAAGTCAACATTCATACACAAACTATTTAATAAAACACTTTATATGAAATTATATATGTAAAATCATAAACATGAGGGTTTTTTTAGAAAACAATAGGATCCATGAAAAAATATTCCTAAAAATAGACCTTTTTAACCAATGATGGAATAATCATTGCTTTAAAATAAATTATATTTATATAACCTTCTTAATTCAAATGGTTTCCTTGGAAATTTTTAAGTATTTATATAAAATTCATGTAGGTTCCTTTGTAAATCATCATTGTGTAACCCTTACAATTGTCCTTACAATTATAATAAACATATAGTCAACTACTAAAATAATTATCAAGAGGTCACATTCATTACCGAATTCAGTAGGTAGATATTTCAATATTGATTGATCATAAAAAAATTACAAGGACTATATCATGAATAAAACATTTTAATCTTCAAAATTTTCATCATAAAACCCTTAAAAACTATTTTATAAGTTTATAAAAACACTTTTTGATATTGAAATACCCTTTCCTTTTAAAAACTCATTTCCAAAAAATAAATTCCCAGAACAAGGGAAGGAGGGTTTTTATTTGAAGAAAACATGGATGATTTTAAGGAAATAAAAATATCATATAATCAATTATATGTCTATAAATATGTTTGAAACTATATATGTGTAAATAAAACATTCATTTTGTTTTTTGTAAGGAAAGTAAAAAAATTCAATAAAAAGATTACTTTATAAAAACCATTTGAAGAGAAATAAAATTTTATTTATATTTAATTTATTTATATGAAAATAAATCCATAAAAGAATTTTAATAATCTGGGCATTGATTAATAATATTTGTAAAATATGACTTTAAAAATTTTAAAAAGAGGTTTTAAAAAAAAGGTTTTCCTCACCTCGAGTCTAACTGGTCACAAATGTTATTTATATCCTTGAATATTAATCATATATTAATTTTTTACTTTTTTATTAACATTTTTCAATATTATAATTACGTTTTTTTATTTAATACCATGTTATATTCAATTACTTAATCACGTAAATTCATGGCGAATGTTCTGATGATACTTGTCTCTTATATACAAAATGACTTGGTAGGTTGACTATGGTCAAAGAGATCATTGTTCCACAATCTATAGAATAATAATAATGTAATAATTATCATATTTATATCTCAATTACAATTTTAAAATAAATCAATAGATATGGTTATCAAAAATGAACTATGTTACAATCATAGAGACGATAGGTCTCCAATGCATGAGTAATGCTCCAGTTTTTCAATAGTCATGATAGAAAGAAGGTAAATGTTGTTTTTACATCATAAAATGATAATTATATCATAATTAAATTATTTTATATTTAAAAAATTTATATATATCATCAATATTATGTTGTAATAAAAACTAAATTACATCACCTCGTGGTGATGGCAGTCCACACATACGCACGAACTACGTTATAATTTTTTAATGAATGAAACATTAAGAAATTAGATTATATATTATTTTTTAAAAATAATTATTATTTAATTAATATAATTGATATACATTAAATCCATTATTATAATATCATGTCATGTTTTCAAATGGGTTTAAATTATAATGGAATTTTAATTTCATCATTTGGTGGACATGACTTTTTACAAACCGAGCTTCAGAATGTAATTACGAGAGTTGGAACACTTGAAAATGTTTTTTTAGACTTGGGTAAAGGCCCTCAAGGTCCATATTAGTTGTGATTGAGTTTTGGGATCATCGAGACCAAGAAATAATAATATTTTGTGTTCTAAATTGCGCACATAGTTTTTTTGAAATGGTACAGACCTCAGCAGCAAATCATGTTGTTATAGCAGGTGACCAATTGTGAAGCACATTGGATATACATAGTTTACCCAAAATATTCTCCTATCATGAATATTTACTTACATTTAGGATGTAACCTCACACAGTTGATTTTATTATTGGTTCACAGATAGGGTAAAATATGCGGTTAAAATCGGTTGGGGCATGTTTTCTATGTAATGAACCCACTGAGTGTGTTTTTAAAATCTAATTACTGAAATTTATCAGGATGTTTTAGTTGAACCCAGTATGGATTGATTGGACCCTCGTAGTTCTCCCTTTCTTTTTGTATTCCTTAGAGCTTAAACACTTTGTGGGTAAGTTTATTCTAATTGTTGGGGGTTATTGAATGTGCATGTATACCTCTATATGGATTTTCATATAAACCAAAGGTGCATTTTTTTTGACTAGTACCCTTCAATTAATATAAGACCTTTCTAATAATATTTGAGTTGTAATAGTTGATGCCTTATAAATAAATGAATGGTGTTAAAATGGGGTTTGTGATAAAATGGCCAAATTATAATGGGATGTCATATATAAATAATTATTTAAAATTAAGTTAATATAACATTCCTATTTTTACTTGAGGCCTTAGCTAAATTTAGTACCAACTCATGTTTTCTTATTCCTATTATATGATGTTTAAAACTGATCCTTTAATATTATTTGAGTTAAAATGTAAATTAATAAACTAGATCAATGAAACCTTAAAATGTTACCTTAGATTTAACTCTTGTGTGAATGTATTTTCAATCCTTTATTCATTTTTCATTATGTAGATTCCTTGAAAAGAGAGCATTAAAATTTTCTATAGGCCACTTCTCATATAGATCGATCTTATGTGATAGGATATTTTTTCAAATGACCATTTCGAGAACGACCCCTTAGTAGGGTCGATTCTTCCTATTAGGTAATGGGGATAGGCTATTGTAGGAAGCACCCTCAGTTCCATAAAATCTTTTCAAAATGCTATGATTATTCTATCAAGTGGTTTAGTTTGGGTGTCTTTGTCCTTGAAAGACTCTTAAATTCCAACGAACCCTTTCATTTGGCAAATGGTCTTTTGTTGTTTTTACCATTTCTACATGTGTGTTCTTTAAGAAATTATATGTTATATTGGGATAGACATTCAAAGTGCATGGTTGGATTCTTAGTAGGTATTGTGACCCTGTTTCTCCTTCCTTCTCAGTGTTGGGAGACAAGAGAGGTCATTATACACTTTTATATCCATATGGGATAGTACAAATTCGAGTAATTTTTCTTTATGGTCCATGAGATACCTGAATGAATTGGGTAGAAAATCATATGGTTATTATCATGGATTTTCTCTTTTCTCATGTAGTATAAGGGTAGTATGCATTAGTTTATGCAGTACCCTTCAAGTGATTAAAAGGAAACAATGATGATTTGTGTTCATTAGTAAACATGACATCCTTGATCTGTTATGTCACATTTTCATGCCATCTTCAAAATAGAATGACATGGGATTTACATTCACTGGTCAGTCCTTTGGATTTGATGCCTGGTTATTTAGGGCACTTGTACATAACTAAATATTATAGTCATATTTACATTTCAATTTTATCATAATATAGGGATTTTAATATTTTTTTCTATCTTAGTGGTTTAACACTTTCCAAAGTATGATGGCCACCTCTAGGACCTATGGTCAGTGGTCAATGAAGAGTGAAATGGGATGAGATCCCTTATTCCTTAGATCCAACAAATAGAACACTCCTAAGGTGGGAAGTTTCATCATGGATATTTCATGGAATGTTCTCTAAGTAGAGGTATAAATACCATAGAAAGACCATTTTGAAATGGATGGCATCGAATTAGGGCCTTGTGTTAGGAATCTCATATTTACATTAGTTCATTCATGATATAAAGTTGATATTGTGGTTGGATGAGTACGTAACCCTTTAAGACTCCATTAGTTGGGAATGGACTTTGGGGGCTATTCTGGAACGATCAAAGGATTCATTCACTTGTAACTGCAACATGGTCAAGTAATAGTATTGCATTATTGGGAGAATCTGATATCTTCTGAGAAATCTGACCTATGGTGGCTCAATTGTCGTTCTCATTGCATTGTTGGTCATGAATGGTTTAGGGCTTTATCGTGCCCTTCTTCTTTGTTTTTTCAGGATTGCCTCTGGCCTATTAGGTAAATCTTTATATCCTCTAAAGGTACCTTCTCATAATGATGATCATGTATTCTTTCTTGACGTCATATGGGTTTGTTGGGAGAGTGTTGATTATAAACCAAATAATGTTTAAAAATTTCATTGGACACTGAGAGTTAACTCCATCAGAGTTCTCTCTAGATTCATGGTTGTTTTAGAGTTCCAGTTGGTCTTGAGTGATACCAATTTTAATTAAATAGAAATTTCTTAGATGGGATTATGGACACCAACTATTACATTTGAATTTATTTTTAGGCAGATGCCACTTTGGGGTCAGTCTATGTTCATATTATCTGTGTGTTTGACTTGTACTGACGACTTTGTTGTAGGAACTGAATGTTGTTTCCCTTGGATGAGCTCCTTGGACTCTAGTTGATGACCCTAGTGAAACCTCAAACTTCTGTCTGACCAGGATGCAATTTTTAAATGGGGAAATGGCCCATGTGATGGATCTAGTATGTATCCATGTTCATGATGGGGTAATGAAAAATTAATGTTGGTGTTTTGGCTTGAGAAATAATTGATAGTCAGTTTCAGGCTCAGTGAGTGTACTTAGGAAATATTGATGTGCCTATGTCTAAAAGGCACCAACCTTGTCTTTGGTGTACACTAACAATCTATGATGAGTGTTTTGATAATATTCTACAATAGATGGTTTGACTTATTGTATCACTTTCTTATATGGTCAGTGAGGAATCACTTAATGGAACATGTTTGGATTGAGGCAAGTGTGGTCAGTGTCGGTCATGAATTTTCATGAAAATTAATCTCAACCAAGCCTCTGAGAAATACTGGGAGTTGAATGATCATTTAAGATGAAAATCATGACCAGTTCATTGTGGGGGCACAAAGGTAATTCTTAAGTCAGTATCCCCACCAATGGAATAATAGTAATTGGTTTTGTCCTTAAAAATAATAGAACTTGGTGGGGAATTAGGAAATCATGTGAATGCGTCTGGGGTAAGATGGGATCGTGTAGGCATCATCTTGGTGTTTTTATTCATAGGTGTGTTGGGTATTTATTAATACAACATGGCTATTTGAAAAAGATTTCATGACCTGTGTAGGTCGAGTGATGTTATCTTAATTTCCCTAAGTCTTCTCATGGATGAGAATTTTTGCGGTTGGGAGATTGCAGTGTGTTGTGCTTTGGGACTAGGTGAAAATCCAATAGAATTTGAATTTCAACATTTGGGGGACAATATATTTTAAAATCTATGATTTGGAACATAATTGTGAGATTTGGAACACATAAAATGGTGTTTTTAGACATGGGTAAAGGCACAAGAGGTCCCTTGTACGTCTCATTGAGTTTTAAGAGCATCAATCCGTTGAAATCAGAAGATTTCTTAGTATGAATAGTCCACATGATTTGTCTGAAACTGTAAGTCCCTTAGAAAAAAAACATATTAATGTAGTAGGTGACCAAGTGTGAAGCACACAGGCTACAAATTGTTTACCCAAACTATGTACCAAGCTCCGACGATTAGTTTCATTTATATAGTAACCTCGCACTATTCATTTCATGGTTGGTGCACGTTTAGGGAAAACCATGCGGGTAAACTATACGAGGTGGGGTTCCTAAGTAGGGGGTATCACACAGTTCATGAATAGTTTTTCCAACCAATGAGGATAAACCATGAAACCTATTTTTTAGGGTGAAATAAATTATTTTCCATTAATGAGTTTTCAAAAAAAAATTATTTTCTCCCCTTTCATTCCTCCTTTCACTCTAGGGGGATCCTAATCAAGCTTCTATCCTCCATCCTCATAGGTATGGAGTTATCTCCTCCATTTGGTTTTGGAATCGGATGTCATCAGTATCGTTGGATTCATATAGATAATCATTTGATTTTTCCTCCCTCTTTTCTATGTTTCTCTTCCTATCTGTTGCACTATTTTCGTGTGAGCTCATTCCCCCTATTTTTTGGGCCGATTTCCATTTCATCAATTTCTATCGATCCATACCAAATCAACCCTCAATATTTGATGTTTGAGTAATCCATGGTATATGTTCGGTTGTCTATCTTCTTTCTTAGAGTATCACTACTTTTTTTTGGTTCACCATTGTGCCACCCACCTGAATCTTTTGGTAACGCCTCCTTTTGGTCAAATAATTTATTTTGAACCCATTACTATGTCTGGTATGACCCTATAGAGTGTAGAATCACCCCTTTTGGTGATCAACTTGGATCGTGCCACTTCAATGGTCATAGTTCCTCATTTTTTGACCCAACACCTTTGTGCCCTTACATTGTTTCAACACAGTTAGGGTGTGTTTCGCCCTTAATAATTATCTTGCACCTATAAAGTTAACTAATATTGAATGTTGACCATTAAATAGGCCCTTAATCTTAATGCATATGCCACATTCCATGGTTGAACTCCTTAAAAGAAATGAATATGATTAAATTGGTTGAATGAAACAAATGTTATACCATTTACCATTTTCTTATGTTGTATGTTTTTTGCACATAATAAATGTTTGTTTGTTGTCCTTATTGCCTTGCATATGTCTTGTATTTCACTCTTTAACTTTGCTGTATTCTTTTTACCTTATGCCTTATGGTGAGGTTGAATTATTTAAATAAAATGAAATAAATAATTGGTTAAAAATGTCATGTTTTCTTATAAAATCCCTCGATGTGGTCTGTTTTCTTCAATTATAAAATACCATATATCAATATGTTGTCTCCTAGTGCTTAAATATATACCGAGTGCAATGTGACATTAACTTATTTAATAGTTGGTTAGATTGGATTTACTATTTTGGGAAATTATTCTTATCTTGTTTTGTATACGATACCTATACTTCTTGTGGGTCGAAAGAGAACATGGGTCTTAATTTAAGGATAGCATGGATAGAATCATCGTGCTTGGCTTGGTATGATTTGATATATCTAGAGAGATTTGATGGATTTTCTTAGATATACTCCTTTGGTGTTTTATTTATATTTGTATGTAACACAAGTTCCTTAGGGGAGAAACCATAGATGGACTCGTTACCAAGATGGCTACACCATGCCTCAGGTGATACCTAGTCCCCTATGTGAGATAATTGGTACAGAAACTATTTTACCTTTCCATGGGTGATACAAGGGAAACCATTATGGGTCAACTTGGATAAACGTGGTGGTATTAGTTATATCAAGGGTTTCGATAGTGACCTTGGGGATTCCATTATAGATTTCCTTGGATGGGCTCGGGTAGCCATTACTGGATATAATGGATGCCTTGTATGGTTTTTTTTGGTTCTTTATTATTATTGTTTTTGTGATTACAAAGTGATATCTAAATGCATGGATGATGTCCTAGGGGTGTGATATTCAAACTAAAGAATAATATTGGGGTCATCCTACTTCTGTTGTTAAATATATATGATGCCATATATATATACCATATTTATTCTACAGGTTCCCTCATATCATACATCCAGCTTAGGCCGAAGAAGGTAGAATCAGTCAGGGGTCTACTTGGGAACTTAGTCCAATGTGTTAATTTTTTATTTATTTTTCACCTTTCATTTTACCTTATTTACACACATTTTATTTTATAGTGCATGAACTGGATTGATCTAGACACCTTTGGGGGTGGCCTACTGATATTTGTTTCTCACACCTTACTCAAGACACTATTGCACTATTTACCTAAGAATATATTCATTTTTTTAGGCCTTGGATTGATTGCTTGTGATTTTCTATATACATGGGAACTTTGGAGTGTATAAGAATGATCTAGTACTCAGGATTCTCATGGATTTATCCTTTCTGGTCTTTTTATTTTATTGCAATATATTGTTGGTTATATTGTATTTCTTATATCTTGTCGCACCATATGACATGCATGTATCATTATAAGTATTTGGCATTGGTCATTTACTTTTTTTCTATTAGATGATATCATTTTATTCTTATGAATTTTCATTGATTATTATTGCTCCCTCTGTTATCTTCTATTTACATTATAATATACAATTGTTTGACACGGAGTGTGAGGGTATAGTCTCCACATTGTACAACCATTATACACTCTCTAATAGTCTCAACCTCTAGCATATAGGGAGACACACTTGAGTTCATGCAGCAACCATTCCAGGTATCAGTTTAGTGTTCAGACGGGTCAGGATATTACAAATTGCCATCTGATCATTTTTCTTTTTCCCTCTTTCTTATTATTTTTGTTTGGTATACATGGTTCTAAAAATGTTTTGGCACTTGGTAAATAGACATGCTTGGGATTGATCAACTCATGTATGGGAAAAAGATCAATTGTCCAGGCAAGGGATTATTATTCATGTTGTTTGTTATTAGAGTGGCTTATGATTTCACATTGAGTGAATGATTAAATTACCATTGCTATTAATGTTTTATATTTATAGTACATTACCCTTTCCTTAGTTTGGTAAGTAGGAAGCATTTTATCAATCATTATAGGAATGTACTAATTCACATACCATGGATATTTCATTCCATGTTGGATTCTTTATTAGGCTATTTGAAATTCATGATGTGCCTTGTGTATAGGTTGTCTACCTATTAGATGTTATGTTAGAAATTTCAATAACAAAATTAATTTTCACCGTCTTAGGTTTTTTATTGTCATACTCCTATAATTTAAATTATCATGCTTTGATTAAATTCCATATTTGAGTTCCTTATACTTGTGTAGTATATTTCTATTCTTCTTTACATGCTTGTGATTATTTTTCATGCCTTGTGATTGTTTTGGCATATCATATTACCTACCATGTATAGTTGACTAATTAATTTGGATATCTCTAATTTCCATGCTTCTATGCTTATCAATCATGGGATGAAACATTATGGTTATGGTTAAATGGGGTCCAATTTACAATTATTAAAGTTTATGGGATCTTTTTGAATTGAATCGAGGTAACCATGTAACTAAATAATTATAGATACACTTAATATACTTAAATTATATTTCATAAATATTAAGGATATTGAATTTTATTTTAATTCAATATAAAATGGTTACAGTTAGATGGGATCCTCCTTTAAATTGTAAAGTGTATGAGTGCTTAAAAAATTAAATAGTGGTAACCCATATAACTGAATCATCTACTATGATCCTTTTTTGTTTAGAAATCTTTTTAAATATAAATGTTGGTCAATTTTGACCTTAAATGTTTTTTCTACCTTGTTAAGGCATGAACCACTCTGAGTTTTTCATAATAACCCTTATGGATATAATTCCTAAATGCACAACTACACCCAAGTTGGTCAAATGAGGTATGTTTCTTTTGAAATGAACCCTCTTAGGGTGTTTTTAAAATCTTAATGCTTACATTTTTTAGGTTCTTTTTGTTCAACCCAAGATGGCTTGACGGGAAGCTTATAGGTCACCCTTTCTTTTGTTATGCCTTAGAGCATAAACAACATGGGGGTATGTTTATGCTATGTTTTTTTGGTCATTTAAAGTTCACATAGCCGCCTATATTGTTGTTCATGTAAATATAAGGTGGATTTATTTTTTAATAGTACCCTTTAATTAATATAAGACCTTTTAATCAGCTTTGAGTTGTAATGGGAGAGGCCTTAAAAATAAATTTATAGTGTTAAAAATGGGGTTTATGATAAAATGGACTAATTATGATATGATATCTATAAATAAATAATTCTTAAAAAGGAAGTTAATATAACTTACCTATTTTTCCTTGAGGCCTTATCTAAATATAGTACCAACTCATGTTATCTTATGACTGGTATCTAATGTTTAAAACTAAGACTTTTTAAAATTTTGATTTCAAATGTAAATAAAGGTATTATAAAAATGAAACATTAAAATATCCTCTTAGATTTAACCCTCATGTGAGGATAGTTTAAATTCTTTCAACATTTTCCTTGAGAACCCGCCATGAAACAGGACCATTAACATTATCCACAGACCACTTCTCCTATATCTTGAACCAAAGTGATGGGATCTTTATCCTAATTACCTTTTATGGTGTGATCACTCAGTAGGAATGATTCTTAGGGATTTTCAATGGGTCTAGAAAACTATAGGCACCCCCCTCAGATCGTTAAAAACTTTACTAAATGGTATGAGATTTCTAATGAGTGGTATAATTTGGGTGTCATTGTCTATGTGGGAGTCTTAGTTTCTAGTGACACATTTTCTTTTGTGGGTGGTAGTTTGTTTTTTTATCTTTACTTTGACTGTGATCATTAATAAATGCTCATTTCTAGTGGGAAGACATTCCATGAAATTGGTTATCCACTTAGAAGGTCCCATGACCCTTCTTCTCCTTTTTTCTCAGTGTTGGGAGATTTGGGAGTTCATTAGATTGTTTTATAGTTGTATGTGGAAGTATGATTTGAGCTAGTTTTTTACATGGGCCATCAAATACAAGAATGCATTAGTTTGATAATCCTATGGTTATTATAAATGATGTTCCATTTTCGCCCGTAATCTCATAATAATATGCATTAGTATACATGGTACCCATCAAGTTTTTAAAAGGGTACATCGAATCATTTGTGTTCAGTGGTAACAGTGTAAGCCTTGAGCTTCCTCTTTATGGTTTTGGGTCATCTTTGGAATATAAGAACTAGATTATTACATTCACTGGTAAGTCTTTTGGTTCTAACGCCTAATGATTTAGTGCAGATGGATGTAACTCAAGAGTATAGTCACATATACATCTCATTTTATTCTGATATAGCACATTTAAGTGGATGTTCTTCAATCTCATTGGTTTAACACTTAAAAAATTCAGATATCCAACTCTATTACCCATAGTCAGTGGTGGATAGAGCATTCCACGGGTTGATATACCTTTTTAGAAGATCAAATGTATAGTACAGTCTAAAGGTGGGGAGATTCATTATAGAAGTGTTGTGGCATGTCCTCTATGTATAGAGAGCACAACCATAGAAAGATTGTCTTGGAGTGGTCGTCCTTTCATAATAGACCTCGGGAAGGAATATCTATTTTATGTTAGTTATTTCATGATAGCATGATGAAGTTGTGTTTGGTTTTGTACGAAACCCTTGAAGACTCCATTAGTTAGGAATAGACTTTTTTGGAAATTCTTGAATGATCTTGGGATGCCTCATCTAGTAAAAACAATGTTATTGGGTAATATCGATGCTTCGGTGGGAGTAGCTGAGCTCTCATGAGGAAGTTGACCTATGGTGGATCAACTATCATTTTCCATGTGTGTTGGTTATGAAAGTTCAGAACTTTACCAAGCACCTTTTTTTAGAGTAATTTCTCAGGCCTATCAAGTTAATCTTATTATCCTCTTAATGTACCTTATCTTAATGGTGATCATTTTCACTCTCTTGAAATCATCTCAGTACACTGGGAGAGCGCCGAATATATGTCATGCTATGTTTTAACACTCTGTTGGCCTTGGAGAGTAAACTCTATTAGAGTGAGATTTGGAAGCATGGTTGTTTTAGAGGTCTGGTTGGTCCTGAGTGATACATAGTTGTCCCCAAGTAGGAATTGTAACACCCTAACCCCAGTTACCCAGAGTTGGTGAATTATTACATAACATTGCCATGATCACAAAAGATCAAGTCTCAAATGACCGATTAGTTTAGTAGTCTTGGAAACACTAGATAAATTCATAAGTCTTACATTACATAACAAAGTAAAAAAATCTACAACAACATCTTTTCTTCATATACCCTCATACTATCCCTGCAGGTCATTCATAAATTACAGCTTCACATCCTGGGAAAAGTAAAACATTGAAAGGGGTGAGCTCAAATTATCAATAAGGATAACAATATAGCGGAAACTTTCATAAATAAGAATAAACATTTAAGGCAATGTAAAACTAAAAAAACCTTTTAAACTTTAAATTCAGAATAATATGGAAAAGATAAAATTAAATAATTCCATTTACTTGTTCACATGCATATTCTACTAGTCTAATAACCACATTCAATATCAATAAACACTTTCATAATGATGGAATTCATAATGCCATACTATCATAACAACATAGTCAAGGCCTTGTGCCAAGACTACAAATAATATTTTGTCAAGTCCTTGTGCCAAGACACTAGTTTGTCTCATTAGACCTACCGATGCATCGAGGAGCTATAGCATGCACCACCCGTCATTTATTAAGTCCAATGCATTCCTCATGTGAATAGATTTAAACATAACATAAACATTCGTATTAAAACTAGCATACAAAATGTCAATACGTTCTGCATAAACCATGAATGGTATAAAAATAACACATCCATAGTCAAACATATCAAAAAAACTTCAATACAACATGGAATTTTTGTATCATAATAAATAAACTTCAAATAATCTTAAAATCCATCAAAGGATGTTGACATAGATAAAATCAAAACTATTTGAGTGAAATATCTCATTTTTTGAAATCATTTAAAAGTCACATAAATATAAAATAAAACATTTACTATGAAAATATTATTATAAGATTGTAAGGGAAGCTTCGACAATTTTGAAATGGCGGAAAATGGCTGCACCCACAGTATGAGTTAAAAAAACATTCTTACCTTAATTCTGTCAAAAAGGTTAAAAAGGACCTTGTTTGGAAAATGACAGAAGGATTCTTTTATAAACTTTTTATAAAAAGTAAAAAATGGTATTAATGAATTTAACCCATAGTTTGTAAAATAGTAATAATGATTTGAAATACATTTTTAATAAACATGGATGTGAATGATAAAGATGTCTCAGTAGATAATTACGTATAAACAATCTCGGATAATGAAGAGATTGTGAAATAAACTCTTTCCTTGTACTTTTCATTGTTCGAGGGTAGGTTAAAATCCTGTATAATGTTGAAATAATTGATATTAAATTATACAAGAATCATATACATTAATATGATATCATATATGATCTTTTAACATTGATTTGTTAATAATATCTTGGTATTATCATTGTTTCGGGTGTTAACAGATTTGTTTTCCTTTATATTATTTGTTATCTGAGCCATATTTTTTATATATGGGATTTATATTATTCATATCCAGAATGATATCATGTCTCTAAATATTATTTTTAATCATTAAATGAAATTTAGTCTTGAATGGATACGATGGGGAATGAATCTCATCGCGTTTGTGGAGACGATAGTCAGTACGTACGCACAAGCGATGATATCATTATTTTTATATTAAAATAATATATAATTGGATGGTATATCATACATAAATAATATTTATAATGTTATATTTATTATTTACATCAATTAAACATCATTATCAAACCCATCCAAATAATAATGTTTTGAATAACAATTACACCACGATGTGGAGACGGTAAGTCGTACGTACACATGTATGGTGACCTGTCATTCAAAAGATGGATAAAATACTGAATATGGTTTTACTATATTTATAATAACATAACAATATATATAATATACTGGAGTTATTATTTTATAATGGAAATAACAAACAAAGAAGAAGTTGAAGAAGAAATGAACTTAAAAGAGGGTGGTGAAAACATTACCTCTTATTCGGGTTCTTCCTTTTCATTTGATCAAAAAGGCTCCTTAGGTTGGCTTTCTGATAAAAATAAGGCCCCTAGGTTTAAGTGGGGGAATTTGGGAGGAAATTTTTCTAGAGGTTGGCTGAGCCAAAAGGCTTTGAAGGTGTGAATTTGAGAGAAGGGGGAGTGACCTTTTATAAGAGGGGTGAGGGGCACCTTTGGGAAAGCTAGAAATATTATTTTATAATAAATTAATATTCAGTTTATAATGTCTTAAAAGTGAATTATTAAAAGTATAAGGTGGGTATGGGTCTAAATAATTTCAACCAATATATTTTAGACATGTTTGGGTCACTATATTAACCTTATCATTTATATTTAACTCTTAGTTAAATAGTTTGACATTTACCATTTCACTTTGTATTTTTATATGATATGGTTAATAAACATACTATATACTTCCAAGTGACCCCCAAGTGGTCCATTAATGATACACATATCATGATATAAGTCTTTTGGCAGAGCCTTAGATTTTAGGAATATAATATCAATTAATAATATAATATTTGTTTTAAAAACTCTTTTATGTCAATTTTGACACTATTGGGTATTTTGTTTTTGATAATTTCATAACTGCATTATTACTCCGAATAAAATTTATATAACCAATTCTAATATGTCACAGTAACCTATAAAATTAGTGTAATTCATAAAAAGTCTCAAATTACATTTATTTTGATATTTATACTGTCAATTATTTTAATATTTCATTAATTAGATAATTACCGCATCACCATTGTGTCATAAGTAAATTAAATTATTTAATGTATAAAAATTATAAATAAAATACCATTATTTAGGAAATATTTTTATCTTTATAATTAATATTTATAATCTAATTTATATTATGTATAACCCTATATGGAAAATGTTTTAGTTATTGAACATTGATTTTATCTCTTTTAACTCTTCTTTGAATTAAATAATAATAAATGTCCTAATCTAATCCAAGTGGACCTAAATGATAATATTTTATTCCTAAAGTTGTGTTTGGTCGATATACAATTGTCCAATAGAATTAGGACATGTTTTAGGGTAATATTAATATCATTTTTACCCTTAATTACCCTATTTGCTTTTTACCGTGGTAAATAATAGTAAAAAGTTACTATTCACCAAAAATTATTTTTATCTTATTGAACCACATTTTACTCATTGATATTAACCATGTCTCTAGGAATTTCGAAATTCCACTCACAGAAGCGGTAAAATTCTGTTTTATGTGAATTTCAAAATTCGTCTAGGAGGTGGGTAAAAGACGGTGAAAAGTACAATAAATTTTTATATATCTAAAATTATTCTAAACTAACTCCAATGAATTACATTGACCTTATATAGATATTATTTATCTATTTTTACCTTAATTAAATTTAAATAAAATATATAATTATTTAAATAAAAATTCGGTTTTAAACTATAACTCAGTGTTTTCTCCCTATTCATAAAAAATTGAATGTTTTTAGAAAAATACCAAAAATTCACCCTAAGATAATTTTGATATTATAAATCCAAAAATGAAGTCCGTTTTGAAAGATAAAATTTATAAAATTTGAAAAATTGGGTATTAAAATTCATAACTGCTAGTTTGATTGGTTGTGGTGTGTGTTAGAACTCGAAGTTGTGTAAAACGCACACTACTGTATTATTCAAAGAGAAGCATACCGTGGAAGCTTGGGGTGTTACAATAATTCCATGGACAAACTTAGGGACACTATTTGTTCCCTTTGACTGGAAATCTAGGCTGAAGAGGCTTTGGGTTTTGTATTTTTTTTATTTGGATGTTTTGCTTATACTGATTTCTCGCTTGTAAGCATCGAATGTGGTTTCCCTTATATGAGATCCTTGGACTTTATTTATTGACTTATAGATTACCTCATACTTTGGTTGGTCTCAGATGTAATTTTTAAATGGTTAAATATCCCAATTGATTGGTTTTTCATGTACCCATTTTCATGATTGGGGCATGATAGCTTAAATTAAGTGTTTTGTCTAGAGACGTCACCGGGAGTCAATTACAGGCTTTAGTGATCATTATCAAGAAATATTTGGGTGCCTTTGTGATAAATAAAAAACAATTAGTTTTGATGTACACCAGTCATCTAATTCATGTGTTTTGAGAATAGTTGACCAGATATAGTTTAACCCCTTGTATCTCTATATTGTCATATGCAGTCGGCGAGGAACCTCTTAATAGAGTGTTGTCAAGTTGAGTCAAGTGAGGTGAGCATCGGGAAAGACTTTTCATGAAATGTTGGCTTAATGAGTCCTCTAAAGATGATTCAAGTTTGACTGATAGTTTAATCTTTGGATCATTCCCAATGCACCATTGGATCACTAAGCGCATGATTAATTTTGTATCCCCATCAATGGAATACTGTGACTCAGTTTTGACGTTACAAAATTCTAGAACATGGTGGTGAAGGAGCCAATGATGTGTTTCTATCTCAGGTATGATAGGCTCAGGTTGGAAAAAACATAGTTCTTTGGTTTGGATGTGTGTTGGACATTTAGAAACGCAACATGTTCATTTGAACAAAACATCACTATAACACCTGGATGTTTTTATGAAATATTTTCTTTAAATAATTTCTATTCTTCAGTAGCTTTATTTTAATGAAATAGTGAGTTTAAAAGAACAGATAGATTCCCTTATTATAACATTACCATTATAGCCTGTCCTTTAGGTTAGAAGAAATAATTATAACTAACTGATGAAAATACATTCTAAATTCATTTTCTATCAATTATTTGTGAAAAATATAAATCAATTAGATATTTTTATTTTTATGTGAATTACTATTGGTAATGAAATTAATGTGATATATATGTGTTATATACTTAATAAAATATTTTTTATATTCATCTAATGGATATTCTAGTAATAGGGTATGAATAAAACCCTATTTGATGTATAAAAATCTATTTGTTAAAAAAGTTTAATTTTTCACCTTTGAAGAATGAACCCCTTTTAAATTAATATTTTTCCACATTAATAATTTTTATATGAAAAAATAATCATTTTATTTTGAATCAGGGTATAAAAATTTACTTTGGATAAATTTCTGATATTTTTCTAATAACTTTTAGGTTTTAATAAATAGTAAAAATATGCAAAATTTTAATTAAAATAAATTTTTAAATTGAAATAATTTATATAGATAAATTATATTATTGAATGGCTTCAAAGTATAAATAGAATATATTTTTACCATTTAATATAATATAGGTTATTTTAATTAATTTTACAATAAATTCCGATGTAAAAACATTTCAATCTTTTGAAATGTTTTAACTTTTAAAACCTATTTTCTCGTATCAACAATAGGATTAATTTTAAATTAATTACTGAAAATTTTGTGCTTTGAATTTTGAAAAATAGATTTCTTATTTTGAATTATTAGGTAAAAATTATTTTAATAAGATTCGTTTATTTTTTGGCATTATGAATATTAACCTTGGAAATTATTTTATTACCATGGTTAAAGGTAGACCAGGTAGTTACAGGTAAATCTAATAGTATAAAATTACCTTAACACCTGTAAAAATATTATTGGATGACTTAATCCAACCCTAATAATGTATTTTTTCAAATGGAATCACTTGATGGCCACTTACATATGAATAGGGAATGAATGTAAAAAAACTAGTGAATGTGACAAAATATCACAAATTCATTTTTTGTAAGTATATTAATTTTAATATATGGATAAATAGGATATAATATCAACTATAGATATTATCTAGAAATATAAAATAATTATATACATCATAGAAATTTTTTGTATTTTTATAGATTAAATAATCACCATTAATAATGACACAATCGTGATATAAATATTATTTCATGAATAGAAATATCAAAAAAATGGTTTTAAAATTTTAAAAGAAATATCATATGAAATAATTAATTTGTTCCACAAATTATATAGGTGACTATTACATATTAGTAGTGTATTAAATGTATTATTTATAGTTTTACTTCTATGTGGATTTTATTTAAAATAAAATAAATGAATAATGTCAAAATTGATGAAATTGATATTTTATAAATATAAAATTTTATTAAATTTTTAAAAATCATAAAAGTATTTAAATATTAAAAAGTGATAAATATAAGCTCTAAAATGTGATAAAATATCCATTTATGATAAATTAACACCATTTTAGAAAATATTTATAAACATCAAACATTTAGAATATTATTACCACAATTAAAATTAAATAGAATAACTAAGTGTTAATTAAACTGATATGGTTTAAATTGATAGAATAACCTACACAAAATTTATTGGTTGATAATATTACGACCCTATCTCACCTCATCTTCTAAATTGGGTCATTTTTTAGGTTTTTGGGTAGGGTATGATTTTATTATAAATTATTATTTATGGGGGTTCCAAGAGTGCCCCTCACCTCAATTATAAAAGGGAACCTCCTCCCTCACCTATTCACTATATTTTGATCCTTAAATATCAGTCATACCCTAAATTTTTTTTGCCAAATTTCATATTTTTATTCTATAGGTTGTTGTCATCTTTAAAGACGAAATCCAGTGCTCTCAGAAGATATTTGTAGGACGCACGTTGAGAAAGAGTTAATCTCTTCTACCAATTCTTTCAAACTTATTCCTTATTATACTTCCTCTTCATTAGTTGTTTCATTATAAATTAATAATCTGTGCATCACTCATATTATGATATGTTGTTATAAATATGAAACAACCATATTTCACCTTTTATTCATCCTATGAAAAACCAAATTACCACACGTGTGTACATACGACTTATCGTGTCCACGCTATGGTGCAATCTATTTTTCACCACCACCTTACTTGGATGGGTATAATGATGAAAATAATAACTATATATTATTATTATATCATTTTACTAATTATTAAATATTATACACCATCCACTTCAATACCACTCAACAATTTTGGGAATGATATCATCGCTCGTGTGTACGTACGACATTCCATCTCCATGATGTGATGTGATTCATTCTACATGATCTTAATTAAAAAATGCTTATATATATGAATTAAATGAATAAATATGATATATATTTTACTAATATCATTATGTAAATTATTTTACTCTAACCTAAGAAGTGGAACATTGACTTTTCTGAAAATATTGGAAAATTACACAAAGAAGTTAATATTTGAATAACAAGTGACCATGAAATGTTACAAACAAAAAAATGATAATATTATCATATAATATATCATAAAAATGATTGTGATTCTCAAATAATTCAATTATATAATTTAAATCATTATACTTGAGGTTCATATAAATACAAAGGATATCAGACCTTAGGTAAGGGATAACTTTGAAAATCTCATTTTTATCCAAGATGGTTTATTTGTAGGTATTTACTGTGGTATATATATCATTCACATAAATGTTTCCAAAATAAGTATTTAAAAATATTATTTATATTAAATTTTACCCCTAAGTTAATTTTTACTAAATGGTTGAATGGAATCTTTTTTTGTTTTTAGTATGAGGTATTTTTCAACTTTTCCAGAAAAAGTATGAGAAAAATGTTTTTATCTTGTACAGCATGAATAGATTTTTATGATTTCATAATTACTTATTTCCATAAAGCTTACCCAAATAGATTAAATGGTTATTTTCACATTAAATTATTTCTTCTAAAATTGTGTGGCATTTTAAGAAAGTAAAATGTTTTTGAAGAAGAAATGATATTTTTCTTAAGAATTAATTTCAAGTGTTTTCTGAAAATTTATTTCCATCTAATATGAAAATATTTAAAAAGGGTTATATTTATATCCATGTTATTTCAATGATTTTATTGTGTTTATGATGAAATTTTATTTATTAAATCTATTTTTTTATATCAACTCTATTGGAATGATGTTTAAGAACCCCATTTTATTTCAAGGGTTATGCTATGGTGAATGTTATAATGTTATTGTAGCACACATAATAATGGTTTCATTATGAGATGGGTAGGACCAATATCTCCCTCAAATACATTGGTTAATGATTTATATATCATGATATAGACATGACTAGAATGGAAAGTAATTCTGGTTCAGTAATATAGGGCTGGAACCAGGGGTGAACTCAGTTTTCTAATGGATTTTGTCTGCTATGTTGGTGTTGGAAACAAGCCTTGACTAATATGAACAAATTTTCTATAATTATGTGTGTATGCCATAAATTTTTATGTCTTATATTATAAATATTGGGATTAAATTTCACTTTAATGATTTATCCAATGACATGATATTCTGATATTTTATATGCATGATAAGATTCTCAAACGTTATGTTCTTATGATTATGATATGATTGATATTTCCCTTGTTTACCTTTATTGATCATTTTAGCTGACCCTTTCATATGTTTATTTTCCCTAGGTCATAAAGAAGGCTAATCAATATGATATATCAAAATAGAGTTTATTTTTGAGTAAAAAAACAAGAGAAATGTAGATGTTTTATGAACTAGTTGTTTATGTTTCCTAGTTTCTAAAGACACTAAACCTATACAGTCCTAGCATGGTTTATATTATGTTATGTAATAAATGTTATTAAATGTGGAAGTAGTATCTACAGGTAATATATGGTCTGTTATATTTTGTATCATATCAAATTTATTGTTTACCCTATGAAACTAGGAAGAGATAACCTTAGTTAGAACCCTAAGGATATGTCTAAGTATAGGTTACCATCATATCCTAGTGTTTTAGAGATTTTCATGAATAATCTAGTAAAAAACCTAAAGTGTCCTAAATTAAAATTTCATTCTTGAATTATGTGGTTTTCCCATTAGTATTAGTGTTTTTCACACTATTCTTCTTGGTCTTAGTAAGTGGATTTAACTCTAAGAAACTGCATTAATACTGAATGCAACGGGCAATGCAATGATTGTCCCCCTGAGCAACCAAATGTTATGGGATTTAGAATGAAAAATCATTTGTCCATGATCACACAAATTTATCAAGACATAAATCTTTATGGGATTCTAAAAAACCAAATGAGGGAGAATATTTATTTTTAATCCTTCATGAGGCAGCATGCACCTTCATTAAGAGGGTCTACTGATCCATTAGTGGCTAAAAAAGAAATCAGTACCATTTAAAATATATCTTCAGTTCTACAATGTTTTGAACATGATAATGTGATATTAGGAGTTTATCATTTGGAAGGTTAATCTGATCAATGGTGGAATATTATCAAGAATATAAGGCAAAGAGATAAAATTGAGTCCATGTAATAGTACAAGTTCAAGAACTTGTTTTTCAATAAATACTTTCCTTGTATTTTTAGAACAAATATGGATAAGGAGTGCCTTGATCTCAAGAAAACGGATGATGAATTTGTTGGTACCTATGAAGTAAATTTTACAAGACTATCAAGGTATGATTCTGCAATTATTATCCAACCTGAGAGTATAATCTGGTCGATTCTTTAGTTGCTTAAAACCAAGTCTCCAAAGGGCATTAGCCGTTAGGGATTTCAATAGCTATGAGGCAATTGTTTGACGTTCTCTCATGGTTGAGATAGATACTAGAGTAACCATCAGTCATATGATTTTTATAAGAAGAGAAAAAATCAATTCAACGGAAAATATAAAGACCGCACTAAAAAGAAGATGAGTTTTCCCTTATGCTCAATTTGTGGAAAGAAATATGGAGGGGATAATAAATGTATCAAATTTGGAAACAAAGGTCATCAAAAAGTTTAATGATGAAGTGATAGAAAAAATATGTCTAATAGTGTGAGCACTAAAAAAGCTACACAGAATGCACCCCTACACTTCAATGCTACAATTTCAAGTAAATGGGGAATTATGCCGATCAATGCCCAAATCCAAGGTTTTTTTATGATGATCGACGTCAACAAACTCTTACGGACAAATAAAAAAATAAAAGTCACATTCAATCACTATCAGCGATGCAGAGTACGATAATGAAGTGGTGAAATGTACACTTACTATCCACTCTAAAGTAGAAAATGTTTTATTGGATTCTAGATCCACCCATCCTTTTATTTCTGAAGAATTTTCCAAGGGTATCACCTTATTACCTCAACAATTAGATATTGAGTTAGTTGTGAAAACTACTGTTAGCACAAAAGTCACATAAAATGTTTGTAATTAATCTTCAGTTGAGGTTTGTGGGAAAGTTCTTCCTCCAAATATTGTGCTCCATCCTATAGTGGATTTTTTTGTGATTCATGGAATGGATTGTCTTTATCTATACATGGATCATATTAATTTCCATGGAAGGGAAGTCACATTTCATATTCTAAAATAATCTATGATCATCTATCAATGAAAATATGAATATAAACTTATTGTAGAAATTTTATCCATCTTATGGGTCTTGATTCCTATAAAAAATGTTATTAATCTCAAATGGTTGTGGAGAAACTCAGGATTTAGGATACACCAATTGTACGAGAGTTTTATTATGTCTTTCTAGAGGAAATTCCAGGTCTTCCACCAAATTGTGAAGTTGAGTTTTCAATATAACTCATACCGTGTGATATGTCTGTTTCAAATAAACCTTATAGAATGGCCCCAATTGAGTTACAATAATTGAATAAGAAACTCCAAGATAATTTTGATAAGGTATTCATACTCCCAATTGAGTCACCTTAGGTAGAACATGTTCTGTTTTTTTCAGAAGAAAGATGGATTAATGAGACTCTACATCGATTATCAATAACTTAACAATATCACTTTCAAGAAAAAATATCATATTCCTTGAATTTATGACTTATTTGACTAACTACATATAGATCAATACTTTTCCAAGATTGATCTTCATTCAATATATCATCAATTATGGTTCAAAAAGGATGATATACCAAAGATGGTATTCCATACATGGTATGGACACTCTGAATTTATAGTGATGCCTTTTGGAATTACTAATGCCCCACTATCTTCATCGATCTAATGAATAGAGTCTTTATAGACTATTTTGATTAGTTTGTGTAAATATTTATAGATGATATTCTATTCTATTAAAATATCAAGGAAGAACATGAAGATCACATAAGAATTGTACTAAAGACCCTGATAAAGGAGATTCTTTATTCCCAATTAACCAAGTTTGAATTTTGTCTTCATAAAGTTTCAATTTTGGGGAACAGAATCTCAAGATAGGGGATATCTTTTGATCTATAAAAAATAGAGGATATTGAATGACGGTCGAGACCAATAACAGTAACTAAGATCCGATGTTTTCTTGGTTTGGATGGATATTATTGATGTTTTGTGAATGATTTTTCATGATTATCTAATCCACTCACCATGTTGACTCAGAAAGGAGTTAGGTTCATTTGGATAGAGGAATGTGAAGAGAATTTAAATGAACTATAAAATAATGTTAGCTAGTTCACCTATGATCACACATCGTAGTAGTAAAGAATGGTTTGTGATCTACATTGATACGTCCAAGAAGGGGATAGGATGTGTTCTCATGAAAAATGATATAGTGATAGATTATGCCTGTAGACGCCGGAAAAGTCCGTTGTTCCCAAACGAAGCTCCGGATGCGGAAAGCGAAGTGATATTTGGAGTCAGAGGCACGTTCCAGAGGGCCCGGAGGACTTGCACGAAATTTCAGAGGCCCGCGCGCAAAGTTGAGCCGCGGCGCGCAAACCTCCTGGGATGCGCGCAATGCGCTGGGCCGGCGCGCTATTTTGCGCGCCCGTGGCCTGCGTGGCGCCTTTGCGCGCTGAGTCCTGATTCCGTGCCCGCGAAGCGAATTGCGCGCCCGAGACCGGATTCCGCGCTCGGGGTTGCCTATAAATATAAGGCGACCCCCGACGTTTTGAAGGTTTCCAGAATCCGAAGCGTCGCTCGTTCGCGCAATCCGACCCCTTCCGCGCGCAATGCCGATCTTCAGGTAACCTCCTTTCTTTCGCGCAATAGAGCCTTGGGGTCCGCCTTCGCGCGCAATCCCCTTGGCTCCTTTCCTTTGAATAAATTTCAACCCGAAGGCCTTTGCGCGCAAAAGAAGCCTCTTGCGCGCAATTGCCCCCGGGTGCGCGCAATCCGACCCGATTGCGCGCACCCCCCATTTTCAAAGTGGCCATTCGTCAGAGAATGACCCGTTGCCCCCGCGCGCTATCCGAAGCCCGGTGCGCGCAATCCCAGTCATCCGCGCGCGAAGCGCTGGCCCAATTACGCGCCAGCCCGCCATTTTGCGTGCTAACCCGCGGTTTTGCGCGCAAAGCTCCTCTTTTGCGCGCAACCCGCCAGGGTCGCCTCCCTTGACCCCCTGAGGGTACCCGCCTGCGTGGCGCCCGATGATCCTCATCCTGGGTGCCCGAACCGTGCGTTGTCTTCCCGTGCAGCCTTCCAGGCTCGTGCGAAGTGACACGGACCCATCGGCGGAAATATTCGTCCAGCATGACGTTAAACTGCATATTCGTCCCGCATGACGTTAAACTGCACGTATGTCCAGCATGACGTTAAACTGCCCGTTCGTCCCGCATGACGTTAAACTGCACCTCCGTCCAACATGACGTTAAACTGTACTACGTCCAAGCTGCACGACGCTAAACTGCCTAGCCCCCATCGTCCGCGCTGCAAGACGTTAAACTGCCAAGTGTTTCGTCCTCAACACACGACGTTAAACTGTACTTCGTCCGGCAAGACGTTAAACCGTCCGCTTCGTCCTCAACGCACGACGTTAAACTGTACTTCGTCTGGCAAGACGCTAAACCGTCCGCATCATTCGATCTCGTGCCTCGCACGCAGGGTCTCCCCCAGTTTGGATGTGGCCCCCACCCGCTCGTCTCTGCAGGGATGTCGGGATTGTCCCTATTTTGGGACGATTTAATGGGAGTGGCTTTTCCCTACGGGGGCAGGGTATTACAAACCCCTAGTTTCTCGTGGGAGGCTGCACATGTGTATCTCCATTGCGCCTCCCCACTGCCGAAGCCAGTAGAGGGTGTGACTGGGATCGAGGTGTCTTCTGCTTTCGGTCCAAGTCCCTTCCAACTGAGTTTTGCCGCATCCGGGCTGCCTCAAGTGCGTAAGTCCTGACAGAATGAACTACGTGGACTTTGATCCCTGTCTTCTATACAGGGTACGTAGGAAGCCTCCCTGAGGTCCAAGCCCACCACCTGGTCGTCCCGGTCGTATTTACGTCGGTTCGTCCATCAGTGGACCCCTCCAGGGTTCACGCTTACGTCGATTCACCTATGAATCCGCCCCTGTGGGAGACTGCCCGTGTGTATCTCCACGGTGCCTCCCCACATCCCCCCTTTTCTATTTCTCTTTTTATCGTCCAGCATGACGTGAAACTGTGATCCACCCGGCCGTTCCATCCCCCTCTGTGCGAGGTGGTTCGGTTCAATCCTCCGCCCGGCGGCCTCGACCTCTTCGTGAGTCGGCTTGCCAACGTCCATCATGACGTTAAACTGTGTACCCGAACTACGTTGACTTTGATCCGTGCTAACGCGCGGTACGTAGGAAGCCCCTCCGGGGTCCAAGTTCTTCACTCCATCATCCATCCTGATCCTTACCCGGGCCGCCACATCCCGGTGGGGTCATGCCACTTTACTCCACTCCACGTTACTTGGGAAGCCGCCCGTGTGCTGGCCCCAGCGTCGGAGGTTCCCCGCAAGGGGTTCTGTCATCTGATCCACTTTTCGTGTTGATCGGTCCGATGCCGTCCCCTCTGGACGTTAAACTCGCGGCATACCCCGTGTTAAACATGTGAAGCTGAGGAAAACCTCAGGCGACACAGTTCCCCGCACCCAGTGCGGGATGCCTCAGGCCATCATGCCTTCGAGAAGCCCTATTAGGGACGGAAGACAGACGTGCAGAGCCGCAGTGTTACGACACGCCCCCAGCACCCAGAGCCACTCGGCCTTCTCACCGCAGGTTGCTGCCCCGACTAGACTCCTTGGAGCGTCCGGGCGGAAGCAGCGTAATTAACCGGTGTCCATGAAGATATGGCGCCGGGAACGAGATTCACGAACATTCTTAAGTCTATGAGGGAGACCCGGATTAGGCGACGAGTTCCGAGGAGACGTCCAAGGAAGGAGGAGCCGACATCCCATCATCCCGGTTTCGATCAAGGAGCAGACGCCCCTGAATAAGGGACGAATGCCGCCCGCCCTTGGAAAGCGGGACTGCGGGACCACAAGCCGCGCGCCCATCCCCTCGGGTTGACGGGTGCACGCGCGAACGCGTCCTGGCGGAACAGCGTAACCCGACGCACATCCTCACCGAAACAGAAAAATGGTGAACCCGACGTGAATCTCTTCTCCTCGATACGAAGACCGATGGCTTTCAGAGGTGTTGGAAGACCGGCATGTTGCCCGGCCAAGCATTCAGTCTTACCCGCCAGGGGCTGGGGAAGTGAAATCGGGCACTCCGTCTCGCAACGTCGAGGGCCTGGGTTCCCCCCACGGAAGGCGTCGTGGCGCTAATGGTTGGTTGTCGATTCCTTTTTCCTGTCAGTTTTTATGGGTTCTTCTCCCTGCTTTCAGAAATCAGGTCGCCCGATCCAGTGCCCGATCGCCACCCGCCCACTGGCGCAGGGATAGGGGAAACACCGACGCGGCTACTCCGCGCGGTCCCGCCCGTTCCACAGTCGTCCCAGCAGCCGCAATTGCGGGACGACCATGCCCTCTCTCCCCCTCGGAGGTCATCCAGAGAAGGGTGATCAACACCCTGGTGCGGAGATACGAGGAAGAGGGAGTCATCCCCACTAGGGAAATGGCTCGCCTAGACCTTGAGGAGGCTGCGCCTCGCCACCACCGCCGCCCCCGAGGGCCGCGCAGGGAGGCACCGCTGCCTACCTCAACGTCCAATCGCTTCGGGAGTTTATCCCCGGAGCGCTCTGACAGTTAACTTCCCTATGCGGATGAGGTGGAAGATGCCCGGGATCACCCTATCCGGGATTCGCTCCAGGGATCTACGGTAAGGACTCCCGCCAGGCCACGGCGACACCGCCGCCAGGCCTCTCCGGTCGAAGAGCGGGCTCTCCACCTGCCCGCGCCGCTCATCCCGACTCGTCTGTCTCGACGCCAATGTCGGGCACGAGCGGAAGAGGATGCCCACCATGGGGCTCTAGCAACAGCGGCCGCATTGGCCCAAGCCACTGCTGGCTCCAGTCGCCAGGCCTCTGTGCATCCTGAGCAGGGGAACTCCTATGCCCGACCTGGATCGAGGCCCCGACCGCCCCAAAGGCAGGTTGGGTCAACTCTCCCGGTTGCTGGCACTGGCAGTAGCCACCGCGGACCACCTCGTGGTAGCGCTATTCACCGGTAGGATCTACTCTGTGTGGCCGATCCAGGAGGCATGGTTCATCCCACCTTCCGATCCCGGCCCGGAGGCCTGCCCGGAATCATCTCTCCCCGCGTCCCCTTTGATATCTGTCCCGGTGCCCCTCGCACCTTGGTTCCCAGTCCTCTTGGCCCCAGCACCAGTGCGGCCGGAGGACGCCAGGACAGAGATGAGCCCTGCCCCGAAGAACCACCCAGGGGCAGGAAGGCAAGGCGTCGACGCCGAGGGAAGAATGTTACGGAATTCTGGACAGAGATCCGACCGGTTTGCTTCTCTGACTCAGAGGCGGAGTACGATTCGGCGACAGAGCCCCTTCCCCAATCCCGCCAGTCAAGGGCAGGGGTAGGAATGCGGCACGTCAGCCTCGTGCTCCCCGAGAGCGAGATCGATGTGATCCCCGCTTCTCTCCGAAGGTATATCCGGAGTAACGAGGGCCTGGTAGACCCCCAAGGATCAAGCTTGTGGTTGGTACCGACCCCTCCGGAAGTGCCTTCCGTCTCGATCGGAGAAGCCGGAGACTTTTTCTGGGGACCGACGGTCGAACCACGATCTGGTGCGCCCTCGGCGAGCACCGATGCTACGGCAGGATGTTCGCTCGCCGGCCCGTCCTATCGTGATGTGGTAGCCAGGGCACCGCCACCCTCAGAGGACGGCCCGGGATATGGAGGCCAATCGGCCTGTTCGCCGTATTCACCGCCGGCCAGCCCGTCAGCCCGGCGGCCCGCCTCGGCACCACTACCAGTTTCCCGTCCGTTCCCAGCCATGGGAGAGGACCAAGGAGATCTGGGTCCCGAGTTTGAGTCGTGGAGCTTCTGGACCGTCCTTGCAGAGGGCCACTTCCCTGAGAAGTTTTGGCCAGTCGCAGGACCGGGCTTTGATGCACCCGAATCGCTCACCCCGGATGAGTTCGAATGCTTCCGCCGAACTCTCCGGGAGACTCTCTCCTGTCTTCACCGCCTACAAATGCCATACCCCGGGAGTCAAGCGCACCTGGAGGATATTGGTGAGCAGTGCCGTCAAATTGACCTGACCATGCTCCCCGCGGTTCGGCACCCCGGGTCATTTGAGCACCACGAGGCCCTCCAACAACGATGCGTTGAGTGTTTTCAAGTACTCCGCAAAGTTATAGAGGAAGCCACTCCCCACGTGTATATCCGTGGATGGGGGCAGTACGCTGCCCTACGCTTCAGTGTGATTCGCCGACAGCCCGATTCGCTGGGTGGCCCTGAGGGTATATCCCCAGGGACAGAAACGGTCAACATGGCTGACCTGTCGGGAGAGGGGAACGACTTGGAACTTCTCGACGGGGGCTTCCCCCCCGAAGACAAGCCGTCGTCAGATCCATCGGTGAGAGTTACTCGTCATCAGAGGAACCTCTTGGGGCTCCCCGCACCCACTGAAGCACTGACGTTGAGCCGAAACGTCAGCAAAGGAAAAGAGCACAGCGAGGCTATAAGGCCCGCCGACCCATCTTCCTCCATGCAGAGGGCAGAGGAGGATCCCAAGAAGGCTACGCTACGTCAGCAGCTCGCCGAACAGAAGAAGCTGGTTGACCAGCTCCTCGCCGAGCGCGCTGCAGAACGGCGGCCTGACTACGGTGATCCCAGGCCAGGACAGCAGGGACCGGAACAACCGCTCCTCGATGAGACTCTCCCGGGCAACCGTGATTACGCCGTGTTCGCCGACAGGAGAGAGGCCATTGCCTATGGCAAGAGGGCGCGGTATGTTTCGCCACACCCTCCCGAGCGACGTGACTACCTGAGAGATCCCGCTCGGATTCCTCCCGCTGCCCCAAGGGCCGCTCCGCCCGCCATCCCACGAGCTGCCGAGTTCGACGACCCGGTCGACGACCCGATTGAAGGGCCATGCAATGCGCTCGTGGTTAGAGATCCTCGCCAGGACTGGAACCCATGTCCGGACGATCCGATGGCGGCACTCATTGCCCGCTTGGAAGCCTTGGAGACTCGGCAGGCGGCGATCCCACCGGACGGCAAGCCCTACCCAGCATGGGTGGATGACATGCCGGCGCCTCCGGGATTCGGGAATCCCACTTTCGCCCCCTTCAACGGAACTGGAGATCCGCCATAGCATTTAGCCCACTTCAACTTGAGGTGCGGGCCTATTTTGGGGACTCCGGCGCAGCAGGAGGCCGCTAAGCTTCGCTGCTTTGTTCAGACATTGGAAGGGCCAGCATTTGTCTGGTACAGCCAGCTCCCCGTCGGGTCGGTAACCAGCTGGGAGGACCTCCGTAGACAGTTCCTCTACCAGTTCAGTTCCACGACCCGGAAGACAAGTATCGCAGACCTCTTCAAGTGCAAGCAGAGGCCTGATGAGCGAGTCGCGGACTTCGTCGCCCGATGGAAGGGTCTCACGTATTCCCTTGACATGCCATTGACTCAGGAGCAGTTGCTGACAATGTGCGTCGGGAACGTCAAGACCGAGCCGGTCCCTTCCTTGATCACTCAGAATTACCCCGGAGGGTTCAGGGACTTCTCAGACAAAGCTCAACGTCTTGAGGAAGCCCTGCAACAGGCCAGCCAGGCACACCCGCTGCCTCCTATGATTCCTGCAAGGAGAGTCAGCAGGGCTGAGCCCGCTGCTGTTGCCCAGATAGAGGCCCCCAGGCCGTTGGAGCTGCTGCCGGTGAGGCCAGCTCCACAGCCTCACAGGAATCCGCCTCCACGGGCTCAGTTCCCGGCCCAGCAGCGGCAGCCCCAGAACCGGCCGGCCCCTCCGCGTAATGTACCGCCACAACCCTGGCGAGATAATCAGGGTCCACCTCCTCGGCCGGCCCCTCCAGCCCCTCGTCAAGACCACTCTCCCAGGGGCCCACGACACCTGACTTACTCATTTCATGAGGATCAGGTCCCCGGTTACTTCCGGAGCGCCCTGGAGCAAAGGATTGTGCGACTGCCTGAGTGTTGGAGGCCAGAGGAGGCACATCTTACGAATAACCCCCGCTACTGCCCCTACCATCGGGCCTTGGGGCACACCATCCAGCGGTGCTATGTGTTTAAGGACTGGCTCCAAGACCAGATTAACAACAATGTGATCAGGTTGGGCCCAGCTCCAGCACAAGTGGCGGGCGTGTTCGTGGGATCAGATGACGATAGTGGCAACGAGGACGAATGGCAGCTGGTCCCCAACCGCGGATCTCAGAAGTACAATAACTGGATGGCCCGCAAGACGACCATTCGCGCCCATGGAATCATCCGTGCGCGCTTGAATCAGCCTGAGCCCCCAGAACCTGCGGGTGCTGCTTCGGCATCGTCGTCCCAGCCTGCCTCTTCCAAGAGGAGCAAACGGCGGCAGCGCAAGAAGGAAGAGCGCGCCCCGCCAGTTCCGCCACTATCCCATACTCTCGGCGATTTCATGCCCCCGGAGATGAGGGTCCCTCCTCGGATCCGCCCGGTGATGGATGATTCGTCCGATGGCGGTATTGGGTACGCTTCGGTTAATACCGTTGAGCTGGTAAATCCCTTCTCGGTTCCCGACGTTGAAGAACACCAGGTGGACCTCCCTAGTGTCCCCGGTCGTCGCCACCGTCGGAAGAACCGCAGCAGCAGGAGTCGCCGGGGCACAGCCGTTGGTACCTCCAGCCAGGCCGTGCACGCCACTGAGACTAGGCAGCAGGCTCAAGATCGAGCACAACGTGCGCCGCCCCCCCATCCGGGGATGACGGATTCGCCTCCGCCACTGTTTGTGGTGTGGGACCAGGCAGAACCGCCTCGGCCGCGTCGCGATCAGCTCCGCCCTGCCACGAGTCCATCCCGGCCTCCTGACTCCAGTACGGTGACCATTTCCCGTACTGCGACCAGTGAACAGCGAGATGCGCCAAGTACCAGTCGGTCGCCGATCCAACCGGCAAGGCCCGTCATGCCGCCAACCGCAGAGCAACCTCCTGCAACCAAGGGTTCGCGCTTGGCCAAAAAGTATGATGTCCTGAAGCATTTGGCCGACATCCCAGCAAGGCTCTCCATCCTTGAGGCTCTGCGCATGTCATCTGAGATGCGCGAGGCACTCGCTGAAGCCCTGAAGAGCCCCCTCTAGTTTGAGACAGAGATTGCGGCTGCAGAGGCCTTTCACGCCGAAACGATCGAGGACGCCGAATGTCAGGCAGTTATCTCGTTCTCTGGTAAGGATGAAGACCCTCCTATACAGGGACACATTCGTCCGCTGTATGTCACTGGCCAGTTCAATGGCCTTGAAGTCCGGCGTTGTCTTGTCGACACGGGGTCCGGGATTAACCTGATTCCAACTCGGACGCTCCGGAGATTGGGGTTGTCTGAGGACGACTTGATTCCCTCCGACCTTAGGATCCAGGGGTACGACCGCACCGAGCAAACCCCGGTCGGCAAGATACGTTTGAAGACCCAGTTCGGTGACTTGGTTGCCAACACCGAATTCATGGTAGTCTCTCAGGACACTGCGTATAACGCATTAATGGGAAGGCCATGGCTTCACCTTCACGCGGCGGTTCCCTCGTCATACCACCAATGCCTCAAATACTCCCTTAATGGTCGAGTAGGCGTGCTTCAAGGAGATGCCTCTCCTTTTGCCTCATGTGAAGCCCGCTATCTGGACGCGGACTATTACAAGAGCAAGGATAAGCAGATCCTGGCAGGTGAGGTTGAGCCTGTCGCTGTTGCAAGCGATCCCTGGGCAAGTCTGGATGACGCTTACGTCCTCCCGATTCACCGGTTGGACGTCGCCATGGTCTTGACGGTCCGCGAGTCTCCTGATGAGATGGCCGCAACCGCCCGCGCCAGCACCAGTGGCCCAGCAGGATCTGGTAGCCCCAATGCAGTTTCCAACGCAGTCTCTCCCGTGGACGATCCCTCCCCGAGCGGAGAGGATATGGAAGACGCACCCCCAGCCTTTGAGGAGGGCGTCCCCGCCACGGTCGATGAGTTAATATAGGTGAACCTTGGAATTGAGGCCGATCCAAGACCCACATTGGTTAGTGCCGCCATGCCCTCTGAGGAGCGGCAGCAGTACGTGGACTTTCTCAGGCAGCACCGTGATGTGTTCGCTTGGGGCTATGACGAGATGCCGGGGCTAGATCCTCAGGTAGCCGTCCACCGCCTTGGTCTCCCGGCGAACCATCGCGGGTTCAAGCAGCCTCCCAGGAAGATGCACCCATCCCACGGTGCCATGGTTGAGGCCGAAGTTGACAAGCTTATCAAAGCCAACTTCGGGAGGGAAGTTCAGTACCCCAAATGGCTGGCCAACATTGTGCCGGTCAGGAAGAAGAACGGGCAGATTAGAGTCTGCATCGACTTCCGCGATCTCAACCGCCACTGTCCGAAGGATGATTTTCCCCTTCCAGTGACAGAGCTGTTGATTGATGCCACGGCAGGGTTCCAAGCCCTCTCCTTCATGGATGGATACTCCGGATACAACCAAATTCGGATGGCCCCTGAGGATGAGGAGTTCACTGCCTTCAGGGCCCCCCAAGGTACCTTTTGATACCGGGTCATGCCCTTCGGCCTGAAGAATGCAGGTGCCACCTATCAGCGGGCGATGCACCGCATATTCAAGCCAATCCTCGGCACACTGGTGGAATGCTACGTCGACGACTTGGTCGTCAAATCGCGCCAGCGTCAGGACCATCTCAAAGATCTTGAGAAAGTGTTCAGCTTCCTCCGGTCTCGCTGCCTGAAGATGAACCCGTTGAAGTGTGCCTTTGGGGTCACCTCCGGAAAGTTCCTTGGATTTGTGGTAAGACACCGGGGTATTGAGATCGACCCAGAGAAAATCAGGGCGATTAGCCAGATGCCTCCCCCAGGTACCGTCCGGGAACTGCAAGGGTTCCAAGGCCACTTAGCCTATATACGCCGATTCATCGCGAATCTGGTCGGCAAGTGTAAGCCCTTTTCTAGGCTCATGAAGAAAGGTGCCACCTATGTATGGGATAAAGAGTGTCAGACCGCTTTCGAGAAAATTAAGCAGTACCTGCTTCAACCTCCGGTCCTGATGCCACCCGTATCCGGAAAGCCGCTGGTCCTCTATGTGACTGCCCTGGAACGGTCCCTGGGTGCCCTTCTCGCCCAGAAGAACAACGAGGGAACGGAGAATAGCCTCTATTACCTCAGTCGCATGCTCCTCGATGCGGAAGTTAGGTATTCCCCCATCGAGAAGAGCTGCCTGGCGCTCGTATTTGCCGTACAGAAATTACGGCACTACTTGCAGCACCATGAGGTACAGTTGGTTTCTCGGGTAGACCCGTTGAAATATATCCTGAGCCGGCCTATGTTGACTGGCCGCCTAGCGCGGTGGGCTGTGATTCTCCAGCAGTTCGACATCAGGTATGTGTCTCAGAAGGCCATCAAAGGGCAAGCATTGGCAGACTTTCTGGTAGCTCACCCGACCTTCGTGGATCAGCCGCTGGATCTAGGCTTTCCTGATGAGACCATTCTCTCGGTTGATCGAGCTGATCCATGCTGGCAGATGCACTTTGACGATGCCTCCCGGAGCCCCACCGGTAGAAGACTCGATAATCCTAAGCTCAACAGAGTGGGCTTGGGCATCGTCTTCATTACCCCGGAGCGAGCCGTGCTGCCATACTCTTTCCTGTTGTCAGAGGGCTGTACCAACAATGAGGCGGAATACCATGCCCTCATCACCGGCCTCGAGTTGGCTCTCGAGATCGACGTGCCTCGTCTGTGCGTGAAAGGGGACTCCGAGCTGGTCGTTAAGCAGATCAATGGCGACTACGTTGTCAGGAAGCCGGAACTTGTGCCATTGTTGGAGTGCACCCTCCTTCTGATGGCCCGGTTCCCTTCTCGGCCGGAAATTGTCCATGTTCCCCGGTCGCAGAACGGTCGAGCAGATGCTTTGGCCAGCCTCGCTGCGTCACTTGCGGAGCCTGAACAGGACAACCTGATCGTCCGCGTGACGCGCCGCAGGCTCATCGCTCCCGTTATCCCGGAAGAAGATCGCGGCCAGTTGGTAAGTAACCTCACCACGGTTGCCCCTATGCCCGGAGCCCCGAGTACCCCAGATATGACAGTCGGATCAGCCCCTAATTGGAGGACGCCTTTGGTTGAGTACATCCAACATGGCATTCTTCCATCGGATCGGGCCGAGCACGAGCGAGTTCGACGCCGCGCATCGCAGTTCGTCCTCCAGAGCAGTCCCGGCCTGGAGCAGATCCTCTACAAACGCGGATTTGATGGTGTTCTCCTCCGTTGCCTTCAGGGAGTTGAGATCCCACGAGTCATGCAAGAGGTTCATGCTGGTTCGTGTGGCGCCCACCAGACTGGGCCGAAGCTGTCCCACCAGATTCGGAGGTTGGGATACTTCTGGCCCTCTATGATCCATGACTGCATCGAGTATGCCAGGAGGTGCCATGCGTGCCAGGTTCACGCGAACTTTGTGCATCGGCCGCCGGAGCCTCTCCATACCACAAGGTATTCCTGGCCCTTTGCAGTCTGGGGACTGGACGTTGTGGGACCTTACCCGCCGGCGACAGCTCGCCAGTGCCGGTTCATTCTGACCGCCACGGACTTCTTCTCCAAATGGGCAGAAGTGATTCCGCTCAGAGAGGTCAAATCCTGTTCGATCGCTGACTTCGTGACCTCCAACATCATCTGTCGATTTGGAGTGCCTCACGCTATCCTCACGGATAACGGAACCAATTTCCGAGCAGCCGAGTTGAAGAAGTTGTACGCCAAGTATAACATTCGCTCGAACCATACATCTCGCTATCATGCGCAGGCGAATGGACAGATCGAGGCGTTTAACAAAACCCTCTCTAACATTCTGCAAAAGATGGTTGGTCAGAACAAGAAGAGTTGGCCGGACAAGCTCCCCAACGCCCTCTGGGCTTATCGGACGACGACTCGCAATTCCACCCAGATGACCCCTTATTCCCTGGTGTATGGAGCTGAGGCCGTCCTGCCCATCGAGATCCAGTTGCCGTCCTTGCGCACTGCGGTTTACGACCAGCAAGCGCCGGACAGAGTTGCTGAAGCCCGTCTAGTCGAGTTAGAAGCACTGGATGAGAATAGACTTCGCGCTTTGCACAACTTGGAGAGACATCAAAGCAGAATGGCTCGAGCTTTCAATAAGAAGGTTCGCCTCCGCTCCTTCCTGCAGGGCGATCTAGTGCTAGCCCTAAGAGCGCCGATGATCCCCGGCAGGAAGCCACCCAAGTTGGAGCCCAAGTGGGAGGGACCTTTTGTCATCCGCAAGGTTTATCCCAATGGCGCGTACTCCCTAGCGACTATGGATGGTGAGCGTGTCACTCCTCCCACCAACGCTAGGTTCCTCAAGCAGTACTTTGCCTGAGTGCACTTCGTCCTGCACGACGTTAAACTGCATTCGTCCGAGCTACAAGACGTTAAACTGTTCAGCATTCGTCCTGCATGACGTAAAACTGCCCCTTAAGAACTACGTGCGGCTTGATTCCCATCCTTATGGGATACGTAGGACTGCCTGAACATTCATGTTTCAGGCCCAGCCCCATCCTTCGGGAATTTCCATCCCATCCCGGGCCCTTGGTCCAGTTGCCTCTGGGTATGTGGCGTATCGCGTGCGCGGGGGATTATGTCCTCATTTACGTCGGTTTTCTCGCCACGCTGTACGCCCCCCACGTTTGGGGATGCCTTCTGCTCCCCCCCTTCTTTTTCCATCATCGTCCTGCATGACGTTAAACTGCACTCTCAAGAACTACGTATGGCTTGATTCCCATCCTTATGGGATACGTAGGACCGCCTGGACATTATGTTTCAGGCCCAGCCTCATTTCCCGGGAATCTCTATCCCGCGTCGGCCCTCTGGCCCAAGTTCCCCTTTTTTTTGTGCGAGGCGTATCGCGTGAGTGGGGGATTATGTCCTCATTCACTTCGGTCTACTGGCCGCGCCGTACGCCTCCCCCGTGTGTGGGACTACCTCACACCCCTCATCGTCCTGCATGACGTTAAACTGCCTCTCAAGAACTACGTGCGGCTTGATTCCCATCCTTATGGGATACGTAGGACCGCCTGGACGCTTATGTTTCAGGTCCAGCCCCGTCTCTTGGTTGATCATGGGGATCTGCCCTCTTTTGGTTGCTCTCAGGGTGAGTCCTCCGACCCTTTCCGGAGATCTGTTAACATGTTTTGGGTACTTCGGTCTATGACTCGTAGTGTCAGATTCAATCCCGACAAGTCCTGTGTTGCTTGTCAGGCCTCGCGCTTCCTCTTGTTCGAGCCTTCACTCAAAGGGATCCTCGTTAGCGGCTTGGGTACGATGCCTCAGTGCTCTCCCACTGCTCCGGGTCGATTTACTGGCGGGTCTTGGGCCGCAAATCGATATGAATCCTGCGATTGAGCGGTTGATGCTCGTTTGCTTGCCCCGTCTTAGGCTGACGCGATCGGATGCTGTGTTGCGAATGCGTCAGCAACATCCTTGATCGCCATGTCGGCTCTTTCAGGCTCTGAACATTGGTTGCGCAGTCCTCATCACACTCCGCCTTTATGCGTTGTAGTGGAATCTCGACACTCTCTTCATACTGACCTCCAGTACACCTCTACACGTTAGGCAGACCAACCAGGGTAATGATGTTGTTCGAGGCTCCCATGATCTGAGCACCAAGGATATATGCGGATATCCTCCCTAAGGGCCGTGCGTAGCTGGACCCTCGTCCCCATAAGGAGGAGGGAGTCGCTCGAACAATCGCGTTCTGGGCCCAGTATATCTGGAGGCTAGCATCTCTGCCCCTTGGGTGATGGACATACGCAGACCCCTATCCCAAGACTCTTCTCCTGGAATCGTGCGTGACCGCAGACCTGGGTATGTTCCCACCTCCGCCGTGTCCGCCGTACCGCGATAATCGGATTCCCCCATGGTCCTACCACACGACCGTAAACTGTGATCGTCTTGGCCGCCCGACAAGAAACGGCACTGCATCGTGATGTCCTCCTCAGGGGACACTCATGTTGGGCACTGGTTAATGACCACGCCATTCATCAATGCCTTCCATGGCTTGATTATTGTGGCGACGCCAGAGATTTCTCAATCACAGGCATGTCGCCGCACAAAGAAAAACCGTTCATCTTTAAGGAAAAACAAGAAATATCAAATGCCGCTCCTTCTGTGTGCGAGGGTCAGACCCGCACTCTTCCCCGCGCTGGTGCCCGATTGTGTTGCGCCGCGCTTTAAGAACTACGTGCGGCTTGATTCCCATCCTTATGGGATACGTAGGAACGCCCGGATGTTTGAAACTTCGGGTCCAGCCCCCCACCTCTTAGAGATCCCCCCTTCTCTGGGGAATCCGCCGCCTTCAGGTCACCCTCAAGGCGTGTTCCCCGACCCCTTGTCGTGGTCCACCGGTGTCAAGAGTACTCTGGTTTATTGCCAGGAGTGTCAGGTTCAGCTTGGTCAGGTTCCTTCCACTTTTCAGGCTTCGTGCTCCCTCTCATTCGGACCCATCGTCTATGCCCTGGGTGGGGCCCCCGTGAACGGTTCGGACACAATGCCTCAGTGCTCTCCCACCGACTCGGGCCGGTACCCCCAATGGCCTCGGGCAGCAAATCGATATGAATCCTGCGATTGAGCGGTCGATGCTCGTGTGCTGCCTCATTCCATCAACGGTTAGTGCGATATAGATGCTTCTTTTCCGCCACGGTCGGCAGTACTCCCATATCGTTACTCCGGTGCCCCCAGTCCTTGAGTGAATGGCCGCATGATTCACATTTTCCACCTCCCATTCCGGCCAGGCGAAACCTCGACGCTCTTGACACTATCCCTCAGTGCATCTTCGCATATCCAGGGGATATGACCACGATGTGGCGTGCTTTGAGCCCTTATGGTCCGAGCTCTAAGACCTTAAACTAAGATCCCCCCTTATGGTCTGAGCTCTAAGACCTTAAACTAAGATCCCCCCTTATGGTCCGAGCTCTAAGACCTTAAACTAAGATCCCCCCTTATGGTCTGAGCTCTAAGACCTTAAACTAAGATCCCCCCTTATGGTCCGAGCTCTAAGACCTTAAACTAAGATCCCCCCTTATGGTCCGAGCTCTAAGACCTTAAACTAAGATCCCCCCTTATGGTCCGAGCTCTAAGACCTTAAACTAAGATCCCCCCTTATGGTCCGAGCTCTAAGACCTTAAACTAAGATCCCCCCTTATGGTCCGAGCTCTAAGACCTTAAACTAAGATCCCCCCTTATGGTCCGAGCTCTAAGACCTTAAACTAAGATCTAGCCCTTACGGTCCGAGCTCTAAGACCTTAAACTAAGATCTACCCCTATGGTCCGAGCTCTACGACCCTAAACTAAGATCTCCCCAAATGGGGTCCTACGTCCTGCATGACGTTAAACTGCACTCTCAGAACTACGTGTGGCTTGATCTCCAGCCTGATGGAGTACGTAGGAACGCCCGGGCATCTCAACTCGGGTCCAGCCTCAGGGATCGTTAAGTCCCGCCCCTCCTCGTCGCCGGCCGTCTGGCCTGACTTCGGGTAGAGTGGTGCAGTTGTGATATTCTCCCCGATTCAGCTCGGGATGCCCCATCACAAGGATGGGAAGCGACGGTTTCCTCGTCAGAGAGGTACTGTCTGAGAATTGAGGTGACTCACGGCCAGATTAGTGCATCCGCCTAATACGCTTTCCCCACGGTGGCGCAATTTTGAGAGCGTTGGATTCTGTCCGAACAAATCGTCACTTCGCCCCACGCTTCGCATGCCCTGTTGATCTGGATTTCCACCCTTGTGTCTGAAGGAACCCCAAAGCGGTATTCATGATGACATGTGGTCCACCTCCTGCAATATGAATGATGACCTTTTTCGGCCCGTCTATTGCAGTTGTTATGGTCGATCCACTGTCCGCCTACCGTCTTGGGCATTTCCTGGAAGGCCGACCGTTGTGGATGTCTGGATTCGGGACACGCGATTCACCTCTTCTCATTTCCCTATGTTCGGATAAAATCTCAACGCCCCTAGCATTGTCCCGCTCGTGTGCCGGAACAGGTTGGGGGGATGGTACATTGATTAGGTCTGAGGTCTCCTTTCCTAGGAATGACCTCCCTCTTTTCTCCAGAAATCCAGGCCCAATTATGGATGCCTGATGCTTGGTTAACACTCCCGCAAGACAACGAATTGTGGTTGAGCATGTTAAACCAAAAGATGCAGATAAATATATTGATTCATACAGGTGGATCAAAGTAGCGGAAGCAAATGTTTTGGGAATGGCAAAACAAAGCCCTTAGGGATTAGCGTGCTGAATGAGTCTTTCTAATGCCGCTACCCTTTGGCTGGTGGCCTCCAGAGCTGCTTCTCGCTCTCTGCGTGCCCTCTCTTCGTCGGCGGTCGCAGCGCGCAGTTCGTCGATTCTGGCCTGTGCACGCTCCCGCTCGACCTGAATTGTGACCATCTGTTGGCCCGCCTCCGTCAGCTGTACCTGGGCGTCAACTAGCTGGGCTGCTAGTTGCTCCACAAGCTCGGTACACGTTGCGACGAAGGCCTCCTTCTCTGCCGCCTGCCCTTCGAGGCGCCAGACTTCCTGCTCCGCCGCAAGGAGCGCCCGCGTGCTCTCCGACATGTCCCGACTTTGTGTGACGTCGGCACGCCGGCAGCTCTCGCGCATCTTTTCGGCCATGAAATCACGGACCGTTAGATGGAGGCGTTGAGCATCAGCTCCCCCGACACACAGGAAGCGCAGCCAGGTTTGAAGTGATCCCATGCGCCCCAGCCACTCCGACGGGTCTCGCTTGAGGAAGCGCTGGATGCACTTCCACCCCCTACGGCGCGTTATCCGGCTCTCCTCGACTGCCTCCGTGTCTGAGTCGTCCATCTCCTCGGGATCGGCAGGCCGGTAGGCAGGGAAGGCAGCCAGCAGGTCTGCTGCAGGGTCCGCCCCTGGGAGGTCCTCACGAGGGATAGGTTCCCCAACATCTGGGCGACCTTCTTCTCTCTCGCCAGCGGCGCTGACACCCTCGTCAGCCCCCAACCTCTCTCCGATGGAAGCACCGCCGACGTCCGCAGCCCCTTGATCAGCAGTTGGTGGGGCCGGTTCGGTTTGGGAAGTCTGTTCCGGAGCAGGCGGCATGTCCACCACTGGTCCACTCGTAGATGGCACGGGTTCGGCAACCCGATGAGCCTCCAGTGTTGAGATCACTGCGCAGGGCATGCCATGGTTAGTCACGGATCGTCAACGGCAAGCACCAGCAGTAAAGTAGGGAGACTTACGGGAGTTCGGAGCGTCGTCTTCCGCTATCCCGGTCGCCGCAGGAACAGTTGCAGCAGGGGACCCCTTAGCGCTTGTCAGTTCGATAATGGGTGCCTGGCCCCCGCCTTGTCCTGCTGGCGCCTCTCCTACTCCCGCTGAGGACGCCTGACCAACATCCGTGTGCTCCTGAGAAGGATGGAGAAACGGGTTAGAAGCTGCATAAGAGAATGGATGAAGCAGATTGAGTAGGGATAGAAGCGGACCTCGAGGAGCTCAGTGACATCAACGTTGTCAGAGCCGGCCACCTCGCCGCTCTCCCGTGGGCTCCCCTGATGGGATCTTCCCTCGGAGCCTTCATCCTCCCCCATTTCCTCCTCTTCCCCGGAGTCACTGCTACTGTCATCTTCTCCCGGCGGCATCTGTTCCGGAGCGGGCTCGAGACCGAGCATCACCTTCACCAGAAGTGATGGCTCCGCGCGCTGACCACGTTGGCGCGCGTACTCGTCCATGGCCGTCAGATACGCATACTGCCGGTTGAAGTCCACTCTGTCGGCAATCTGGAGGCGCCCGACCTCTGGCAGATAGATTCCTTCTCTGAGTATCTTTCGCCAGATGGCGTCGGTCCCCAGTGACTGCCGCAGAGTCATCCAGGCCAACCACAGCGCCGGGAAGACCGCATCATGGGAAGGTTCGAGCAGACGTCTCACCTGCTTCCCGGGCCGCTCGTCGACCACCGCACGTGCCCCCTCTCTGGGCGCTGAGGTCATGGCGGCAGCTCGCGATGTGCCCGCCGCCGAAGTCCCTGCCCGCGCCGGCTCCGCTGCTTGGCGCGCCTCCGTTCTCCCCCGTGTGGTGGCGCCTTGCCTCCTTCCTTGACGCCCGGTCTCCGCACGGGTAACCTCGAGCCGCCGAACTAGCTTCCGCAAAAGCCCCTCGGGGTACGCGATGGCCCAGTGTTCGGCGTACTCGGTTTCCAAGCCTGCGTCAACTCCGGTAGGAGGGAGAGTGATGACGTCGCCAGAGCCGAAAGCGGCAAACATCAGCCACATCTGGCGAAGGACGCCAGGGTTCGTCTCCTCCCGGACAGCAGTGAATACCCTCTTCGGCATCCGTTGAAGGAACCCGAACTGCCTGGCGAACCGGGTCGGCACGTAAGGCTCGCAGATCACCTTCCCGTCGATCCGAGCCACGAGCACCCCGCCCCGCATGTTCAGGAAGTATTCGTGCTGCTCCAGCGGACCCTGCCCATTGTCGATCATCTAGCCGACGGGAGTGGGGAACGGACTGAAGTTGAAGTTGGCATGATTTCCAATCTGGATCCGCACGCCCTCCTCACTTAGGGTCATCGGAGCGACCCCCGCGATGTTCAGCAGGGAGGGTCGCAGGCCGTTGCCCGGAGGAATGATGGCGTTCGGAAACGTGTACCCACCGAGGTGAGCAGCCACCCAGCCGTGGAAGAACTGAAAGGGCCCACAGATCCTTCGTGGCGACCCCCCTCGTGAGATGCGTCCCAGGATGGCATACAGCCTCGCCAGCACTGGGACCCCGAGGTTGTATCTCTTGTTGGCGGCCATAGCGCCTTCCATCGCCAGTGTCGCCAGGCGAACGCCCATTCTTGCGTCCCGCACTGGCAGGAGCCACCCACTCAGAAAGGCGGCCAGGAACGCCGCGTACCGGACATTTGGGTCCCGGGCCTCGATGACGCGGTACCCCCATGAGCGGTAGTCGCCCGTCTCCAGGACCCGCCAGTACGACCCGTTCCGGCTCCTCTGAGCTGCGGTCGGGCACCGCTTCCCCCTACCTGGCATCTTGACCGCCGGGTCATGCTCCAAGAACTGGCCGAACCATTCCTTGTAGGCTATGTCCTTCTGGAAGTCTTTGATCCCGAGCCGCTGCGTAGCCAGGTCAAGCAGATGCCAGGTCAGGATGGGAGTCCGTGACCTGTCCTCCCAGGTGTTCTTCGGTGGCAGGAACTCATCGTATTGGTAGCCCTCCAGCGGGATACCTCCGATGCAGTGGATGTCCCAGAGACCGATGCCGACCTCCCCATGGTGAAGATGGAAGGTGTTGGTATCCGGAGACCATCGGGTGAACAGCTCCGGCCCGAGCTCGGACTGCTGGTAGAAGTGGAACTGCGACGTCCACACCGCCTCGAACAGGCCGATGTACCGCAGCTCCTCTGCGAAGTGATCGCAAGTGTGGCGTACCCAGAACGCCCAGGCCCACTCACTGGTGAAGTTGCCCCCAGACCGCAAGTCCCAGTCCTTCAGCCAGCCCTTGGTGTCGTCTGTGACGCTCTGGCGATATATTCTCGAGTAGAGGGCTGGAGAATTCTCCGCAGTAGGCTCACCCCCATCAATGGTTCGCGTCCTCGGGTTCAGGACATAGACATCCAAGTGTCTGGTCTCCCTGGAAGGATGCCCATTGTTGGTGATGTTATAGCGGAGAAGCTCGTCCTCCCGAGTCACCCAGGTCCGCGGCGCATCAATCTCGAACCCTGGCACCGGAACCTCATCTAGGATGCTGAAGTTCCAGAGCGGCAGGTTGTCCGACAGGGGATATGTCTTCTGGTCCGGCGTCAGTAAGTCGAACAAGGATTGATTGTTGGAAACAATCTCCTTGGCTCCGTAAACCTCCTCGTTCGTCGCCATCTCAGCCCTGCGAGTGGCGGCATCCCCCTCATTTCCTCTGTGCGCGGCCATCTCAGAAGTTTCGGGAGTCGTGCGGGTTAAGGAATGAAGCGTGCGGGATCGGACGAGGCTGGTAGAGAAGTTTGAAGGTTGGCGTGCAATCCAAGTGGACGGCGCGCAATTGGGAAGACTGTCGCGCAAAGTTCCGGGTTTTCGCGCAAAAACAGGCGAAATCCGGATGGTTTTACGCGCCGATCGGGCGAATTTCGCGACCGGAAGAGGCAATTTCGCGCACGAGAGCTTTGGAGCTTATCGCGCGGAAGGCCGGAGTACAGAACGCGGGACCCAGGGCCCCTATTTATAGGCAAGGCCAGGGTCCGCGATGCGCGGAAAGCGCTTTGCGCGACCGCAGCGGCGAATTTCGCGCCCGGCGCCCCTTTTTGCGCGCCTAAGTCCCGCGCAGCCCAGGATTTCGGCATTCTGGCGTCTCCCTCGGAACCCGATCGTTGCGACCTCTCGCCGATCAGATTCCGAGGGGGGGCTTTTGTAGACGCCGGAAAAGTCCGTTGTTCCCAAACGAAGCTCCGGATGCGGAAAGCGAAGTGATATTTGGAGTCATAGGCACGTTACGGAGGGCCCGGAGGACTTGCGCGAAATTTCAGAGGCCCGCGCGCAAAGTTGAGCCGCGACGCGCAAACCTCCCGGGATGCGCGCAATGCGCTGGGCCGGCGCGCTATTTTGCGCGCCCGCGGCCTGCGCGACGCCTTTGCGCGCTGAGTCCTGATTCCGCGCCCGCGAAGCGAATTGCGCGCCCGAGACCGGATTCCGCGCCCGGGGTTGCCTATAAATATAAGGTGACCCCCGACGTTTTGAAGGTTTCCAGAATCCGAAGTGTTGCTCATTCGCGCAATCCGACCCCTTCCGCGCGCAATGCCGATCTTCAGGTAACCTCCTTTCTTTCGCGCAATAGAGCCTTGGGGTCCACCTTCGCGCGCAATCCCCTTGGCTCCTTTCCTTTGAATAAATTTCAACCCGAAGGCCTTTGCGCGCAAAAGAAGCCTCTTTCGCGCAATTGCCCCCGGGTGCGCGCAATCCGACCCGATTGCGCGCACCCCCCATTTTCAAAGTGGCCATTCGTCAGAGAATGAGCCGTTGCCCCCGCGCGCTATCCGAAGCCCGGTGCGCTCATTCCCAGTCATCCGCGCGCGAAGCGCTGGCCCAATTGCGCGCCAGCCCGCCATTTTGCGCGCCAACCCGCGGTTTTGCGCGCAAAGCTCCTCTTTTGCGCGCAACCCGCCAGGGTCGCCTCCCTTGACCCCCTGAGGGTACCCGCCTGCGTGGCGCCCGATGATCCTCATCCTGGGTGCCCGAACCGTGCGCTGTCTTCCCGTGCAGCCTTCCAGGCTCGTGCGAAGTGACACGGACCCATCGGCGGCAATATTCGTCCAGCATGACGTTAAACTGCATATTCGTCCTGCATGACGTTAAACTGCACGTATGTCCAGCATGACGTTAAACTGCCCGTTCGTCCCGCATGACGTTAAACTGCACCTCCGTCCAACATGACGTTAAACTGTACTACGTCCAAGCTGCACGACGCTAAACTGCCTAGCCCCCATCGTCCGCGCTGCAAGACGTTAAACTGCCAAGTGTTTCGTCCTCAACACACGACGTTAAACTGTACTTCGTCCGGCAAGACGTTAAACCATCCGCTTCGTCCTCAACGCACGACGTTAAACTGTACTTCGTCTGGCAAGACGCTAAACCGTCCGCATCATTCGATCTCGTGCCTCGCACGCAGGGTCTCCCCCGGTTTGGATGTGGCCCCCACCCGCTCGTCTCTGCAGGGATGTCGGGATTGTCCCTCTTTTGGGACGATTTAATTGGAGTGGCTTTTCCCTATGGGGGCAGGGTATTACAAACCCCTAGTTTCTCGTGGGAGGCTGCACATGTGTATCTCCATTGCGCCTCCCCACTGCCGAATCCAGTAGAGGGTGTGACTGGGATCGAGGTGTCTTCTGCTTTCGGTCCAAGTCCCTTCCAACTGAGTTTTGCCGCATCCGGGCTGCCTCAAGTGCGTAAGTCCTGACAGAATGAACTACGAGGACTTTGATCCCTGTCTTCTATACAGGGTACGTAGGAAGCCTCCTTGAGGTCCAAGCCCACCACCTGATCGTCCCGATCGTATTTACGTCGGTTCGTCCATCAGTGGACCCCTCCAGGGTTCACGCTTGCGTCGATTCACCTATGAATCCGCCCCTGTGGGAGACTGCCCGTGTGTATCTCCACGGTGCCTCCCCACAGCCCCCCTTTTCTATTTCTCTTTTTATCGTCCAGCATGACGTGAAACTGTGATCCACCCGGCCGTTCCATCCCCCTCTGTGCGAGGTGGTTCGGTTCAATCCTCTGCCCGGCGGCCTCGACCTCTTCGTGAGTCGGCTTGCCAACGTCCAGCATGACGTTAAACTGTGTACCCGAACTACGTTGACTTTGATCCGTGCTAACGCACGGTACGTAGGAAGCCCCTCCGGGGTCCAAGCTCTTCTCTCCATCATCCATCCTGATCCTTACCCGGGCCGCCACATCCCGGTGGGGTCATGCCACTTTACTCCACTCCACGTTACTTGGGAAGCCGCCCGTGTGCTAGCCCCAGCGTCAGAGGTTCCCCGCAAGGGGTTCTGTCGTCTGATCCACTTTTCGTGTTGATCGGTCCGATGCCGTCCCCGCTGGACGTTAAACTCGCGGCATACCCCGTGTTAAACATGGGAAGCTGAGGAAAACCTCAGGCGACACAGTTCCCCGCACCCAGTGTGGGATGCCTCAGGCCATCATGCCTTCGAGAAGCCCTATTAGGGACGGAAGACAGACGTGCAGAGCCGCAGTGTTACGACACGCCCCCAGCAACCAGAGCCACCCGGCCTTCTCACCGCAGGTTGCTTCCCCGACCAGACTCCTTGGAGCGTCCGGGCGGAAGCAGCGTAATTAACCGGTGTCCATGAAGATATGGCGCCGGGAACGAGATTCACGAAAATTCTTAAGTCTATGAGGGAGACCCGGATTAGGTGACGAGTTCCGAGGAGACGTCCAAGGAAGGAGGAGCCGACATCCCATCATCCCGGTTTCGATCAAGGAGCAGACGCCCCTGAATAAGGGACGAATGCCGCCCGCCCTTGGAAAGCGGGACTGCGGGACCACAAGCCGCGCGCCCATCCCCTCGGGTTGACGGGTGCACGCGCGAACGCGTCCTGGTGGAACAGTGTAACCCGACGCACATCCGCACCGAAACAATGCCTAAAGGAAGTTGAAAATCCATGAGAAAAAATACCCAACTCATGATTTTGAGTTAGTTGTGGCAATATTTTCATTAAAGATATGGACGCATTATTTTTGTGGTGAAAGGTGTGATATTTATACTGATCATAAAAGTTTAAAGTATATTTTCACCCAAATGGAGCTGAATATGTGCAAAAAAAAGATAGATGGAGTTGATTAAAGATTACGACCGCACAATACATTACCACCCTGGGAAAGAAATCAAGGTGGAAGATGCATTAAGTCTACAATACCATGCCATCCTATCCATGATGAGGATCACAAAATATTAAATATTTATATATTTGAAAAGGGTGGATATTGAAATCTTAAAAGGAGGGTGAAATCTTATCTTTATCAAATAAATTTCCAACCATCAATACAAGTGAAGATTAAGGAGGCATAAAAGAAATATGTAGAGCTATAAAAAAGGTGAGAAATGTTCCTGAATTCAACCTTGATTGTGATAAAATTATATGGTTTAAGAATCAGGTTTGTATTCCTCCCATACAAGAATTAAATAAGGATCTATTGGATGAGGCTCATAGTTCATTATTCTAAGTTCACCCTGGAAGCACAAAGATGTGCAGGGGCCTAAAAGAGTACTTTTTGTGGGATGGCCTAAAAAGATATTTCTCTGAATATGTCTCTCGATGATTGGTTTTTCTGAAAGTTATGTCTGGGAGATAGAAGTCTAAGGGGATGTTACAATCATTACCCATACTGGAATGGAAATGGGAAAACATCAGGATGTAATTTGTCATCATATTTCCCAAAACATCCAAAGGAAATAATGCTCTCTAGGTTATAGTTGATCACCATAAAAAGTTGGTACACTTAATTTCTATTAGAGAGGATTTGTCTCTTGATCAGCTTGCTAGGATATATGTAAAAGAAGTGGTAATATTGCATGGAGTACCACTTCCAATTATATCCATTTGGGATCTAAGTTTTACCTCAATGATTTGGAAGAGTCTTAATCATTCTCTAGATATAGAATTAACTTTTAGCACTGCTTATCATCTTCATATAGATGGTGAGTTTGAGAGAAAAAATCAAACTCTGGAAGACATGTTGAGAGAATTCTTTATGGATTTCAAATGTTTATGGGATCAACCCCTACCATTGGTGGATTTTTTTCCCAATAATTTTTTCCCTCCAGTATTCAGATGGCTCAATATGAAGCCCTCTATAGAAAAAAGTGCAGAACTCCAACTACTGGGATGCAGTTGGGGAAAGAAAGCCATTAGGACCTAATTTTGTTGATGAAATGGATGAAAAGGTCAGATTTATTCAACAACACATCAGAGCAGCTCAGAGTCGACAAAAAAATTAAGCTGACTACTGAAGAAAAGGCTTAGAGTTTTAAGTGGGTGATAAGGTGTTATTATGAATATCTCCCTAGAAAAGAGTAATGATATTTGGAAAGAAGGACAAGATGAGCCCTAGTTATATTGATCCTTCTAAAATTCTGGATCGTGCTAAGAAGGTAGAATACCAATTAGCACTTCCACAGAATATTTCTCAGGTTCATGATGTGTTCTATGTATCTATCCTGAGAATGTATATACAAGATCCTTCACATGTACTAATCTCATAATTTGTACAGCTGGAGAAATATATTTCTTATGAATAACAACTGATAGAGATTTTTGATCGTAGTGAAAAAGATCTATGAAACAAGACCACTCGCTTGGTTAAGGTTTTATGAAGAAACCACCAATTTGAAGAAGCTATGTGGTAACTTGAGGATATTATTATGGAGAGGTATCCTATCTTTTTTGTTTATAAGTGACTAATTTTGTGGGTGAAATTTAGTTTAAAGGGGGTATAATGTAACACAAGGATGTTTTTATGAAATATTTTCTTTAAATAATTTTTATTCTTAAATATCTTGCTTTCAATGCAATTGTGAGTTTAAATGAACTAAGGTATTCCCTTCTTATAAAATTACGGTTATATCCTAACCCTTAGGTTAGCGAGAATAATTATAAATAACTAATTAAAATACATTGTGAATTCATTGGCCATCGATTATTTATGCAAATACAAATCAATTAGATATTTGTATTTTTGAGTGAATTACTTTTGGTAATGAAATAAATCTTATATATATGTGTTATAAACTTAATGAAATAATTTTTATATTCATCCAACAGATATTTCATTCATGGGGTATGAATAAAACCCTATTTGATGTACAAAAACTTATTTTTTTATGTTTAATTTTACACCTTTGAATCAAAAAACCCTTTTAAATTAATATTTTGTCATATTAATAATTTTTATATTACAACATAAACATGATATTTTTAATATGACTATAAAATTTTACTTTGGATTAATTTCAAGAATTTTTCTGATAACTTTCATGTTTTGATTAATAGCAAAAATACGCTAAATTTTAATTGAAAATAACTTTTTTCATTGAAATAATTTATATGGTTAAATTATATTATTGAATGGTTTCAAGGTATAAATATAATATACTTTTACCATTTAATATAATTTAGGTTATTGGAATTAATTTTACACTAAATTCATATGTCAAAACATTTCAATATTTTTCAAAATTTTAACATTTAAAACATGTTTTCTCATTTCAAAAATAGGATTAATTTTAAATAAGTTACTGAAAATTATGTGTTTTGAATTTTGAAAAATGGATTCCATATTTAGAATCAGTATTCCCAAATTATGTTAATAGGATAATTTTATTTTTTGGTATTTTGAATAGTTACTTTGGTCATTATTTTAATACCATAGTTAAAGGTAAATCGGGTACTTAAAGGTAAAAAAATAGTATAAAATTACCTTAACACCAGTAAAAATTATATTTTATGACTAAATTAGACCCTTATCATATCTTTATCTAATATTAATCACTTTATGGCCACTTACCTATGAATTCGACATGAATGTAATAAAAATTAATGAATGTGACAAAATTTCACAATCTCATTTTTTATAAGTATATTAATTTTAATATATGAATAACTAGGAGATAATATCGACTATAGATATTATATGGAAATATAAAATAGTTATCTACATCATAGAAATTTATATATAATTTTTAGAGATTAAATATTTACCGTTAATGATGACACAGTATTTATTTAAAGATTATTTTATTAATAGAAATATCCAAAAATGGTTTTAAAAAAATTAAAATATATAACATATGAAATAATTAATGTTCTCCACAAATATTATTGGTGACTACGACATGTTATAAGTGTATTAAATATTTTTGTTAAAATTTATCTTCTATGAGTATTTTATTTAATGTCCAATAAATGAATACTGTCAAAATTGACAATATTGATATTTTATAAAAATTACATTTTATTACATTATTTAAAAATAATAAAAAAATTTAAAAAATAAAAATTAATAATTTTATGGTCAAAAATATTATTAAATATCATTTTATGGTGTATTAACACCATATATGTAAATATTTATAACCATTAAATATTTAGAATATTACTACCTCAGTTAAAATTAAATAGAATAACTAAATGTGAATTAAAATTATATGGTTTAAATTGACCACATAAAATGTCCAAAATTCATTTTTTGATGATATTACATCCTTATATCATCTCATGTTCTAAATTGGTACATTTTGGAGGTTTTTTTGTAGGTTTTATTTTATTATAAATTATTATTTATGGAGTTTCTAAATGTGCCCCTCACCTCAATTATAAAAGAGAACCTACCACCTCATCTATACACATCATTTTGAGCCTTCATGCTCAGCCATCCCCTACCATATTTCCTTCTCAACTTCCATATTTTAATTCGAGAGGTTTTTTTCATCTTTAAAGAACAAATATAGTTCTCTACGATTTGATTTAGAAGAAGTGCGTCGAGGAAGAGGTAATCACTTCAACTGATTCGTTCAAACTTCTTTCTTCTTCAACTTCCTCTTCATTATCTGTTTCATTGTAAAGTAATAACATATTTATCACAAATATAATGATATTTTATTATTAATATGTAGAAAAACACATTTCATCTTCTATCTTTCTTATGAAAAATGAAATCATTGTGCGTGCGTATGTACAGTTTACTGTCTCCACACCATGGTGTAATCTGTTTTTCACCACCACCTTACTTAGATTGGTATAATGATGGAAATAATAACTATATATGATTATTTTAACATTTTAATAATTCTAAAATATTATACATCATCCACTTCAATACCATTCAACAATTTTGGGAATGATATCATCGTCTGTGCGTACGTACGACCTACAGTCTCCACGATGCGATGTGATTCATTCTACATGATATTCATTAAACCATGATTATATACATGAATTTAATGAATAAATATGATATATATTATACTAATATAATTATTTAAATGATTTTACTGTAATCTATGTAGTGGCACATGAACTTATTTGACAAATCTTGCATAAGAACATAAAGTAGTTAATATCTGAAGACTAAGTGACAATGAAATGTTACTAACAAACAGATCCTAATATAATCATATACAAAATCACAAAAATTATTATGATTATGTAATAAGTGAATAACATTATTTTAATAATTAAATATGAGGTTTGTATAAATATGAAGGATATCAGAACTAAGGTAGGGGATAACTTTGCAAATCTTATTTTTATCCGAAATGGCTTATTTGAAAGTATTTAATGGAGTATATTTATCATCCACATACATGTTTACTAAATATGTATTTTAAAATATTATTTATATTCAATTTTACCTATTGGTTAATTCTTATTAAACGATTGAATGGAATCTTTGGTCGTTTTTAGTACGAGGTACTTTTTGACATTTTCGTCAAAAGTATGATAAGAATGTTTTTTAACTTGTATGGCGGGAACAAATTTTTACGCTTTCATAATTCCTTATTTCCATAAATATTACCCTAAAATATTACAAGTTTATTTTCACATAAAAATATTTCTTCTAAAATATTGTTGCATTTTGAGGAAGAAAAACATTTTTGAAGAAGAAATGATATTTTCCTCAATAATTAATTTCAACTGTTTTCTCAAAATTATTTTCCATCTAAGATGACATTATTTAAAAAGAGTTATATTTATATCCTATTTATTACTATTATTTTATTGTCTTTATGATGAAATTTTAGTTAGTAAATCCATTTGTTTTATATTAATAATGATGGAATGTTGTTTAAGAAACCCATTTTATTTCATGGTGTATGTTATGGTGACTGTTATTGTGTTTTGTGTCTTGAATAAGAATGGTTTAATTATGAGATTTGTGGGACCTATATCTCCCTCAAATACATTGGGTAAAGATTTATATCTCATGCGATAGACATGACTGGAATGGCATGTAAATCTGGTTTAGTGATACAGGGCCGGAATGAGGAGTAAACTCGGTTCAATAAAAGAATTTTGTCCACTATGATGGTCTTGGAAAAGAGCCTTGAATAATATAAAATGATTTTATATTCTTATGTGTATATTCCATAAAATTTCATTTCTTATGTTATGACTATTTTTATTACACTGAATTTTTATGATTTATCCCATGACATGATATTTTAATCTTTTATATGCAGGATAAGATTTTCAAATGTTATGTTCTTATGATTATGATATGATTGATATTTCACTTATTTACCATTACTGAGCATTCAATATCACCCATTAATATGGTTATTTTCCCCATGTAATTAAGAATGGTATTAAGTAAGATATGTCAAAAGGGAGTATAGTTTTGAGGAAATATGCGAGAGACAATGTAGATGTTTTATGAACCAGTTGTTTATGTTTCCCAGTTTCTAAAGACACTAAACCTATACTGTCCTGGTGTGGTTTTTTTTTGTTATGTAATAAATATTCTTAAATGTTTAAGTAATATATACATGTAAATTATCGGTCATTATAGTCATGACCTGATTATATTTTGTGATGTTATCTTTATTTCTATAAGGCTATTTAGGGATGAGAATTTTTAATGTGTGGAGATTACTATGTCCCGTGTTTTTAGAATTGGTTAAATTATCAAGGAAATTGAATTTCATCTTTTGGTGGATGAGCTATTTTAGAAACCACTACTACAAAACAAGCCTTTAGCAACACTAGAAATGGTATTTATCAGTGCTAGAGAGGCGCTGACTACCTGAGAAAGATTAAAATCCTTGTTCTTTTATCAACGCCAAAAAAGAACAGACATGGTGGTCCTTTATCAGAATTAAAAAATCATTAATAAATGGTACTTCATCTGCACTTATAAATACGCTGATAAAGGGTCATATTGTTGTGGGTTACAGTATCACAATGTAGCACCAGTGCAATGTGCTGTAATAAGACACCGCAACACAAAAAATATTCCAGATATCAATCAAAAAAATAACAATAATGATTTTAATGGAAATTAAATTTACAACACAAATACCTGAAAAAACACTATATGATAGTTATTTAAAACATTGTTTTATACAATTACATAAATACAAATTATTACATACATTCAAAAAACATCAATGTTTATTTGTCTTTTAATCCTAACCATGACTCACGATATTGACAAAAAATCACCCTTGATCAAGAAAAATAATGAATCTATATAAGAAAATAATTCTCTTGTTAGTAATAATATAAATAAATAATTTAACCAAAAGTGTTAATTAAAAAAAATTGATGTTAATTTTAAATAGAAGATCATATTTGAAGTCATACTGGTCACGCTGTGCATTGTATTGAGGTGAGGCTCATTCCAAAATGTCTCAAATGACTATTGGATCATTGTCATAAAGTATCAAGACAATCTGAATGAGTTTCTTTTTTTTAGTACATATGTTTCCTTTTTTACTATAATGTCATTTTAAATTGGAAACATGCACTTTCATTCAATCTGATCACATAATGTATCAGTTTGACACATAAATTATTCCTACACATAACAAATGAATTATGAATCATCTTCATAAATTAAAATAAAAATTAGAGTAGGTTTGGTCAATTTTCAATGAGTGACACTTTTTGAACTAAAATGTCTATTTGAAACTGAAAACAAACTTTTTGAGTCATACCAGGAGCATCGTATATCAAATTGAGGTACATATGATTCATAAACCTTGAAAATTACTTATGGATCATTTTCATAGAGTATTATAACAATTTGAATTTGTTTTCTCAGTTTTGAGTAGGCTAGTTGTACATTTTACTAAAAATGATGTCAATTTTAAATAAAAATAATCACTTTGAATCATACTAGTCACACTGTGAGTCAGATTGAAGGTTGAATTCTTCCTACACATCTTAAAGGGATTGTTGATCATTCACCTAAAATATCAAAACAATCTGAATTACTTTTCTCAGTTTTTAGTATGTTAGTTTTCTTTTTGACTAAAATGTCATTTTAAACTAGAAACATGCACATTGACTCATTATGATCACAAAATGTACATTTTTTTATATGAAACAGATTCCAATAAGACAAAAATGTTTTATGAATCATTATCAAAAATTAATAAGAAAATATTAGTGTGTTTGATTGGTTTTCAGTGAGTTAAAATTTTGGAACTAAAATGTCAATTTTAAACCAATAATGGACATTTTGATTCATTCCAAGAACATCGTATATTATATATAGTTTCTTCTGATTCCTACACATCACAAATGACTTTTGGATTATTTTGTTAAAGTATCAAATCAATATGATTGTGTTTTCTCTATTTTGAGTAGGTCATTTGTCAATTTTACTAAAATTGATGTCAACTTTGCATAAAAATACACGCTTTGGGTCAAACTGGTCACACCATGGGTATGATTGAGGTGAATCTAATTCACACATGTCTAAAATGACACATGAATAGATTTACTATATGTTAAAAACAATACGAATGTGTTTTCTTAGTTTTGAGTAAAGTAGTTGTCTTTTTTTGTGAAATTTCATTTTAAACTGGAAACACGCACCATGACTCATTCTGAAAACATTTTGTATTAGTTTGAAGTGAGATCAATTCCAGCATGTAAAAAAATAATTATGAATATTTTTTTAAAAATATCAATAGAACCTAAGCGTATTTAATTAGCTTTCATTGAGTGATACTTTTTGAACTAAAATGTCGATTTTAAAATGATAAAAGAGACGTTGAGTCATACTGGGAACATCGTGTATCAGATTTAGGTGTGGCATATCTCTACACATCAAAATTACATATATTTCATTTATGTAAAGTATAAAAACAATATGAATGTGTCTTCCCTATTTTGATTTTGTTAGTTGTCTATTTTACTAAAATTTATTTCAATTTTAAATAAAAATATGCACTTGGAGTTATACCGATTACACTATATATCAGATTGATGTGAGGCTGAATCCTACACATCCAAAATGAATTATGGATCATTTTCCTAAAGTTTCAAGACAATCTGAATGTGTTTTCTCAGTTTTGAGAACTTCACTTGTCCTTTTTACTAAAATTCCATTTTAAAATTGAGACACACACTTTGACTACGATCGATCACAAAATACATCAGTTTTATGTGATATTAATTCGTACACATCACGAATGACTTATGAATCGATGTTGAAAATTATCAAGAATATATGGATTCATTTACTTACTTTTTAATCAGTAACTATTTTTGAAATAGATTTTGATTTTAAATTGATAATGGACACATTGTGTCACAAAAAGAACATGATGTATCATATTAAGGTGAGACTAATTCCTACACATAAAAAATGACTTTTGGATATTTTTTCTTCAGTGTTTAAACAATATGAATTCATTTTCTCAGTTTTAAGTAGCTCAATTTTCCTTTTTACTAAAATTTATTTCAATTTTAAATAAAAAGAAGCACTTAGCGTCTTATTCCTAACACTATGTGTGTAGAGTCCCGAAGCCAGATGTACATGGACATTACATTACTTTTGCGGAATACTTAGTACATAACAAAAACACACACACAAGGATCGTAATAGTTTAGTGTCTTTGGAAACTTGGAACGTAATCTTCTAATCATGGTGAAAGATCTTGAACATCTCTCATAAAGATCTTCCTTTTTTTTCTTACCTAAAACCTTTATTTATATCCTAGGGAATGTAAAACATAAAAGGGTGATCTCAAATGCTCTGTAAGGGTAAACAAAAGAAATATCAATCACATCATATTCATAAGAACATAACATTTTGGAAATCTTAACCTGCAAAAGAGGTCATAATATCATAACATGGGATAAATCATAGTAGTTAAATGTAATCCCAATAATCATAACATAAAACATGAAACTTTGTGGCATACACACATAATCATTGAGAATAATTTCTTACTAGTCAAGACTCATTGCCAAGACTATCTTAGTGGAAAAAGTCAATTTCTGAACCGAGTTCACTCCTCGTTTCAGTCCTGTTTCACGGAACCGGTATAACCTGCCGTTCCAGCCTTGTCTATCTCATGAGATATAAAATATTTACCCAATAAATTGTAGGGAGATATAGGTCTCACCCGTCTCATAATGATACCATTCTTATGTGTGCCACAAAATCATAAACCATACATCATAGCATAACCCATGTAATAAAAATGGGAATCTTAAACATCGTGACATCATAAAACAATTCATATAAGATAAAGGAATTCATAAAAATATTTCCATCACAACATAATCAAATCAATTTAATAATAGGGATAGAAACAGAACCCTATATTATCTTAGATGGAAAATAATTTTGATAAAACACTTGAACTCCATTCTTGAGGAAAATATCCTTTCTACTTCAAAAACACTTTTCCTTTCTTAACTTGTCATACAATTCTAAAATAAAATAAGTTGATTAAAAATAAACTTGAAAAATTGTAAGGGAAACTTCTTGGAAATAATGTTTTTAAAAAAATCCATTCATGTCGTATAAGTTAAAAGAAAACATTCTTCTTGTACTTTTGTTGAAAAAGTCAAAATGTACCTCGTATGAAAAACGACAAAATATTCATTTCATATCATTTACTAAAAACTCACCGAAGGGTAAAATTGGATATAAACTATTTTAGAATGATTTAAATATTACATATTTAGGAAACATGGATGTGGATGATAAAATACACCCCAATAAATTCCAAAGTATAAACAATCTCATATAAAAATGAGATTGTGATATTTCCCTTACCTTAGGTCCAATTTACTTCATAAGTGTACAAACCTCCTGTAGAATTATTTAAATAATGTCATTGACTTATTACATAATCATACACATTGTTATGATATCATATATGCTTCACTTATGACTTTATATTACCCATTCTTTTGTAAATTCCATGTTAAAGAGCATTTTGGGTAAAATTGTTTCATTTGTCGTCCGTGTTTTGACATGTAATTATTCATATGATTACTTAGATCATGATTACTTAATTCCAGAATATAAAACATTATTTATATATAATATATATTCAGAATATACATATATATAATAAATCAGTAAATGGAAAGAAATACACCGTTCATGGAGACGGTAGGTCGTACGTACGCATGAACGTTGTTTTCGTTTCCTTATTGAGTTGAATGGAATTAAGTAGATGACATACATATATATACACATAAATCCAGTATCATTATTATGTAATATATTTCATGATTAATTATTATATATACTTTATAATCATTCGTGAATGGTTAACGTGGAGAATGAATCTCATCGCATCGTGGAGACGGTAGTCCGTACGTACGCACGAGCGATGATATCGTCTTCATGATCGTGGGACTGTATTGGAGTGTATGTATACTATTTCAGAATCAATATCACTTTAAAATAATCATATATAGTTATTATTTACACCATTATACCCATCCAAGTAAGTTGGTGGTGGAAAATAGATTACACCACGGCGTGGAGACGGTATTCCGTACATAAGCACGCGCGGTGATTTCATTTTCCGTACGATGGATAGATGCTGAAATAGGGTTGTTTCACACTTATAATAACATATAATTATATGATTGATACTTATGTTATTACTTCATAATGAAACAACCCAAGAAAAAAAGGTGGAAGAAGAAATAAAGTTGAAAGAATCGGTAACGGACATTACCTCTTTTTTGAAGCGCCTCTTTGAGTCCTCCTCTTAGGGAACTAAAATTGGTCTTTGAAGAATACCTGGAACTCTAGGATGTTACTAGGGAAGTTGAGAAGATAATTTGGCAGGGGTTGTCCGATCATGAAGTCATAATGTGGTGTGAGGAAAGGGGGAGGAGGTGCCCTTTTATATGGGAGGAGACGGGCACCTTTGGAATAACTAAAGATATTATTTTATTATAAAGCCGAATTCCGTTTTAAATAGCTCCAAATTGATTTATTTCGAATATAAGATGGGGATGGGTATAAATCCTATCATCAAATAGAATTTAGACAAGTTTAGGTCATTATACTAACCTTATACTTTAGTTTTAAATCTCAGTTAATTAGATTGACATTTACCATGTCACTTTGTAGTTTTATATTATATAGTTCATAAACTTACCATATACATCCAAGAGACCCCCAACTGGTCCATTAATGATATACATATCATGATATAAGTATCTTTGCCGAACCTTAGATTTTTAATAATATAATTACAATTAATAATATAATATTTGTTTTAAAAACTATTTTATGTCAATTTTGACACTATTTGGTAATTGATTTTTTGTGAAAATCATAACAGAATGATTAGTTCGAAAAAAATTAATTAAATCAATAATAACATGTCATATTAACATATAAAATTATTTTAATTCATAAAAAGTCTCAAATTACATTTATTTGGGTATTTATAACATCAATTATGTCAATATTTCATTAATAGGATAATTACTGCATCATCATTTTATCATAAATAAATTAAATTATTTTAAGTCTAAAAATTATAAATAAAATACCATTATGTTGGAAAGATATTTATATTTATAATTAATATTCATAGTCGAATTTTTCTTATTTATAACCCTATATTAAAAATGATTTAGTTATTAAACTTTGATTTTAACTATTTTAACCCTTCTTTAAATAAATTGATAATAAATGTCCTAATCTAATCCAAGTGGGCCTAAATGGTCATATTTTATTCCTAAGGTTGGTTTTGGTTGAATTACACTTATCCAATAGAATTAATACATGTGTTAGGGTAATAATAATATCATTTTTACCCTTAATTACCCTATTTACTTTTAACCGTGGTAAAAAAAAGTAAAAAGTTACTATTCGCCAAAAATTATTTTCATCTCATTGAACCACATTTTACTTACTTACATCAACCGTGTATCTCTGATTTTTGAAATTCCACTCACAGAAGTAGTAAAATTAAGTTTTATGAAAAATTCATTTTTTTAACTACCTCTTAGTGGTTTCACTATTTATCAAAAAATGAAAGTTTCCAGAAAAATACCAAAAATTATGCCTAAGCTATATTTGATATTATGAACTCAAAAATGATGTATATTTTTCCAAATTCAAAACATATCAGTTGCATTAATTAATTTAAAAAAATAATTCCCGTCGTCAAAACAAATAGTGTGTTCTTAATGGATAATAACTATCAAAAGATTGACACTTGTTTATGTCTGGTTTAAATGTGAAATAACATATAATGACCAAAATTTTATTAAATTGTAAAAATATATTATAAATATACTTTAAAACCACTCAAATTAATAATTTATCGATATTAATTATTTTGATTAAAAAGTTGTTTTTAATTAAAATTTAGTAATTTTCACTATTCATCAGAATATGAAAGTTATCCGAAAAGTACCAAAATTTCACCTTAGGCTAAATTCGATACTCCGAATCCAAAAATGAAGTCCATTTTGAGAGATAAAACTTCTAAAATTTTAAAAGGTGCTTATTACTATTCATAACGGCTAGTTTTAATAATAACATATCATTGTTTAGTGAAACTCGGTATTGCGTATTACACACGCTATCGAGGAAGGTCGTGATTGCGTGTAATGCAAGGCAAGTCAAGGATGCGTGTTGTGCAAGCTCTTTTTGGTGTAGTGTACAACACAAGACATTAATGAAATTAAAAAGAATATTTTTCATAAAATCTTGGGGTGTTACATTCTACCCCCCTTAAAATGAATTTCGCCCTCGAAATTCATCAGGGTTATACACTAGTGCAGAAAACGTTTTTTACGTCACCATTTTTTATGTCGGTTATATAAAACTGACGTCATAATATGTAAAACGAGGTTTTTTACGTCGGTTATTTAATAACCAACGTAAAAACCTGTGTTCAGTACACCTTTAACGTCGGTTATTTTTATAAACGACGTTATTAATTGCGCGGCTTCGTTTTTTACGTCGGTTATACATTAACCGCCGTAAAAAACAGAAGCGGTGGGGGGGGCGTTTGTTACGTCGGTTATTCAATAACCGACGTAAAAAACGCGGTTTTTGAAGGCCTTTTTACGTCAATTATTTTATAATCGACGTAAAAAAAGAATCTGCAGATGTTTTTGACGTCGGTTATGGAATAACAGACGTAATAAAACGCGGATTTTGATCCCTTTATAACGTCGGTTATAAAATAACCGACGTAAAAAAGAATCGGAGGAAGGTTTTTACGTCGATTATTGAATAACCGACGTTATAAATGTTTTTAAAAAAATTATAACGTCGGTTATTGAATAACCGACGTGATAACTCATTTAAAAATTTACCCAGACCCGTGGATTGTCATTCGCGAGTTTACCTTCGACAGTCGCGACTCGTCTCTCTCGCGCGTAAACCCAAATCGGCTCGTCCATTTTGTTGGTTTAGATTCGTTTTGCGATCATCGTTTCTCATATTTAATCTCCTCGGATCAATCATCTAAACTCGCAGCACTCAGGTAATCCTCCCACTCGTTCGTTTTTTTTTTCGCGGATAGTATATATATATGTGTTGTGATTTTTTTGTTGAAACTAGTTAAGATTCTTCGATTGCGAACCCTTTTAACTCGTTTTGGCACCATAATCTTATTTATCATCCCTAGATCTATTAGTTCGACTTGCAATATTGACTAATTTTATGATTTCACTAATTTTTCATCATTTTCTATAAATCCCCGAGAGGGTTGGGGCGTGTCCATTTGGATGGGTTGCCCTTTTACAGTTGTTACTACTTTATTCGCACACAACCATGGCATAGGTGCATGGATTTGGGATCACATCACCATTTTCACCCCCTGCAAACAACGTTTCACGAGGAGGACTCACCAGATTTCCCCTCGGCATGTTAAAAATTTTGGATACCCTCTTTTCAGCAAGTAAAAAATTAACTAGTTTTTTCTTCACTACTTATCCTAAACAAATAAAACCACCATTCTTTCTAAAACCTCTACTAGATCCATTGCATCCATCAACATACATATTTGGATCTGAAAGCATCCCTTAAGCCTTATGTTCGATGCTAACATCCTTTACTGATCTATAGAAAATATGATGGTCTGCTAAGCTCTCCATTTAAAATTCAAACCCCACCAATTATATATCCTCATCATGAGAAAATGGCACAACATCTGAATTTCTGATTCAATCTCTTGGGTCACTGAACAAACATTAACTCCTTCAAATCCACACCTGGAATAGACAACCTATTGTCGAGTTCCTTCTCTATCTATTGAAACTCAGTTCTTCCTCCACACCTAAAAACATTCTTTGAATGGCCCAACTTCTTGTTATGGTAAATTTTCAGTGATTCCAGGGGGTGGGAGGGCTATCAAGAGGGTTGGGGGTGTCTAGGGGGGTGTCCAAGGGGGTAGGGTGTGGGGGGTGGTGTCCAGGAGGGGTGGGGGCTGTCCAGAGGGGTCGGGGGGTGTCCAGGGGGGTTTACAAGGGGGTGGGTGGGTGTGGGGGGCTTTCCAAGGCTGTGGGTGGGTGTTGGGGGGTGTCCAGGGGGGTGTCCAAGGGGGGTAGGGGGTGGGGGTGGTGTTTAGGAGGGGTGGGGGGGTTGTCCAGAGGGTTGGGGGTGTCCAGGGGGGTGTCCAAGCAGGTCGGGGGTGGGGGGTTGTGTCCAGGAGGGGTGGGGGTGCTTTCTAGAGGGGTCGGGGGCTGTCCAGAGGGGTCGGGGGGTGTCTAGGGTGGTGTCCAAGGGGATGGGTGGGTGTGGGGGGCTGTCCAAGGGGGTGGCGGCCTGTCCAGAGGGGTCGGTGGGGTGTCCAGGGGGGGTGTCCAAGGGGTTGGATGGGTGTGGGGGGCTGTCCAAGTGGGTGGCGGCCTCTCCAGAGGGTATTTGGGGTTGTCCGGGTGGGTGGGGGGGCTGTCCAGAGGGTTGGGGGATGTCCAGGGGGTGTCCAAGGGGGTAGGGGGTGGGGGTGGTGTCCAGGAGGGGCGGGGGGCTGTCCAGAGGGGTCGGGGGGTGTCCAGGGGGGTTTACAAGGGGGTGGGTGGGTGTGGGGGGCTGTCCAAGGGTGTGGGTGGGTGTTGGGGGTGTCCAGGGGGGTGTCCAGGGGGGGTAGGGGGTGGGGGTGGTGTTTAAGAGGGGTGGGGGGCTGTCCAGAGGGTTGGGGGGTGTCCAGGGGGGTGTCCAAGCAGGTCGGGGGTGGGGGGTTGTGTCCAGGAGGGGTGGGGGTGCTTTCTAGAGGGGTCGGGGGCTGTCCAGAGGGGTCGGGGGGTGTCCAGGGTGGTTTCCAAGGGGATGGGTGGGTGTGGGGGCTGTCCAAGGGGGTGGCGGCCTGTCCAGAGGGGTCGGTGGGGTGTCCAGGGGGTGTCCAAGGGGTTGGATGGGTGTGGGGGGCTGTCCAAGTGGGTGGAGGCCTCTCCAGAGGGTATTAGGGGCTGTCCGGGTGGGTGGGGGGGGCTGTCCAGAGGGTTGGGGGATGTCCAGGGGGGTGTCCAAGGGGGTAGGGGGTGGGGGGTGGTGTCCAGGAGGGGCGGGGGGCTGTCCAGAGGGGTCGGGGGGTGTCCAGGGGGGTTTACAAGGGGGTGGGTGGGTGTGGGGGGCTGTCCAAGGGTGTGGGTGGGTGTTGGGGGGTGTCTAGGGGGGTGTCCAAGGGGGTAGGGGGTGGGGGTGGTGTTTAGGAGGGGTGGGGGGCTGTCCAGAGGGTTGGGGGTGTCCAAGCAGGTCGGGGGGTGGGGGGTTGTGTCCAGGAGGGGTGGGGGTGCTTTCTAGAGGGGTCGGGGGCTGTCTAGAGGGGTCGGGGGTGTCCAGGGTGGTGTCCAAGGGGATGGGTGGGTGTGGGGGGCTGTCCAAGGGGGTGGCGGCCTGTCCAGAGGGGTCGGTGGGGTGTCTAGGGGGGTGTCCAAGGGGGTGGATGGGTGTGGGGGGCTGTCCAAGTGGGTGGCGGCCTCTCCAGAGGGTATTTGGGGTTGTCCGGGTGTGTGGGGGGGCTGCCCAGAGGGTTGGGGGATGTCCAGGGGGGTGTCCAAGGGGGTAGGGGGTAGGGGTGGTGTCCAGGAGGGGTGGGGGGCTGTCCAGAGGGGTCGGGGGGTGTCCAGGGGGGGTGTTATATCTTACTATATTTTGTTTAAAAAATAATATTCAAGCATATTTTTTTAAATACACATCGATTTTTTTTATATTTCAAAATTGTTTACATTCAAATTATGATTTTTTTCATATAAACATATATTTGTCTTATCTAAAAAATATATATTTTTGCTATTTGTTATAGGTAATAATGAGTCGAAGTTGGATTACGGCACATCGAATGAACAATGAATATGAGGAAGGTGTTGATGCCTTTTTGGAATTTGCTAAACGAAATGTTCCAAGTAGTGACACTTTTTTTCTGTCCATGCCTGAAATGTCTGAATATGAAGAAGTTGAAAAGTAGAGAGATAAAAGATCATCTGATTTGTCATGGTTTCAATCCGAGATACAACCCTTGGATTTGGCATGGCGAAACTGGACAGAATGTCACTGATGATAATGAATCGCAAGATGGTAACTCCGATGGAATTGAAGAAATGATTCGCGATATTGTAGCAGAACAAATTGAGATAGAACCGACAGTTTCACGTCTATATGGTGATGCCGAAAAACCATTATATCCTGGTTGTACAGATTTTACGGTTTTTTCGGCGGTGTTAAGATTGATTAACCTGAAGGCGAAACATGGATGGAGTGACAGAAGTTTTACAGAGCTGTTACAATTGATGAAAGACATTCTTCCAAAAGATAACGATCTTCCAGATTCACATTATAAGGCCAAAAAAATATTATGCCCGATGGGATTGGGATACAGGAAAATACATGGCTGTCCGAATGACTGCATTATATATAGGAAGGAATATGAATTCTTGAAAGAGTGTCCTAAATGTGGGACATCGCGGTATAAGGTGAAAGAAAAATCACAAGCTGATGTAGAGATTACAAAGCTCCCTTCAAAGGTATTTTGGTATCTTTCTATAATTCCTCATTTCAAACGTTTATTTTCTAATTCACATGATGCAAAAAGGTTAAGATGGCATGCTGATGAGCGGGTATGTGATGGAAAAATACGTCATCCAGCTGATTTTCCACAATGGAAGAAAATTGATGCCCAGTACCCTACATTTGGAAATGAAATTAGAAATCTGAGACTAGGCTTGTGCACAGATGGAATGAATCCATACCGAACCCTCAGTAGCACACATAGTTCATGGCCTGTTTTATTGGTAATTTACAACCTCTCTCCTGAAGTTTGTATGAAGCGCAAATATGTCATGTTTAGTATCATGATCTCTGGTCCAAAGCAACCCGGCAATGATATTGATGTATACTTGTCACCGCTGATTAATGATTTGAAACTGTTATGGGATGATGGTATTAGGGTGTATGATTCTTATAAAATGGAATATTTTCAACTGCATGCAGTGCTTCTATTCACTATAAATGACTTCCCAGCATATGGAAATTTTTCTGGATACAGTGTTAAAGGGCATAAAGAATGTCCAATTTGCGAACAACAGACGTCATATTGTCAATTGCATCATGGGAGGAAAACAGTGTACATGGGTCATCGAAAGTTTTTGCCTATGGATCACCCTTATAGAAGACTAAAAAAGGCATTCAATGGCTCACAAGAATTTTATACTGCTCCAAAACCTTTATCCCCAGATTTGTATTTTCAGAGGGTGAAAAACCTTGTTGTGACATTGGGAAAGACACAGAAATCTGGTAATGATAGACATATTTGGAAGAAAAGGTCAATATTTTTTGAGCTACCATATTGGAGGTATCATGAAGTCAAACATAATATTGATGTCATGCACGTGGAGAAGAATATCTGTGATTCTTTGATCGGAACATTGCTAGATATTAAAGGAAAGACAAAAGATGGGTTGAATGCAAGGTTAGACCTACTATCAATGGGAATACGTTTGGAGTTAGCTCCCACTCCTAAAGGAAGACGAAAATTTCTTCCCCCGGCTTGTCATACATTATCGAAGAGGGAGAAAAGTAGCTTTTGTCAGTGTCTTCATGATATCAAAGTGCCTCAAGGTTATTCTTCAAATGTAAAAAATTTTGTCTCATTGAAAGACTTGAAGTTGATAGGTATGAAATCACATGATTGTCACGTCATGATGCAACAAATTCTACCAGTTTCACTGCGTGGAATATTGCCCATCCGTGTCAGAAAGACTATAATGATGTTGTGTTATTTTTTCAATTCAATTTGTAACAAGGCGATTGATGTGAATGCTTTGAAAATTTTGAAAAAGGATGCAATTTTTATACTTTGTCATTTGGAAATGTATTTTCCTCCAACTTGTTTTGATATGATGGTGCATTTAATGATTCATCTGGTTCGAGAAATAAATCTTTGTGGACCTGTATATCTTCGTTGGATGTATCCTTTTGAAAGGTATATGAAAATATTAAAGGGATATGTTAAAAATCTATATCGACCTGAAGCCTCCATTATTGAAAAGTATATTTCTGAGGAGGTAGCAGAGTTTTGTACGAGCTACTTGGCTACGGCGCAACACATAGGTTTGCCTACATCTCTCCATGAACGGGTTAATAATGAGGGAAAGGGGATTCGTGGCTTGAAAGTCAAATCACTGTCAGCTGAACAGATGAAGAAGTTAGAATCATACATCTTGAATAACATAGCTGATGTTCAACCGTATATCACATTGCATATTAATGAGTTGAAACAATGTCATCCAAAGAAGAAAGAAATGTGGATTTTGAATGAGCACAACAAAACTTTTTTGCCATGGTTTAAAAAGACCCTGCTTGGTAGATCAGATGTATCAGAGACATTAAAATGGATAGTGGGTGGTCCATCTTTAAATGTGATAACATGGTCCGCTTATGACATTAATGGCTATACATTTCATACGAAAGCTCAGGAAAACAGAAGTGCAGTTCAAAATAGTGGTGTGTTGGTGTTTGCAGAAGCAATGCATTTTTCGAGTGCTAAGGACAGAAACCCAATTTCGGCATCAAGTGCATATTATGGAGTGATTGAAGACATATGGGAGGCTGATTACTTTAAAATTAAAGTTCCTGTTTTTAACTATAAATGGTTTATCGGTAACAACAGTGTCAGACACGATGAATTTGGAATGACACTTGTTAATCTGAATAGATTGGAAGACATAGCTGATTCTTTTATAATGGCAACACATGCCAAACAAATTTTCTATGTAGTAGATCAATCAGATATGCAGTGGGCTGTTGTTTTACAAGGGAAAAACAATATGTTGGTGAGGATGAATTTGATGAAGATGCTGATTTATGTGAGATCCCAACTTCTATGGAAAGATTAACAGAACATAATGATGAGTATGTTGAAGACATGGTTTGTGCCATAAGGAACGATCACGACGAAGGAATTTGGGAAAACAATCCAACTGTACATTCCTAAAATTACAGGTAACACATGTTTATTTCTTGTTTACATTTAGTTTTTTCATATAATGTTAGATATTGTAAATTTTTTACTTATTAAAACATGTATCAAACCAAAATGATAAAACAATAAAAACCGTAAAGAGGAGAAGTCCTGGGCGCACCGGCTGGCCGGTGGTGGATCACCGGTTGGCCGGTGGTCCAGACAGCAAAGCTCTGTCTGGTCCACCGGCCGGCCGGTGATGAGCCAGCGGCCGGCCGGTGGTCCAGACAGAGAGGAAGGCTCTCTGTCTGGTCCATCGGCCGGCCGGTGGTGATCCAGCGGCCGGCCGGTGGTCCAGACAGAGAGGAAGGCTCTCTGTCTGGTCCAATGGCCGGCCGGTGGTGATCCAGCGGCCGGCCGGTGGTCCAGACAGAGAGGAAGTCTCTCTGTCTGGTCCACCGGCCGTTCGGTGGTGAGCCAGCGGCCGGCCGGTGACACCAGGCAGTGGGAAAGTCTACTTCCTAGGTCCTCCGGCTGGCCGGTGAGCTCACACCGGCTGACTGGTGGACTCAGTGAGTCCAATTTTCAGCTTTCTTGGGCCAACTCCTTGGCAACCTTTTGCCTATCAACAAAAACACTTTAAAACAAGTTATAACATAATAAGAGTGATTGTGATCATTAAAATCCAAGAGAGAGTGGTACAACAGACTGTGTTTACCATGTTTATCATTGTTTAACATGCTTACCATATTACCAATGTTTACTATTATGTAATTTAGTACACTTTTCTATTTTCTGATTAAGTAGTATTACAATATTTGAATTTGTATATTTGTGAACTAATGTTTGTTTTTTTGATTTGAAGGAAAATGACAGATCAATCAGTTGATCAGCCACATGATTCTGGAGATGAGCATATTGGTCATACATCTGGGGAGGAACATTCACATGCTCCTACTACGAAAAAGAGTTCAAAGGTTGGTAAGTGAGGGTGCACACATTTACCAAAATTATCACTTGCCCGTACGAAGGAGGAGAGGATAGTCGTGGAGTTTGATGATGATGATCTTCCTAGAGGTCCAAATGCTAAAGATTTTAAGGGTTTTGTAGCAACTCAGGCTAAGAGCAAAGTAAGCATTCTCTATGATGATTGGAGAAGTGTGGATAAGGCGATAATTTCTCAGCTGTGGGAGACCATTTTGGTAAGATCTTTTTCTATTGTTTGACTGTTCTTTAAATGTTTCTTGTATATATAATATTTTTAACCTCTTTTTTATCAGATGACATTTGATATTCCTGACACTGGAGGAGTCAGGAAGAAATGCTTATCGTTGGCTGCTAGGAGATGGAGGGATTTCAAATCAACCCTCTCATCTGATTTCATTTATGGTCATAGGAGTCGTGAGAATCCATGTCGTATATATCCTTTTATAGATGAAGACACATGGAGACAATTTTTTGAAAGTAGAAGAAAAGAATCATTTTTGGTAAGGGAAATGTAAACTTTTATACGCTTTATTATATAAATGATCTTATTATTGTCTTGATAATGATTACTTATTCTTAATTTACAGAAAACAAGGAAATCTCATCAAGAGATCCAATCTAAAAATGTATACCCTCATAGTTTATCTCGGGGAGGGTATGCATTATTGGAAGAACAAATGATGGCAGAAAAATTTCAACAACTAAGAGCTGAGTCTTCAAGCTCTGGAGAGGTGGCCCCTCCATCCCCTCTATCTAGACATGAGAAATGGAAAAGAGCTCGGAAGGGCAAAAAAGGACAATATCTTTCGGAAGAATCGAGACTCGTAGTTGAGAGGATTGTAAGATATCTATTTTATTTATTTAAGTTTACTATTTTCGTCATATATTTCCAATCATTATAGAAATGTTCAATTAATTATTACAGGACTCTCTTGAGGAGCAGAGTTCACAGGGGACATTTACACCATCTGGGAGGGAAGATATTTTATTTGTGGCATTGGGAAAGCCCGAACATCCTGGCCGTGTAAGAGGATATCCGGCAGGTGTATCGGTAAGAAAGGTGTTTCCACATTCCTCAACTTCTAACGTTGAGGGAGTTTATAAAAAAAAATAGAATCCTTGGAGGCTGAAGTCCATAATAATAATGTGACAATGGAGGACAAGATTAGAGCATCGGTGCAGTTTATGTTTGCAGACTTGCAAAGACAATTTCAGGGTGCAGCTCCCACTCCACCTCTCCCAGTAGCTCCCACTCCCCCACCTCAGCATGTGGACCCCATTTTTGATCCTCCTACTCTGCCGCAGCTACCGACTTATTGTGAGTTTTATGTTGATGATCCTCAACATCATATAGTTTCATATGGGATTGTATATTGTATAGGAGATACAGTTCATCATCAACAGTTAGAGGTAGAGAATCATAGGGTCACTGTACAGGATATTATAGATAGATCAGCTCGGATACCATTACCTACAGATGAGGTGACGACAATTGGACATAGTATCGGCCATTTTTTACTTTGGCCATCCAGACTTCTTCGACTCATTACCATAGAGGTATGGATGTTATATCTTTTATTTTATATTTTTATTAATGTTTTATCATTTGAAAACTAATATATTTTTCAATTTATTTTTACAGGATAACTTCAAAGGTAAAGAAATACTGTATAGACAACAACAAAGACAGATAGCTATGACATCAGATGCAGATACTAGCAGTCTTGAAAAATTGTCAAGATATTCAAATTTTTTGGTGGATCATTATGACTTTACAATGGAAGCTCATGTCTTTGGACGTGAACTAAGTGTGGGGATTATGAAAACTGATATCATGGAGTTTGTCACTGGAGATAAGTTGGGCATCAACGTGGTGCAAATTTTTATCATGTAAGTCTTAACACCTTTTCCTTGCGTTATATTTATTAAAAATGTATACTTATGTCTGCTTTGTATTAGGTATCTGTATAAAATTTGTGAGAGGAATGAGCTGACAGATGTATATGGATTCGTGGACCCACAATTGATTTCCCCTGAAGCATGTGCATTGGATGAGGAACAAAGAATGCTTTATATTGCTGATAGATTTGAAAAGAATTTAATCACACAATGTTTGATGATTCCTTTTTGTGAGAGGTATGAAACACTTCCTTATCAAAGAGTTAATTATCTTTTAACATAAAAAACCACTAACGTTAAATTTCCTTTTATCAGGGATCATTGGATGTTAGGGGTTTTTTGACCTAGGGACAAAACACTTTATTGGATATGCTCTCTCCATGATGATGTGAGAGAAAGTTTTAAGAATATATTGGAAACGTAAGTTTCAATTTCACAATAGTTTTATATATTATAATGAATTTTAAATTTACCCCATTCGTATTATTTTCTAACAGGGCATGGGTCCACTTTCGAAAAAGCGCAAAGAAAAGGAATTTCAAGATCAAATATGTACATGCAAAGGTAAATATCCATTTATAATTTGTACATTTTGATTTATTACATAAAAATAATATATTGAATTTACACTCATTCAAACAGAAATGTCATGAGAAACAAGGCATCATCGAATGCGGATATTACATGTTAAGATTTATGTATGAAATAATAACAACTAGGACAGTTCTGAGTTTTGACCTGGTAAGATTTCCTCTTTCTCATAATATTTCAATTTGATTTATTCATTATACACGTTTACTATTATCCTTTTTCTTTGTATCTTTTTGATGACCCTCAACCGTTTACTGCTGAAGATATCAAACACTTACAAGTGGAGTGGTCAAATTATTTTACAGTTTTGATTGACTTTTAGTTGTTTGTAATGTAAAATGTAATTTTGAATATTGTCAATGTAATTGTGTATTTCGTAGTCGTTTAGGTTGGATTTAGTTTTTTTTGAAGTTGACAGTGTAAGTTTTGAATGTTATATAAGTGAATGTTTAATTTTTCTCTACTTCTTGTTTTGGTCTACTGTTGATGGTTTTTCTGGTCTGGATTTTGGTATGGGGGGAGAGGTTCCAAGGGGGTGGGTGGGTGTTTGGGGGGTGTCCAAGGGATATGGTAGGGCTGTCCAAGGTGTGTTTGGGGCTGTCCTAGGGGTCGGGGGGGTGTAAATGAGGGTGGGGGTGTCCAAGGGGGTGGGGGTGTCCAAGGGATATGGGAGGGGTGTCCAAGGTGTGTTTGGGGCTGTCCAAGGAGTCGGTTGGGTGTAAATGAGGGTGGGGGGGCTGTCCAAGGGGTGGGGGGTGTCCAAGTGGTGGGGGGTGTCCAAGGGATATAGGAGGGGTGTCCAAGGGGTGTTTGGGGCTGTCCAAGGGGATGGGGGGGGGTTTCCAAGGGGTAGGGGGGTTTCCAAGGGGTCGGGGGGGTGTCCAGGGGGTGGGGGGCTATCCAAGGGGTGGGGGTGTCCAAGGGGTGGGGGGGGGTCCAAGGGATATGGGAGGGGTGTCCAAGGGGTGTTTGGGGATGTCCTAGTGTTCGGGGGGTGTAAATGAGGGTGGGGGGCTGTCGAAGGGGTGGGGGTGTCCAAGGGGTGGGGGGTGTCCAAGGGATATGGGAGTGGTGTCCAAGGTGTCTGGGAGTTCTGTCCAAGGGGCCGGTTGGGTGTAAATGAGGGTGGAGGGGCTGTCCAAGGGGTGGGGGGTGTCCAAGGGGTGGGGGTGTCCAAGGGATATGGGAGGGGTGTCCAAGGGGTGTTTGGGGCTGTCCAAGGGCTCGGGGGGTGTCCAGGGGTCGGGGGGTGTCCAAGGGGTCTGGGAGGGCTGTCAAGGTGTGGGGGGGTGTCCAATGGGTGTTTGAGGCTGTACTAGGGGTCTTGGGGGTGTAAATGAGGGTGGGGGGGCTGTCCAAGGGGTGGGGGTGTCCAAGGGGTGGGGGTGTCCAAGGGATATGGGAGGGGTGTCCAATGGGTGTTTGAGGATGTAATAGGGGTCGTGGGGGTGTAAATGAGGGTGGGGGGCTGTCCAAGGGGTGGGGGTGTCCAAGGGTTGTGGTGGGGCTCCAATGTGGTGGGGGAGGGCTGGCCAGGTTGTTAGGTGGGTATAGATGAGGGTGGGGTTCAGTTGGGGCTTGGGGGAGGGCTGGCATGGTTATTTTTGTTGTTTGGTTTCTGGTTGATTTTTGGTGAGAGCAGTGCAATTATTTTAAAAAAAATATCGCTTTCACGTCGGTTATTTTATAACCGACATGGTAAATAAATCGGTAGGGGTTTATCACGTCGGTTTTTTCGAGAACCGACGTGATAAACCGTTCCCGGGCCTTTTATCACGTCGGTTCTTAATATAACCGACGTGCTAAAAGGCCTGGGAATCGATTTACCATGTCGGTTATTGGATAACCGACGTGATAAAACGTTTCCCAGGCCTTTTTATCACATCGGTTATTTAAGAAACCGACATGATAATAGGCTCGGGGAAGGGTTAATCACGTCGGTTATGTCATAACCGACGTGATAAACGATATCCCAGGCGTTTTATCACGTCGGTTATTAATGAACCGACGTGATAAACACCGTGATGTTAGGGATGTTACGTCGGTTTTTAAATAACCAACGTAAAAAAACGTTATTTATAACTTCGTCCGTATTAACGTCGCCTAAAAACCGACGTAAGTAATGAAAAATAACCGACGTAAAAAATGTTTTCTGCACTAGTGATAAATGGTTTAATATTCGAAACTTTCTTTAATAGAAACCCACATCGTAAAAAGGAATACCAAAACCAATCATTAAAAACAAAAGTATGAAACGTAATGGTTACCCAAATAAACTAATCACTGGGTTTCCACATATGTGAAAATATGGATATGGAAGAGAAATCTGACCATCATGTTCTGATGGAGAGTGGTAGAGAACATGGCTATGGAAAATCCAGCAATCACAAAGCCATAAATTTGGGATGATATAAGGTACCATCTGATTCATCAGATATAAGAGCACTAGGAAAAAAAATTTAGTTTCCAACATCATTTCCCTAAAGTGGATGAAATTGGAATTAGAATAAATACTTTCATAATTTCGGTATAGTCTCACCATTGGTTGTTCTTTAGACAATTTCCACTTCATCTCTTAAAGAAATGAAGTTGAATTTGTCATTCATGAAGTGTTAGAAGATTATGTGATAGAATGATGGGTCATTCCCTCTGTCTCAAACAAAAGGTTAGAAAAGTTATCAAAAAATACATAAGTCCATCTATAGTGAGATTAATCATATATGGTTCCTAAAATGGACTTATACTTCATATTTCATACTGCTTAATATAATAAAACTAGTTTCTACTAAACAGGGACTTCCTGTAGGCCAGTGGTAGGCAATAAAGGCTAGTCGCACTTCGGTTGTGGGTTCGATTCCCACAGCCTTGTCTGACGCGATGGGTTGTCGCCCATCCTGCAGGTTGTCCTTTTTCTAAAACTACATTACTGTAACATCCCATCAATAATAGAGAAAAAACTTATATCCTTAAACAATAATAACTTATGTCCAACATAATCCATTCCAATATATAGGCTTATCCAAAATAATACTGTCTAATCTCATATTATAGTGAGAACGGTTACCAAAGAGTTCATACAACTAGCATGTTAATACCATTGTTGGTCCCCATATATCATGAGATATGTCTTGTTGGTCACATTCCAAACATTCAAAGGCCTTAATCATGTATTCTCTTGAAAAAATGAATACCCATTGAACCTTATTGAAAACATGAATGCTGCTAAAAGTTAACTCTTTCCACATACCAAAATCCTCAAAATTCTTTATACTAAAACCATGATATCACTTAGTCCTTATATCAATCATGATCTCATGAATACTATTAAACATTTCATTTTTTCCAAATCCCTTCATTATGCGCGTATCATTTTTTTCCAAAAATATCTCAATCACTTTCCATGGTTACTAGTACCATAAAATTATTGAAAACCACAATAGACCAATACATAAATATTCCAATATTCCACGATACTGTATACAACATTATTTTGGAATCCCATTACATAAACACTTAATCATTCCACCACATCGTTGTCATATTCAACATTGCCAATGGTGATCGCATGTGACTTCCCTTTGTCCTTTACCTTAAGTGGTTTCTCATGTCGATCATCACTAACCCTTGGATTAGGGAATTTATTAGCATAATTCCCCATTTCCTTGCACTTGAATCATTGAAGTGTAGTAGGTTCATTCTGTGTATCCCTTCCTTTGTTTGCACTATTAGACATCTTCTTCCCATCATTGCAGCATTCAAATGCCTGATGACCTTCCTTTCCACATTTGAAACATTTACTTGTCCCTTTAAGACAATCTCCACCATTCTTCTTTCCACACTTTGAGCATAAGGAAACATTCATCTTCTTTTCACCATTATTCTGAGATTTCTCCTTGAACTCCATCTTTCTTTTCTTGTCAAAACTATGAGATGAATAAGTAACACCAACTTCCATTTCTACCTTGATAGCACAACACACAATTTCTTTATAGCTACTGAAGTCTCTTATAGCTAATGCCCTTCGATGATTTGGTTTTAAGCCACTGAAGAATCGATCAACTTTACTTTCAGGTTGGATGATAAATCCAGATGCATACCTTTCAAGTCTTGTAAAATTTGCTTCGTATATACCAAAAGATTCATCATCCTTTTGCTTTAGATCAAGAAACTCCTTCTCCATCTTTTTTTGAAGATTACGAGGGAAGTACTTATTGAAAAATAAGATATTGAACTCATCCCATTCCATGGACTCAATTTCATCTCCTATCCTCGTATTCTTGATAAGATTCCACCATTGATCAGCATCACCTTCTAAATGATACACTACTAAGATGACTTTATCATGTTCAGCACATTGAAGAACTAAAAATATCTTTTCAGTAGTACTGATCCATTGTTCGGCAACAAGTGGATCAGAAGACCCACTGAAAGAAGTTGGACGTTGCCTCATGAAGGACTCAATAGAATATTGTTCCCTTCTCTTCTCATTTGGAAGTCCAGAATGATTCATAGCTTGTGTAAGTATAGCAATAAGATTTTTCACTCCATCTCCCATAACATTTGTTTTTTCAGGAGGACAATCATTGCATTTTCCATTACATTGTTTAACATGGTTCCTTCGGGTTCCAGCCATCATTTAAAACCCAAAAAGAATAGTTTGAGAGGTAAAAGTCATGCTAGGGAAAACAACACAATAAAGGAGGAGTACCTTCAATATCTAAAATCTTGGGTTACCGTAATTCTAGTACTATAACCTATACTTATACTTAACCTTAGGGACATCCCTAAACATACATTATAAATATCTCTATGGATCTCACTAAAGTTCTCGCATCCTAGTTTCCAGAGGTTGACTAAACCTTTCCTCTGATACCAACTATAGAGGCCCGAAGCCTGACGTACATGGGAATTACATTACTTTTGAGGAATACTTAGTACATAACAAAAACACACACACAAGGACCATAATAGTTTATTGTCTTTGGAAACTTGGAACGTAATCTTCTAATCATGGTGAAAGATCTTCAACATCTCCCATAAAGATCTTCCTTTTTTTCTTACCTAAAACCTTTCTTTATATCCTGGGGAAAAGAAAACATAAAAGGGTGAGCTCAAATTCTCAGTAAGGGTAAACAAAATAAATATCAATCACATCATATTCATAAGAACATAACATTTTGGAAATCTTAACCTGCAAAAGAGGTCGTAATATCATAACATGGGATAAATCATAGTAGTGAAATGTAATCCCAATAATCATAACTTAAAACATGAAACTTTGTGTCATACACACATAATCATTGAGAATCATTTCTTATTAGTCAAGACTCATTTCCAAGACTATCTTAGTAGACAAAGTCCATTTCTGAACCGAGTTCACTCCTCGTTTCAGTCCTGTTTCACTGAACCGGTATAACCTGTCGTTCCAGCCATGTCTATCTCATGAGATATAAAATATTTACCCAATGCATTGGAGGGAGATATAGGTCCCACCCATATCATAATGATATCATTCTTATGTGTGCCACAAAATCATAAACAATACATCATAGCATAACCCATGTAATAAAAATAGGAATCTTAAACATCGTGACATCATAAAACAATTCATATAAGATAAAGGAATTCATAAAAATATTTCCATCACAACATAATCAAATCAATGTAATAATAGGGATAGAAACAGAACCCTATATTATCTTAGATGGAAAATAATTTTGATAAAACACTTGAACTCCATTCTTGAGGAAAATATCCTTTCTACTTCAAAAACACTTTTCCTTTCATAAATTGTCATACAATTCTAAACTAAAGAAGTTGATTAAAAATAAACTTGAAAACTTGTCAGGGAAGCTTCTTGGAAATAATGTTTTTAAAAAATCCATTCATCATGTATAATTTAAAAGAAAACATTCTTCTCGTACTTTTGTCGGAAAATTCAAAAAGTACCTCGTACGAAAAACGACAAAAGATTCCTTTCATATCATTTACTAAAAACTCACTGAAGGGTAAAATTGGATATAAAATATTTTAGAATGATGTAAATATTACATATTGAGGAAAAATGGATGTAGAATATAAAATACACCCCAGTAAATTCCAAAGTATAAACAATCTCGGATAAAAATGAGATTGTGATATTTCCCTTACCTTAGGTCTGATTTGCTTCGTAAGTGTCCGAACCTCCTGTATAATGATTTAAATAAGTTTGTTGACTTATTCCATAATCATACTCATTGTTATGATATCATATATGGTTCACTTATGACTTTATATAACCTGTTCTTTTGTAAATTCCATGTTAAAGAGCGTTTTGGGTAAAATTGTTTCATTTGTCGTCCGTGTTTTGACATGTAATTATTCATATGATTACTTAGATCATGATTACTTAATTCTAGAATATAAAACATTATTTATATATAATATATATTCAGAATATACATATATATAATAAATCGGTAAATGGAAAGAAATACACTGTTCATGGAGACGGTAGGCCATATGTACGCATGAACGCTGTTTTCGTTTCCTTATTGAGTTGAATGGAATTAAGTAGATGACATACATATATATACACATAAATCCAGTATCATTATTATGTAATATATTTCATGATTAATTATTATATATACTTTATAATCATTCATGAATGGTTAAGGTGGAGAATGAATCTCATCGCGTCGTGGAGACGGTAGTCCGTACGTACGCACGAGCGATGATATCGTTCTCATGATCGTGGGACTGTATTGGAGTGTATGTATACTATTTCAGAATCAATATCACTTTAAAATAGTCATATATAGTTATTATTTACACCATTATACCCATCAAATTAAGGTGGTGGTGGAAAATAGATTACACCACGGCGTGGGGAGGGTATTCTGTACGTACGCACGCGCGGTGATTTCATTTTCCGTAGGATTGATAGATGGTGAAATAGGGTTGTTTCACACTTATAATAACATATCAGTATATGAGTGATACTGATGTTATTGCTTCATAATGAAACAACCTAAGAAGAAGAAGTGGAAGAAGAAATAAAGTTGAAAGAATCGGTAACGGATATTACCTCTTTTTTGAAGCGCCTCTTTGATTCCTCCTCTTAGGGCACTAAAATTGGTCTTTGAAGAATACCAGGAACTCTAGGATATTACTAGGGAAGTGGAGAAGAGAATTTGGAAGGGGTTGTCCGAGCTTGAAGTCTCAATATGGTGTGAGGAAGAGGGGGAGGAGGTGCCCTTTTATAAGGGAGGAGAGGGGCACCTTTGGAATAACTAAAGATATTATTTTATTATAAAGCCAAATTCGGTTTTAAATAGATCCAAATTTATTTATTTAGAATCTAAGGTTGGGATGGGTCTAAATACTCTCATCCAATATAATTTAGACATGTTTAGGTCATTATACTAACCTTATCTTTTAGTTTTAACTCATAGTTAATTAGATTGACATTTACCATGTCACTTGGTATTTTTATATTATATAGTTAATAAACTTACCATATAAATCCAAGCAACCCCAAGTGGTCCATTAATGATACAAATATCATGATATAAGTATCTTGGCCGAACCTTAGATTTTTAGGAATATAATAACAATTAATAATATAATATTTGTTTTAAAAACCATTTTATGTCAATTTTGACACTCTTTGGTAATTGAGTTTTTGTGAAAATCATAACAGAATGATTAGTTCTAAAAAAATTAATTAAATCAATAATAACATGTAATATTAACATATAAAATTATTGGAATTCATAAAAAGTCTCAAATTACATTTATTTGCGTATTTATAACATCAATTATGTCAATATTTCATTAATAGGATAATTAATGCATCATCATTGTATCATAAATAAATTAAATTATTTTAAGTCTAAAAAATATAAATAAGATACCATTATGGTGTAAAGATTTTTAGCTTTCTAATGAATATTTATAGTTGAATTTATCTTATGTAGAACCCTATATTAAAAATGATTTAGTTATTAAACTTTGATTTTAACTATTTTAACCCTTCTTTAAATAAATTGATAATAAATGTCCTAATCTAATCCAAGTGGGCCTAAATGATAATATTTTATTTCTAAGGTTGTTTTTAGTCGAATTACACTTATCCAATAGAATTAGGACATGTTTTCGGGTAATAATAATATCATTTTTACCCTTAATTACCCTATTTACTTTTAACCGTGGTAAAAAAAGTAAAAAGTTAATATTCACCAAAAATTATTTTCTTCTCATTGAACAACATTTTACTTACTTACATCAACCGTGTCTCTCGGATTTTTTAAATTTCACTCACAAAAGTGGTAAAATTAAGTTGTATGAGAAATTCATTTTTTTAACTACCACTTAGTGGTTTCACTATTCATCAAAAAATGAAAGTTTCCAGAAAAATACCAAAACATAAGCCTAAGCTATATTTGATATTATGAACTCAAAAATGATGTCTATTTTTCCAAATTCAAAACATATCAGTTGCATTAATTAATTTAAAAAATAATTCCCGTCGTCAAAACAAATAGCGTGTTCTTAAGAGATAATAACTATCAAAAGAATGACACTTGTTTATGTCTGGTTTAAATGTGAAATTACATATAATGACCAAAATTGTATTAAATTGTAAAAATATATTCTAAATATACTTTAAAACCACTCAAATTAATAATTTATCACTATTAATTATTTCGATTAAAAAAGTTGTTTTTAATTAAAATTTAGTAATTTTCACTATTCATGAGAATATGAAAGTTATCCAAAAAGTACCAAAATTTTACCTTAGGCTAAATTCGATACTCCGAATCCAAAAATGAAGTCCATTTTGAGAGATAAAATTTCTAAAATTTTAAAAGGTGCTTATTACTATTCATAACGGCTAGTTTTAATAATAACATATCATTGTTTAATGAAACTCGATATTGTATACTACACACGCTATCGAGGAAGGTCGCGATTGCGTGTAATGCAAGGCAAGTGAAGGATGTGTGTTGTGAAAACTCATTTTTGTGTAGCGTACAACACAAGACATTAATGAAATTAAAAATAATATTTTTCATAAAATCTCGGGGTGTTACAATGTGTCGGATTGAGGTGTAGTTCATTCCTATATGTCTCAAATAACATATAGATCATTATTATATAGTATCAAAACAATAGGAATGTGTTTGTTTAGTTTTGAGTAGTTAATTTTTCCTTTTAACTAAAAATGATGTCAATTTTTAATAAATACATAATTAGAGTCACACAGGTCACACTGTGCATCAAATTGAGGAGATGAAAATAATTTCTATTATAAAAAAGGAAGTGGAGAGAACTTAACGGAAAGTGATAAATGAAACACTGTAGGGGTGGAAAGGTTTTGAGGGAGAATAATTCTATGGATGTTTTTCTGTAGAAGGTCATGAATGATGTATAGAGCACCCCAACTCAAAAAAAATAATCCACATGTAAAAGAAAAAAAAATATCATGTGAATAATACCAAAAAAAATTAATTAGACATAAATATAATGTTTTTGTAAAATGGACAAAGTATATCGTAACATACCATTACATGTTTCCAAAGTGTTTCCTTCATTATATTTTGTCCTTTTGAGGGATTGGTAATATCATCACATGAAGAATACATTGTCTGCATGAGTATCCAAACATTTAATTTAGATTATATTAGTGTAGTAGAGAACATAAAATATTATGAAGAAAATCATGGTATATTTAAAAAAAAATCCTTCTAATTGAACAGTCTTTCTGTTTTATAACGGTTTCATGGATTATTTTCCTCTACCAAGAATCCACATCCCATATTTCTGGTCCCCTCTAATATACAAGTCATTGTCTATATTAGGACCAACATGAAGTGATTGTGATCTTCTAATTAAAGGGTCATCCTCAATAGAATTTTCCACTAACTCGATATTTACTTTACGTTCATATAGGACAATCAAATAATTCTTGTTTGTTGTATTTGAGAAATAAAATACATTAACTGCTTGTGATGCCACTACAAATATCTTTCATTCTTCTCCTTCCACATTGAAATTCACCTTCCTGAATCCAATTTCATCAACTTTCACTACACTGATAATTTCAACTCATTTGTTGTGGAAAATAGGAACTTGAAATGTTGTTTAATACAACACGTATATCTGTTAGATAATTCCAAAACATGACATATTTCTATAAATTATATTTATGTCCTTAGAACCATATATAAAAATCACTTCATCCACAAGCATAATACCAAAATATTTCTTCATAGTACAATAATCATTTTATTTTGTATAAAATGTATACCATTTATTGAAAAACCAATGTAAGATATAACATTTTCATTCCATCCCATGGCTTTCCATTGACACTATTTGGTAATTCAATTCATATTTTTAGATATCTTGTTATAAATTTGATCTTAGAACAATCTAATAAACAATTGATTGTGTGCATTTGATATCAATCAATCATCCCTTGAAGGATTCAAATCTCTTATAATTTCTTTGTGGGAATCAATATATGGATAAACATCTTAACTATTATATAAAATGTAAATGTTTTCTTGCTCCTGATCTATCAAGGTAATTGTAACATAATCTCTTCCATAAATCTTTTTCTCATAAGGCATTAACTATTAGGAGAAATTGGTTGAATTATGATTTCAACATCTGATAGGTAATTGGTACAGAATCTAGTATCCTCTTTAACAATATATCATTATTCAATACAACCTTATTAACGACTTCGATTCATGACATGCAATTTCAAAATCATCATATATAATTCAATGGGTTATATCCATTTATAATGGACATAACCACATAGTTGAACCACTCTAACCGAGTAAACAATCATGTGGACCATTATATCAATGAATGATGGTGGTAAGAACATCTCTAATTCACATAATATGACTGAAACCTCCTTATCCCTGATGGAAAACTTTACCGGGTCTATAATGTTACTGCATATGGATTTTAAAAATAAAAATAGTCTAGTTAATTTATGCCATACATTTTGAAGAAAAAATCAACATAAAGCAACATGCATTAATCCCCCATCCAAATATGACAGCTGTGTGATTTTATTCCTTGTAACATCAAATTCTTCATTGGAACTACATTCTTGATATTTTATGAATACACCTAAGAAACTTTTACACTAATATGAAAAATAAAATTTTCAATTTCTTATGTCCGGATAATGTGTAAGTTGTTGGAGGAATAAAATTATGTTGTTTACCCTTCAACGGTTCCAACTCTTCCCATATCCCAATTGCAATCATTCCTAACCTATCCTTGATTCCCTTTTTCATTTTCCCATGAAAATTTATTAATGTGCCAATAATTCAATCAAATACATTTTTTCTTACATGAATGACATCAATAAAACATATAACATAAAAACAATTCCAATAATGTAATTAAAATAAAATTTATCTCTTCTTCCAAACAGATTTTTTAACGTTGTTCAATAACGGTCTACCTAAAATAGTGTTAATATCTTTTACAGTATTGAAAAGTTTATCACTAGTAACTTGAGACAATGCTATAACTTGGTTGATATTTCTATTTAATGTTGTCAGCCATGATCAATATTTATGTCATCGAGTTAAAAAAATGATGTCCAAAAAACAAATTCTTCATGGAATGTTTCAACCAAACTAAGTATGTGAATTTTAAAAAATGGAACATCCCAACATTCCTTTAATTCTATAGCAAGATAAATTTATATAAGTGAGGAATTAATTTACAATTCCATAAAATATGGACCTCAATATGAATTATTCACCTCTATGTGGATCATACATTGTAACAAATGTGTCCCACATCAATTTCAGATCTTTGATCAGTGTATCCAAATAGTCATCAATATCATTATTAGGTTTCTTTGGTATAGATATAACAAAAGACAACATAATATATGTGCGCTTCATGCATAACCACAGTGAAAAGTTATAATTTACCAACATGGTAGGCCATATAATATGAGTACTACTATATACACCAAATGGATTTATTCCATATATAGACAACAAAAGGCAAAAGTTTATCAGCTCATTTCTAAAATCATGATACTCATAATCAGTTTTCTTCCAATGAGAAGAATCTTCTGGATGACGTAGGTTCCCATATTTAGTTCTTGTATCTGCATTACATGTCAATTGGATCATGGTTTATTGACATCCATATAGTATTCTAAATAGTGGAATGATCAAAAATGTACCATGCATATTTCTAAGGTCTTGATTCGTTATTCTTGTATCGATCTACTCCACACTTAGGGAATTTTATGTGTGATTCATGGTCCTTGGGAAACAATATGCAATCATTTGGACAAGCATGCTTTTTTTATATTAAGACCATTAAATGTAAAATTAGTTTAGCGTCATATGTTCGACATGGTAGTTCATTTATTTTGGTAGAATATAATTCATGAGATCATGTAGTTTTGTAAATTTGATGTCACTCCATCCACTACCAACTTTCAAATTATATAACCTTAATATAACTAACTATTTTTTGTATTTTGTAAAACTCATATATAGTGGTATCCTAGAAACAATATTTCACTCCTAAAACAACTTTTTACAATCACAAAGGCCTTCTTTAGTTTTCATTTTAATATCTTACATGTGATATCCATCATCATTTACACTGGTATTCATATCAAACGATCCATAAACCAAAGTATCATCCCAATCGGTATCCACATTCAGGTCTCCCCATTTTTAGTCGAACATTTATAGCTCTGATCTATTCTGTGACAAATCAAATGTTTTTCCAACTCTTAATGAATAATTTTTCTTTATTAACAACAATATATACATATATATAGAGTAATTGAGAGGGGTTGTGTACATGCTCTCTTGAAAACTTGATGAACTCTTAAACTACATATTTATACCCTTTTATCAAACGATAAGCATGTATCCATTTTTTATTCATATCTATCATATTAGGTTGATGAAATATTATTTTGTACAATAAATAAATAAATACACATAATATGTTGATTAACAAAGGTGAAAGTAACTATCAAATTTTATAAGGGAAACTGAAAATCTAATTGTCTCAAATAAATTTTGTATGTTGAATAAAATGGGTAATTGAATTTAAGAAAATAATTACTCCACTATGGAAGGTGTTTTCCTATGAATTCATTCAAAGGTGTAAGTTATAGACAACTATCATCTTAATCATCTCATCTACCAAACATTTATCATTTCATTTTGTAGTTTGACACACATCCTCCATCTCTTGTGGACACGAACCTATGGTTCTTGTATTACTCTAACTAGTAGTCATCAATGGGATGAATAATTATTATAGTAGTACAAGAGTCATAAAAGAGATGGGGGATGAGTTTCAAGCAAAAAATTTCAATAATAACTGTTCAGGGGGTGAAGTTGATGATAAAGACAGATGTTTATAAAAGAGATGGTGGATGAGTCTTAAGAAAGAAATTGAAATAATAATTTTTCTTTTAGCACACGTCAAGTAATTCTTAAGTACCATAAACAAACAAAAATAAAATATTGGAAATTAAGGAGTAAAAAGAAACCCAAATATGATAAACAAGAATAATAAAATCTCAGTCAATCAACTATAAGATATAAAAATTTATAGATAAGTTTTTTTAATAATTAAAAAGTTTTTTCATATTAATGGATAGTAATCAGAGATTACTAGGGGTGGATCTAATACATGTAGACCTAAAATTATGAATACCGAAAATTAATTTCTAATATATAGAATTTGATAACTTCCTTTATATTTTTTGGAACATGTGATGTAGTTTGCTAAGTAATTATTACAGTTAAAATTAATGGTATATCAAATATTTGAAAACATCTCAAAAGTATTGGGATGTCATATCACCACACTGACCCATCACAAGGATTATAGGGATATTTTCACATTAGATCTTCCCATATGAAGGATTATAGGGAGGTCATCTAATACACATTGAACCATCCTCGAGATTCTAGGGTGTTCAATAAAGAAGTTAGTGTAAAGAAATAATACACATACAAAATATATATCCCCAAAAAAAGAGAAAATCACACCAACCCTTTCAACATCTATCACATACACACTAGTCCTTAGTGAGACGAATCGTCTTCCATGAGGTCACATTTCCCAAGGGGGTACCTGTACTTCACTTAGAAATTTAAGTGGAATCCTAAAATTATCAGATCTATAAAATATAACTCCCCATTTAAAGTCTCTACAACACATTTACAAAAATAACAAGTTAGTTTAATATTCCAGGAAGCAGTCTCATAGGCTACTATACCACCATCATAAACATTGTTACATATAAAATTTTATAGATGATAAAAAATAATATGGTACTTCTACCATGCGGTAAATTCCTCTTTTTATCTAACAAAAATAGAGCATGATTCATCCATACTTTCACATAAATAAAATATTATCTCACAAATCCCTTAAATTAATTAATATCAACTATTGAGAAGGAAGGATAGGTTTGTATGTTCTGGGAGTGAAGCTGTGATGGCTCATAGTATAGGTGTTTTAACTCTAAAAATTTCAAGCATCAAAATGGATGATCATCATGGCCAATAATCCAAAATGGCTAACTCCCCACACTCACAGTTGAAAAATAGCCTCCAACACATCTAGAACCATTGATGTTTTACACCCCGAGTTCCCTAAGATAAAATAGATAAAGGCTTACATTCAAGATAAATGAGACAAATACTTACGTTCAATCATTAGATTCCTTCGACCATTGAATCATTCGAGCCTTGAATTTGATACTTGGAATTGTTGGAACCTTGATTTGACCCTTGATGCAAGCTTCAATTCACTGAGGGGGAGTGTCGGCAGTGGCTGTCTTCTGTGAAAAACTTTTGATATCGCGATGGGTTCACAAGAAGTTAGGGGTTTTTAAATTGTTTGAGACACTTTTTTCAGCACTTCCAAAAAAACGCTGATAAAACCAACTTTATTAGCACTAATGCTTTAGCACTGATAATGATGGATTTTATCGGTTCTTATTACTTAAGTACATATATTGGATTTATATATATAATTATAAATAAAATAATTATATATATAAATATATATATAATAAGTTTAAAAAATTAAAAATATATTAAATATGTTCTTCATTTACATATATTAATTATAATTTTATATCTATTTAAATATATAATTATTTATTTGTAATTATATAAATATTTTTTTCAAAAAAAATATTTATATTATTATATAAATTTATATTTTTATATTTTTATTTTTTTAATAAATATATATAAATACTAATATAGTAAAAACGTACATTATTGAAATAATTTTATTATAAATTTAATAATTATTTAAATATATATAATTATTTATTTATAAAAATATAATTTCTTTTTAAAAAATTATTATTTATTTATATTTATAAATATGTAATTCTATAAAGATATTAAATGTACATTTTATAAATATTTTTATTTATAAATATTTTTTTACAATTATTTTTTAACATTATTAATGAATATCTAATTTTATGTGCATGCATGTTAATAATGAGTGAAATTGAATAAATTATAAATAACTACACTTTGACATTGTTGAAAAAAAGGATAATTTTTTGTGTGTGCATTGTATATAAAAATGAATAATGAATTATATGTGAAATCAATATAACACACATTGGATCTATGCTAAATTGAAAAATCAAGTGACATTCAATTATATTTACATTACTCTATGTAATTAGTCGGTATTTTTAATTCATATTACTTTTTAATAATAAACCATTATTCACTATATATGAGTATTTAATGTAATTCACATAAATATTTTTTAATATATAAATCATATTTATATGCATTAATATATATATATATATATTTAATATGTACAATTTATTAACAATATAAATAATTATCAAGTTAATAAAAAATTTAATATTTTTCTCAATTTAATAATTTTTTATTTTTTATTTCTTTAATTTTCATTGTGTGCATATCTATATATTTAATACATACTATTTATTAGTATTTATATTTTATATATAGTATAATCAATTTATTCGATTTTATCAATAATTATTTAATTAATAAAATTTGTATTATTTTTTTAGTAACCTCATATTTTTTTTATTTAATTTTATTTATTCGAATGTTTATCGACACTAGAAAATATTTTATAAATGATTCTTTTATTAGTGAAAAAAATATAGTGCTGGCAAAGGGAACCGTTTATTAGTGCTAAAAATAATACGTTAATAATGAGACCCTTTATCTGTGGTAAAAAATCACTGATAAAAGGTTATATTTACCAGTGTTTTTTTATTTTTAACAATGATGCAATTTATTAGTGCTTATTTCTAATGATGATAAATACGAGCACTGTTAAAGGCCTACTTTTTAGTAGTGAATCGAGATTTGAAATGTAATTTCGAGAGTTTTAATACTTCAATGTGTTGTTTTTAGACTAGGTTAAAGGCCTAAGAGGTCCCTTGAAGGTCTCAATGAGTTTTAGGAGAACATGGCCTTAGAAATCACAATATTTTGTGGTTTAAATAGGGTGCACAGTTGGTTGGAAACCATATGGCCCTTAGCACCAATTTGTGCGGGTACAGAAGGTGACAAGGTGTGAAGATCATGGGCTACACATGGTTTACTCAACCCATGTATGTACCCCACATGGTTAGTTCCATTTAGGCATTAACCTCGCTCTATTCATTACATGTTTGGCGCATGATTAGGAGAAACCATGCAGGTAAACCGTCCAAGGTGGTTCTGTTATGAAGGGGGTGTAACATAGTTTGCACATAGTTCGGCCAAATCATGAGGCCAAACCACACAACCTAGTTTTTAGGGTGAAATGACATTTTGGACTTAGTGCGTTTTAAACATAATTTTCTTGTCTCTCCTTTATTTCCTCCTCCTTACACACCAGGGGGCTCTCTCTCAGGAGCCTCTCTTCCCTCATCATATCCATGGAGCTATCTCATCTGCTTGGTGTCAAAATCGGTTGTTGTTAGTTTTATTGGATGTGTATTGGTACGCTCCAGAATCCTCCAACCTCATTTCTAATTTTCTATTCTTATCTATTGTGCTATTTTGGTGTGATATCATTTTCCCTATTCCTAGGGTGGATGTATGTTTCCTCTATTTATCTGAAATCGAACCAAATAAAGCCTCAATATTGGTTGTGTGTGTCATATATATTATATGGTAGGTTTTCTAGATTCTTTACTATAGTATCATTGCTTTCCCTTTGTTGCACTGTTGTGCCACATGACAGACTCTTCAAGTGATGCCTCATTTTTTTTAAATATTTTATTTTAAACCTATTACCAAATTTGGTATGACCCAAGAGAGTGGAAAATCTCCACTTTGGGTGATCACCTTGACTCGTGAAACATTGATTGTCATGGTTCCTCATTTGGGACTCAACGCCTTTTAGACCATGCATTGTTTAAACACCCTTGGATAGTGTTACACCGTTAATAATTGTCTAGAACCAATAAGATGAACTGACATTGAATGTTGTCTATGATATAGGCCCTTAAGCTTAATGCATATTCTACATTTCATGGTTGAACTCATTGAAAAAAATGAATATGATTAAATTGGATGAACAATACTAATGTTATATCATTTTACATATGCTTATATAGTATTTTTTATGTGTGTTATTAAATGATTGTGTGTTGTTCTTATTTCCTTGTTTATGTCTTTCATTTCAATCATTCTTTGTGTTGAATTCTATTTTCCTTATGCCTTGTGTTGAGGTTAAATTATTTAAATTAAATGAAATGGATATTTTATTAACAAATTCATGTTTTCTAATAAAACCCCTCGATGAGGTGAACTATCTTGAATTGTAAAAGGCCATATGTTCATGACTTGTATCCTAGTGCTTATGTTTATAGTTAGTGAAGTGTTTCATTGCCTTATACCAAAGTTTTTTTGATGGGATTTACTGATTTGGGATAGACATCATATTTGGTTATATATATTATTCCTTGACTACTTTTTGGATAGGAGAGAAAACAGATCGCGATTCAAGGACGTCGTAGATGGACTCACTGTTCTTGGCTTGGTATGATTTGACACACTTGGAGTGCTCCTTTGTATTTCCTTGGAAGAGATCTTTGGGTGGTTTATTTTTACTTATTAGTGACACTGGTTCCCTAGGGGAGAAACTGTGGATGGACTTGTTTTCAAGATGGCTATGCCATGCCTTGATTGATACTTGATACCCTATGTTAGATACTTAGTACATGCACGGAGTTTACATTTCCATGAGGGATATGAGGGACGCCATTATGGATACCCTCATATGGAATCAGTGGTATTGGTTTTATCAAGGGTTCATGTAGCGACCCAGGGGTTTCCATTACAAATTTCCTTGGATGGGATCAGGTTTCCATTACTAGATTTGACGGATGCCTTGTATGGTTTTCATGTGGTGCATTATTAGTATTGTTTTTGTGATTAAAAAGTGGTATCTAAATTCAAGGACAATTTCCTAGGGGTTTGACCACCAAGATAAAGAAAAATCTTATGGTTGGACCACTTTTATTTTCTAATATATATGGTTTAATATATATTCCATATTTCTTCTACAGGTTCTCTTGGATCATACATATGTATTAGGCTGAAGCAGGTAGAATCATTTGGGTGTCCTCTTGGGAACCGAGACTGATGTGTTATTTATTTATTTATTTATCACATTATATTCAACCTTGTTGAAAAAAAAATATTTTATACCACCTGAGCTGAATTGATCTAGACACCATTGGTTGTGGAATACTTAGATTTTTTCTCACACCCTAATCAAGACACCATTGCACTAGGGTACCCAAGAAGATATACATGTTTGCAATTCCTTGGATTGATTTCTTGAGTTTTTTTATATACATTAGAGCTGGGGAGCACATGAATAAGATATTACTCATGATTCTCATAGATTTATCCTTTGGTATCTTTTCATTTTATTTCATTTTTCTATATGTTGTATTGTCCTATTTGTATCTTGAAGAATCATCTGACAAGAATGCATCATTATATATATTTGTAACTCTCCATTTACTTTTATTTTTTCAGTTTATATCATTTTCTTCTGATTTGCTGTCATTGATTATTATTTCATTCTCTATCATCTTTTATTTACTTTATTATATATAGTTGTGTGACACTAATCATGAGGGTACAGTCTCCCTATCGTACCACCATTTGACCCTTGCTGCATGTCAGTAGCCTTTAGTGTATGGGGAGGTGCACTTGAGGTCATGTGAAAACTTGTCTAAATACTATATTAGTGGTTAGTCGGTTTGGTATGTAAGAATTATATCCATCCAGTATAGGTGGTGATGGAAGAAAAGTGCATCAGTTCACAATGTGGTAGTCCATCGTACACACAAATGATTGTTTTGTATCCCATTTTATACAATTAGCAGATGAATATAGGTTATTTCATTAACATAATATCATGTAAATATATTAGTGATAATAATGATATTATATAATCATATTTGAAGAATATTTCAAGGAGTTGGAACATGAAATAAAAAAAATATTAGTTTAAAAGATATATATCTTCTTCATTAAATATTTTTTGCATTACAACTTAAGCCTGATAAGGTTAGTATTATGAATAAAAATACCTATAAAATGAGGTTATTTATTCTATAATTGTATTTTTGTTGATTTTGGTTTAACCAAAACGCTAATTAAGTGTGAATAAAAGATGAGATAATGTGAACTTTTATAATAGAGTGGAGGAGCTCTCTTGAAATTTCATGAAGTATTAATTAATATAAATTAATTTTCAAGATTATATGGATCCAGATTGATATGATTAGAATTTAAGATGAATATAATTATAAATACTCTCATAAAATTAAATTTGGGAACATTTATATTATGTTTTTACCCTTGTCTTTTTGTTTGAACCTGTGTTAACCCTTTTTTCTGATAATTGCGATAATAAGGTTTTTTACTCTTTACGAGACAAAAATAATTACTATAAAAGACAAATAATCTCGTAAATAGATCATGGTTGATATTTAATATCATATATCAATAAATTTTATGAATATAATATTTTTAGAAATTTTAAATAATTTAATAAAATATTATTTATTTTAAATTATCATTATTGAAAATTTTAGAACTACTCATTTTCTTTGAATTTAATAACCTTGAGAGAAAGAAAATTTTAATATACTAAAAACCCTCCCTAACATGTTATGTATATTTATGAAATTCACTGAACATAATAATTCACTCGAAGTATATTATTTTTAATATTTTTAGTATAATTTAATTTATTTTCCTTTTACTTGAAAAAATAATGTCTTAGTGTTGCATAAGAATTTTAGTTAATTATTTCATCACAAAAAATCAGAAATAAATTTTCATGATAATTTTTTTACCTTTCAAACAACCATTTATAACCTAACATAAGATGTTTTCATCCCTGTCCCAAAATATTATAGTTCTTAAAAATAAGAGAGTGATTTTTTTTCTTTATCAGTTACATAAATATTATAAAGGTAAAAATAAAAGAAATATGGCTCCATGATTCCCTATTTTTGAAACATGGATGGAAATTTATTAACTACACTCATATAATAAGATAAAGTCAAGTGTTAGGGTTATATTTTTATCCTTATCAAAAAAATTAACATTTCATACACAATTTATGCTTACTGTGGCAATAATAATTTACTAGGATTACAATTCATAATGAAAAAAGGGACATATTTATCAATTTTAAACCCTGTGATTCCAAATATTGAATCCATTTCTCAATATTCAATTTCTAGATATATAATAATTTCACTTAAAATGAAACCATTACATGTGATGACAAGAAGGTTTTTAGAAAAAATGCCTTTCTAAGTATAAAATGGTTTTAAAACCAAATTCATGTCTAAATATCATTTTAATGTCTATAATTGGATTGGTTTTAGTCAAATGGAACCAATGAAAATTTTAAACTAATCCATAATATAGTTTTACTTTGCAAATACTTGAAATGAAAATATAGTTATTAATAAAAATAAATATTTTGAAATATTCATGGAAAGAACAAATTTTTAGAAAATTCAAATATAATCATCAAAAGATAATTTTAGAATTATGAAATAAAAAATTAAATTCATTTTTTAAAATTAAAATACAATGATTTTAAAATTATGATTTTAAATAAAACCATTGTTCCATCTGTAAATATGGTGTGGAATGGGTTATTCTCATCACATTACCATTTTCAAATTTCCCTGAAACTCTTAATGGTTCCCTGATCCATAGCTGGGTATGGGTCTACTTTCCAAAATAAGGCGTTCATCTGGGTTTTCAGGCCCAACGACTCTTGGGGATTCACATTGGTTGAGAGAGTGAGAGGTCGGGCTCATCACACCCTTTTGGGGGGAATTGTCACCTACATCAGAACAATCTTATATATTTATGATATGTTCAGGAAATTCTTCCCAAACCCTGATACGGGATTGGTTACCCTTGTGTCATTGACTTGATTGTGAACATGTATCAATATGGATTATCATTTGTATATCACGAGTTCTCTATTGATCTCTTATTTAATTATGATGATTCAAACCATGGCCATGCTAGAGAACTCTGGATTTTATTGTGGTCTAGGGAGATAGATGATGTCTTGGAGATGGGGTTGACCCTCTATGAGGTGTCCTATGTATCCTGTGAGAATAGGAATCAAAACCCACATATTTCATCCGACATAGTTTAAGTTCATATGACTAGACTCATCCATGCAGTTTAACGTCATACAATAAGGAAATGAAAATCAGGCTTGAACATTGACAAGGCGTCCTAAACATCCTATTTAATGTAGAAATCAGAGTCTATATAACACTAGTGAAAGTCGTATGTATTGTGGGAGATATAACAACAGAGCCCCTAAGAAGGACTTATGAAAATGAGACTTCCCTGGATTTCTTTTTCAGTAATTTCACCCTCTGAGCTATAAGGGCATGTAATTAGACTTAAATCTCTAGGGTGAATGTCCCATCATTATGTATTTCTCATCATGCTATTAGAACAATCATCACTGATCCCTAAGCCCATGTGATCCATTCTTAGTGTGAGAAACAAGAGACAATGATGGATTGGACACATTACATGAGATCATATCATTACAAGACTTACACATTAATGTTTCCCTTTGAGAGGAATGATCACCCATCTCATGGTAGATATAGTATGGGGCTCAGTCCATAGGGAGGATTCCTACTTATCTTGGATATGGTCGGAATCGGAGTGTTTTTACACTACTACAAAAATGGGCAAGCAAAGAGCCACCTTTATCAGCGCTAATCAAAAAGCGCTGCTAAAGGATAATCTTTCTCAGCGCTATTTAAAAGCACAGATAAAGTGCAGATTTATCATCTCTTTTCTAGCACTGATAAAGGATGGTTTTTAACAGCGCTAGAAAATCGCTGATAAAGCCACCCTTTATCAGTGCTAAAATTTTAGCGCTGATAAAGGGTGGCTTTATCAGTGCTTTTCTAGCGCTGTTAAAACATGTCTCCGATTTTATTAAAATGAGGCAGACAGTCTCCTCTTTTTTATCGTGCCCTAATATCTCGCGGTATTGTACCCTTGTGACTGATTCCCTTCCCCTAATCTTCCCTTTTCCGGACCTCCTCCGTACTCTTTATTCTTATCCTCGACCCTCTTTCGCGGATCTTCCTCCCTTCCTAACCCTAATCCTCCTCTTCAACGGTTGGAGGCTCCTCCCGTGCACCCCCACTCCGGCGGTCCCCTCTTCCAGGCAGTGCAGAAGGCTCCCTCACCTTGAGTTTTCCTTGGACTTCTGATTTCTTCACCAAAGGTCAGTGTATGCCCTAAATATTGTTTTACAGTGTAGTTTTATCTTTAGGTTTTTCATGCGGTTGTCATTTATTGGCATTTCTTGTTTACAGTGAGTTGGAAAACCTTCTTTGAGGTTTTGAATTCCATCATTTCTCACTTTTTTGTTTCATGCAGGAGGGATTTACTCTTGTCTATCATTGGGGATGGTTTGCACTAGCCTAATTAAGATAAATTAATAATTTAATTTAAATTCAAGGGGAAGGGTTAATGATTATTGTACTTTTACATCTTTGATTTTATTGTGATGTTGTGTTTGTACGGACTGAATACCCCGCTAAAAATCATGGATATTAGGAGCCCTTTCATTCACTGTATTTGTTGTCATATGGAAGCCTTTTTTCATGTTTTTGTGATGTCACCCCAAAATGGAAATTGGATAACCGCTTATATTTGGATAATGAAATGCTTTCCCCTGGATTTATGGAATGTGTGATAACACTCTTAAAGTAAATTTAAATGTGCTAAAAGTCCCTTTGTTAAATCTATAAAATGGTGTTTGATGTGTTGTGATGTGTGGTCATGCTAGTGGGGGTCACGATAATGGGTTTTGATGTGGTGTGGGATGATGTATGGTTTTTTTTTCACGCTTTTGGTTTGGAGAGGTGATGGCTTGTTTTTCCATTCTTTTTGGGTAGTGAGGGGATGATTCATTTGGTTTTTCTTTTTGGGTGGCAAGGTGATGGATTTTTTGGCCATGCTATTGGGGTGGTGAGGTAATGATTTTTTTAGTCATTCTTTTGGGGCAGTGAGGTGATGATTCAATGGGAATGATTAGCTACATTTTATGTATGGTTTCTTTTTCTAGAAGCCTAGGTAGTGAATTAATAATTATTTAATAATTATAGAAATGGTTGGATTTTGGTTTGGATAGTTGGATTGGTTGGAAATTATAAATGTGTCTTGTGGATTTAACCCCCTTCCAAGATCCACCAAGACTCATCCATAATCAAGAATATGACTTTATATTATGGGGAACATATATCTTAAACATGGATTTAACCCCTTTCCAAGATCCACCAAGACTCATCCAAGATGTTTAATGTTTATTATGAATGAGGTGACTAGTAAGAGTGGTTAAAAGGATATTTAATCTTTTGTTACAGGGTGGTGGGTTCTAGAACTATTGGTAAGGGGGCTGGAAAGTGTGTTCATTTTGATGGGGGTTTATCCTGGTTCTGTTGATTTCCAAATCTTTATTGAAAATGGTTAGGCTATATTAGTATCTATTTTTATAAGGAAGTGGTTCTCTTCTACTTTGTATTTGGAAGTCTTGTTTTTTGTATTTGGATCATAAATAATAATATTTCAGATTCAAATAGGATGGAGATGAATAAAGATTGGATGGATGCTAGTCGTTTGACAATAGAGTATGAGAACGGAGTGAAAGAGTTCATCAAGTTTGCAAAGTATCATGCAAAGGATCCTTCTCAAATCATTTCTCTGTGTTTAGGTTGTTTTTATTCTAGACTAATTACTCTAGAGGAGTTGGAAGAACATTTGATATGTCACGGAATAGATCGGAGTTATAAATGTTGCAATAAACACGGGGAAAAAGAAAATGTAGCTACTGGCTGGAATACAACTGTATTTTATGGATCATCAGATATGATTTCAAATATGGATAATGAGGAAGACCGAATAGAGGATGTGATTACAGATGTCAATGATGATGAAGATCGTATTGAGGAAATGACAAGGACAGTTGAACATGAACTCCGTGATTTCCCAAAATTGTTTGAGAAGTTAAAAAGTTGTGCAAAGACGTCATTGTATGCTGGTTTCACTAAATATACTGCATCGTCAATTGTACTGAAGTTTTATAAATTGAAAGCAGGAAACGGATAGACTGATGTCAGTTTCACGGAACTACTTGCTCTTTTGAATGACATGCTCTCATAAGATAATGAGCTCCCAATCCGGACATATGAAGCTAAAAAATTCTACACTCGATGGGTATGATTTCTAAAAGAATACATGCCTGCCCGAAAGACTGTATATTGTTTCTTAAGGAGAAAAAATCACTTATAGAATGCCCAAAGTTTGGAGCTTCTCGATACAATAAAGATGAACACAGTCCTACAAAAGTTGTATGGTACTTTCCAATCATTCCAAGGTTTAGGCGTCTATATGGACATGATGAAACTACAAGACAATTGCCGTGGCATGTAGATAAAAGAAATAAAGATGGAAAATTACGTCACCCGGCCGACTCTCCTCAATGGAAGAGAATTGATCATGAGTATCCTGAATTTGGAAATGAGCTGAGAAACCTGCATCTTGTGTTATCTACCGATGGAGTGAATCCTTTTGGTTTTCAAACCAGCACTCACATTACTTGGCCTGTTATGTTGGTAAATTATAACTTTCCACCCTGGTTATGCATGAAACATGAATTCATTATGTTATCTTTGCTTATATCAGGACTAAAACAACCAGGTAACGATATTGATGAATATTTGGCTCCCTTGATCGAGGATTTGAAGTTACTGTGGGATTCAGGTGTTATGTTGTATGATGCTTATGAAAAAGAATACTTTACATTGAGAGCGATGTTGTATGGGATGATAAATGATTTCCCTGCTTATGGATATTTGTCAGGATATAGCATTAAAGGAACTCAAGGGTGTCCTATGTGCGAAGAAGATACATAATCAATTAGGTTGAAACATTCATCGAAATCTGTGTTTCTATGACATCGTAGATTTCTTCACCGTCGACATAAGTACCGATCTTGGACGACATCATTAAATAGAAGTTTAGAACAATGAAAAACATCGTCTCCACTAACAGGTGATCAGCTATTTGAGAAAGAAAAAGACATGAACACTGTTTTTGGTAAACCATTTTCGAAAAACCTTACGAAAATCGGTTGGAAAAAGAGATCAATTTTTTTTAAATTACCATACTAGAAATGTCTGTACGTCAGACAGTTTCTTGATGTGATGCATGTGGAAAACAATGTATGTGACAATGTTATCGGAAGGTTGCTAAATGTGCCTGGAAAAACAAAGGATGGAATTAAGGCAAGGATGGACATGGTTTACATGGGAATAAGAGAAGAGTTGGCTCCCGTGAAGGGTGAAAATCGAACGTTTCTTCCTCCAGCTGCGTACACTCTTTCCAGGGATGAGAGATATCAGTTTTACAAATTCTTCAATGATGTAAAGGTTCCAAATGGGTATTCATCAAATATCAAAAACATTATGTCAATGAATGATTGGAAGTTAAAAGGTTTGAAATCACATGACTGCCATGTTTTGATGCAAGATTTAATTCCTATAGCTTTACATTGCATTTTACCCAAGAATGTTTGTCATACGTTAACCAAACATTGTTTCTTCTTCAAAGCTATATGCAGCAATGTTTTAGACCCGGCGAAATTTCTAGCTATGGAAAGAGAAATTGTCATCATATTATGTGAATTAGAAATGTTCTTCCCGCAAAACATTCTTTGATATGATGGTTCATTTTATGGTTCATTTGGTGAGAGAGGTTCGACTTTGTGGTCCTGTGCACTATAGATGGATGTACCCCATTGAATGGTATATGAATATTTTGATAGGGTATGTCAAGAATCGAATTCGGCCAGAGGGTTGTATTGTGGAGCGATATATTGTTGAGGAAGCAATTGAATTTTGTACCGAATACCTATCTGATGTGAAAAGCATTAGTCTACCAAAATCTCATCACACTGGATGCATTGAGGGTGAGGGAATTTCTGGAAGAGATGTTGTGACAATCAATATTACAGATCGGGAGCAGGCCCACCTTTATGTTTTGCATAACAGTTGGGAGGTTGCTCCATATATTGAAACCCACAAAGAAATTTTGAGACAGTTGAATCCATCAAGGGATGAAAAATGGATATCAAATACACATAATCACCAGTTTATAGGATGGTTTCGAGACCATATTTTTATGGAGTTAGATGAAAATACAAATTCAATTTCAGAACGACTTCAATGGCTAGCTAGCGGACCAAGAGTGTATGTATTATCTTACAATGGTTATGTAATTAATGGTTATACATTCTATACAGATAAACATGATGAAGATAATACCATGAAAAATAGTAGAGTAACACTTGTGGCTGAAGCGATGCATGTTTCTGGTAGTAAGGATAGAAATCCAATTTATGCAAATATATCATACATTGGCATTATCAAAAGAATATGGGAGTTGGATTATACGACATTCCAATTGCCTATTTTTCAATGCTATTGGGTTGATAACAACAGTGGTGTTAAAATAGATGAATTGGGATTTGTGAAAGTTGATTTTAGTAAAGAAGGGTACAAAGATGAACAATTTATAATGGCATCACAAGCAGTACAAGTATTTTATGTGCCAGGCCCCACAAACCGAAAGTGGTCAATTGTTCTGTTATCGTCCAAAACTACTGAAGGGTCCGATGAAAATTCAATTGAGGGTGATCTTTTCATTGGGACGTCGCAATCATTTCACAGTGGTCCCAATAAAGATGATTTTTTTATGTTATAGGAGACCACAATAAAGGGATTTGGATTATCGATAGAGGTGTCAAATCCCTTCAGCCTTTGAAAAAAAAAGAGAGTTCAATAAACATGTTATATTTTGTTTGTAATATAGATCTTTTTATATCATGTTATTATCTTATCATTATTGCATTTATTTAATCCAACTTAAGTGTTAAACCTTTTTTTAGATAATGACTTATGCACGTTCTGGTGCTCCTAACCTCGAGGCTGAACAAGCCTCTCAAGATGTTGCTGCTGCTTCTACTTCTGCTGCTTCTGCTGCTTCGGCTTCTGCTGTTGCTGCTTCTGAACAAGCCTCTCAAGCCTCTCAACCTCAACCTATTGTTGTTGGTGCTGCTTTTGTTGCTATTGGTGCTCCTCTTGTTGAGGTCCAACAACCATCAGAACATGTTGATGCTAGCATTTTAGAAGAAAACATTGATGATGCTGATATAGATGAAATGGTCGGGGATAACGGAGCAGCATCGCGGAAAAAATAGGTGCGTCATAGTTTAACAGTGTTGGCTAACATTCTGAAGGCAAAGAGAAAAGGAATCAAATTTGATGTTGCGTGGAATGCACAGGGCCAACACATTAACCCCAACAAGGCAATGTTTAGCAGTTACATTGGAATTGTCCCTCAGCAACGCGTGCCGATTGACATAGATTCGTGGAACCATGTTGCGTCTGACCTGAAGGCTGTGATGTGGAATGAAATTATGGTAACATTTTGATTTCATTTCTTTAATTTACTAGCAAATAAAATAATGAAACAGTGTCTTACTCTTCACAATCCATTACAGAGTGCATTTATAGTAGATTATTCACACAAGACTTATGTACTAAGGCTTGCAGGAAGGTGTCATCGAGGTTTTCACACTCTTCTTACAAAATATCATCTGAAAGATTCCAAGGGTAAAATAAACCCGCACCCACCCATTGTCTACACTCACTTGATATCCCAAGAATCATGGGATTCATTTGTTGGTCATCGTGGGGATCAAAAGTTTCAGGTACATTGTGACTGATAATATGTTGTTTGAGGATATACATGTATTCATCACTTTGATTGTCAATATTTCATTTATGAAATAGCAACTTAGTACTGAAAACAAGGAATGCGCATCAAAACTGATGTACCCCTATCGTAAAGCAAGGATGGGGTATGCCTCACTAGAAAAGAAAATGGTGCGTATTTTAAATTTACAGTGATATTCTTATATGTCAAGAAACAACTTTATAAAAATATTTATCTATTTATATGTAGATTGATGCCTCTAAAACCAAACACACATCCATCCCTCGTCATGTGCTATGGAAGGAGGCACGTGTGGATGAGGAAGGGAATCTAGTTGATGAAAACACACAAAAAGTGTGGGAAATATGTGTAAGTATGACACGATAAAATGTTTTGTTTTAAATTTCTATTACATAATAATAATTACTTATTTTCTTATATCTGACGGTCATAGGAGTCAGGTACTCCTGCAGTTGGTGCAGACATATTAGCGACATCTTTGAAGCGACCAGAACAATACGGTCGTGTCAGAGTTGGGGGGTTTGGGGTGACACCATGAGTATATTATGAGAAAAAAAAAGAGGATGAAAAAATGAAGAAATGAAAGCAATGAAAAATTGACTAGCAACTCTTGAAGAACAGTTTCAATGGCAGAGAGAGTTTCTAGCAACATTAATGGGTGAGAAACCAAGAGAAGAGACAACTCAAGAACAACCAGCGCATAAAGATCATGCCCCACACCCCACCAGCTTTAAGGCGAGCCATTCCCCTCAAAGAGCTGTCTTAGCCGTGGTAATCAATATTCTATTAATTGTTCTGATGAAATGTGAATCAGGAAAACACTGATTTCTTCCTATACTGATATTCTGTAGGGTGATAATGATTGTGATTTATATCTTTCAACACCCACATATCGCCTTGTAGCGAGGGCTATAGTATTCAATATCTCGGAAGACACGCTGCACAATAGACCACTTCCAATAGATCATCTGAAAGTGATGATTGCAGTAGCTCATGAGCCAACAGCACAACTACATGTTCCACTTGATGATGATGATATTTGTACAGTTGAACAGGCTATTGGGACATTCATTGCATGTCCATCACAACTTGTGAGACTACATGCCGAAAAATAGGTATTTATTTACTGTTTTTTAAGCCAAACCATTAACAAAAAAAAGGTTTGAACCAATGAATTTTATTGTAGACGAAGAAAGGGGATGAGGTGAAAGGAAACGTGGGAGTATCGAAAGGATCGACTAGCCGATCTAAAATATCTACTGAAAGCGGAATTACACCGCCTATTCTCTATCCATATTTAATTGAATTGAAGACTCATGTGGATACGAAGTTGAGAAATGGTAGTAGCCATGTAGTGGTTTTTGAAGAGAATCTGTATGGAGAGGAAATACAAGATTTTGTTGCTGCTGAGAATGTAAATGAGATCCTTGAGTATGGGTGGCTCGGCATAACAAGTGTAAATGTGTATATGAGGTATGTTTTCAACCCCGTCGCTTTTCCAAAAGCTGATATATTGTGATAATTATGATTAAATACATTTTATATTATTGGCAGACATATATATGAAAACGAGTTGAAGGGTTTTTCTCATGAGCCAATATTCGGACTTGTCAGTCCTCATATCACATCAACACAAGAAATACAATTATCAGAATCAAAAATTAAGGAAAGAGCGACTGCTTTGCTGAAAGATTTTGACAGCAAGATAATAGATGACAGACTCTTCCTCATACCAACCATGCAGGGGTAAAACTCCACGATTAAAGCATATCAATTATAATTTCATTTCTTTCATTACTTATTCCTTTTTGTGTATTTAGGCAACATTGACTGCTAATTGCGGTGAATTTGGATACTCCCAAGATTTATTTTCTGGATTCAAAGCACGAATATCCAACAAACCGACCGCATGTGATGCAGTTTGTCAATCTGTAAGACACTACATCCTACGTTTTAGGTCTAAACATCAAGTTATATAATATATATTATCTTTTACTGAGGATTCTATTATGATAGGTCGGTGTACCAATATCGTCTAAATCATGGTATGAGGACAGGGGATAAGCATAAAGATCCAAGCAAGTACTACATCTGGAAAAATATCAGGGTATATATAATAAAATTTCACTATCCAAACATATATCAAAAAAAGTTACTTACGCGCCTCATGATCAATGTTTATGCAGTGTCCAAAACAAACAAACGACAAAGATTGCGGTTATTATGTTTGTAGATTCATGAGAGAGATCGTTTTCAATGGACAAACTAGCATCCCTAAAGAGGTATTTTTGAAAAAAAGTACTATTTCATTTAAATTATTTATTAATTCATTATTTATATATTTTTTAGTACTATTATGAATGTCGAAAAGCGTCATATTCACAAGACGATGTAGACAGGTTCAGAAATGAGTGGGTCGCATACCTGATGCAAGATTGTCCAGAAATAGCATGAAGATATGACTTTTATTGTAAGAGTTGCAGATGCGTATAATTGGTGGAAAATTTTGAGAGGGGTTCATGGGGATAAAAATATGAAACATTATTGTTTGTAAATGTTTGTAGAAAAATTGTAATTATTATTAAATATAACATTATTTCTCGAATGGGTCATCTGTCCATTTTAACAGATGAAATGCACCAGCAAAATTCAAGAATGATGAACCACATTTCTTTGGCCTTTGGACAAAAAAACCAGAAAAATCTCCAAAATACCTTCATATCATGCATAAACAAGTAAAATCTTCAATCATTAGTTTCATGTATGCGGAAACTTCCATGATAGATTGGAAGTTCACCAATCCATTTGATGAACAAGATGGGATGTTAAATCTGTCATTTAGAACATCCAATGCAGAAAATTGTTCCAATGATTTGGCAATTGACGCTACATTTAAAGATCTTTCCTCTGTTTTATCAAGAGAGTGAAAATTCTCTTGGCGAACTGGAATGGAAACACACTCTTGTGAATTTGGGTCTCTACTTGTCTCTTCATGTGTGCAGTTATTGCCATTCCAGTTCGCCAAGATAATTTTCAAGGAAAAACATATTGTTGTCATGCTTTGGGCTTCAGATCATTCTCAAAGGTGGGTAGTGAATTTCTCTATCTATCATGAGAGTTCTAATTCATATCTTGTGTTTCATTAAGTTTCAACAGAATCCGAATGCGTTTGGTCGGTTTGTCGTATGTCAGTTGTTGATTTCACTTAAAATAAAGTCCATTTTTAACAAAAACAGAGACATTGTGAGTGGTGTCGGCCACACTGGGCCTCGGATTGATGCGGGGTTGACTCGTACATGTCACAAATGAGTCATAGATCATTGTGCAAAAGTATCAACACAATCAGAAGTCGTTAGATCGGTTTGGCGTATGTACGTAAAATATTGTCCATTTTAAATAAAATACATACACATGGAGTGATACCGGTCACACCCCGCCTCGGATTGAGGTGTGGTTGACTCATACACATCACATATGACCCATGGATCATTGTCCTAAAGTTTCAACACAATATTAAGGCGTTTGGAATGGCAATAGATGCACACATGAAGAGACAAGTAGAGACGCAAAATCAAAAGAGTGAGTTTCCATTCCAGTTTGCCAAGAGAATTTTCAAGGAAAAACATAATGCTGTCATGGTTTGGGCTTCAGATCATTCTTGAAGTTGGGCAGTGAATTTCTCTATGTATCATGAGAATTCTAATGCATATCTTGTTTGGAAGATCATTGTAGTATAAAATGATCTAAAAGTGGGGGATGTGTGCATATTCGAGAAGGTCTTTAGTAGTGTCCCTCAAAATGTCTTTAAACTGACCATCTTGAGATGTATCTAAACTTGCGACTTTCTTTTAAATAGTGACTCTTTTCAGAACTACATGAGTTTACATTTCTCAAACATATTCACACACAAAATCACCCTTCGACATTGGAGGATATGTCGAAGGGTGATTTTGTGTGTGAATATGTTAGAGAAATGTTAAATCACGTAGTTTTGAAAAGAGTCACTATGTAAAAGAAAGTCGCAAGTTTAGATACATCTCATGATGGTCAGTTTAAAGACATTTTCAGGGAAACTACTAAAGACGTGCTCAAATATGCACACATCGCCCACTTTTAGATCGTTTTCTACTACAATGATCTTCCAACCAAGATATGCATTAAAACGCTCATGATACATAGAGCAATTCACTTCCCACCTTCAAGAATGATCTGAAGCCCAAACCATGACAGCATTATGTTTTTCCTTGAAAATTCTCTTGGTGAACTGGAATGGAAACTCACTCTTGTGATTTTGCGTCTCTACTTGTCTCTTCATGTGTGCAGCTATTTCCATTCCAAACGCCTTCGGATTGTGTTGAAACTTTAGGAAAACAATTCATGGGTCATATGTGATGTGTACGAGTCAACCCCGCCTCAATCTGAGGTGCGGTGTGACCGGTATCACTCCAAGTGTATGTATTTTGTTTAAAATGGACAATATTTTACGTACATACGCCAAACCGATCTAACGGCTTCTGATTGTGTTGATACTTTTGAACAATGATCCATGACTCATGTGTAATGTGTAAGAGTCAACCCCGCATCAATTTGAGGCCCGGTGTGGCTGGCACCACTCACAGTGTCACTGTTTTGTTAAAAATGTACTTAATTTTATGTGAAATCAACAACTGACATACGGAAAACCGACCAAACGCATTTGGATTCTATTGAAACTTAAGTAAAACAGTCCATGGATCAAATTAGATGTGTACGAGTCAACCCCTCCTCAATCTGAGGCGTATTGTGACCGGTATCTCTCCAAGTATATGTATTTTGTTCAAAATGGACAATCTTTTACGTACATATACCAAACTGATCTAATGGATTATGATTGTGTTGATACTTTTTCACAACAATCCATGACTCATGTGTGACGTGTACGAGTCAACCCCGCAACAATCCGAGGCCCGGTGTGGCCGACACCAGTCATAGTGTCTCTGTTTTGTTAAAAATGGACTTAATTTTAAGTGAAATCAACAACTGACATACGACAAACCGACCAAACACATTAGGATTCTGTTGAAACTTAAGTACAATGATCCATGGGTAAAATTTGACATGTAAGAGTCAACCCTGACTCAGTCCGAGTCCCGGTGTGGCTGACACCACTCAAAGTGCCACTATTTTGTTCAAAATGGATTTATTTTTAAGTGAAATCAACAACTGACATATGGGAAACCCACCAAATGCCTTCGGATTGTGTTGACACTTTAGGACAATGATTCATGGGTCATATGTGATGTGTACGAGTCAACCCTGCCTCAATCTGAGGCGTGGTGTGGCCGGTATCACTCCAAGTGTATTTATTTTGTTTAAAATGGACAATATTTTACAAACATACGCCAAACCAACCAAACACATTTGTTTTATGTTGAAACTTAAGGAAAATGATCCATGAGTCATATGTGACGTGTACGAGTCAACCCCGCCTCAATCCGAGGCCAGTTGTGACCGACACCACTCAAAGTGCCTCTGTTTTTGTTAAAAATGGACTTAATTTTAAGTGAAATCAACAACTGACATACGGCAAACTGACCAAACGCATTCGGATTCTGTGGAAACTTTAGAAAAACGATCCATGGGTGAAATGTGACGTGTACGAGTCAACCCTGCCTCAATCTGAGGCCCAGTGTGGCCGACACCACTCAAAGTGCCTCTATTTTGTTCAAAATGGACTTATTTTTAAGTGAAATCAACAACTGACATTCCAGAAACCGACCAAACGCATATGGATTCTATTGAAACTTAAGTAAAATGATCCATTTGTCAAATGTGATTTGTATGAGTCAACCCCGTGTAACGCCCCGACCCCAGCTACCCGGAGTCGGTGCATTACTACGTAACATTGGCATGATCACAAAAGATCAAGTCTCGAAAGACCGATTAGTTTAGTAGCCTTGGAAACACTAGATACATTCATAAGTCTTACATTACATCATAAAGTGAAAAACTAATAACAAAGTCTTCATAGTCCACACTCATATCCTCTTCTGACTATCCCTGCAGGTCATTTCTAAAATACTTCTTCACATCCTGGAAAATATTAAAACATTGAAAGGGGTGAGCTCAGATGCTCAGTAAGGATAACAATATAGCGGAAGCTTTCATCAATAAAAATAAACATTTAAGGAAATGTATAACTAAAACAAAAGCCTTTTAAACATGAACTTCAACATAATATGGCAAAAGTAAAACGAGATAATGCCATTCACTTCTTCACATGGATATTCTACTGGTCGAATAATCACATGCAATATCAATAACCACTTTTATAATGATGGAATGCATAATGCCAGACTATCATAACCACGTAGCCAAGGCCTCGTGCCAGGACCACAAATAAGATTTTGTCAAGGCCTCGTGCCAAGACACTAGTTTGTCTCATGAGTCCTGCCGATGCAATTTTTTAGAAGATACTTACGTTTAAAATTGCTCAAATATACTCCAGTATTTTTCTGAAAAAATTATGCAAGCTTTTTAAAACAAAATAACTAATTCTGAGACTGCTCGACTAATTACAGGCCATGATGGGTCCATGCCAAATCCCTTCCTGTCTACCACACTCGAGAGTCGGGTTTTCTGAAAACATGTTTAAGCTTGCGTTAAATATGTATACATTTTCACTGGATTTCCATATATTTAAGAGAAATATCTGTTTTCTGAAATCATTTAGAAATCTCATAATTATAAAATAAAACCTTTTGAATAAATGTAAAAGTCAAAGGAGTTTATACACCGTATAAAAGAAAGTTGTGTATAAAACAAAATATGCCTCAATGAATAGAGATTGAGACAAAGTCCCTTAAAAAGATCATTTTTAAAATAAAATAGATCTATTATGTGTATTCACTATAAGTACACATAATGAAAGTACAAATACAAGATAGGACATAATAATATCATGACATAATTTGAAAGTAGGAGATTAACCCAAAGAATGGAAATTGGGTTAAGAAATTCCCTTACCTCGTGTCCGACTTGACTCGACCAATCTTTAACCTCCTGAATAATAAACTAGAGTTAATATCTACCTTCTTAAGAACCTTTTTCTAGTTCATTATTCCTTTTATATCACTTATTACCATGTCATGAACATTACGTAATTATTTAAGATAATAACGGTCGTTTTGTCGATCTTTGGTACTTGAGTCAAAAATATATTTCTTATAATTACAAGTTGTTAATGTATCGAAATATCCATTATATCCAAAATTATGTTCATGATGTAGATATCATATATATCATATATATCCATTATATACATGCATTTATAATATTACATAACATTTATAGGTTAGAAATGAAATGCACCATTCATGGAGACGGTAAGCCGTACGTACGCATGAACGCTACTTTCAATTCTATTTCATATTTAATGGAATGAAATCATAATGATATAAATGTATAATATAATTCCAGTATAATATAGCATATAATACCATTTAATCCATCCTTTATACATCCCACATATGGTATTAACGATTCAAATCACTTTGAGGGGGCGGTAGTCCGCACTTCCAAAAATGAAAATATCGCGTTTACCCGTAATGGAAACCATAATGGTATGCCATAAATGAAAAATAAAGAAGTTTAAGTAAAAAATAAACATATTATATATCATATATAAATATAGTGACATCTTAATGGCCACCTTTTAAGGTGTTATATGAGTGTTGAAAAATCATCGTTTCGTGAGGCAGAAATTCGCCATCCACAGAAACAGTATGTTCTTTAACCATTAGATGTAGGTGTGTGTAAGTGTAGCTAGAATACTTCTTATAACAACATCCTAGTATATTGAGGATACTTTTGTTGTTACAAAAGAAATGAATAAAAGGTGTTTAGGGGGTTGGAGAAGAAAAATAAAACAAAACAACATTAGAGAAGACATTACCTCAAAATCGGGTAACTCTTTTTGATTTGAGCCAAAGGCTTCCTTGGGAAGCATTCTGCCCAAAGTGAGGCTTCTAGGAGTAATAGGAGGATGTTGGGAGAGTATTTGGGTAGCGTTTGGCCGAGCCAAAAGGCTTTGAAGTGTGAATGTGGTGGTAGAGGTGAGGGCCTTTTATAAGTGGAGAGGAGGGGCACTCTTGGAACGTAAAGAAAAGTCACTTTATTATAAAATGAGTTTCGTATTTTAGAGGTCTCACACTTATATAATTCGAGGATAAGGTGATAAGGGTTCAAAATCTACTCATACAATAGGTTTTGGACATGTTTAGGTCTTAGATATTACATTATCTTTCCATTTTATATAAATCGTTAAATAATGAGGTCATCGCTGCATCATCATGATGTCATAAATAATTTAATTTATTTAATGTCCAAAAATTATAAAACAAATATCATGATGTATGAAATCTTTTTAGATTTCCAATGACTATTTATAGTAAAAAATATGACTTGTATAACCCCATGTAAAAATTGTTTTAGTAAAACATTTCATGTTTGTGTCATTTTTTACTTTAACATTAAATAAAAGGTATTTATGTCATTTTCCAACTAAAGTGGCTCCATGGGGTCCCCAAGTTGACCCATGGATTGTATTGGTCGGCCATGGCACATCCAATGAGGGTAGGACATGTGTAAAGATCATCTCATATTATTAAAACATTATTTTTACCTTAAACTACACTAATTACCTCTAATTGCGATTAAGAACTTAAAAGTTACTATTCACCAAAAATTATTTTAATCTCATTGAACCAAATTTTACTTCTCAATGAAAACCATGTATGTCGGATTTTTGAAAATCAAAACACAGAAGTGGTAATATTTCATTTAAACGAAAAACCAGTTATTTAACTACCACTTAGTGGTTTCACTATTCATCAAAAATTGAAGTTTTTCAGAACAATGCCAAAATTTCACCCTAAGCTATAATTGATATTCCGAATTCAAAAATGATGTCTATTTTACAAAATTCCAAACATATAAGTTGCATTAATTAATTTTATAATTAATTCCCATTGTCACAACAAATAGCGTGTTTTTAAGAAACAATATATATCAAAAGATTGACAATTGTTTATGTCCAATTTCAAAGTGAAATTAATTCTAATGAACACCATTTGATAAAATGGTAAAAATATATTCTAATTATACTTTAAAACCACTCAATAGTATAACTTATCACTACAAATTATTTGGATTAAAAAAAATTAAGTAATTTTCACTATTCATAAAAAATTTGGAAGTTCTCAGAAAATTACAAAAAATTCAACTTTGGATAATTTTGATATTACGAATACAAAAATGAAGTCCATATTGAAATATAATATTTCCATAATTTTAAAAAGTGGGTATTATTATTCATAACGGCTACTTTGATTAGTCGCGGTGTGTAAGAACTCGAACTTGCGTACAATGCAAGCTATTGCATTATTGAATGAGAAGCGTATCGTGGAAGCTCAGGGTGTTACATTCTCCCCTCTTTCAATAAATTGTGTCCTCGCAATTTGAAATTTTTCTTTGAAAATAAAAGGTTGAAAATAGGAAATACCTTTGTGGAAAACCCACATCAGAAATAATGTTAATAAAAATATAACTTTAAAAGAAAGAAAGATAAGTTCAAAGGTCACCCGAGATAGCCCATACTAGGATTCTATGAAAATATGGATATGGAAGAAAAACAAACCATCAAGGTATGATGGAGAGTTGTAGAAAACTGGATTAGGAGAAAGTTAACAATAAGAAAATCACAAACTTTTGATTGGTTAAACGGTCATTGAATCCCCAGTTGGAAAAGTTAACCGACAACGTTTTTGTTTTAAGTTACCTTTTATAAAGTTAAAGAAATTATTCAGGAGATTTACTAAGAACATAAGGGAATATACATACTTGTCATATAGACTTTCATTATTTAATAAATTTTTACCAAAAACCCATCTTTCACTCTAAAAGGTAATAGAACTCAAAAATATTCTATTTATCCTAATTGTATAAGGTTCCAAATATTAACACATACCATTTAGTTTAGTAAAACTATTTTGTAATAACCAGGGACTTCTTGTAGGCTAGTGGTAGGAAATAAAGGCCTGTCACACTATGGTTGTGGGTTCGATTCCTGCAGCATTGTCTGACGCGACGGGTTATGCCCCACCCTGCAGGTTGTCCTTTTCCTAAAACTATAGTATTATAATATTCCAAAAATAATCTTCAGAAATTTTTTTACCTTAAACAATACTATCCAAAGATCAAATTAATCCATCCCAACCTTTATAGTTATCCAAAATACCTCTATCCAAACATTCTCTAAAAGGTCTCTTAATTCCAAAATCAATTTATCAGATTCCCCAAACAAAGTAAAGTTTTTCATATTGTCACATACTAAAAATATAATTACCTTCATCATATTAAAACCTTACTGAAATCAACAAGTACTGCAGTACAATCCTTATATATATATCACATTATTCTAATAACCAGAATATAATCCATGAGTCCAAAAGCACCAATACATTAATTATTCCGCTTCAACTGTAGTAACAGTATAAGATTTTCCTTGATCCCTTGGCCTTTTCTGAGGTATGTTTCCCTGACTCTTAGGACATTCATTTTCATAATGCCCCATTTCCCTACAATTGTAGCATTCAACATTGATAGCCTCTTTTTTTCCCTTGCAATCACGCGCCTGGTGACCTTTTTCCCCACATTTATAACAAACTCCATTTCCTTTTAGGAAAGTACCAAGGTGATTCTTCCCACAATTATCACATAATGGAAAATTCTTCATTCCCTTTTTCCATTTATCTGTCTCTTTTTCCACCGTTCTCTTATTCTCTTGCTTTACTTTGTTGTCATGAGACTTATAGAATTCCTTTTTTGTCTTGATAGAACACGAGACAATATCTTCGTATGACGAGAAGGTTTGTGAGACTAATGCTCGACGGAGAAATGGTTTTAACCCATCAAAGAAATGATCAATCTTACTTCTTGGGTTATGTATATAATCTGCAGCATACCTCGCCAACCTTGTAAAGTTGGCCTCATACTTTGCGACATTCTCATCCTCCTTTTGTCTCAGACTTAGAAATTGTCTTTCCATATCTGCTCGATGGTCATAAGGAAAGTATTTTTCTAAGAAAAGCTCTTTGAACTCCCTCCCTTCCATATTCGATACGTCATCATCTTCCTTTGTATTTTGAATCAATGACCACCATTAATCGGCATCTCCAGTGAGGCGGTAAACTGCCATGATAACCTTCTCCCTTTTGCTAATCCCCAAGGCGAGGAATATTTTCTCTAAGGAGTTTATCCATTGCTCAGCTACTAACGGATTTGTACCCCCATTAAATGTTGGCGGTTGTTGCCTCATGAAGCGGTCTAACATTGATCCTCCATGTTGTGGATCAGGGTGATCCATACGAGTAAGGTTATTATTCATAACTTGAGTGAGTTTTCCCAGTATGGTAATAAGTTGATCAGCACCAGTTGTATATCTAGATCCACAATAATTATCTTGAGCAGGAGGGTAATCCCTACACGGAGTGCGTGCATTGATACGGTTTCCATTCCTTCCACTAGGCGCCATTTCTATACAATGGCATAAACTAGATTAGTTTATGAACCAAAATACATAATTCCATACTTATAAAATACTTAACATAAATTGAACTATTTATGGATGTAATCCATAATCATAAAAAGGTTTTCTTTGAGGAAGTATATACTCATAACCCTTCATAGTGGTTTATAAAGAAAATGAGAATTATCCAAAGCATATCCCCCAGGAGTGTCGTAACCAAAAGTGCAGCAAGGATCGTTGTCGTGCACCAGTTCCCGTTCAAGTATAGCTCAAAGCGGTGTTTTTGGGTTTTACCCCTAGGTACATATGTTCCAGAGCCGCCTCTACCTGCTCGTATCCAGACAGGGATGTATTGCTCGGAAAACTCACAACATATCTATAATACCAAAATTATTGGAAGTTCTTCTATACTAATCCTCAAAGTCTATCTTTGGGCTATGTGCTCTAATCAGAGTTTATCTAAATATAGCTTCCAAGGTTAGTACTAAACTGCCTCTGATACCAACTGTAACGCCCCGACCCCAACTACCCGGAGTCGGTGCATTACTGCGTAACATTGGCATGATCACAAAAGATCAAGTCTCGAAAGACATATTAGTTTAGTAGCATTGGAAACACTAGATAAATTCATAAGTCTTACATTACATCATAAAGTGAAAAACTAATAACAAAGTCTTCATAGTCCACACTCATATCCTCTTCTGACTATCCCTGCAGGTCATTCCTAAAATACTTCTTCACATCCTGGAAAATATTAAAACATTGAAAGGGGTGAGCTCAGATGCTCAGTAAGTATAACAATATAGAGGAAGCTTTCATCAATAAAAATAAACATTTAAGGCAATGTATAACTAAAAAAATCCTTTTAAACATGAACTTCAACATAATATGGCAAAAGTAAAATGAGATAATGTCATTCACTTCTTCACATGGATATTCTACTGGTCGAATAATCACATGCAATATCAATAACCACTTTCATAATGATGGAATGCATAATTCCAGACTATCATAACCACGTAGCCAAGGCCTCATGCCAGGACCACAAATAAGGTTTTGTCAAGGCCTCGTGCCAAGACACTAGTTTGTCTCATGAGACCTGCCGATGCAATTTTTTTAGAAGATACTTACGTTTAAAATTGCTCAAATATACTCTAGTATTTTTCTGAAAAAATTATACAAGCTTTTTAAAACAAAATAACTAATTCTGAGACTGCTCGACTAATTACAGGCCATGATGGGTCCATGCCAAATCCCTTCCTGTCTACCACACTCGAGAGTCGGGTTTTCTGAAAACATGTTTAAGCTTGCGTTAAATATGTATACATTTGCACTGGATTTCCATATATTTAAGAGAAATATCTCTTTTTTGAAATCATTTAAAAATCTCATAATTATAAAATAAAACCTTTTGAATAAATGTAAAAGTCAAAGGAGTTTATACACCGTATAAAAGAAAGTTGTGTATAAAACAAAATATTCCTCAATGAATGGAGATTGAGACAAAGTCCCTTACAAAGATCATTTTTAAAATAAAATAGATCTATTATGTGTATTCACTATAAGTACACATAATGAAAGTACAAATACAAGATAGGACATAATAATATCATGACATAATTTGAAAGTAGGAGATTAACCCAAAGAATGGAAATTGGGTTAAGAAATTCCCTTACCTCGTGTCCGACTTGACTCGACCGCTCTTTAACCTCCTGAATAATAAAATAGAGTTAATATCTACCTTCTTAATAACCTTTTTCTAGTTCATTATTCCTTTTATATCATTTATTACCATGTCATGAACATTATGTAATTATTTAAGTTAATAACGGTCGTTTTGTCGATCTTTGGTACTTGAGTCAAAAATATATTTCTTATAATTACAAGTTGTTAATGTATCGAAATATCCATTATATCCAAAATTATGTTCATGATTTAGATATCATATATATCATATATATCCAGTATATACATGCATTTATAATTTTACATAACATTTAGAGGTAAGAAATGAAATGCACCGTTCATAGAGACGGTAAGTCGTACGTACGCATGAACGCTACTTTCATTTCTATTTCATATTTAATGGAATGAAATCATAATGATATAAATGTATAATATAATTCTAGTATAATATAGAATATAATACCATTTACTCCATCTTTTATACATCCCACATATGGTATTAATGATTCAAATCACTTTGAGGGGGCAGTAGTCCGCACTTCCTAAAATGAAAATATCATGTTTACCCATAATGGAAACCATAAAGGTATGCCATAAATGAAAAATACAGAAGTTTAAGTAAAATATAAACATATTATATATCATATATAAATATAGTGACATCTTAATTGCCACCTTTTAAGATGTTATATGAGTGTTGAACAATCATCGTTTCGTGAGGCAGAAATTCACCATCCACAGAAACAGTATGTTCTTTAACCATTAGATGTAGGTGTGTGTAAGTGTAGCTCGAATAATTCTTATAACAACATCCTAGTATATTTAGGATACTGGTGTTGTTACAAAATAAATTAAAAAAAGGTGTTTGGGGAGTTGGAGAAGAAAAATAAAACAAAACAACATTAGAGAAGACATTACCTCAAAATCGGGTAACTCTTTTTGATTTGAGCCAAAGGATTCCTTGGGAAGAATTATGACCAAATTGAGGCTTATAGGAGTAATATGAGGATGTTGGGAGAGTATTTGGGAAGAGTTTTGCCAAGCCAAAAGGCTTTGAAGTGTGAATGAGGTGGTAGAGGTGGGGGCCTTTTATAAGTGTAGAGGAGGGGCACTCTTGGAAAGTAAAGAAAATTCACTTTATTATAAAATGAGTTTCAGATTTTAGAGGTCCCACACTTATATAATTATAGGATAAGGTGATAAGGGTTCAAAATCTACTCATCCAATAGGTTTTGGACATGTGTAGGTCTTAGATATTACATTGTCTTTCCATTTTATATAAATCGTTAAATAATGAGGTCATCACTGCATCATCATGATGTCATAAATAATTTAATTTATTTAATGTCTAAAAATTATAAAAAAACTATCATGATTTAGGTAATCTTTTTATCTTTCCAATGACTATTTATAGTCAAAAATATGACGTGTATAACCCCATGTAAAAATTGTTTTAGTAAAACATTTCATGTTTATGTCATTTTTTACTTTAACATTAAATAAAAGGTATTTATGTCATTTTCCAACTAAAGTGGATCCATGGGGTCCCCAAATTGACCCATGGATTGTCTTGGTCGGAAATGGAACATCCAATGAGGGTAGTACATGTGTCAAGCTCATATCATATTATTAAAACATTATTTTTACCTTAAACTACACTAATTACCTCTAATCGCGATTAAGAACTTAAAAGTTACTATTTACCAATAATTATTTTAATCTCATTGAACCATATTTTACTTCTCAATGACAACAATGTATGTCTGATTTTTGAAATTCAAAACACAGAAGTGGTAATATTTCATTTAAATGAAAAATCAGTTATTTAACTACCACTTGGTGGTTTCACTATTCATCAAAAATTGAAGTTTTTCAGAACAATGCCAAAATTTCACCCTAAGCTATAATTGATATTCCGAATTCAAAAATGATGTCTATTTTACAAAATTCCAAACATATAAGTTGCATTAATTAATTTTATAATTAATTCCTGCTGTCACAACAAATAGCGTGTTTTTAAGAAACAATATATATCAAAAGATTGACAATTGTTTATGTCCAATTTCAAAGTGAAATTAATTCTAATGAACACCATTGGATAAAATGGTAAAAATATATTCTAATTATAATTTAAAACCACTCAATAGTATAACTTATCACTAAAAATTATTTTGATTAAAAAAGTTGTTTTAAGTAATTTTCACTATTCATAAAAAATTTGGAAGTTCTCAGAAAATTACAAAAAATACAACTTTGGATAATTTCGATATTACGAATACAAAAATGAAGTCCATATTGAAATATAAGATTTCCATAATTTTAAAAAGTGGGTATTACTATTCATAATGGCTACTTTGATTAGTCGCGGTGTGTTAGAACTCGAACTTGCGTACAATGAAAGCTATTGCATTATTGAATGAGAAGTGTATCGTGGAAGCTCCGGGTGTTACACCCCGCCTCAATCTGAGGCCTTCTGTGGCTGACACCACTCCAAGTGCCTCTCTTTTGTTCAAAATGGATTTATTTTTAAGTGTTAAATCAACAACTGACAAACAGGAAACCCACCAAACGCCTTCGGATTGTGTTTACACTTTAGGACAATGATCCATGGGTCATATGTCACGTGTATGAGTCAACCCTTCCTCAATCTGAGGCACGGTGTGGCCGGTATCACTCCAAGTGTATGTATTTTGTTTAAAATGGACAATATTTTACATACATACGTCAAACCGACCAAACACATTTGGTTTGTGTTGAAACTTAAGGACAATGATCCATGAGTCAAATGTGACGTGTATGAGTCAACCCTGCCTCAATCCGAGGCCCAGTGTGGCCGACACCACTCAAAGTGCCTCTATTTTGTTCAAAATGGACTTATTTTTAAGTGAGAAATCAACAACTGACATACGGGAAACTAACCAAATGCATTCAAATTCTATTGAAACTTAAGGACAACGATCCATTGGTCAAATTTGATGTGTACGAGCCAACCCCGACTCAATCCGAGGCCCGGTGTGGCCAACACCACTAAAAGTGCCTCTTTTTTGTTCAAAATGGACTTATTTTTAAGTGAAATCAACAACTGACATACGGGAAACCGACCAAATGCCTTCAGATTGTGTTGACACTTTAGGACAGTGATTCGTGGGTCATATGTGATGTGTACGAGTCAACCCCGCCTCAACTATCGTGTATCCATACTCAGCTTCAAATTCATGGGTGCAAGTACAAGGCACGAATGAAGATAAACAATTTCCAAAACAAGTTGACCAACATGCATGATCCTCGATGGAAGTAAGATAGAAATTAGCATTGACATTCTTAAAGGTATGATTTTGATTTATATAGTGAAAGGGTGGTGGATGTTCATTGTTGATGTTTTTCGTCTACGGGACTTTCACCTTCTCTTATCCTCTCGCTATGTTTGAACATCATGCAATAGCCTTATATCATGTGGGGTTCTAGTGGTTCTTTCCCGATGATGGAGGTGTTAAACATCAGATGGTGGTGTTTGTGAGATAAAGCGTATAGTGGGGAGCACCATAGAAATTAAGTGGTCGGTTGATGCCATTATCGGCGTTTTGAATTAGATAGTCTTGGGTAAAATCCATCTTAAGTGTTTAGATCGGTTGAGTACATTGAGATGAAGGTTGTGGTTGTGGTTGGGTTGTGTTATGGGTGTTTGGGGAAATGAAAGTATTTAATGGTTGGGTTGTGATCGGTTGATGACATGTTTGTGGTTGATATACTGGTTTTTCTACAGGTCTATTCAGCTGGCTGTACTGATGCAGATTTTTTATTTGCAGCAGGCAGGGATTTAACAACGCTTTTTTAGCGCTGTTAAAGGTGTCCTTTAACAACGCTTTTTTAGTGCTGTTAAATGTAACCTTTAACAGCGCTAAAAAGCGCTTTTAAACGACACCTTCAATAGCGCTAAAAAAGCGCTGTTAAAGTCATGGATTTAACAGCACTTGTTAAGCGCTGTTAAAGCCCCCCCCCCCCTTATCAGCGCTGAGCTTTACAGCGCTTTTTTAGCGCTGTTAAAGCCCGATTTTAGCGCTGATATTGCCCGTTTTTGTAGTAGTGGTAGTTCATTTCATCCCAAACCTGCTGATGGATTTGACGTACATGGGAGCACGATTGGGGTTTATACATATAATGATGCCCGTGCATGAGTCATATTCTCATTCGCTGATATTACTTAAATGAGGATTTTAAACCTATGGGAGTATTTAATCTCATAAGTTAGAAACAATTGTAGTTGTAAGGGACTTATACTGAGCTGGATGCCTATTACAGATCATGCCTTAGAAAGGCTTCCTACGTATCCAGATTTTGTTGAGAATTTGAGTTCTAATAGGTCATTTATACCTTAACCTCCTGATAGGCTAAGGTAGGTGGTCACACTTGAAGTTGTGAGGACTATCCATTATATTTTTGGAATATTGGGGGCTTATAATGAAATGGATGCCCTATGGTCGGGGGCATACTATATTATGTCGGTAACTAGGGCTTATACACTAAGGCTGCCCAGCTGACGCACTCATTTCATGTAATTGTTTGGGGCTTAAACTATAAGGATTCCTTTGTGGTATACTCATTCTTTATCCGCTATCAGATTTAACAAAGGTGGGGAAGACCATGATAGATTTTTTGAAAGCATGATGTCGGTAGGGTCACACGAGCTCATAGACTAACTCATCATGGAAACTTCCCTTGTCAAAGTGCTATGCGGTTGAAGATTCTTATCCAGGATCTACATGTTGTGACTCCTATTAGGTGTGGCAGATAAGGTTGGCATGTCCTAGAGGAATTTTCTGGAATGCCTTGGCCATCTACTGGGAATGTCTTGATTTCCAATCTAACATAAGAGGCACGTCTTAGGGTGTTTTCGTAATCAATTGGAATACCTTGGATGTCTTTGAATGGGAGAAGCATCATATATAAGATACTTCACATGACCAAAGCGAGAATGTTTGGGGTCTTGCACGTGATCAACTGACTGGTCTTAGTTTCCTTGGACTAATCAACGCGGACATGTTCAAGGTCTTGCGCATGATCAAAAGATGGTTTTCATGACCGGGACATGCATGTTTGGCTGAATTATCAGGAAGACTTCAAGAGCTGCCTTGTGGATGTCTTGGGCACGCAGTGTGTCTTTCAGCGACTGCGAGCACCTACCACCTACCCCCTTTCGATCTCCATTGTTATATTCCACAATGGTCGGGAGTCATGTGTTATTGCATGAGTAATGTATATGATTTATACTTAATTTTTCGATGATCCATCGCATGACCATTATGGGTCATATGGAGAGTATGCAAGCATGTTGTGGAAAAATTTCGTTTGTCCTTAGGGCGTTGTGGAGTTTCCCGAACATACCCGAGGACTTCCATGTTGTCACGACCCGTCCTCGGGGCCCGTGTCGTGACTACCCCAAGCCCGCCTTCCATATGTCAGGGGCTGGCGACTAGCACCAAGGCGTAAATCCCAACAAAAGGGAAGGCATTGCCTTTGAAAATTAAACAAGTACCACAGAGTAAGAAAGCGGAAAAGTAAACACTAAGTAACAACTGTAACAAGCTGTGCTGAAAGTAAAAGGGGCCGGAAATACAAGCCCAACCGTAAAGTACAACTGAAAGGGAAAAACAACAACTGAAAAGAAAAGCTACAGCATCGAGCCGTCCTCTGGAAGTCCCACCTGAAGGGTGGGTACAGATAGCCTCCACTGCTCCTCGGTCCACCTGACTGCTCCGAGTACGTCTCGCCCAGTGGTCCACCTCCAGGTACCGTCCTGCTCCGCAAGCCTCCACCACAATCAGCGCTGTTCGTCGTCTGCAACCAGCACAACGTAGTGCGGGCATAGCCCGTGCAGGGGTGAGTATAAGCTACTTAGTAGGGACCCCGAGACCCTTGAAGGTCTCCCAGAATCCACAAAGGATAACCACAAAGGAAAGATACAATCACGAAGTAACGGTCGACACTGCTTAGGTATCTGCCCATACATATACCTAAGTCATCAATTCCCGTTCGGCTCCAACATCTGAGCCCAAACACAACCCAGTCCACACAGGAAATAAAAACGTATACCCACATAGGATAGCACAACACAATCCACAAAGGAGAGTAAAACAGTAAATCCACACAGGATAGCTCAACACAATCCACAAAGGAGAGTAACACAGGATTCATCTCACACAGGTACTTCTTCGTATAACGTTAGAGATGATCAGATGTAACCACTGATTCATCTAATCCGTCGGACCCACAAAGGATCTGTAGATACTAACCCTCGCAATGACCCACATAGGATCGATCATGAAGTTGAACCCAAAGCTATTGGGAAACTCCTTCCCCATCAAGTACAGTGGTTCTGCCGCTACAACCAAGCGTTTCCCTCTTACCTTGGACTGCTGTAGTTCTCCACCTATCGGATACTGTGGGCCTGCTGCTACAACCAAGCGCTCTTCCGTCGTGGGTCTGCCGCTACAACCAAGCGCTCCCCTGTGCCGCTACAACCAAGCGCACCTCTGTCGTGGGTCTGCCGCTACAACCAAGCGCTCCCCTCTGCCGCTACAACCAAGCGCACCTCTGTCGTGGGTCTGCCGCTACAACCAAGCGCTCCCCTGTGCCATTACAACCAAGCGCACCTCTGTCCTGGGTCTGCCGCTACAACCAAGCGCTCCTCTGTGCCGCTACAACCAAGCGCACTGAGTCGTGCGATCAGCAGTCATCAAGTCTCAACCGGCTTCAGGGTTTCCGCACACAGCATGCTCGTTCTGGGAGGGTCCACTCTATGAGCTAAGAGGTCGATGCATCAACTGACATGTAGTCCGAAGGTGATGTATCCCAAGATGTACCGTAGTGGTCACTGCCGAAAACACGGAGGATTCCCGTACTGTTTCCATCATCGTCACAGTCGAATCCACCGAGGATCATTGTACAGTCGTCGTCGTCGAAGTCACAAAAGCAGTCGCAGCCAGCTCTAGGGTTCCCGCACACAGCAAGCTCGTTCGGGAGGGTCCGCTCCACGAGCCGAGAGGCTGATACATAAACTGACACAAAGCCCGAAGTTGATGTATCCAAAAGTTCTGTATCGTCAACAGGAACTCAACGTTGCAGACGGCGCGTCAATCGGATGCCCAGTCTGAGAGTTATTGGCTTTTTCGTCCCAGGGGCCCGGTTGGTTTTTAAGGCAAAACCAACCCGACCGTACTCCACCTGTGTCCAAACCTCGGGCGGAGTGAGCCAAAAGATCCGTCTCACTTAGAGGAATTCAACAAAGCTGATAGCACGTCAATCGGACGTCCGTAGCTCAAGATATGAGCGTTTCTCCTCCAAGGGCCCGGTTGGTTTCGTGTACGAACCTACCCGGCCGAACCCAAGGTATTCCAAAACCTTTAGTGCGATATACCGAAACGACCGCCTCGATCCAAGGATCGCGTTGCCGCTGACAGTACATCGTTCGGAGGCCCATAGCTCATGTTACGGGCATTTGACCGAAAACAGTCCGAAGACGGGGGGTTCCGGCCCGGGCCGACCCGGCCCGACCCCCCCTGGGTCGGTCGAACCGGGTCGACCCGACCCGGCTCAGCCGGGCGGCCGAGCAGCTAGACGCCGCGGGGCGCCGCCCCCGTGGCCTGGAGATGCCGCGGCCCTCGAAGGGGTCGCGCTGGACAAACGGACGCGGCTTCAGCCGCGTCCCGTGCGGGCGAGCTGGACCTGCGCGGCCGCGGGTCCGTTGGCCGCCGCCGCCTCCGGCCGCCGGCACCGCCGCGCCAGCGACCCGCGCTGCTGGAATCTTCAGCGGGCCACCGGAGTTGCTCCGGTGGTCCGTTCTCCTTCCCGTCTGCGCCGGTGTTTCTCCCGGGTTCCGTTCTTTACTACGGGATCAACAAAATTCCCTTGCGTCACGTTTTGTCGTCGTCCGCCAAATCCGCACAACCACAAAGAACGACGGAGGGTTGTCGGGCCGTGTTCGTTTGGCCCGCACCCTCCGCGTTAGTTAACAACAATGGGAGAAGATAATTCAACACATGAAACAAAAATTTTAATAAATTAAAATTGTGCATTTGAATCCGGTTCTTTAATTTTAAAGAGACGTTCATGGGAATAAGGGCATTTCCAAAACAAAATCCCCACCTCGTCAAGTCGCACGCGCGGGTCCTTCGCGGATTGATCGTCGCGGAAGGAGGGGATCGTCACGTCGTCGCGGAAGGGTGTTGCGTCGACGAACTCCGAGGTTCAAGAACAAAAGATTTAATAAAAAAAATTAAATCATTCTTGAGTTAAAAACCACAAAGGAAAATTAAAAAAAAATCTGAAACTCTCACCTCAACGGACGATCGAAGGTTTTTTGTTGCGGATTAAAGAACGTTGCCAAAGAACGTCGCGGGAGAGGAAATGTCGGCGTCGCGGCACACGACGTCGCGTCGTCGATTTCCGTGAGTTCGGCGTTCTTCGTCGGAGGCCGGCGTTCTTCGCGTTCTTCGCATTCTTCGCAAAGAGGGGTGAAGGCACAAGAACCTCTGTCAAACCCTCTCAACGTGCAATCCTTCAAAAGTTGTGTTGGTCTTATTTTATTATTACGCCAACAAACGAAAAGGGTAAGTAAAGACCCATTAATTCGCAGAATTAATTCAACGAAAGAAACTGCCCATTTAATTCACAAAGAAAACCGCCCAATTAATTGGTGCGTTAAGAAATTAAGAAAACACGTCAGTTGACTTTCATAATGACATGTTTTCGTGGGTGCGTTACTTAGCGGAAAAGAAACGGTGGGGCTCGTGCGGGCCCCACCTCACAAATATCCTACCATGAGGGTAGGATATTTTTGGATAGCACCCTATCCGGATTAACTCAGCTTAAACCGATTTAAGTGGCTTCAAGTGGCTTCCAAGTGTCTTAAGTGAAATAAAATAATTTTTGTCGTACAACTTTATTTTATTTCATAACTTAAAACCCAAAAATTAAAAACCACACCCGAGAAAACGCAACTCCGGAAGAGGCGTTTCTAAGCAAATATCGACGCTGCGATTCCATCGGTGCCCTCAGAATTTGATTCTGGGCCCCGGTTCAAAAGTTAGAAAAACCTGCTCGTCCGTTCACTGAACTTACCCGAGCCAAACTTCGGAAAATGATTCCGGGAACACCGGGCCTCGGAATCAGGTGCCGTCAGAAACTGCGCTCTTGTAAAATTCTAAAGAAAATTAAGGAAAAAAATTTCCTTGAAATTTACGGGTCTTTAAACATGTGGTGAGGAAGACATGTATGGGGTCCTTTCATTGGTCTGCCACATATCAATATAGACATGTCCACGGATAGTCTCATGATTCTACCAACACATCAATTAATACTTCATAAGGTCAACCTAGCTTGTCTAGAGTTTGTCTTGTGACGATGCTGATGTGTCAAGGGGGTGTCCTCTAGTCAAATTGGATTGCCCTGTGGGTTATCACATGACCATGGTGACATGTCAAAGGGTTATCATGAGACCATAACATCTTGTCTGAGGCTTGTCTTGTGATCAACATGGTAAGTCTGAGGTTGTCTAAGGACATCACAAGACCATCGAAGAGTCTCAAAATCGTGTTTCCTTAAACCATTCATGCGGTGTGTCTCACAGATGTGCTTAGGATCTTGCACTCGTTCAAGTACCGCAGGTGCATTTCCAAAGGGAATATTCCATAAGTTTGATGGGGCATAATATATGCCGGAGTACTAATGTTGAAGGGGTATATCGTAGGGTTTGCATGGAAAAGAGAGACTAATTTTTTTTCTGGGTTTTAAAAAAATTAAAATATGATAAAAGGGGTTAGGGTTCGGATATTTTTAAAAATGGGTCTAGGATGCGTGAACGGCGTTCACGTGTCCTTTGCTGACCAGCTAAAGGAAGCGTGAACGCCGTTCACACATCCTTGCGCGGGAAAAGATGCGTGAACGGTGTTCACGCTTCCTTCTGCGGCGAAGGATGCGTGAACGGCGTTCACGCATCCTTCGCGGACGAGCTGAAGGATGCGTGAACGGCGTTCACGCATCCGGCCAAGAAAAATTATAAAAGGAGGGGTCCCCCCCCCCAATACCCATTGTCCTCCTCTGATTTTTGTTGCGAAGCTCTGCAGAAATTCTTTCTCAACAAATATTTGCTGCTTTTATTGAGGTAAAATTTCTATTTAATAATTTAATTGTTTATTTGTGTTTATTTATTTCATTTGTATGTTTAATTGTGTTTATTTATTTCATTTGTATGTTTATTTTTGTGTATGCTTTATTTATTTCATATGTTATGCATGAAATGTTTTGTATGATTTAATTTTCTTGATGTTGAATGTTCGTATGATTTAATTTTTTGAATGTCTGTTGTCTAAATATTGAATGTTTTATGTTATGTCTAAAATTTTTAATGTTTAGAAAAAGTAATTTATGTTAGAGAAATTTATTTTAATGGATGGTTTTGATGTAAGTGTAAATTAAATTACTTTTATTTACTAGTAATAATATTTTTAATCAATAAAGTATAAAATATATTTACTTATATTTTGAAAAGTAGAATAATGCCCTAAAAACATTACAATTTCATAAAATTTAAAATAACAAAAGTGTTTATTATGTAAATCTCAATTAGATCAGTTATAATAAAATTTATTTAATGTTTTTAATAAATATATATATATATATACACATGAAGTTAAATTTTTGTAAAAGAGGTGTAGTATTTAATATAGATTTTATATAATACGGATAATATAATAAATATACCAAAAAACACGGTATGAGTGATGACTGATCTTGAGATGACCGACCATGCATAATTGAAATTTCATGTTTTATTTTGTGTATGTTGTTATTCAATTTGTAATAATTGCATTTTTCGGTATTGATGACCTGCGAGTCATCTCTCAGTAAGTTTAAGGACCTGCGTTTCCGTTTAAATTAATTTCTGTATTTCATACCCCTAGACCCTCTCACATGCATGTGAGTAAATTTGTAATTAAAAGACTAATGCCCCAAAGAGGTGTCGACGAAGAGGCATCCCCGAAGAGGTGTCGACGAAGAGGCATTTGAGAACTCGTTCGAGAGGAGGCGTTGCTGTTTGACAGGAGATTGGTGGTTGCTGCAATATTTGATAATAGAGACAGGAGTTTACCCATATAAATTGTGGTTAGTTTATCAGATAATGATAAACTAATCGCAAGTCTCAAGATCAAGTCATGATTATATATTCATAAGTAATCAAACTTTATGAAACATTATATTAAATTTTCTTTTGTGCTAAAATCACAATCACTATACCTTAACAGTGATAAATTAATACATAAAAAAGTCTCAAGATAATCAATTATTCAAAACCAAATTAAATATTTTAAAATTTTAATGTAGTGTATAATATTTTTAATTTTTTTTTAATAGGTAATTATGTCTGCTCAAATATATTGCAACTATGAGGTAATTTGTACCGAGCAGGGTTTTAGCTATAGTGTGCCACCTGTCAAAGTGGTAAATCTCCATGGTTGTATGACATTGGATGCAGTTCGTAATAAGATTCATAGTCGGTTAAAATTGAGTGCAGGACAAGCAATCACTTCAATTAGATACCGGCATCTTCAATATCCTGAGCGTATGTGGCACAGCGACTACCCTATAGTTGATGATGAGGATTGGATGGAGGATTCTCAGTTATTCAGGCAACAGTGTATTAATGGTTTGATGGAATTATTTATTGTCATTTCTGATATTGATGTGGTGCAATCGATTACTACAGAACCATGCTTTGTGACCTCCATAGAAGTCGGTCCTTCACAACAGTCTTCTTCATTGCCTCCTTCTCATACGACTCCTGTGGAAGAATGTAATGAGGAAGATCATCAAAATTTGGAAGGAAATGTAGATGACATCCCTTTCTGTGCGAATATAGTGCAAGAAAGTTTATCTGAGGAAGAAGAATCTGGGGAGTCAGCAGGAGATGTTGTGGTTGGAAATGAACCTTCTGAGGTTCCTTTGAGAGACAGACATCCACTACATCCACCAGTTAGTGGTAATCAGCCTTCAGTTTTGAGTTCATTAGTTGGAGGAATGTCTCGTGAACAACCTTTTGATTGGGATGTCATTACACCAGCTTCTGAATTCCCTAGCATTATAGGGAATATGCCTGCATCAAATGAGATGGATTGGCCTCGGCAACGAGGAGGGAGAATACGATGCAGTATCTGCCACGCAGAAGGACATACTCATAAGAGATGTCCCCAAGTGGAAGGACATAGTTCCAAATCTCATCATCCATGATCGAGTCTGTGTACCTGCTCTAAGAGGAAGAGGTTGTGGTTGGTGTCGATGATGAAGAAGAAGAATAAGAAATAGAGGATGAAGATGAGAAGAAGTAGAAGACTAAGAGGAAGAGGTTGTGGTTGAATAACCTATTGTGGAAGTTTCTATAGTTACTTAGGAACTTGATCTATTTGGAATACTGTTAATGGTTATCTAATGGATAATGGATAAATTAAAAAACGTAATTTCACAAATAAGAAGAAATAATTAATTTTTCACTTTTTCCTCTTAATTTTTAATGTGGAATAATGTTAATGGTTATTTAATGGATAATGGATAAATTAACAAACGTAATTTCACAAATAAGAAGAAATAATTAATTTTTCACTTTTTCCTATTAATTTTTAATGTGGAATAATGTTGATAGTTATTTAATGGATAATGGATAAATTAACAAACGTAATTTCACAAATAAGAAGAAATAATTAATTTTTCACTTTTTCCTGTAAATTTTTAATGTGGAATAATGTTGATGGTTATTTAATGGATAATGGATGAATTAACAAACGTAATTTCATGTGTGCAGATGGCAGGTTTTCCATTGCTTACATCTCAGGCTACTCATGTATCACGACTGCTTTTAGATGGACGTCCTGTTGCTCCCTTGAGTGTACGTAGATCTCACCATTTCCATCATACTGCACCACCTCCCGCTATCGTCCCACATCTTCGTCGAGTTGGATTTTATGGAGTAGCAATGTGCGACTTCACGTTTCTTGATCATCAGCTCATTGCCGCACTTGTCGAGAGATGGAGACCAGAGTCGCATACTTTCCATTTCAGTGAGGGAGAGATGACTATTACATTGCAGGATGTGGCTATTATGTTGGGCCTCCCTATCGACGGACATGCTTTGACAGGCCGAGTTCCATCAGATTTGCCTGAGCTTGTTCATAGACTTCTGGGCATAGAGGTCCAGGATGATGGCAGGACCATCGTCGGTGGTAGATTGCGGATGCCTTGGTTAGACCAACACTTCACACATTTACTAGATGATGCTGATGATGTCACAGTGTTGCGCTTTGCACGCGCATATATTTTGAGGCTGATCGGTGGAACGCTTTTTGTTGACCACTCTAATATTTTTGTGCACCTGATGTATATAGCTTTTTTAGAGGATTTGGACCGGGCAGGTCGATATAGTTGGGGGTCTTCCTGCCTAGCATATACATACAGAGCCCTATGCAGCGCATGTCGCATCGACAAGATGGAGATCACAGGATGCATGGTTCTTCTACAGATGTGGGTATGGGAGCACATACCTCGTTTAGATCCACATGCCCGTGCGCCATTACCCGTAGATATTGTAGCAGAGGCTCCACGTGGACGTTGGTATGTTATTAATTCTTTCTAATATCTAACTTACTTGTATAAAATTATTTTATGAAATGTAAAAAAAAAATGTTATCTACAGGTGGAGTCGGGCGCATCGACATTCAGATTCTCCCAGACATGATGTTCACACCTACAGACTTATGCTAGACAGCATTCGACCAGACGATGTAAGTGATTATTATTTATATTGTTAAATATTTACTCTTTACTGTAAATCTATTCATTTATTAATTGATTATTCATTTTTTTCTTTCAGATTACATGGATGCCATATACAGATGATATCCTTCAGAGTCTGCCCCCATACTGTACAGTGATGCTTGATATCGGCTCCTGCATGGTTCCACTGATTCATTTTCATATAGTCGAGTGGCATCAGACGGATAGGGTTATGAGACAGTTTGGATTCCTTCAGCCAGTTCCTGACCCGCCCAGTCAGTTGGATTCATTGCATTCCCTGAAGATGTCAGGGAAGAGAGATTTTGATTAGAGGAGCTACCATGCGAGATATGTTGCGTTATGGGACAGGCGACGGGAGTTCCAGTTGCGAGGGGCAGGGACAGTACGCTTTCATTTGATGGATCAGATGGATTATGCAGGCTGGTACATCAGGTCTCCCGTCAGATTTCTGACACGGCACGGACGGGGCTTCCATGACTTGGTATGCATTCTTTCTTTCACAGTTCAACATATTTTTTATTCAAATTAGTTAACAAAAGAATTTGTTTTCGCAGGATGCTCGTATTTGTCATCTACTGCATATGTCTGATCCAGTGGAGAGAGATGCCTTTGACCCATCATATTTTCACAGCCTTGTACGACAGATGCTACCGTCGATGGACGAGATTTATCATGGAATTTTCTTTGATCCACCACCTGCTGCGGAGGCCGCGGAGCCTGCTGCGGAGGCCGCGGAGCCTGCTGAGCCTCACATAGATGTACCTGGGGGTGACGACCCTGTTATGGATGCTGTTGTTCCACAGGATGAGGCTGCTCAGCTTGCTCAGCCACATGATATTATTCCACTGGAGGAGGGTGTTCAGCATGATCAGTCATATGCTCCTCCAGCTTCTCAGGCACAGCCACAGGTACATACAGACGCTGACTGGATTGAGTTCGATGTTTTATTGCAGTCATCCGCAGCAGAGCAGCCATCTACTTCCTATATTGGTGAGAGTTCCAGCCAGCTTCCACTATCCTTAGATGCAGGCCAGGGTACAGGCGGTGAGACTGTACATCCACCGTCTGTCACACAGGAGGATGTGGAGGTGGCTGTCGATGAGGATGCGTAGCGTACGCCAGAGCACAGACGTAGACAGACACGGCGTGGACGCATCCAGTATATGCCTGACTGTGGGACAGAGGAGCATCCACACCGGAGACGTAGATTAGGTTGACATTTGATTTATGATACGTTTTGTATGTGTATTACTGTTATCTAGACTTATATTATACCTTTAATAAGTGTCTTACTGTTATCAAATTATCTACCAATGTATATATATATATATATATGTGTATAATAAATAATATGATTAAATTAAATGATAAATATTAATTATATTAATTATTTCGAATTGCAATAGAAGTGGTCACAGTTATGATGAGTGATGGTTCAGTCCAACCATGCAAAATGCATATGCTGATAAGAATAAAAGGCCACAACACGTGTAGAAGAATGGAACAATAGTTGGAAAATCTTCCATTGGGAATATGCAAAACAATGAAGTCAAGAAAACTGTGAAAGAAACTATTTCCAAGAATAAGTTTGAGCTAAAATCCAAGGATTATTTCATGACAAATCTTGAAATTCATATCATCTCAAGAAGTTGAAACTTGAGGTATTCCAATCACACTTTATCCATTGTTCTTAATTATATTTCTCATTTCAATTAAGGGGGAGAGCTTGATTGATGGAAAGATGGGATGAAAAGGGGAGATTTATCTTTTCACTTGAACTTTTTAATATATTTGGTGAAGTATGTGCAGGATTTAGCATTTCATTGATAATTTTGATTATCTACCCTTGGTTAATAATTGATACAATCTAAGCATGATTTAACATTTATGGTTGTTTATGGACAACATTGAAAACTACAATATGAATTAGAAGTTCATTTGGCCAATTTTGAGAAGATACATATTCAGACTTTATAAAAGGAAACGATTTATACTGGTACGCAATCTAAAGAGTGAGATTATTTATTATGCATCTCAAAACTTAGTTCATGTCCATGACATCACTTCTTCCACCTTATTTAGATAAAATGATATTTTTTAGAGAGCACATGCCTTAAAAACATATTACTCTTGGATCTAGAGAGCACATGCCAATAGGGTGGTTTAATATTCTAAACACTATATGAAGTAGTATGAAGAAGAGAAGTTTGAGATGAAGATTGAAATTGGAATTCTCAGATCAGAAATTCCATAATACTCATATAAATTCAATAAGTTCAAGATAAAGGTTAAATAATAATCCAAGGCTATTTATTTTATGAATAACATATTAAAAGACCAAGTAAAATGTATTGAAGAACTTTAGGAGGATTTTGTTGGCCTACAATTAAATATAGGATCAAGAGAAACTCTTGACTCCTAATATGATATTAGGAAATTAGGTCACACAAGTGATGGAAAAAAGGGAAATTATGGTTCATAGGTCGAAAAAATAGTTAAAAAATGTTTAGGGAAGAAAATGATACATCGTAATGCCACAAATGGTTTGGTTATTGTTCATAAACAGAAATTAGTAATGATTGGTGTCAGAACACAAGAGCCTGTTATGTGGATAAAGATTTATTTTGGTATGAATTAGAATCAGAATATTTAGTGATCTTAAAGAGTAATGAGTGGTGTATTAGTGATGCACATGCATAAACCATTTATCAAATATTATTTTTGTGGAAATATGGGGAATTCTTAGAATGCTCATTCCATAGCCTTGAGGGTCACTATTTTAGGTTTAGAGGATTTAGACACATGGAAAAATATTTCTCATCGATAATGTAGAGAAATTTACTAAAGTATACCCAAAGTGGTAATATGCAGTAGATCAAGGGATCATCAAACAAGATGATAATGAAAAATAAATTTGCATCTTTTCAGGATGACGTTAGACCATAATAATTTGATTAAGATTGATAATATTAGTCAACATCAAGTATGAATTCAAATACATGGATCAAAAAGAATATTTGAGAAGGTAGTGATTGTAGAGATTTCCTTTAAACCATCAAATCACACAATATTATAGATCATTTATAGTGGATGCACCTCCCATATGATGAGAAATAAGGATCTAGTTATAAGAATAATGTATGGAAGGTAAGGTGTTGATATATTTTTCAATGATGAAGTCCTGATGATTATTGGCTTGGGAGAAGCCAAATTTGGGGGTGGGGATGAGATAAGCTGATTTAATGGTTGTTGAAGGTCTCAATAAAAACTTGTTAAGTGTTAGTTAACTATGTGACTTGGGACACACTATAATATTTACAAATAAGGTGTGTATTATCAAGGGAAAATATAGTGGAGTTGTTTTGTAAGGAAAACACACAAAGGGGAATCTATATCTTGTGAGTGGACAAGAAGATATGTATTTTATATCCAAGGAAGAAGAAAATAGGTTGTGGTATAAATTTATTGTTTATATGAGCCAATCATACATGGAAGATCTGTTGAAATGTGACACTGCTCAAGATCTCCCTAATTTATCATGTGATCATACTCATACATGTGATTCTTTCTAACAAGGGAAGATTATTTGAAATATATAAAAGGATAAAGATCAATGGTCAATAAGAGTGATTGAACTAATGCAAATTGATGTGTGTAAACCTATTTCACCAAGATCTATTGATACGAAGAGATATTTTTAGTGGCCAAGGATCAATTAGGTGGTAATGAGAGGGAGGTGAATCAGTGGTAGCCTTATTTTACTAATTCTTTTTTTAAATTCAACCTATTGAAATTTGTTTAGGTTTTTATCCACTCAATATAAACTCTCAATCATTCCTCAAGTGTAGTTGGATGGAATCCTTTTTAAATAAAGTTAAAAAAATGTGTTAGAAAAAATATTCCACCAAATTCCATATTCACTCCAAATACCAATCCTTATTCTTCATGAAAAATATAAATAATATATTTATACTTTTTTTATATATCTCTTCATTCATACTTTAGTGAACATTTTTGAAAACTCCTTTGCACATTTTTTTCTATTTAAGATAATCTTAAATAATTCTCACTTTTAAAACATGGATAATTATCCAAATATGAAATTAAATTACATAACATGAATCCATAAAAATTATCCAAGCACCACTACTTCACATATTGACATATTGATAAAACATACAACCATTTTTTCCAACAATCTCCCCCTTTATCTTCTGTTGTTAATATCCATTCATATCATAAAAGTTAATATGTGGTAACATCAATTATTCTCACCCATATTTAAAATAAAATGAAAAGGATAATTGGACAATTTTAAACTCATATTTCTTCTCAAAAAAATCTTCACATATATTTTAAATAAGGGGATGATATGACATGATACTTGGAACAAAGCCTTTAGTTAATAAACACTATATCTATATGATCCATCCTAGTGTAGAAAGAAATAATTAAATAACCAATATAATATAATCTACCTATAACACATACTCATATGTGATACTAAAATTGGATATTCTTAATTATCAGGATGAGTAATTTTAAGATAAGAAATACATGATCCTGCACACACTTCAAAAAACACATTAGAAAGTTCAAGTGCAAGAACAAATCCCCCTTTTCTCATTTTTTCATTAAATAAGTACTCAACCTTAATGAATATAATTAAGAAAAAATGTAAGATAATGTGATTGGAATACCTCAAATCTCTTATAAGATCCTCCTTAAGAGATGAACTCATTCTTCATCATGGGAATTTATGTACTCCATGATGAACAATACTTCTCCTTCAATTCCATTCAAGTAAACTCATAACACATAAAATAATAAGGAATAAGGAGGAACCTCTTGTATTCTATAGAGGAAACATTCAATGTGAGAGTTTTCTCTCATCCTTTATTTCTTCTTATTTCTAAGCCAAGCATGGGATGTGATTTATTTCTTATTACATGCTTCATGGATTATGCACATATTTCCTTCCCATGAATTTCCTCTTTATTTGGAATACATTTTCCCCCTCCTCCACAGCTGGTACAACCTCATTATTTTTCTTCCAAATTTTTCATCTTCTCTTCCAAGATTCTTATTACGAGGGATTTGATTTTGGTTCTTTAAACACCATTTTTTGATACTCGTTTTTATCTTTAAAAACATTGAACTTATTTTCTATCTTAATATGACTTCTTTCAGGATACAAAAATTCCTTGTAAGTCATATGAGTAGAGTTTCTCCACATAGATTATTTACCCTTGGATGTTTTCCTCTAAGTGAAATACCTTTCCATATGATCTAGGTTAGAAAAAATGAATCATTTAGGTATTCTGTGAGATGCGTGAACGCCGTTCACGCATCTCTGCTCTCGGGAAGATGCGTGAACGGCGTTCACGCATCCCGGACCCATTTTTAAAAATATTCGAACCCTAACCCCTGTTATCAAATTTTAATTTTTTAAAAACCCAGATAAAAAAATTAGCCGAAAAGAGAGGTCATGTCCATAGGCTTCTGCGCGCACAAAGGGGACAATCTCTTGATACCTCTTTTGTTCATGTGATTCGCATGAGCTCGAAATGGACTTGCGGAGAAGTCTGTAGACATGAAAAAAGGCTTCCTAACAATGCCTCGAGCATGGAACGGTTTCCTTAGTGCATATGGAAAAGGGATTTCCCATTGGATAACCAGCATTCTAGGTGGTGTCTCCATGACGTCTCATGATACCCACAAATTTTTGATCTGCATGTCCTTTAGGCAGTCTTGCGATGAGCTCCACACTCATGCACAAGCAAGCTTCATATCAAAGAATGCATGGGTGATGGTTGCATGGCTAGGACTGTCTGTCCTGCTGGTTGCATATCCTCATTAGGTAGGTGCCAAGGGTGTCTGCGAGGGACCTCCATGTTGGGGCAGCCACTTATAAGGCTGTGTAGATACATCATGGGATTCAAGGTATTCTCACATGATCGTGGATGGGTCTGCATGATGAGGAGGAACGCATTGGCAGAGGCTAGGGATCAAGTGCGGGAGCTATTTATGAGAATCGCAAGACCAAGGGTTCACGGAATCATACGAGCGATTTCATATTCCGAGGTCTGCACCATGAGACCAAGTAGGGACTCATCGTGATATCCAGGGTGTCGCCTCTTATTCCCATAGGGTGGGGAGTTTGTCAGCCGACCTTCGTCTATGTACAGTATGATCGCATGATCAATCACACAGGCGCACTATCACTTAAGGGTCGTGCCGGAGACTCAGAGGGCGTGCCTGGGATATGTCCGTTGGAGTCATCAAATGCATGGATGAAGACTTATTCCGCATGGGGAGAGAGATCCCTGGACTCGGGAGGGGTGTCCTCCCCCGAGTCTGTACCGAAGGGCCGAACAATGGAGCAGTGTGGGTTTGCGGTTTTGCGACACCACAAGGAGCATGTCCTCTAGTTTATGTCCTTGGACACTGGTCTGGAGATTTATTGTATACTATATCATGAACTCCACGTGGTCTTGCGATAAACTCTTTAATCTGGCCACCATCCGGGGTGTTTCTTGGGGTGACAGCCACGTCCAGTGGTTTCATGCCTTGGTCAAGGGTGCTCATTGTATTCATAAATACGGGCACCGGTATGGGTGTGCTGCATGAAGTTGGACGGCTCATGCAGTCAGATGATCCATGTGGAGGCTTGGAAGGGGACCCGTGAGCATTCACAGGGGTCTGGTATGTGATTGCGTGACCATATGAAGAACACTCTATGGGTTCTTTCGAAGGCATCTAGTGGAGGACTCTTGTGTGAGGGATCTCTCTAATTACCTGGAAGAGTTCTCTGAATGTGGCGGTCGACTTCCCTTCTTTGTCGGAGCTATTTTCCCTCTCCCAGTTTCATTATAATTTTTAATTTTTAATTATTAATTGTTAATTATATAATAATTAATTATTTAATTAGTAATTTAATTATTAATTATATAATAATGAATTATTTAATTAGTAATATAATTATTAAATATAATTAGTAATATAATTATTAATTATAATTAGTAATATAATTATTAATTATAATTACTTATATAATTATTAATTATAATTAGTAATTATTAATTATATAATAATTAATTAGTTAATTTTTAATATAAGTATTAATTATACAATAATTAATTAATAATATATTTATTAATTATAATTATTACTTATAATTATTAATTATTAATTATATACTAATTAATAATTATAATTAATAATTATAATTAATAATTATATTATTAATTAATTATTGTATAATTAATACTTATATTACTAATTAAGTAATTATTTATTATATAATTAATACTTACTAATTATAATTAATAATTATATTAGTAATTATAATTCATAATTATATTACTAATTATAATTAATAATTACATTACTAATTAACTAATTTATTATTATATAATTAATAATTATATTACTAATTAACAAATTAATTATTATATAATTAACAATTAATACTTAAAAACAAATAATTGTATTGAATAATTATAATTATTTATTATATTACTAATTTACTAAATAACTAATGAATTATTGTATAATTAATAATTATATTACTTAATAAATACTTAATTACTGCATTATTAAAAATTATATTACTAATTAACTAATTAATTATTATGTAATTAATAATTATATTACAAATTAACTAATTAATTATTATATAATTAACAATGATATTACCAATTAACTAATTATTAAATAATTAATAATTATATTTCTAATTATCTAATTATTCATTAACTATTTTATTAATTATTAAAAATTAATTATATAATAATTAATTAGTTTATTATTATATAATTAATAATTATACTTCTAATCAACTAATTTATTATTATATAATTAATTTTTAATAATTAATAACTAATAATTGTAATGAATAATTATAATTATTTATTATATTACTAATTTACTAATTAACTAATGATTTATTATATAATTAATAATTATATTACTTACTAAATACTTAATTACTGTATAATTAATAATTATATTACTAATTTACTAATTAATTATTGTGTAATTAATAATTATATTACAAATTAACTAATTAATTATTCTATAATTAATAATGATATTAATAATTATCTAATTATTAACTAATTAATAATTATATTGCTAATTAACTAATTATTCATTAACTGTTTATTATATGTTTAATCCATGTTTTAATTTTTATTTATATTGGTCTTATAATTTTTATTTTATAGGTTTTCAAAGCCACGTATTTGAAATGTTTTTAAGTTTCAAGATGGTGGTTTGAAAGCTCATAAATTATTTTTCATCAACATTTTTTACGAAATTCTGTTTATTTTCAACCATTTCTTATATATTTAATCCATGTTTTAAGTTTCATTCATATTTGTATTATAGTTTTTATTTTATAGTCTTTCAAAGACACGTATTTCAAACATTTTTTAAGTTTCATGTTGGTGGCTTTGAAAGCTTATAAATTATTATTTATCAACATTTTTTATGAAATTATTTCTGTTTTCCACTATTTCTTATATGTTTATTCAGTGTTTAAAATTTCATTTATATTATTGTTATAGTTTATATTTTATAGTCTTTCAAAGTTATGTACTTGAAATACGTAAAACATTTTCATGTTTCAATTTGATGGGTTTGAATGGTTATAATTTATTTTTGATCAACATTTTTTATGAAATTCTTTTTGTTTTCAACTAGTTCTTATATGTTTAATCAATGTTTAAAATTTCATGTATATTAGTCTTATAGTCTATATTTTATACTCTTTCAAAGTCACGTACTTGAAACAGAATCTCACATTGGAAATGCAGAATGTACTGTGCAGGTTTGGAAGAACCTGTATCCCACATCGAAAATGCAGAATAATTTTCAGGGCAAGCCCTCTTATAAAATGGAGTCCCGGGTGAGAGTTTTTGTCAGAATCCAGACTACTATAATGGCAGTGCTGCTGGATTCTCAATAGCGGATAAATTCTGCTAAATTTTTTTGTTATATATATATAAACAAAACAAAACAAATAAAAATAAAAAAATTTAAAACTATTAAAAAACTTCTTGCATGATGCGTGAACGGGGTTCAAGCATCTCGGACCCATTTTTAGAAATACCGCAAGCCCTATCCCTTTTAGGAAAAGTTGATTTTCAAAAAACCCAGAAAAAAAATAGCCCATATGGGGGCTTCTATTGGTTTCCCTTGGATCGATCTCATGATCATTGAAAGATCATGAAACTGTTGGGATTATTTGATTTAAATTTTCAAAAATGAGGAAAGAGAAAATTATTAATGGAGTGATTTTCTCAACATTAATGGAGGATTTTCTCCCAAAATTAATAAATAGTTTTTCCCAAAATTAATTTATGGAATAATGGTGGAATTATGAATGTTGACTGCATTAATGGACAAATGGGTTTGGTGTCTAAATAAGAAGATGTTGTAACATGTTTTAAAATAGAAGAGTCAGAAAGATGTAGTCGGTGCAAGGGAGAACGTTGAAGGGGTAGTCACGTTTGCGGTAACCGGTGTGATGAAGATGGTGATCATGTCAACGATGGGGTGTCAGTGATGACGATTGAAGGCATCAAAGATGGCATGCGACGATGGAGAGAGAATTGTCGACGACGGCGTGCAAAGAGATTCATGAAGGTGCCATGTATCGAAAGTCCTCTTGGTAGTGGAGATCAAGCGGCGTGTCCCAGTTGTGATGATTGGCGGTATGACAAAAAAGGTATGTTCATGGTATCAGTGTTGCGTTGTAAAAATTACTTCGGGTGTGGTGTGGAAAAATCCTTCAGGTGCTGTGTAAAATGCCTTAAGGTGATAAAAAGCCTTCGGGTGAAATCTTCTCCTCTTGTCTATGTTTCTGAAACGATGACTTCCGCTGCGACGCCGAGCTCTGCGCCCCAACAGAAACAAACTTGATTGTTTTTGGGGAACATGTCGGAGCCACAAGAGGTCATGGTTTGGGTCTCACGATGGAATCTATAGGGTGTCTCAGTCTTGCGGTTATCAAAAAAGGGCTGGTGGTGGAAACCCTAGTGATCACCACGTGATCATTCGACCATCTTAGTGTAACCATGTTGAATCGGTAGCGTCGAGGAGTGGAAACCAAGTGGGAGGTCGAAGACAAAGCCTCAGGGTGTGCAGGATCGCTTGATTCAAATTTGCGTGGTGCAGGACTAGTTTGAGTTTAGGTTCGCGAGGTGCGAGATCAGAGCAGATGGTTGGGATTAGTGGAGGATGCGATCAGATGGCACCGATCACTGGACGACATGATCAGATGACACAATTAGCTTCCGCCCACCTATTTGCACGTATCTGCAGGCTTGCACACCATGGGCCCTATACATGGGCCCCAATCTTCTCTCGCAGGAGCTATACTCCCCCTAGCCCAATGGTCGTCATAGGTTGACTCCAATTGATGTGGTTGACCTATGGTCCCACATGAGCATTTGTTAGAGTTGGAAATGGGGTTGAAACCAATGTCATCTGCATCACATTCACCCAATGGGATTCAGCCCACCTATGCAGACGTGCATGCAGGCTTGCACACCATGGGACCTATACACGGGCCCGCTCATCTCTCACAGGATCTACGCTCCCCCTATCCCAATGGTCGTCCCAGGATGACTCCAATAAATTTGGTTGACCTAGGGCCCCACATGAGCATTGTTTGAGTGAGCATGGCTGGTTGGTGGCTATCCATATTTTTTTGGCTAAGGGTTGTTTTGAAAACCCTTAATCACCAAGAGTAAATACTTAGTAGAATATAAGATTACAAAGGTGATCTCCTCAATATCAAAGCCTATTTCATCAAGTTTCCATTCCAACCATACTTGCAACTTCTGAAATCTCCGATGGAAAGTGTGAAGTGCACAAATATTAGAGCAGAAAAATTCCTGCCTTACATGGGCCCCACTCATCTCTCGTAGGATTTATGCTCCCCCTAGCCCAATGGTTGTCCTATGATGACTCCAATGGGTGTGGTTGACCTATGGTCCCACATGAGCATTGGTTGAATCAACATGGCTGGTCAGCGGCTATCCATATTTTTTTGGCTAAGGGTAGTATTGAAAATCCTTAATCACTAAGAGTTAATCCTTTGTAGAATATAAGATTCATAAGGCGATCTCCTCAATATCAAAGAACCTTTCTTCAAGGTTACATTCCAACTATAATTGCAACTTCTGAAATCTCCGATGGAAAAGTGTGAAGTGCACAAATATTTAGAAACAAATACAAACCTTACATGGGCCCCACTCATCTCTCGCATGAGCTATTCCCCTTATCCCAATGGTCGTCCTAGGATGACTCCAATGGGTGTGGTTGACCTATGGTCCCACATGATCATTGGTTGAATTAACATGGCTGGTTGGTGGCTATCCATAGTTTTTTGGCTAAGGGTAGTATTGAAAACCCTTAATCACTAAGGGTAAATCCTCAGTAGAATATAAGAGTCCTAAGGTAATATCCTCAATATCAAAGCCCCTTTCTTTAATGTTCCATTCCAACTATACTTGCAACTTTTGAAATCTCTGATGGAAAAGTATGAAGTGCACAAATATTGGAGAAACAAAATGCCCACCTTCGAATAGGATTCATCGTAACAAAAGGATCTTATTCTAAGATAAACTTATACAAATTTTACACACATCTGAATATATGGGGGTTCAAGATACTGAACATCCCAATAGGATCTTTCTTGAGTATGTCTAAGGTACTCTCAAGTTCTATAAAGTCGATACATCTAGCCAGAACATCATGGATGGATCCAATATAGGCAGTAGCTTTGACTCAGGGAATAGATATCCTAAAATTGGAATGTAAGAAAATTCAAAAATGAAATAAGGATTGGCTGGAAAGGAACTTGTGGAAAGATCTGAAGTAAGATACTTGGATATCACTACGCATCCCATGAGGATGGGAATCAAGCTGCATGTAGTTCTGAAATATATAGGACTATGCAGATCAAACTCATGCATGGGAGATAAAGTTTCACAGATAAATAACTCTATAATGAATTTACTTACGTAGATCTAACTCATAAACATGTGGGTTAATATCACTATTTTGTAATGAAATCCTGGGTAGAGAGTCGTGTCTTAGTGGAGATGTTGATGGCTGTCCATTATGTGTAACACCAAACAGATCTGATCACCCGAATTTGAGTGCTTCACTTTCAACCAGTTACTCATTGAGAAAATTTCATGAATGCCCACTAACATGAAACTATTCATTGGTGAACCTACTCTAGTAGTCTTGAGATTGTTTGATTTAAAGGGAAACTCAAGAAAGTTACCTTTCTCAAAGGTGAAAGTGTCTAACGTTTTCCTAATTTAGGGGACATATAGATCATATCTTTATTCTTTATGAGTCCATATGGTGGGACCCACAATATTTTTATCAGTTTATTTTATTTGTTTTTTTTCATAACTTCTACTTAAGCTTCCTTTGGGGAAGACATCGCAAGCATGGACTTGAATTTTTCTCAAGCTGCCCATCATGGGTGTTCAACATGAAACTTTTTGTGCCTATTCCATTTTATAAAAGCTCGATATTTCCTATATCACACAATGTATATGTCCAGGGAGTGGCTACATGACATTCCCATGATTCCATTATCATGTTTTCATCTTGGTGAGTGTCATGTCTCTTACTGTTTTAAGGTCCTATAATCTAGATTAGTATTGTGTTGTTGTTTAAGGTCTTTGAGCTCAGACCTTTGGTGTACATTAGTTTAAGGTCCTCTAGATCAGACATTTATTGTACTATATTTTAAGGTCTTCTATATTAGACCTTTCCTATTCCATGTAGTTTAAAGTCATAATTCCAATAATTTTATAGAACATAGGGTTGGAATACAGAGGGTGACTCAAAACATTATGGAGTACTGAGTTCTTCCGTGGTGCTACTAGGGCTCAAAAGGATCAGGATTTCCCTTCTTGCGAGGAGGAGATTCCTTTAACATGAAGGTTAAATACCTTATGCATCAATATCATGGAAAGGAAAAGTTGATCTCCACTCTTTCACAAGGGCTATGGAAGACTAATGTGATTAATATGGTTTAGGACGAAAGGATATATAAGCTAGTCTTGGTTGGATATTTGGGGTGTGGGTGATGTAAGTCACAATAAAAAAGGTTCATCCATGTAATATGGACTGGGGTAGACATGACATGTATGTCCCTTAACACTATAGGGTGTCAGATTCCGCAATTTTGTCGTTGAGGCTCACTAGGATTCAGAATCCCTTTATACAGGGCTGAGATGTCTCTCGTCGGTGGTTCTGAGCCCTTCTGTTCCAGTAACATTGTAATGAACCAAACATTCTTTAATGAAAATTTCTCTTGATCTAATTAAATGTCTTATTATGGTTATATAAAATGGGAACTTCATTGGTTTTATGTTTTTTGGATTTTAAAATACCATTATGAATTGTGACTATTGCTAATATAGCCATTGAACACTGATCACACGATTATATAAATATAGGGATTTAAAAAATCCAATTTACATTGAAAATGGAAGTGATTTCCTCATCCAGTAGACTAGCCCCATAAGAAGCCCATTTTTCAGATCTTTAAATGGGTGTGGCATCATTGGTCTTCACTCTTGACCAAGACCATGCCGATCTTGAACACTTTAAGATTGAGCGGAACCGACTACGGGAGAAGTTGAAGTTAATAGAGATTACCACCCGAGTGATGTTATCCGAGAAACCCCAAGAGTCTGTCACCATCGCACACCTTACCCTTCAGTCTTATGCAGGTGTTATAATGTGGTTAGTTAAAAATACCCTAGTAAATGACAATGTACATGATTTTTGTATAAAGAATGTGCATTCATTTTATTATTGTTACTTTGTAAATAGTTTTTAAAGGAAAAATAATATTTTTAGTTAATATTCAACTAAGAAATCTATTTTAATGAATTGATATATTTTTTAATTAAATAATATTTTAATAAAATATTATTATTAAATGACTTTTCCTTATATATAAATGATCATATAATTTTATGAATGCAATTGTAATTTTTATTAAGGATTGAAAACTATTTTTGTCAAAACCCATTAATTTTTGGTAAATGTGGGTTTTTATTTTAAAAGTAAAAATTCACAAATATAAAAAATTATTTAGATAAAATAAAAATTAATTTTGGAATCAGGACATCAAAATTATCCTACGGTGAATTTTTCATAATTTTCTGAGACAGTCAAATGTTTGGGTAAAAATTAAATACCGTTTAAATATATAATGTGTTTTATGACATCATAATGACCCAATAGTGAGGTAATAAAATACTATAAAAATTATGTTCGGCCAATATATGTTTTTTCATTAAAATAATTTGATTTTAGATTTGTTTGATTTATTTTACAAAGCTTTTGTGGACCCTCAAAGACTTATAAAACATTTTGTTTTTTTAAATTTTTTTCCTTGAGAGTGTGACTGACCTCCACATAATAAACCCTATTATTTTAATAATTTATTCCATTGGACTTATAAAATATTGTTTTCCAATCTCCTTTGGAAAAAATTGTGGTCTGGTTTGTAGTATTTATTAGTTTAATGTGAGGTGTCTCAAACCAAAAAATAATAAATATTTCACTCTCCTTTCCTATATAAACCCACCCAATCTCCCACTTCCTCTTCACTAAAACCCTTTGGAGTTCAACATAAATCTTCCCTCATCTCTCTAGAATCCTCCCAAGGTTCCCCAATCTCCCAATAAGCATTTCTCAATCCTCTCCCAAGACTTTGGGATCACACTTCCAAGTAAGGGATTTCATCCTTTCTCAATTTTTTCTAATTTTATTTAAGTTGTTATGCCCTTTTGTTTTCAATTAGAAATGATGGGGTGTAATTTCACACCTCCCCCATACTGTCCTCTTTATGTTTGGATGATGGGAGACCCATTTCTTTCTCATTAAATACACCCATGTACTCTCATTACCATGCCAAAATTCCGTGAGGGATTTCTCTCTCTTCTTTTACATCCAAGTAATTCTTTTGTATTATGCATCTAAATTCCATTATGTTTGTTGGGAGATGTATCCATATGACCCCCTTACAGTACATTTAATTTAAATATGATGATACACCCTTTTATATCTCATCAAATATTTTCATGAATCCTTATGTCACGTCGTTATGCTGGTGAAATTGCACCGTATTTTTCCAAGCCAAGATTATTGTGTAGTGAATATCATACTCATGTCTCTATCAAGGGTATTCACCTTTATTAACATATACATATTGAATGGTACTTTAATGTATTTATTTCACATTACTTAATCATGGAATAAATTATCATGTTGATTGATTCAATGTTATATGATCCATGTGGAACACTTATGCATAAAATGAAATGTTTAAGAGGGATGTTCCCTGATAGCGGTCCAATGCATTGGGTAAAGTATAATATCATTATATGTCATTTGAAATTGGTGTTTACTGATTCTAATTCAAGTGGAATGGGGTTTTACTCATGATACCTGTGAAATGAGGGTTTACTCATGCTTCATGTGCAATGGGCTTTGGCTCATGCTACTTCCATGTTAAGTGTTGTTGCCACATTTCCACTTTATGATTATCATGATTTATCATGAATTTATGTTCATGTTTCTCTTTTTCTCCATCGATATTCTAATTTTATAAGAGTTATTGTATTTCTCATGTAATTCCATGTTTATTCCCTTACTAGGCTTTATAGGTCACCCTTTTCTCATGCATGTCCTCAGGTTATCCAATGCAATGCTAAGTACGAGGGAATGTAGTGCTCATGTAAAGAAATTTTTCAATAAATATGTTGTGTGTTTTACATTCTAATATGTTATGTAATGTTATTAATCCCCAAATACACTAGACCTATCGATCTTCTATGTTGTATGAAGTGAAGAGTTTATGTAATAAATCAGGTTTATGTGTGTAATAAAAAGTATAGTTGTTATAAACATGGAAAAAAATTCAGATTTATTTTTCTTTTCAGAGGATATGAAATGTTTATGGAGGCTCAAACATCTAGATGATGAATTTAGTAACAGAATTAAGGATATACTAGAAGGGTTCTATGACCCTAGATAAATCTAATATCCAATTGAATAGCTCAATCCCTAGGCCTTGTGGTTTCAAATCACGAGGTGTGGGAAACTGAAAGGATCAAGAGTGAAGGGTCACATTACAAACTTAATAAAGGGTACAAAACATGGTGATACAACATTGAGGATATCATATCTGCTTTAATAGTTTGATATGAAGATAGTAAATCATAGTCCAACGTGCTGAGGTTATGAGGAAGGTATGGTACAGTCACATGGGGAATATCTTAAAATTCAATGGTGTGATATGTTCTGTCGGGATGATTCCAGGATCACAAGAATCCGAAAGCCCTTTATGTTGGGCGAAGATGTCTCTAGTCGGTGCACCTAAGCACTTATGTGCCCATAGAATTTTCAAGCTAAGAGGTCTCTTTTCTTCTTTGGGGGCGATGAAAGGCTTGAAAATACCTGAGACACTGTAGATCATGAAGTGGGATTTATGTAAAATATAAGATCCAATAAGCGTCTGCGTACCATAAAAGTTTCAATACCACATGCCGAACATATTCTCGTGGTGAGGAGATGTGAAAAATCATTACCCAATTTTTTCTGGGATCAGGGGGTCCAACGATCATATATTGGATTTTAATAAGGATAAATGGTAGGCCTTATGAGATTTATTCCTTGTTTATTCATGACCTTATGATTTCCTAAACTCTAGAGATGAAGAGTTTTGTGGGAAGAGACTCAACTTTTTCTCAGGCTACCCTTTTCTGGGTTTTAACCTGAAAAGTTATTCATCTAATTTCTAACACCTTAACGTGTTGCGATTTGGACCATTATTGGCTAGTATTTAAGGTCATACCACTTTGACCTAGTTGCGGGCTGTTTAAGGTCATGACTCACATGGACCTTATATAAGAGATGTTACACAATAGGCTAATCCAGAAACCCAGGGTCAAGACTACTCCAACATCCTTCTTAGTGGGATGTGGAAATGTTTTAAATCACAACTCATGTTATTTTGATCATGAGAAACGATATGGTCTAATAATTTTGGGGATAACCTAAAACAAAATGGGCTTCTAGGTTCCTCTGCGGTGACGTGAGGCTCACGAGAATCTAGAGGCCCTTTATATTGGACCAAAATGTTGTTGGTTGGTGGGTCTAAATACCTTTTACATCTGTAGCATGGTCAGCCAAGAGATAGATTTTTTCCTTTTCAAGGGAAACGAATGGATTGCAAAAATATAAGGCGTACAAGATGTGAAGTGGGTCACATGGATTGAGGTGATTTTAAAAGATGGAAGAAGCACCCTATACTCTGGTTAACTGGGGTAATTCTCTTTTGGTCCTTTGATAAGTAATGAAAACTGGTATATGGTTTCACCGATTTAACATCATGTAGGGGGTCATGCCTCATTATAGTTTAACGTCAGGTAGAAAGGACATACTTCCATGTTGTTTAACATAATGCAGTAAGGACATACTTTCATATAATTTAACGTAATGTGGTAAGGATGTAAACCCATGCGATATAACTTCATGTCGTAAGGTCGTACTTCCATGTAGTTTGATATCATGTATTAAGGACTTACTTCCATGCATTTTAACATCATGTTGTTATGACAGAGGTGAAATGATGTGAATAAATGGGAATTCCACAGCTGGGCCTAAGGATGGAGATTGGGTGTCACTATATATCTTATGAAAATGAGAATCAAAACAGACATTATTTTGGAAATCCATGAGGTTTAACGTCTTGTCGAGGAAGATGCAACACAAATTAATATACTGACATTTTTGGGTCATGTGGTTCAGGCCACAAGATGAAGGTCATAGCGTGGAAATGCGCAGTTTGGTTGTGTGAAGCAACCCAACATGAATGAGAACTGAAGAGGTCTCATCGCCACCCCACAACCTTCCAGGAAAACTCAAGCCAAGGGGATTAAAGAAGTTATACCCATGGATGGTGTAACTCCCTGACCCCAGTTACCTAGAGTATATGCATAATTACATAACATTGGCATGATACAAGGAATCATATCCCGAATGACTGATCAGTTTAGTAGCCTTGGAAGTACTACATACATTTATAAAATTTACATTACAACATGAAATAAAAACATCAACAAACATTTGTCCCCTTTTTAACACACTTATATCCTTAGCCTATCCCAACAAGTCAACCATAAAATAATTCTTCACATATTGGGAAAAATAAAACATAGAAAGGGGTGAGCTCATATTCTCAGTAAGGATAACAATATAGAAGAAACTTTCATAAATAATCATAAACATTTAAGGCAATGTATAAGACTAAAACAAAAGCCTTTTAATCATAAACATCCATATAATATGAAAAAGATAAAATCAAATAATTCTATTTACTTATTCACATGGATATTCTAATATACGAATAATCACATGCAATATCAATAGCCACTTTCATAATGATGGAATGCATAATTCCAGACATCATAACCACATATTCAAGGCCTTGTGCCATGACTACAAATAAGATTTTGTCAAGACCTTATGCAAAGACACTAGTTTGTCTCATTAGACCTATTGATGCATCGAGGAGCTGTAGCAGGCTCCACCTATCACTTACTAAGTCCAATGCATTTCTCATATGAAAAGGTTTAAACATAACATAAACATTCATATTAAAACTCTCATACGAAATGCCAATACATTATTCATAAACCATGAATGGTGTAAAAATAACACATCAATAGTCAAACATATCACAAAACCTTCAATAAAATATGGAAAATTTGAATCATAATAAATCAACTTCAATCATGTTTAAAATCCATCAAAGGATGTTGACATAGATGAAATCAAAACTTTTTGAAAAAAATATCTCTTTCTATTTTGAAATCATTTAGAAGTCATGTAATTATAAAAGAAAACATTTATTTTGAAAATATTATTATAATCTTGTAATTTATGCTTTTAAGGTGTCAAAATGGTGGGAAATGGCCGCACCCCACCGTATAAGTTAAAAAACATTATTTCCTTAATTTTGTTGAAAAGGTCGTAAAGGACCTTGTTTGGAAAACGACGGAAAGATTACTTAATAAAAATTTTATAAAAATTCAAGTAATGGTTTGAATGAATTTAACCTATAGTCTATGAAATTTTAAAAAAAAATTAGAAATATATTTTTAAGAAACACAGAGGTGGATTATAAAGAGGTCCTAGTAGATACTTATGTAAAAACGACCTCAGATAATAAAGAGATTGTGAAATTAACCATTAACTTGTAATTTTCCTTAGTAGATGGTATGTTAACCTCTGGTATAATAGTTGAAACATTGTTATTAAATTATAAAATAATCATATAAATAAATATTATATCATATATGATCTTATAATATTTCTTTGTAAATTATATTTTAGTAGTATCATCGTTCCAAGTGTTAACTGATTTGTTTTCCTTTATATTCTTGGTTACATAATTCATGTTTTTTCTCGATAGGATGTATTTGATTCATATAAATAATGATATTATGTTCATAAAAATTATTTATAATCATCAGGTGAAAATTATTCTAGAATGATTACGATGGGGAATGAATCTCATCGCGTTCGTGGATACTTTAATCCGTACGTACGCATGAGCGACAATATCATTATATTGATGGTGAAATCATATGTAATTGGATATTATATAATATATACAGAATCATTAACATGTTATATTTATTAATTAAATCAGTTATATTCATTATTATATTCATCCAAAATAATGTAGTGTTTGAATAACAAACTACACCACGACATGGAGACGGTAAGTTGTGCACATGCACGTATGGTGACTTTGTCATTTACAGGATGGATAGAATAACAAATATGGTTGTACCATATTTATAATAACATCAAAATATATAGAATATACTAGAGTTATTATTTTAGAATGGAAAGAATAAATAAATTGGAAGTGGAAGAAGAAAAGAACTTAAAAGGGGTGATGAAATATTATCCCTTTTTTCGGGTTTTTCCTTCTGATTTGATCAAAAGGGCTCCATAGGTTGGCTTTATGACCGAAGGATGGCCTCTATGATGAAGGGAGAAAATTTGGGAGGATATATGGGCAGGGGTAGGCCCAATAAAATGGCATTGGAGGTGTGAAATTAAGAGAAGGGGAAGTACTCTTTTATAAGAGAGGTGAGTGACACTTTCGGAAAAGCTTGAAATATTATTTTATATTAAAATCGTTTTTGGTTTCTAATGTATCCTAAATGATTTATTTAAAGGATAAGGTGGGTATGGTTTGAAAACCTCTAAACTAATAGATTTTATATAGGTTTAGGTCACCATATTAACTTTAACTTTTAGATTTAACTCTTAGTTAAATAGTTTGTCATTTACCATGTCTCTTTGTATTTTTATATTATATGGTTAATAAACGTCCTATAACAATTCACGAGAATACCAAGTGGTTCATTATTAAAATATATAAACTCATCTAAGTTTTTTTTTCTGATCCTTAGATTTTTAGGAATATTATATCAATTAATAATATAGTATTTGTTTTAAAAACTTAATTATGTCATGTTTGACACTATTTAGTATTTTGTTTTTGTGAAACTCATAACAACATTATTACTTCAAAAAAATTATTTAATCAACCCTAACAGGCCATATTAACCTATAGAATTAGTTTAATCCACAAAAAGTTTCAAATTACATTTATTTCGATATTTATAACATTCATTATTTTAATCTTTCATTAATGAGGTAATTACAACATCATCAATGTGTCATAAATAAATTAGATTATTTAATGTCTAAAAATTACAAAAAAAATAATATTAGGTAGGAAATATTTTTATATTTATAATTAATATTTATAGTCGAATTTATATTGTGTGTAACCTAATATTAAAAATGGTTTAGTCATTAAACATTGAATTTAACTCTTTTAACTCTTCTTTAAATAAAATAATAATAAATGTTCTAATCTAATACAAGTGAACCAAAGAGGATCATATTTTATTCTTATGGTTTTTTTGGTAAAATTATACTTTTCCAATATGATTAGGACATGTGTTAGGGTAATTATGATAGTATTTTAATCCTTAATTACCTTATTTATTTTTAAGCGTTGTAAATAAAAGTAATCAGTTACTAATAACCAAAAATTATTTTCATCTTATTGAACATAATTTTACTTAATTATATCAACTATGTCTCTCGGATTTATGATATTAAACTCACAGAATTGGTAAAATTATGTTTTATTCAAATTTGAAAATGCTCCTAGGAGGTGGGTAAGAGACGGTAAAAAGTTCAATAAATTTTTTATATATCTAAACTTATTATAAAATGAATCCAATTAATTAAATTGAAATTATATAGGTATTACGTATCTATTTTTACATAAAATAAATTTAAATAAGATAAATAATTATTTAAATAAAAATTTAGTTTTAAATAATAACACAGTGTTTTTCTCTATTCATCAGAAATTGTCTTTCCATATCCGCTCGATGGTCATGAGGAAAGTATTTTTCTAAGAAAATATCTTTAAACTCCATCCATTCCATGTTCTATACTTCTTCATATTCCTTTTTGTTTATGATTAATGACCACCATTGATCGGCATCTCCCGTGAGGTGATAAACTGCCATGACAACTTTTTCCCTTTCGCTACTCCCCAAACCATGAAATGTTTTCTATAAGGAATTTATCCATTGCTCAACTACCAAAGGATTTTTACTCCCATTGAATGTTGGTGGTTGTTTCCTCATGAAGTGGTCTAACATTGATCATCCACATTGTGGATGAGGGTGGTCCATACAGATAAGGTTATTATTCATAACCTGAGTGAGTTGTTCCAGTATGCTGATAAACCGATCAACACCAGTTTCATCACCATCTCCACTATAATTATCTTGAGTATTAGGGAAACCCATACATGGATTACGTGCATTAATATGGTTTCCATTCCTTCCACTAGGTTCCATTTCTAAATAATGGCATACACTAGATTAGTTTATGAATCACAATACATAATTCCAAACATGTAAAACACTTAACATAAATTTAGCCATTTATGGATATAATCCATAATCGTAAAAATGTTTTCTTTGTGGAAATATATACTCATAAACCCTTCATAATGGTTTGTAATTAAAATTAGAATTATCCTAAGAATATCCCCTGGGTGTGTCGTAACCAAGAGTGCAGCAAGGCCCATTGTCGTACAGTAGTTCCCATTCGAGTCTAGCTCAAAGTGGTGTTTTCAGGTTTTACCCCTAGTTACAGATTTTCCAAAGCCACATCTAGCTGCTCGTATATAGACATGGATGCATTTCTTGGAAAACTCACAGAATCGTTATAGTACCAAAACTCTTGGAAGTTCTTCATTACTAATACTAAATGTCTATCTTAGGGAAATGTTCTCTAATTAGAGGTTTTATAAATCTAAATTCCAAGGATTGTATTAAACATCCTATGATACAAACTATAATGCCCCAACCTGAGTTACCCAGATTTGGTGCATTATTACATAACATGGGAATGATAAAAGGAATCATGTCCCTAATGACTGATCAGTTTAGTAGCATTATAAGTACTAGATACATTATTAAGTTTTACATTACATCATGAAATAAAAACATCTACAAAATTTTTCCCCCTTTTGAGCACACTTATATCCTTATCCTATACCTACAAGTAATCCATAAAATACTTCTTCAAATCCTAGTAAAAATAAAACATATAAAGGGGTGAGATCAAATTCTTATTAAGGATAACAATTTAACAGAAACTTTCATAAATAAGCACAAATATTTAAGGCAATGTATAAGACTAAAAAAAGCCTTTTAAACTTAAACTTCATCATAATATGGAAAAGATAAAATCAAATAATTCCATTTACTTATTCAAATGGATATTCTACTAGTCTAATAATCACATGCAATATCAATGACCACTTTCATAATGACAGAATGCATATTGCTAGGCTTCATTTTTTTAAAATAATGACATATAACATTAATGAAAAAGATCACCAGATGTACATATTCAAAGCCATCAAGGGAAATTGTCCAGCCGGAACTGGTTGTCATCGAAGAGGCCTGAGGCCGCGAGCTGATGGGCTGGATTGCTTCATTCTCTTCTGGTAAATGAGAAGGTGAAGCAAGAGAAGCCTTGGTGAAGCGAGAGAATTCTCTTGATGATGAAGCCAAATGACTGGAGTCCACCATCATTGTGGTTAATAGCATTGATTATGGTGAGACAGTCAGACTCAATGATAATATCAACCCATCCATATTCCACAGCGAGCATCATACCTACATGCATGGCATAGGCCTCAGTTACTGCAGGTTCCCAGAAGGCATGACGTGTTTCATATTTTTCTGCAATGATTTTCTCCAGATGATTTCAGGCCAGGAGACTAGGAGCAACAACCCATCCTTGGGGAGATACACGTCCATGTTTAGCATAAGAATCCCTTCTGTTGGGGGATTAGAGTGAGATGGACATGAGGGGGTTACACCTGGAATATAGTGTTCTTTGTGGTCCTTCCAGCTCTCAATCCATGAAATGGACCATTCAATCCAGAATTCGGGAGGTTTATAAACGTGGTGAAAAACAAAATCATTATACCGAACCCAAATGATCTAGGCCAGGGTGCAAAAATAACTTGTATTATTCAATGAGAGAGAGGAGCACCAACACATTAGAAGATTGGGGAGGTCAGAGGCAATGTCCAGTGAAACATATGAAGTCGGTCCCCATTTATTCAAAACATCCTTATCTCTCTGCTAGTGAATGATGGCGTGCAAAGGAGTTTCTTGAATATTCAGGCAGAAAGGGCAGGACTTAACACTGGCCATATGTCGGTAAACGAGAAGGCTCATGGTAGGGAGGGTGACCGTGCACAGTTGCCACCAAAATTGGTGTATTTTTTGGGGGACATTGAGCTTGCAAATAAATTTCCATGGTCCCTCTTCCTGGTCAATAGAGTGGTTTCCAAGAGCAAGCCTGTAACCAGATCTCACTGTGTAGTCGCCCGATATGTCATTTGTCCAGAATAGATGGTCGGGGCCTGCACCTAGGACCCAAGGGATGCTCAAGATAATTCTTTGGTCTCTTTCATTAAACCATTCATGGATCTTTTCCACACACCACCCCGATCCCTGGTCTGAAAGGAGGCAGCTTACAGTGGCATCTTCAAGACCTGGTTGGGCGGGGGATGTAGCCTGCATACCATCCTTATCGATCAGCCCGAGATCCGTCTAGATATTGATGGATGAGCCATTCCCAATCCTCCATCCCAAGACTACAAATAAGATTTTGTCGTGGCCTTTTTACAAGACACATGTTTGTCTCGTGAGACCTACTGATGCATCGAGGAGCTATAGCGGGCTCCACCCATCACTTACTAAGCCCAATGCATTCCTCATATGAAAAGGTTTAAACATAACATAAACATTCGTATTAAAACTAGCATATGAAATGTCAATACTTTATCCATAAACAATGAATGAAGTAAAAATAACACATCCATAGTCAAACATATCAAAAGACATTTAATACAATATGGATGATTTGTATCATAATAAATCAACTTCATAAAAGTTTAAAATCCATCAAAGGATGTTGACATAGATGAAATCAAAACTTTTTGAGAGAAATATCTCTTTTTATTTTGAAATAATTGTGAATTGATGTAATTATAAAAGAAAAAATTTATTTTGAAAATATTATTATAATCTTATAAGGGAAGATTTTAAGTTTTTATAATGGCGGAACATATCCACACCCACCGTATAAGTTAACAAAACATTATTTCCTTAATTTTGTCGAAAAGGTCATGAAATACCTTGTTTGGAAAACGACGGAAAGATTCCTTTATAAAATTTTTATAAAAAGTAAGACAAGGGTATAAATGACTTTAAAATATAGTCAAGGAAATAGTAAAAAATGTTTTGAAATATTTTTTTAGAAACACGGATGTGGAGGATAAAGAGGTCCCAGTAGATACTTACGTAAAGACAACTTCAGATAATAAAAAGATTGTGTAATTAACACTTACCTAGTACTTTTCCTTAGTCTAGGGTATGTTAACATCATGTATAACAGTTAAAATATTGTTATTAAATTATAAAATAATCATATACATAAATATGATATCATATATGATCTTATAGCATTGCTTTGTTAATAATATTTTAGTAGTATCATCGTTTCAGATGTTAACTGGTTCATTTTCCTTTATATTCTTGGTTACATAAGCCATGTTTTTTACGGATAGTATGTATATGATTCATATACAGAATTATATTATGTTCATAAACATTATTATTAATTATAAAAGTAAAATTATTCCTTAATGATTATGATTGGTAATGAATCTCATCGCGTTTGTGGAGATGATAATCCATACGTACGCTTGAGCGAAAATATCATTATATTGATGGTGAAATCGTATGTAATTAGATGGTATATCATATATAAAGAATCATTAACATGTTATATTTATTATTTACATAATTTATATTCCTTATTATATCCATCTACAATAATGAATTGTTTAAATAACAAACTACACCACGATGTGTAGATGGTAAGCCGTACGTACACACGTATGGTGACTTTGTCATTTATAGGATAGATAGAATAAAGAATATGGTTGTACCATATTTATAATGACATCACATTATATATAAGATATTGGAGTTATTATTTTATAATGGAAACAACAAATAAATTGGATGTGGAAGAAGAAAAGAACATGAAAGAGGTTATTAAATATTTACCACTTCTTTGGGTTCTTTCTTTTTATTTGATCAAAATAACTCCTTAGGTTGGCTTTATGACCAAATAAATGCCTCTAGGATGACGTGAGGAATGTTGGGAGGATATTTGGGTGGGTTTTGGCCGAGACAATTGGCTTTGCAGGTGTGAAATTAAGATAAGGAGAAGTACCCTTTTATAAGAGAGGTGAGGGTCACTTTAGGAAAATCTTGAAATATTATTTTATAATAAAATCATTTTCGGTTTCTAATGAACAAAAAATGATTTATATAGAATCTAATTTGGTTATGGATCGAAACCCTTTCAACTAATAGGTTTTATATAGGTTTAGGTCACCATATTATCCTTATATTTTAGATTTAACTCGTAGTTAAATAATTTGTCATTTACCATGTCTCTTTGTATTTTTATAATATATGGTAAATAAAAAGACTATAACAAGCCAAGAAAACCTAAAGTGGTTCATAAATAATATATATAACATTATATAAGTCCTTTGTCTGAATCATAGATTTTTAGGAATATTATATCAATTAATAATATAGTATTTTTTTAAAAACTTAATTATGTCAAGTTTGACACTATTTAGTATTTGGTTTTGGTGAAAATCATAAAAACATGGTCACATTGAAAAAAATATCTAATCAACCCTAAAATGTCATATTAACCTATATTATTAGTGTAATTTAAGAAATGTCTCAAATTACATTTATTTTTATGTTTATAATATCAATTATTTTAATCTTTCATTAATAAGGCAATTACTGCATCATCATTGTGTCAGAAATAAATTAAATTATTTAACTTCTAAAAATTATACATAAAATATCATTATGTAGGAAATATTTATATATTTATAATTAATATTTATAGTTGAATTTATATTGTGTGTAACCCTATATTAAAAATGGTTTAGTTATTAAACATTGAATTCAACTCTATTAACTCTTCTTTAATTAAAATAATAATAAATATCCTACTCTAATAAAAGTGGACCAAAGAGGATCATATTTTATTAATAAGGTTTTTTTGGCCTAATTACACTTAATCAATAGAATTAGGACATGTGTTAGGGTAATTATGATATCCTTTTTACCCTTAATCACCGTATTTACTTTTAACCGTGGTAAATAAAAGTAAAAAGTTATTACTCACCAAAACTTATTCTCATCTTATTGAACCACATTTTACTTACTGATGTAAATCGTGTCTCTTGGATTTTATAAATTCATCTCACAGAAGCACTAAAATTATGTTTTATGTAAATTTTCAAATGCTCTCGGAGGTGGGTAAAACACGGTAAAAAGTTCAATAAAATTTATATATATCTAAACATATTACAAAATGACTCCAATGAATTAAATTGAACATATATATGTATTATGTATCTATTTTGACCTAAAATAAATTTATATAAAATAAATAATTATTAAAATAAAAATTTGGTTTTAAACAATAACTTAGTGTTTTTACTATTCATCAAAAAATTGAAATTTTACAAAAAAATAACTAAACATCACCCTAAGATACTTTTGATATTTTGAATTATAAAATGAAGTCCATTTTGAAAAATAAAATTTATAAAATTTCAAAAAGTGGGTATTAATATTCATAATGGCTAGTTTGATTGGTCATGGTGTGTTAGAATCTCGAAGTTGCGTACAATGAAAGCTATTCCATTATTCAAAGGGAAACGTACCATAGAATCTTGGGGAGTTATAGATGGTCTCAAAGATAATATTTCTAGGCATCACTTCATATCTCATGAAGATGAGAATCAATCTAGGTATAGTTCTCGAAAAGAAAATACTCTATGTATGTCTAGCCCATAGGCAGATGTGGGAATTATCTATGTTGACAGTTTCATCGGGTCCTAGGGTTAGAGATCCCGACATTGCTATGTATCATGTATTAAAATGAATCATGATACAAGTAGTTCATGAAGATCCATGCAGTTTAACGTCATGCAGTGAAGAAAAAGGTGAACCAACATGAATTGAAGGGGTCATTGTGGTTGGGCTTTGGAGTGGAGGTTTGGGCATTAATACATATACAATAAGGATGAGAATCAAACCACATTTAGTTATTATTGTACCTTTTAGTTTAAAGTCATACAGTACAGACCCATGGTATACCTTTTATAGTCTTTAATCTGAGACTACAATAGACATGTATTGCACCTTTTTTCATTTCTTATGAGGGTAGGTCTTTTCCCCAATTCTCAAGCTCACGTGAGTTATTCTTAGTGTGAGAAGAAAGGAATGACACAATACATCCTTCAGTGTAATGAAAAAAGTGGATATAACAATAGAATTTTGTATGATGTAGTGGTTGAAACACGTTATAATATCAAGGCATCCCTACAAATCTCATTAGGAATGAGAATCAAGTCATATGTAGTTTTAGGGAAACCGTGTAGTTTAACTTCATGTGGATCCATACCGTATTATGTCATGCGGTAAGGACATGGGATCACCTATTTTGAATAGAAGATAATCTTATATCTAGTCCCATAAGTAAAGGTTCGGGCATCACTATGTATCCTGTGATGATAGGAATCAAGCCATACACAGTTCTTGATGGACCGTGCAGTTTAACATCATCTGGTAAGGACATGGGTGACTTGGTATGAATGGGAAGGTTCTGGATCTGTGCAGTTTTATGTCATGTGGTAAGGAGTTTAAATCACCTGAGATGAAAGGGTGGTAGTCTTAGGGATTGGCCTAGAAGTATATTTTAGGACATCAATACATGTACTGTGATGACATGAATCATGAAATATGTAGTTCTTAAGAAACAGTGCAGTTTAACGTCCTCTAATAAAGACTTAAAGGGGGATTACCTCCAATGGGGTATGTATGACATGACCTACTATAAACTGATTCCAATTAGTACCATGAAGTCCCATGTCATGTTATATGTTCCAAAGTAAGGCCTATGGATGGGCCCCAAAACAAAGTGTTTGGGTTTCACTATGTATCCCATAAGGATGGTAATCAAGCCATACAGAGTTTTGGAATATCAGTGCAGTTGGAGACTGACACCAGTAATGGTGTTCCTCTAAGATGAGGTTTATAGGAACTTATAGTTCGATTTCATGTAAGTAATATTAACCATGTAGTTTAACATCATACAGTGATGACTCATCAAGACTAAAATGGTCTTATGTCAAGGATTCATGCCTCTTTTTGTTTGGGGAAACCCTTACTACAATTCCAAAGATCATGTGAGCTATGATCAGTGTAAGAAACAATGAATGACAAGGGATCCTTTCACCATTTAGAGGAAATATATGATAGGATGGAAGTATTTTACATTGTGTGGTGTCTAGGACAAGATATAAGATCAAGACTTCCTAATGAATCACATTGAAAATGAAAATAAATCCTTACATATTTTTTGAGGATCTGTGAAATTTAATGTCATGCTGAAAGGATATGACCCATCCCATTTAATGTATTGTGGTAAGGAAATATTTCATTCAGTTTAACATCCTGTGGTAAGGACATGATACATGCAGGATAATTTCTTGTGGTAATGAAAAGCTTCAAATAGTTTAACATCATGTGGTGAGGACAATGATCCATGAATTTTAATGTCATATGGTAAGGATGTTGGCCTTCAATTTTAACATCTTGAATTAAGGACATTATCTATGTAGTTCAAAATCTTACAACAATGATGATCTTCCATATAGTTTAACATCATGTTCTCCTGATGATCTTCCATATAGTTTAATGTCACATGGTTAAGAAAATTGCCATGTAGATTAACGTCTTGTGGTAATGATGATGATCTGTGTTGTTTAACATCTTATACTAATGATGTATTTCCAAGTAACCAATCATGATAGTAGCTCATCTGAATGATCATGGACAACTCTTCTGAATATTTCATGATTTTCTGGATCTTTTGACTCTATCAGTCCTATAGACACATGTTCCTCCAACTGATCTTTGAAGAGAAGGCGACTTACTATTGTGTGTCTGAGACATCAATGGTAGTGGGAATAGCCTACTTGACCTATCAACCCTAACACAGTAGGATTTCTCATTTTTAATAGTTCCACAAAATCATTTTCCATGGTGTAGTCAAAATATATGGATACATGCTTCATTTGGAAAGATTCGGGTTTGTTCAATATTGATTTAAAAGATGGTCACTAATCATTGGGAGACAGGAAGCTCATACTCCACTACATAATTGGTGCATCCTTTTTAGAGTGATCAGGTGACTAGAGTAGGGATTCAGGTTTTGGTGGTTCTAATATTCCCATGTCAATTTGTACTTGAATCTAGTCTGTAAAGGAAAATAAACTTCTTATCGTATTCCCAGGACATCGATGGTAGGGGAAATAGTTGTCATTACCTACCAACCCCACCACACTGAGCTTTATCATCATCAATATATCTATCAAATCATCACTACTAGAATATGGACCTATACCCACGGTTTTGGGGAAAACCGTGGGTATATGCATTTTTTGATAGCCTATGCGCACAGTTTCCCCAAACTATAGGCATAGGCTACCCTATACCAACGGTTTTCTGCAAACTGTCGGTATAGGGTATCAAAAAATGCCTATACCCATGGGTTTCCCAAAACCATAGGGATAGGGTGACCTATACCCACGATTTTCCCCAAAAATGTGGGTATAGTTGTCGGATAAAAATACCTATACCCATGGTTTTGAAAAACCGTGGGCATAGGTTTCCTGCGTGTGCGCAAGATGTTTCTTTTTTTCCATGGGAACCAAAAAAATTTAACGGGAGTTCTATACCCATAATTTATTCCTCTATAACCTCAATTTAAATAAATATATTTACTAATATATATATATATATATATATATATATACATATATGCGGTAATGGGGTAGTGGTAAGGCCTCTTGTGAACAGAGAAGTGGTCGTGAGGTCAAATCCCGTGGGCTGTTGTTTTGTAAAATATGATATACCAACAGTTTTCAAACTGTTGGTATAGAGTTATGACATGGTGGAAAAACCTATACCCACTATTTTTACAAACTGTGGGTATAGGTCATGGACCTATACCGATTCCACCAACAACCACGGTTCCCCAAACTGTGGGTATAGCCTATACCCACAGTATTAGGGTATATACCCACAGTTTTGAACCACAGGTATATCATCATTTTCCAGTAGTTCATTCTCCATAGAAAATTTGAAATACCCTAAAATATGATTGGAGTGGAAGGAATATACATTTCTCTACTTGTCTTCAAGACATGGGCGACCAGACTGCTTCTCCTACATGCTATCAATGCCACCATTGGTGTGGGTTTATGAATGAATCGAGAGTTTGGGGTGCAGAATCCTGATCATTATTGGTCTAGGGGTAGGTGTTAGAGCATTGGATGTCTAGCATGAAATATAAACATCCCATTGATTAAAAGGTCATGAATCTCTGGAAGGTGTGTGAAAACTCATGAGGTCAGATGGTTTTTAGAATATCCATGATGAGGTGGTGTAAAATATGGAAATTCCCCTCACCCTGTGGGAAGGGGTGATGTGGAACAATATTCGGATCATTCCTGAGGAGGGGATAGAAAATACAAAAATCCCCCTAGCCCTGTGGGATGGGGCACTTCACTACAAGGTGGGATTTAATAAGAATACAGTAGAATATAATCTCTAGGTTGAGAGCTAAGGAGTATTCCAAAAATTATCTCATAGTGATCCATATTATCTTGTTGGAGTTGAGTGATCTGATCTTCAATAGAAACTACTTTTTCATCCTTAATGGGTCACCTGGAGGAATCCATGAAACCACACCTTCCTCTATCGGTGGCATGGAAGTAGATGATTATAGGGGTTTCACTGTGGATCCCAAAGACTAAATCCACTGCTTCCACTATCCATTTTATCCATTTTTAGTATCCTCTGAAATCCCACCATGATTAGTAAAAACTCATGTAGATTCTTGGTGTATGACGCCGACCCGTTCTACTCTTATACAAGTAGTGGGTGACATTCCAAAATCTTGTGACTCAGATGACTGAAAGAGGGTATGATTGTACCCTTCAGAGGTTTGCTCACATGAATTTTGTGGGGAGTATCTAGATCTGACTGATATCATATTTACCTAAACACAACCAGGTTAGTGATCCTCATTGATGTATTATCTCGTTTGATGGGTTGGTTCCAGAAATATTGTATGAGTGGTCAATGACCATGATACTATTTGAGGGGTCGGTTCCCATGATACTGTTTGAAGGTTCGGTTCCCATGATATGGTTTGAGGGGTCGATGCCCATGATACAGTTTGAGGGGTCATTTAACATCATACTATTTGATTGGTTGGTTCCCTTGAAGAAGATGATATGATGGTAAAATATATTAAAAATCACCCCATCCCTATGATCTAGGGTGTTCACCGGGATACTGTAGTCACTATGGTTGGATGAGATGAAGCCACAGGCTCCTGACTAGTAGTGGTCCAAGATTTATCCTAGCCCACCATTGGGATACATTGGTGGACCTCAATTAGATTGGCAGTATTAGGCATATGTGCCTTCTATAGAGTTTCAATGTTGGGATACCCTAGGATGGATCTCCAGATGGGTGCCCCATCCTAGATAGTTAGTGTAGGCATAACCTTCTCTATAGCTCCTTGTGGGATCAAGGCCTTATATCAGTGTTGATTATTAGAATAGATATGGTCCTCTTTAGGATGCTCCTAGGTGATTCAGTCGTCATGATGACCATCTTTATCCTCTTACCCGACATAGGTAAAGTGTTCTTTGTTCTATTCTAGTGATAGATCCCTGAAGCTGTTGACTGTGGTGATAAGGTTCATTTACTATCATGTGGATTGTTGTGGGAAATAAAATTGGTGTGAACTCATTTTTCTGAAAGATCTCATGATCCAATTCCAGAGTCCTTATGGAGCTATTGATTTTCTATTCTTGGCCCAAGATGTTCACCAAAAGATTAGGGAAGAAAATTCTTCGTGAGAACGTACATCGAGGCCATAAGGGAAAAGAATATTGTCCATGGATCTTCAGATTCGTTGGCACATTTGATGATTTCATTTGGATTGAAAGTAATTTTGAGAAGCCCTAGAGAATAAAAAGAATACACCTTATTAGTGAAATATAATTTATAAGAGTACATGTTCGTTCAATTACGTTCACATTTAAAGGATAAAGATGTGATCCATTTTTTTAGGCAAGGTTTGGTGTGGTTAGAAGAAACATGTTAGGTTCAATGTTTTGTTGTGAAATGAGAACAACATAAATTGACCTGATGGGATCTGGACAATATATTCTTTTTGACCCGTGAGAGGGATGACACAATTAACGGAATTCATGTTAGGTTCACCATTTTTTGTTTCATAAGGAAATATGCCTTGGAATGGTTTTGGCTCATAATGTTACCATTCTTACTTTTCCCTGAAACTCCCAATGGTTACCCTATCTGTAACTGGGTATGGGACTAATTTCCAAAGGCCTACAGTCATCTGGGTTTTTAGGAACAGTGAATCTTGGGGACTCCCATTGATCAAGAGGATGTGAGGTTAGGCTCATCACACCCTTTTAGGGGGGATTGTATCCTACTCTTGGACTATCTTATAGATTTAAGATATATTCATTAAATCCTTACTGCACCCAATAAGGGAATAGTTTCCCCTATGTCAATGGATTGATTATTAACATTTATAAATATGGATTATGATGTGAATATCATGGGTTATCCATCTCTCTCTTATTTAATTATAATTCTTTGAACCATGGCCATGCTCAAGCACTATGGTGTTTAATGTTGTCTAGGGAGATGGTTGGTGTTTGGAGATGGTATTGAACCTCTATGAGGCATCGTATGTATCTTGTGAAAACATGAATCAAAACCCATGTAATTCAATTAACGTAGTTTAAGGTCATATTAATGGAACCATCCATGAAGTTTAATGTCATATGGTAAGGATGTGAATATCATGATCAAACCTTGATGTGGTTTCCTAAACATCCTATTTAATGAAGGAATTAGAGTCTACACAGTTTGTGTGGAAGGAATATGTGTCGTGGGAGATAGGACAATAGTATCCCTAGGTGGGACATATGCATATAAGACTGCCCTAGATTTTATTTCCAATAATTTCCCCCATTGAGCTGCGAGGGGATGTAATCAGAAATACATCGTGATGGTATAGATCCCATATGTGGGGAGTTCTCATTATGTTATTATCACAATCATCACCGAGCCCTAAGAACATGTGATCCATGATCGATGTGAGAAAAAAGAGACAATGATGGATGGTAAGATTACATGAGACAATATCCGTAAGAGGCTTACACATTAATGTTTCCCTTTGAGAGGAATGGTCAGCCATCTTATGTCAGATATAGTATTAAGCTCAGGAAATAGGAAGGATTTCTACCTATCATGAATATGGTGGGAATCCGAGTGTTCTTAGTTCATTTAATCCAAATACCACTGATTGACTTAAGGTACTGTGGAGCACGATTGGGCCTTATACCCAGAATTATAGTCATGCATGAGTCCTATTATTGTCCACTGATGGAAAAATGACGATGGAAGACCAATGGGAGGATTTAATCCTGTAAGTTTGGAACAATTGGAATGGGATGGGAGTTATATAGACATAGATTCCTATTGGAGATCAGGCCTTAGAAATGCTTCCTATATATCCCAGTTATGGAGAGAATCATAGTTCTCATAGTTAATTTATACCTTAATATGATGATAGGCTATGTTTGGTGATCACACTTAAAGATGTTATGACTGTCCCTGAGATTTTAGGAATACTAGGAGCTATACCAATATAGATGACATGTGGTCGGGGAATACTATTTTATGTCGATAACTGTGGATTATGTCCTAGGGATTCCCAATTGACGCAATTATTTCATGTCATTGGTTAGGGATTAAACTTTGAGGCTACATGTGTGGAATAATCATTCTTTATCCTTAAGTGGATTGAAGAAAGGTGGTGAAGACCATGATGGCTTGTCTGAAAGCACGATACCGGTAGGGTCCCCTAAGTGCATGACCTAACTCATTGAGGAAACTTCCCTTGTCAAAGGGGTATGCGGATAATTATTCTTAGCTAGGGTCCAAATTGTGTGAGTCCTATTATGTTTTATAGATAATGTGGTCTGGTCCTAGAGGATTTCATGGAATATCTTGGACATCTATTGTGAAAGTCTTGATTGTCTGCCTGATATCATGGGGCACCAATCTGACATAGCAGACCCATCTAAGGGTGTTTTCCTAATCAATTAGCATGCCTTGGATGTCTTTGAATGGGTAAAGAATCATGTCTAAGATACATCGCATGACCAAATCAGACATGTATGGGGTCTTTTGTGTTATCAACTAACATGTCTAAGTTTCCTACACTTGATCAATGTGGACAGGTCTAGGTTCTTGTTCATGATCATCTAACTTTCCTTGGATCCCTTTTCTTACTTATAGTGGACATGACTGTGGTCTTGTGCATCATCCAAAGATCCTTCGTATGACCAGGACATGCATGTTTGGATTACTTTTCAATAGGTCTTATGGAGTTGCATTGTGAGAATCCGGGGCACACCGCATGTCTTTCAGAAACTATTAACACCTCTCCCCTCACCTATCTATATAATTTTTTATGAGATAATGGTCGGGAGTCATGTAGTATTGCACGAGTAATTTCTATGATTTTTACTTGATTTTTCAATAATACCTCATGTGAAAAATGTGTGTCATATGGAGACTATTAAAGCATGTTGTGGACAAATTGTGTTTGTCCTCAGGGTGTCACGGAGTTTCCGAAACATACCCAAGGAATTCCATGTGGTGAGGCATACATGTTTGGGGTCTTATCCTTGGGTTGTCTCATGTTAATATGGAAATTTCTAGGGAAAGTCTCAGGATTCATCCATCCCATCAATGTTTTTTTCATGTGGTCTTCTTAGATTGTCCCGATTTTGTCTTGTGACGATGTAGATGTGTCAAGGGGGTGTAATCTAATCAATTTCCCATGCGTTATGGGTCATCGCACGACCATGCTAACATGTCGAAGGGTTTTGATGAGACATGATTGACTAGTCCGAGGCATGTCTTGCGATCAACATGGCATGTCTGAGGTTTTTTAAGGACATCATGAGACCCTCGAAGGGTCTCACAGTCAGGTTTCCTTAAACCACACACGTGACAGGGTCTCATGGATGTGCTAAGGGTTTTGTGCTCATTCATGTACCGCAAGTGCATATCCAAAGGGATTATGTCTTAAGTTTTAGGGTCCATAATATATGCCTGAGTTCTCATGTTGAAGACAAACATCATAGGGTTTTCATGGAAATGGTAGGTCTTGTCCATAGGTTCCTACATGCACTAAGAGGACATTCGAATGACACCCCATTATTCGGGTGATTCGCATGAGATCGAAATGGACTCACGATGAATTTTTTGGACATGTACGGAGGCCTCCTAATAATCTCACGAGCATGTAAGGGGTTACATGGTGCATATGGACAAGGTTTTTACCATTGGAAATCATTCATTCTAGGCGGAGTCTCCATGATGTTGCATGATGCTCACATATTTGTGATTTGCATGAACTTCATTTGGTCTTGTGAGAGCTTCAAACTCATGCACAAGGAGGCTGCATATGAAAGCATGCAGGTGTGATAGAAATTTCATGGTTAAGAGTGTGCGACATGCGGATCGCAAATTATCATTGCATATGTGACAAGGGTGTCTACAGGGGCCCTCCATGTCTAGGTGGCCACTTCTAAGGCCGCATGCAGATGTTGCCAAACGTGAGGGCTTCTCGCATGATCACAGATGGTCATGGTGAGGAGGAATGCTTTGAAAAAGGCCAGAGATTAATTGTGGGAGTTGTGTGTGAGTGTCGCAAGAACAATGGTTTGTATAATCATGTGAGGGCTTGCATGTTCTGAGGTCCGAACCATGAGACCGAGTAAGGACTCATCGTGAGATCCGTGGTGTCCCCTCTAATCCCTTTATGGAGAGGTGTTGATCACCTAACCTTCACCTATGCACGACATGATCGCATGATCAATCACGTGAGTGATATATCTCTAAAGGGTCATGTAGGAGACTATACGAATTTGAAATTGAGATGTATGATGGTTCCACCATATGCATGGATGAAGAATTATGCTGCATGGGGAATGAGATTGCATGACTCGGGATGGGTTCAAGCCCTCGAGTCTAAACCGAAGGGATGAGAAAAGGAGCACTGTGGGTTTGCAGTTTCACGATATCGTAAGGTACCTGTCCACTGGTGTAAATATGTTTACACTGGTCTAGATATTTCTTGTCTATGATCGCATGGCCTCCATGAGGTCTTGGGATAAAGTATTTTTTTTAAATGAATTTAATTTTTTTTTAAATTTTTTATAAAAACAATCTAGAAAGGCGTCATCACAGATGCCGCCTTTGTGTTAGTGTGCAAAGGCAGAATCAGCGATGCCACATTTGCTTTCCTGCGCTGCCTTTGCCCTGGATCGATGACATGGAAAAAGCAGCTGGGGGGAGGCCGCCTTTGGCATTTGGGTAAGGCAAAAGTAGGATTCTGCGATGCCGCCTTTGGCCTTACCCAGAGGCCAAAGGCGGCCTCCTCAATGCTGCCTTTGTCTGAATTCCCTATAAAAGGGTGGCCACCCCCTCTCCTCACTTGATTCTTACATTCTTCTTTCTAAAATTCTCTCTATATCTATTTATAAAATCATTTGCTGTGCGGGTTTTTATGAAGCTTCATTAAGAGGTATGTTTCTTTATTTAATTTAATGTTTTTATTTAATTAATTTAATTCTTTTTAGTTTTAAATATTTCATTTTTTAAGTAGTTTAAGTAGTTCATAATATTTGGTTATTTAGTTTCTCTAATTAGTTATATATAATTTTAAATAATTATTGTTAGGTAATATAGAGTAATTATAGATTAAATTAGGATTAAGTATTTTGAATTTTTTTTAGATTAAATATTATGTGGTTATTTAAGAAATTAAATTCCTATCTGGATACAAACAAGTGGATGTGGCTCTGGCACATATGTACATAGGGGTACAACCGGAAAACACCGCTTTGAGCTAGAATTGAACGGGAACTGGTTCACGATAATGGGCCTTGCTGCATCCTCGTTGGACACTCCTGGGGAATATGCTTAAGATGATTCATATTTTATTTATATACTACTAAAATTTCTATGAAAAGAAAAATCAAATCAGTATGTTTATCAATGATAAAATGATAAATAAAATGTTATAGAATCAAATAAGGGAAAAAATATTAACAAACTAATGTTAGTCAATTATAATTAACTAATGAATATAATATGATTAACGATTAAATAATAAATAATTAAAGAATAACTTAATAATGATTAAATAGTGATTAAAGAATGATTTATTAGTTAATAACTGTATTAAGAAACTCAGTTTAAAATGACACTTATAATTATTCAAAATGAAATGGAGAAGAATTTTTTTTAAAATATAAAGATTATATAGTTTAGAAATAATATGTACTATTAGACACAATTAATTAAATAATAATTAATAAATAACATAGGATTAAAACATAGATCCATATAATTATTATCTAACGATAATAATGAAAATATAAAGTGAAATTAAGAAGAATAAACACATTAGAAAAGGTGCCCTAAAATTACCTTATAAGAAATATCATATGGTCAAACATCAGTAGCTTATTTTAGGTCATAGAAAGGCACCCTAAAATTAAATTCTAATAAAAATAATATGGTCAAAAATCATTCTTAATATTTGTTACACTATCATAATTTTGATGAAATAATCATTTTTGACGTGGAGAGTCATGTTTGCCTCTATGTACTGCTATGAGGAGACTATTCAAACTGAGAAAGGAGCTTCTTACAAAACTCAACCAATTATGATGGTTAGTAAAACTGATTGTGTAATTATAAGTGACATTCAAAAGAGAATTCTTGGTTCCTTAAAGCTGGGACCCGATCAAGAGATCATGTCTGTGATTTATAAACATTTGCAATTTCCAACAACACTGTGGCATCTGGCTTGTCCATTGGTTTCTGATGCGTAGTCGGTCCAAGAAATTAATTTATTTGCTCAACGATCAAATGGTACAATGAGAGAGTTTTACATTGATGTTTCTACTGTACAAAAATAATTTCCAATTGTATGAAGACGTAGAATTACAAGAGTGGTTGAAAACAGTACACCCCATAAAATTAATCCTATTCCAAATGATGCAGCCAAAGAGGACAACCTAGATAATCTCCTAGATATACAAGTCAATCCGACTTCCGATGAGGAGTTTCGTATTGATGGATCAGATGTTGACAATAATGCTGATGAGGAGGGACCAACGAAAGACAGGGAGGAGGTTTTGAGAAATTCATTAGTTGTACATCAACCTCGACCTACAATAAATCGACCACTATGCTTTTCATCATGGCCAGAAGCAATGACACGCGTTCCTGCATTCAACAATATTGATCTCACACCAGTAACTGTGTTCCCTAGAGTTGTACCAGATAGGTTTTGTGAGGTGAAAAAACCATATATATTGGAATGAATTTTCCTATTAAATATGCCTTAAAAATCACACTAAAGAGATTTCATATTGAGAGACACTTCAACTATGTAGTTCATGAATCATGCCATAGTAAATATGTTATACGGTGTGAGAAGTAAGGGGATGATTGTATATTTCACTTGAGGGAAATTCCGGACATTACATTTGGAGGTTGGAAAATCTCAAGGATTGAGGCGGATCATACTTACGTTCATCCAATCCTCACACAAGATCATACCTCATTGGATGCATAATTTGTGTCATCTATTGTTGTTGATATGATTCGTACATGTCTAGACGTTCCAATAGCCCTTGTGCAAGAGAGGATTCAACAGACATTCGGTTATATGATTTCCTATAATAAGGCAGGGATGGAGAAACAGAAGGAAATTGTGAAGGTCTATTTTGATTGGGATGACTCATATCGGGTGTTGTCGCAATTGCTAGCCATACCATGGAATCATAAACAAGTTGTATTCTATCTGGATAAAAATAAAATGTGACTCACGATAACCGAATTGACCCATCTCGTGTTCAATTTAATCGGTTGTTCTCGGTATTCCTTCCCTGTATCTCCACATTTCATTTCTACAAACAGTTTATTCAGATTGATGGAATATTTCTTTATGGAAAATACAAGGGCGTATTTTTGATTTCAGTAACCCAATATGGAAACCATTCACCTCTTCCACTTGCCTTTGCCATTGTAGATAAAGAAAACTATGAATCATGGAGTTGGTTTCTGGCATGTATCATCAATCATTTCACCAACATTCGGGGTGTTTGTTTGATATCTGATCACCATCGAGCAATTAATGAGGCAATCAATGCAGATCCTAATACATGGAGATACACAAATTCACATCATCATTTTTTCGATAGAATCATTCCTATCAATGTGCATAAAAAAGTCCACAACGAACCGATGAATAAGGCAATCATGAGGCTTGGTACACATTATATTCGTTCTATTTTACTATTTCGATATAAAGATAAAATAAATTTATGTGAAATATCATCCATCCTTTTTAGAATATGAGTCGGACCAATGGTGGTTTGAAGAACGTTTTGATCAAATTTTTCAAGCTAATCAATAAGTTTATGATTATATGATGCAGATTCCAAAAGTGAAATGGACGTTGGCATACGATGGGGGGAAGAGGTATGGACACATGATGAAAAATATTGTGGAGTGCATGAATGGTATCTTTATAGGGCTTCATAAGCTACCTATAACTGCCTTACTTCAAGAGACATTATATCGATGTGTGATGTACTTTGTGGATAGTAAAAAAATAGCCTCAAATGGAATACAACAGGGGATAAGATATGGAAGAAACTTTAAATGAGAGATTAAATTGAATATTAAAGATTCTTCTAGTTATCACGTCTGTCTTTTTATAAGATAAGACTCTCGATTTGAAGTTCAAGAGAATTTAGACTCCATCATAAATCACGTCGGTGAAAAAATGGTGGTATTACTGGAAATAAGGGAATGTCAATGTGGAAACTTTCAGGCCTTACTATTTCAATGTATACACACCATCGCAACATGTGACTATGTGAACATCTCATGGGAAGCATAAGTTGATCTAGTGTACCGAATGGATACCATTTATAACTGTTATGCTGCACCCTGGAAACCTATTGGGGAGTATCATTATATCCCAATGCCCGAAGGTCAGCCAATAGTGATACCTGACATGAATCGATTACGTCTTTGTGGGAGACCGAAGGCGAGTAGAATGCGTAATGAGATGGATTGGCCTCAAGAACAAGGATAGATTTTGCGATGCACGATATGTCATAAAGAAGTTCATTACCATAAATGATTCCCTAACATTGTTGGGTTGAGTTCATAGTCTCATCCATAATTATGTATTGTCTTCATTGTGACATTTTCATAATGTAAATTAAATGTTGTTATCTCTTTTTTTCCTCGATTTTATAAACCCCAAACATCTGAGATAACATTTCAGAATAATATTATTCTTTCAAACAAATTAACATTAAATCTGAGATAATAGAATTTATTTCATAAATCCAAAAGCAGAACACTTAACCCACATTGTAACCTAATAGTTATTAACCCAGAAACATGTTTTCTAAATGTTAATATTAAAATTTTTAACCCTAAACCCTCAAACCTAAACCACAACATAAACATGTAAGATATTTTAGTAAACTATTCTGTAATGAAATTATAGTATCATAATGATAAACACAAGTTATTTAATACATACAGTTAGATAAATTCCAAAAACATTATTACTAATTGACAAGGTTCATTATAATCCAATCCATAAGTAGTTAATCATAAAGCTCCCCCAAAATATGTGTAACCAAATCCAAGGCTCAATATTTAAGATAATAGAACTTATTTAATAATAATATTCTTTCTTTCAAATAAAATAACTTCAAATTTGAGATAATAGAATTTATTTCATAAATCCGAAAGCAGACCACTTGAACCACATTGTAAAGCTAAAGTTATTAACCCAGAAACATGTTTCTTAAATGTTTATATTGAAAATTTTAACCATAAACCCTCAAACCTAAAACTCAACCTAAATATGTACTATATTTAATAAACTATTCTATAATGAAATTATATTATCATAATGATTGGCAGTAGTTATTGAATACATACAGTTAGATAAATTCAAAAAACATCATTGCTAATTGACATGGTTCATCATAATCCAATCCATAAGTAGTTAATCATAAAGCCCCCCAAAATATGTGTAACCAAATCCAAGACCCAATATTTAAGATAATACAACTTATTTTATAATAATATTTTTTATTTCAAACAAAATAACTTCAAATCGGATATAATAGAATTTATTTAATAAATCCAAAAATGGAAAACTTAACCCACATTGTAAATTAAAAGTTATTAAATCATTTATTTTTTTATATGCAGATTAATGATACCATAATACTCACTCATCAGCCTACCCATATTTCATAGGCCATGTTAGAGGGTCATTCAGATCGATTGGTGAAGGTGCGTCGAGTGCACCATTCTCATCACATGGAGCCTCCACATGCCATTAGACCCTACTTGTGTCATGCTGGCTTCTATGGACTTGCCATATCAGACATCACATTTGTAGATCATTACATACTTGCTACCCTTGTTGAGAGATAGAGTCTAAAGACACACACATTCCACCTGCCTGAGGGAGATATGACCATCAACCTCAAGGATGTTGCAATGCTTCTCGATCTGCCTATCCAGGGGAGACCCGTTATTGGACTCCCTCGTGCAGCTTGGCCAGACCTTGCTCAGCACTTGTTAGGAATTGATATTTTATCAGACCATAGGGCTACAGATGGATCATCCATATCTATGCCTTGGTTGGAGTAAAAGATTTCCCATTTACAAGATAGTGAAGATGAGAAGACCATCATGCATTACACTAGTGAATATATCTTATGGCTCATTGACATGACCATGTGTACTGATCACTCGGGGATGCACGTGAATATGATGTATCTACCCCTGCTAGAGGACTTTGATTGGCATGGGATATACAGTTGCGGATTAGCTTGATTGGCATACACATACAAATCATTATTCAGGCTATCTCACATGGATCGTACAGGTCTTGGAGGATGCGTCATCGTTATTCAAATGTGGGCATGGGAGCACATACCAGCATTCCGCCCTGACCTTGTTGGTCCTCCGGTCAAGATAGAGTTGTTTCATGATTCTCCATGTGGATGCTGGTATGATAAGTCATTTCAATTGTTTTCTGATTCTACTATGAGTTATTGACTATAATTTGTCATTAATTTTCACTATCGTTAATGTATTTTATAGGTGGTGTCAGCGACACAATTTTGACGTGGTTCCAAGACAACATTTGGGTGTATACCAGCTATAGTTCGACTGTCTCTTACCTAATCAGGTATGTATATAAAATCTTTCATTTTCTAACATATTTAATAATAACATCAATTTTGGTTTTCAGTTAGGTGTTTTTTTGACAAAATCACTTGTCATTACAGATTTCATGGCTTCCATAATTGAGTATTATAGACCAGTTGCTAGAATACTGCACTATTGGGCTTGAGGATTATATGGATGTAGTACCCCTCATTCTCTTCCATATTATTGAGTGGCACCGGCCTGATAGAGTCATGTGCCAGTTTTTTCGTACTCAGCCGATTCCATTACCATCAAGACTGACAGACCGACTTCATGGGATGAAGCTGGTAGGGAGCCGAAATGATGATTGGTCCCAAGTACATGCCATTTTTATCGATTGTAGGCACATACATGCAGAGTTTCATATTCAGGGAGTTTCTACGAATTGATTATCTCTTTCAGAGCTGGTTGAATATGAACCATGGTATAGACTGAAGTCTATACTGTATCGTACCCAAGCCGGCATAGAGATGCAAAGGATGGTATGTCAATAAATTTACATTAGTTTGTTTATCGAATTATTTTCTAATTCTATTTGAATCTATTTATAGGGAAGTATCATAGAGAATCTTGTTCACATGTGTGATGAAGAGGAGGAGGGGGTCTTTAGGCAGACATCCGTCCATGCTACAATGCTAGAGGTGATGACATCTTTTCTTGTGCTTTCCCGGAGCATCTTCGCGCGTCTGGCTCGGAGAGAGGAGGTTTCTCCCCAGAGGCACATCTTGAAGCTGGTGCTGGTGCTGAGGAGACACAACCACGATGACATAGACAACGTCGTGATGCATGTGAGGCCTCACCTATTCCACAGGCAGAGTTCAGACCTCTAGTAGTCCACGATCAGCTGATTCAGGATGTGCCTTAGGTGGCATGGGATCCGTCTTTCCTGACAGGATATCCAAAATTCTCTCTATATTTGGTTCCAAATCTTTCACAGACTTGGATTCCAGAGCCATCGTCGTCTTGGGGTATATCTCTGTCACAGGTTTGGGTCCCCACTGCGATGGAGGCAGGTCCTTCTACCACCCTAGTGGGAGAAGGATCCGGTAGGTAGTACGAGATGCAGTTGAGAACTCCTCCCACTGACACGCAGATGGAGGTTTTGCCAGTAGACATTCCAGTTCCCAAAGATCTTCCTTTTCTAGGTCATCAGACTCAACTGCGTACTCAATGTGGACGTCCTATTCGCATACAACCACGTGGGATGGAATCTCCTCGCCAGAGACATAAGCATTGATTGTACATTATTGTTTACATGTTTTATGTCTACTGAAATAAAAATACTATTATTACTTGTTGGTTGGAGTAGAATCTAAAGAGGGGGGTCAATTGAGTTCCAATTTAAGCAATTTTTAAAATTTCATTCATATCGGTTTTATAGTTTATATTATATAGGCCAGTGAAGTCAAGTACTTGAAACATTTTTAGGTTTCAAGTAGGTGGATTTGAAAGGTTATAAATAAATTTTCACCACGATTTTTTAAGAACATATTTTTATTTTGGACTACTAGTTATATGTTTAAGAAATGTTTAAAATTTTATTCATATATGTCTTATAGTTTATATTATATAGGTCATGAAAGTAACATACTTGAAACATTTTTATTTTTCAAGTAGGTGGATATGATAGGTTATAAATAAATTTTAACCATGATTTTTTGAGAAATTATTTTTATTTTGGAATACAGGTTATATTTTTAAGAAATTTTTAAAGTGTCATTCATATCGGTCTTATAGTTTATATTATATAGGCCAGTGATGTCACGTACTTGAAAAATTGTTAAGTTTCAAGTAGGTGGATTTGAAAGGATATAAATAAATTTTCACCAAGATGTTTTATGAAATTATTATTATTTTGGACTACTTGTTATATGTTTAATAAATATTTAAAATTGCATTCATATATGTCTTATATTTTATATTATATAGGCCAACAAAGTCACTTTCATGAAACATTTGTATGTTTCAAGTAGGATGATATGATAGGTTATAAATAAATTTTCACCATGATTTTTTATTAATTTTTTTTTATTTTGGACTACTAGTCATATGTTTAAGAAATGTATAAAATTTCATTCATATCGGTCTTATAGTGTATATTATATAGGCCAACAAAGTCATGTACTTGAAACATTTTTAAGTTTCATGTAGGTGGATTTGAAGGGTTATAAATAAATTTTCACCAAGATTTTCTAATAAATTATTTTTATTTTGGACTGCTAGTTATATGTTTAAGAAATGTTAAAAATTCCATTAATATCAGTCTTATATTTTATATTATATAGGCCAAAAAAGTCACGTACTTGAATAAAAGATAAATTATGTTGAAACATTAAGTTTTATTTATATATATTTATATAAGCGTACAAACATAATAATAAAACATTAAAATTTTAAATATATAAAAAATATAACTAAAAAAATATTGTTTTAGGGTAAAGGCGACATCAGAGATGCAACCTTTGTGACGTAATTTTAAAATTTCTTTTAACCTATACCATTTTTCATAATTTTTTTTAAAAAAAAGCATATTAAAAAAACACTCCACGAAAAACTCTTCGATCCTGCCACCATTTGTGGTGTTTGACGAGGTGACACCTACGTCCAGTGGTTGCATGTCATCGTCAAGGGTTCCGATGGTATTCATACTTGTGGGAACTAGTATGGTTACACCGTATGAAGTTCCATGGCTCATGAAGTCGCATGATCTGTGAGGAGCCTTAGTAGGGGACCCGATGAGCATTCAAAGGGGTCTGGTATGTGATCGTGTGATCATATGAAGATCATGCCATGGGTTCTTTCGAAGGCATCCTGTGGAGGACTCCCATGAGAGGGATCTATTTAATTAGAGTTATTAAATACATTTAATTTTGTTTTACAGAAAATGGTTATGGCAATTTTGTTTTCAAAATGCGCCTCAATGGCGGCATCGCGGGTGCCACCTTTGCACTACAGCTGAAAGGATGCACCCACGATGCAGCCATTCCCCTCACAAAAAAATGAAAATTTTTTATGTTTTATATATATATATATATATATATATATATAATTCATAAAAAATGTTATGGAGGATGCCTCCTTTCACCTAACAAAAAAATTAAATTTTTTTTAAAAAGAATCGATTTTTTGTTTTGTTTTGTTTATATTTATATTTATATATATAATTTATAAAAACTGTAAAAATTATAATTTTTGAAAATTTTGTTTTTATTTATTGTTTTGTTTTGTTTATATATTTATTTATATATATAATTCATAAAATGTTTTTAGGAAAAATAATTTATAAGCATTCAAAACCGCCTACTTGAAAGTTAAAAATATTTCAAGTACGTGACTTTGAAAGACTATAAAATATAAACCATAGAACTAATATAAAAGAAACATTAAACATTCATTAAACATATATGAAATTATTTAAAACAAAAAATATTTCATAAAAAATGTTCATTAAAAATAATTTATAAGCTTTCAAAACGGCCTACTTGAAACATAAAAATGTTTCAAGTACGTGACTTTGAAAGGATATTAAATATAAACCATAAGACCAATATAAATGAAACAATAAAAATTCACTAAAAATATAATAAATTATTGAAAACAAAAATCATTTCATAAATTTTTTTAATGAAAAATAATTTATATGCTTTCAAAACTTCCTACTTGAAAGATAAAAATGTTTCAAGTACGTGACATTGAAAGACTATAAGATATAAACCATAAGGCCAATATAAACGTAACTTTAAACATTAATTAAACATATGAGAAGTTTTTGAAAACAAAAATCATTTCATAAAAAATGTTCCTGAAAAATAATTTATAAGCTTTCAAAACCTCCTACTTGAAACTTAAAAATGTTTCAAGTACGTGACTTTGAATGACTAAAAAATATAAACCATAATACCAATATAAACAAAAAATTAATCATTAATTAAATATATAATAAATTGTTAAAAACAAAAATCATTTCATAAAAAATGTTCATGAAAAATAATTTATAAGATTTCAAAATCGCCTACTTGAAACATAAAAATGTTTCAAGTACGTGACTTTGAAAGACTATAAATTATAAACCATAAGACCAATATAAATGAATCTTTTAACATTGATTATACATATATGAGTCAACATCGCATCAATATGATGAACCGTTTCACTAGTATCACATACATCTATAATATTTGATGCATGAGAACATGTTATATCTCTTTTCATCGGACAAAAAAATCCATTCATCCACCTGCCATGTCCATATTCATATCAACATCTGGCCGCATAAGGGTATGGTGAAAGATATGCCACATGAAATTCTCATATGTTCCCATTCATAGAAATACCAACCCCTTCAACAACACCATGGATCCAACCATTATAATTTCTTCCACAATTGTCACTAAATTTTCCCAGGCCCAGCTGATTAGATGAAAACACCAAAAATTCCCCATAGCCCATCGAACTCTTCATCACCAAATCATTATCATTTATCATCTTCAAAAGGAAACTGTAGGGCCTACATGATCTATCAATTCAAAACACTCACATACAAGTACACAATAAACATATAAACCAACAAATATTCAGAAAAAAAAACCTTTCAACCCAATGGTTGTCTTCATCTTCATCACATGATCAAATAGTGGTCCTTTGATGGCTTCGAGTAATACCGGTGACTTTCAGGGAATTATAAAGCATGCAATAGCTTAGAGTGTTGTCAGGGAACATGCGAAAGCCACTGGTGCATGTGGTTTGGGTCTCGCGTGGCTTATGATGGGTGTCATAGTCTCATGGTTATCAGCAAAGGACTAGAGGTGGCAAACCTAGTGATCACCACATGATCATTCGACCATCTTCGAGTCACCATGTGGAACCAGTAGTTTCGGGGAGTAGCAACCAAGCCGGAGGATGAAGATGAAATCTCAAGGTGTGCGGGATAGCTTGATTCGAATTTTTAAGGTGCAGGAGTAGTTTGTGTTTGGGTTCAGAAGGCGTGGGATCAGAGTGGATGGCTAAGATCAACGGAGGATGCAATCTGGCGACACATATCTCTGAAAGTCATGATCCGATGGTGCAAATCCGATCACCATAAAAATATTGCATCCCATATTGAATTCTCGATGCGACTACAATGTGGTATATAATCCACTCCGTAGCCTGTATCATTTTACTTGGCGGTAACGTTGATTTTGAGTATCCTACTTCTTTTTTAAGGTTCCAGACAATTTTTAGACTTCTAAAATATCGGATGACAAAGTGTAATGTGCACCGAACACCCAATTTTGTTGAAAGTGTGTTTTTTTAATCAAAAATTAAATAATAATATTATAATAATTATAACTCTATAAAATATAATTGATGAATATTAATAAGATATGAAAATGACTTATCTCGAACTCACATAGTTTGTTACACATTGCACGTCCACCTCCTTATTCATCACTAGATTCTTCCACCTAAAAATATAACATTTTAGTCTTCACCAACATGTATATTAGAGATCAAAATGAAAAAAATTAAAATGTATTGAAACGGAATAAATTAATTTATATTTAAGAACATTAAAAGAATTATCAAAAAAGAATGAGAAAAGCCTACAATACTTCCTCAAGGAAACAAAACTAAAAATCTACTCTAAAAAAACAAGAAACTGAAAGGATAAAAATCTATATGTGATTACTCTATAAGATTTAATAATACATTTTTAAATATATATAGGGAACCTACAATAGACCTTCAGGTGAATATAGCTAACCTTTGAGGAAACCCAAGACTAATAAACACATTTATTTCATTTTTTTAAATGAATAATCATACAATATATAAAATAGTAGAAAAAATTAGTGAACTGAAGGTTTTGTGTCATGGAATATTATCTAGATAAATAACTTATTTTACAACACACATCTACATTAATTTATAATCATACAGTTGTAACCCCCCTTCAAAACAACTCACATGTAGTATCTATCTTCATATCCTAGGGAAGAAAGTCATTATAAAGGTGGTTAGCTTGGATGCTCATTAAAGTAATTATAAGAGATATGAAAAGATAACCATAATTGAGAAAAAATATTATTATGTGGGTATCAAAGAAAAATCATAATCAATGATCATAAAATTAGTAAAACATAACAAAAAAAACATGGATTATAATACACGAGGAATCATAAAATAAGTACGTTTCAAAAGACAAGAATATAACACAAACATGAGCATAAGAATCATAACATAGTGATTAAGGATTCACAACCTATTTACCTTAGTGGACCAAGATTCATTCAAATATTTCCCCTGTTGTATCAAACTTCACATACCGGTATCCCTTGGTGGATTGGGCATTACACACCTATCTCGTTTAGTAGATTGACAATCACAACTCGTTTACCATTATATCATTATATATAAAGCATTAACCAATGCATCAGAGGGATATAGAGGGGATAAAAATAATTTAATTAAAAACCTTATATAGGTGTGCCATAAAATATTAATCATCCAACATATCCTGAAAAGCCATAGGAGAAACACTGGTCTCATTAGTCACATCATAAAGAACCCATGTAAAAAATAGTTTTCACAACATTTCTAGATGGTATTTTCAAAATTGAAATTAAGAATTAAAATAGTTGATACTCAAAACCCAATCATGAAAAAATATTATTTTATAATAACATAAAAAGTGAGATTCATGAAAATGACTTTTGAGGAAATTAATCCTTTAGAGAAAAGGAGTAAATGGTAGCAAAATCATAACCCAATAATTTGAAAAAAACATATCTTCTTCATAAAATATGAATTTAAATTAATAATTAAATGTAATATTTAGAAAGCTATATTTTGAGAAGTTGAAATGAATTCACTTTTAAAAATTAATATTTTGAAATAAATTTAAACAATTAAGCCTTTATAATACATAAATATTTTAGAAAGGTAAAGTTAAATCATTTTAAAAACATTTAATTTTTTTATTTTTTTATTAAATTAGGCACAGAAAACAAGTAATGGTTTCTAAAAGGTAAAGTGAAAACCATTTGAAAGATTTTATTTCTTTAAAAAAGTCATTAATAAATGATACTTGAAAAATACTAAATGGTTTCTAAAAGGAGAAGTGGAAGAATTATAAAAACCCTTACTTTTGAAATATAATCTTCAATAAAGAATATTTAAAAGACATAATGTATTAAAAATGTGGAGTGAAAACATTGAAAAACAGTATCTTATGAAAAATAAATTTCAATAATAGATCCATGATCCATTATAATGTTCATAAAACGAAATTTTGAGTGGAAGATAAAAAATTTTATTTTAAAATGATGGGAAAACACTTTAGTAATTTGATATATCCTTGTAGAAAAACTCATAAAAAGAGTCACAATACATCCTTATAAAATTGGTAGTGTAAATTTTAAGGTAACATGACATAACATATAATTTTATTCCCAAATATAAAGGAGAAGACTTGAAGGAAAGTAAAACATATACATAATAATGAATCATCATTAATAAAGAATGAGAAATATCCTTTACAGTGTCATAATTTTACAAAGATATAATTCATTAAGGTGGAATATTTTTATGAGAAGATTATTTTTCCTCAAGGTTTAAAATAATTTACAGTGAAATAAAATATCATGGTTGAAAAAACCAAACATAGAAGAAAGAAGTTTTAGAAGAATCATTATAACTCAATGGAGGGACTTGAGTTAAAAAAGACCCCTATAACCATAGTATCCTTTGAATAAAAATAAATTTAAAGAGATAACACAATATGGATCTTTAAAAAACATTAATTACAAGAATATATAAAAATAAATTCATTAATAATTAATAAAACTAATTAAAAGAATTCATAGTGCACAATAAGAAATATGACACAAGAAAACTAATTGGACAAAACCCCCATTAATGTATTTCCTAACTTCCAGTAAATCACATGAATATCCTATATAAAAAATAACTATATTAAACACATGTTTTATAACGGTATTAAAATATATAAACATTTATAAGAATTATTTATAGTTATTCAGTCCATGTATATTACTTGGTTTTTATATATTTTTGATATCGGGTGTGAGTAATATTGATTGTTCCTAACAAGTTTTATAATAACATTGTTGTTCTTCATTATTTTCCAAAATTTCTTCATTCCTAGATCATAAATCTATATATATAGGCTTGAAATAGATGGATATTACATCATTTTATATGAATATCTAGTACATTACAAAAAATACATGCCTGAGGACTGTAATAAATTAATGTCTTTGGAAGCTTGGAAACAAAATCTTCTATCCTAGTGAAAGATCTTTAACATCTCCCAAAAATATCTCCATCATTATCACTTCTACCAAAAACCATTATTCATAACCTAAGAAAGGAAACATAAAAAATGATGACCTTAGATGCTACGTCAGGGTAAACAAGGGAGACATGTAATCATAGACATGAAGATAGGGGTATGAGAACATGATCATAACATTAATAGATCATACCCTACATATCAATGATCATACACATGAGTTATCAGATAAATCTTGGTAGTATTCAAGACATGAATCATAAATAAATAAAAATAAACATCATGATCAATGAAATCATAATAAATGAATAATACAAAGGATTTGTGGCATACATATAAGAATAAATTTTTTATGTCAAATCGACCAACCAAGACCTTTATAATATGTTAGGCTTGGTCTACGATCTGTGTACCTACTGCAGGCTTGGAATAATAGCCCATGTGACCTCTTACTTTTAGTCTTGGGCCACATCCCATGTACCTTCTTATTTTTGAGCTTGGGCTACAACTATCATACCCACATTCTTTTAGGCCTGGGCTACAATCCATGCAACTTATTGTGTTTTGATCCTCAGCTAAAACCCATGTACCTTTCAAGCTAATATAAAAATTATCATTATCCGATTAATTATAGGGATATATAGGTCCCAAAAATCTCACAATTAAATCATTCCCCAATATTCCAAAAGATAATAAAACATTCATTATATCATGAACCATAAAAAGAGATAGGTACTATAAAAATAAAATCGTAACCTATGAAATGAAATGAGTATCATCAAAATTTCATTACCTCATAACTTATAGAAAATATATTGGTTTCTTAATCCTTTAATCAATGCATAACCAATTAATAAAAGTGGGTTTCAAAAGCATAGAACCCGTGGAAGAGAAATGGATTTCGTAAACATATAACTTGTGAAAGATAAATGTGTTTCAAAAAGACCATTACATTAGTCATAACCCATTAATAGATTGAATATTATTGGATCCTTTTGATCACTTCCAAAAAAGGCCATGAGTAAAATCAATGGATATATACATATATGGATAATACTTTTGAAATATCTTTCACAAACTTTTCTGGATCAAAATATCTTTTTCTTCTTTAATAAAGTATTTTTAATACATAAAACCATATTAAAATCATATTCATAGAAAATACCTTGGAAATTTTTAATGAAGACTTGAAATTATTTTGAAAACCATTTTCCTTGAAAGCATATAAAATAATCTTGAAATCATTTTTGAAACCCATATTTTTTAAAATATATTTTAAAAAAATTTCTTAAAAATTATCCTTAAAACATGAAAATATAGCATTAAATTATTGACAACAAATAAATCCACACATGTTATACGAGGTAAAATGAACATTACTTTTGCACGGTAAAAATGATAAAAAATTTCTTAATTAAGAAGTTGAAAACAACATTCCTTTGAAAATATTGGTAATATATTATAAGGGTAAAATTTTCATTTAATTATCATAGGTTATTATATGAATATTCATGGAAACAATTTTTAGAAAAAAGGTTTTGAAATAACACAAATTTCCGGACAAAGAGATGGTGTAGTCAGGATTTATTAAAAACAAATGATTAACATTCTTTTGTACCATAGTCTAGAGAATGGTATCATCACATTATTATATCATGATTAACCATAGGAAAAAATTCATGAATTTTCTAGAGATATGGATCATAATTTTTCATCAAATAAGCTTAATCATTAACAATCAAGAAATGTGATGAGATTATTTCAATAAACTCCTATCACTTGGTAACTTGGAATCCTAATATCCATGTAAGAGAAGTAAATTACATTAATATATTAATTTCATTAAAAGAATTATATTCATTATATTAATGTATAAACTAAACGGAATGAATTTAGGTGCATAACAAAACCCGAGTCTCAAAGAAGGAAAATGGATATAAAACAATTTTACAAACTTGGTATCTTTTGAATATTAAAACCCCTGAAATAAAAGTCATATAAAGGATATGTAAGTAACCATAAATTTAAATATAATAATAATTTATTACATTCTTGGTTAGTATACACAACACAAAAAAGTAATGGGTGGAGAATAAAGCATGTATCTAACATAAATACAAAGTGAGACGAAATCCCCTTACCGTGTGTCTTGAATCTCTTCGTTCTCATTAAAACCTCCATTACAATAAATATAAATTTATTATAAATATTTTATATAACCATATTATTACATATAATACTATATACAGATTTATTAAGACTTCATATTATCCGCTTGTTAGCAATATCATGTTATGTTTATGCTTCAGGTAAAATTTACTTTGTTTTTTTATTTTTCTTAATTTTTTATTTCATTGGTCCTTATACATATATCATGATTTATGGAATTCAAACCACGATATAAATATCATTAATATTAAATATATTTGTTTTATAATATTCTATATAATATATATGTACAAAATGGAATACATCGTTCATAAAGACGATAAGCCGTACATATGCATGGATGTTGTTTATGTTTTTATTGTCGTATTGAAAGAATGAATAAAAATGAAATACAAGTGTATATGTATATATAATCATATAATTATAATTATAATATTATATAAATCAGTTAATTTAAATAAACCCATCCTTAATACCTACCATTTAGTGTGTGAACAAATCCCATCAGTTTGAGGGGCGGTAGTCCACCCTTACTCAAACAAGATTACCGTATTAACACCAAATGAAAAGTAAAAAGGTATGTGTTCAAAAAAGGTATAAATAAGATTAAATACATAATAAATATTATATATAACATATATAAATATTTTTTTCATCATAATGGCCACCATGATAAGTGTTAAAGGAAAAGTGAACAATTATCATTTCATGAGGCAGTAGTTTGTGTACACAGAAACAATATGTTCATTATCCATTAGATAGAGGTGTGTGTAAGTGTTTGTCAAAACATTAGCATAAAGACATCATATTATATTTATTATTATTATTTATTTATAAAATCATTGAAAAAATAAGGTGGAAGGGGTGGAGAAGGACATAAAATATTTTACTTGAGAGAAGACGTTACTTCAAAATTAGGTAACTCCTTTTGGTTTGGAAAAAAAGGCTTCCATGGATTAAATTATGAAAAGGGATGGATTCTAAGAGTAATGGAGGATTTATATTAGGTGAATTTTGATGGTCTTGGACGAAATTAATAGGTTGTAGAGGTTTGAGGATGTGGGAGAGGGGGTGTCCTTTTATAGGGAAGGAAAAGGAGTCACTTGGATTTTTTGGAAAAACGTTTGGTGTACACATTTTATTAAATTAAAAAAGTCATCAAAAACCATAATAAATAAATAATGGAAGGTTTTTGGCCTAAGAATGGCCACTTAGTTTTTTTTGGACAAGTGTATAGGTCATTTGGCCCCCTAAGATTAAGGTTTAGTCCCTAATTAAGGGTAATTTGACCTTAATATCTATGTCTAATTGTAATCACTTTTACTAATATTTTTGGTCCAAAAAAATTGTTTTATTTAGAATATAAATATTATAATTATGGAAATCGTTTACTGAAGTTTTTTAAGTTAAATTATTATAGAATTAGTAAATTCAAGATTAATGATAATCCTGCGGACGAGACAAAATAATGAGTCTTTAAAGTAAAAAATTGTTCAAATGTTTTTTAATGTTTTATATTCAATTTCAAAGTGAAATAGATTATAATGAACTAAATTGTGATGATATATGTATTATTGATCTAATTTTAATTAAAATTTTATTTAAAATATAATTTAACATCAATAATTATTTAAACAAAAGGTAGTTTTTAACTAAAATACAGAACTTTTCGTTATTCATCAAAAAATGATGTTTCACAGAATACAAAAAATTTTCTCCCAAGGATAATTTAGATGTTTTTAAATAAAAAAACTATTTTATTATATAAAATTAAATTACTAAATTTTTCTAAATTAAATTTTATTATTTTTCACAAAAGGACATTTAAAGTGGTTTATTCAAGAAAACAATATTTTTAAACATAAAAGGACTTTATCAAAAATCATATCATTCATCATCAATAGGTTTTATTTATATAAAAAAATTATAAAAAATAATATAAATGTCTTTATTTCAATTCTTATAGCTATTTTTAATGGCTAGGATATACTTATCCCATTTAATAAATTATATAAAAAATGTTTCATAGAAACTCAATGTTGCGTGCATATACGCTAAGCCACTGTTGGCTGTAACATATGTCAAGTTAGCGTTTCATGTAATTTACACCAAATTAGTATTTTTTATAACATAAACTAGGTATGTTTCTTTTGAAATGAATGTTTTACTTACTGTATTTCAAGACATAAATGAAAATTTAATTTATTAAGCTAAAACAACTTTTTGACCATAATTATATTTGCTTTTATATTAAATTGGTTTTCAAATTAATTTATAATTAACTAGTAACCTATGAACTCATATAATATTTTGTAAACCACATATTTTCATAAATTAGTTAATACTATTCATAACCTCTAATTTAACGTCATGGTTTTATCTTATTATATCAAATAATCATTTTTTTAATAATATATTATTGTTCGGTAAACCTTGGTATTTCATGTTATACAAGTCATTGTGGAAAGTCATTGTCACGTATAACGTAAGCTAAACTCAAGGTTCTGTGTAGAGAAAGATAAGGTTTACTTGGCATGTAGTGCACGATTATCTTGGTGTTGCGTATAATGCATGCCAATATAGTGCTATAATATAAAATATCTTCAGTGTTTCATGAAATGAAAAATATAAAAAAAGGATAAATTAATTCTAAAAACAATAATTCATAAAAATCTCAGGGTGATACATTCTACCCCACTAAAAATGAACGTTGAATTTGAAATTCGTATGGATTTTCAAAGGTTTAATACTTGATAGTTTCTTTCATATAATCCCACATAATAAAACTAAATACTAAAACTTCCCTTAAAAAGGGAAATTTGGAACCATAATTAATTACCTAAAGTAAGATATACTTAGGTTTCTTCTTAGGAGAACATAGGTTGAGAGTGAAAATTATCCATAGAGGAAAATCATAAATATTTATAGGGTGTGATTGAGATCATGAATCACAAACAATTGAATGATAGAAAATTAAATTTTTTATTTTAAAATCACTTTTTAGGAAAAAGTGAAAAACCGATAATTTGTTTAACAAACAAGTGAATGATCAATGAAAAGTTAAATTTGTAAAATTCATAAATCTATTATGATTTAAAAGGCCATCATGTCAATGAAAATTAATGTATTAGGATAACACATTTTTTTATCATTATCCTATCATTGAGTTAATTTTTTATTAACCAATAATATATGGAAATATAATTACCTGATTTTATTCCCTTTTTATGCATAATACCAACCTTTGGTTATGCCTTGATAGATTTCTACTTCATCTCTTACCCTAATAAATGAATGAGATTTTTTTCTAAAGTACTAAATGATCATGAGATCGATGATATACCATCCCATTTGTCATCAATTATCATCAACACAAAGTAGTTTGAACATGATATCCAATATGCCTAATTTCTTATATGGATAAATAACAATTTAATATTACTAACTTCATCTGATGTTTAAATTAAACATTCCATAAATGTTTAACCTTATAATCCTTTAGAAAGATGAAAATTAAAATATTTTGAAAGAATGTTGTGGAATCGGCTTAACAATGATCCCCTATATATTACTATGTTCCACTTGGTTGTGACATTCCAAACATATGAATACCATCAAAGTATATTCCATTGAAAATGGTAAAAAACTTAATTACCATAAATACTTATGGTAATAATACATGCTTCCTTATTCCATTGATTATGGGATATCATTAAAATCTAAGAAGTTGTAAACTTCAACCTTGATGAAATAGATCACATTGTCAATAATCAGTTCCAGGGTAATTTGTACCATCCAATTTATTATTCATATCCAACATATCTTTATCCAAATATTATTATCTCAATTTCATGCATTAATTTAGGGTTATATTCCCTTAATAAAAACATCACCTTTTCAAGAAATTGTTTTTATGTCTTTATCACCATTCAACTTGAGATTTATTATACTCAATGAAAAATTATACTAAAAATACTTATATATTACATAAAATAATCTCTAAATTCCAAAACATAAATAGTTTATTAATCCAACATTATTCATAAACCATTACTCATGCCTCATCAACTAATTCCTTAATACCTATTTCCTAGAATATGAAATATGATTCATGTATTAATATTCCAAAACTTCAATATATTCATTGTACATATATTTAATATACACAATATTGGGAGAACACCACATACTATTCAAATGTCATTTATGGTTTCATTATATTAAGATGTATAACCAATACTCATACCACATTCCTATTTCTCTTTATAATATTTCCACTTGGGAAATAAATTCACAAAATGTCCATACATTCCACATCTGAAACAATAAATGTCAACCATGTTCCTTCTAGTTCTCACCATCAACTAAAACATAAAATCATAGTGTGAGTAACAATTATCATTATGGGATACCATATAATAATAACAATGTACTTATACGATGCCTATATTATTGATCCTATTTATTTAATCTATGACACCTTAGGATTATCCAATGTTATTTACAGTAATCTTCTATTTAAATCCTTTATAATAGTTCATAATGAGTTTGTGAATTCCCAAAGAAATGAGATTGTCAAACCAGGTGTGCAGCAAGGCCCATTGTTGTGTATTAGATTACCACCAGTCATCCCCGGAACATCTTATCTGATTTTTTACTCATAGGTATATCTATTCCATATTCACATCCACTTATAGTATCTATAAAAGGATGTATTACTTGTAAAACACTCACTCTATCCTTTACCAATATTCAAATAAATTTCCCTAAATTTTGAATCATCCTTATATTTATCTTTAGAGACATCCCTAGAGATATCCTTAGAAATATACCTTGGAACCTATCTAATATTTTCTCCTCTTAGTGACTAAAGTTTGACTAAACGATTACTTGGATACCAAATATAGCGACCTAGTCTTGACATACATGAATATTACATAATTTTAGATGAATATTTAGTACATTACAAAAAATACATGCCTGAGAACTGTAATAGTTTTGTTCCTTTGGAAACATGGAAATGAAATATTCTATCCTGGTGAAAGATATTCAACATATCCCAAAATGTTCTCCACCTTCATCACTAATACCTAAGAAATTTCTCTATAACCTGGGGAAAGGAAACATAAATATGTGTGAGATCAGATGCTCATTAAGGGTAAATAAGGGAGACATTTAAGAATGGACATGAAGATAGGGGTCTGAGAACATGATCATCACATTTGTAGATCATACCTTCCATATCAAAGATCATAAAATTGACTTATGGGATAAATCATATAAGTCCATAAGACATAAATCATAAATAAATAAACATCATGAGATATGAAATCACAATGAAGGGATAAGACATAGGATTTGTGGAATAAAAAAAAGAATAGAATTTTTTATGTCAAAGATACATACCAAGACCTTTATAACAGGTAAGGAATGGGCCATGACCCTTGTACTTGCTACGAGCATGGGCTAATAACCCATTTTACATATTACCTTTAGGATTGAGAAAAAACCCATGTAACTTCATGTTTTTGGGCTTTGGCTACAACTCGTGTACCCTATTCATTTAGGCTTGGGATATATCCTAGATACTTTCTTGTTTTTTTTGAGAAAAAATCCATGTTTCTTTTGAGCTCATATAAATCAAATCATTACCCAATTCCTTGGAGGGAGATATCAGTCCCACCCACCTCCTAATATAATCACTCATAAATGTGACATAATATAATAAATAATTCATCATATCATGACCCCTAAAAAGATATAGGTCTTATAAATAACAAATCATAACCTATGAAATGATATGAGTATCATTGACATTTCATCAGATCATAACATATGGAAAATAGATAGGTTTATTAATCAATTAATCAAAGAAAAACCAATGAAGAGAAGCGGGTTTCAAAGGCACATAACCAATGGAGGAGAAACAGGTTTCATAAAAATGTAACTCATGAAAGAGAAATGGGTTTCATAAAGACCATGACATTAGGCATATCACATTAATTGATTGAATATGATTGGAACCACTTGATCATTTCCTAGAAGGGAATGAGTAATATCACTGGATGTCATCTTAGATAGACAATAATTTTGAAATATCTTTCAAAAATGTTTCTTGAAGAAAATAAAATTTATTATTTTAAAAAATGTTTTCAATACATTAAACCATTTGAAAATAATTTTCTTGGAAAATTCCTTGAAAACATATAATGAAGACGTGAAATAATTCTGAAAAACTTTTCCCTTAAAAACTTATAAAATAGTATTGATTTTTTTAAAAAAATTTTCTTTGAAAATATATTTTAAAAAAAATTTCTTAAAAATTATACTATAAACATGAAAAGAATTCTTTAATGGACTGATAGTGGATAAATCTGTACATGTCATATGAGGTAAAAAGAATATTCATTTTTCACGGTAAAAAGGATAGATTTTTTTCTTTCAGAAAGAGACAATAATATTTCTTTTAAATTTTTTGTAAAGGGCCAAAGTGAAAAAATTTCATTTAATTATCATAGGAAATTAGTATAATATTCTTCGAAACCCTTTTTAGAAAACATGGTTTCAAAGGAACATAGATTTCAAATCGAAGATAGGGTGATGTCGAGATTTATTTAAAAACATTATTTAATATATTATGTAACATATGGTATAAAATAGTACCAAAAAATGAATATATAATGAATAACCATAGGTGAAGAAAAATCAGGAATTTTCTTGAGGGATGGATCGTAATAATTCTTCAAAGAAGAATAATCATTAACAATCTCAACAAGTGACGAGATTGTTTCAATAAACTCTTATCACATGGTAACTTGGAATCATACTCTCCATGTAAGAGAAATAAATTACATTAATCATGTAATTTCATGAAATTAATGATATTCATGATATGTATTTATATACACCACACAACTCATTTAGGTGCATAAAAAAACATGAGTTTCAATGAAGGGATATATAGGAAAACTATTTTACCGATTTGGTAAATTTTGAAACTAAAAACCCCTGAAATTATGGTAATGTAATAAATATGTAAATACCCATAAATTTAACTATAATAATAATTTATTACATGAAGGGTTAGTATACACACCACACAAAAGGAATTGGTGTTTTCTAAATCATCTATCTCATGAAAATAAAATGATATATGTAATCCCCTTACCTTGTGTCTTGAATCTCATCATACTCATTCAAACCTCCAGTTTAATAAATATAAATTTATTATAAATATTATAAAGAACCATATTATTGCATATAATACCATATATTTATTGATTATGACTTTAGATTACCCGCTTGTTAGCAATTTCATGTTATGTTTATGCTTTGGGTAATATTTTCTTTGTCTTTCACTTGTTTCTTAATTTGTTATATCTTTGGTCCTTATAATTATATCATGATTTTCAGAATTTAATACATGATATAAATATAATTAAAATTTAATATATTTTTATTATAATAATCTATATAATATATATGTATGTAATAGAATACACTGTTCGTGGAGACAGTAAGCTGTACGTACGCATGAATGTTGTTTCCGTTTTTATTGCCGTATTGAAATAAAGAAAGAAAATGAAATATAAGGGTACATGGTTTCAATATAATTAAAGTATAATTATAATTTGATACATATATCATATAATTTCACTAAACCCATCCTTAATAAATTCCATGTAGTGTTTGAACGAATCACATCACTTTGAGGGGTAGTAGTCCACACTTCCCCAAACAAGATTGTCGTATTAAGACCAAATGAAAAGTAAAAAAGACATGTGTCGTAAAAAGAAATACATAATCGTAAAGAAATTTTAATAATTATATATAACATATATAAATATAGTTTCCATCACAATGTACCCATTATAAGTGGTGATGGAAAAATGAGTAATTATCATTTCGTGAGGCAGTAGTTTGCCGTATACAGAAATAGTATATCTGTTACCCATTATATGGAGGTATGTGTAAGTGAAGATAAAAACACTAGAATAAAACCATAATAGTATATTTATTATAATTTTTTTATATAGTAATGGTAAAAATAATGTTTAGTGGGTGGATAAAGAAAATAAAATAAAGGACATGAGAGAAGATGTTACCTCTAAATGAGGCAACTCCTTTTGGTTTGTGCCAAAAGGGTTCCTTGGATTGCCCTCTGCCCCAAGGAAGGCTTATAGTTGGAATGTAGGATTTAAATGAACTGTATTAGGTAGGTATTGTCCAAACCTAATAGGTTTTAGAGGTGTGAGGAAGTGGGAGAGGTTGTGGCCATTTATAGGGAAGAAAAATGACTCTCTTTGAATTTTTGAAGACAAACTAGGTGTACACATGTTCTTCCCTAAAAAACACATACCAAACCCAACTAAATCAAGAATGGACGTATTATTTCCAAATTATGGCCATAAACATTGTTTTTACTAGATTATATTTCATTTGATCTCCAAAGATTAAGGTTTAGTCATTAATTAAGATTAATTCGTCCTTAATTGATGTGATTAATTTTAATCACTTTTACTAGTCTTTTGGGTCGAAAATTAAGTTCATATTATTAGACTGTAAATATTATATTTATTAAAATGGTGTATATTGTTTTTTTTTAAATTCAATTAATAGAAGAGTGAAAATTAAGAACTATGATAATCCCACAGACATGATGAAATAATGAGTTTTTTAAAGTAGAAAGTTATTTAACTGTTTGTAAAGGTTTTATATTAAATTTCAAAGTTAAATTGATTATAATAAAAAAAATTGTTTTAAAATATTTATAATTTATCTAATGTGACTTTTAATAAAATTTAAAATATAATTTAACATTAATAATTATTTTAAAAAATGGTAGTTTTTAAAGAAAATGTAGTGGTTTTCACTATTCATAAAAAAATGCAGCTTCTCATGAAAATCCCAAAAATTCACCATAGGCTAATTTAAATGTTATTAATTCAATAAATAAGTTCATTTTATCAAATTAAATTTCAATACTTTTCAAAAATTGATTTTATTTTTTTCACAAAAGGACATTAAAAACGGTTCTTTCAAGAAAACGATACTTTTAAACAAAAAAGGACTTTATCAAAAATAATATCATTAATAATAAATATATTTTTTTACATAAAAAATAATAAAAAAATATGAAAATTAGTCAGTAATATTCATTTAAATATGTTTAATTTACAAGTTATAATTATATCATTTGGATAATTATATAGAAAAATGTTTTATAGAAACTCAGTGTTGCATGCATCGTACACAAAGTTGGTATTTTGTGTAATGTAAACCAATTCAGTGTTGTGTGAAAATTAATCCAAGTTGGTGTTGTGTGTAATGTACACCAAGATAGTTACATTTAAAAGGAATGTTTGACTTACTGTATTTCAAGACATAAATTAAAAATTTAATTTATTAGGCCAAAATAGATTTTTGACCGTAATAATATTTCCTTTTATATTCAATCGGTTTTCATATTCATTTAAAATTAATTGGTAACCCATGAATTTATATTTTATTTTAAAAACATATATTTTAATTACTTTTTTAATATTATTCATAACCTCTATTTTAACATCACAGTTTTATCTTATTATATTAAACAATCATATTTAAATAGTAAATTATTGTTTGATATACCTCAATATTTCATGTTATGCAAGTCATCAAGGAATGTCATAGTTGTATATAATGAATTACAACCTTGGTGTTCCATAGAGGGAAATTCAAATTTTATGTTTCATGTAGCACATGATTAGATTTGTGTTGAGTATAATGCAAGAAAAACATAGTTCTCTAATATAAACTCTCTTTAGTGTTACATGAAATGAAAAATATGAAAAAGCATAAATTAATTCAAAAACAATATCACAAAATCTTGGCGTGTTACAATAATAGGTTTTATAATTTATGTTTCATGATATTTTATCTATTTATGTTTGTAACGACCCTTAACCCAGTAGCCCGAATCTGGTGTATTCTTTATTAAATTGGCATAAGATAGATGGAATTTCATATTAATGGTACAAATATTTTAGTAGTATTAATAAAATATATACTTACATTTTTCCAATAGGACATTTAGAAACAAAAATTACAAAATTATCATTATAAAAAAAAATCATTATTCCCTACAATATATACTTTCATATCATTCTTATTACACTCCCGAGATTCTTAAGAAAAGAAAAAAATAAGGGTGACCTCAAATGATCAATAAGTGTTAAGAATAGTGGAAGCTATCATGAATCAATAAGAATTATCAACATGGAATTTAAAATACCTGAATACATAATCTATTTTAGTATCATGCTTAGATAAGTTATAATCAAATATGGAACAGTAAATAACATAAAACAAAATATATTTAGTTAATAATGTGAGAATGATATGAATTCAAATATAATATCGTTGTGAAGTTATATTTTATAATAATAACTAAATTCTTGATGAATGAAATGATTAATTATTGTTCATCATGATCTCAGTCATATTTATACCTATACTATCAAGATATGTTAAAAGACAATTTGAAACTGATCGGTAGGTATATACTAAAAACCCATTTAACTAAGGCCACCCAATTGTTTGTTATAAAGAAATTAATCCTTCATTAAAGATATATCTATAATTTTCCCCCACCAATATTTTCAAATACAACACATTCCAAAAATATCAAATGATCAATTTAATCCATAAACAATTTTCCTTATCAAAAACTTTCTGTATCAATTAAGGAATATAGATTAACAATAATTTCCTTATTCAATCATATAACTTTAAAAATAAAATAATATATCTATAAATTATATAAAGTTTAATTAATATGTATATCAATGATAAATAATATGGATATTTAGGGTAAATTTAATATCTAATGATTATAAAAAAATAAATATTTAAAGGGAAAGTAAATGACTAAAAAAATGAATCAAGAATGTGAATATCCTTAATATCCTTTGTTAAAATGATCATAAACCATTCATGGAATGAATAAGTATGATATAAATAAAACATATCCCTATTAGAGCATAAATATAATAAACGGTAGTTGTCATTGATGTATAGTGACACCATAAAAAAATCGTTAAGAACATTCTTGAGGAAAATATCCTTTTCATTTTGAAAATAAACTTTTAAAACAAAAAGGACCCAAAGAATTTTGAAAATACATTTATTTGAAAATAATACAATTTTTTTTAAAATAATATTTAAAACACTAAGTGTTCTGAATGATGGAAAATTCCATATATGCCGTATGAGTTAAAAAATGATTCATTTCACATTTTTGATAAAATTCAAATGAGGTTTGTTTGAAAAAAATAAATATTCCTTTCAAAATGTATTATAAAAACTCAATCATGGGTATAAATTTAATTAATAACTCATTTTAAGATTTTTTAAAACATTTTTGATTTTTTTAGAAAACATGGTTTTCAAAGATAAACGATTTTTGACCGATGAGAAAAATAATTTCAAGTTTTATTAAAAACATTTTCTCAATAATTTTATGTACCATAGAAAGGGATATCAAAATATTACATTAAAACATAATTAATAACCATTGGATAAGAAAATTAAAGGATATTGTTATATAATTATCAAAAAATTTCCTTCAATGGACATTCAAGTATAAAAAAGCCTAATTAAAAAGAGATTGTGAAATAAATCATTACAAAGATCATAACGTTGAAGTGAAAATTAATCAATGAATAATTTATTTGTATCAAATTTAAGTCCAAATAAAACATGTGGAATTAAAACATAAGATATTCAAAAGTCTTTACACACATAATCATATATTGTTAAGGAAAATTCTAAGGTAATATAAGACAATGAAAAGAATTTGAGTTATGAAATTTTTTACCACTTCGTAATTTTCATTTCAATTCCCCTTTGATTAGATAATTCAAATTATGAAATAAAAAAAATAAATTATGAATTATTCATGATATTTCATGAAAAAGGATAATTATATACACAGAATGGAATAAATTTGGTGAATAACATTATAATAAGCCTCAACAAATAGAAATTGAGATGACGTCCTTTACCACATGATCCCTTTTTGTTGAACATGAATTAATGTCCTATAAAATGGTAATAATGTTGTTATTAATTTATTAAAGAAACATATTTATATTTATAATATCATATATGATCTTCTTATATCATTTTACTACTCGTTTGTTAATCATATTTAATTATTTTCGTTATTTTGGGCGTTAAATGCCTTATTTTCTCATGTCTGATTTGTCATGAAAGTTCTTGTACACGAGTATATGATATAGACTCAACATATTTATAATATTATTAATGTTAAAAATATTATATTTAGACATTATATAAATTTTTAGATTCATTCTTGAAGTTCAGACGTGAAAAAATAAATCTCATTGTCTTGTGCAGACGGTTGGCAGTACGTACGCACAAACGACGATATCATTTCATTAACGAGTGAAAGGATACAATAGTGGGTGATATATTAATATTTTATAATAAATATCATTTCATATATATCATATATATTCAATAAATTTATAATTAGTTCATTCTATATAAAGAGTAAGTGAAAAATGAGTTACATCACTTCATGAGGTGGTGGTCCACCGTACACACGAGTGACATTATCATATTTTAAACAACATGTAAAGTAAAAAAGGCACATAGTGTATTATAATTAAAGAAATATTATAATATTAAAAATTATATATATGTGTGTTTGATCCATTATTATATATATGTTTTAACAGTTGTGATGCAAAACAAATCACATCGGCTGGCGCGATGACATTCCGTGGTATAGAAGATCGAAAATTTTGATTTATATTTAAAAGAAGAGGAGATGGATATAGGTAAACACCCTAATATAGTAAAATAGAAATATATTAATTTAACTGAATATATTACATAATCATGGAATAATATGATCTTTTTAATGTGGAATATGAAACAAAATAAAAATACATGGTTAAGATTGTTACCTCTTATTCGAAAAGTTCTTTTGGGTTTCACCATGTAAAGACCTGTAAATTTCAAGGAAATTTTTTTTAATTTCTTTGGGATTTTACGAGTATGGAGTTTCTGACGGAACTTGATTCTGAGGCCCGGCGTGCTCAGAATCAATTTTCGAAGTTTTGCTCAGGTACGTTTAGTGAATGAACGAGCTGGTTTTTCTAACATTTGAACCGGTGATCAGAATCGAAATCTGAGGGCACCGATGAAACCGCAGTGCCGGTAATTTCTTATGATGACCATTTCTGGAGTTGCGTTTGCTTGAGAGGTGTTGCTAAATAAATGGGTTAACTGAAGAGTGAAATAAAGTTTGCGCTACAATTTTATTTCTATTCTATGTAATCATAACCTATGTGTGGAAGTTTGGGTGGGAACCACTACATCTTAACTCCACATGGTAGGATATTAGTGATGTGGGGCCCAGAGGAGCCCCACCCCTTCAATTTCCTCTAACCTCTCTTAATGTTGACAAACCCCCCATTAATTTGTAATGCACCCACTCTCCCTCTTTAATTGCATGTCAACTCTCGCATTAAATTGATTGATTAAAGTTATTCAATTAATTTAATTTGAGTCTGAGTTTTTTTAAGATTTGAAAACGCAGGGCATGTGGTAATAAATTAAGGAAGCCCGTATTTTATTTGGGGGTTGTTTAGTTGTGGGAGGATCTTGGGAGAGAATACTCAAAGTCTTGAGGGTCATCATCTTCTTCGTTGGAGAACGCGAAGAACGTCAAGACCTCGACGAAGAACGCCATAACCGAAAGGAGAGATTGACATGCCGCCTCTTCTCCTATCTACAGCCGGTGTGCGACACCTTTTTCCAAAGAACAACGATGCACGCTCTTTCGGTTTTCTCCCCGCATCAAAGGAAGGGAGACACCATTTCCTCCTCAGACATTCTCCGTCAACATATACAGAGCTTCACCTCGCGATGCCATTTTCCAGCGACAATCATCATTTGAAAACTTCTTCAAGGTAGGGGTTCGTTTTTAGAATGTCAATTTTCTCATGATTGATTACTTCTAAACAAAGAAAGTGGATCAACTCAATATTAAGTTGATCCGCGAATTTTAATTATTTGCGGAATGGGATTTTTTATTTATGTGTGTGATGTTGGGAACTAGGATCAATTTTAATTAATTAAAATTTTCCTTGTTAAGACGTTGAAATCATGTGTTGATTTTTTCCATTTGATAACATCTAATGCGGAGGGTGCGGGCCGAACAAACATGGCCCAACAAACCTCCGCAGATGGTTTGTTGATTCGTGGATTGACGGGCAATGACAAAACGGGCCGTAGTGGTGATTTGAAGTTCCCGCAGTGATGTTCGTGTCCCGTAATGACCTCAGGCGTAGACAGCGGGTGAAACGGACCACCAGTACACATCTGCTGGTCCGTGGAAAGCGGCGGTGGTGCACCGCCGGAGGAGAGCACCGCGGCCGAGCCGCGGCGGACCAGAATGACAAAGCCCTTCCGAAATTGGGGGGGGGGGCTTAAAAGCCGCACCAGTTCGCTGTCTACTAGGGGGGAACAACACCTCCTATCCACATCTAGCTTGGCCTCAAGCCGAGCCACGACCCACGCTGGGCCGGACCACCCATGTCGGGCCAGACCGCCAGCGCCGGGCCGGACCGCCCGCGCTGGACTAGGCTACTGGCGCTGGGCCGGACCCCCACACCGGGCCGGGCCGTGCCGGCTGGGCCAAGCCGCACCAGTCGGGCCGGGCCGCGCCCAACCAGGCCAGACCCAGACCCGGGTCGGGTCGACCCAGTTCAGGCCGACCCAGGGGGTTTCGGGTCGGGTCGGACCGGGCCCAAACCCCCCAAATTTCATCAGTTTCGTTCAAACGCCCTTAACCTGGGCTACAACCCTTCGATAAACACACCGTCAGTTGCGTTAGGATCCTCGGATTGAGATGGTCGTTTTGGTATATTACACCCAAGGTTTCGGAGAACTTTGTGTACAACCGAGTTGGTTCGAACACGAAACCAACCGGGCCCTCGAAGCAGAAACGCTTATAACGTGATCTCTGGACGTCCAATTGATGTGCCGTTGAATTTTTTGGATTCCTATTACTGAGAAGGTTCTTTTGGCTTAATCTGCTCAGGGTTTGGACGCAGTTGGAGTATAGTCGGGTCAGTTTTGACTTAAAAACCAACCAAGCCCCTAGGACGAAAAAGCCAATAACTCTCAGACTGGGCGTCTGATTGACGCACCGTCTGTCACGTTGACTTCTTATTGACGAGACGGAACATTGGGATACATCAAATCTGGAATTCGTGTCAGTTGATGTATCAACCCCCTTGGCTCGTGGAGCGTATCCTCCCGGAATCGAGCGTGCAGTGTGTGGGAACCCTAGAGCTAGCTGTGACGAAGATGACGATTAACGTACTGGGATCCTATGTGGATTCGATGAGGAAAACTACTATACATGGATCCTACGTGGGTTTGACGAGGATGACTATTGTACTGGGATCCTCCGTGGGTTCGACGACTATGCTGGGATCATCCGTGGGTTCGACGATGACATCTACTGTACTAGCATCCTCCGTGGGTTCGGCGACTGTGATGGGATCCTCCGTGGGTTCGATGACGACGAATACTATACATGGATCCTCCATGGGTTCAGAACTGTTGACTTCTATACTAGGATCCTATGTGGGTTCGACAAAGAGGATGATTTAGAGGTTATAGCTAATCATCTCCACCCCTCTTCGGAAGAAATATACCTGTGTGAGCTGAGTCTTGACTTTCAATCCATATCTTCGATATGATTGACTTGTTTTACTGTGTGTATTGGGTTGTTCCATCCTGTGTGGATTGGGTTGTACTATCCTGTGTGTACTAGATCGAACATGGGCTCAGATGTGGGAGCCAAACTGGAATTGATGACTTAGGTATATGTATGGGTATATACCTAAGTAGGGTCGGTTGTTACTTCATGATTGTAACTATCCTTTTTGGTTTATCCTTCATGGATTCTAGGAGACCTTTGGGGGTCTCGGGGTCCCTACGGAGTAGCGTGTACTCATCCCTGCACGGGCAATGCACGCACTACGTTGTGTTGGATGCAGACGATGGACAACGCTGATCGAGGTAGGAGCTCGTGGAGCTGGACGGTACCTGGAGGTGGATCAATAGACGGGACATACATGGAGGGGACGAATGGAGCCGAGGATCAAAGGAGACTATCTGTACCCACCCTTTAGGTGGGATTTCTAGAGGATGACTTGGTGTTGCTGCTCTACTTTTCCTCCAATGTACTCTCTTTTTAACTATACTTTAATTTTTGTTGGGTTTGTATCCAGGCCCATTTACTTTCCAACACTAACTTTTGTACTCAATTTACATAGTGTTTTCTCAGCTTGTGTACTCTGTGGTGTTTGATTAACTTATAAAAAAAATCCTTCCCTTTTATCGGGATTTACGCCTTTGGTGCTAGTCGCCAGCCCCTAGCCTATGGAAGGTGGGCTTGGGGTAGTCACGACATGCCCCCCGAGGATGGGTTATGACAAATTGGTATCAGAGGAGTTCGGTTATACCGAATAACTCAGGACTCTGATCTTTCTTCTATGTGAAGCAATTGTGTTAAGGGTATTGAGTGTGGTTATCAGTCCAGGGAGACCAGTGTTGGTGCGACGACCGACATATCCATATACCAGGACCCTGACTTCTGATTTCTGACTCAGTGCACGAAAATATTGATTGCATGTGTGTTTCAAAAGTTTTCTTTGTGCTTACTCTGTGTCAGCTCACTAGGTATAGTGTATTGACCATGGCACACCTGTTTCTTTTTAGGATGTCCCCAAGATGGCATCCAGCTAGGGTTCTGAGATTTGTGCGAGACGACAACCCACCTAGCGATAAGGCCTCAGCGTAGGGCCCTATTACAGCGGAGGCACCGACGGTACCTCTACCCGCCGAGCCACCGATGCCACCATCCCTAGTCGCTGAGAGTGCACGTCGCCTTAGTGAACTACATGAGTTTCAGCATCAGAGACCTCCCAGGTTTTGCCGGAAGACAGACCCTCAGGCAGCAGAGGATTGACTGGAGGCTATTCTATGAGTTTTCAGGTTAGTGGGGACACCATCTGACCTCATGGTGATCCTTGCAGCGAGTCTATTGCATGTGGCAATAGGTAGATGGTGGATCCTGATGCTCCAGGTGCACGATGAGGCATCTCTTGTTTGGTCGGACATTGAGAGCCTCTTCCTCTCAGAGTTCGTACCAGCCACCTTCCGTGCAGTGCGAATTCAAGAGCTAATACAACAGCGGTAGGACAACATGACGGTAGCCCAGTACTCGGCGATATTTACCGACCTCTCACTATACTTCATGGATATGGTACGAGACCAATTATTTTGGGCTCAGACCTTCGAGAAGGGACTGAAGCATGAGATCAAGGCTTCGATTATCTCCCTCAACATCCCGACGCAGGCAGAGGTGCTAGAGAGATCACTTCTAGTGGAGAGTTTTCTCGCTGAGCAGTCACCAACGGCGAGACCCTCCGCGGGACGACCCACAACAGAGTCTTCTGCAGCCGGCAGTAGACATATGACGCAGGGGAACAAGCGAGCTAGACCATCAGATGAGCAATATCAAGAAATAGGTTCGGTTGTGCGGGGAACATAAAATAGAGCCAGTCACACGGGGAGCAGACAGTGCTATGCATGTAGAGGGCAGGGTCACATTGCTCGAGCCTGCCCGACCCACCCTACAGATGAGAAGCAGGCAGTAGAAGGACCTCCCAGGAAGAGGTTCGACCGTGGTGGTCCACAGGGAACAGGCGGACGATGTAGAGGAGCTGGCTGAGCAGCGGGTGGTGGACGACGGTTTGAGGCCCTACCACCACCACCACCAGGAAGACCACCCCGAACGCAGGGAACATGTGGAAATGGGAGAGCTCACCTTTAGGCAGCTGAGGCCTACGACCATGGAGCTCCAGAAGCAGACAGACAGGATCAGGAGTAGCTCCAGACATGGAGGCTTTTGTTCATGATTCTTCTAGCTTTGTTGATGTTTTGTGTCTTTGTAACTTGAGCTGCATTAATAAAAGACACTTGTTCTTGTGACGTTTTGTTCCATGTCCTTTTTATGTAGTTGATACTAAGAGGTTCCGGTTTAAAACTGTTGACTTTACCCTCACGTTTGAGATACCTACTGGAGGATACCCAGGGACCACACACTGATGCCGACAGTGTGACTCAACCCTTGGAGTCTATAGTAACGGTTGGATCTTTTGGTAGTAGAGTCGAGGCCTTACGACGTCATCCTTGGTATGGATTAGTATCATCCATATCGGGATTGACTGTATTAGGAAAAGAACATGGTTCATCTAGGAGATGAGAAAAGATTTATCTTTTCGGCAGAGGAGGAATCTCAGAAGCTCTTGTATATCGTAGATGAATAAGGGTGGAGTTGAGTTCTTACAAATGGCTAGTCTCACCCATTGTTCGCCGAGTGAACGGTTTACGGTTCTCACCATCTCAATAGTCTCAGGTGTATCATTTCTCAGAAGGACATGAACCTGAGATAGCGGCGATGGCTTGAGTTCCTCCAGGACTATGACATAGAGATAGTTTATACTCCTGAGAAGGGGAAAATTGTAGCAGATACTCTTAGTAGGTGATCTGACATTCCTCTGTTAGGAGTGGAGAGACAACAACAATTCGTGTTTTCAGATATTTTTTGTGGATAGTGTCGGAGTGAGTACGTGTAGAACCAGAGATGGTTCAGGCTACGATGGAGAAGTTCCAAGTCATCTAGGAGTGGATGAGGACAGCTCAGAGCTGATAGAAGTCTTATGCTGATAGGAGGAGGAGATGACAAGAGTTCGAGGATGCCAACCACGTTTTCTTACGGGTCTCACCTCGACGTGGTTTACGGAGATTTGGCCCGGGCAACAAGTTATCTCTGAGGTTCATCGGACTCTTCGAGGTCCTCGATAGGGTAGGTGAGGTTGTTTACAGCATGAACCATCCACCTCAGTTGCACCAGGTGCATGACTTCTTCCACGTATCTCAGTTGAGAAGATATGTGCATGACCCGACACATATCATCAACCATGGGAAGATGGACATTGATGATAGGGCAACTTTTGCAGAAGGTCCTGGTGGAGATCGAGGATTGACCAGAGTGGGTCCTATGCGGGCCGTCGATTCCTCTAGTGTGCATCAGGTGGCGGCACGAGAACCTCTAGGTGAGCACTTGGGAGCGGGAAGCTCATATGCTTGCTCAGTACCCCCATTTGTTCCCCATGTTTTTGATGTATCTTTACGGGGACGTAAAGACATGACGTGAGAGTAATGTAAAGACCAGTAAATTTCAAGGAATTTTTTTTCTTAATTTTTATGGGATTTTACATGTACACAGTTTCTGACGGCACCTGATTCTGAGGCCTGGTGTGCCCGGAATCAATTTCTAAAGTTTAGCTCGGGTACGTTCAGTGAACGAACGAGCGGGTTTTTCTAACTTTTGAACCGGTGCTCGGAATCGAAATCTGAGGGCACCGATGAAACTGCAGCACCGATAATTTCTTATGATGACCATTTCTGGAGTTGCGTTTTCTCGGGAGGTGTTGCTAAATAAATTGGTTAACTGAAGAGTTGAATAAAATTTGCGCTACAATTTTATTTCTATTCTAAGTAATCATAACCTATTTGTGGAAGTTGGGGTGGGACCCACTACATCCTTACTCCACTTGGTTGGATATTAGTGAGGTGGGGCCCACACGATCCCCACCCCTTCAATTTCCTCTGACCTCTCTTAAAGTTGACAAACCCCCCATTAATTTTTAACGCACCCACTCTCCCTCTTTAATTGCATGTCAACTCTTGCATTAAATTGATTGATTAAATTTATTCAATTAATTTAATTTGAGTTTGAGTTTTTTCATGAGGATTTTAAAATGCATGGCATGTGTTAATAAAATAAGGAGGACCTTATTTTATTTGGGGGTTGTTTAGTTGTGGGAGGATCTTGGGAGAGAATACTCGAAGTCTTGAGGATCATCATCTTCTTCGTTGGAGAACGCGAAGAACGTCAAGACCTTGACGAAGAACACTGTTACCACAAGGAGAGATCGACGTGCCATCTCTTCTCCTCTCCCCAGCCGGTGTGTGATACCTTTTTCTGAAGAACGACGATGCACCCTCTTTCTATCTTCTCCCCACGTCAAAGGAAGGGAGACGTAGTTTCCTCCTTGGACGTTCTTCGTCAACATATACAGAGCTTCACCTCGCGACGCCGTTTTCCCACGACGATCATCGTTCGACATCTTTATCGAGGTAGGGGTTTGTTTTTAGAATGTTAATTTTCTAGTGATTGATTCCTTCTAAACAAAGAACGTGAATCAACTCAATATTAAGTTGATTCGCAAATGTTAATTATTTGCGAAATGAGAAGTTTTATTTATGGGTGTGATGTTGGGAACTAGGTTCAATTTTAATTAATTAAAATTGTGCTTTGTTAAGACGTTGAAATCATGTGTTGATTTTTTCCATTTGATAATGTCTAATGTAGAGGGCGTGAGCCGAACAATCACGGCCTGAAAACCCTCCGCAGATTGTTTCTTGATTCGTGGATTGACGGGCGACCACGAAACAGGCCACAATGGCGATTTGAAGTTCCCGTAGTGATGTTAGGGTCCCGTAATGACCTTAGGCACAAACGGCGGGTGAAACACACCACCGGTGCATGTCTTGTGGTCCGTGGAAAGCGGCGGCGGCGCGCCGCCAGAGAAGAGCGCCGCGACGGACCGGAACAACAAAGCCGTTATGGAATTTGTGGGGGGGGGGGGGTGGGGGGGCTTAAAAACCACGCCGGTTTGCTGTCTACATGGGGGGAACAACACCCCCTCCGCCTCCTGCTTGGCCTCGAGCCAAGCCGTGGCCTGCGCTAGGCCGGACCACCCGCGCAGAGCCAGACCGCCCACGCCGGGCCGGACCGCACACGTCGGGCCGGACCGCCCGCGCGGGTCCGGACACCCACGCCGGGCCGCGTCGCGCCTGCTGGGTCGGGCCGCGCCGGCTGGGCCGGGCCGCACTAGCCGGGCCGGACCCGGACCCGGGTCGGGTCAACCAGGTTCGTGATGACCCCAGGGGTTTCGGGCTGGGTCGGACTGGGCCCAAACCCCCTAAATTTGGTCAGTTTCGTTCAAAAGAACTTAACATGGGCTACATACCTCCGATCGACGCATCATCAGTTGTGTTAGGATCCTCGGATCGAGACAAGCGTTTAGGTATATTACACTCAATGTTTCGAAGAACTTTGGGTATGGCCGGGTTGGTTCGAACACGAAACCAACCGGGCCCTCAGAGCGGAAACACTTATAATTTGAGCTCTGGATGTCCGATTGACGTGTCGTCGACTTTTTTGGATTCTTCTTAGTGAGACAGTTCTTTTGGTTTACTCCCATCAAGGTTTGGACACAGTTGGAGTATGGTTGGGTCGGTTTTGACTTAAAAACCAACCAGGCCCCTGGGACGAAAAAGCCAATAACTCTCAGACCGGGCGTCCGATTGACGCGTCGTCTCTCTTGTTGAGTTCCTATTGACGAGACAGAACTTTGGGATACATCAACTCCGGGCTTTAGGTCAGTTGATGTATCGACCCCCTTTGATCGTGGAGCGGATTCTCCCGGAATCGAGTGTGCTGTGTGCGGGAACCCTAGATCTGGCTGCGACGAAGATGATGACTACCGTACTAGGGTCCTCCGTGGGTTCGATGAGGATGAATAACATACATGGATCCTCTGTGGGTTTGACGAGGAAGACTACTGTACTGGGATCCTCCGTGGGTTCGACGATTGTTTTGGGATCATCTGTGGGTTCGACGATGACGTCTACCGTACTAGGATCTTCCATGGGATCAACGACGACATCTACTATACTAGGATACTCCGTGGGTTCGACAACTGTGCTAGGATCCTCCATGGGTTCGACGAAAATGAAAACTATACATGGATCCTCCGTGGGTTCGGGAGCGACGACTTCTATTCTAGGATCCTATGTGGGTTCGGTATAGAGGATGATTTAGAGGTTACATCTAATCATCTCCACCCTCTTCGGAAGTAATATACATGTGTGACCAGAGTCTTGACTTTCAATCCATATCTGCGATATGATTGACTTATTTTCCTGTGTCGATTGGGTTGTGCCATCCTGTGTGGATTGGGTTGTACTATCCTGTGTAGACTAGATCGAACATGGGATCTGATGTTGGAGCCGAACTGGAAATGATGACTTAGGTATATGTATAGGCATATACCTAAGTAGGGTCGGTTGTTACTTCATGATTGTAACTTTCCTTTGTGGTTTATCCTTCGTGGATTCTAGGAGAACTTAGGGGGTCTCGGGGTCCCTACTGAGTAGTGTATACTCACCCCTGCATGGTATATCCCCGCACTACGTTGTGTTGGATGCATACGACAGACATCACTGATCGAGGTAGGAGCTCGTGGAGCTGGATCGCTAGACGGGACATACACGGAACGGACGGATGGAGCCGAGGAGCATAAGAGACTATATGTACACACCCTTTAGGTGGGATTTCTAGAGGACGGATTGGTGTTGCTGCTTTACTTTTCTGCTGCTGTACTCTCTTTTCAACTTTACATTACTTTCAGTTGGGTTTGTATTCTGTCCCATTTACTTTCCATCACTTACTTTTTTACTCAGTTTACTTAGTGTTTTATCAGCTTGCGTACTCTGTGGTGTTTTTTTACTTTATAAAGGCAATGCATTCCCTTTTATCGGGATTTACGACTTTGGTGCTAGTCGCTAGCCCCTGGCCTATGGAAGGCGGGCTTGGGGTAGTCACAGCACGGGCTCCGAGGATGGGTCGTGACACACCAAAACACTTGGATTGATTTATGATATGAAAAATGTATCTCAGATGCTGGGAGGTTTTTAAGGAAGTCATTTTGAAAGGTATTTTTTGAACAAAAAATATTTTTATATGGGAAGAGGTGAGGAGAGGGGGTGGCTTTTATAAGTGGGCTAGAGGAAACACATGGAAATTTTGAAAAGAATCAATTATACAAAAAAAATTAAAATTCAAAGTATTCAAAAAAGGTCATTATCTAGCCTTATAGGTGATAAAATATAAATATAAACAAAAAATGGGTTTTGGACAAGTTTTAAGTCATTTTTAATCATTATCTTCTTAGTTTAACCAAAAAAATCCATTTTTACTTTAACCATGGTAACCAATTTTTTCTGTAGTTACTATTCATTATAGTAAAAAAATTAAGTCAAAATTATTGGATAATTTAAATTATTTTGATTATAAATATGGAAATAATTTCTCCAAATTAAATTCAAATAATTTGAATATTTCAATTTAAAATTATACCTGCAGACACAACGGTAAAACACAATTCCAAGTGAAAACCCTCACGAGTATAATTTGTTTTAATATAAACATTTGACATAAAATTTATTTAAATGATATAAGTCACTTATATTTTAATATAATAGATATTATTTTACCTTAAATCCAGCTTAAAATATATTTTAACATCTTAAATTATTTAAATTGTAATTTAGTTTTTAATAAAAATCAGTATTTTTCAATATATCATCGAGAAATTAAAATATTGTGAAAAACCCCAAATAATCAACCTAAGATAATTATGATATCATAAATTCAAAAATTAATTTATTTTTTTTAAATTAAAATTTATAAAAGTGGTATGAATGGATTTTTAATTATGTGTGCAATGCATGATTAAACTATTTTTAATACAGTTTTTCGAAAAAAAATCTTTTTATTTCAAATGATTCTTATTTAATTTCTAATCCCTAGATAACCATAATTTTAATAATTTATATAGTACTATTCATAGCTTAAAATTTAATAGGTATGTTATAATTTTAAATATATTATAGTTTATTTAGACTCGGGGTTGCGTGTTCTGCAAACTATTGAGGAGATCAAATTTATATAAAACAAATATATCATAATATCTCAGGGTGTTATATTCTTATCTAAGATGAGTGTTTCATGAAATATATGCAACCAAACATGAATTTATTATTTTAATATCTCAATGTTTTACATTCTACCAACATTTACTAAAAGGTATCATCACAATTTAAACTATATCTCAGTAATCAAGGGTTTTACATTTATAAATACCATTATTAAAAAACACACATCATACAGGGTTAATAAAACTTACTCTTGATAAGAATAAATAATTATAGAGAGTGATATAGAATGATAATGACATGAAATTAAATGAATAATGTAATTTTAAAGACCTAAAAATTGTAAATCTATGATGATTTAAAATACCTTTTGATTCATCAGATATGAATGTAATATGATAACATTATTTTCATGAAGCTTTTCCTAATAATTAGGAACTCTTTCACAATCATAGAATATAAAGAAATTTGCTTTCGTGATATGTTTTAATTTTATAAGAATAATTTCATCATTTTTTATGCTTCGATCAATTTTCACTTCATCCCTTACTCAAAAAATTGAGTGTCCAAAATGAATATTTATGCATGAAGCATTGAAATTAACTTTTAATTGAACATATGATCTATAAAATAGTGAAAACTTCTTTCCATCTATCACTGTCTATTTTATAAAAACAATACTGTTAGAAAAAGATATCCAGGATAATACATTATTATCTAATTCTTAATACTAACACCATTGTTTCAACATTAATATTTATCCATAAAATAATTTAACTTAAAATAGTGATATGTTAACTAAAACATCACATATTCTAGTGGTGGGAACATCACTAATGTCATTCTTCAGTGATGGGTTCAAGCCCCATTGCCTTTTCACATGCCACAAGTTTTAACCTGAATAGTGGGTTATCATTTTTCTAATTTTTTTAAATATAATTACAACAATTTTTACAAAGGTTAATAACCCATAATTACATCAACATAATTTGTAGATAAATATAATGTTTTAAAAATACCTATAAACTTATGCCTACAGAATATAAGGTAACTATTCCTTAAATAATTTTTTACTAAAACATATACTAAACAAATAGGTTGTGTTTCCATAAAATTTTCCAAAAATATAATTAATCTTGGTATATACCCATCACATAAAACCTAAAAATGGGTGTTTAATACTTTTATATTATGATCAATCTTAGACTCATAAACCCATGATGGTATCCATAACATTTAAGTTAATGAATACATATATGCTTCTAAAATTAACAAAATCCTGAGATGTTTTGTGATTCTTATAACTGAAATACCCTTGGTAAAAATAGTTTTAAAATATAATTATAGAATCACAATAAATAATTCCACCATTTTATTATAAAATAGGTCCTTCCTTGATCTAGTATTTAACCTTTAAAAGAGGGAACTGACTTGGATAATTCACGGGTTCCCCAAATTTATGACAAAAAACTATAAATGGATCTATAGGAAGCAATTTATTTCCCATTATCATACTATTCATTTTTCCTGTGCAATTAATTGTAATATTCCTTTATTTCCCATTAATATTACCTTTTTTTGTTATTTGATAAACTTTCTTGGGTGTCTCTTTCCACATTTTCTACATAAAGGAAATCGATCCTTTTTTATTCTATAGTCTAGACCACTCGATCTCTTAGAAAACCCCATTATAATATTATTTGGTGAGTATGCAATTTGGTTAAGGTGTAAGTTTTTAAGAATATTCATAGATAACTAATTAAGTATAATCATAATATATTAATCTTTAGTCACCATCCTATTTGGCTACATATAGTCACCATGTTGGCCTTAAAATTCTATGTCAACATGATTCTTTCAGGTTCCAAACATTGACTAAAACCAAAAAACAATGCATGATAAATAATAATCATAGTTGGAAAACCATATAATAATCTAAATAATGAAACCTTCATTTTATTATATGAAACCTTAGGTTTAACCAAGGAAATTTATTCTCATCATCTATTCAAATTTTTCTTAATAGGTTTTAATGAAAATATAAATTATCCAAAGCATATCCCCATAGAGTGTCAGAGCATGTGTCTTGTAAGGATCATTTTAATATAACAGGTAATTCTTGAGTCAAGTTTCAGGCTCATTTTTTTTTATTATTACCCCTAGGTACATCTATTCCAGAAACACTTCCACTTTTACTATCAATATAGGGATATATTTCGAGGAATAAAAACATAATATCTACCTAACTAAAAATTTAGGGCGATTTTATGTATTTATCGTGAATTTCGATCATAGGTTTATGTTCCTTAATCTAGGTTTTCATAAACATAGTTACCAATATTTCTACTAAACAACGTCTAATGCCAACTGTAATAACCCTGACCCCAGTAGACAATAGATGATGTCTACTTTATCACATTGGCATAAGATATAAGAATCAGATCCCAAATAACTGAATAGTATAGTAGTATCCAGAAAAAAGGATACACAGATGAGTGTTATATTATATTTCAAATTAAAAATTATAACATAATTGTTTTTTGATAATATCATTATTTCCTCTAGAATAGCAATGCATGTATTTATTAGGACACTTCCTAGATTCCATGGAAAGATAAAAAAATAATCGTGAGCTGAAATGCTTAGCAAGGGTTACGTACAATAAAATATATCACGAATAAATAAGAATAATCAACAGGGAAAGTTAAATAACTAAACACACATTCCATTTAAATAATATTAATTTCTCGATTACATAATTCATAATCAATATGGAAAGGTAAATCACTAAAAACACATCCCATTCAATCAATAAACTATGAATAAAATACAGCTAGAGAAAATATAATTGACAATATTTCATGGATAATAATAACTGAAATCTTACTGAATGAAATTCCTTATTATTTGATGTCGGGATATCGGTAATCATGATACCTCTAATGTCAAGATATTTCGCAAGATAGTTTAAAACCAATGGGTATGTATAAAATATAAACCCACTTAACTAAGGCCATCAAACAGATTAATCTCAGGATACTAACAATGAATTAAGTGGAAACCTATAACTTGGCTCCACCCATATCTTCTTATCTAACTCATTCCTCATACATCGAATGATCGATTTAATTCTGGAATTATATTCTTTATCAACAATTTTTTTATTGATTAAGGAATACATATTACCAATAATGTCCCTATCTAGTCATATAACATTAAATTTAAAATAATGTATGTTGAAAACATATATATTCTAAGTAATAAGTATATGACTAATAAATAATATGGATATTTAAGAGAAATTTAATCTCCAATGATCTTAAGAAAGTGAATATTTCATGTAAAGTCAATGACTATAAAAAATAAATGAATAAAGTTAATGTTAATAATATCCTTGGTAAAAATGATCATATTCCATCTATAAAAATAATAAATATAATATCAAGTCAATATATCCCCAATTGCGTATAACTAAAATAACAGTATTTCATTTATGAATTGAAATATTATAAAAAGTTCTTTAAAAAAATTTGTGAGGGAAATATTATTTTCATTTTTAAACCACATTTTATAACTAAATCTTCAATAAAAATTTTGAAAATAATTTTCATTGAAAGTAACATTTGAAACATTTAAAATAAGTATTAAAACATTGAGTGGTCATGATGGTTTAAAACTCCGTACATTCCATATATATTAAAAAGGATTCTTTTCAAATATTCGGTAATATCTAAATGAGTCTTTTTTGGAAAATAAAATAAAGATTATTTCAAAAAATTTTCAATAAGAAAAACGTGGGTAAAAAATCCTTTAATAAATTCTTTGGATAATATTAAAAAAATTATTGAAAACATTTTTATAAAACATGGTTTTGAAAGAAAAAGATTTTTTGTCCGAAGAGAGATATAACATAATATTTTATTAAAAACATTTCCAATATAACTTAATAACCAAAGAGCGAAATATTGAAATGTTACTCAAAAAAATTATGAATAAATATATGATAATAATATTTAAATGTTTTATTATACAATAATCAAATAATTTCCTTTAATATAAATTCAATTATAAACAATCCTGATTATAATAATATTGTGATAAAAATCCTTACAATGATCATAACATTGATATGTGAATTAATAAATCAAATTAATAGATTATTTTTATCAAATCTATATATATATAAGTGAAATTAAAAATGTAAAATATTAAAATGAATTTCCAAACATATTCTAGTAATGTCATGGAAAATGAAGAAGTAATATAACAGAATGAAAAGAAATTGAGTTATTAAATTATTTTCCACTTGGTAATTTTCATGTAAAACACCCTTAGATGAAATAATTCAAATTAAAACATAAAATACCATTAATATGAATTATAAATGATATTAAATGAAAAATAGGTAGTATATACACAATATAAAAGAAATTTGGTGCATAAAATTACAATATGCCTCAATGAAGAGAAATTGAAATAAAGTCCCTTACCTCACACTTCTTTTTTGTTGAAAGTTATACAATGTCCAAAAACATGATTTTAATCATGGTATTAATTTATTCTAGAACCATATTAATGTTTATAATATCATATAATATTGTCTTATAACATATTACCACCCGTTTGTTAATAATACTTCATTATTTTCATTATTACGGGTGTTAGTTACCTTGTTTTCTCATGTGTGTTTTGTCATGATTGTTATAATTGTTTGGTATGGGATATAGATAAATACCCTCAATATTTATATTAATGTTATAAACATCATAATAACTCATTATATGGATTTTTATAATCATTCTTGAAGGTTGTACATGGAAAAAGAATCGCACTGGCTCATGGGGAGGGTTGGTCGTATGTACTCACAAACAAAAATAACTTTCCATTAATGAGTAAAAGGATAAGAAATTGGATAATATATTAAAATTATAGAATAAATATAATTTCCTATATGAAACATTTTCATTAAATTTATCCTTATTAATTTTAATTTAAATCATAAATGAAAAATGAAATGCTTCACATCGCAAGATGGTAATATTTCGTACACACGGGAGACATTATCATATTTTAAATAGTATAAAAATCAAGAAGATGCATGTGATATTATAATTTAATAAGTTTAATAATTTAATAAATAAAATATAAATGTTTTAAATCTATAATTATATCCTACTTTGATATGTGGTGATGGAAAACAAATTACATCTATTCGCAAGGCAGTAGTCTGTCGCACACATGTTCGACAGTTATGTTTCCCATTTGATAGAAGTGGAGATGTAAATAGGCCATGAAACTAACATAATAAAATATTTGTATATTTAAGATACTATTTTTATTATATATTCATGTTTTAATATGATTTTGATGAGGTTTTTAGAAGAATGAAAATAAAAATACTCATTTAAGAACGTTTCCTCGTCTTCAGACAACATCAATAGGTTTGCACCAAAGCCTTCTTAGTTTGGATTTATGATCAAAAAACGAATCTATGATGTTTTTAGGGGAGAAATAATGTGATTCTGTAATTTTTTGGATGAAAATAACTTATTTTTAATTGTAAATATGGGAGGAGAGGGGGTCACCTTTTATAAGTAGGGGAGAGGACACACATGATTTTTTAAAATAATTAATTACAACCACATTATAATCACTCCAAAACACCCCAAAATTTTTAATTTTCAACCCGTAAATGTTAAAACGTATAAATATGGTTATCAAAATTATTTTGGACTTGTTTTAGGTTAATTGTAACCCTTATATTCTAAGTTTAACCCCCAAAAAAAATTATCTTTACCTTAATTGTGATAATTAATTTTATTTGTTTTCAATATTAATTATAGAGAAAATTAAAATTGGACATATTAAGTAATATAAATAATTATTATTTCAAATATTGATTATATTTTTAAAATTATAATTCAAATATTTGTATGAATTCAATTTAAAATTATACCGACAAACGTGATGAAAAAGCAGCTTTCAAAAGAACAATTTCTCATAAGTATAGAAAATGTTAACATAAAAATTCAAAATTAAATTTGTTAAAATAAATTAAATTACATAAATTTTAATACAATTTAACTAATTATAATTTCAAATAAATTTTAAATATAATTTAACAATGTGAATTATTTAAACAAAAAGGTAGTTTTCATAAAAATATGCTTTCCACAATTCATCGAATAATGAAACATTTCAAAAATGTCCCAAATATTCACCGTAAGATAATTATTATATTATGATTTAAAAAATTAATATATTTTTTTAAAATGAAATCTATAAAAGTAAAGAATAATAATTTTAAATTATATTCACAAAGTGCCACTAAACTGTACTTTCTAAAGAATAATGTTTTTCAGAAAACATTTCTTTTTTTTCTTTTAAATGATTCCTTTTCTTATTTCTAATATATAGATAAGAATATTTTTCTTAATTTTTTTTAATATTCATACCATCCTATTTAAAATTAATGTCATAATGGTATACAATATTATGGTTCATTTAGACATTCGGTTTCATGTTTTGTAAGTTATCAAAGAGACCAAATTTGTTTAAAGAGAAACATATCGTAATGTATCGGGGTATTAAATTATCATATAAGATATTTGGTTCATGTAATATATGATATAACACTCAAATTTTTCATTTTAAAATCTCTTTTTTAACAATAATTTCATTCAATGACATTTTCAGTCATGGTTATTAATGGAGAAATTGGCGACATGCATGTTTTAGTGATCTATAACAAACATACGATGGTTTCTTAATTTATGAATTTAAAATTAATTTTAATATTAAATAATGAAAATAACATAATTACATACTTATTTATATCATATATTATTATTAATTTAGTTATCATAGTCATCCATGACATTGTTTTTTAGCATTATTGAAGAAGTTGGTCAGATCGACCCAAACATGTACATACCATAATTAATAGATGATTACAATTATGAAATTTATTTATTTGAGAAAAATATAATTATAAAATTATCACAATTATAATATTTATATGATTTTAATTTTTTGAATCATACTTTAATATATTTTTATATATAATAAAGAAACTAAATGAAAAACTATATATGTTACCGATAAGAGGCTGTAGTCTGTAAAACACATAGTTAACATTCTAATTTCTAATATAAGGAGATAGAAATGATAAGAATTATAATTATTATATTATTAATAATAATTCCGTTATATGTGTCACATTTATTCATCAATTTAACTTACATAATCAGTGACGACAGATGTGGTGGTGAAAAAAAAGTCAGTCGTCGATTCATGGAATCGGTAATCAATACAACACAAGAATGTTAATTGAATTTATTTTAATAGAAATGGGGCATTTTTTATATTTATTCCTTAATAATAATAAAATTAAATATAAAAAAATAATTATGTAATTATATGGGAATTATATAATTCTAATTGAAAAAGTAATATAGAAACGAAAAGATGTTTGAAAAAATGATCTCTCACATTGAAATCATTTTGTTTTCCTTAGATGATTCCATATAATCGAATATATTATTCAGATATATTTTTAAAAAAGGATCATAGAAAAGAAATACGATTATAGGGTAATAAATCTAGCTAATTTTTTCAAGGCTAATCCAATTTGTTTTGGTGGTCATGAAGGGTTGGTGATAAAGAACTTTATATGTAGTGAGAATGACATATTGATAAATTTTTCAACTTAATATGAAGGGATTACAGGTTTTACTAATCAATAGGACCTAAAATGGATAATAATGGAATAGGGGATGAAATATGTTTTATAACATGTAAAACATTAATTTTTATACATGTTTTAAATATTTAATTCTGTCATTTATTCTTATAATTTTCAGTTTTACAAATTTTTGCCTTACCGTGGTAACAAATTTTTACCAAGGTAATTTAATTTTATTAAATAAATGGAACATATTATATAATATTTAAACAATTATCAGAAAAATTAAATCCATTTTTATTAGATAAAATTTATATTTTTAACAAATTTAATTTTAACAGTAATGTATGTTACACACAAAAACCTATCTTTAGAGAAATTTAATTTTTAAGATTTAAATTTATATTGGGAAATATTTTTTTATTAATTTAATATTGATTAAATAATTTTTTATTATAAAATAAAAAAAAATCATTTTTCTTCAAAATAATCCAAAAACGTAATTTTTCAAAAATAATATTTTATTAAAATGAATGACCAAAATTTTTTTTATTAGAAAATATTTTACTTAAGTTGTAAAACACAGGTTTTATAAATTCATAATAGTATTTTGAAAAGTATATTTTTACTCCTTAAATGATTATTTGATCATGAATATTTTTATTTTTTTTTGTTATATTTACTTCTTGACATAGTCACAAACAAAATGATTTTTATAAAAAAATATTTTTTACTATTCAACTACAAAAAATTATTTTATAAAAATATTAAAAATTATCCCAAAGATAATTCTAATATTATAAATTAAAAAATGAATTAAGTTTTATCAAATTATAATTTTAAAATTTATATATTAGATATTTAATTTAAAATTAAAAATACAAAGAAAACATGTTTTTGTAAAAAAAATAATTTTTAAACTTTAAGTGTCTTTAATATTATTCCATATAAATTTATAAATAATTTTATATTGACATAATCATTTATAGATAAAAATATTTCCTAGTATAATAACATTTTTACTATGATTAATTGACATTATTTAAGTATTAAAAATACAATTTTTTAAAATTGTTCTTCTAAAAGAATACTTTTTTAAAATATTAATCCAATAAATATAATAATATGTAATTATTTTAATTTCTTATTATCTTTTTATCTATTAATTATTACATTATTCATGTTATTTTAATAAGCCATGGTATTTTTAGTCTGGTTTTATGTTAGTTCGGTGTTATATGTTATTGAAGCCAGTGAAGATATTATTAATTATTAAATATAAATAAATAATTATATTTATATAAATCTAAATCTTACATTATTACATTCTACCCCTTAAATAAATTTCATCCACATAATATTAATTATTAGTTACTATTATATGTATGTGAGAATATTCTTAACATATTTATTATTAGAGATATAACTTCAAATATGACATCTAATTGTTCTATTAGGCTATATAAAGTTACATATATTTCAATAAACATCATTAAATTTTCATTCAATCATATAATCATGTATGTATACAACATAATCAAACATTTGAAAAAATATACCTTTCCTAAAAACATATGAATATATAAGGCATTAAACCACAGTGAAATCAGATATTCTTCCATAAATTAACAGTACCTTTAACTCTCAAACAATATTAATTTCTAGTTCATAAAATCAAATAGCATCCAATATATACCAGAATACCAAAAATGATATAAACATAACCCTAAATATCATGAAATAATTTTTAATCCCAAGGATACCAATACTAAATAATTTTTTTTCAAAACAAATAAACCCTTTATTATCTCAACATTAATCATATATTAAGCCTAGGAGTTATCAATCCCTTAATTATGTGTTCTTCAATATATATCCAAAAAAATATAGCATTGTCATAAAATAAGATTTTTATGGTTATTTATACCATTTAATATAAGTTTCTAAAATATTAAATCAATACTAATGGGGAATAATCCTTTTATGTTTCACACAATCCTTGTGATTTATAAAATATACCCAAATATCATTGATAAATATCACTCAGTATTGAAAATATCTGGGATTATCAAGATTAAAATTATTTTATCAAATGAACCTCACTACCAAATGTCAAACTAGAAAACTCAACTTCTTCATCAAGGAAATAATATACTAATATTCTCAACAATTAAAATATGTTAACTTATTCAGTTATAAGTTATAGTTGTTTCTAGATTCATGTCTTTCTCAGCTTCAATTATGAAATCCTCTTACAAAAAATAATAAAACTCGAAAAATTTATCAATAAAATCAGATTAAATGAGTATATTATTATGAAAAATGAATCATAAGATATCTGATATACTGATAGCTTCATTTCATCCGTTAACACTTTCAATTCAATATACTTTTCATTAAGTTAAGTCATATTGTACTTATTTATCTAATACCTTATCATAATTAATCCTATATAATGTCTTATAAATATTATTTGATTAACCTACACATGTCCCCAATGAGTATCAATCTAGGTGTGTAGTTATGACACTTTTACATGGACCGGGTGATGATTGAGTTAATACCCAATCTTCCATTTTTATGTAAGTACCACTTGGTAGATCTCTTATAAAGAAAACATCCATTTGTAGCATCCAAACATGAATTTTATTTCTAGGAAAACCATATACTCAAAACTTAACAAAAATTTTAGGATGTTATCGAACACATAGAATTATCCCCTAGATTTATCCTCAGGGGTTTCACTAATGTTCCCTAAATTAATCCCTAAATAACTAAACCCTAATTTGATACCAAATGAAGATACCTAAGAAAAATAAAAATATTTATTTTATTTTTTACATGGATAATCATTACATATCGTAAATAGTTTTACAAAATATATAACAAAGGGTTTATGTATTATAAGTTTAGATATATAAACAATATGTTTTACAACACTCGTTAACATTTCATTATAACCACTCAATGCCAAAACCCCATTGAAACATATCACATATAGTACCCATCATCATATACTAGGGAAAGAAAACATAATAAAGGGGTTAGCTCTGATCCTTAGTAAGGTAAACATGTGATATAAAAAAATATGATCATAAGTGAGAAAAAGTATTGTATATGGGTATGTGAGCATAATGAATATCCATGAACATCACATTTTGAAAACAAACCCTGAAAAAACATGGATCCTAATATGTGATAAATATAACATCAGTACATTTCGAAACATGAAATTATGGAACATGCATTATAATAAGAATCATAATATAGTGGATGATGCATTACAACCTCTTTCCCTTAGTGGATTATGCTTCACTCACCAATTTCCATTAGAGGATCATACTTTACACACATATTTCCTATAGGGGATCAAACTATTCTTACCTATTTTCCTTGATGGATCAGGAACCACTAACCAGTCTCCCTTACATTAGAAAAACCACAACTTGTTTCCATTTATATATTGAGATATAAAAGATTATCAAATTAATTGGAGGGAAATATAGGTCCTAAGTATTAATTTATTTACAAATATACATTTGTGTTCCAAACGATATTAATCATTCAATATATTATGAAAACCATAAAGTTAAAATGGGCTTCATTCATCATATAATAAAGAACCGAGTGAGAAAATATGTCTCACAAAATTTCTAGATGTACCATGAATATTGATCTCAAGAATATAAATGGTTGATACAAATAACTCAATCAAACAAAAATAGTTTTATATAAAAACATTTAGAGGTTTAATCATGAAAAATAAATTCCATGTAATTAAATTCCATAGATAAAAAGGGTAAATGGTAGGTAAATTGTAATAGACATTTTATAAAATGATTTTAACTTTGGATTAATATAAGATGTTATGGTCACATTGAAAAGTCATTTTTGGAAATGTATCTTTTGAGAAACTGAAAGAATTTTTTTAACAAATTAAATTTGGAATGAGATCTCAATAAATTATCCTTTAAATAAAATAATGGTTTAAAAAATTTGAACAGAAAACATTTTGAAAACCGTTACTTTTTAAAACAATTCCTTAATAATCGTGACTTGAAAAATAAATAATGGTTTCAAAAAGATCAAATGATAACATTTTGAAAAAATTTAATTTTTAAAAATAATCTTAAATAACAATAAATTGAGAAAGAAATAATTGTTCCAAAAAGGCGAAGTAATTTTTTTTGATAAATATTATATTTAAGAAAGAATATTCGATAAATAATTCTTTAAAAAATCATAAAACATTGAAAATTTGAAACGGAATTCATTGAAAAAACATAATTATGAAAAATAAACTTAAAAAATAGATCCTCGAAATGATAAAATTGTTATCTAAATAAATATATAGTGGAAGATAACATATTCTATTTTGAAAGGATTGATTTTATTAATATTTTTAAATATCTATCTTAAAGACCAATATCATAAAAAGAGTAAGAAAACATTTTTTTTTGAAAATTGATAATTGAAAAATGAAGGTCACATTAGATAACACATTATTGGGTTTCAAAATATAAAGAAGAATATTTTAGATTAAGGAAACATGTACATGATAAAAAGTCATCATTAAAGGGAATAAGAATTATCCTCAATAATGTCATACATTTGTGAAGAATAAATTAATTGATGAGTAATATTTGAATTAAACGTTTCATTTTATATAGATATTAAGAGAATGTACCATGAAATAAAATATTAGGGTGTCAGAAACCGAATTTGGAAGAAATAAATTCATGAGGAATCATTATAACTCATTGAATGGAGTTGAGTTAACAAAGACTCTTACAACCTTGGTGTAATTTGAATCAAAATCCTTTTAAAAGTATAATATGATATAGTTCTTAAAACCAAATTAATTAAATAAAAATTTTAAAATTCATTTATTAAAATTTAATCTCACTATATCAATGTTTTATGGTGCATAATAAGAAATAGGTATCAATAAATAAAAATTGAGAAAAAGAATGCCTTGCCTTAATTCAATACTTCCACTAATTCAATTGATTCTCATTTATAAAAAAATAACTATTATATTCACATATTTTAAAAACATATTCATATAAATAATCTTGTGTAATCCTTATTTATAATTATTTTCTACATGTATTCTGGATCTTTATCATCTATTTTCAATATTGAGTGTGAGTAATCTTGATCGCATCGAACTAGTTTCACAACAGTGGTGTTGTTCTTCATTATTCTCCCAATGTTTATCATCACCAGATTTTGAAAGGTAGTGTAACTGATGTTTCACGGTATTATTGAAAGATATAATTTCATTCAATTAGTGTTTTAGTCATTGTTCACGTAAATTTTTTTGATTAGCATGTTTTAGTGATATTTTACAAAAGAATGATGGTATAAAAAGTAATTATTATAATATTAATTTTAAAATTACAGAACCAAAATAAAAGAAGTATTTTTTAATTTAAATACTATATTATTTTTAATTATGTTCTCATTTTCACCGATGATATTATTTTATATAATTGTTCAAGTAAGTGGTTATAAAAACCCCAACATTAATATACCATAATTAATGTATAACTAGGATTCTGAAATTATATAATTTTTGTATAATATACTAATTATTAAACAAAAATGATATTTTTAGGTAAATTTATGGTGTTGAGTAAAATTTTGAATTATTTTAATGAATAATATGGAAACATGATGAAAAATGAGATATGATACTTTGTAAAGGTGTAAGTTCTCAGAATATATGGGTAACATTTTTATTTATTAATGAAAGGGTGGGAAATGAATTGAAATATGATTTTTCTATTTTTAAACATAATTATATTATATATGTCACATTTATTCATAAATTACACTTTTAAAATTTTTGAAGAGAGGTGGTTTTCAAAAAATTGATTTTTTTCTTCATAAATGAGTTAGTCTACACAATGCCCAATTTATGGATTCATTTTTCTTAATAGAAAATGGGAAATGTGGGTAATAGTTATTCCCTTATCATAGGAATTATTTTCCATAAAAATTTATTTTTTAATTATTTATGAATTATAAAATTATAACTGAAAAATAATGTGGTAAAGGTAAAAAAATATTTTAAATTTCAGTGCACATGTTGAAGTAATTGCATTTTCCTTGGAGGATTCTTCAGAAATAGACGACCTAAGATAATATTTTGAGAATTGATGCTCACAAAAAATGAATAGGATTATAGAATAAGGGGAAAAGAAAAATTATCAACAAATACCTTAATCCCAGTAGACTAGAACCAATGGTTACTTTATTACGTTGGCACTAGATCCAAACAATCACATCCTAATAACCTAAAAGATTAATAGTATTGGAAAACTATATACGTAGTTAAATTTTACATTACAATTGAAAAAATAAAATAAAAAATAGTATTTTATTCCATATCATCATAATTTCATAATGTATATCCTTTTATATCAATCATAGCACACTGCCTGTAATCCTTGTGAAATGAAACCAAAAAAAATGGTGAGCTAAGAAGCTCAGTATGGATAAGCATATAATGGAAGTAAAATACATCATGAATAATATGGTCCGAAAACACGATGATAAAATAATGAAATATAAATAATCACATGATATTTAAACTTATGTACAGATATAATAACTTTTTAAATAATCTCCTATATATCAATAACTAATTTTAAAATTATGGAATAAAAATATTTAGACATCAAAAACTTACAAGTGAGGCCTCTTCCTAAGAAATTTACTGAAATGGATACAGAATCAGTGAAATAATCAACCTATTTTGTCTCATGATACCTATTAATGCATCAAGGGGATATGTAATTATAGGCCATTCCCATCACTAAATAAGTCTAATTTATTCAACATATGAATAAACAATACAAATTAGTCAGCATAATTTAAAATTAATAACTTCATTTATTAGAAGAACTATCAAAAATATTTAAATACATTCCCCATTAAAAATAACCTGAATCCCTCTAAAGAAATATGATTCATTGTATCATTACAATATATTCTTGGTAAATAATAATATTCAACAAATTATTTTAACATAGAAGATAATATACTCAAACAATAAATGGAAAATTTCATAAGGAAAATACCATTTTCAAATTGAGATCACTTATCTAAAATAAAAAAATACCAAATAATAATTTAAACCTTATATTCTAAAGATATAATTGAATGTTTTAAATAAATATTCAATTAATTGGGAAGTCCTGATAGCGGGAAATTCAGTTCATATCATTTATGTTAAAATAATGATTTCTTTCACAATTATTTGTTAAAAGACCTACGAAATTTGTTTAGAAAATGATATAAAGATTCCTTTTAAAAACATTTTCAAAAAAATCCAAAATTAATAATAATTTCTTTAATAAATCATTAGATAAATTTGATAACATGATTTAAAACATTTAAAGGAAAATATATAAAAGTAAGAAAAAGATTCCTAACTAAGTAGAATAACAAATATATGTTTTCCATAAAACAATTATTTTAGTGTCTTAATTGTATAAAGAGAAGAAAAAAAGGAAAACATGTAATTTAAAGATATAAAAAGAGTTGAAGAAAATGTAATAGGTTTAATATAGAAAGACAAAATAATTTTCTAAACTGATATTTAAATATAAAAAATCCAGAATAATGATGAGATTGTGAAATAAACCCTTACCTCGAGTCTAACAACCTTCAAATATGTTCGAAAATACTATATAATAAATAAATATATATATATATTATTAATCTATTAAAGATCCATAATTTTATACATAATAACATATATTATTTACTTATAAATTATTATCACCAGTTTATTAAGAATTCATTAGTAAAATCATTGTTCCGGGTGATAACTACTTCATTTTTCATATATGTTTTATTCGATTGTTTTGGTTCTTGTACTTTTATATAGGTTAAATCATATACATAATGTTAAATATGATATAAATATCATATATAGTGATACTATATATATACATATATATATATTTATAATCATCTATATAAGGTGGAGAAAGAAAATTTAATTACACCGTCTATATATTCGGTAGGCCGTATGTACAAAATAATGTTGTTTCTATTTTTTGATGGATGGAATTATAGAAAGGTAAAAAATTATTCAACATTGAAATATCATAAATTACCAAAAATAACAAATATATTTCTTAAATACATCATTATATCCATACAAATAAAGTGGGGGATGTAATGATGAATTACACTGCTACGTGGAGACGATAAGTTGTATGTACACATGAGAAAAATTATATAAGGAAATTTTCATAATAAAAGTATCATTTTAATATATTTTTATAGAAAATATATTATTATAACATAAATACCATTTATTTAGTGTAGGTAATGAAATAAGCCAAAAATAATGTTATTGGTTAAGTAGATTACCTCTTCTATGAAATAACTCCTTCGGATATCCCCTTAAGACCCCTATGATTGAATTTTTTTGAAGAAAATTAAATATAGAATCGGTAAAAGGATTATGGTGAGGTATTTTGGTGGATTTTATTAAAGAAAAAGTCATAAAAAGTTTATGTAATCAAAGAGACGTGGTATACTTTTATGAGGGAGGGAAAGAACACACAAGGAATTACATGAAAGATAAAATTATATATATATATATATGTATGTGTGTGTGTGTGATAATAATGACTAGTAGAAAGAAGTAAAAAAATTTATAATAGAAGTTATTATTTGGTATAAATAAATCAAACCATTCAAATTTGGGAATATTTTGTGTACATTTTTGTCCTTATCTCAGAGTTAACCCACTTTAAACTCATTTTAACCTTAAGCGTGATAAATTTAAATTTTACCATGATAACATAATTATATGATTAAAAATTAAAGGTAAATTTGAACAAAATTATAAAATGATGACTCAATATTTATAATCCATTTTATTAGATTTAATTTTTATCATATAAATAAATAATGTTTAATATAATAAAAAAAGGGCTGAAAAATATTTTTTTTTGGGAAACCTTGATTTTAGAGTAAAAATTATTTCATCATGAAATAATGTTATTAATATATTTTGAAGATTTTTTTTAAATAATAATTTTTAAGACCTTTGGATCATTCCAAATTAAAATGGAATCTTCCAACCATTCCATTAAATGAAAAGAATCACTTTTTAATCTGAATAAAATACATCTTATTTTCACTAAAGACAAACATGGGTTCCAAAATTCAAAATAATGATTTAAAATATGAAATATAAAAAATTATTAATACCTTATTTCTAGTACCACTAATCCAATATGATAAATCTATGTTTTATATATATTTTATTGTTTTTCTCTATGATTTTGACCCAATTTTACCTCTTTTACCGAGATGACAAAAATTAACTATAGTAAATATTCATAATGATTAATAAATAATTGGAACATATTAAATTATAATATTTATTATTATAAAAAATGTATAATTAATTTTATCTAATTCAATTCATAAAAGTGAAAGAAATTAATATAAGATAAAAATGTAAAATGCAATGAAATATAGTTTTTTTTGAAAAACGTGTTTTTACATGGAAAATTGAACTTATACCAAAATATGATATAATTATGATTCAAATTTAATAAATTATATTATATATAAAAAAAGTGGGATTATATTATTTTAGTATTAATTTCTATGAAATTAAAATGAAATTTTAATTTTAAAAAAAATGGCATTTTTTATTATTGACTAAAAATCAAACTTTTATGAAAAATCCAAAAAACTTACCTTAAGATAATTTTTAAATGATAATTTTTAAATTTTTTTACCTATTTTCAAATAAAATATCTAAAATTAGTATAATTTATCATATTTTCTCTCTAATGGTTATTAGAACCATTTCTGATGAAAATATTATTTTGAGGCATTGGATGAATTTTCTATAAATTGAGTACACCTTTGACAATATTTTTTTTTAAAAATTATACATGAATTTAAAAATATAGTTATTCAAATTCATACAACCAATTTTAATGTCTATAATATTATGACATTATTTAAATAATATTATTTTAATAGTATACTATTGTTCATTTAAACTAGGTGTTGCATGTGATGAAAGCTACCAAAGACATCAAATTTAATTAAAAATAAACATATTATAAAACCTTAGATTATTATATTACACCCCATTATAATAATTACACCTTTTAAATTATGTCACTCTGATAAAAATAATTGATGATACATACAATGGATACATTTTTTTCATTTTATAAATAAACCACTTTTTTGGGTTAGTGGGAACCTCACAATAAAAATTCAAACCAAACAAACCATTCCAAATACAGAATTAAAATCTTGAACACAGATACGAAAATGACACCACAAAACAAAAATTGACACGGTGAGTGATCCTGAGTCATAGTAATTTTTCTCTATAATATATAAATTCCATAAATTATTATCATAAGAGATATATTTCTCCAGTTGAATGGATACTGAGTTTAGTATATGTGAAGGATCAGTTATATAATTGTTCATGAGAGATACATGTAACATGTTATTGAACTGTGAAAGATTTTTTGGAAGTTCCATGTGATAAGATACAATCCAAATATGATCATGAATATTGAATGAGCTACTATATGTAGTGATCTAGTTTCACTTAATTTTGAATTTTATTACCTTATTCTATAGAGAAATTCAAAAAAAATACCTTCCCACCAACATCAAACTCAAGATCTCTTCAATTATTTTCATATTTGTTTTTTCAGAATATGATTTTACCTTATGTGATTTTGAGTGGATATAAACTTTTCTTCTATTTCATAATCTAGATCAGGTCCAAATAGATCTGTTTCACCAACTTCATTCTAACAAATTAGAGTTCTACACTTCCTTCCATAGAGGGATTCATATAGATATATTTAAATACTCTAGTGAACACTGTTTTTGTATGAAAATTCCACCAATGGAAGGTATTGATCCCAAAAAATTGAAATAAATAGACCAAGCTATTAATATGTCTTATAAAGTATGAATGTGCTTATAAGACTGAACATCTATCTAAGTACGATAAGAAGTGTCGGAACTCAATTATGTATCTAGAGTATACTGAAGGCTTTTCCAAAATTTTCAAGTAAACATTCAATCCAGATAATATACAATAGAATGTGTAACACCGTGCAACCATATGACTTTTTTGTCTTATATTTAATAATTGTATCTCAATATGCACTCAATGTTTATGAGTAAAATAGTTTTCAAAGAAAATTAAAATAAAATATTTCCACACACTGATCACCATTTAATCCTAATACAAAGTGTTTGAAATGAATGACCCCCGTTGATCCACATCTAACATGAGATGAAAATTTTCCATTACAACCTTCTCCATTTTATTACTTCTAAAAGTTAGAAATAATTTTTTTTCAGAACATATCCATTGCTTATCTATAACATCATTTATGGTTCCATTAAATGATGGAGGTTGTTATTGCATGAAATGGTCTAACCATGTTACACCACATTACATATCATAATTATAAATAATATGGAAAATATTATTAGTCATAACCTAAGTCATCTCCCCCAATATAGATATAATTTTCTTAGATCCATCTCCAGCTTCATCTCCATGTTCATTATCATACCGAATATGAAAATTACTATATAGATTACATGTATTGATACGACTTATATTACATATGATATGTGTCATTTATAAACATCATAATCTAGTAGATTAGATCATTACATTATGAATCAAAATGTAACTTTTTGAAAGTAATAAAACACTTAATATAAACAAAAAATTTATGCATAACTAGTCATAGGATCATGAACATTTGTTCTTTAGTAATATTTAAAAATCATAAAAAAATTAAAATATTTCTTATTGGTTTTTAAAGAAAATGTGTGTTATCCAATGTATATCTCCCAAGAGTTTCAAACCTAGTGAACAGTAAGGGAACACTCCCCGTGAACTATAATGATGGTCAAGGTATACCTGACTAACTTTTTTCAAGGTTATTACCCCTAGATTCATCTTTTCCAAAACCACATCCACTTGTTGTATATAGACATAGATTTTGACTCACTGAAAATTATCATTTTATTTAAAAGAACCAAATTCACATGTGATGAATTTAATGAAGATTGAGGGAATCATACCTTACAATGATTTTGTAGTCGTTCAGTTCATATGAAGTTCAATTATATAGAATGATAGTTTCATTGGGTATCCCTTTGTTGGATAAGGAATCCGCTTTGTAATTCCCTACCCTCTAGGTATTCCCAACCACAATAATGTGACCAACAATCAACTTGAATTATAAAATAAAATAATAAAAATCCCATAGTGGCCTAGTATTACTATATATAATACCGACAAACAATGTGGAGCTTGATTCAACCACTGTAATATCCATATTATGAAGCTCGCACAGGGTAAGAACACTTGCCATAGCCATTGCTTCTCCTCCAATAGAGTTATCTAGTCCTTAAAATATACTGATATAAAAGATCACTAAATCCCTCTTATTCTTCACAATACCACCCCCCTATACCTGTCAAAAACATTAGTATGTAATCCTATACTTATACGTATCCTCAGATTCAGTCATAAGGTTGTGTTCCATAATAATTGTTTCCCTAAATCTAGTTCCTAATTTTTCTACTAAAAGTTCTCTAATACCAACTATAAAGACCTTAAACCTAGTAACCTAGATCCAGTGGTTACATTATAAAAATGGAACAATATACAATCAATAACACCCCAAATGACCTAACAATATAATAGTCTTAGAAACCGAGATATAGACTTAAATCTGAAATTACATTTGAAAACAAATTTATTTTCATTGAAAAAATAATTATTCCCTATAGTATATCCTAGAATATCAATCCTAATAAACTTCATAGATTATTTGGTAAAGGAAACATAAAAATTAGGTGATATTAGATATTCATTAAGGGTATGCATACAGTGGAAGCTAAATAAGGCACGGATAATATAGAAGGAATAAAAGATGATCAAATGATTCTATTTAAATAATCACACGAGCTTGAAACTTATCCATGTATATCATAACAATTAAAATAATAACATTGACATCAATAAATTACTTCATAATGATGGAAAAGATAATTATAGATATCATAAACTTACCATTAAGGCCTTTTTAAGGACATATACATAAATGATCTAGGATTCAACCAAATAACCAAGCTATTTAGTCATATAATACCAACCAATACATCTATGGGCTATATAATTCTAAGACCCCTATCACTTAATCAGTCTCATTTATAAATTATAAGAATAAAAAATATATATTAATCAATATAAATTAAAATCAATTAATGTTTATATTGGAAGAACTATCATATGGAATGTCAATAACTTCCCCACTTAAGATGATCATAAACCATTTAAGAAAATGTGGTGGATGGTATCATTAGTGTACATCCTTTGAAAATAATAAGATTAATAAAAAATATTTTTTAATAGGATAAAATAATTTAAAAAAGAGAATAATATTTTTTTAAAGAAAATACCCTTTTCACTTTGAAGTAACTTATTTAAAATCTAAAAATTACTCAAATATTAAGGAAAAAAATTATTGAAAATTAATTTTTAAACATATAATATAATATTCAAATCATTGGTTGGTCATTATATTGGGATATTTTATTCATGTTGTGTACGTTAAAACAAATATTTCATCCACATTTGTTGTTAAATTCTACAAGTACCTCATTTTAAAAACACCATGAAGATTGATTTTAAATTTTTTGTAATAAACATCAGTAAAAATGTATTTAATAATTCATTTTATATTATTTAAAACATTATTTTAAAGAATTTATGAGAAATATAGCCATGGAAGAAAAATATTCTCGATTGAGTACGGAAAAAAGTCATTTTTACTTGAAAATTTTATTTAGTTATATTGAGTTCTTTAAGTGAGTAAATGGAATATAAAATATGTAATCTAGATAAATAACTATAGGGAATAAAATATAATAGGTTTAATAAATAAATATTCAATAATTCTCCTAGTAGATACTTACATATAAATAATTATGAATAATGATGAGATTGTGAAACAAACTCTTACCTCAAGTTCGAGTTCCGTTATATGTGTTCTATCCACCTATATAATAAATATTGATTTATTATATATCTATTAAAAAATAATAATTATATATATAATACCATATATGAATTAATTATAACATTTTATCACATGTAAACAATTCTTTATTAAAATTCATGTTCCAGGTGATAACTTCTTCGTTTTTCACATATGCTTTGGTTCAGTAGTTCCAGTTATTATAATTTGACCATGGTTCAATCATATAAAAAATGGTTAAAATAATATAAATATCATATATATTCATTATAAATATATATATATTTATAATCATCCAAATAATTTATAAATAGAAAAATTCATTACACCATTCTTAAAGACAATACACCATACATATGCATGAACGTTTTTTCCATTTTTCAACGGATGTATTAAAAGAATGTTAAATAATAATTAAACTTTCCCAAATCATAATAATTTAAAATATAATAAATATATTTACTAAATACATCATTATAACCATACAATTAAATTGTTGATGAATAATTAATTACATCAATATGTGGAGATGGTAATTTGTTTGTATGCTTGTGTGATTTTTTTGCAGTATATATGATGGAATGAAGGTTGATAATGGGGGTTCCATAATAATAATAATCATAAAATCTCACTATATTGTGGAAAATAAAGTTATTATTTTATTATAAATACTGAATATTTAGTGGAGTTAAAAGAAGATATAAGAAAAAAGTAAGTGATTTATTTAGGACATTACCTCTTCTTTTAAAGAACTCCTTTAGATCTTCTATTAAGGACCCTAGGGTTGGTTTTTTGGGAAGAACAGAACCTGATGAATTTGGATGCAGATTTTTGGGGTATATTTTTGTATATTTTGGGTTATTTAAATGTTTTATGAATTATAGCGAAGAGAGGAGATGTGGTATCATTTTATTGAGGTGGGAAATGACACACATAGAACTACTTAAAAGATTAAATAATATATATATATATAATAATAATATTTTATAGTAGATTCTATGCACCAAAATTTTCATGATAATGTCTAATAATATATAAATAAATGCAATGAATCAAATTTGAGAATGTTTGGGATATAGTTTATGCCTTATCTCATAGTTAAACCACATTAAACTCTTTTAAGGTGTGACAATGATAAATTATCTTTTAACCATTTTAAATTAATTAAATAAATAAAAATAAAAGGGAAATTATAATTTTTTTACCTGATGATCCCAAATTTTTATTCAATTTTATCAGAATAAATAAAATAGGGGTGTGTAATTAATTTTAATTTAAGAACTTGAAACACATGAAAAAGTGTTTTTAAGAAAATACAAGATTTGTGAGTAAAAATAAATTTAACTTATAATAAAGTAATAAAATAGTTTGGAAGAATTTTTTTAGTTAAATAGTAAAAAATAATGGTTTTATACTTTTTATCATGAAAAAATTAATGTAATTTTCCAACCATTCAATTAAATTTATAGACCCATAAATATTTCTTATTTGGAATACAATATTACTTATTTTCTCAAAAACTCAAGATTGTGTTCCCAAATTATAAATAATGATTTAGAATACATCATTTAAATACTAATGTATACATTTGGTATAAAACCATGCCTAATAATGATAATTTTAGGTTTTAGAGATATTTTAAGGTTTTGACCTACGGTTTTAACTTAATTTTACCGCTTTTATCAAGATTTTAAATATTTATTGTGGTTGCTATTAATAATTATTAAAACATAAGTTTATCTTTTTCAATTATATTAATTATTTTGATTGAAAATATTTAAACCATTTTATAAAAATATATTAATTTAAGTGTTAGATATTAATTAAAAGGAAAATAAAAAAAATGAAAAAATAGGTTTTTAGAAAAATGTGTTTTTAAGTCCAAAAATAACTTATAAAAAAATCATCTATAATGATGATTCAATTACAATTAATTATATTATTTCCAACTAAAGTATTATTATTTTATTTTATGATTAAATTCAAATCATTTGAATGGTTTTCAATTTAAACAATGAGAATTAAAAAAATAGTATTTTTAATATTCACTGAAAAATAAATCTTTAAAAAAATACAAATAATTCAGCCGAAGATAATTTTTATAAGAATATTTCCTAAAAACAATACATTTTATCAAATAAAATTTCCAAAATTTGTATAAATTATAATCACAAAAGGAATTAAAACCCATTTTGAAAAAAATGTATTTTTAAAACATAAATAAATTTTACTAAAAAATGAGTACTTAATCATAAATATATTTTTTAAAAACAGTATACAAAATTTTCAAAAATAAATTATTCCTATTGATACATCAAATTTTAATGGATAGGTTAAAATAGTCATGTTTGAATAATAATATTTTAACAGTACATCACAGTTCGTTTAAACTCAGTGTTGCGTGTAAAAAAATACATCAAGGAAATAAATTTCATTTAAAAAAATATTTTAAAAGAATCAGGATGTTATAGTCTTAAGAGGAAAATGATTTACTTGAGTGGTATTGAAGGGATGGTGAGAAGCTAGTTTTATAAGTGCCGATATTGACCTTTTCAGTTCATATTTATCCTTAATATAAATATAAAAAATATTTCACATTCAAGAATACTCCAAAATTGTTAAAAATTTATTGTGTATGATATATGGTCCATAATACCTCAAACTTTAATTTTAACAAATGATTCAATAATTTTTATTTCTTTTACTCTTAGAATTTTCACTTTCACCATTTTTTATTTTACCGAGGTTACTATTGTTTACCTTAGTAATTGTATCTTAATTCCTAAAAATAAAATAGATCGTATTACATAATTTAAACCTAATAATTATAAATATGAAATTAAGTTTATCATATAAAATATTTTTGTGTAAGGAAGTCTAATTTTAATATTATTTCACGTAACATATAAACACATGTTTTCTAATATGTTTTTTTAAAACAAAATTTATACGTTGGATATAATTATAAATTTATTTTTATTATCATTATATAAATTGATTTAAGATTAACAAAAAAAATATTATTTGTATTTCAAAAAAATCAAAAAGAAAATTTTATGAAAATAATATTTAACTAAAAAATAACCAAAATAGTTTTATTATAAAATATTAATTAAGTTCATAAACATTGAATTTATAAATTTATAATAGTGTTTTGAAATTTATAGTTTCCCTACTTAAATTTATATTTGATCCTAAAATTTTTTATACGTTTTTATGTTAGACTTCTGGATAAAATAAAAAACATAGCATTGTCTATAAAGCCCATATTTTTAACTGTTCACATAAAAATAATTTTTTTGAAAAATATCGAAAATTATCCCTAAGATAATTGTTAAATTATAAATTCCATAAATGAATATATTTTTTATAAAATAAAAAATAAAAATATTTAATTATTTAACAGAATATTCAAAAATATGAATAAAAACTTATTTTATTGAAATAATATGTTTTTTAAAGATCTAGTATCTTTAATCTAATATCATATAAATTACTAAATAATTGAATATTTATATAATAGTTCATAAATCTAATTATTAACTATAATACTAAAATTTAGACTTTTATCAAATAAATACAATAATATTTAATTATTTTACTAATTTAGAGTCTCTTTATCTCAAATGATTATATTTTTCATAAAATTTCCATATGTCTCATTCATTTTAGTTAGAAGTTTCATTAGTTATAAGTTGTATATGACATGAGATATTAAATATAATTTTAATTATATATATATATATAAATATATATATATATACCAAAATTATGGGTCATTACGAATTCCATGCATGAGAATCCAAGAAATAATATTTTATCCACATAGAAGCAAGCTTACAATATTTCTTTAATTTATTATTCTTTGAAATAGTACCATTGTCATTAGTCATCCTTCCATAAAATCTCTATGATCCTTTTAATGTATCCTCATTTTTTATTTTGTATATCCCCTTCATGATTTAAAACTTCTTATAACTTGACATTTTCGAATTATTTCTTCCATAAATAGGTTGGTATTTTCTCTACAAGATTCAATCTTCCTCAATTCAAAGATCCAATCATATTACCTGCAACAAGTATGGTACTTTGGCAATGTTAATATGTTCTCTATGGAAGTGGTTCTTTCTGAGTCTTTTAAAAATATAAAACCCCACATGATATTCCATTATTTCAGTAATACAAAGTACACGACCGTCAATTATATTATCTTAGAATATTTTTTTTCTTATACATTGGTTGTTAATTTAATGTATCCCTCACAATAGTTCATGTTACAGAAATGTATCCATTAATATTTTGATGAGAATATTATATATGGACCATTCTTATAGAGTTTTCATTATGTATCTCTAGTTTTACTTCTACGACCAAGGTATATCATAAAACTATCGAAATATTCTACAGTTTTACCATTAATTGAGGAATTGTTTTTCTTGGTAACCCTTTCACATTTATTTTTGTGGTAGAAGATATAGTTCCTTAGTTCATAACTATTTTTGATCACTAAACTCTTTTTTTCATCATATATATGTTTTTTTTAGTATAAATCTCTTATTTATGGTTTTCCCCATTACAAAAAAATCATGGAGAACTCAAAATAAGAAGTATGCACATTTAATCAATTAATAAATAAAAAATAATAAAAACACTAAAAACCACAATTTTTACCATGTTTTCAATACTGTACTAAACACATCTTTAATCTAAATATGTGATAGTTTCCTTTTTTTAAGAAATTTCTCAGAATTAAATCATTAAATTACAAAGTAAATATAATAAATATATATTCTACATAAATTCCCCCAAAATTAAAAATATTTCTCATGGTAAATCATCTTAAACCCATTTTAAATCCAACGAAAAATAAATAATGAGATAAATTTAAATAATATTTTCTAAAAAATAATTTATCATTTCTTATTATGAAATAAATTTCTTATAATTTTTCACCTCACATTTTTTTCAACTTTAGGTATCCATCTATGATGTAATCACATCCTACCTCACATGAAAAATCATTTCATTCTTCACTCAAGAGAAATTAAACCTTGATTTATTCTTATACTCATAAAATGAATGTATGAACATAGGTATATAAAACTTCTAATTATCTATACTATGATATATAAAAATATATTCAATCGTGTTGTATTTTTCTAGGTAATTTTAGTGGATATGGGATATTGAGTAAAATAATTTAAAAACGAAGGTCGAAAAGAGGCGGATATACTCTTAGATATAATTCCAGAATATTTAATTAAAACTATAGGAAATATTACCCAATAAATTCCCCATTACAAATATGAATCACTACACTCCAACTTTTAATACATTTTTAATGAGTTAAATAATAAAATTAATGAATGAATTCATCCTTATTCTACCATTTTCTCCATTATTTTTGTTCTCAAAATTTTAAGGGGTTTTTAATCGGAAATGAGTGTAATTAATGGATGATAATTCAAGTCAATTATTTTTATAAGATCGTGAGCCATACATATTACACAATGTATAATGTTATCTCTTACATTTTTTGTCTTCAGTTTATACTTATTATGAGAAGAGGATTACATAAATGGAGTTTAGATGATGGTATTGTCTCATTCCGATTTTGATCTATTGAATTAGAGAATTTTGGTACACACCACTTTCATCATCCCAATACCATACTGATTACCAAAGAAAACACACATGAAAAGAACTTCCTGTAAACTCAAACTTGAAATATTCTTTAAAATATATTTTGAGTGAAGGTGGGTAAGAAAACATCAGATTATAACATGAGTTTATTTTATAATAAAATTCATAGTTTTAAGTGAATAATAAATATTGTTTTAAAGGGTATGTATCAAGTTAAAAATATGGGCTATCCAAATATGTTATTCCTTAATATTAAAATAATTAAATGATGTCTAAATATTTGAAAAATAAATTATCAAAAGTTATGGTCCTTATAGAAATTCTATGTTTCGCTCAAGAATTTTATGATATTAGGAAGAATAATTCAAAAGTGTTTAGAATACATCTTTTAATGGAGAAAATATTTTATGGTGGTGTTATATGAAAATTGATTTAATTTTTTTTCAAACTTATATAAATGTTTGAAAATAAATATCAAGTAATATATTCCATTTCAAAAATAATTTAAAAACTGACTTTTCAATAAACGTGTAAAATTTCAAAATATAGATTCAATAGTAAAAACAAAATAATATTAATTTAATATAGATTTTAAAAAAAGAAAAATAAAACACTTAAATGATTCTAAAAGAGGCCAAACATTCTCAAACATAAATGAAACGTTCCATTGGTGTAAAATAATATGAAAAATAAATATAAAATTTAAAGAACAGACAACATATAAATAGAATAAATAAAACATGGTTTTATTTTGTATGTGATGGATTAACATAATCTCAAGAGTACCAACCTTTACAATATATAAATTAAAAATAAAAAAATTAATAAATTATTCAAAGTGAATCATAAAGAAAATACTAAATAAGAAATGAAAATAGATAGGGATTGGTTTAACCCCACGTGTATAATTGGTTTTCTCCCCTAATCAGGTAATTCCAGATATTATCCAGAATCAGATGGTGGTTTGAGTTTCATTGATATAAACTAATGAATTTCTTTCCAACCAATGTGTATCCCTTTACACAAGAAATAGAGGTTCCCTTCATTAGTGTCTTTTATGTACACCCCCTATGAAATTTGTTATAGAGTACATGGTGTTGGAGGTAGTATGTTTGATTCCTCTACTACATCCTATGAATCTTATGTGACTTCTTCTTAGTATTCCAAGGCTTTCTCTATGGATGGTACATTAAAAGTTCCATCAAAATAGAAATTAGTGAATAATTCATTTTGAATAAAATTAATATATGATTTTTTCACTATTAAAATAATCTAATTTATCATGTTGTCTTATAGATTTTTCTCTTCATGAAAAGAAAATATATATTTCTCTTCTATCACTCTATAAAACGTTCAATATGTTCAAATAAAATCAGGTGTTCCTATAGTGGTGTATATCCCACTTTTTTGTTACTCACACGTGAAATCTATGTTTTGGGTGAATATTCAAACACAAAAATGTTGGAGTTATTACACCTTTTATTTTTTAATAAAACAGGATATAAATGAGTGTGAGTATAGATCATATCCTTGTACTGGATTGGATATTAACTCACATTATTTAATTAGTCCCACCAAGTCTCGGGTTCTTTTTGTTGGTTGTAGATATTATATCTCGTCCATTATCTCTTCAAATATCACCACCATAGTGGTGTTTTGTTATAAGGATATATATAAGTAAAGTGGTGAGGATGATACTTTATATATGATTGGATTGTAATTCTATAGGTTAACTTATACAAATTTACTTTAGTATTCATCAATGAATTATTGATCTACTGCATATATCTCAATTAACATATATTCTATAGTGACCTCCTTTTGAAATAATAGGGTGAGTCTCCACTTAATGTGTTAAAATTTTTCTTTATCATCCTTCTATAGATCCTCAGCAAGTAAACTAAGTTGGTAATATTCTTCCTATACTTCTTTTATTTAGAAAATGTGAATGTATAAAATGTTATCGGCTCAAATACCTAGTAATTAAGAAATTTTTTTACATTCTAATAATTAATTCTTGAGAAAATAAATTTATTTTACTCTTAGTGTAGAATATTAGTGAAATGGGTTTATCCCTTGAGGAACCTCGATTGGACCACTAATCATTATTTTTCTCTTTATTATATTTTTTGTAATTTTTACTTTTATGAAATTTATGAAAATGTAGGCGGTGTTGAAAATGGATATAAACAAAAAACAACATCAAAAAAATAATTTAAATAGAAAAATGTTAGGGATAAAAGTGAGAATCCTTGGAGATTTACCTGGAGTGAACCTTCATTTTATCTTTAATAATTTCTTACCTACTCAATTATTATATCCATCATATGTGTTTCCATCTACCTTTTCCATTATTGGAAATATAGAGTATATATAAAACTTACCAAGCACACTACACATGAACCTCCTCCTTCGATACCAATCTAGAGGGATCCTTAATTGACAACACCCAATAACCTACCCTCCTAATATAAAATATCGACCATGTATATCTCAACCATCAGGAATTCATGATTGGCTCTGCTAATTTAGTGAAGAAAGGGAAAATTTTCAAAGATGAATATGTGCAGGATAAGAAAAATACAATAAAGATATTTTCACAAATACAAACAACTAATCACCCCCATAATAACCCAAAGTAGATAAGAGATAGTTAAACATTAATGAGTAGAGACTCTAGTTCATCACCAGATTCTTCCCTTGGAAAATACCTCAGTTTAATTCCTTACCATCACAAATATTGCAGATCTCAATGACACAAATAGAAAATAGAGAGGGAATGTATAAAATAATCATTATTAAAATACATGAATGTAATGATAGAAAATAAAATAGAAACCTCTATCATACTTCAATAATGAAAATTAACTCTAAAATATACTTTAAATTAAACGATAAGTGAATGGTTGAACATTTTTATTCAATACACCTATAGGTTATAATAATTTATTTTTTTAAATAGGTAGAAGTAACTGACACTAGTCTATGATATTAATTGGATCCACCCACACACATGAAATATAGAAAATAATACATCTAAAAAAACATGAGACTTATTTTCAAGATTCTCTCCATTTTTATTTTCAATACCTCATTGATATTTTTGGATCCTTAGAAAGACACATATTTTCATTATTTCATCATAAAAAGGATTATATTTTCAATGTTTCATTCACTCTTCCTCGATTTTAAGATCCTCACACCATACCCTCTTCATGTACTAGCTCAGTGTAAAATCATTATCATCTCTACAATTTTTGTTCCTTCAGAGTATTTTGAAAATATTTTTCCTCACCTGAAATTTCATTATATAGATTTTGAAAATTATATGAACATTATGTAAATTATCTTGTATTGAAGTGTAACTTACATATCATGTGTTCATTTAGAGTGACCATTATGTAAGGGAAAATAAAACATATATATCTCATAAAATAATGATGAGAATATTAGGTATATATGGATTTAATAGTTTAACTATCATATACTATGTTGAAAGACGTGGTTACTATTATATATACCTTCTTGTGGCTGTTTCTCTAGTTCCTCGGATCACTCTTACGTTTGAGCATAAAACTCATATGTTTGGGAATACAACTCTAAGGTTAGGGCATATGACTCTTACACATGGGTTTGCACTTTACCTAGAAATTAAAAAAACAAAAAACTAAGAATTAAGGATTGTTATTCAGTAAAATACAAAAAATATAAAAAAACCACATTTTATATCCTATTTGAAAAAAAATTATAGAATACACATATAAACTAAGTATTTGTTAATTTTTCATTATTTTTAAATTTGATGGGGATTTAATCACTAAATTAAAATTTAAAGATAATAAAAATATATTCTCTATATAGAATCCTTTTCAAGGGATAAATATTATGCACATTGATGTGCAATAAAAATTATATTTACTTTTTACTAAGTGCATAAAATGTGTTAGAATAATATTTATATAAAACCATTATTCATTATTGCACCATAGTATTTTATAATTATACAACTCAATAATTAATGTCTTGAGTTTATGATTTATTTTTTAGTTGGAATTATAATTTTTGGATGCATTTTCCTTAATATATCTTTATGAAATGTATAGAACCCAAGACCTACACTCCTGGATTTAGTGCCTAAAAAATAGTTTACATACATCCTATGATAAAAACTTTAAATTCCCCGATATAACTATCACATAATTACATGACAAAAAGAAACTATTTCATTACATGAATTACTAATTTTATCTAGCTTTAATGATTTAAATAATTTATACAAATCATAAAATAACAATTCCCATGTCTTTTTGAACTAATGGATATTTTTTACAATATATAAGATACTAATTAATCCAAAATATGACTTCAAAATATTCAAAAAATTATTTAGAAAATATATTATGTTAAACATATCATCTAAAATACATTTGTTCTTGAACGAGTGGAATTGAAACATAAGAAGGGTTCAGATAAAATTTTAAGTTTGCGTAAACATGAATGATAACCATTGAACATAATAAGTGAGAATAATCTGAGAAAAACTAATATGGTAATAATATAAAATTAAAATAATTCCATTATCAAAAGAATATGTGAGAATAACATATCCATGGTTTACATATCAAAAAATGAACCAATAGATAAAAGTTTTATCTTCATTACTGATGAAATTCATAATTACAAGGATCTGACGCCATTATTTAATCCAAGACTTAATGATCTTATCATCAAGTCCCAATGTCTAGGAAATATCTTGTTCTCGGAAGTAATACATCAAAATACCAAATCTAGTTTGTCCTATGTGACTTATAGATGTGTCGAGGGGTTATCTATAAACATTACCCACCCATAACTAATTAATTATAAATAATTCATGATATAAGGAAATGAATAACAATACATAATCATCTTGGTAAATAATCATCCATATTATAATAACAACACATAAAACAATAATACTTTTCTCACTGTCAATAAAAGAGAAAACATTATTAAAACCCATATAGATAATAAAGGTTGATTTTTAACAAATAAATAATCAACATTAATTATTAATCAAAAAAAAAATTACATCACAATAAAAAATTAACATATTTTAAATATATTTGAAGCCAAAAAATGGAATTAGTTTCTATATAGGAATCCCTCAAACAAACACCGTATATAGAATGGGTTATATAGTTAATTTTAAAATTTTCCCCATAAATTGATGTAAAGAATCTATGTGGCCACCCTTCACCCAATGAAATGGATACCAAGTTATTTATAATGTAATTTCATTTGAAGAAAAGTTATGCATAATCTCAGTGGATGTATAAGAAATAAAAAGGCAGTGATAAATCAGGCCATTAATAGAAAATAATGTAACATAAGTTATCCATAGAAAGAATGAGGATTGTTTCGAAAGTAAATATCCCTAGGGTTATTCAATAAATTTATAATGATGTTTACATATGTTTAAAATACCCATTATAGAAGAATTCATTGAATTTTTTCACCTAAGAAAGGATCAATTATTTGATTATTTGATGCCAGGATTTCAATCCCCCAAAATTTAAAATAAAATAATACAATATAGAAATTATATCATGAAACATAAGTCTGATTAGGTTAAATCCTATTTATTATTAAAATGAAATTAAAATTAAAACATAAAAGGGTTCTTAAAAAACATTTTCAATGTTATCATAAATAAAAAACTACTAATCATTTTAAATTCACTTTTTGAAATGGTGAACTCTAACTATTGAAAATATTTATTTTAAAAATAATATCCAACTATAGAGATTTGAAAATGAAAAAATTATATCTAATAAAATTTTATTTTAAAGGTAAAATATTTTATTATGAAGGAATAAAACTTTTAATATTTTAATGTATATTTATTGAAAACACAAATTGCTAAAAAGAACATAAAAATTATTTTTATTAAAATTACACATTCCTAAAAATAAATAGAAAGTTTCATATAATATAATCCTTCGGTGGTATAAACCATTGTTTGAAAATAATGTTTATGAAGATACATTATAACTCAGTGAAATGATATTTGATTTATCAATATCCATTTTGGGAAACATACTAAATGAACCAAAAAATATTTAAAAATGTGGTTTTGTGATAAAAATATAAACAATGAATGTGTCCATATAATACTATAAAATTTAATAATGTACCCCAATGATAGGAAATAATATAAAATTAATGGTTATACCTCAATGAAAGAAAAATTAGGTTACCAAAAACTCTTATGACAAGGGTAACACCTGATTCAATTAAATTTGAAGAAAAGAACATGATTTGAATTAGTTTACCCCTTGAATTACAATGAAATAAAGAGTAGAAAACTCATGGGATAGTAAATCAATATAACTCTATAAAAATAAAAAATGGTATATATCACTTAACAAGTCTCAAATAATCAGGATTGTGACTCCAAAAACCATTAACTTAATTTATGTTTAGTCAAAAAATTCTAAAACATCTAACATAACAAAATATACTATATTAATATTTAATTTCATAACCTAATATATATATATATATAATATTTTATAAAATAAATTTACTATTATTCTATATATTTATATTAGATAGTGATTATTTATTTTTGATATCATGAGTTATTAATATTAATCATTTTGATCTAGTTTTGTAAATATCTGGTTGTTATTCATTATTGTTGGCAGAGTGAAAAAATATATAGGGTTAGAGGATTGAGTTCCCAAAAAATTCCATTTTAAAGATATTTAAATATAATATCCCCCAATATTTTAAATTCACCCAGTTAATCAATACCATAGAAATATATAATTTAATTCATAAAATGTATTTTTAATGTGGGATCAATGCTCAGTTAATGTAATCTTTGAAATCAATTTTACTTTTGAAACATAAATTACTTGACCAAACACTATATATTGGAAACAATTAACATTATCTATTAAAATAAAGTCTTGATATATATTTTAAAATAGATACATCATTTAACATTGAAATTCAGAAAACAATAATAATAAATCACCAAGTGAAATTAAAACAAGGGGTGCGGTCTCAAGAAAAGACTTAGTCCCCTTCACTTGGAAACCACACACTAATAAGAGGTTTTTTAAACAATTAACTTGATCCACAAAAGAAATTGGGTTTTAAAGACCACATCACAAAATGGTGTCTAGAAAAAAATCTTACGTAGATGTATGTGGGATAAAAAAAGTATAGGTCAAACACACCATCTTTCATAATTTCCATGGGTATACAAATGATGAAACTCAAGGGAGATTTTTGAGAAGTATCTATTAATTATAAGAAACCATTTTAAATATAAATTGAGTAAACTAAACAGAACGCAAATATAAAGAATAAATAGAAATATAAAATTATTAGAGATTAGAAAAATCGATGCTAATATATTAGAATAGGTTTATGTTTTCAATGGTCTTTGAATTTGTCTTAGTGAAAATCTCAAATAGGTTCCTCAAAATTTACACCAAAATAGAGTCTCAGTAAGCTATGAAAAATCATTTTATTTTCCGTATATAGATGTATATTACCCTTCCACACATGGGTGTATTAAAAATTATTCTTGATTTAGTATATAATGGTTTGTATTCTATACGAATGCATCACCCTTGTATCACTATTATTTGACACGTGCATGAGGAAGTTATTCTGAATTTATATTTCTTAAGGTATCATTATCCATTGTACAATAATAATAAATTAATCTAAATCCTCATTTTGAGCCCAAAATGAGTAAAAATGAATTTTTTCTTTAAGAAATCATTGGAGTAGTTTAAGAATACTGATTCATAAATCCACATGTAGATGATTCCATTTTATTCCTTAAAATATCAGTTAGAGGAATTAAATTTAAAAAAGACTATAATTATTAATAGTAGAATTATGGTGGTATATCTATGTAATGGTAGATGTATTTTGGAAATGAATGTTCATTGGAGATTGATGAGTTGTAGGGGTAGCATATCTTAGATGTAGCATCAGTGAATGATGGCATATACTGGCAGTACCATAGTACATTGGTAGATCAGTTATGATGGTAAATGTGCTAATGGTATATCCAAATGGTGGTAGATTTATATAAAGGTATATTTATTCAGTGGAAGATATATTTAGTGGTAGATCGTTCAGTGTTAGATTTAGTACATTGGAAGATCCATTTGAACAAATATTTTATCAATATATTCAGTGGTAGATCTCCTGGAATTAATGGTAGATCTTTTGAACTAATGATTGATCAACAGTTAACCAATGTTTATCACAAATTTACATAGAAAATGATTTACAATCATAAAATATAGATGTTGTCCAAAACATAACAAATATGATTTTTGATCCATAAAAAAAGATGGTCTAATAATTTCCTCCTTTTGGATGATCAAAAATCATGTCATATATGAAAATGAATATAAAAAAAAATACAAAAATAAGTATATATGTATTTGAATAATGTTCTACATATCATTTCAAATTAGTAATGTGATACACAGATATCCCCATAATTAGATGATCGTTACAATCTCAATTTACACTCAAGTATACTCCCCCTTTTGGGATTATAAAAATAAAATACTATAACATAAAATAAAATAAAAGATAAAAATATTAACTACATGAAATTTAAATTGGATGTAAATGTAAGAGGATACATTCAAAAATGTATGAAAAGGAAAATACATTCCATAGAAAATGATTAGAATTTATACCACTCTACATGTGATGAGATGAAGGATCCTCTATATCCTTCCCCTTTCCAATAACTAAAGGTATAAAAGTAGAGGTAGAGGGTGGAGGAATAAGAGAAGGTTCTTTGATCATGACATGCCTAAGATTCCACACTGCCTCAACTAGAGTAATTCTAGAATGTTGAAATTCTGTAAAAAGGGGTGTTGAAGTAGGTGTAGTATTTATAGCTGAATATGGGATAACATGAGGTGCCACTACTATAGTCCTAGAGGCATAAAAATAAGATTTCACCAAGTCAACAAAAACCCATGATAATGATTCCACCATGCTCCATCACATTGAAAAAACCCTTTTTCTCTTCCCCAAAAATACTGATCTAAGGTTCCAAAACCCTAAGAAAATTAACTTGATCCTTGAATTGCCTGGTCCTATGTAGAATTATTAGATTGTTTTAAAGAAAGGTAATGTGATAATTAAGATGATTATTTATATAAATCCTTGAAAGGAAATATTTAATTTCATTAGTGATAGTATTTATATCACTCATAGTCTCATTCAGTAATTCATTATCCAACTTATAAATATGATTAACATGTTCATTTAGAAGAATAAGTTCCACTCGATGAGATGTAGAAATATCATGAAGCTCCTCTATAAAAATAGAAATAATCTCATATGCCTAAACTGAAGGATCAGGAGGCAGAGCACTATAATTAGAAGAACTGGTTATAGTCAGAGACACCAATCTCTCTAGAAGAGATAAATAACCTTTAGAATAGATCCCTTTCATCTCATACATAGTGGATCTCTATTTGATCAACTAACTGGTTTTTCTAAATTTCCAATTATTTCATTTTCAAAATCATATTAGGTTGTATATGATATATTACTAACTCAAAAATCTATCTTGTATCAATTTTACTAGTTTTTATTTCTTCAAGAGGTTTGAATCTGACCATCCCACCTATATTTGATAACATGATTACTCTAAAAGAATCCAAGTACTATTTAGTTACATTTCTATAAGGAAGATAAGGAGAGGGAGTATGAGATAGTATCCTATCTTGGATATTTAGGTTAGCCTCTTTATGTCCATATTCAACTACATGACCACTGGAGGAATAAATTAAAAATGACCAACTTCATCAATTTAATCAACAAGAGATCCATTATGATCATTTTCTGAAATAGAGACAAAATGTATATAACGATCAGGGGGTCTTACATGATTATCATCATCATCGTCAATCTCTAAATATTAATTCCCAAGATGAGAAGCTCTTGTATATTTCTCCCCCTTAGCAGGTTCTCTATCTTCGGCTCTATTAGAAATTAAATCATCAGCTTGATTAACAGATGCTACTAGCTCAAATCTAAAATTTCCAAAATCTTAAACTTTTGATAATGTTTTTAATATCTAATAATAGATCCTTGGCTAACTGAAATATGTGGAGTAGAACTAGGTCTAACCACATCATCAAACATAAATGAAGCGCGAGCTCCAGAACAATGATGTGACTGCACTTCCTTTTCAGGATTAGATTCACCGTTCTAATACCTATATGATCTTTTAGATACTTCAAAAAAATTTCTCAATCTATTATAATAACTATCAGACTAATCCATACATAAGACATCGATATCTTTAGATTTTTTACCTTCATTGAGAAAAATTTCTATAAGAAGAAGGGAATGACATGGAATAGTAGGTTCATAAGAAATATAAAGGGTTTTGACCCCATTAGTGTCACTTCCTATTATAAAATAGGAACTGAATCTTATTCTATAACTCCATATTCTTCTTATTCTTCGATATAAAATTTAACTTCCCCATCAGATGAATATAACCTAGCTTCATCTAGCTCCAAGCCGGGATGAACCATATATCTAGGTCTAGAAGGGTGTTGTATAGCATTAAAATTCTCAAAAATATTATCATTATCATCCACCCATTTCCTTGTCCAACGATTCTAATTAATCTTAATTATATTGAAAGTATTCTATATTAAACAGAAACCTCCACAACTTATTATTGACTATTTATTGTCAATAAATATCTTTTTGTCCTCTAATGTTGCTGAAATGGACATAGGATATATTAAATAATTAGATCTAGATGAGGTCATGCTCATTTAAATCATATATACCACAAATCATGCACACAAGTTAATTTTATCTCCTCTTTTCATAATAAATAATAAAAAAACATCTTGGTACCACATGGATCTAAAGTACCCCTTAGCGGGACAAATAAAATGTTGGGAAAACGTATTTAAAAGTTGGAATTCTATATCAAGATCTATATTTGTGGGACTTCACACAACAAAATTTATAGTTAACTCAAAAAAGGAACCCTCAAACACAAAAAACTCACTATTTATGTGAATATATCACTAATAATCATCAGATATAACATTATGAGTTGCATTGAGACACCTATCCCATTTTTCAATGAAAATTTCAACTTTTCCATCAATCAAAGTCTTAATAACATCTTTATTTTATCGGAAATAATACTCTACAAACTGATATAATTGGTGGTAGAAAATATGATAGAATGGCTCGTCGATCCTTGAAAACAACTTGATATATCGTTGGTTTTGGATTACATTTAGCACTATAGACTTTCTAATAACTAACCATTCAATATCGATTTCCTTTTCAGAAACAAAAAAATAGAGACAAGAGTTAGGGGTTCATTATTTCAAAAACAATGGAATGACTAGATTAACCTCACAATTTTTTTGAAATAAATGTTTATTCAGGAAATGAAATAAAGTCTAGTTTTAGTCTCACCATCTTTTCACTGGTTTAATGGAATAAGGAAGAATGCTAGTTGGGTTACATCACGAGAGAGATATGAGAAACTAAGGTTTAAAAGATGAATGATAAAGAAGGTTCTGAAAATATGATTTGAGAAGATTTTATCATTTGGGAATTTTTAATTAAAATATATAATAAAATTTATATAAATAAACCCCAAAAATATTTAATCATAGAATACCGGAGGGGTAGCATACAACAAAAATCATTTGATCGATGGATCTCCAATGGTGGATCACCAATGGGGGATCACTAAAACTAGATCACAAATGGTGGATCACCGATGGTGGGTCAAAAATAGTGGATCACCAATGATGGAGCACTAATGGTGGAACAAAAACGGTGGATCACCAATATTGCATTACCAATGGTGGGTCACCAGTGGTTGATCACCAACAATGGATTAACAATGGTGATTACCAAGGTTAGATTACCAATGATCATATTTTTCTAAAAAGTTAACCTCAAGAAAAATAATTATTCAAATTTGATCATTACTAGTTCATGTATAATATAGCTTAATATTTTATAATTCAAATTATTATTAAATATATCAAAATAAAGAAGTTTTTTTCAAATGAATTTAAGAGTTATATCACCTTTCTAAAATTATCTCTCAAAAAGAGATGTCTTATATCAACATGTTTTTTCATAGAATGAGAAACATGATTTTAGAGATAATTATCATATTTTTATTATCTCAACTTATAGGGACATGTCAAAATTAATATCTATATTCTAGTAAAGTGTGTTTTATCTATAAAATATGTGTACAATAACATCATGCAGCTATGTACCCATATTCAAAAATAGAGTGTAAAACTAAATTTTTCACTTTATTGGATAAAGAAACTAGTGAATTTAAAAAAGGTGACATATTCTAGAATTTATTTTTTATATATATTATATCCAGCAAAATATACATCTGAATAATTCACAAAATCAAATTCTTTTCCTCTAGGATAGAATATTCCTTTGTTGGTTGTATACCTGAGGTACTAAAAATTTGTTTCTATAGTAATTAAAAGTGGTTATTTAAAATTTTCATAAAAATGGTCACACATTCATTCACTAAACCCAATATTCAGTCAACTAGAAGTTAAATATTGAATAATTCCAATCAAACCTCAGTAATTCATTTTATCAACTGATTTTTCAGTTTCTTCAAGACCCAGTTTATAGGTTGTACTCATGGGAGTATCACTACTCTGTGTTCTATTCATAAAAAAATGTTTTAAATGAAATTTGGTGCACCTAATTTGATTTAAAACAATTCCTTATTTATTTCGAAAAATTTGATAACCAAGGATGAATATTAACTCAACCATTAAAATCAATTATCAATCAATTTGTATAATTTATAAAAAATCCAAACACAACGTATTTTTTTAAGATCAAAAAATTATATCATCTAAAAAAATGTGTACTAATAAAACATATTTTGAAAATATTTTTATAAATAAATTAAGAACAACTATGACTTTTAAAAAACCTTTAGAAATAAAAAAATAGTCGAGCCTATCGTACAAAGTTTTAGTAGCTTGTTTGAAACCATAAAATATTTTATTAATTTTAAAAAATGATTTGTAAAATGAGGATTTGGGAATACATGGGGATGTTTACCAAAACATCATCAATTATTGAACCATTTTTGAATTCACTCTTAATATTCATATGATATAGTTTAAAATTTGAATTTACATCAAAGGCAAGTATAATTCAAATATATTCTTGTCTAGATACTATTGTAGTGGTTTCCTCATATTCAATACCTTTTTCTTTACTATATCCATATTCATCCAATATAGCTATGTTTCCCACTGTTGTTCCAAAGTCACCAACCATGTTTCTAACAACCCATTTAATATCAACATTCCTAATGTATTAATGTATATATTATAGTTTAAAAAATTATTTCTTTTTAATTAATTAAGTTATTTTTTTAGTTTTGTCACCCAGAATTCATTGTTAATAAGATCATTGATTTCTTAGGATCAAGACATGAATAGAAAAATTTATTTTTATCCTAATTTCATTGATAATATATATTTTATTTTCCTATATATATTTCTAAAACTATAAAATCCAAATGATGAAATCTATTAGTACTAACTGTTCATAGAAAAGAAGTTCTTGATATTTCATTTCCCTCTACAGGGTCAAGTTCAAGTTGATCATCACGACAAGAATGTTATTCTGTATGTTTAAAAAAACTATCAAAAGTTTTATAATATATATTTAGATTATAAATAAACTATTAAAGGTTATCCACAATATGATTTGAATCATAAAGATCCATTTCATCAAATTTGACATGTAAAATTTCCTCCACAATCCTATACCTTTTATTAAATACCACGTATGACTTTCTAGTTGTAGAATATCCAGGAAAAATTACATTATCACTATTGGATGAAAATGTCACAAGATTACCCTTTGTATTGAGAATAAAGACTTTACATGAAAATTTTTTAAATTAATTAATTTTTTCCTTCCATTCAATAATTCATATAGGGTTTTCTTTCAAAGTTTTATTATAATAACTCTATTTATTATGTATTATTCTATATTCAAAACATGTTCCCAAAAATAAATAGGAAAATCATAATCATTAAAAATGACCCAATCAACTTCTTTAAGATTTATATTAATCATTTATACTATACAATTATTTTTTGGGGTTTTTGGAGTAGAAAAAAATAAGATTATAGCCATTTTGTGGGCATAATGATTTTAAAATCATTATTTTTAAACTGAAAGCCACGATCAAATATTAAGGTCTTAATTCTATATCCATTTATATTTTCTATAGATTTATCATATTTATAAAAATAGTAACATGCTTCACATTTGTGATTTAAAATGAATACCCGAGTATATCTTGAAAATTCATCTACTAGAACATTAACATTGTACTTCCAATTAAAATATGAAACTCTTGAGGGTCTATACAAATCCATGTGAACCAAATCAAGGGGGTGAGAATTCAAAAAAAAATTCTTTTATTTGAAATTTATTTTATGTTGTTTCCCCTTTTGAAATGGGATGCATACAATATCATTTGGTAATTCTAGTATAGTTTTTTCGTTAAATAACCTTTTCCTAGTTATCTTTCTATTTGAATGTATGTTGAAATGACCCAGTCTCTTATGCTAGAGCCAATAATCTTTATGAAAGACACTTAGATATGAAATGTTTGATAAAATAAAGAATATAAATTAATATAATATGAATTATACTTTCTCAATGTTGTGAAAACTAATGAATTTTTAGAATTAAAAACTCTACTGCCATTATTTTCTTACTTAACAATGAAACCATCAACTACTAACTATGATGTGATAAGGAAATTATAAATTAATCCATCTAAAAATATATTATAAATTAAAAAGTTTTTGTGTTTCCAATTTGACCAATTCTAATTATTTTTTAATTTGAATTATTACCAAATGTGTCATGTCCACCATCAACCATGGATTAGTTGTTGAAAATATTAGAATTCATAGTCACGTATCTAGAGTATAAACTATCTCTATTCCATAATTTATTACTAGTACTTTTTTATGTTGGTTTCCTACAAAATTTTATAGAACATAAAATAATTTGGTAACCATATATTTTTGGTCCCATTGATGTTAGTAATAAGGGATTTTGGAATCAATAATTGTTTAAAACTTTTCTTATAGGTAGATATAAGTCTTTCAGAAATAATTTTTTTTGGTTCATAAAAAAATTAAGTATTAATAATACTTTTCAAACAAGAACTAAAAAAAAATTTAGTCTTATTCATCTTTCTCTGTCTAGGCTGGTGTCCAATTTATGTGGTATACATAGGTGTAGTTTTCATTCCAGGCATATGTGTTAAAGTATTTATTCCATTTGTGAATTTCTCCAAAACATTTTTTTAAAATTTTATGGGATAATTATTTCTCATTATTCCTTTTTAGTGGCTAGGAATTTTTAACCTTTTATTTTATATGATATATTCTAATGTGATAAGAGAAGAAAAAATACTTCAATAAACATTTATATTTAACTTTATGTTCATTGAAGGTGTCCTCTATTACATTAAAATATTTAAAAATTTCTTTATTGGACATGTTTTATTCACTATTTTAATATTGAGAATGGTTATAATTATGAATATAAGATATAGAAAAACTATTAGAAAATAAATATGTTCTTTCATAAAAACACATATTGGATCTATCATGGTTATCCTATTTTTCTATGTTTGAATCAAATGATCTATATATGGATTAACTCTATGTTTATTTCATATATTTCTTATATATATAATATCTATCACAAAATTTTTTCATAAACTTTTACTTAGGGAAGTCTGCTTTGATATAACCTTTTCTTCTGTATTCATATCATGTTATTTCATTTACAGAATCATAATTTTACATTAATTTTTAAAGGTGCCTCTAATATCTTACATATATTTTTAGTTTTAATTCATGAATAATTTATTCCCTCTGTAAAATTTCTTGAATTTTCTGGCTAAGGGATCCTTTTCTTTCTCACCCTCTGAAAATGATTCTTCATCATATGAGATGTATTATTTAATCTTCCTTTTTTTCTTTGAGTCAGAAGCCTTGAAGGCTACTAACTTCCTCTTTAGTTCATCATATTCGTCTTTGTTAACATTAATTTCATATTCATAAATCAAGATATTTCCTATTATCACTATAATAGGAGAATTACTTATATCATAGGATCCACGAATTGAAATAGATATTCCTCTCCATATATATGGTAAACACATCTATAGGCGCGCCAATTATTCTTTATCAATAATTGTATTCTCAAGTGAATTCAACACGGTAAAAATCTCATTTAACCTTAGATAAAGATCAGCAATTGGTTCATCATGTTTCACCTTAAAGGTATCATATTTAATAGAATATGTACTAAAATTTATTTCTTTAACTTTTGAAGATCCTTCATGGGAAATAAGAAAGGTTTCCCAAATCTAAAATGAATTGATATATAATGATATTCTATTAAACCCTTCATATATTAAATAATATTATAAATAGTACATAGTTATATATTTATTGTTATAAGCTAGTTTATTAGGATCACTCCATTCAACTCTAGTTATTTTATTTAGTTCGTATTTATCCTCAATGAATGTGAAATTTAAAAATCATATGATTTCAATAAGACATTCATTTCAATATTCTACTAAGAATAATTAGTTATATAATAATAAGGAGGTTAATTAGTGGTAGTTTTCTCATGTCTATTATTATCCCAAAAGATATAAATTTAGAATAAATAGAAATTTAAGATCATTAATTTTCAAATAGATCATAGTAAAAGGATAGTTTTAAAAATGAAAATACCTTGAAACCACATATTGGTTGGAGTGGAAAAATTAATAGATGGGTGAATTGATTTCCCAATAAATGTTCTATTAAAAAAAGTTAAAACTAAAATCCCCCAAAATTTTAAATACACCATGTTAACAAAAAATGTAGAAATATATAATTTAACTTTTTAAAATAGTTCATTGAAGATTTATCAATGACCAATTGAAATAATATTTGAAATCACATTAACATTTGAAAACCATTAATTGATAACACACTCTATATGGAATAGAAATTTATATTAACTATTAGAGTAATGTTTTTATACAGATTTTAAAATAGATATAGTCTTGAAATTTGAAATTCCGAAAATAAAACTAACAAAACACGCTGCAAAATTATAACAAGGGGTTTAGTCTCATGTTGAGGATTAATCCCCCCATTTGTAAATCACCCATTTGAAAACAATTTATTAAACAATAATCATGGTGTACAACATAGATCATGTTTTATAAAAAAACACAATGATTTCTAAGAACTAAGCTACTTCCATAGTTTTACATAGGATAAAAAACAAGAACATGTCACACACAACCTCATCCATAGTTTATTTGGGTATACTAATGAATAAATTTAAGTGAGTGTTTCGATAACTCTCAATTTAAGTATAGTGGACTGTGATTTATAGATAAGTAGTGTAAAAATAAACCCAACTAAAGTATTAGGTATAAATAAACACATAAAATGATTAGAGATGAGAAAAAGTTATGCTACTGAATCTAAATAGATTTAGATGTAAAAAAAACCACCAATATATTTTATTGAGAATCTCAAATAGGTTAGTCAAAATGTATAGAAAAATAGAGTATTTTGAATGTCTAGAAAATCCTTTTGTTTTCAGTATGTAGATGTCTAGAATACTTCGACACATAGGGTTATTAATGATTCTTCCTGATTCAGTATATAAAGGTCTCTATTATCTATTAATGTATCACTCTTGTATCACTACTATTGGATACAGAGGTACATAAGGGAGTTATTTTTAATTTATATCACCCAGGTCTAATTATCTATTGGTAAATATTAATAAATTAACATGAATTCTCATAATTAGCACCAAATCAAGAATGTCTAAATTTTTTTATGCATAAACAGAGTATTTTATCTATAATTATTCTTAAATCCTTATGAGGATGATGGAATTTAATTCTTTAATTATTCATTATAGGAATTAAATTCGAATAAGTGATTATAGAACAATGGTATAATTCTAGTGATATGTCTCTTGAATAGTTGATATATTCTATCAATGGGTTCATACTAGTGATAAAGGTTTTCTGGGGGTAGTTTATCTAGGTTGTAGCACTAATGAATAGTAGCATAGACTGGTGGTCGAATAGTCTCGTGGTAGATCGGTTCTGATGAATGATTTTTTTTCGAGTAAATCCAACTGGCGGTAGATCTATATGATGGTAGATATATTCAGAAATAGATCTTTTCAGTGCTTGATCTAACAGTGTTATATGTATTAAATCGTTAGATCTAGTTGAACTAACAATTCATTAGCATATCTAGTGGTAGATCTCATCAAACTAATGGTAGATCCATTGGATTAATGATAGATCAACACTTAATCATGTTTTTTTTTCACAAAGTCACTTTGAAAATGATTTACTATAATAGAACTTTGATGATGTTAGGAACATAAAAAACATGATTTTTGATCATTAAAACAAAGAGGTTCTAATTAATATTTTACAAAGGTTTTTCATTCTCATGTCATAGAAGTTACTAGAATTATTGTTTTATAATTATTTTTAATTTTATAAATATATTATATGATATATTTAGTTGTATTCTTAAAGATTGAATCATTGATGAGCTAGTTTCAATGATTTTACAAGAACGGACATTGGTATATTAACCAATGATTCTATTATTAATGTTACTATTAAAGAACTAAAAAAATTATTTACTTATTTATAAAATATATTAACTGAAATTCAGTCCCTATATCTATCCATGATTTTAATTTATACACTATTCAAGGTGGTGGTTAAACAGACCCAAAAAAGAACATACTATAATGAATAGATATTTATGAATTGATTTAGTTGTCATATAATTATACCAGAAGCATAATTATAACATCCCTAAACCCGTACTCCCAGATCCAGTGCTAAAATAACAGAATTTACATTTCTGGATCTAATACCAATAAAGGTTACCAACGGTTTTCAATCAAAAACAAACAACATCAAAAGTAAATATTTGATCACTTAAATTTTCAGAGACCCTTATGTTTTAGAGTTTCAGATAATTAAGACAAAATCTTAACATCATGGATTCATAAACAACCGGTTCATAATGAATAACATCATATCTCAATATAAACCTATTTTTATATTCCATATTAGGTCAAAATTATCCTTCATATGAAACTCTTATAGATATAATCCATTTAACATCATTCATGATAAATTGGGGAAAAGGAAACATAATAACGGTGGGATCAGATGCTCAGTATGGGTAAACTTATCCCTTATTATTAAATGTCATCAATGAACATTAGATGAGCATAAGGGTATGATGACATAATAAAAACGCATGATAATAACATAAGATAAATCATACCCCTCAACCTAGATCTACAAACATGTGGCATGACATAAATATTTAACAATGTACATTATAAAAATGAATCAATAATTATAAGCCATTTGATATCAATCTTGATCAAAGGAAACATTTATAACCCATATTAAGCATAAAAAAATGTTGTGGTATATTGGAATAACATCTTCATAATCCATCTTAAACCAATGTTATAAATAATTGGATCCTTGTTAAATCCATATGAGAAACCGTCTGGTAACTCCATACTTATTTCCCTTAAAGATAAGAAACATTACCAAATGGATTCGAGTGCTATATGGGAGAACTAATCGTATAGGCTATATATGCATCACCTGACGCTCTATCAGAGATCCCATCATATAAGTTTTATCGAGACCACTCATTCATCATAAATAATTTACAAGTATTATTCATGAGTAATTTTTTTTTGAAGATTTCACTTTTTAATCATGAAAATAATCAATTTTCTTTCATATCATTATTAACCCAGGGAGAAGAAATAAGTTCCACAAAAATATCATAATCCATCCAATGAAAAAAGGAAAGTAATAATACAGCATATCTCAAGTGGAGTGTATTATCATCAAGGGTTGTTAAAACTGATTAATGAAAACATCAATAAAATATTATTAAAATTAATCTTTAAGAAAATATACTTTTTACTACCGTAACATAAAAAAGATATAATTTTAGATATAAAATAATTTTTATAGATCACTTGGAAAATTGGTTGAGAAAAATATCCTTTAAAATTTGAGAACACTTATTTAAAATATATTTTTTAGAAACTAAATAAAATATTTTCTTTGAAAAGAACCATTGAGACATATAAAATTCCTTAAAATACTAAGTGGTCAGGATAGAGGAAAGTTACTTTCATATTGGATATGATAAAAACAATGACTCATTTCATATTTTTTTGAATAATAAAAAAAGAAAATTGTTTGGAAAATGATGAGAATATTACACTTATTTTTTTAAAATGATATTATGGGTAAAAATAAATTTAATAATTCATAGTAAAAGAATTTTTATTTTTTTTTGAAAACATAGATATAGAAGATAATGATAACTGATTTAAAAGAAAATACAACATGGATATCACTTATAAAAAAATTTATTGATGTTTATTTATTCAATAAGGGATGAAATAATGATAAAACATGTCATCTAAATTCATAACCATAGGATAATGAAATATACATGCTTCAAAAATACAATATCTCATTAATCCCACCAAAATAACCTTGAATATTAAAAATTCCAATAGAAATAAGATTGTAACATAAATCATTTGACACTTTAGTAACTCTTTAATCATAATAAATTAAAATAATTACACAATATGATAGATTAAATATAATTAACATAAGGTGTTTCATGATATAACATGTCAAAAGGTATTATATACACAAAAATAGTTAATATATGTTCATATCATAAGTGTATGCCTAGAAGAAAGTGAATTTGAGATGAATAAACCTTACAAAAATCATACCATTGAATTTTAGAATTAATCAATGAATAAATAATGTGTTTCAAATAAAAACCCATATAAAAGAAGTGTAAATAAATCATAATATAACAATAACCCATTAAACACATAATAATGGACTAATAATGTTAATGAATATTTAAAATATCCCTATGAAATGAAATTGAATTATGAAATTATTGACCACTTTATAATATTAATGTTAATTCCCCTTGAGTGAAATAATTCAAATATAAACATTAAATACCAAAATGTATTAAGGATTTATGATATTACATGCAAAGGGGTAGTATATACACCGCATAATAAAAACAAGTGGTGAATATGAAATTTGTCTCACTGAAATAACAAGTGAGTTAAGAAACCCTTACATTGAGTCCAGACATTACATGAGTGTACCTTATAGTTAGATAATATATATTATTTTATTTCTAAATAAAATTTTCAGGATTATAATCTTATACATAAATAAATTATTTTATATTTTTTATATAATATATAAATAATTAATTGGTTAAGTCCATGTCCGATGTTTTGAGGAAGTTCGGTTCATTGTTTCAAAACAGATTTGGTGTGTTTAACAAGGTCATAGAGGTAATTATTTTAACATATCCATATTAATAGTTAAATAATTTTCATAATTTTACTTGAATTATATATTTAAAACCAATAATGATGTATGGTTATGAAAAATTACCAACATTAAAATCACAGAGATGGTAGGCAATACCTACACTTGATTGACATTTCAATTTTCAATGATCATTATGTAAAAAAGGTGTGTAATATTTTATCTTTAATGAAATATATTTATATCATAAATAAAATATTATTTCATTAAACAAACTTATATATATCATCTATTTTTTTGGTGATGAAAAAATAATCACATCTATTATCGGAGGAGGTGGTTCACACGTACTCATGAACAACGTTATCATTTTTTAGTGTGAGAAATAAAATGAAATGATATTTTTAACAAATAATAAATATATAATTAATATAATATTTATTTCATATATATAACATATATTCATTAACTTTATCCTTACTACCTTCCATGTAATGCGTTGGGGAAAAATGAATCACATCACTTTGCGAGAAGGTAGTCCGCCAAACACACGAGCGACATTATTATATCCCCCATAGAATGAAATGTGAGATGTTATATGTGAAATAATAAATATATAATTTTAAACATATTATAAATATCATATATATAATTTAATTCTGTTATAATAACGAGTCTTGATAGGAGATTATGAGAAAAATGACATCAGTTCCCAATGCATAAGATTATCATAAGATAGAATAATGATTTTGTATCCCATATGATAGAATATGAGATTGATTTAGGTAAATAAATTATTATTATAAAATCTCTATATATGGGATATAATGATTTTATTATATCTGACTAATTTTATAATATGTCAAGGAGGTGGAAGAAGGAATAACATAAAAACACATGGTTAAACAAAATACCTCTTCTTCCGATAAACTTTTTTTTAAACAAAAAAATCATTCTTAGGATGGACATATGATAAGATTTATTTATTTAGATCACATGGAGGGAATTTAGAAATACATTTGGGTATATATTTTCAAACTCGAAGGTCTCTGAATGCATCAAGAGGAGAGAATAGTGGGTGGCCTTTTATAAGTGTGGTGAGTGGAATAGTTGTAAGTTTTCAAAAGAAATAGATGTACCCACATTTTACACATGAAACGTGGATAAAAAATATAACATTATTGATTATTATGGATTAAAAGGTCAAAATATGGCCATAAAATAGATTTAATAAAATTATATAGGTTATTTTAAGACTTAAATTTTTTGTTTAACTATAGGTAAACTAATTTTCACCTTAATCGATGCAATTAATTTTTAATGTTTTCAATATTCGTTATATTGAAAATTTAATTTAAATATGTAGATAACACAAATTAAATTGATTCTAAATATTGAGTCTATTTTACTAAATTAAATTAATAAAAGTGGACAATTATAAATTAATAAATAGACCCAAAAACGCGATGAAAAAGTGGGTTTTCATGAAGTGTATTTTTCCAGCAAAAGATAATTTTATATTAAATATACGAGTAATAATAATAATTTTATGAATAAAATTAATATATATTTATATATAATTTATAAATATAAATAAAATCACTCTTCATTGTGGGTGTTTTTAATTAATTAAAAAGGATAAATATTAAGAAATTTAAAATGGTTTTCAGAAAAATCCCATTTTAAACCCATAAATAAAATTATACCAAAATATAAAAAAAATATGATTCCAATGTAATTAATTGAAATAAATATAACTAAATAATACTTATATTTCTTTAAATAATATTTATAACATAATTGGACATTTAAATTACTCTATTTATTAAAAATAGATGATAGTTCTATAAAAATGGTATTTTTCACAATTCACTAAAAAGTCAATATTTTACAAAAAACAAAAAATTTCACCATATGTTATGTTTGATATTCTGATTTTTAAAATAGATTTATTTTCATAAAATAAATTTTATAAAAGTTTAAAAATTTTGTACTAATATTTTCTCAGAGAAAACAGTAAAAATGTTTCTACAGAAAAAATATTTTTAAAGAATAAAATTATATTACTAAAAATTGATTGATTGATTTCTAAAAATTTATTAATAAATTACAGTGAGTATGATATATATATATATATATAATAAAGTATATAATACTATTAATACCCTCCAATTTAATGGTGATGTTATAACAATTATATATTTCACGGCTCGTTTAAGCTCATGGTGGCATGTTGAATACGCTCTCAAACATAATGCTATTATTTTACTATCTAAAGTTGTTATATTATCTTCCATTTAAAAAATTAATTCATAAATAAATGACCTTGATATTAGTAATTAAATTTTTGACATTGAAAAAAATATATATTTTGGGAACCAATATCATAAAAAGGGTTAGTAAAACATCCTCTTGATAAGAGAGAAAATGAAGTATGATGGTTTTATGGAATAAAAAATACTAGGTTTCCAAATAGGAGAAAGTATGTGGTAAGTTGAGATTCATACATGAAGTAAATGTATATCCTCTAAATAATAATGGAGAGTGATAGAGATTAATGATCATAATAAAGTGAATGATCATGAGAAAATCAAAAACCACAAGACTATAAATAAAAAGGTTGAGAAAAGGTCACTAATATCATTATAATTGATAGAAATAGAACTGAATTTTGTTTCAAGATCATTTTACTAGAGTTTAAGAATTACATTATCATTTATAATAAGGGAATATAGAAATATTCTTTCACTAAAAGTATATTTTCTTCCATTTATCAGTTTATTCCACAATCTCATTTTCTTATCCAAACTATTAGTATTAAATATTATTTTTGCAACCCTAAATCACTAAAATAAACTTTTAAATGAACACATAAACATAACTGGAATAACAAAGATATTCCACCATTATTTATTAATCAAAACCAAAATTCTTAGCTCATGGTAAGATATTTCCCAAAATAAATAATCATTTATATGATTGTTGGTTCCTAATTCCACATAATACAGCAAATGACCATCATTGGGTAAACTGAGGCCACCATTTGACTCAACAAAAAATTTATAGAATTCTAAGGATGAGAGAGCATGAGTTTCATGGTGCGTGTATAAGATTGAAATATGCATTCAAGACTCATACAATTCCAATGCGATATATCTTGTGCCCCTTCTATGCAGGCCACTCAAATTGATAATGTTAATGAGGAAAAGTGGTTTACATAGTAAATAATCTTTGAAGTGAGGTGGAAATCACTTGAGTTCCTAATGCAACATCAACTAGCCATTTGTGTGCTTGTTTTCCACAAATAAGGACATAGTTGCATAAAATACATATTCTCTGACTAGAATATTTCATGTCATCGCTGAAGGATTCATACATATATTGAAGGACACTATCTTTCTTTATAGTGATCCTCTAAAAGTTAAACCTCCACTCTGTCTTAGGTAAGAAATAACTTTCACGACATCACGATATCATGGAATCCTCATGGTAGATATCTTGTGCGATATGTTTCCTATGGGTCCTCTATTTAGTGGGACAATAGTTGGGTAACCTCACCTAACATATTTCCGCCTAAGTAAGGTTTGAACAAGGGATCCTCCTATGTGAAACTTCAAACTTTTATTAAATACTCAAAAGATATGCTCAATCCTGGACTTTTGTGCAAGAACCTCATCTTTCATGCACACCCTCTTTGAAGTTACATGGTATTTCTTTTTTGAATGCACCATGTTTGGGTTCCCCTTACGTGAAAACTCCATAACATGTGAGTACCTCTTGTGCACATCCCTCTAATATTATGTGAAGTGACTTCCTCATCCCTCATGAGGTGTCCTCTATACCACTATTTCATGTATTTTTCAACCTTTTCTCTCCCATCATATGTACTATAATGCCTCTTGATTCTCACATATGCATGCTAACATGGACCACATGATCAACCACACCTCCACACAATTACTGCTTGGAATTTCTAAATACATGCCCTTACCATAGGTGTATAGCATAACGTTATGTAATCCCATGGGGCAATGATTGAGTACCCAAAATTTTAACTACATGAAAAAAACGTCCTTGAAGAAACATCCTCAACACATGACATTAAACTATAGTTTACCCTGTTCAATGAACTCAGAATTCCCCATGTAGGATCGTCATGGGATTCCAACACCTCTCACTCCTAGAGGACATTACCACTATCATGGTCACATTCCCTCTCTAATAGGTAGCTTCCATGCATAATCCCCACACCATCTCTCATTGGCTCATCTTTCACAACATGATAGTCAGGTCTAATACTTCCTCTTATTTCTCACAATAATCATGAATCATGTGGTATTAGAGGTTAATACTAGCCATGACACCCATCCACCCCCACCTATGGATAACAACTATCCGTAATCTCCAACTACATGCTCCATTAATGGATATCACTCCGGGTGTAAGCCCTAATCACCATCTTTCTTTGGGACTATTTAAGTGTAATCCTCAATACACCTTCTTGAACTATACGAGCATTGATTCAAAATCACATGGGATATATAGGAAGCCACGTTGAGGTCTAAACCCAATAATCCATCCACTCCATCCACTCCAGCCATAACCCAAACATATTTTTACCCAAGCCACCACATCCCAGTGAGATCACACCACCCACTTGGTTAGACTCCATGTATAAGTCACTCCACCTCATTGTTGCTCCTAGTAGCACCTGACCAACTTTTATGTATAATACTCACACCATCCAACCATATGAAATACCATTACTATGCGTAGATACCATACATAATCCCCAATCATGTCCCTATAAATGGGCATCCTTACAGGTGTAATCCTCGACTTGTCGAACTATGTAGGTTTTGATCTCTATCTTCTAAAAAGGGTAATGTAGGATGCATCCTTGAGTTTCAATCCTAAAAAATGGTAAACCTTAATTCCCCACACTAGGGGTAAAACATCCTGATCCACCTCCAATGATTTATAGATAAGAATTCAAGGTGTGACATCCTCCCTTTATGGGACACACCTCCTGGATTTGACACCATATGGAATTGTGATCCATCCATTGGTAAAACTTTCCAGTTCTCCCCTAGGGACACACCTCATTGATACACCTCTATGGGGAATTTTGATCAATCCACTCCATCTTTGTAATACATTAATTCTGTGACTTTTATCATATTATTACCTCATGCTTAAAATGGGATGCCTGAGGTGAAACACTTAGAATATATGAGCCTAAAACATAAAGAACCTCATGATAACCATTGTATGCCTAAGGTGAAAGCGTTAGAGGATATGAATTAGGAATCAGATACCTCATGATCAACATAGAATGCCTCCGGTTCTGTGCATAAGATGCCTCCATGAGGTTCCCTCCTATGTGGAAGAATATAGGTGACCAATGTTCCTCGTTACCAGATATGACAATGATTCACAATGTGAATAATATCTAGACTGATGGTTTATTCCTTGTCAAGAACCTTTTGAATTTCTAGAAATAAGTAGTATAATTAATAGGTTCCCACAAAGAGATGACATAGAGAATGAGTTGAAGGAACATAACCTAAACCTATGAGGGAGACCCGAACTAGGTGATGAGTTCCAAGGAGTAATACATGAAAGGAGAAACTGATATAACATCATCCCATTTTGATCATGGAGTAGACATCACCATTTAAGGTGATGAATTCTTACCACCTTTGGAATGTGGGAATGTGAACAGAAATGTGAAGCCAGTGTAACCTCAAAATAATATGGTAGTTCTCCTCAATGAAATCACATGAAATAGAAATGGTGAACCCAATGTGAAACTATTTTTCTGATATTGGGGACTAGTAGAATTTGAGACATAGATAGATTATAAAGTCACTAAATCCAGATATAGAGCGCTCAGACCCAACAAGATAATAGTGGGTTCGACATGGAACTCACATGAAATTGGGGATTTTAAACATTCAAAATTTCAGTCTATGCCCTTTTAGCATGAATATTTCTCTCCATCAATGGAATATTGGAAAATTATAGGGAATTTGGAATTTCATTCCTTGCATTAATGCTGATAGCCGTATCTTCCTACATTATAGAAAACAAGCTATAGGAAAAAAACTGCCTTCCAACCATCGATGCTGGTGTAGGGTAAATGTCAATGCATTAATATAGAATGACTCCACCTCCACTATGACATCATCCACATCTATGGATACAATATTCCCATGCACCATCTCACCCTCACCGATCATTCAAATGAGGGTGTTAAATGCCCTCTTACACCTGTATGAGTATGAGGGGGTCCTTCCTAGGAGGGATATGACTCACCGGAACCTAGAGGCTTCTTCGCCTCATCGACACTGCTTCCCCCATGGTCCATGCAAGGAGACACAACTATCCCCTCCAATAATGAAATACTTCGTGATCCTCTCCCTAGAGATATCCTATGACTTGATCCCCTATACCGAGGAGGTAGTGGATACTCATGTCATCTTGGTTGTGATTACTGCCCAAGAGCCACCATGGAGGGTTACTACTTGGCCCCATCAATGACAACAATGACCAGTCCTCTAGGAAGAGGGTAGGTGGACTACGTCCCCACTCTATCGACTATAGTCCGAATGACCTGATGCCAACAGAAATCCCAAGATTAGGATGGTTCCCATCAAGGGGCATCGTAATCTAAAGATATAGGGGCTTCTACCACCACAAGGACATTCCCCCAAGTATCTACTACTGCAGAGCAAGGAACCATCAATGATTGGTTTGGATCAAGACCCTATCTACCTAACAGGTAGGTTAGTTCAACTCTGATAACCATTGACATCGTTAGCATCCATTATGAGCTAGTACATGATAATGATATTTAGTACATAGGGCCACCCTATACAATTATCCACCAATGCAGAGTTTTTCCGAGCTCCCACCACTATCATAGAGATCATCCCCATGTTCTCAGCATCAGCCTAAGGTAAGGTCCTCCCTGATTCATCTATAAATAGTGTGGAGGTCCTCACCAAAGTTATGGTTCCAGATATTGAGGTCCTCTCCATTTCCCGAACCATCAATTTGAAGGTCCAAATCATGCAATTCCTAGCTCCAGTAGAGTCCCTCCCCACTCCTCCATCGATTAAACCAGAGTCCCTCCCCACTTTATTAACAATCCATACAAATTTTCTCCTTTTATTTCACTGTCTACCAACAAAATGTCTCTCCTCATGCCATAACAAACCAGAGTGGAGGGCCACCCCACTCCTTCAACAGTAAACCTGGAGGCCATCCCCATGTTTCCCTCACCTCAAGAAGATTTCCTCCCCACTCCAGCACCCACCACAATAGAGGTCCTCCCCATGCATCTAGAAACCAGTATGGAGGTCTACCCTGTACCCTTGAATCTCAACACATAGGCCCTCCCTGTGTCCAATTTGATCATTGAGATGCCCTCCTAGCAATTAAACCAACCAAAGTTGAGCTTCTCCCCACTCTCATGGTCAATATAGAGTTCCTCCCCCTGTTCCCAGTGAACAAATTAGTTGTTATACTAGCTATGTCAACAAACATAGAGATGTTCCTCCCCAGTCCATCAATATCCCAAGGGGAGTTCCTCCCCACTTTGACTAAATCTAATATGGAGGACCCACCTGTATCATAGAAAACAATCACAAAGGTCCTCCCCATGTCAAAATTACCTTCCCTGAAGAATTATCATAGGGTAGAAGGTAAAATCATATCCATTGAAGGAAAAATTATAAGAATATACAAGTTGTTTTCAATATCATTCTCTTGTCATATTTTGATGAAAAATGTTATTCAATGATGAAGCCTTCACACCATTCAACTACATCATAGTCTAGGGTAAGATACTAGTGAGTGAACTTCATCATCCTGGTGAGTGAGATTCCCAAAATTCTAGAATTAATTGGTAGGTACATACAAGTGGAGGAATATTTGGATCCCTCCCATAGTCTCATGGTGAATTCTTCTATTTCATCACTGGTTTCTTTCTCTACCTCAATCCGAGATCACAAATAATTTTTCTAGAGTTTGATAGATGTTGAGCATATGATAGAGTCACCAATGATGACAATTTCTATAACACATGTGTAAGTGGAGAAAACCCAGTCCTAAAAGTACAAAATTATGAGGTTGGTGACACCATCAATAGATGACTGAATTTTTAGTGATCAACTAGCTCACATATTGGATCCTCCACCCACTAGTCCACCACAGCACAAATCCACATTAGTTTCTCTGCTAGTTTCTAGACCATTACTGATAAAATATTGGGACAACCAAGAGCCATACCCTGATTATGAACAAAGAAGCTCTTGGGACACTCTGGATGTTGATCAATTATCAGTAGTGATCCAACCGAATGATGTTCCCAACATTGACATCCCAAAATCCCTCACCCAGGAAAAATTCACTTACTTCTATCAGACTATCTAGGAAACACATTTTCACCTCCATGAACATCATTTAATCTACCCAAAGATCCTAAAGAACACTAACAACACTGATTATAAGTTCTACATGGTTTAGTTGGAAACACTCCCAAGGGATCAGTATCCTGCATCACCCAACAATCATTATAAAATTCAAAAAATATGTGTTCATAGATTCACAGTGCTCTACAAAATTACTGAAGTAGAATACCTACATTTATAGAACTTGTTGCTATAAATAGTTTACCTCTCTCCACTTCAGTCGTATCCTGTGACAACCAGACATACCTAGTGATATTGAGGATACACCTCTTGGGATCATCATGCTAAATATGGTCTTCCCTAATATATATTTTGTGGACGGGGATTCCAGCACAGGTACTAAAAGAGAGAACCTATCCCTTGGGGAATCATAATACTAAGTGGACCCTACAGTTGTCGACACTCTCCTATAAATATAGGTGCTTGACCTTGTTGAACCTTCTAAATAATTCCTCATCAGTTGTAATCTCATATAGGACAAAGGAACTCTCAAGACCTCATATCTGTATAATGATTCATAGAATAAAGAGATTTATCTGACTACCACTGGTTCACATTAGTTGATTTCATATCTTAAGAGGATTATTGAAGAACTTTCTAACTGACACCGAGATCATAGTGCTCCTCGATAGGCTCATTTCCTCTACGAGGGCAGCTGGGGAAGCTACTAGTCCTCCTCCACCTGTTTCCCCCAATCGATCTCGGTGATCCTACACAACCCATTTGGGTAGAGACAAGGGTTTATAGAAATACACCATGTTATACATCGCCGAATCTAACCAATGATTATAGTAATCTCCCTTAGCACCAAGATTGATCCACACCTCAAGCAGCACAATAGGCCACACTACCAACTTTCATGATTTCCTACTATGTTGATGATCCTTAAAATGCACTAGTGGTTAGGAATCGCCACCAATATATGATCCCACACTAGGACAATCTTATAGCTACTCTCACTACTAGCCTCAGATCCGTAGATATGGAATAGGTGGTGATCCCAAAAAATGGTATGCCATATCTTACATCAGTGGATAACATGCGAGCACATCCAAATTTTGAGAATCCTACCTTCACCCTATTCAACATGATGGGATAATTTTAGCAACATCTGGTCCACTTCATCTCAAGGTGAAGAACCTTGTTGGGTCCCTAGAGAAGAAAGAGGCTACCAAGCTCCAATGTTTCATATATAAATTGGAAGGGATTACATTCTTCTGATACAGAAGGATTCCCATTGGTTCCATTACTAGTTGGTAATACCTACATAGGTTGTCTATCTACCAGCTCAGCACCACTACACGTGATAAAATCATTATAGACCACTTCTAGTGCAATCATTGGATAGATGAGAACTTCACAGACTTTTTGTCCCAGTGAAAGGGACTCACATATTTACTGGATATGCCACTTACCCTAGAGTAGATGCTAAAGATGTGTGTGGGGAAATCATTTTTGAATTGGTCCCTTCCATCATAAATATTAATTTACCAAGTGGATTTTTGGATTTCTCTGATAAGGTCCAGTTCCTAGATGAATCCTTGTATTAGAAAAATCATTCATTCCCATTGCCTCTTCCATAGGCTACAAGAAGAACCACCATGGTATAGGCCATCATCATAGTATAGGTATAGGATCTAGATCCCCTAGAGTTACTATCAGTCCAACCTCACCCAGAGCTACCCTACGGTATGCATCAACCACATCACGCTCAACGTCACCCAATGATGAATTTTCAAGTGCCTCCTTGTAATAAACCACCTACTAGATGATATAATGTGTGTAAATACTTTCATTAATCTCCAACCCCTATTTAAGGATAAATTCACTAATCTCCCTTCCCAGATAGGGGAAATTGGACCTACTCCTTTTAGGAATCCAATGTTCTTTGGTATTTCCACAGTGCCCTGGAACAAGGGATTCTGAAGCTTCTAGAGTGTAGGAAGCCCCATTAGGCCATGATCACTAGCTTCCCTGACCATTTACCTTACCAAAAATCATTGGAAATAACCACAAGTAATGTTACGTGTTCAAGGATTGGATTCCGTATCAATTTGACAATGGTGTGGTCTAGTTATGAGATGTCCCGACACATATGGCACACATATTTATCGAGGCTGATAGTGAAAACAAGGGTTTTGATGAATGATAGAAAGTTTCCAACAATGGGACTTATAATTATGATGACTGTTTGGTCTAAAAATTAGTTTGTCGCACCCACAACGTCATTTTTTTCCACATAGGCTAGCTATTACCTTCACAATTTCGCGTTCCCTCTCTGGATGATGCTTCTACATTCACTTAGCTGACTTCCATGTCTCGAATGTGTTCAAACCAACTGAACAAGTGAATGAAAATTCCCACTATGGTGCCAAATCGTTTCGTCACTCTCAATAATTTAATACTTCTAGAGATGAGAATCACCACAAATGTCTAAAATGTATTGGAATACCCCTATAGTGATGTCTAGGAGTTTTCCTCCCTGAATATCATTGAGTTGGTGGATCCTCCCATGTTCCCCAATGATGAAGAATATTACGTAAGCTCTATGGGAACCCCCAACCAATTTCATATAAGAAGTTGTCAAAGGTATGCTAAAAAACAAAGTACTTTATTCCAGACTATTCACGCTATCGAAACCAGATAGGTGGTTCTATGTAGATCTCACCAAGAACAATCCTCTTAGGCCACTCCCCCACACTCACTACCATGATAGATTGTGATACATGATCTGTCAAAAGAAATGTGAGCACAACTTGATTGTTTGCTTCCATCAAAATGAAGGCCTCAGACAACTGATGGTCAAAAAGTAGTGGTTCACAGTGAGTTTTTGGATGAGCAACAAAACATTTAGTTCTCCATCTAGAATCCAATGGTTCAGCAAATAGTGTCTATTGTGCCTCCTACCAAAAAAACCCCCTATGATAAAAAATGTGTGTCTAGAATGAAAGTACTATGTAATGACCCAATTTTTCTTCAATGGAATTCCATTATAATTATTTCTTATAGTATAATCACATAAGATTACATATCCAACACAATACAAACCATATAAATGAATAATGAGTGAATTATAGAGTATATCTATAATGTTATGGAACATATACTAAAATATAGTAACTTGAACTTTGGAATAGTAATCTAACCCTTAGGAATAGTAACACGACCGATGTAATAGTAACAACACCATTGAGAGTATAAATATAATTTATCCATCTTATAAGTGTCAATATTATATAATTATATCATAGTATAAGTAAATAGATATTTTAATAATTATTTATTAAGATTTGGCATTTTTGTAAATCATGTGTATTTAATTACATTTTTATGCTTAATTTAACATATTAAAAGAAAATTTATTTTCCAAAAATGTATTCATAAAATAAAATTTGATGAATTATGATTATAAGATAATTTTAATAGACCTTAATTAATTTTTTAAAGTTTTATAAATCCATTTTTAATTTTAAAATTTGTATTATCCAAGAAAAATATGAATTTAATTACAAATTAAATTTATTATTAATAGATTTTTTATGAATTTTTTTTTTGGATTCTAGATGTCTAAAAATGGTTATGGTGATTTTTTGGTATTTTTCCAAACTACCTAAATTTTTTTCTGCATAGTATAATATGGTAATTTACGGTATACATAAATTATTAGTCAAATGAACTATTCCTAAAATCATTATTGATGTAAGAATCCTTGGATCAAAATCACATGTTCTATTTACTTTTTTTGGTCACAAGAATATATACTATTCATTATATTGAGGAAAAAAATAAAACTACTGTTTAAAATAATGGGAAAACCCTCTTCTCCTCCACTTTAAATACCACCCTCTTTTCCTCCTCTCCAAGCACCTATGAAGACTTGTTACTAGTCCAAATTCTTCTAAAAACTCTTCCCCAAATCCTCCCCCACTTATATCAGACCTTTTTCTCATAAAAACCAAAAAAATACTCTCCTAAGGAGGATATCAATAAAGATATATTCAAGAGGTAAATTCCTCTTTTCATTTCTTTTATTTTATTTTAAAGTTCTGCCAGTTTCCATCCAATCCTCACCTCTACTCATCCAAATTCTATTATAACCCTAGTATCTTACTTGTGATGTATTGTTTTATGATAATGAAATAATTCATGAGAATCACTTATTTCCCCTAATTTTATACTAGAAATGAATACATCATCCGAGATGTGTTAATTTATCATAATCAAGGACAATTGGTTTTGAATTTCTATTACCATTTTCAATTCTGTTCATGAAACCATTTTTATGATTGAAAAAGAAAAAAATATATGTATTATGACTTATCTGAGGTTTTAGAATCTTTTTTTACCCATGAAATTAATTTATAAAGAAAAATTAATTCACAGTGATAAAAAAAACTACAAATTAACTAAAACAGTTATCATTAAAGTTTTATATAATGATAAATATTCACTCAAAAAAAGAAAATAAATTTTTTACATTTTAATATTCTGTATGTTCAGTAATATCATATAACATAATTTTTTTTACAACCATTACAATCATACATGTTTATCCGTTCATGAATCTAATTAATCTAATCATGAAAACTAGGGAAAAAAACGCTCCCAAACAATGTCATTGAACCTCTTAACCCATCAAAAAGACCATGAATGGACTTAATAAAGTTAAAATAAATCAATTTAATATAGAATTTATTATTTAATTTTTTATTAATGAACCTAGTTTTATTATTCATGATATTAAGATAAAGTGAAGAACACCTTTAGACTTAAGGTAAGGGATTCTACCCAATCCTTTATTATTCTTTTGGGTTACTCTATCTCTCTTTTCTCCCAAATAAAGTTATATTTTTTTATGTGTATTTTCTAAATATTGTGTCCATGTTAAAAAATCATGTATCATTATCCATTCATAAATCTATTTTGGGGATATATATGTATTTAAATGATTCCATCATCAATTATTCCTATCAATTCAACATGTTTTAAGGGAACCTTCTAAATTATTACTCATATTCAAGTACACCATATAATCTTATATTAATCTACAATAATTTTTATAAATAAAATTTTTTATTAGGAAAATCATCTTGGTTCACTTAAAGTTTTACATAAATTATTATTCCCTTTTATGTTTTAAATTACTTCTGATATCTTCTTGTAACTTCACTAAAATTTTTGAATTCTAATGTTTCATAATTACTCATTTTTACATGTTAATACTTCAAGATGACATTATTTTTCTTGATATATGTAAATTATACCATATGATTGTCCATGAAAGATCTTATTACTTTCCTTCGTGAACATTTATTTATGATACCCTGACGTGTTTTACATTATAACGCGATTATGATACAATATTCTTAACATGGATAACCCTTGTGTTTATGTATAAATGATTGTGTATGATTCTATATGTGGAATGAATATTCATGAACATGTTATGATTGGTGTTCCTAGATATCTCTTTAATACATTACGTAAATTTGAGTCAAATGATACTTTATGTGCAACAGTCTTGGTGATTCCCTTGAATCGTGTTACCATGTGCAAAAGTCTTGGTGGTTATCCATGAAATGTGCTCCTTTATGTGAAAAAAGCCTTGAATCGTGATAAAATCATGTTTATGTCACTTTCAAATTAAAATAAATATTTTTTTTTGTGATTCAATGTTTTATAAGTTATGATTACATATGTTGAATAATGTTATATGCATTTTTATATCATTATTCCATGCCTTATAACCCTTGTGCAAAATATTTATCCTTATCTTTCTTCCCTTACCTGTCTTTTAGCTCATACCTTTGTTTTTGTTACCCCAGTTTATCCTAGGAATATGTTTGTGCACAAGGGAAGTTAAGCTCTCTTTATGAATATCAAATAAAGAAATGTTTTATTTATTCCCATGTTTCCAATATTATGTACCTAGTATTCCAAGACACTAGACATTACGATCCCTGGAATGTAATTTCAAGTTTAATTATGATTAAAATCAGTCAATGATATGTGTATAAGATTGGGGTTTCAATAGTTGGTATTAGAGGATAGTCTTGTTATTTTATGAGATTAGGAATAGAGAACATTAGTAATAAACATATGGATGATACTAAGTATAAGAAAAAATCCGTAAATTTTGGTAAGTATATAGTAAGTGGTTTATCATGAAAATACATCTATTTCTGGATAAGAACAAGTGGATGTAGAACTGGAACTGATGTATCTAGATGTAAAACATGAAAAAAATACTTTGAGATAGACTCCAATGGGAACTGGTGCATGGCAACGAGCATTTCAACACTCTTAGTTTGATACTCCCATGTGATATACCTTCATAAATTCATATGAGTAGTACAAACCATTATTAAGGGAACAAAAAAGAATATGAGAAGAATAAATGTGAGGAAATAGATCATGGGTAACCTATATTGAAACCTTGGTATTCACGGGTCAGGATATAATTTTCCTTTATGATTTTATCCTTTTATGTTTAAATTTTCATTTTTTATCCATATTAGTTATGTATTCAAACCATTTAATTGTGCATTATTTTTCTTCGTTAGTGGCAAGAAATATAAGAACCCATTCCAAAAATCAATGTGACATGCAATGTGATGATTTCTTTAACTATATGCTCAATATGATGGGAAAGGGTGCTCATAACTTTATGAAAGTAATTTATCAAATGGCTCATGTTATGAATAAAAACCTGAATCATGTGGAACTCCCTCCTCCTCCATAGAAAGAGCAAGTTGCTGTCAAAACCTTAATGTTGGAAAGGCATCCCATGTTTATTGGATCTTCTTCTACTCTCATTGTGTAATAGTGGATTAACTCCATTTAAAAGATATTCTCAACCATCTAGTGCATAGAAGAAGATAAATTCATACTCGCAGTCTATCGTTTTGTTGGGGAAGCTGATCAGTGGTGGTCACTGATAATGATTATGAATTCCCAAGAAGAAATTTCTTATATGGATTGGGGGGAACTCAAGAAATTGTTTTTAAATAAATACTTTCCATGAACCTTCCAACTCAAGATAGGAAGAGAGTCCGTTAGACTTAAGTAAAAGGAAGATGTGTCCATCAGGGTGCATGATGAAAACATCACAAGTCTTTAAATATATGCCTTCAGCTTCGCCATGAACACTAAATGCAAGCCAGATTGATTCTTTAGAAGACTAATTCTAAGTCTAAAAAAATTGATCGTGATTTGAGACTTCAACTATTATGAGGAAAATGCTTGTTGTTCCCTTAAGGTTGAAATAGAGATCAGAGACTCTCAATGATCTCATGGTTCCAATGAGAAAATGTAATGCTTAGACCCCAGAAGCCCAGAGCTGGTGCATTATTTTAATACATTGGCAGGATTACACGTAATCAAGTCCTGAAGGACTGATCAGTTTAGCAGTCTTGTAAAATAGATAACATATAAGAACATGACATTACAATTTCTAACATAAAATATAGAATATATAATCCTTTTATAATTCCATTATGACCCTAGATTAACCTTTAATATCAATCATAATACACTTCTTGTCATCCTGGTAAAATAAAACATAAGAAAGGGGTGAGCTGAAATGCTCAGTAATGGTAAATAATTTGAAGAAAGATATGAACTTTTAAGGAATGGTGTATAATACAGACAACAACCTTTTAAACCTAAACATGAACAAAATTTGGCCAAAATAAATCAAACATTGACATATAAACATGCACATGGATATTCAAATAGTCAAATTATCACATGCAATAATTAATTTCATAATGAGGGAATGAATAATTTTATACATAATAACTACTACATCAACGCCTTGTGCAAAGACCCTTCACAAATATTCGGTCGAGGCCTTGTGGCATGATACTAGTTTTTCCTACGTTACCTACCATTTCATCGAGGGGCTATAGCAGGCCCCACCCATCACTTACTATGTCCAATGCATTTTTCATATGAAAAGGATGAAATATAACATAGACATTCGTACTAAATCTAGCATACGAATTGTTAATACATTAACCCTAATCTATAAATGGTATAAAAATAGAACATACATTGTTAATCTTATCACAAAACCATCAATACAATATGGAATATTGTGTCATAATAAATCAAATTCAAACAAGCACAAAACTAACCAAAGGATGTTGAAATTGATGAGAATAATTTAATAAATTCATTAGAACTCTCTAAGGAAAATACCCCTTTTATATTAAAACATTTAAAAGCCATGAAATTTTAAAATAAAACAATTTTTTTGAAAATAACATTGTAATATTGTAAGGGAATCATAAAAATGGTAAAGATACATAATCATGGAAAATAGCAGCTCACGCCGTATATGTTAAAAAACATTTTTACATTATTTTTCGGAAAGGTCATAAAGTACCTCGTTTGGAAAATGACCTGAAGATTCCTTTCAATACATTTTATAAAACATCATACATGGGTAAAAATGAATTTAAACATTCATAGGATTATTGTAAAACATTTTATGAATTTTTTTAGAAACATGGACATGGATGATAGTGATTTCCCAGTAGATACTTACACATCAACAACCTCAAATAATAATGAGATTGTGAAATTAACTCTTACCTTAGGTTCAAAACTCTTGATACATGTCAGAAACTACTCTATAATTTGTTTAAACATTTTACTAACTTATATTATAATCATAATAATATTTATTATATCATATATTATTATTTTATGACTTTATATTTCCCATTTATTAACAATTCCAAGTTAATATAACATTTTGGGTAATAATTTAATTGTTTATCGTAAGTGTTTTGACTTGTGATTCTTGATCATATTACCTAGAACAAGATTTAATTACTTCAAAAATGTATAATATGATGTTTATGTCATAAATAAAAATATATATAATAATTAGATATATGAAATGGAATACACAATTCTCGGAGACGGTAGGCCATAGGTACACATGAATGATGTTTCAATTTTCATATCATATAAAAGTAAATAAATGAAATATAAGTATATATATATATATATATCGTCCCAGTAGAATTATTATGTCATATATTTCATAATTATTAATAATATTCATTCTTATATTCATTCTTGGATGGTGAACATGGAATATGAGTCTCCTCGCGTCGTGGAGATGGTAAGCCGTACGAATCCACGAGCAACGATATCATTTCATTAATGGTTAAATGGGAAGGAATTGGATGGAATATGAATTCTAAAGAAAAAATATCTTTTATATTTATTATTTAAATCCATAATATTCGTATTTATACCCACAGAAATAAAGTGCACATGAAACAAAACATACACCACCGTGTGAAGATAGTTAGTTGTACGTACGCACACATGGTGGTATTATTTTTCATAAGATTGGTAATAAGAGGAATATTGTTGTACCATAATATTAAAAACATCTCACAATAAAGAATATTATGAAGTTAATTTTTGAGTATGCTAACAGTTTAGTAAGAGGAAATAAAAGAAGAACTGAACACTGAATGAGGGGATAAAATGATTACCTCTTCTTCAGGTGTATCCTTTTGATTTTCACAAAAGGACTCCTTATGATGGATTAATTCCAAAAATGTTGTCTCTAAGATGAATTGAGGGAAGATGTATGGATATTTGGGTAGGTTTTGGCTAGGCCAAAGTGCTTTGGAGTAGTGAATTAAATATAAAGGGAGGTTCCCATTTATAAGAGAGGTGAGGGGCACTTTAGAAAAAACTTAAAATATTAATTAATTATAAAATTATTTTCAGATTATAAAAGCTGAAAATTGATTCATTTCGCGTCTAATATGAGGATGGGTCGAAATCCTCATAGTTAATAGGTTTTAGACATATTTAGGTCATAAAATTAACTTTATCATTTCAATTTTACCCTTTATAAAATAAGTTAACTCTTACCATGTCCTCTTGAATTTTTTTACTACATGGTTAATATCATTACAATAAAATGAAAATACAACCTAAAGTGGATCATTTATGAAAATTTTAAAATTATATAAGTTAGTTGGATGAATCTTACATTTTTAGTATTTTTATATCATTCAATAAAATATTATTTGTTTAAAAACTCATTTATGTCAGTTTTGACACTATTTAGTAATTGATTTTGGTTAAATCCATAACAACTTGATTCCTACAAACCAATGGTATTAAATAATAATATATATGTCAATTTAATCCATAAAAGTATTATATGGAATCAAAAGTTTCAATTTTCATTTATTTTAATATTTATAATATCATTTGTTTTAATCTTCCATTAATAAGGTAATTTATACATCATCGTTGTGCCATAAATAAATTTAATTATTTAATATCTAAAAATTATAAATAAAATACCATGATTTATAAAATATTTCTATCTTTCTAATGATTTTTTATAGTTGAATTTTTTTAGGTATAAAACTATTTTAAAAATGGTTTAGTTATTAAAATTTGAATTTAACACTTTTAACTCTAATTTAAATAAAATATAATAAATTTTCAAATCTAACCCAAGTGGATATAAAAGTATCATATTTTTTCCTAAGGTTTATTTTGGTCTAAAAACACTTATCCAATAGAATCCGGACGTGTGCTGGGGTAATTTTATATTATTATAACATTATTTTTACCTTTAATTACCAAATTTACTTTTAAAAGTTGTAAATAAAATTAAAAAGTTACTATTAATCAAGAATTATTTTCATAATATTTAACCACATTTTACTTTCTGATGTCAATCGTGTCTCTCAGATTTTTGAAATTCAACTGACAGAAGCGGTAAAATTACATTTTCTTCATTTTGGAAATGTGCATAGAATGTGGGTAAATAATGTTAAAAGTTCTATAAAATTTTATATATCTAATCATATTATAAAATGACTCTAATGAATTACATTAGATTAATATATGTATTGTGTATCTATTTTTATTTTAAAATAAATTAAAAATAACGGTTTAAATAAAAATTATGTTTTAAAAAATAACGCAGTGTTTTTCACAATTCATAAAAAATTTAAAGTTTTCAGAAAAAATACCAAAAATTACCCCTATGCTAATTTTCATATTCAAAATCCAAAAAAATGAAGTCCATTTTGAAAATAAAATTTAAAAATTTTCAAAAAGTAGGTATTACTATTCTTAAATGCTTTTTTGAATGGCTAGTTTGATTGGTCATGGTGCGCCTGGACTCGATGTTTCATACATCACACACTATTGAATTATTTAAAATGGAAGCACACTGTGGAACCTTGGGGTGTTACATTATCCCATCCTTTAATAAATTTCTTCCTCACAATTTAAACATAGGATTGAATACTAGCGGTTTTACATTTCAAAATATACTAGTTTAAATCCCTCATAAAAAAAGATTAACGACGCCTATATTTTAAAATAATGAAAGGAAAGTATAAAGGTTACCAGAAATATCACATTGTAGGGTTACTTTTAGGGAAACATGGATATAGATGAGAAAAAAACCATCATGTTCTGATGGAAATTGATAAAGAATATTATTAGGAGAATATTAACAACCCAAAAGTTATAAATCTATGATGATCTAAGGGACCATTTGATTAATCACAAAAGAAGGTACTAGGGAAACATTTTTGGTTTTATGATCCTTTTTCTAGGGTTTTAGAGCTAATTTTATTCATTGACTATGAACACAAGGAAGAATACTTAATTTACATGTATAGTTTCATCCTCTACCACAAACTCGTCTTTATTTTTAAAAGGTAAAACTCAAAAATATTAGATTTATCTCAGTCATAAAATGTTCCAAATATAAACATATACCATATAAATGATGAAAACTATTTTATAACAACTAGGGACTTCCTGTTGGACATTGGTAGGTGCTAAAACCTTATCTCACTTCAATTTTGGGTTCGATAATTGCATCTTTTTCCAACGTGATGGTTTATCGCCCAACATGCGAGTTTCCCATTTTATAAAACAATTGTATTATAACCTTCCCAAAAATAATCAGAAGATATGTTTTAACCTTATACAATTATATCCAAAGTTCAACATAATCCTCTCCAACCTTTAGAGTTATCCCAAATACTACTGTGAAAACATTCTCTAAAAAGTATCTATATTTCCAAAATTGATTTTTACATCAGATCCCACCAAAAAATAATGTTTCTCTTGTTTTCACATACTGAAAATATTATTACCTTCATCATATTAAAACCTTAATGCCAAAAAAACTACAATTCCATCCTTATATATATTACATTCGTCTTATAACTAGAATATATTTCTTAAATCCATAAACAAAAATACATTAATTGTTCCACTTCGACTGTAGTTAGGTTGCATATTTCTTGGCCTCCTAGGCTTTCCCAAACCATAACGTTTCTCTTTTCCTTAACCTTGGTTCCTTTACTTCAGGTGGTAGTATATTTTATTATCAACGACTCTTTGGGGATCCAGTAGTTTAGACCTCCATGATGTGATTCATGTATGTTGTTTTCGGTGTGTTTCCAAAAGAAATAAAAATGTCAGTGTATTGTCGGTAGTGAAATCATAAGATTGATCGTGATTCATTGTATTTTTTTAGCTATATTTTCTTGATTCTTTGGACAATAATTTTCATAATTCCGTATTTATTTTCAATTGTAGCATTGAACATTGACAACCTCTTTCTTCCCCTTGAAATCACAAGCATGGGGGATTTTTTTCACATTTGCAACAAACTACCATTCCATTTAGGCAAATACCATGGTGTTTCTTCCAACATTTATCACATAATGGAAAATCCTTCTTCCCTTTTTTCACTTTATCTGTCTATTTCTCCACCACTCTCTTCTTCTCTTTCTTTACTTAAATGTCATAAGATTTAGTGAATTTATTTTTTGTCTTGATAGCACATGAGACTATATCTTCATACAATGAGAAATATTGTGACACCAATTCACATCGATGGAATGGTTTTAACCCATAAAAGAGTCTATAAATCTTACATCTTGTGTTATGTATGCAGTCTGCAGTGTGCCTTTCTATCCTTGTGAAGTTAGCCTTATACTTTGCAACATTCTCATCCTCTTTTTGTACCTGACTCAGAAATTGTCTTTCCATATTAGCTCGTAGTTCACAAGGAAATTATTTATCTAGGAAAAATTCATCAAACTCCCTCCATTCCATATTTCATACTTCTTCATTATTTTATGTGTTTGGAATCAATGACCACCATTGATCTACATCTCCTGAAAGAAGATATACTTCTATAACAACTTTTCCCTCTCGTTACTCCCCAAATCAAGAAATATTTTCTCAAAGGAACTTATCTACTGCTCATCTAAAAAATTATTTGTAGTCCCATTGAATTTTTGAGGTTGTTGTCTCATGAAGTGATCTAACAATGATCCTCCATGTTTTTGATCAGGATTCTTTGTGCGTGTAAGGTTATTATTCATAACCTAAGTCATTTTTCCCAGTATGGTTATAAGATGTTTAGTAACAGTTGTGTCACCATCTCCACTATCATTATCTTGAATAGTAGATAAATCCCAACATGTTTTACGTGTATTGATACAATTTCCATTTCTTCCACTAGGCTCCATTTCTAAACAATGTCATACACTATATAAGGTTATGAATCATAATGAATAATTAAAAACATGTAAAATACTTAACATAAATTGAAAATTTTATTCATACCTAATCCATAATCATAAATATGGTTCCTTTGAGGACATATTTACTCATTAATCCTTCATAATGTATTGTAAAGAAAATATGAATTATTCCAAACATATCCCGTGTGAGTGTCAAACCAGGTGTGTAGTAAGGCCCATTGTCGTGTACTAGTTTACCATGAGTCCAGCCTGAGACACCTTGTTAGATATTTTACCCCATGGTACATCTGTTCTAAAACCACGACCACATGAAGTATCTTGACATGGATGTACTTCTTGGAATATCTATGTAATACATACTTTACCAAAATTATAAGGGGTTCCTCTATACTTATCCTCAAAGTCTCTCTTAGGGTTATGATCCATAATATAAGTTTTATAAATCTATTTCCAAGGTTGTTTCTAAAATTCCTATGATACCAACTATAATTCTCAGGCCCCAAAAACCCAGAGTTGGTGCATTATTTAAATACATTGGAATGATTACAAAGAATCAAGTCTCAAAAGACCGACCAGTTTAGGAGTCTTGGAAAATAGATTACATACAAGAACATAATATAACAATTTATAATATAAAAAAATCACATACAATTCTTAGATAATTTTATTATTACCCTAGATTAGCCCATCATATCAATCATAATATACTTCTTGGAATCATGGGAAAATAAAACACAAGAAAAGGGTGAGCTCAAACACCCAGTATGTGTAAATAATTTAGGAGAAGCTATAAACTTTTAAGAAAGGATTTATAATGAAAATAGAATCCTTTTAAACATAAAATTGAACATAATATGGAAAAAATAAATCAATCATTACCATATAAACATTCACATGGATATTATACAAGTTGAATAATAACATGTAATAAATAATGTCATAACCAGGGAATGCATAATACTGGACATAATAACTACTATGTTAAGGCCTTGTGCCAAGACCTTTCACAAATATTCTGTCGAGAACTTTTTCCATGATAGTCGTTTGTCTTATGAGACCTACCGATTCATCGAGGAGCTACAGTGGGCCCCATCCATCACTTACTAAGTCTAATGAATTCCTTATATGAAAAGGTTGAAACATAACATAAACATTCATATTAAAACTTGTATATGAAATTTTAATACTGTAACCATAATCCATGAATGGTATAAAAATAGCACATCCATAGTTAAACTTATTACAGAACATTCAATACAATATGGAATATTGTATCATAAAAAATCAACATCAAAGAAGCAAACAATTCAGAAAAGGATGTTTACAAAGATGAAAATAATGTAATAAATTCATTAAAACTCTTTGAGGAAAATATATATTCTACTTTAAAATATTTAAAAGGAAATCAATTTAAAAAATAATTTGTCTTAAAATAATCATTTATGCTTGTAAGGGAAGCTTAAAAATGGTAACATGACATAACAGTGGAAAATAGCCACTTGCACTGTATAAGTTAAAAAAAATTCTTTCCTTAATTTGTTAGAAAGGTCCAAAAGTACGTCGTTTGGGAAACGGCTGCAAGATTCCTTTCAAGAAGTTTTATAAAAAGTCATATATGGATTAAAATGACTTTTAAAATCCATAGGATTATATTAAAACATTTTATGAAAACATTTTTAGAAACTTGGACATGGATGATAAATATTTCTCGGTTGATACATATGCATCAACAACCTCGAATAATAATGATATTATGAAATTAACCCTTACCATATGTCTGATACTCTTCGTACATGTCCGAAACTCTTGTGTAATGTCATTAAACATATTATTAACAAATATTTGAATCATAATAATATTTATTATATCATATATTATTCTACTATGACTTTATATTACCTATTTATTAACAATTCCAAGTTAATGTAACATTTCGGGTAGTAATCGCTTTGTTTATCGTACGTGTTTTGAACTATTATTATTGATAATATTACTTAGATCATGATTTATATACTTCAAGAATGTATAATATTATTTTTATATCATAAATATAAAAATATATAATAAATATATATATGAAATGGTAAACATTGTTCATAAATATGGTAGGTCGTAGGTACGCACGAATGTTGTTTCCATTTTCGTATCGTATAAAAGAAAGTCAGTGAAATATATGTATATATATAAATATAATAAGAGAATCCTTAAAATTTCATATATTTCATAATTATTATTAATATTTATTATTATAATCATTCTTGGATTTTGAACATGGAATATGGGTCTCATCACATCAGGGAGACGGTAAGCCGTACGTACGCATGAGCAACAATATCATTTCAATAATGGTTAAATGGTATGGAATTGGATAGAATATCAATTTTTTTAAAAAGAAATATAATGTTATATTTATTATTTAAATCTATTATATTCATTATTATACCCATAGAAATGAAGTCTACATGAAAAATAATTTACACCACGCCATGGAGATGATAATCCATATGTACGCACACATGGTGGTATTATTTTTCATAGGATGGATAAAAAAGGATTATGGATGTCCCATAATATTAAAAAAATATCAGCATATATAATATTCTGTATTTTTTATTTTAGTATGGTAAAAAATTAGTAAGAGGAAGTAGAAGAATAAATGAACTTTGAAAGAAGGGATAAAACGATTACCTCTTCTTCAGGTGTGTCCTTTTGATTTGCACAAAATGACTCCTTATGTTGGATTTATACTCAATGTTTTGACTCTAAGATTAATTTAGGGACTTTGGGAGGATATTGGGACAGGTTTTGGATGAGAAAAAGGGATTTGAATATGTGAATTAAAGAGAAAGGGAGGTCCCTTTTAAATGAGAGGTGAGTGGATCTTTAGGAAAAGCTTGAAATATTACTTTATTATAAAAATATTTTTGGATTATAATAGCTCAAAATTGATTTATTTAGAGAATAATATGAGGATTTGTCTAAATACTCTCAACCAATAGGTTTTAGAAATGTTTAGGTCAAAAAATTAACTTTATAACTTAGATTTAACCCACTGTAAAATAAGTTACCTCTTACCATGTCCTCTTTTATTTTTATACTACATGGTTAATATCATTAATATCAAATTATAATATAACATAAAGCGGATCATTTTTGAAATTTTTAACATTATCTGTGTCAGTTGGCTGAATCATATAATTTTAGGATTTTTTTATCACTTAATAAAATAGTATTTGTTTTAAAAACTCATTTATATCAATTTTGACACTATTTAGTAATTTTTTTAATTCATAAAAACTTGATTACTTCAAAAACAAGGCATTACCTACTGCCTAATATGTCAATGTAATCCATAAAATTCATTTGTGTAATCAAAAGTTTCAATTTACATTTATTTTAATATTTATAAAAATATTTATTTTAATCATTAATTAATATGAAAATTACTACATCCTCATTGTGTCATAAATAAATTTAAATTTATAACGTATAAAAAATATAAATAAATACCATTATGTAATATTTTTTATATTTCTAATGAATATTTATGGTTGAATTTTTCTTATGTATAACCCTATTTTAAAAATGGTTTAGTTATTAAATTTTGAATTTAACACTTTAACTCTTCTTTGAATAAAATATAATAAATGTCATAATCTGACCCAAGTAGATCAGAAAGGATCATATGTTTTTCATAAGAATGATTTTGGTGTAAAAACACTTATCCAATAGAATCAGGACATGTGTTGGAATAGTTTTATATTATTATAACAGTATTTTTACCTAAAATTACCCTCTTTACTTTTAACCATGGTAAATAAAATTCAAAAGTTACTATTCAATAAAAAATATTTTCATCATATTGAACCACATTCTACTTTCTAATGACAATCGTATCTCTCAAATTTTTGAAATTCAATTCATAAAAGCTGTAAAATTACATTTTTTGCAAATTGGAAAATGTGCATAGAAGGAAGGTAAAAGACGATAAAAGTTCAATAAAATTATATATATATATATATATATAATATTTTTATAAAATGACACCAAATAATTAAATTGGACTAATATAGGTATTATGTAGCTATTTTAACTTTATAATAAATTAAAAAAAAAATTAAATAAAATTTTAGTTTTAAACAATAACACAATGTTTTTCACTATTCATAAAAAAATTAATGTTTTCAGAAAAACATACCAAAAACTACCCTATGCTAATTTTGATAATCTAAATCCAAAAAAGAATTCCATTTTGATTTTTTTATAAAATTTTAAAAATTAGGTATTACTATTCATAACATATTTTTAAATGGCTAGTTGGATTGGTCGTAGTGCACTTGAACTCGGTGTAGCGTACATCACACAGTATAGAATTATTTAAAAAGGAAGCGTACCATGGAAGCGTGGGGTGTAACACAAAAAGTAGAAAATGGTTTCTAATATGGGTAGTTCTTCAAATAAATCCAATAATGGAGTAAATATCAAACATCCCAAATTTCAAAATTGTGGGAAGAATCATCATGGGGACTGTCTAAATGGAACCAAGAATTGTGTCAAATACAGAGGAATGGGACATCACGCCAAGAACAGTATGAGGGATATGAAGAATCTCACTAATTCGGAAGAATAAAGGAAGGTTCAAATCAACAATCAACCTATATTTTTGTGTTTAATCTACAAGGAACAAGGAAATTATGCAATAATTTCTCTAAGATAAGGGGTGTCACAGGCAATCAACAACAACCTCCAATGCAACAAGGAAGGGAGTATGCTATCACTATTGATTAGGTGGACCTGGAAAATAAAGTGGTGATAGGTACTCAAGTTATTCATTCAATAATAGTGAATGCACTATTTGATTATAGTGTTATACATTCTTTCATATCATGCTTGTTTTGTAGACTATTAAAACACCACCTCAATATTTGGATATTGAGTTATCTTTGAGAATAGAAAATAGGGAAATTATTGCATCTAAAGTATATTAATCATCCCTTTTTAATGTTTGTGGATTGAACCTCCCATAAAATATCTTCATAATTCCTATACTGAAGTTCGATATTATATTGGGCATGGATCAGATATCCTTATAAAATTCCAACATAAACTGTTTGGAAAGGGATATCACTTTGCATATCCTGAAGCATCGTCAAATTATTTACAAGTGTAAGGAGGGCGATGAATCTCTTTCAAGATCATTGTATCAATTTTGGATATTTCTTCCTTACGAGAAATCATATCTAGATCTAATTATTTAGACAAAGGAGAAAATCATGCTCAAAGACAGGCCCATCACGAGGGATTACACTTATGTATTCCCTAAAGTGTTGTATAGTCTTCCCCTTGATTGAGATGTTGAGTTCTCAATTGAACTTATTCATGTATCCCTATCTATATCAATGACACCATATATAATTGTTATAATAGAGTTTGAAGAGATAAAGAATCAGTTATAAGATAATCTATAAAAGGGTTTCATGTGTCTAAGTGCTTCACCATGGGGACCACCCATACTCATTTTCAAGAATAATGATAGTTCAATGTACCTCTTTATTGATTATTGTGAGCTAAATAAAATCAGAATAAAGAACAAGTTTACCCTGCCTTAGATATATGACTTGTTTGGTCACCTTCGCGGGTACAATTATTTTTCTATGGTGGACCTTTAGACAAGATATCACCAATTAATGGTGAGTAGGGAAGATATTTCCAAGAATACCTTTCAAATAAAGTATGGGAACATGATTTCATAGTGATTCCATTTGGACTCAGTAATTATTGATCAATTTTCATGGAGGAAGTATCATTCTTGTGGAATGATATCACTAGAAAAGTAACATCTATTAACCCTTCCAAGACAAAAGCAATTGAAGAGTGTCCCAGGCCAACATCTGTATGGAGATCCGTATTTTTCTGGGTCGAGTTAGGTATTATTAATGATTTTTTAAAAACTTCTCCAGATTTTCAAACCTAATGAAAAAGATGACATGGAAGGCGATGAATTATTTCTAGACTCAAGAATGTGAGGAATGCTTTATGAAGCTCAAAAAGAGGCTTATCACTGTGCCACTACTCACACTCCCAACAAGTGGAGAACTATTTGTGGTGTACATAGATGTTTCAAAGAAAGACTCAGGATATGTACTAATAAGTAATGAAAATGTGATAGCCTATGCCTCAAAAAAGTTGCAAATCCATGAGAAAAACTGTCCCATAGATGATCTGTAGTTGGAAGCAATGATCTTTACATTTAAAATCTGGCATCATCATATATATGGGGAAAAGTTTGAGAAATATACTAATCAAAAGAGTCTCAAATATATATTCATATAGAAGGAGATTAATATGCAAATGTGAAGAGGGTTATATCTCATTAAGGATTATGAATTATCAACACACTACCATCTTAGTAATGAAAATAATGTATCAAATTATTTAAGTAGAAAGGATCCATCATCTTTATCAATGATGATAATCTAAATGGATTCAATCTTTTTAGATTTACATAAGATGGTCATGGGAATTATTAAGGTAGGTAAATCATTAATCCTTTATAAAATGATTGCTCAATCATAACTAAAGGAGAAAATAAAGAATGCTTAATGAAATGATGTGAAAATTTTGAAAAGGGTGTAAGCTATCCGAAATGGGAAATCATATGAGTTCATGATTGACAAAGATGAAGTTGGAAGACCTGGTTCATGATTATATGTATCATATGATCTGGAGATAAATAAAGAGATTCTAAATGATTCACATAGCATAAACTTCTATATTCACCCAGGGACCACAAAGATGTATCAAGATCTCTGGGAGAATTATTGGTGGGATAATAGAAAGAATGATATTTGTAAGAATTCACTATAGTTCCTAGTATACCATCACGTGAATGATAAAAGACAAAAGTCTAAGGGGATGATTCAATCACTACCCATCCAATGTGTAAGTGGGAGAACATCACCATGGACTTTGTCACTAGACTTCCAATGACATTAAAAGTAAATAATTCAATATGTGTTATTTTGGATCATTTTACAATGAAATATCACTTTATTGCAATTATAGATGACTTCTCCTTGAATAAACATTCATGGATATATATCAAAGAGGTGGTAAGGATGAATGTAGTACCACTATCTATTGTATCTGATAGATAATTGAGATTCACCTCGATTTTTTTGGAAAAGTCTCCAATATTCTATAAGCACTAAACCAAACTTCAATACGACCTATAATCCTCAAACTGATGGCCAATCTGAGAGAACTATCCAAACACTAGAAGAAATTTTGAGATTTTGTTATATGGACTTCAAAGGGGGATGAGACCAACATCTTCCACTGGTCGAATTATCCTACAACAACAGTTTCCATGCCAGTATCTGAATGGTACCATATGAAGTGCTTAGTGGGAAAAGGAGCATAACACTGGAGTGCTAGGCTGAAGTAGGTGAGATTAAGCTATTAGAACCTGAAATGATCAAATAAATGGTGGAGATGGTGAAAACTATTCAGCAGGACAACAATGTATCTTAAAGATGACAACAGAGCTATGAAAAAAATTTCCTATGAGACCTTGAGTTTAAAGATGGAGACATAGTATTTTTTCACATATCATTATGGAATAAGGTCATGATATTTTGGACAAAATTAAAGCTAAGTCCTAGGTACATCGGTCTCTTTGAGATCCTTGATCATGTTAGAGTTGTGGCATATCAACTAGCACTTCCACCTACCTTATCTAATGTACATGATTTCTTCCTTGTATCCCTCTTAACAAAGTATATACTAGATCCTTTACATGTAATATATTTAAAGGTGGTACACGTGGAGAATGATTTTTATTATGAGGAGAAGCTATTGATGATCCTGGATTGTTGGGATGGCATTATACATAACAAGACTACTCACATGGTCAAAGTATTATGGTGGATCAATAATTATGAAGAGGAAACATGGGAACTTGAGGAAGAGATGAAGGAAAAGTACCCACACCTATTTTCATCATAGAATGTAAAACAAAATTTTGAGGGAAAATTTTATAAGGGGGGAATAATATAAAAACCCAATGTTTTATCAATTGAATTACCTTCTTATAATTATGTATAATAGTATAATCAAACATGATTACACATATTACACAATACAAACCTTATAAATTAATAATGATTGAAATAACATGTATCTCTAGATGTTAAGAAACATCAACCAATTTAATAGTAACTTAACCTATGTAATAGTAATGTGACCCTTATGAATAATAAAACCGCCAATGTAATAGTAATCACACCAGTGATAGTATAAATAAAATTTATCCATATTATAAGTCTAAATATTATATAATTATGTCCGAGTAAGTAAATAAATATTCTGAAAATTAGTCATTAAGTGTTGGTATTTCTGTAAGTCATGTGTCTTTAATTACAATTTTATAATTATATTAATTATTTAAAAAAACATATTTTCATAATATTTATTCATTAAATAATTTTTGGATGTCTGATTATTATATGATAATTTTAAGATACGTTAATAAATTTTTCAATGTGTTAGAAAAGCAATTTTAATATTAAAATTTGTATTTTCAATGTAAATTAAGAATATAAATAAAAATTAAATTTATCATAATTTGAATTATATTATTTAAAATAGAATTTATTTTTTGATTCTACATGCAGAATTTTTTTTGGGTGAATATTTGGGATTTTTCTAAAATACATGATTTTTTTTATGAATAGTAAAATACAGTAATTTACAATATATATACATTATAAATTAAATGAAAAATTCATAATATCATGTAAGATTTAAGAACCCATGGTTAGAAATCACATTTTATATTTACTATTTTTGGTCATAAGAATCAATAAAATTCATTGTCTTGATAAATAATATTAGTATAGTGATTAAAATAATGGGAAACCCACCCTCCCCTAGACTATAAATACCACCTGTCTTTACATCCTCTACTAAGACCTCTATGCATTGTGACTAGTAGAAATTCTACTCAAATAACATCTCCAGCTCCTCCACCATATCCATCAGCCATTGGTCTCATTAAAAGTACAAACCCTCTCCCCTAATAACGATATCAAGGAAGATATATTAAATAGGTAATTTTCTCTTTTCATTTCTTCTATTTTCTTTTCAAGTTACTTTGTTTTCTTTTCTATCCACCACTATCATCATCCAAATGAAATTATAACTCCATTAATATATATATAGTAGAATATTGTTATAATAATGTAATAATTCATAATCATCTATCAGTTCCCATCCTTTTATACTAGAAATTAAAACGCCATCCAAGATGTGTTAATTTTTCACATTCAAGGATGATGGGTTTTCAATTTATATTAACATCATAAATCCTTGTCATAAAACCATTTTTATGGTTGAAATAGAAAATAATATATGTATTATATATTATTTTAGGTTAGGTAATATATTTTTACAAATGATATTAATTTATAATTGAAAATGAGTTTACTGTGATTAAAAAACCATGAATTAACCAAAATTGTTATCATTAAAGTTTTATATAATGATTCATCTTCACTCTAAATAACAAAATTAATTTTATAACCATTTAATATTATCTAGGTTCACTAATAACATATACCATCAATTCTATACCACCATTCTCATATTAAATATTTATTCATACATGAATATAAGTAAACCGATTAGGAAAACCATGGAAACAAATGTTCCCAAACAATGAAATTAAACCTCTTAACCCATCAAAAATACCGTTAATTAACTTAATAAGGTTATAATAAATCAATTAAATGTAGTATGTTCTTTATCTATTAATTAATGAACCTAATTTGACTTTTCAGGTCATTAAGATCAAGTGACGAATACCTTCACACTTATGGTATGAGATTCTACCCGAACATCTATTATTCCTTCAGGTTTCCCAATCTATTTTTACCCAAATGAAGTTATATCTTATTTTTTTATACATATTATAATTGTTGTTTCTATGTTCAAACTCATGTATCAAGATCCATTTATAATTTTATTTTAGTGATATACATGTTTTTAAATGATTCCCTCCTCAATTATTCGTAATAAGCCAACCTCTTTTAAAGGAACTTTCTGAATTCTTACCCATTTTAAAGTACAATATATAATCTCTTTTTAAACAATGGTAATTTTTATAAAACCGAACTTTTTATTATGAAAACCATCTTAGTCCACTTCCGGTTTTATATGAAATATTATTCCCTTTTATGTTTTAAATGACCTTGGATATATTTCTTTAACCACACTAAAATGTTTTAATTATAAAGTTTCTTATGTAATATTTTTAATAGTTATTACTTCATGTTGACAACACATTTCATGATATATTACTTTTATACCCTACGATTTTCCCTGCATAATCAAATTCCTTTCCATCATGGACATTTTTTAGGATACTCCCACTTGTTATGCTTTATCACATGATTAGGATACCCAATTCTTACCATGGGTAATCCTTAAGTTTATATATGATTGATTATGTATGATTATATGTATGGAAAGAATATTCATGAACATGTAATTATGTGTGCTCCCATATAGTACTCCAATGCATTGGTTAAAGTTGATTCCCATGATATGTTATGTGCAATGGTCTTGGTAGTTATCATTGACTCGTGCTACCATGTGAAACGGTATTGGGGGTTAACCTTGACTTTTGATTATCTATGTGAAATAAGCCTTGAATTGTAACGTACCTGTTCTAGAATCCATCCAGAGGTGCCCCGTACACGGTTGGTCACATGGCCTCAACCGCATTTCCCCAAATGCCAAGGGCTACCGAATAACATCGAGGTCCTTGGGTGTGATAGTAGGGAAACTATACCCTCATTGACAGAGTAACACAATAGAAGATAAACAAATATACAATAGAATAATCAGTAATATCCAACAAAAAGTAATTACCGGAAGACTAAAATGATAAAAAACTAGAGCACATATATATAAAGTGATGCATGATATATATATGTCTAGGAAAATAGCCAAACGAGTCACAATGCTAAAATGAAACAGTGCTAAACCAAAGTACAAAAGAAAGACGATAAACTCCTCATAATCTCAAGCCACAGCTTGGCCTGATGCTCTCCAGCTCCACTACAAATCATGTACCTAAAGTAGAAGGGCGCTTGCGCTTGTCTATACCTATAAAAACATAATCTGTTGGGCCCAAAAGCATGGCCCGAATAGGGTTTGAGATGAATCCCAGTAGGAAATCACAACAAGATCTGTGCCTAACAGTCAATGAGTATATGGCAGGTAAAAGTATAGAAAACTACAAATAGAAAGGTACTCAATAGTAAAAAATCCACAGTAACAATTATCATGCAACATATAATCAAAGAAAGTAACACAAATAGGTAACCCTCTAGGAAGTACTCACAGCCTATCCCCTCTGGTCCTACTAATCAGATACAAGAAACCCTCTGGGAAGCACACACAGTCTCACTCCTTTAGTAAAACTAATGTATAGACTCTCTGGGGAAGCACTCACCGTCAATTCCCCCTATAGACTTGTATCGGTACTAAAGACGCTCTGGGGAAGCACTCAACATCAATTCCCCCTGCGGCTCGCGTCGAGGAACTACAGACACTCTGGGGAAACAATCAACATCAATTCTCCATGTGGTCTCACATCGTAAATTATAAAAGACACTCTGGAGAAGCCCTTATGTCAATTCTCCCTATGGTTTACTACACTAGGTTCTCATGGCCCTATGTAAATCAACATGTATAGAATTACGTATCGGCCAAAGTAAACCTCAAGGACTACTTGGCTAGAATTTTATAGCATATCATCATATCAAATAAACAAGATCACTCCATCCTACAATACCAGGCATGGAAACAACAAAGCAGCCTAACAAGCTACGAAAAACCAAACGGTCCTCAGCAGAACATGCATGGGCAACACCTCCAAATCATAGTAAGCAACCCTATTCACATACAAATAATCTCTACTCGCACCCAACAGAAAAGAAAAAAATTAATAGGGTTAAAAACGGTAAATGAATAATACCCCGTTCATGGGTATTGGTGATTTTTCACATACAATTAAAATAGAATAAACTGAAAGGCACAAACCACCTACCTTTAGGGTTTGGGAGAAAATGATCCACATACAATCGCACCCACAAATCTGGGAAACTGCTTCATAGAAGACCTCTCTAAAGATCTTTGTCTGTTATCCAGAAGCCTTACAATCCACACGCAAGGAAAACTCAACACTAGATCTATATGAAATAGATGTCGATCTAGAAAACATAGAGAGAGGGAAGAGAATATCTAGGGAAAACCAAGAAGAAACCAAGAGGAGGGACTTACTTGAGAAGAACAGCCTTCGATCCATCAAATAAACCCCTTTGATTTGCCTCCAAAACAAGCAAAGGAGATTCTTAAATTTCTGAAAATCGCAACTCCCGTGTGAGCCACGAGTAGGAGGAATAATGGTGGAGGAATGGGAAATCCTGAGTGGACTGGGACTGAAAAACCCAAATTTGAAGTGGTCACACAGTTTCCCCACATAGTTTGGACAACTGTGCGCCAATCGTGCGGTTTCCACTGTCACACCCAGGGATTTCACACAACTTTCCCACATGGCATGACAAACCATGTGCTGCCCATGCAGAGCCCACTATCAAGGGTTACACGGTTTCTTGGGCTGGCCGCATGGTTTGTTCAGACCGTGCGCTAACCCTGCACCCCTACATGACCTCCAAATTTTTTTCTTTTTCTCAGAAATGACCTGAACAGGAAAACAAATCTGAAAAGAAGGTCTAGGTTCTTAAAAACTTCCCCCCTTAAAGAAATTCATCCTTGAATTTCCCTAGCATGGTGTAGAATAAGAAACCCCGAACAACTCTGGCCACTGTGATCTTACATCGGCCACCCTCTCCCAAGTCTCATCCTACACTCACCCGTGTAGCCATAACACCCATACGAGAGGCACAGAATGGCCACAGAGAACCTTTGTACTATGATCAACAATCCAGATATGATTGTCCTTGAAATATGAATCCACCTCTAAGTTTACTTCTTCAGGTTGGAAAGCATGAGATGTGTCTGAAAAGTAACGTCGGAGCTGAGAAATATAGAAAAGGTCATGCATATCTCGGTACCTCTGAGGTAACTAAAACAAAAAAAAAATCAGCCCAACTCTCTCCAACACCTCAAAAGGACTGATGTACCTTGATGAATGTTTACCCTACCTCCTAATTCTCTTATGTCCCAACCTCGGTGTGACACATAGAAAAACTTGATCCCCGACCTCGAACTCCATAGGTCGTCTCCACTAATCATCATAAAACTTCTCACAAGACTGTGCAGTAGCCATCCTCTTCCAAATCATCCTTATCTACTTTGTGGTCTCCTGAAAAAGATGAGGTCCTAGAAAAGCTGCCTCTACTACCTCTAGCCAACATAAGATTGATCATCATTGCCTACTGTACAAAGCCTCATAAGGTGCCATATGAATAGTTTCTTGAAAATATTATTGAAGGAAAAATCCACAATAGGTATATGTTTCTCCCAATAACCTCCAAAATCTAGGATGCATGCTCGGAGTATGTCCTCAAGCACCTAAATCGTATGCTCGGACTGGCCATCTTTATGGGGATGGTAAGCTGTACTCAAAAGTACTTGTGTACCCAAAGCCTTCTGAATCCCTTGCTAGATCTGAGAAGTAAAATGAGCATCCCTGTCTGAAATGATGGAGTATGGAACTCTATGCAGACATACAATATCATGGATGTACAACCGTCCCAACTCATCAAAATTGATGTTTTCCTTGATCGTAAATAAGTGAGCAACCTTCGTGATCCTATCAAAGACATCCCAAACTGCGTCATTCCCTCAGGGTGACCTCGGAAAACCGGTCATGAAATCCATCATGACGTCATTCCACTTCCACTCAGGAATGGGTAACTACTGAAAAAGACCTGCTAGTCGCTGATGCATCGCCTTCACTTGTTGACAAGTGGAACATCTCCTGACGAAACTAGCTATATGCCTCTTCATACCTGGCAACCAATTCTGACGGTGTAGATCCTGATACATCTGGGTGACGCCAGGATGAACTTCCCAAACTGAGGAATAGAAATCCCGCATCAACTCCTCGAGTATATATGATGGAACCGATATGCATCCTAGGAAGTGAAAGATCTCATCCTTGACTATGGTCCACCCAGGAATTGGGTCCTCTCCTGACACACTTTCCCGCCGGACTAGGCCTTTAGAAACTGATAAATTCCTCATTCCGACTCGATCAAGCAGATTAGAGGTAACAGCTACCGAAGACAGAAATGTCTTCTCTTTCCTATCATGCACCTACAAATGCATCTCAGAGAACAGATCTATAAGCCACCACTCACTACTGGCCTCCTAAATGGCATGTATCTGAGTCCTCCTACTCAGTGCATCAGCCTCTGCATTGCCTTTCCCAGGCATATAGGTAAGCTCAATGTCAAAGGACTAAAGGTAATCAACCCACCTTTGTCATCTCAAATTCATATCACGCTAAGTAAAGATGTACTTGAGACTCTTGTGGTCCGTGAGAACCACAAAATTCTCTCCTAGAAGTAAATGTCTCCAACAGCGTAAGGCATGGACAATAGCTGCCAACTCCAGATCGTGTGTCGGGTAGTTCCACTCATGTGTCCTCAATAGCCCAAGACTTGGGTGTGATAGTGGGGAAACTATGCCCTCATTGGCAGGGTAACAAAATGGAAGATAAACAAATATACAATAGCAGAAGCATTAATATCCAACAACAGTAAAAAAGGAAGACTAAAATGATAAAAAACTAGGGAACAAATATATAAAGTGATACATGGTACATATATTTCTAGGAAAACATCCAAACAAGTCACAATACTGGAATGCCAGTGCTAAAACAAAGTGAAAAAAAAGCATATAAACTCCTCAGCATCACAAGCCATATCTTGGTCCCATGCTCTCCAGCTCCACATCAAATCAAGTACCTGAAGTAGAAGGGTGCTTGCCCTTGTCTATACCTGGAACAACATAATCTGTTGGGCCCAAAAGCATGGCCCAAACAGGGTGTGAGACGAATCCTAGTAGGAAACCACCACAAGATCTATGCCTAATAGTCAGTGGGTATATGGCAGGTAAAATTACCGAAAACATAAAATAGGAAGGTACTCAATAGTAAACAATCCATAGTAACAATTATCATGAAACATCTAATAAAAGAAAGTAACACAAATATGTAACCGTCTGGGAAGTCATCACAACCTATCTCCTCTGGTCCTACCAATCATATACATGCAACCCTATGGGAAGCACACACAGTCTCCCACTTTATATCACTACCCAGTTTAATGGTGTGCAACTTTTACCATTCCTAGTGGAAATAGGTTTCAGGATCTATCTCATCCAGACCTGGAAGCCCCCACATGGTGGGATGGATTGAAGAAGATATGAGTCCCCCTATCTTAAAGATTTAGGGTTATGACATGATCGACCACAGACCGTATGGTGGAATCCAACTGAAGACCCAGTTTTGTAGCTTGGTAGAAAACACATAATTTTGGGTTTTTACATAGGAAGCTACCAATAAAGCATAAATGGTTAGAACCTAGCCCCACTTTCATGTAGTAGTTCCCTCCTCATATCACCAATCCCTCAAGTACTCCCTCAACGGATGAGTAGGCATTCTTCAATTTCATTTATATAATTTGGACTCCGACTAAGCACGCTATATGGTTGCATACTACTATAAGAACAAGAACAAGAAGGTTTAGACCAATGAGGTAAAACACACCACCATTGCAGCTATCATTTGTATGTACTTTGATAATTCTTTCATCTTCACAATTCATCAGTTGGAGACAACAATTCCAGACATGTGGTATTTCATTTTCATTTTTGGAAGGAAAGGGCACCACATCCCTAAGTACAATGAACATAAAAATATTACCTCATATTCTATCACATGATAATATTGAGTGTTTATAGAAGCTCCTACCCCTATAAGATATCTATATGTTCATCCTATGACTAAAACTGTATTCATTATTAAGATGTTCCATTGAGCCGAGTTTAACAAACACAAGATTACCCGCTACAATTTCTTTGACATCAACCATGTACCCCGCGATCATAGTCCTGATGGAATCCACTCAAATCCATCTGTCACCATGGATTTAATAGAGTAGGAGTACCCCAATAGGGATTCCACATCTGTAGGCTCAATCCATCACCGGTGTTCTCTAATAATCAGTTGGACTAGATGAGGCATCTCCTCCAACTAATTACCCTACTTCAGATAACAAGGAGGATTTGGAAGAAGATCCTCTTACATTTGAAGAGGATGTCTCCACCAATTTCTATGAGCTAGTTCTGGTGAACCACGGTTCCAAGGTAGATCCAGGTCAAATGCTGATTATTTAATCTATGCCTCTAGAGGAATAACAACAATACATTGATTTAATAAAGCAACATCATGATGTATTCTCTTAGAGTTATGATGATATACTGGGACTAGAACCTTAGGTCACTTTCCAATGTATTGGCCTCCAAGTGAGTCATTTAAGGTTTAAGAAGCCTCCCTAGAATATTCACCTGATAATATCATTTACGAAAACTTCATAAAGTAAGTTTATTAGACCAAGTGGTTGGATAACATTGTTCCTAATATGAAGAAGAATAGGAAAATCAAAGTCTGTTTTGATTTTTGGGACCTCAAATGCCACTACCCAAAGTATTATTTTCCACATTCAGTAAAAAAGTTATTGATTGACTCCATAGATGGGTTTTAGGATCTTTTTTCATGGATGGATACTCCAGATAAAATTAGATCCAGATGGCCCCTGAAGATGTGGAGTCAACTAAATTTAGAGCGTCACAAGTAATTTTTTACTCTCAGGTAATTCCCTTCAGTCTAAGAAATGGTTATGCTACTAATCAATAATCCATGGACCACATCTTTAATCCAATACACAACATGCTAGTGTAATTCTATGTGGATGATTTTGTGGTCAAATTCCACACATTTCAGAACCATCTTAGTGATCTTGAGAAATTGTTCTGTATCCTCCACTCCCAAAATTTTAAGATACACACCTTAAAGTGTGAATTCAGTGTTACCTCAAGGATGTTTCCTCAATTAAAAGTTAGATATAAAGGTATTAAAATATAACTAGTGATACCCAAGGCCATTATCCAGATGTATCCTCCGAGAAACATATGGGTGCTCCGAGTTCTTTAAGTCCACATAGCCAACATATGCCAATTCCTCTTGAATATGACAAAAAGTTTAATTCCATTTCTAGGATCACGAAGAATGGTACTATCTACTAGTGGGTTTAATGGTTCTAGACCACATTTTTAGAAATAACGTAGTTTCTACTACAAACTATAGTTTTGATGCCACCATCTCAGAGAATCCACTAGTCTTCTATTTTACTACCTTAGAGTGGTCCCTTGGCACCCTTATATCCTAAAAGAATAACAAATTGATAGAGAACAATATATACTATCTCAGTCACATGCTCCTTGAAAATGATTCCATATACACTCTTGTTGATAAGAGCTATTTCACACTGTTTTTCAAAGTGAAGAAGTTACGACACTATCTACAGCATCAAAAGATACAACAGGTGTCCCATGTGGACCTTTTGATGTATATCCTGAACTACCCCATATTGATAGGAAGGATATCATAAAGGGTGCGATCCTTCCACAGTTCAACATTATGTTCATTCCATATAAATATGTTAAGGCTCGGGCATTTGAAAAATTCTAGGCTACCCATCTCTCCCACACAGAGTAGTTCCAAGATCCTTTTTTCCAAACAAATCCATCCTTTAAGTGGACCAGGATATTCCATGTTCACAGATTCCATTCAATGATACCTCCTAGATCCTAATAGGTAGATGTCTCATTACCCCAACCACAATGGAGTAGGTGTGGGATTCATTTTTGTCACCCTGACATAGGATGACCTACCCTACTCGTTCCTATTATCAAAAGGATTCACTAATAATGAGGTAGAGTACCTAGACCTCATCACTGGTCTTGAGTTGGATCTTGATATTAATTTCTCCCTCTTACATGTGAATGGATAAATGAAGTTAGTGATCATGAAAAATATTGGTGATTATGGTATCATAAAGACAGAGCTCATACCCTTTATGGAGAGCACTTTCCAAGTAAGGGCCCAGTTCCATTCTCCGCCTCAGGTGACTCGTATTCCCTAGTTATAGTTTAGTTGAGATGATAACTTATCCATCCTAGATGCATATTTCATAGAGTCATATTAGGACGATATATTCATTCATGTGGCACATCAACAATTCCTTTCCTCCATCATCCTAGATGATGATGAATACCATTTTGAAAACTAGTTGACTGCAAGTGCTACCACATCTGAAGCAGAAGATCCCCCAATATCCAAGTAAAATTATGATTTGATAAATGGTTGAATAAAGTATCTCTAGATTTTCATTCTATGATCATATCAATATGAACATGGGTAGATACATCTACATACTACGTAGTTCACAATCCAAATTGGTCCCAACCATGAGTAGACTCTCTAAAAACACGGGTTTTATGGAATTATTCTCAGATGTATATAAAGTGATGAGATCTCTTAGATTATGTAGAAAGTTAATATTAGGTCCTATAGTTCCCAGTAGTTAGGGTTTAAGTTATCCCACTAGATTATGAGATTGGGCTAGTTCTAGCCTGCCATGGTCCATGACTATACTGAGTTCTCCAAGTGGTGTCAAGCATGTCAGATTCATTCCAATTTTGTGCATCAACCACCATATCCCCTCCATGATAACAAATATTCATGGCCCTTTGAATTATGGGGAATCAATGTCATAAGACCATATCCACTAGAAACATCTCATCAAAATTAGGTTTACTATGACCACGACAGATATCTTCATTAGGGTGGTATAAGAAATTCCTCTCAATTATATTGAGGTCGGATTAGTGGTTTAAATCCTGATCTCTAACATCAATAAAAGATTCAGAATCACATTATCCATGACAAAGACAGAAACTATTGGGATGTAGATCTATAGAAATTGTACGCCAAGAAAATAATCTGTTCACACCCCACTTTCCACTACCATGCACATGAAAATGGAAAAATTGATTCATTTGAAAGAACCATCTCCAACATTATGCAGAAGATGGTAGGATAGAACAAGAAGTGTTTTCCAAAAAATCTCCCCATGGCTCTCTATACCTATAATATGATGGCTCTTAATTCCACCGAGCTGACTCCATATTCCTCAGTTTATAAAACAGAGGTAGTCCCACACATCGAGATTCGGTTTCCATTCCTCCCAAACTACTATATATCACCATAGAAATCCATATAAAATTGAAAAATCCCAAATAGTATAGTTTTAATACCTCAAAGAGAATATTCTTTAGGCCTTTAACAATATATATTAGCACCAGAAAAGATATTCGGGGAATTAAATAAAAAGTTTCCCTTCCACTCCTTCCTCTAGGGTGATATGGTACTGGATTTTAGAATTCCAATGATACCCAAAACGATGATTCCAAAGTTGGAACCCAAATGGGAAGGACCTTAAATCATTAAAAAGGTATATCTTGAAGGAATGTACTCATTGATCACTATGGATGGAGAGCTCATAACACTTATGACCAGTTCCAAGTTCCTTAAGAATTACTTTACATTATAGGTTTCTCATCATAGGAATACGCCATAAAACCAGGCGCATGGTCCAATCTCTACAACCTACAACTAGAAATTAAATTCTGAAAACCATGAATTTAAACTATGTGTAGTTATTACTAGGGAATGTATTGCATGATGCATACCTGCATGGTCCTCAAACACCTCAAGTTATAACTACTGTGACATGCACTTTCTTTTTGATACACCATTACCCCTATTATACTAGACACATAATGATAAACGATGTTGCATCCAGAATCCTTACCGAATGATGTAAAACGCTATGGACCATCCCTATAATAGAACCTTAAACTATTAAATTCAAATCCTAGATTCATGATGTTAAACAATGTAACAATTATCATATTGTCAACATGATGATAAACCTTACATAACCATGATGTTCTCTCAAGAGATGATGTCACTTCTGGTATCGTTCTTCTACCATGCCATATTTGAGAACTACATATAGCTTGATGTGGTCTACACAAGATATATAGCGATTCTTGGATCTTCCATACTGGTATAGAAACCCAAAAAAACATAACAAACAAAAAATCCAAACAAATTATCCCTCTCTATGTTTGGATGATACCTACACAAGAAAATTTACTTCTAAAACTATATTTGTCTTTATTCTCATTCCAATAAGATACGTTGTGATTCTCAAATCTTGAATCTTGGGTCTATCCATGAAATTTACAATCTTTAATGCTGGTTCAACTTCATCCTTACCAAATGAAATTAAACTTCATTAGATTTCCAGAATTGTATGTGGCTTGATTCCTCATCCTTATAGGATAAATTTCAATGGCAAGACATGTTTGACTTCTAATCCACTGGCATGTTAATCAAATTTTTATCCACATATCCTTAGCACAGTCCAAGAGTCACAACTATAAACATTAGGTGGGACCCCTTGAGAATTCATATGTGGTGTTAGTGCCCCCTTTAACCCTCATCATGTCACATTACACATATCCGTTTTAGAGCCCAAGTCCACGCGTCATGAATTTAAACTATATGCATAATTTCTCAGGGATGTGATGTGTGGTGGTGGACTCTTTGGCCCTCATGCACATTGGTTTTTTCATAACACCACACTACACATACCCACTACCAACATCCTCCCTCAGGGTCTGAACTCAATGAACTTATTCTAAGATATATCATCTACAATGAAAGATGTTAAACTATTATCCTAACATGAACAAGTACAAGATGCCCCTGATAATCAAGGGATGCCTCCGTTTCCTCACCAGAGAAGAATTTCCCCACCACTGTTGGTATCCTACCATAATATTTCTAGAACTACATGTGGATTTATTCTCACCCTTATGGAATATGTAGTGATTCCCATACCTTTTTTATCAAGTCCCAGCAAAATATTTATCAAACCCTCGACCCCTTGGCCTCAGTTATGGTCTAAGCACATGACCTGAAACTGTATGTTTTATTTTTCAAGGTGTGAAGGGGGTTTGAGAGCCACCATGGATCTATAAATGTCATTTTATTCCTATCCCATTCCAAAAATATACCATAGAAATTTTTCTTTTCATTGTCCATGCATCAAAACATTGAAATGATCACCCCTACCATCCAAACCGTATGATTTTAACCTATATGAAACAAGAATCATGAAAATTTCTTTTGTTGAAAAGACTCCTTGGATTATTTATATTGGTTTTTGACACCTATAATTCTAAAACATATTTGAATACCCCTTTCATCCATGGACAAGTCAATACCGCTAGAAACTATTTGCAACATGTCCGAACATTATGACATCCAACTATTTTCATCCCCTATAGTCTATCTTTAATGAATTTAAACTGAATATCCTTATTTCCTCAATTAATGACATTAAAAATTAGTATTACCCTAGTATAAAATTTAGATTCCCCATGTGATATTTTTGAGATGACTAAAAAATGTTACCCCATGATCAAAATGTGGGAAGGCTCGTGATAATCATGGGAGGCCTCATTTCCCTTGCTAGAGAGGATTTACATTAACATTGTTGGTATATCACCACACTATGATGAAAAAAACATGTGTATTGATTCCCATCATTATGGAATACATAGTGATACCCCAAAATTTTATCTTTTGGCCCTTCTGTGAGTCCATTAATTCCCCATCCACATGGCCTCAATTACATTCTAAACATTATGACCTTATACTATATACAGTTTGACTTAAGGTGTGTATATAGAACACAAGACTATTTGGCCTCATTCATGTCATGTTTTACCTCCCACATTCCATGTATATACCCTATGACTGAAAGTTCCCTTTTATAGATCAATAAAATAGATTTTAAACAATTTTCCATAGTTCAAGATCCATGAATTTAAAGTGTTTTCCACAGTCCAAGAAAAAAATATAAAGTATTTTCCATATTCCATGAAACATAATGCTAATATATTTTAACTATCCAGGCTTAGATCTCAATTTTGGATATTCTCCTTTCCATACAATCAATCATTCTCGATTCGGGTTTCTATCACCTTTAAAATAGATACATACCCCCTACAGGCTCGGTATCATGTAATTTTTTGATCACCTCCCATCCTAGGACAATTTATTAATTTATAGATGGTAATAAATTACTGATCCTATGTTTTTGAGTGTGGTAAACATTCAATCTTTCATTTTCTTTCCCAATTATTGACTGATGTGGTTATGGATCCTGTGTTTTGAGTGTGGTTAATAGTTGATCCATACTTGTTAGTCGCTCCTGATCTAGATCTTGAATGTCCTGAATTACATATTTTATATTTCCCTATATCTTAGTGGAATTAAATTACCGTTGGTGTCACTATAACTATATGATACCACATTTCAGGATACCCCATTACAATTTTCCCTTTCCCACATCAAGCATGACTCAAGTGGGATTGAGAGTTCTGGTAATGTGTGAACCGACATGGTCAAGATACCTTGGGGAATCCCTGGTCAAAGCTCTCTAACCATAACAACGAGAAGAACATGTGACCAAGCTGCATGAATTTAAATATATTTCTATAGTCCATGAAATACGACCTTAAAATGTGTGAAACATCTTTATTACACAACACTAAAACATTATCATGCATCATCCTCACTATATAATGATAAGTAGCATGTCTAACTTCCTCATTATATTCCGTAAAACTATAAGGCATCTTAGTCCCTCACTCGTGAGGCCTTTCCCTATGTCGGTGGTCATCGACCACATTTTTCACATTTTTTGTTATGGATCAAAAATCTATATGATGTTCCCCTAAAAGAAAGGTTTGATATTTTATCAGACCAATGTGCCTGCACCAATGTACTTTATGTCACGACGGAGTAATCCCAGGACTGTTGGAATCCATGTGAATATACCACCACTCCATTCCCATTATTCCCATGCCGCTTACATAAATCCTCATATTCTCACATCTTTGAAGGGACCCCGTAATAATGTGGTATCATTCCACCTTGGATCCTCTCCATCATGGGACAATGATCCTGATGACTTTGGATGAAATTTTGAGATAGGTTCCACACTTAGAACTTGGTTAGTTATCAAAAGTCATTTGTTTTTCTCCATTCCAGGATAATGATACAAATGCTATGTTTCAAACACATTCAGCAGTTATCCTGTATCTCCATGACATTCTCTAGGTATTCAAGATATTGTGAATTTTCATTTACATTCCCACATACCCTATGTCGTAATCGACATGAATTTTCTTGATGTATCCCTTTAGTGCCCAAGAGAACATTGTGAAAAGCATGTCAGCTATTTTAAGAGCCCGGTTCCTTAGCCACAACCTCTCTCATCCCAGATAATATTAGTGGTTAGTCAACAATATCATACCATGAGTGTTAGGTGGTTTTGTGATGCTCTCATACAAATTAAACAACTATGTGGTTGTCCCTTTTTTATCATACAAGGTAAGACCTACATGAGTGTAGGGATTGGTCATCAATTTTTTCAAAAATATGTTTTATGTTTTATAGTTGAATAAGGCAAAAAATATGTCCTTATAAGAAAATGTTTTAAAAGATAACAAAAAATTCGAATCATAGAAGGTTTCATCCACATACTTCAGCCTCTCTTGAGTCTTGATAAGAAAAAACTTATAAATTTTCTCTGTTAATCAAGTGTTTTATATTTTTGAACATTTGGAGAGTGACCTCTAAGGATTGCTTCCTCCTCTCGAGCTTTTCTTCCTCATCAATAACTATCGGATGAATCTTATCAACTCCTGTCTATGCCTGACCACACTAAAATTCTAGATCAATAGTTTGAACAGTTATCTGCTTCATTTGGTTCTCAAACTAATCCATTTGATCCCTTATTTTATTGATGACCTATTACTGAGTTATGAGGAAGAAAACATGCTCGACCACTTGCTCCTCCAGATATAGAATCTCCTAAGTGACTTCTGAAAACTTGCACATACTGTTATAATTAACACGATGCCAAGAAATGTTCATATGATGGATCCCCTTCCATATATTTTGGAAAAAATAATCATATACTAGTGCATAGAGACCTTTAGAATTCGTTCCTCTATACTAAAAATTCATTAGCCGATGGTAAAAGGATCCCATCTGTCCCATAATTTGCAACACTAGTGTCTGTTCAATGAAGCATTGGATGCACTTTCATTCCCTGCTCTAGATAATTTAATTATCTTCAGCCGCATCTATATTAGAGTCATCCATCTCTTCTAGATATGTTGGGTCATTCTCCAAAAAAAATCAAGGATTTCAGTATTAGGGTCCTCCTCCTACATCCATCAAGATGGGTTGGGAACCAGGTAATTGGGATGGACATCCTCAATTGATTCTTCATAAATAGCCTCACCGTCTCAAGTATCAAGTTCTTCCCCACTAGTGGCACAACCTACAACCTCATTCTCTTTCTCATTTGGGGATAAGGATGGATCATCGTGGATGATCAAATCCTTATAAACAAGAGAGGCCATTAAAAGAGATCCCAAAAATGCCCTTACCTCTGCTTCTCACTAGGCTTGTAGTCTTCAGAGCACTTAATGGTGTAAAAGAACCATAGTAAATAAGATCAAAAAATTAAAGGTAAAAATATATGAATGAAATGACTTATATGACACGAGATCCCCCAAGTCGTACTCTTGAGTCACAATAGGTACTTCCAAAACAAGATGCCCTTCGAAACTGGTTATTTTAATGATCGGCCTATGTTCTCCACGTCACGTTTCGATAGAAGAGACATGGGACATAAAAACACATTGATGTTAAAGCTTCATGAGAACCTAATTATGACCAAATAATTTGAAATATTCTCTTACCTTTCTGTGGAGGAATTCAGATGATAAGGCTCCTCAGGTCCACCACCTCCCTAGTAGTGGGTGCCACCTTGGTGGTCCTAGGGTTTTCTCCCCCATAAATGATTAGAAGGACCTTGGATTATGATGTTTCCACCCCTAACTCCCTGATCGAACCACCACTAGATGCTTCATACCTTGGAATTGGCCCCCCGATGTGAACCTTCATACCAGTTGGCACACCCCGACGCCCTATAGTGGGGTCCCCTTTCACAATATCAAGTTTCTTTTGTTTGAGAAAAAATTCACGTATCGAATCATGATGGTAAAAGGTAATGGTCAAATACATATGTGAGTAAGTCCAGGCGTTCCTCATGGTACTCATTCATGTATTCTTTGATAAATGAAATCTTACTACTCTCCTGGGGGATCCCTTGGTGAGAAGTGGACCCTCAAGAATCCCCATAATCCGAATCCACTTTCTCATCCTCTTCTTCATCAGTTTCCTCCGTAAGTGGTGTCTCATCCTAATAAAACTCTTAAACCATAATTACTTTTACCACGATGGGGGTGATTTTTTACAGTCCTTGTTGGTATCCATAAATATCCATGGATTCTAGGTACACATGTCTTCAATAGAAATCCACCCTTTCTGTAACTTGAATGTGCCTAACATCCAACAGTTAAATTCAATCCTACTCCATCTTCTTCTATATGTACTCTATTGATAGTGATGTCTAAAAAATCCTTTAGGTAGGCCAATGGGACATAAAGATGCTGTTAGTGGTTGCTTATAGATGATATCTCTACTTTTTTCCAGGAGCCTATTTTTCTGGTCCTCATGGTCTCTTTGAAGACTAGTAATCTCCAAGAGGCCTGGGCTTAGCTACACAATGTGACATTCCTACTAACACAGATCCATATTGATCTACCCTAGATTCTTGACACGCCTCTTAGGGAGCATCCCTCCAACATTCTTACTACTCTGGCTACCTTATTACTGGATCAATCCCCCAGGTACTTTTCCATAGGATTTGATCCAGATATTTTTCCACAATATTTATAGAATATTACATCAATAGATCAACATCAAACTTGGTTTTTTGAAGCATGATGGCTTTTCTAGATCCCATGATCACCACCACAACCCACCATTGGTGAAGGATACAGTGTTTTCTTGCTTCACGGACCCCCCAAGTTCAGACTCTTCCCCACTTGTTAAAGACATAAAAATTGCCTAGTGAAATTGGATGGTGTGTATGAATTGTATGTTACCTTTCCATTGATATGGTCCACCATCGCTCCTCCACTAAATCATTTTTGGTATTCCTTTTGTACCCATAAACCTTTTATATTGTCCACCATCAGACCAAACCGAGTTCTAAAGGGGTGAATGTTGATGTTTTTGTAGTTTTCAATTATAATCATGATCCCACACTCATTAATATTTATCAGATAGTCCCAAACTATGTTTAATAGTGATGGACACAAACCAAAATTTGGAGGAAAAATGGAATTTGAGAGTTCATATCCCTGGGGATGTGTTATAATCCAACTATATAGGAACTGGAATGGATTTCCAATACTCTTAGGTGTGTTCCCCACAAAACACAACCTAATATGCTGTATAGTCTAGCCGCCATGGACATCCCCTTGCTGAACCTCTTACCAGGTGATATGATTTCCACCAACACAATCATTACTGGGAATATTCCCATCAGTGTGTCCCTCACTGGCACTAGCCACCCACTCAGGAAAGTGGATGGAAAAGCAGCATAGCAAACCAGCAGGTCCTAGCCTCCTACCATGCTATACCCCCAGTTTTAATACTTTACTTCTTCAAGGAAAAACCAATACAACCCTTCATTTTCCCTCTTTGAGGCCACAAGACACTTATTCCCTCAACATGATATTATAGACCGTGGGTACTTCTCGAGAAACAGGTGGAACCATGCATTGAAAAGGACATCCTTTTGAAAAATTGGTGTGAGTTTCATATTCTTCTTCACCTCCTCCAAGATATGTTTCAATAGGGTAGGAGTTCAATCATTGTTCCTCCAGTTATTCTATAGTGGGATAGATTTATTGTACTAGAATCGCTATTACAGGGTGGCATTGATGCAATGAATGTCCCATTGAATGATTTTTAATTCCCCGTGGTGGAGGTGAAATGTGTTCATATACAAGGATCAGTAGATAAAGAGCATAGGCACTAGAACATGTTGAGAGTAAAAATGGAAATTTGACATCCATATCTCTTAATACAACCTGATGTTTCATAGCTTAGTCCCATATTCTTGGAATGTGTATCACAAACAATACACCCACTCCCACTCCCTGGGAAATTTCTGTTAAACCTTAGGTCCCAATCTATATTTTAACTCTTGTTGTTGTCTCTCATGATACATTGAAAGGTAGTGTAATTATTGGTATATAATTATTCTACCTCTTGGCTCAGACCTTATTATTATCCTAGTGCATCCATTCAAAACATTGATAAAAATGTCCCTATGATCACTGGCAACATGATCCTCGATAGTAATGTTCCAATGTTGAACATCAACTTTGCTTATGAACCATGACCACAATGAATCAACCCCAGGTACTCGGATGATCACTTCATCTAGATATCTGATGTTCCAAAAAGGGAGATAGCCACTCATAGGATAGTCTTTATATGATAGAATCAGTATGACTTGAAGCATTTAGTTGTCTCATACAACCTTCATGGCCTGAAAAATATGGGGGTTCTCTATCATTTCAGCTCTCTAAGTGGCGACAACTACATCAATCTGGAATGCGATATGATTTTTGGCCATTTTGAATGTGTACGTATAAGTCACGTGTGATTTCAATATTAGTGAGAAAGAAATAATGTTATGTGCAAGATTGGATTATGGACGCAAAAAAAGTACGTATTTACACAAAGTCTAAATCACTCAAGAAGAAGAATCTATGTTAAAGAAGTGTATGAAGATTAGTTTTCTACACAGAAGGATTGAACTTATGCATATGAGAATATATTTCTTATCATGTTTAAATTAAAAGATGTATTGACAAGGTCCCCCATCTTATTTATAGGCATGGACTTGGTCTTCTACACACGTATAAGTGGATTTGCGTGCCCATGGATGTGTTTTGCACACACCCATTGGAATAAACCATTATATTCAGTGTTTGCCTTAAAAAAACCATATGGTCCCATTTCATATAAAATTATTATGGGGGTGATTTTTGGCACTAAATTCCATATCAATCCACAAAATGTCCATCTTTAGATAAACTGAAGCCACCATGCATCTCAACAGACCATTCTGGGAAACTCGATGTCGGAACATGCAAGTTTCGAGGTTCACACTAATGATTGAAATCTTCAGACAAGAATCTTGTGTGACCAATGTGATGTATCTTTTTACCCTTGCATGAGGACACCCAAAATTTATAAGGCATGGAACCCTAATAGATTTTAGTTTTGCATACTACCTAAAGTATCAAAACAAACTCTAGTGCACCCAATGCGACGTCAACAAGGCATTTGGGGGCTAGTTTTCCCTAGCTGAGGATCTAGATTCATGGAAGAATTCTTCTGTGACTAGAATCATTCATGTCGTTACTGAATGATTTTTCTATATATTTATGGCCAAACCTTTTATTTGTGGTGATCCTCAAGAATTCGAACTAGTCCACTTCCACGCATAAGAACGAACTTTCGTGACATCACGAAAACATGGAATCCTCAATGTAGAGAACATGGGAGACATGTTTCCTATGGGTACTCACTTTAATGGGACCATAGTTGTGTAAATCTCACCCAACTATTTTTATCCAAATTCTGATTCATGAAAGGGATCCGCCTACGTGTTACATCAACTATGCATGAAAGACTCCAAAGTTGGGATCAAGGATAGACCTATTTGTAAGCACCTCATCTTGCGTGAACCCCCTATTTAATGATCCATGGTTTGTCATTATGCCAAAGAACCATGTATAGTCAAACCTTGTGTAAAAACTCTTTAACTTTCTGGAAAATCCATACATTTCATGCACCTATTGTGTGCATCCCTACAAGACTTCATGTAGTGATTTCCTGATCTCTCAAAAGAAGTCCCCTATGACCCCTAGGGAATTCATTTACCTACACCTTTCCTCTCATTAAAGGTACACTAATTCCTATTACATCTCAGCATAGGCTTTCTAAAGTGGAGCTCGTGATTTACTACTCCTCCACATCATTACACCTTGGCATTGCTAAATCCATGCCCCACCTAGAGGTGAATGAGATGTAATTATCTAAGATCAATGGGTTAGGAGTGAGTACCTAACGTCCACACTCCATGATGTAAAACTATATAGAACCAACATCCTTAGCGCATGATGATAAACTATAGTTGAAATCCATGAAATGAAAATTAGATTCCCCATGTAGCATAAACATTGTATTATATCTCCTCACATTCCAAGGGAACATGACTACTCTCATGAGCACATGAGCACTCTAACGGGAAGATTCTATGTATGAGACCCACTAACATGGAATGAGATCCTCCTCTCATGTAGTGAAATCCTCCTCAGGTAGCTTCCATACATAAGACACCCAAAGAATCTTATTGGTGCATCTTTCACAACTTGATAGTCAGGTCAACTACTTTTTCTTGTTTCTCCGACTCATCATGACTCACATGGTCTTAGAGGATAGTAGCGACCATGAGACCCACCTAACTCCATTGATGGGTAGAACTTTTGCATAAGACCCAAATACATACTCTATTAATGGGTATCCCTCCTGGATTAATTCCAAGTTACCATATGTCAATGGTCATCTTTGGGTGTAAGCTCTAATACCCCTTATCGAACTAAGTGCGATTTGATTCCCAATCACCTGGGATACGTAGGAAGCATCTTTGAGGTCAAAACCCAACAATCCATCCACTGCATCCCCTCCCTACATAACACATCCTATTGTTTTACTCAGACCACCACATTCTGGTGAGATCATACCACCCACCTAGGAATTCTTTACACCTAAGCCCCATAAACATCATTACTACTCCTAGTAGCACCTTGTCAACTTTTTTGAATAATCCCCACACTATCCAACCAAGATAAATACTATTTCAATTGACATCTTCAATGAATAATCCCCAATCAAGTCTCTCCAAATGGGTATCCTTATAGGTGTAATCTCCGACTTATTGAAATACATTGTTTTTTATTCATATATTATTATCATGGTACATAGGATGCCACCTCTGAGGATCAATCCCAACTAATGGTAAGCTTCGGTATCCCCCTCCTAGGGTTTCACCTTCCTGATCCACCTCTGGTGGAGTCAAGATCATTCTTCATGGTGTTAAATCTTCCCTTTATGGGAAGCAGCTCCTTGATTTTCCTCCATTAGGTATTCTAATCCATACATCAGTAAAACATCCCAGTGCTCCTCATAGGGACACACCTCATTGTTCCACCTCTGTGGGGACATTCTGATCAATCTACTCCATCTCTGTAAAACATTAAACTCATGAAGATTTTTGTATTTCTACCTCATTAAAAATATGGGATGCCTAAGGTGAATTTTTTTGATGATATGGACTTAAAACACCAGCTACCTCATGCTAAAAATTGGATTCCTATGGTGAAATACTTAGAAGATGTGCCTTTGGCATCAGATACCTCATGATCGTCATGGGTTACCTCATGTTCGATGCCTAATATGCCTCCATGTGGTTACATACTATGATGAAGTATATAGGTGGCCTATGTTCTTAGTGTCTAGACATACCAATGATGCTCAATTTTACTACACTGCTGACTAATGGGTGCTTCCCTATCAAGACCCTTTGGAATTTACAGACAGAAGTGCATAAATAACCTATGTTTACAAAGAGATAACAATAGGGATTAGTGCAAAAAACATAATTATATCTATGAGGGATACCCATAGTAGGTGACAATTCCCATGGAGGAATCCATGGAAGTGGTAACAAACATCCCATATTCATGTTTCATTCAATGAGTATACATCATTGTTGAAAGTGATGGATATCCACCAAATTTTGAAAGTGGGAATTCAAGGAAATAGAAGTGCAACTCTATCATCATGTTAAACAAAGTTGGTAGAATAGACCAACAAAAACTTTAGAAAAATGATGAAATAATACATTAATGACTTATATTTATCAATAATACCTAAGTTAAAACTAAATCATTTCACATGTAAATGACCCTATTTCCAAAATAGACTTAATAAACTCAACATTTAATAGTTTTTTTACCTGAATGGTTATATCATACTTTATATCTTACAAGACCAAAAATATAGAGATCTTATTATAAAATAACATTAATCACTTAGTCATGAAATCACATTACAATCCCCTGATTGTTTATACGATAAAAATTGTGTCCCCATAATTAACTCAATATCTAATATCCTATTAATTATAAAGGTTTTAAATAACTTAAATATTATATATTATAAATGAAAAGGAATACTTCACATTACACTGAATATTTACGTTTATTTCAACTTAATAAAACATATCCTAATGTTTAATTATTTACTTTAAGATCTTATAACTTAAAACATAAAAAGGGGTGTCTGAGACTTAAAATGTATGTAAATACATAATTTTATAGACCTATGATGGAATCTATGACACTTAAGATAAACCCAAATCAAAACATCATAATCTCGAAATTTATCTAAACCCACCTCTAATATAAACTCTAATAGCCTTGAACCCACACTCATAGATTTTAATCTAAAATCCTAAACATTATATTTATTGGTTTGATAGTAATGCATATTACCTAATTTTTTCCATCCAAAATATATGACATCAAAATAAAATATTGGATCACTTACAATCTTAAGGAAATTTTATGTTTATAGTTTTACAGAATTTGAAAAACTATTAACATCATGGATACATAAATAACTAGTTCATAAAGATGAACATCATCTCCTACTACAACCCTTATTTTCATGTTTCATATTAAGTCATCAAAAACATTTATATAAAGCCCTTATATACATAATTAACATAAAATAATTCTTGATAACCTGGGGAATAAGAAACATATAAAAGAGAAATAAAACTCATCAACCTAGAACAATAATCATATGGAATGACATAAATCCTTATCAAATGAATGAGTTATTAGAGTCAATAATCATGAGCCATGTGATATCTATCTTGATCAATGGAAACATTTATAACCCATAAAAAATCTTAATGAAAATGTGTGGCATATTGAAAAATAATTTTCATATCCAATTTTATACCCATGTCAGAAATAACTTAAACCCATTTAAATCCATAGGAGGAACCACCTGGTAACTTCTTCCTTTTTCCCCTAAAGGAAAAGAATAATACCTAATGCATTGGAGAGCTATCTAGGAACATCCATCATAGAATATATATCAGAAACACCCCGAACGATCTGGGAACACCCATTGTATAAGCTAAATTGGGATCACCCAACATTATCTGTTAGCACTGATTTTATAAGTTATATCAGGCTTAATAGGCACTATTTGGGCCCACCCATCATATAAGAAATACTGGTCTCACCTATTTATCATCAATATGTTTCATTTACTATTAATGAATAAAACATTTAGAAGCATTATCTTTTCAATCATGAAAATAATCAATGTACTTTCATAGTTCAATTAACCCATCAAAATTAAATGGGTTCCATGAAAATCTCATAATCCATCTAAAGAAGTAATGAAGATGGTACCAATACTACATATCCCGAATAGAGTAGAGTAACATCATGGTTTTTTATGTTAATGAAATAAAATACAAGTAAGATATTATAAAATTCTTGAGGAAAATAACATTTTAACATAGGTAACATAAAAATATGTTGTCTTATATGGAAAATTATGTTGAAATATCACCTAGAATATTTCTTGAAGAAAATATCCTTTCAATTTAAAAAAAACATATTTAAAATATAAAAATTTATAAACCATTAAATAAAAAAGTATCTTTGAAAAGAAACATTGAAACCTAAAAAATAATAATTAAAAACCGAGTTTTTAAAATGGTGGAAAGTTCTGTTCTTATCAATGATGTTAAAAAAAGATTGATTTCACATTTTAGTTCAAAAAATCAAAAAATTAATTTTTTGGTAATGATAGAAAGATTATTTTCAGAAAATGTGGAAAAATATAATTATGTGTAAAATTACATTATACATTTATATTATATCATTATTTAAATAATTTTTGAAAACATGTATATGGAAGAGAAATATTCATGATAAAAAAGATTATACAACATCTATGTCACATATAAATAACTTTATTGATGATTATTCAATTAATAAGGGTAAAAATGGAAATTAAACATGTAAAGATAAATCATACCTAGATTAGAATAAAAGATATGTGGTTCACGAGAATAATATCACATTATTTCATCCAAAATAACTGTGAACATGAACAATCTTGAAAGAAAAGAAAGTGAAACATAAAGAATTTTCCACATTGGTAACTCTTAAATCATATTACCATGAATGAATAACATAAAATGATACATTAAATATCAATAAAATAATGTGTATCATGATATAAATTGTAAAATGGAAGTATATACTCCTCAAAAATTAACATAGGATCATACCATAAACATATGTAATGACCCAAAATTTTGAATAAATCTTGTTTCCTAATTTTTTGTGTTATTTTATTTTTCATACTCAACAAAACTGTTTCATTTGATAACATGCGTATAATTAAAATGAGACTGTTGGGTTTTGACTGTTATATGACCATTGGTCAATATGACCACTGGAAACTAAACGTTTTGATTATTGTCTCTAAATACAAGTAATCTTGGTTAATTAATATAGAAAGAAGATTCGATGTCCTCACCCTGTAGTCTTGGACCGATCGAAGCCCATCTAATAGAACTTGGGAAAGTGGCAGCACCACTGGGATTTTCTCTGGACCAAACCCAAGACGAACTTCATCGTGTGAATCTAGAACAGAATCTCCTACGCGAGAAGTTCAAACTGATAGAAATTACTACTAGTGCGATGTTGGCCGAGCCTCCCTCGGATTCTCTCCACTTAGCACACCTTACACATAGGTCCTATGCTGGTGTGATAAGGGTCTATGTAAGGAGACTGTAACTGCCTTGTGTAATCCTTTGTTTTAAATAAAAATTGGGATTTCTTCTTTTGATTATGTTTATGAATTTTCAAACAACCAGATAAATATAGTATGCATATTTTTGTATGAATTTTAGAAAAAGGATATTTAACAAAAAGTTTAGGTAAAACTTAAATAATTAAAAACATGTAATGAAATTAAAAAAATTGTCTTCTACAATTATGTCCAGTACGAAACTTAGAGTCTAATAAGATTAACTTGATTTTTGATGAATAATAAATTATGAATAGTGATTTTATGCTTAGGATTAGTAATGTGACCAAATGGATTAGTAATCTCACTTAAATAAAGCATTAATATAATCTAGGTACCTTGATTAAGTAATGTGATTCAATAAAATGGTTAAATAACGGTTTCATAAATTATTAGTCAAGTATTAGTTTTTTTGGGTGAATAGTGTTTTTTAATTAAAAATTTAATTAAAAATATTTATAAAAATATTTATATAAAATGGACTTCATTTTTGAACTTAGAGCATCGATATTATGTTAAGGTAATTTTTAGGGATTTTTCTGAAAAAAAATAAATTTTTGGTGAATAGTTTATTTATTTAAAAATTGAATTAAAAATATTTAGAAAATTATTTTTATAAAATGGAGTTCATTTTTGAAATCAGAGAATTGATATATGGTTAAGGTGAAATTTTGGGATTATTATAAGAAAGTTGAATTTTTGATGAATAGTAAAACTACAGTTTTTAAGTTACGCGTGTTTAATGACATCATTAAATGATGTATTAAGTAATTAATAAATATGGTCGACTTATGAATAGTAATATAAGGTATGAGGTGTCCCAAGTGGCCAATACCATGGGCAAATACCATGGTAAAGCCCATGGTTTTTCCAAAACCACTAATGAGGTGTCCCTTGGCCATTAATGCCTTGTCCCCTCACTTTCCCTATAAATACCAAGCCATCCTCTCATCCATTCGACTCCCCACTCTCCCCCAACGAAGTTATGGTATCATTACCTCCCAAGGAGTCCCCCCAAGGTGCCCCCAAGCCTCTCAGGGTCCAAACATTTGATTTTTCGGAGTTACGTTTTAAGGTAAGGGATCCGACCCCCTCTCTTTCTTTTCAAGTGATCTCTTTTATGTCATTTCTTTTATGCTCCTTGTTCTTATGTTGGAGGATGTTATTTTATATTCATTATACTTTCCTTTTTATGTTCATATGATGAGATACCCCCTCTTACTCTCATCATTTCATTTTATGAATGTTTAAGTGGCGCCGTTAGGCTGCCGAATTTTTAAGTGGTTCTTTCACCCTTCTCGTTTTGAAGTTCTACTTTCATGTAAAGTCTTTAAAGTTCCTTTTCATTATATTTGGGTATGATCTATATATCTATCATACTTAACTATTATGTTCATATGATGAGATACCCTATTTGATCTCTTCAATTCAGTATTTTAATGTTTTAAGTGGCGCCGTTAGGCTGCCGAATATTTAAGGGATTCGTTCCCCTTTCTCATTTTTCAAAGTTCTACTTTCATGTAAAGTCTTTCAAGTTACTTTTTATTATGTTGGGGTATTATATCAATATATATCATACTGAAATTTTATGTTCATATGATTAGAGACCCTATTTTATCTCGTCAATTCATTTTTTGAAGTTTAAGTGATGCCGTTAGGCTGCCGAATTTTCATATGAGAAATCTTATTTTTGTATTCCTTTAATGTTCTTCATTTCATATGGTACATCATTAAAATTTCATTAACATGTTCATATATCCTTTATATTATGTCCCTCTACTGTTTTATGGGTCATTTATGAATGTTTGACCCATGTCCCCTCTCTTTTCAATGTTTTCTAAAACCCCAAAATGTAGCTGTTATGATGCAGAATTTTCGTCTCAAAATGCCTCTCTCTTTTCTCAAAATTATTTTATGTTATTAAGTGAATACTCAAAGCTATTATTTCTACAGGGGTATTCACATATATATAAAAATATTCTATTTTAAATTCTGGGATTTACATACATGAGACCCACTCTCCCCTTCCGTGGGTTTAAAGTGACGTAAAGATCATGTCTTTAAAGCAGTTTTTAAAATGTTATGATTATGAAATGAAACCCATTTATTGTTTGCTATATGGTTTATTTATGAATTGTTTGATAATTATATATGTGTATCACATGATAATAAAGGCAAATTTAAGGGTGCACCTGGATAGCGCTCCAATGCATTGGGTAATGATGTAACCACTAGAGATTACAATTTTCACGATATCTTGGTGAATAACTTTGGTAATTTTCAAATGACACCTTGGGGATGGACCTTGGTGATATGTTCATGATTGTATATTCTAAATGATGTATCCACATCTTCATGTTATGAAAAATGTTATTTTTATTATGATATATCTCATGATTTCTTTCTCGTGCCTTAAAGTTCTTTTCATGAACTTATTGAAGTATCTCAAGCTCACATGTAAAATGTTTCTCTTGTTTCCCTTAATGGGTCTTCTGCTCACCCTTTCTTTTGATGTATGTCCCCAGGTTATGAGATGCAGTAATGAACCTAGGATAAACATAAGGAGAATCCTTTCAAGTTTTTAAGAAGAATGTTTCATGTTTTCATGTTTTAAGTTCATGGTTTCAAATACACTAAACCTTAAAGATCCTTGGTTTTGTAAAATGTAATGAAAGTTTATGTGATAAAAAGGCGGGATGCTATAACATATGTCTCAAATAAAGTTAATTTGAGATTAATAACCATTACAAAAATCATACCATTTAATTTCATAATTAATCAATTAATAAATTCGGTGTATCAATTATAAAACCAAATATAATATGTTTATATATAACCTAATATAATCAAAAGTAATTATACACATAATAATGACATTATATTGTCAATGAAGTTGTAATATAACTCAATGAAAATAAATTGAGTTAATAAATTCTTTACCACTTTTTAAATTTCCACAAAATTCCCCTTTAGTAAAATAATTAAAATAGAAAGATAAAATATGAATATGTATAAAGTATTTATTTTATTAAATTAAAAATTATATTACATATAACAAACAATAAAAAATTTGTTAATATGGTGTATGTCTCACAGAAATAACAAGTGATATGATAAACCCTTACATCGAGTCTAGAATTTACACGTGTTTCATTTAACTATTACAAAGTAATATTATATCAATTATTTAATTTAATAAAAAATTTTTCCATGTTTAATAAAATATACTTAAATAATTTATATTATTTATTTTTCATGATATATTTAAATACTTAACCAGTTAAGTCCAAATCAGGTGTTTTGAGGATGTTCAGTTCATTATTTCAAAATGGATTTAGTGTGTGAAATTTTCTCAAATAGGTCATTATTTAAAAAACACCTGAATAATAATCATGTAATATTTATTATATTTATACATCAATTATACTTTTAAAATCAATAATGAAATATGGTTATGAAAAATGAACTACATTAGAATCATGGAGATTGTAGGTCGTACGTATGCATGAAAAATGTTTCAATTTTTCAACAATCATTGTGTAAATAAGGTAAGTAATAATATAACTATAAATAATAATCATAATATCATAAATTAAATATTATCTCATTATATATACATAAATATATCATCTATTTATGTCAATGGTGAAAAAATAATCACATCGATACACGAAGGTAGTAGTTGGCATGTACACACAATCAACATTAATAATTTTTTATTATAAGAAATAAAAATATATATGATTATTTTCGAGTGATAAATATTAATTGAATACTATAAATATTTCATATATATCACATATAATCTTTATCTTTATACTTATCATCTTCTATGTAATGATTTAGTGAAAAAATGAATCTCATCACTTCATGAGGAATAGTCTACCACACACATGAGTGATGTTATTGTATCCCCCTTGAAATGGGATGTGAGAAGTTATATGAGATATAATCACAACATTATTATAAATATGTTATTAATATAATATATTTATACTCTAAACACATCATTATAACAATTTGTGAGAGGCGATGATGGAAAATTAAGGACACTAGTTCAAAATGTGGTTGTTCGTCGTACACATGAATGAATTTTTATCATATCTCATTTCATGGAAGAGGATATAGATTTAGGTTCTAAAATTTAAATAATATTATCATAGTATATGTAGTATTCTAGTGTTGTTATATCATAATAATTGAATACAGTTTGAAGTAGGTGGAAGAAGAAATTGCAGAAAAACACACGGTTAAAGACAATACCTTTTATTATAAAAAACTTCTTAGGTAAGCATAAAAATATTTCTTAGGATGGATTTATGATCAACATATGGTATTTAGGTCATGGGGAGAGAATTTAATAATATATTTGGGTATGTCTTGGGAAATCCAAATGGGTTTTAAGGTGTGAAGAGGAGAGTAGAGTGGGTGAGCTTTTATAAGTGAGGTGAGTGGCACACATGTATTTTTTAAAAAATAAAATTAAAAAAATTTACACATCATGTAATTGGATTAAATTTAGGGTAATTGTTTGAGAGGATTAATAATTTAATTTTGATGTGATGGGTTTTCATTGAATTCCAATAAAAAAATTTACACAATGTGTAACCACATTACACGCTGGGTAAATGTCCAACCTAATGTTTTAAACTCACTATGTGGATAAAATTAATTATTTTTTACTACATATTCTCTCATATCAACCCTAGGGAATTCTCCAAATGATTTTGGAGTTCCAATATCCCTTATATAAATTCTTTTTTCATCATCAATCCCTGATAAGTTCCTTTGGTTAGGTTTCTTCTTTCATCCCAATGGTTCTCCAACCGTTGTGGTGAAATCCTTTTTCAAATGCATTGTTGGTTTTCATATGGATATTGTTTTATCTAGGAACGAATTTTATATCATATGAACCTTACTTTTCATGGGTTTAGTCAGTTTTAGGTGTTTTTGGATCATCAGTTAATGGTAGGGGTCGAAATATAATCCTTATGTTTTGATAATTGCCATGTTTATGAAATATCGTGATTGCACCATCATTACAAGAACATAAATTAACTAAATAATTTAATGATATTATTTCTTTATTTATTTTCATTCCAAGTGGATTGGTAATTGTATAATGGATTAATGTATATTTATAATGACAAGTAACTTAGGGTGATTTCATATTATAGAATCCCTAAATTGTGCCTTATTGTTTATTGATATAATTGTTAATCAATTGTGAATTGAATATAAAAGTGCCATTTGAAGTAATAATGATAATTTTCATAATTAACCATTAAGATATATGATATGATATTGTGATATACATTCCATATGACAGGAATTGTGTTACATGCTGTAATTATTATATATCGGGCTCGACCTATGAACATGAAAAATTATATACTATAATGATGATTTGTAGAGACTCGGTTTTCACCCTGTAAGACTTTGGAATATTTCGACATATAATTCCAGAGCTAGGCATGAAGCTGGCATGCGATTCCGAGGCATGGTGTGCCCTGAATAAATTTTATAAAAATGTTAAGTGTTTTTGCACTACGCATATGGAGGGGTTGTGTTTCCTCTTAAACAGTAGCTCAGATCAGAAATCTGAGGGCATGGTTGCGTCTGAAGTGTGTCGTTTACCCTAGGTGGGGTGTAAAAGTTGATGGTGTGAGCCTGCTGTGAGAGATGTCACCCAGGGGAAAAATCTTCATTTTGAAATAATGACTTAGTTATTTTTATCATTGGGGTTCTTTTAAAATAACATTCGAAAGAAGTCTTGAAATTAAAATCTAAGAATTCTGTTGAGTTCTAAATGGGGCGTTTTTCCTAGGCGCGATATAAAATGAGAGGGCATGGCAGTTTTGGATTCTGCGCAAAGAGGATTCTTCTATAAATAGAAGAATAGAATTTTGGAGTTAGGGTTTTCCTTTCTCTCTCTCTCTCTCTCTTTGTATCTTGTTATTCGGCGTTCATTGCCATTCTTCATCGAATCGATGAGCAATCTCCGCCGAAACTTTGGCAGATCAAAGTGGTGGTGTCGTGGACGCGTCGCCAACAATGCATGACCGTATCAATCTAGAATTATTGTTTAATTTAGAATCTTAGTTGATTTCCTAAATTTCATTCATCAAATTTGTCATTTAAAATTTGATAGTTTTGGAATTGGGACGATGTCCGAACGAACATGGCCATCGTACGAGCCCCGTTCTACATCTCGTTCTTGGGCATTCTTCGTCCCATTTTTTCAGACGCGCCAAAACATTGATGGATTGACGGGCGAGGGGCGGCACAATTAAGGCCTCGTCTTAAGGACCCTGAATCCGGCTTCTGAATCAAAACCAGACCTCTGATGAGGTCTTGGAGGTCTTCGGAAGGGACCACTATAGTAGGCTGGCAGCGTCGCGGTGGAAGTGCGCAGGCACTGGAGTAGCTGGGGGTGTAGCGCGAAGGTGCGGATCATGTCGGGTGCAGCCAGTGCGCAGAGCTCGAGAGCAGTGGCATGAGACTCTGGTAGGTATCACGAGGAGGCCATAGCGTGAGGGAGCCGGCGGCGTGGGGTAGGCGCGGCATGCTGTAAGCTGGGAGCACCGGGGCAGCATGGTTGCTCAGGCGGAGGAAGGCGGAGCCGGCAGAGAGGCGGCCGTAGCGGAGCGCGGTGCGGGGTGACTAGGCGGAGCTGGCAGCAGAGCAGGAGAGCTGAGGAGGCAGTGCCGTCTGGTGAAGGTGTCACAGAGGAGTGGCATCTGGCGATGCGGGCTGTGGTGAGGTGCGACGTTACGTTGCGGGAGGTGGAGGCGCCGAGGGCGCCGACCCATCGTGGTCGAAGGGGAACCCGAGGCACTGACACCCTCGAGTGTGAAGAGGAGACAAAGACCCACCGAAGGCGGGTCTCCTTTTCTTGAAGGAGTGAGAAAGGACCGACCAGGTTGGCCGGTTGGTGGAGTCGGCGACCAGGGGGATCATGAACCATATGTTGTGGGTCCTCCTTGATGCGGCATGTAAAGTGGGAGACCAGCCAGGAGGGGCAGTCTGTTCAAATGAACCGGGCTACCTAGCCTGGTAGAGGTGGAGCTAGTCGCGGCATGTCGGGCCGGACCCACGGCTGGGCCGTGGGATGGCGATTCGGACCGGGCCGACTGGGGTGAACCTACCCGATTGGGCCCCCTTGCCTTCAGGGGGCCGTATCTTCCAAATGACGCATTTGATTGACCCGCCGTCTGCGACTAGAGGTCCATGTCAACATGACCTACTTTTTGAAGCATGTATTGGGGTTTTTGGGTTCTACAACCGAAGACATGTTACTTGGGATGCCTTAATTTAATAATATTAAATTATAGTTAAAGATTACAACGGACTTATTCATGAGTTGGACGTCAATTTGACGCGCCGTCATAGGCATTGTGGCCTCAGAGTTGAGACGGTCCTTCCAAAGTTGGTTTGGAACCCTTGCGGTTTGGTTTCATTGCTCGAAGCACGAAACGCTTAATGCGAGTAGTTAATTAATTATTTGATTAATTAATTATTCTCGAGTTGAACCTAACTCCTGTTTGGGATGTCCTATTTATGCGCCATCAGTGGTAGCATGACCCCAGTCATCATGCAGACTTTTTGAGATGCTTTCCAAAGTGTTCGGTTTGGTGACAAGGTGCGAGCCCCACAGGGCCTGGTTCACATGTTTTATAGTGAAAACCCACTTTTTCACCCGACATCCGTTTGGGGTGTTTGAGAACACATTTCTGATTGTTCGTAAAAGGGGTTAGTGATGGTGCAATCTGGCCGCCTAAATTCATCCCCAAGGCTTGGGCCCCGCGAGGCGGCTTCAGGACATATGATGCATTTTTACGACTTATGCTTCATAAGTCCGTTCTTGGAAAATGAATAGCCTAAGCCGTGTGGTTATCCCCAAGGAACTAAATGGTATGATCTCCATGACTTGTTTCGGGGTTGAGGTGTGGGCCCCATGGGCCATCTATTAAGCCATGTGCAGCGTACTGTGACTTTTTCATCAGGAATCCATTTGGGGCGTATTAATAGTCGATTCAACATGTTTTTCTAAGGGCATCACGATGGCGCAGTTCTCCCTACCTCATTCAGACTGAGGTACGAGCCCCAAGAGACGTTGTATGGGAATAAAACGGTGTTGAATAACTTCTCCATCGGGGGCCCGTTTCTAGCGAGTAAGTAGTCTATCTCAAATATTTTTCCACGTGGATTACAATGGTGTAATCTGTTTGGGAGAGCAGAGCCTCTTTCGAGATTTCATTAAATGTGGAAACCTGAAATGGTGTTGTTCGAAGGTTATTTTGATGCACTACAAACATAGGCACAGTAGTAGTGTTAGTGACACCCAGTGATGGCATGGGCAGTGTGGAGTTATCGGTCCAGTTCCGGGTTTGCCTTTCAACGGGGCTGGGTAGTTGGTTACTCGTTGACCTTATGGTTTACCCTCCCACAGGGCTGGGATGTGGATTACCCATTGACTTTAGGGGTTTCCCTCTAGCGGGGCTGGGATGTGGGTTACCCGATGACCTTTTGTGGTTTACCCTCCAGCAGGGCTGGGCAGTGGGTTACCTGATGACCTTTTGGGGTTTACCCTCAATCGGGTCTGGCCAGTGGGTTACCTGATGACCCCTTGTTGTTTACCCTCCTACGGGGCGGGGCAGTGGGTTACCCGATGACTTCTTTCAGACTCGGCTATTTCGATGAGGCTAGTCAGTGACTTTTATTTGTGATTACCAGAGCAGGACCCTTGGTTGCACTGTTCATCGATGAGGCAAATTTGGCATGCAGGACTGTTGGGCATTAGTGACGGATATCCTTAGAACTGTTGGAAAATTTTCATGGGCTGAGCTTGGAGATTGAGATCCCCTTACACACTCATTCAGGTTTCATTTTGAGTATATATATATACATAATAACTTTATTCCCACTCCTTAGGTTCAGTTACTCTCCTTCTAGGGGGGGCGTAGATGTGCGGGGTATGCCACATGATTTCTGTGTCTAGCTCCTCTTGGTTGGACGAGCCTGCATCCTTTCTCTTGTCAGGTTGAACTGCAGTATTTCTTTTGTACTCTTAGACTATTATTTTTGTATCTAATGCTCACCATTTTAGTATCTCCTTTTTTGATCCCTCGAGCTTTCAGGGAATCATATTTAGAATCTTTATACTCACCCATACTTGGGATTTTCCCACAATTGGTGTGCCCTTGCAGACGACAGATAGGTCGATCGAGACTATGAAGGAGCGTAGAGGACACAAGAGTTGGGGATACATTCAGTGGACTTAAGAAGATTTCTGGGTGTGAGACTAACCAGCTGTTTACTTTTGTTTACCTATGGCCGAGTTGTGGCACCATTTCAGTTGGGCGAGTGATTTACCATTTTCTGTTAAGTTTACTTTTTAGAACTATACTTGTACGGGTTAGAGGTCGATGCATGTATGTTGGTTGCCCTTTTGTAACAATGTTTTATCTTTCATTCTTTTCTCTACACTATTTCATTGAGTTAGCTGCATGTGTGTGTATAGTTTCATAGGAAAAGTTGTCCCCTAGTTTGTTCTTCCTTCGGCACTAATCGCCAGCCCATGGCCTATGGAGGCGGTCTGAGGGTAGTTGCGGATCGAGCCCTTGTATGGAACGGGTCATGAAAAAGTTGTATCAGAGGTGGTTCATTAATTGGGGCATTGATCAGACGTCCCTAAAAAGGATTTGGTTGGGTTTTAGGGCAATAGTGTCAACATGTCTCGAGAGCAGTTTTCAAGCCCGAGAGTCCAATGATGGTGCGATGGCCGACATATCCATTCACCATGACCCTGATGACCTTCTTGTCAACTTGGCACACTGAGACTCTTATTGCATGGAATTTGGATCGTGCATCATATAGGGTTGAGTCTTTGACTATCCTTATTGAGTTAGCTCCCCATCGTGATTAATATATAAATACTCATTTGACCATGGTACTCCTTGATCGGATTCAGGATGTCTCCACAATGATAGCTTGATTGGATACTCGCTCAGGTTTGTGATGATGAATCTATGTGTGACGAGGCCTTAGATCAAGATCCATCATACGATTACCAATTCTCAAAGAGGACATGCAAAAGCACCTTCACCTGTGGAGTATCAGATAGTACCAACAGTGAGGGTTGATGACGAGTGAAAGTTGGGTGCACTATGTGAGTTCCAGCATCAAATAACACTGAGGTTCCATGTTGATCCATACCCTCAGACAGTGAAGGGTTGGCTAGAGTCAGTGGTTCACCTCTTCAGGCTTGTTCAGACACTTACAGGTTAGATGGTGGCTATGACAATCAGTCTTTTTCCACCAACCAGTTTGAAATTTGTAAAGCCAGGGTTACTCAGATGCATGATGAGTCGGTACTCTTGGGGGATGACTTCTAGCAGCTGTATTGTGAGGATTACTACCCCTCCAATGTATGATTTATATGGTTTATAGAGCTGGTGGAGCTTCAGCAGGGAGTGAAGGCAGTGGATGAGTATGCGACCAGGCTTTCAGACCTGACTCAATACTCCTTGGACGTGGCCCATGAAGGAAACTTCTGAGAACAGGAGTTTAAGCGAGGTCTCTGTAGAGGAGATTCATTACAGTGTAGTTCCCTTGTGCATCCTCACCCAACTAGGGGTGCTGGATCAGGCACTAGTGACAGAGAAATTTCTATCAGAGGGACGTCAAATAGAAAGGCCTCGACGCTGGAGGTCTCCCCTTGATGAGACTCAGGAACATGGTTAGGGACAGCACAGAGCCTCAAGATAGCCCAGGGAGGACTAGTGTTATGTTTGTGATGTGCGAGGTCATGTGGCGTGAGACTAATCGACCAAATTTACAGTGTTTTCCAGATAGTTCTTAGATGCACCGACATGACAAAGGCAGTGTCGTGATCAGAGAACTCCTAGGTGAGGATAGGGTGGTCCCTAGGGAGGTGGTGTTGGCAGAAAAGAAGGAAGAACTGTGGTTGGTGGATGGTGTTTCTTGGTCCTTCCACCACCACTAGGCGGCCCATGTCAGGCTCAGGAAGACGACGAACAAGGCCGCGGGTGGTTGTGTGCTATGGATGCCTACAATCCTGCAATGCATGAGATGATATGAGGTACACTCTTTGTCTTTTCCTACTTTTTCAGTAGAAATTGTTAGAAACTGTGCGAGGTACTCTTTTCGTCTAACTCCTTGTTTGAGGGGTTACCGAGGGTGACACAGGGTGTCGGTGTAACCCTATGTCTGTGTTGTCCGACGTAGCTTCGAATGCATGGGAAATAGGGGTTCTTCCCCCCCCCCCACTGAGATGCGTTTTTTTGATGTGATCAAAACCGTGAGGGAGAGTCCTTACCACCCAAAGAAGATAGTATTGAGGTGCAGTTGATGATTCCCTCTGACATGTGCATTCCTGGCAGGGTTATTTGGTGGAGTGTCAGAGCAGGCTATGGATTTTCGATTGGGGTTATTTTGCTTGACCCCCCCTTTTCATGAGGTGCCACTAGTGGGTTTGGAAGAGTGCCTGTTTTGGGATACTCACTTTCCAAGAGGGGAAAAGACACATGAGGTATGACATGTGCTTTCCGTGTATAGCCTCTGGTAGTTGGATGAGATTTCTCACCTTCCATGTTCGTTGGTACCACCCGTGCTCAATGTCAACCTTGATACAGATATCAAGTACAGGTCGAGGTGATGGACACCCCATGAATAGAACTATATGATTCACTATGTGGTGATGGTGGTGGTAGTGTTTTCACTGAGAATGTGGAGATGCTATCTTCTGGGAGAGCGCTTTGTGTTCTGCTCAGACTACCAGTTTCTCAGGTGCGTCCCCACACAGAGATACTTGAACCTGATACGACGGTGCTGGAGAAATTTTCTGCAAGAGTGTACTGCTTTCTGCAGTCGAGGATGCTGACTCCTTCGCTTGTTGAGCATGTAATAGAGTCTCGGTTGTGATGCACTGACCATTAAAACTTTTGTGACCAGATATCCTTGGGTGTTTCACCAGATGGGTATTCTGAAGGAATGAATACAAATATCATGATCCAGAAACAAACTGTGATTTCAGCCATTACGTAGAAAGTGGAGGTATAGCGGAGGAATTCCCCCAAGTTTCTTTGGGCCGTTCGGGAATCGTGCAAGCAGTTGAGAGGTTTCCTAGCACCTTTCCCTACCCTCCCAAAAGTAGGAGTGGGCACACGATGTCTTCCATGTGTCACAGCTAATGAGGTGCATGTGTATTCCTATTCATGTCCTTGAGAGTAGCAGCCCTTATGAGTAGGAACCATCCCTTTGGTTCACGTGTGGTGCGAGCATGGTGTTGTGCAAGTTATCTTGGGAATGGGAGAGCTAGGTGTGAGCTATGTATCCCTAGTTGTTTTTACTAGTTTTTCTTTTTGGGGATGAAAATCATGAATAAGGGAATGATGTAGAGACACAGTTTTCACAGTGTAAGACTTTGGAATATTTCTACATATAATTCCAGATCTCGACGCGAAGATGACGTGCGATTCCGTGGCCCGGTGTGCCCAGAATAAATTTTTTTAAAATTTTATGTGTTTTTGTACTATGCGCATGGTGGGGTTGTGTTTCCTCCTAAATGGTAGCTCAATTTGTAAATCTGATGGCACTGTTGCGTCTGGAGCATGCCGTTTTCCCTAGGCGGGGTTTAAAAGTTGCTGGCATGGGCCTGCTGTGAGAGATGTCACCCAGGGGAAAAATCGTCATTTTGAAATAATGACTTAGTGATTTTTATCACTAGAGTTATTTTCAAATAACATTAGAATGATTTCTCAGAATTGAAATACGAGACTTCTGTTGAGTTTAAAATGGTTCGTTTTTCCTAGGTGCGATGTAAAATAAGAGGGCGCGGTAGTTTCAGATTCTACGCTAAGCGGATTCCTCTATAAATAGAAGAATAGGAGTTTGGAGTTAGGGTTCTTCTATCTCTATCTATCTATCTCTCTCTCTCCTATTCTTTGGTGTTCTTCACCGTTCTTTGTCGGATTGAGGAGTAATCTCCGCCGGAACATTGGCGGATCAAAGCGGGGGTGTCATGGACACGTCGCCAATGACGCACGACCGGATCGAGGTAGGATTCATGTTAAATTTCACACATTTGTTGATTTACTAATTTTTTTCATCATATTTTTCATTTAAAATTTGATAATTTTGGAATTGGGATGATGGATGAAAGAACACAGCCATCATCCGAGCCCGATTCTACATCTCGTTCTTGGGCGTTCTTCATCCCAATTTTTCAGACGCGCCAACACATTGACGGATCGACGGGAGAGGGGTGACGCTATGAAGAAATCATCTCAAGGACCCTAAATCGGGATTCGAAATCAAAATCAGTCCTCCGATGATGTCTCGGCGGTCCTCGGAAGGGACCATCAGGGTAGGCCGGTAGCGTCGCGGTGGAAGCGCGAAGGTGCCGGTGTAGCTAGGGGTGTAGGGCGAAGGAGCGAATGGCGGCGGGTGAGACCGATGCGGCGAGCTCAAGAGAGGTGGCACGGGACTTTGGTAGGCGACACGAGGAGTCCAGAGTGCAAGGGAGCCAGCGAAGTGGGGTTGGAACGGCGTGTTGCGAGATGGGAGAACCGGGGCAACGCGGTCACTTTGGCAGAGGAAGGCAGATCCGACAGAGTGGTGGCCGTAGCAGATCATGGTGCGTGGGGACCTAGCGGAGCTGGTAGTGGAGCGGGGGAGCTGAGGCGGCAGCGGAGTCGGGTGATGGTGTCGCAGAGGAGCTTTTTCAGTCGGCACAGGCCGCGACGAGGTGCGGTGGTGCGCTGCGGGAGGCAGAGGCGCCGGGGGCGCCCGCCCGTCACAGTCGAAGTGGAACCCGAGGCACTGACCCCCTCGGGTGTATGGAGGAGACAAAGACCCACTGAAGGCAGGTCTCCTTGGCTTGATGTGGCGAGAAGGGATGGGCTGGGTTAGCCAGTCGGTGGAGGCGGCGACCTCGAGGGAACAAGACCCGTGTGCTGCGGGTCCTCCTTGACGCGGCGTGCGAAGGGGGAGACCTGCCAGGAGGGTCGGTCTTTTCAAATGAACCGGGCCACGTGGGCCAAAGAAGGTGGAGCAGGCCGTGGCGAGTCGGTGCGGACCCGCGGCTGGGCTGCAGCCTGGCGGTTTGGACCGGGCAGGCCGGGGTGAACCGGCCCAGTTGGGCCCCCTTGCGTTCGGGGGGCCGTATCTTCCAAACGACACATCTGTATGATGTGTCGTCGAAGGCTAGAGGTCTGTGTCAATGAGACAGACTCTTTGAAGCATGTATCGGGGTTTTTTGGTTTTTTACCCGAAGGCGGGTGACCCGGAATGCTTTAATGTAATAATATTAAATTATTGTTAAAGTTTACAACGGCCGTATTCGCGTGCCACACATCCATTTGACGCGCCGTCAAGGGAACTGTAGATCTGGAGTTGAGATAGTTCTTCCATAGTTGGTTCGGAACCCTTGCGGGTTGGGTTCGTTGCTCGGAGGCACAAAACCCTTAATGCGAGTAATTAATTAATTAGTAAATTAAATAATTATTCTTCCATCAGACCTAACTTTTGTTTGGGATGTCTAATTTACGCGCGGTCAGCGGCAACGTGACCCCAGTCATCGTGCAAACTTTTTGAGACACTTTCTGAAGTGTTCGGGTTAGAGACAAGGTTTGGGCCCCACAGGTCCTGGTTCACACGTTTTATGGTGAAACACTACATTTTCACCCGACATCCATTTGGGGTGTTTGAGTACTCATTTCTGAGTGTTCTTCTGAGGTGTTTGCGACGGTGCAATCTTCCCACCAAAATTCCGCCCCAAGGCGTGGGCCCTGCAAGGTGCCATCCTGACGTATGCTACGTTTTTACGACTTATGCTTCATAAGTCCGTTATGTGAAAATGAATAGCCTACAACACATAGTTATTTGCAAGGAATGCGATGGTATGATCTGAGTGACATGTTTTGGGTTTGTTGTGTGGGCCCCACGGGCCGTCTTTTAAGCTGTGTGCCACGTACTGTGAATTTTTCGTCAGGCATCCATTTGGGGCGTATGAATAGTCTATTCTGCAGGTTTTTCCGTGGGCATCGCGATGGCATAGTTCGCCCGACCTCTTTCGGACTGAGGAGTGGGCCCCATGAGACTCTGTATGGGCATAAAGAGTTGTTGAATAACTTCTCCATTAGGAGCCTATTTGTAGCGAGTAAGTAGTCTATCTCACGTATTTTTTCACGAGTATTACAACAGTGTAATATGGTTGGGAGAGTGGAGCCACTTTCAAGATCTCATTCAATGTGGAAATATGAAAGGGAGTTGGTTTGAGGTTCCTTTGACGCACTCTGAACCTACACACGGTAGAAGGTTAGTGACACCCAGTGATGTCATGGGCAGTGCATAGTTATCAGACCAGTTCTGGGTTTTCCCTCCATCGAGGTTGGGTATTGGGTTACCTGTTGATCTTAGGGTTTACCCTCTAGTGGGGATGGGTAGTGGATTACCCATTTACATAAGGGTTTACCTTCCAGCGGGGATGGGTAGTGGGTTACCCAATGACCTTTTGTGGTTTACCCTCCAGTGGGGCTGGGCAGTGGGTTACCTGATGACCTTTTGTTGTTTACCCTCTAGAGGGGATCGACAGTGGGTTACCTGAAAACCTTTTGTGGTTTACCCTCCAGTGGGGATGGGCAGTGGGTTACCTGACGACCTTTTGTTGTTTACCCTCCAGTGGGGATAGGCAGTTGGTTAATTGATGACTTATTTCAGACTCGGCCCTTTTGATGAGGCTAGTCGATGACTTTTCTCCCTGATTACCGGAGCGGGACCCTTGGTTGCACGATTCAGCGATGAGGCAGCTTTGGCGTGCGAGACCTTTGGGAATTAGTGATGGATATCCTAAGAAATGTTGGCGACTTTTCATGGGCTATTCTTGGAGATCGAGATCCCCTTACTCTGTCTTTAGTGTATCTTGTTGAGCACATATATATATATATATATTACCTTTATTCCAACTTCATGGGTTCAATTACGCTCCTTCTAGGAGGGGTGAAGACGTTCGGGGTATGCCATGTGCTTTCCGTGTCTAGCTCCTCTTGGTTGGATGAGCCTGCTTCCTTTCTCTTGTAGGGTTGAGATGCACTCTTTCTTCTGTACTCTTAAATTGTTCTTGTTCTATCTACTTCTCACCGTTTTAGTATCTACTTTATTGCTCCCTCGAGCTTTTGGGGAATCCTACAGAGTGTCTATATACTCACCCCTGCTAGGGCTTTTCCCGCACTTGTTGTGCCCTTGTAGACGACAGACATGTCGAACAAGACTACAGAGGAGCGTAGAGGAAATAGGAGATGGGGCTGCGTTCAGTGGTTATAGGAGGATTTCCGGGTGTGATAATCACCAGCTGTTTACTTTCGTTTACCTATTGCTGGGTTGTGGCACCTTTCATGTTGGGCGCATGTTTTTCCCTTTTCTGTTCAGTTTACATGTCATCACTATACGTGTACTGGTTAGAGGTCGATGCATGTATATTGGTTTCCCTTTTGTAGCAGTGTTGTATCTTTCTTTCTTTTCCCTGCACTTTTTCATTAATTTAGCTACGTGTGTGTGTACGGTTTCTCAGGCAAAGGCATCCCATAGTTTGCTGTTCCTTCAGCGCTAGTCGCCAGCCCCTGGCCTATAGAGGCGGGTTTGGGGTAGTTGTGGCTCGAGCCCTAGTATGGGTCAGGTCATGACAATGACATTGAGTGGGATTGGCCCAGTCAGTGCAGTAATTCTTATAGAGAGTATGATATTCCAAGTCCCATGTTTTAATTATTATAGGGATTTGATTTAGAAAGTTGAAATGCTTATAGGTATTTTTACTGAATTGATTGTTTTGACTATACCATGGTTATATGACGGTTGTTTACATGGTTGTAAGACATTCTCATAGATATTCTATCATGGTGACAAAGCATGTTATTTACCATAGTTATATGGTTGTGGTTGACATGGTCCTAGGACATGATCAGAGATATTCTATCATTGAGTCGATGTAGGTTATGGTTTTATTTTATTAATTGTTTAATTAATTAAAACAATTTTTTTATCATTTTATTACATAAAAAACATAACAGACTACATTTTTTGACATGGTTATGTCCACCTGCCGAGTTATATTCAAAACCTATTTGGGCCATTGTTTGGTACCCAAGAAGATTACAAGGATGCTGGTTTGGACAAGGGAAAAGGACATTATAGTTGAATTCGTTTTTTTCTATTGGGTTGGAGTTTGGAGATGGGACTAACGTGGTATTCCTAACCCTGAGAACTTGAGTCTTTTATTTTAGTTAACTAGTATTTTTATTGTATTGTTCTACCATTCCATTCAGTTACATTCCATCGCATCATTCCATTATTCCATTACTATTTATTTGATTAGTTAGTTGGATTTAATTTTTATCTTCGACTGTGTGTATACTTTGATTAATTTTTTGGTTATTGTGATCTATTTACACTACCTTTACAATTAATACCATGGGGTATAGTCTCCGTACTATAAACGTTACACCCCAAATACTAGTCATCAACCTTTGGCACATATAGAGGCTCCCATGAGGTCCTGTAACCAACCTCTTCCATCCACATGAGAGAGTGTCAAATTTGTGGACATTATATGGTCAGTAATGACTAACAAAAAGAAGAGATATAACAGCAAATTAGGGTAATAATTCCTTCTTATTACCAAAATTTCCAATACGATCCTTCTTATTTCTCTTTGACCAGCGTAAGCTTAGTTTCAATATTCTGTTAACATGTCACTGTAGTCTCTGGATCCCTCTCAATCCATTTCAACAATGCAGTGGCCTCAACCACCTTCAAAACTCTTTAATATAAGATTCCTTCTTATCAAGTGATAAAAGAGTCTCCTTAATAAGAGTAGAAATATCTACTCCCTTCCCATGAATGTTATTATGCTTCTTCAATTCATTAATTGTATAATGCAAGTGATCTATTTTATCCGTTACTAATGAAAATTACAATGAATAAATCATGACCTCTAATCAAATTGCAGAGATTCTGTCATATGAAAAAAACATCACAATAAATAAAACCCATTTAATGGTATTTCATGAATAATTCAATCATCATGATCACTTCATTAATGATATAATCAAAAAAATATGAACTTGGTCCATGATATCCCTATCAAAAAATAATCTCAACCTGAATACACTACCATAAAAGGCTCAAATAAATCGGCAATGCATTGAGAATACAATGAAATGAACAAACAAAATAATTGAGATATAAATAATCCTCACAAATATTGATATCAGCCACTATAATTGAACACATATAATGAGAGATGTAGTGCATCTAAAATTTCTATTATGATGTAGCCCATGAATATATTTGAACTAGAAATGAGAAAAAACCAAAAGAACAATCCTAGAGGGCAGGGAAAAAATAAAAACAATTCCTTAACAAACAGGAAGGCAATATGAGGGACAAATAAGAATCACTAATACAACCTATAGATCCGACAATCATGAGATCCTTTGGTATCTAAAATTCACTAGAATCTTTTAAAAACTACTTCTTTCAAATATCCAATAACCGGACCTTAAGTTAAGATAATTGGTTTTTTAATTAGAACAATTTTTTTCTTTCACCAATTCTATGTGTTTGGAGACAGGATTCCATTTGACAATTTTTGTTCTTGAATATTTTCCCTCTGTATTCCACATAAAATCATGATAGCTTCTTACAGACATGCTAGTTGTTCACATCCTATACATTTCTCACCAACTTCTGAAATAAATTACCATTATAATGTTTTGTTTCTTGAATTAGTGATAAATATTAAAAATTATCTTGTGGTGGATCTATTTTTAAATTAGTATTGGTACTTTTCAGCCTTTTTTTATTCATGATGCATTTGTTGATGTAGGATGGGCAGTGTTATTCTCTTTATTTTTTTGTTATTCTAAGAGGTACATAAGGAATCTTTTTTAATAATGTTATACTCAACAAAATATGGATATGATTATATCTTTTCTATAAAAAAAGGAATCCTTTACTTCTCTATTTTTTGTCTGTAAGTCATGTTTGTATTCTCCTTTAACTCTTGGATGGTGCATGCTCATTTCCCCTCATGTCATAACTGTATTTTTAACCATATTTTATAATTTCTTTTTGGATATGGGTTTGGAAACCAACTCATATCTCATTATACCCCAAAATATCAAATAAATACAAACCATAACAAAGAGGGGAAAGAAACATGAGTGAATGTTCTGATACCAACTTCATTCAATATTTTATTCAACCAAAACCAAGCAGTTCCCACCCATAGTAAATGAAATTGAAAAACAAACAAAATACAACATGCCGAACAACCAAAAAGCCATCAGAAAATAGATTCTAGATTACTAAAAACATGAAAATAAAGAACTTATCAACAATTAAATTTGGGCAAGGATAATTTAAAAATAGGTGAAAATGGAAAAAGGAATCATTTAAAAGGAATATATTTAAAGATAAAATCTTTATTATTGTCAAATTATTCATCCAACTTAATGAACATTCTATTTATGATTTGAAGGTTAGTCTTCATAGAATCATCAACACAAGTTTATTTTAATTAGATGATTTCAAATATTAATTTATTTTTTTAAATTAATTTGATAAAATTTCAAAAAATTAATTATAATATTTTCTCACAGAAATATATAATTTTTTAAAGATAACATATTTTTGAAGAACAATGTTACTTCAGTAAAAATTGATTTATTATTAAGTAATAATTCATCAATAATATATATGGGGTAGGAAATTTATACACACACCAAAACACATATATATATATATATATCATAAATTAGTTAATATTATTAGTACCCACCAATTTAACTACTAGGTTATCACAACTATATATTTTATAGGACGTTTACATTTGATTTAGTGTGTTGGATACACTATGGAATATAATAATCATAATTTAAAATATCACGATGTTATATCATCCACCTTTAATAAATTTTGAACTAAACAATTGAACTGAATCTCAATAATTGAATTCATTAAATTTGAAAAGTGTTGTGAATCGACATAGTAAAACGGGTTAATAAAACATCTTCTTGATAAGAGATAAAAAGAAGCATGAGGGTTATCTAGAATAACACATACTAGGTTTCTAAATAGGAAAAAATATTTGGGATGCGAAGGTTTAGACCTGGAATAAAATTTTAATGTCCAAATAATTTTGGAGTGTGAAAGAGATCATTTATCAAAGAAAGTTAACGACCCAAAAAAATCAACAACCACAAGACCGTAAAACCAAGAGGTGAAAATGGTTATTTACATCTTAAAAAATGTTGTTAATAAAACAAGGGTTCATTTCAAAATCATATTAATAGATTTTTGGAATATCATTACTATCTAGAATAAGATCATAAGTAAATATACATAATTTATTAGTATATTTTCATCCTTTTATAAATTTCCACCACAATAATATATTTTACTTCAAAACATATGTATTCATGATTTTTTTTCATTCCTGAAGCATTAAAATTGAATTTTAAAAGACCATATAACCATAAAAGAGATATTCAAGATATTACACCTATCATTATTAATCAAAACCAAAATGATTATCACCTTTTAAGATAATTCCATAAATAAATAAATCATCATATGATGAAATAATACATTAATCTGTAAAATTTTACAGTAACACCCATGTTAAAACTAAATAATTACATATATAATGAACCTTTATAAAAAATAAACATAGTAACCTCATCATTAAATAGTGTTTTAACCGCAAATTTTATATCATACGTTTTAACATACAAGCCCAAAAATATAGAGATCTTCATCTGAAATAACATTAATTACTTAGTCACCGAATCACATTACAATCCCACAGTTATTTGTATGATAAAAATTATGTTCCCATAATTTTCTAAATATTAAAGATTATATTAACCCTAAAGGTTATAAATTACTTAAAACTTATTTCTGAAAAATTTAAAGGATAAAGTCACATTAAACCAAAGATTTACATTTAATATAACCCAATACAACATCTCCGAAAGTGTTGGTAATCCCTTTAAGATATTATCACTTAAAACCTAAAAATATGGGTCTGAGATGTTTAACTTATGATTAAAATAAGTATTATAGACCTATTATGGTGTCTATTAATCTTAATATAACCTCCCATGAAAAATCCTAATTAACAAAGTTATATAAACCCTCCTCTGATCTTATCTATAACCATTCCAGACACCACCCTGGACTCGTACTCCCTAATTTGGTTCTAAATAAATAAAATTTTAAGTTCTAGGTTTGATACCATTGAATGTGGCCAAATTTTCAACATCCGAAATATAAAACATCAAAATTAAATATTGGATCTCTTATATTATTAAGAACATTTTTGGTTTAGTGATTTAGAAAATTATGAGAAACTCATAACATCATGGATTCATAAATAATTAGATCATAGAGATGAACATAATATCATATTATACACGGATTTAAATATTGAACATTAGGTCATCATCATTATTTATTTGAAGCCCTTATAGAAATAATTCACTTAACATCATTCATGATAACATGGGTAAAAGGAAACAGAAGAAGCGTGAGATCAAATACTCAATAAGGGTAAATCTAAGAATTAACAATTGAATTTCACCAGTGAAAATAAGATGATCACAAGGTTATGATGACATAATCAAAGTTCATGAGCTTAAAATATTAGAACTCACACCCATAAAACTAGAGAAATAATCATTTTATATTACATAAATCCTTAAAAAAGTTTAGATTCATCAAAGTCAATAGCCATAATCCCTTTGATATCTATCTTGATAAAATGAAATATTTAAAACCCATATAAGGCATAAAAAAACATGTTGGTGTCTTGGAACATCATATTAATAACTTATTTTAAATATATGTTAGAAATAACTAGGTCCCATTTAAATCCCTAGGAGAACCACTCAATAAACCCCTTCACTAATGGAAATGGGTCCTAAGCCAATGGAACTATACCCACTGTTTAATGAAACTATGGGGATAGTGTATTTGATTAAAGCTATACCCACACTTTTTTAAAAATATTGTCGGTATTTACCCTTGAATATACATCCTCCCTAAGGCTTCTACTCCCTTCTCCCACATCGATGAGCCCTAATCACCCCATCCTACGAGCTTCGGCCTCCCCGTCCCTCCCCGCCTCTACCTTGAGCTCGACCTCCCAGCCTCTTCCTTGACCTCCCAGCCTCCACCTCTAACTCCCAGCCTCTACCTTGACCTCATGGCTTCCACCTCTGTGTTGACCTTTCGGCCTCGGCATCCCTGCCTCTACGTCCCAACCTCCTCGTCCTTCCCCGCCTCTGCCTCAACCTCGACCTCCCCGCCTCCACCTCGACCACCCAGCCTCTACCTCAAACTCCTTGCTTTCACCTCTGCGTTGACCTCCCATCCTCCACATACCTGCCTTCGCCTCCTAGCATAAACCTCTCGGACTCCACCTCATGGACTCCACCTATGTCTCGACCTCATAGAATCCACCTGCACCTTGACCTCTTAGCCTCCACCTCCCGATCCCTGCCACCCTGCCACCACCTCCCGGCCTTCGCATCTGCATCCACCTCCACTTCTATACCTTGACCTCCCTTCCTCGACCTACTAGCATCTTCCTCCACTAACCAAAAATCCAAAGGGATATCTTTGGAGTTCTAAATGGATTTTTCATCAAATATAGAGGTATATAAGTGATCTTTATTAAGAATCATGTCTGAGCATCTGAAAAATAATAAATTGTTTTTTTACTTTATTTATTTCATTAATTTTATTTTGGATGTTCTTGTTTGAGTAGTTCAAAGATTAGTGATTTAGTATGGTGAATTAATGTAGTTTTCTTCTAAGTTATGGTGATTTAGGTGGGTTTATTTTGGTAGTTTGTTTCCACCTATTTAGTTCCATATGCAAAACATCTTGTAGTATATTCAAAAGTTACATTAGTCCCAACACCTTTTATGGCTAGTGTGATATATCTAAGTTAAGTTGCTTCCCGTTGTTCTAGATTTCCCAATGTGGAGACACCTCGGGAAGAAAAATAGGATAGATGTTTCTATAGATATCTTATGCCATTAAATATTGAGAAACTGGGATTTCCAAAATTGGACATTGGTGGGGTCCAGAACACTTAATCGTGATATTATTTCTTCTCTAACTATATTGGTTCACACCAGACATCAACAACCTCTAATAGAGTGGTAATAAAATCCGACATCTCTACAGTTGATTATTTTTCTTATATAAAACTTTGACCATGATAGCATATTTTGAGGTTATACCAGGTATGTTTTTTATCATTTTGACTATTGATATCCTATTATAGGAAAATCATGTTTATTGATGGAGGTTTCAGTTAATCAAATAGGTTGATGGTTTTTAGGGTCAGTTGCATGGGTTGGCACAATCATTGGTTGAATGGTATCCTCTTCCCATAGTGGGCTAGAAAATATAGATATGGAAACTTCATCTTGGAAATGAAAATAAATAACTATGTTTCCCATGTGACTCAACATTAAATTGTTCAATATTTTCTATTATTTCTTAATATATGAAATTTATTCTTTGATAGAGAGGAAATTAACATAGACAAGTAAAAGGTGGCTTACTGATAGAGCCACATATTTATTTTTTTCTTTAATTATTAGTGTTTCTTTATTGACTACACTATCGGTTACTAGATATATAATATTTTTTTGTCATTATTTCTCTATGAGAATAAATGAATTTGATAATTCCATATTCATTGATGATGATATATAATGTATTAATTATTCTTCTCACCTAATAAATTTTAAATAGGTTGAATTTATGGGGTCACATACTTTATTTCCAAGTGATGTTTCAATACCAATATACATTGATGATAATAGAACCATTATTAATGGATAAGATAGTGTTATTAAACTATAATTGTGTGAAGAGGAACTTGGTTAATTTACTAAAGAATCTATCTTGAGGAGATATCAAAAGATTTAAAAGACTTGTGTACCTAATGACTATATAGTGTAACATCAAGAGCTTGAATTTAATTTGAATAATAAAAAATATTTGGTCACATTTGAATATGATAATTCTAGTTTTGATACTTTATAATTATTAAATTAGATACATGAGGATATGTTTTATATGACACATTATAGTATATGGGATCTTCATGTGTTGTCAGATAGTTTAAAACATGTTATATGAAAATAAGTTATTAAATCCAAGTGTTATTGAAATGGTAACATTTAGGGATAAAAATATTAGTTATAATTATAGGTATATAATAAAATAGATGGTATTGATGATCAAGAAAATCTTTCACTAGTTCTTATTGAAGAAGAATTTTGAGTTTTTATGTTTTTTTATCTCATATTGCTTTATAGCATCATCAAATGGTTGTTAAAACAACATTTTCGAATATTTTTTTGGTAAAGAAATTATATGGTTTATCATGATGATTTTATTAAAAATCATTTCTGAATTTTTTTTCATAAGAGAAATAAATCCATTTATATGATAAAATATGCATTAGGACAACTGTATCTGAATTTTGTATAGGTGATGAATTATATTTATTTTAAATAGAGTGATTCAGATCACTTTGTTTGTTTAAAATAATATTAAAATTACTGAATTTATTTAAAATATAGTAAATGAAAATTTATAATTAATGTTTTCTATATTGATGGCATATTTTTATCAAGTAGTTTTGTTAAAACTTTTATTGAGACAAAACTGATGTTTAGTGAGTACTTTGATATAAAAATACCTGGCAATGCTTATGTTGTTTTAGTCATAAAAAAGCACAACAGTAGGTCCTGTGATAATCATGTATTCTCCTATAAAAAAAATATTAAAATGATGTTCAAGCAGTTTAACTCAAATTTTACATCCTCTAATACTACAGTTATTTTGAGAAATGGGAATCTATCTAAATTATGAATTCCTCAATGTTAAAGAAATATATTAAATGAAAATTTATTATATGATTTAATTGTTGGTAATTTGATATTTTATCATCTTTATACTCATCCTGAGAATGAATACATTATTAGAACATCAGGAAAAATCTTGTGTCATCTAGGATTAGATCATTATAATGTTGTGAAAAAGTTATTGATATATTTATAGGATGAAAAAGATTATATCTTGAACTATAATAATTATAATCAAATCCATGTAATTAACTAATCTATATATGATTTGTCGGTTCCTTGATAATCAAAAATATACTCACAACTTTACTTTTATTATTGAAATAGGGGATATTTTAGGGAAAGGTATCAAATAAATGCTCATATCTACTTTTACCATATAAGTAGAGAACATGTCTTGTAATGAATTCACTTTTTAGGAATTATGGATTTAAAAAATGAATGTATGGGTTTCATGTTGTTGAAAATATGTCCAATCTATTAGTAATATACTACAACAATATGGGTGCTGTGTAATTCTCTCAAAATAATAGTATTTCTTCTCATTAAAAAAATTAACACATAAGAATCCAATTTTTTAGTGAGGATGTTTTAACATCTCATACATGAATTGAGCACCAATTAACAGTGAATATGATAAATGGTTCACTAACTGAAGTCTTAACCATTTAAGAATTTCATATTCATGTTATAAAAATGAGTTTGTTTATGAATTTTTATGTATTCGTATTTCTTCATTGGATGTTTGAAGAGGGTTTCTCATCATTTTTTACCCATAAATGTCAAGATTTTATATTAAGACTGACATTTTTAGGGAAAAAAGATTATAGTTTTTGAATAATTTGAAATATAGGCTTAACCAGACATCACACATTATGCCTAATAGTAGTCATAACTATAGGTTACTCTCAAAGGAAAAGATTTACAATTTTCATACCTGGATTCATGCCAAATAAGGTTACCAGTCTCTCAAACCTAATCCCAATATTATACCTAACAATGGTCATAACATTGGGTTACACTTATCCCCATATCTAGGTAACAAGGCATTTTTCATTCCAAATACATAATTTCATGATTCAACCATGCATTGAATTTAATTTCGACCTACCCACTCTCAGGTCAAGCATAAACCAATAGTTTTTCAAGTAATCACTACACATCTCAAAAACTTCTCACTCACACTGTGACTTACTAAAAAATTCACTACAGTTTTTGAGCCTCCTCATCATAGAGATACCACATAATTCTGTAACTCTCAATATCCCCAACCACCCAAATATAAGGTCCACATCTACTACCCACCATGTCACCAATATATATATATATATAATTTACAATTATTTTCATTATACTTTAAAATTTTATATTAACCCAAAAAGTCCAGTAAAAGGGATTATATAAACTAAATTTCAATAAATTAGATCAATTATATAATCTAATATTATAAATAGAAATTTAGTCCAATATAACATGGACTTTACTTATACATGGGTCATCTATTCCCCGGGAAAAGCTCCATATCATGTCTCAAAACATTCTTATTCTTTTTTGTACCTTTCCAAAATAGTTTGAGCCACTATTATTTGTTTAGTTTGAGATTTCCCTCACGCAAAATTTTTTATGGAATGGTTTGAGTTTTTTTGATTCATTGTTTAGTGTGATTTATTGTTTAGTTTGAGTTTTCTTCCCAGTTTAATTGATTAGGTTATTCATTCTATTGATTAATTGTTTAGGTCGAGCATCCTATTATACGTTTTTTTGAAATATTTTTTCTAGAAATTGATTTGTGGTTAATTGATTCATTGTTTATTTTGATTATGAGTCACTAATATTATTCTAGCATCCCCTTATATTTAATTTTCTCACATCATTAATATTTTTTTGGAATGGTTATTCTTTGATAGTGAGTTGATAATATTGTTTTTGTTTTTCTAGCATGGTTAATTGAATGGGTGGGTATAGGGGGTGAGGAGGGGGGGGGGTATGGGTACAGGGAGGGGGTGAAGGGGGTGGGTGCTAGGTGCAGGGTGGGAGGGGGGATGCAGGGGGTAGTGGGGGTGTCCAAGAGGGGGGGGGGGAGTGGGGGTGTATGTTTTGGTGGGGGGGGGGGGCAGTGGGGTTTGGTGTTGGAGGGAGGGGTGGGTGCAGGGGGTAGTGGGGGTGTAGGGGGTGTCCAGGAGGGGGGGGGGAGTGGATGTGCAGGTGGGGGGAGGGGTTCAGGTGGGGGGAGGGGTGAAGGTTTTCGGCGGCAATGGTGGGTAATGTTTTTTTGGCAATTGGGATAAAGGGGGCCCGGGGTGAAGGGGGTAGGGGGTGCAGGGGGAAGGGGTGTCTATGGGGAGGAGGAGGTGTCCAGGGGGTGCTTTCTATACAGAGAAACAACAACAAAAAATATCTAATGTAATTTATTTTCTTCCACAACATGAAACTGGGACTGATGTGAATATAAAATTCAGAATGTAATGGTTATTTTATAACATTTTTTGAAATACATTAGAAACCATTTTTTGTATTTTTAATTAAATTGACTTGGAATACACCATGCTTGCAAAATTGATGATTTTGAGTTTACTCCTGAATGTAAAATATCGAATATTCTGGACATTGATTTATATCATGATTGGATAGTTTATCTCCAAGCTTTCCCTTTTGAATCATGTACCTTTATATTTTTTTAGAAAAAATATTTTATAAAATATCCCAGTTTACAGTTTTCCTTTTTCTTTTTTCTTCTTTTAATTTATAAATATGTATGTTTTCACGTATATTCATGCATGGGGGTGTCCAGGGGAGGTTCTAGGGGTGTATAGGGGGGGGGGAGAGTATCCAGGTGGGGTCCAGTGGGGGTGTCCAAGTGGGTCCAGGGGTCTGAGGGGTAGTGTACAGGGGGGGGTATGGGGTGTGGGGGTGCAGGGAAGGGAGCTATCCAGGAGGGGGGTGATGGTGGATGGGGGAAGAGGGTGCAGGGGTATGGGGGATGTACAAGAGGGGGGGGGGGTTTGGGTCAGGGGGTGGTCCAGGGGAGGGTGGGTGTTTAGGGGGGTGTCCAGGAGGGCAGGGTGGGGGGAAGGGGTTGTGGGGGTGCAGGGTGAGGGGGTGTGTCCAGGATGGTTGGGGGAAGTGTGTAGGGTGCAGGGGGAAGGGGGCTGTCTAGGAGGGGGGGCTATGCAGGGGGGTGTCGAGGAGGGCAGGGGTGTGGGAAGTAGGGGTATGAGGGATTTCCAGGAGGGGGCGGGTGTATGGTGGAGGGGGGGAAGAAGTTGTGGGGGTTCAGGGGGAGGGGGTGTGTCCAGGATGGGTGGGGGGTAGTGTGTAGGGTGAAGAGGGAAGGGGCTGTCTAGGAGGGGTGGAGGTGGGGTGGGGGGGGTGGGGGCTGTGTAGGGGGTTGTCAAGGAGGGAAGGGATGGGGTAGGGTGTGTGGGAAGTTGGGGGATTGGGGAATTCCAGGAGGGGGGGGGTGTCTGGGGGGAGGGGGTGAAGTGGGCTGGGGGGGGGGGTTGAAAGTTGGGCCTTGGTTGTGGGGGGAATGAGGCTGTCCATGAGGGGGGGGGGTCTGGGGGGTCGGGGGTGGGGGGATCAGCGGTGGTGGTGTTTGAGGGTCGTATGGGGGTGTCATGGCGGATAGGGAGGGGGCATGGGTTGTAGGGGTGTGGGGGAGGGGGCTGTTCAAGAGGTGGTGTCTAGTTGGGGAGGTGAATGAGGTTAGGGGGCAGTGTGCAGGGGTAGGGGTTGTGGGGGTGTGTGGGGAAGGTAGCTGTACAGGAGGGGGGTTATGGGGCTGTGAATATATACAGGTGTAAGATCTCAAAATAGAGTTCAGATTCCTATTTTTGTATTCCCATTGGATTTTAAATTTCGTTCGTTTTATGATTTTGATGATTTGTATAAGTATCCATGATAGGGATGCATGCTATTCAAAGAAACAACAAAAAAACATATACGATTAAAGCAATTTGCTTCCACGACATGAAACCAGGATTGATGTGAATATAAAATTCAGGAGGTAATGGTTATTTTATAGCATTTTTTTCAAGTCATTCGTAACCATTGGTTGTGTTTTTAATCAAATTGACTTGGCATACACCATGTTGGAAGATTTAATGATTTCATGTTTACTCCTAAGTTGGAAATATTCGATCTTCTGAAAATTACTCTGTATCATGGCTGGATAGTTGATCCCAAAGTATGCACTTTTGAATCATGTACCTTTTTATTTTTTATAAAAAAATATTTTATACATTATCTCAATTAATAGTTTTTCTTTTTCCTTTTTCTATTTTTCATTTCATAATATGAATGTTTTCACATATATTCATGAATGGGGGTTTACAGGGAGGGTTTACAGGGGGTTTCTGGGGGGAGGGGGTGTCCGGGGGGGGGGGGGGGCTATGGGGGGTGCCCATGGGGAGGGGGTGTCTAGGGGTAGAGGGTTTCCAGGGGGGTGGGAGGAGGGTCAATGGGGTGTTTAGGGGTTGTCCGTGGGGGGGGGGGGTTCAGGGGGGTGGGGATGTCTAGGGGGAGGGGGTTTTTGGGTGGGGGGTGGGGGTCCTGGGGGTGTCTACGGGGGTCCAGCGGGGGCTGTCCTGGGGGTGTCCACTGGGGGGTGATTAGTGGGGGGTGTCCAGGGGGTCCAGTTGGGGGTTTCTAGGGGGGTGTCTTGGGGGGTGTCCAGTGGGGGGTTGTGCAGGGGGGAGTGGGGGGGGGGGGTGACTAAGTGGGTGTTTAGGGGGGAGGGGGTATCTAGGGGTGTGAAAGGGGGTTCTATCCAAGGGGAGATTAGGGGGTGTGCAGTGGAATAGTGGGTGTGGTATCACCATGGTTCCATTTTTTCTGATAATAACTTTTCCATTGTTTCATAGAGTTTTGCATTTTGGTTTGCAGGAGAAAAGTAAAACCAAGGTGACGAACTGCTGTTTCTAGGAAACCTATCTATACCCACAGTTCGTTAAACTGTAAGTATATATACTGCTTGAAAAATATCTATACCCACGGTTTAACAAAATCTGGGTATGTGTGTTGTGAATAAAACTATCTATAACCACAATTTACTTAACCTTGGGTATATAATTTGTGCTGTAAAAATGTATACCAACAGTCCTATAAATCGTGGGTATATATGTATACCAATGGATTAATAGAATCGTAGGTAATTTAAAATTTCAGTGGGATATACCCACAATTTATACAAAACAGTAGGTATAGGGCAATCCCCATGCCTTGGGAGCCCACAATTCATGAAACTATGGGTATGGGCTATAACCATGGTTTCATGGGCTATACCCACGGGATCAAAGTGTGAGTATAGGGAAATTTTCCATTAGTTCTTCCTTTCCCCCTAAAGACAAGGAATATTATCCAATATAATAGAGCACTATCTAGGAACACCCATCATATAAGATATACCGAGATCACCCAGAACTATCTGGAAACCTCAAAAATAATATCTATATCAGTCTTAACTAGTGATATTTGGATGAATCCATTGTATAATATTTATCGAACTCACCCAACACTATCTAGGTGTAACCATCATAAAATCTATATCAGTTCCACCTGTTGATCATAAATATTGTCGAATTATTATTCATTAATAAAACATTTAGAATCCTCACATTTAAGTCATCACAATATCAATGTTCTTTCACAACACAATTATCCCTTCGAAAAGAAACGAGTTCCATGACACTCTCATAATCCATCAATAGAAAGAATAATGATGGTACCAATATAACATATCCCAAGTTGAGTGTAGCAAAATCAATGATTTCTGATGCTAATGCATGGAAATAAATTTTAAAAAATTCTAAAAAAAATTCTTTAGGAAACTAATTTTTTTGTTTAGTAAAATCAAATTATGCCATCTTATTTATAAAATGATTATGAAATATCACATTGAAAATTTGTTGAGTAAAATATCCATTCAATTTTGAAAAATCATAATTAAAATATATAACTTTATTAAAAATTATAGACATAATGTATTAGAAAATATAATTTGAATCGTTGAAAGGATGATTTTAAATCATTTAGTGGTCATGATAGATGAAATTTATGTTCATGCAGAATATATTAAAAAATATTCTTTCACATTTATGTATTAAAAATAAAATGTACCTTGTTCAGAAAAATATAAGAATATTCCTTTTATAAAATTTGGAAAAATTATATTAATAGGGAAAATGACTTTAAATATGCATAATAAAATATATTTGGGGACATATTTGAAAAAATATTTTAAAAAATATATATGGAACAAGAAATATTCCTGATCTAAAAAAATATAACATTTCTATCACATAAAATGAATTTATTTATGTTTCTTTAATTAATATGGGAGGAAATGAAAATTGAACATGTAAAATAAATTTGTAAATATAGAATAAAAAATATTTGGTTCAATAAAATAATATCAAATTATTTCCTCTAAAATAATTGGGAATATGAACAATTTGGAAAGAAAGGATATTTTAACATAACGACTTTACCACTTTAGTAGCTCATGAATCCTACGACCCTAAAATAATAAAATCTAATAAAACTTTAAATATCATTAAAATATGCTTTTTCATGATATAACATGTTAAATGGTAGTATATAAAATAGAATATTAATATATGTGCATATCATAAATGTATTTCTCAAAGAATGATAATTTCAGATGAATAATCCTTAAAAAAATCATACCAGTGAAATTGATATTAAATAAAATAATAGATTAGGTGTAATAAATTGAAAACCACATACAAGAAGTGTAAATAAATAATAATATAATTATAAGTAATTTCACACATAATTATTAGATAAAAATTTCAATGATTAAGTAATATAACCCAAATGAAAAGAAATTTAGTGAAGAAATTATTTACCATATGGTAAATTTTATTTCAATTCCCCATGATTGAAATAAATAAAATACAGACAAAAAATAAAATTATTTATGAAGTATTAATTTTATTAAATATAAAATGGCATTATATATAAAATATAATAAAAACTAGTGGTTAATATTTCATATGTCTCACTAAAATAAAAAGTGTTGTGAGAAACCCTTACCTCGAGTCAAAACATTCCATGTGTGTCCTTTATCTCTTATATAAAAATATTATATCAATTATTGTATTCTATAAATAAATATAAATTTTTAAAAACTTATACTTAAATAAATTATTTTATTTATTTTTATTAACATATTTATATTCATAATTAGTTAAGACCATGTCTGCTGTTTTGAGGGCGTTCGATCCATTGTTTGAAAACAACTTTGGTGTGGTGATAATGGTCAAAGATTTCATTATTTTAACATATATATAATACTAAAAATGTAATATTTATCATATTTATAAATAATTTATAATTTTAAAACCAATATATAAACATGGTTTTGAAAAATGAACTATTTTACAATCATCGAGAAAGTAGACCGTACATATGCATGAGTAACATTTCCATTTTTTCAACGATCATTATGGAAGGAAGAGAAGTAATATTTTATATTTTTAGAATTATAATAATATCCTTAAAAACATATTATTACATTAAATATAATTATATATATCATCCATGTGTTGTGGTGATGAAAAATTAATTGATCACTCCATGGAGGCGGTAGTCCACACGTACGCAGGAAAAAAATTATCTTTCTTCAGTTTATGAAATAAAATGATATATTATCTTATTATAATGATAAATATTTCATTAATATAATAATTATTTAATTTATATTACATAAATTAGTTAATTTTATCCTTATTATCTTCCATGTAATGTGCTATAGAAAAACAAATCACATCGCTTCGTGAGGTGGTCGTTTTCCATACACACAAACGATGTTATTCTATCCCCAATGAAACTAAAGTAAGAAGTTATATGTTGTATCATAACTAAATAACTAAATATATGATATAAATATCATATATTTACTTTAAATACATCATTATAAGTATCCATGATAGGATATTATTTAAAACGAATGAAATCAGTACGCAAGGTGGTAGTCAGCTATACACATGAATGATGATTTTGTGTCACATTTAATGGACGAGTATATGGATTTATCTTATGAAATTATCATAATAACATGTAATTACATAGGGGATAATATCTTTATTTTATTATTATAATTTAGGAATATGTAATGAGGTGGAAGAAGAAATTAAATTAAAACACATTGTTAAACACGATACCTCCTCTTCGAAAAAACATCCTTAGGTAAGCACCAAATGTATTCATAGGATGGATTTATAATCACAATTATAGTTTTAGGTCATAGTGAGAGAAGTTATTAAGTCATTTTGGTAGGTAATTACTGATAAATAGGGATTTAAAACTGTGAAGTGAAGAGAATAAGGTTTGGTGTTTTATAAGTGAGGTGAGTGGAACCCTTGTAATTTTTGAAAAAAAAGTTTTAGCCATGTTTTACACAAGAATAAAGGATCAAATATAGACCATTATCAATCATAAGTAATTATAAGTTCTATATATTTCCATAAAATTTATTTTATACAATATTTTAGGACATTTTAGCCCATATATTTTTAGATTAAACACTGGTAAACTCATTTTCACCTTAAATGTTGAAACTATGTTTTACAATTTTCACTATACAATAAGATACAAAATTAGTATGATATTATATGATAATATAAATTAGTATTTTTAAAAATAATGAATCTATTTTATCAAATTAATTTAATATTAGTGAAAAAATTTAATTTAAAAACAATCCCACAGATGTGAAGAAAAAGCGGGTTTTTAAGAAGTGTATTTTTTTAAAAGATGATTTTATATTAACTATTTGACAAATTATAATCATTTTCTTAATTTATATTAAAATTAATTGATATATAATATATAAATTTAATTTAAATAATTCATCAATAATATTTTTTTAACTGTTTGAAAGGGAGAAACATTATGAACTTTAAAATAATTCTCAGAAAAATCCCATTTTAGAACAAAAAATAACGTTATACTAAATTTCAATATAAAGATGGATCACATGAAATTAATTGAATTAAATATAAGTTAATAATTATTTTTCTACTTTAAATAGTATTTATAAATTTTTTTTACTTTTAAATTACATAATTTATTTATAATAAATGATAGTTTTACCAAAAGTCAGTATTTTTCACTATTCACTAAAAAATCAATATTTCCTCAAAAATAAAAAAAATTCCTATCAGTGAATTTCAATATTACTATTTAATGAGTTAACATAGTCTTATAAAATAAAATTTATAAATCTTCTAGAAACTAATTATAATATTTATTTCACAAAAATGAAAAAAATATTTTTTAAAGAAATCAGATTTATTAAGAATAAAATTGCATTAATAAAAATTGATAGATTACTGAATAATAATTAATAAAAAATTTATATTTGGTATTTCATATATATATATATATATATCATAATGTAGTTAATAATGTTCATATCCTCTAATTTAACGGTTAGGTTATATTTGTTATATAGTTTGTAGGCCGTTTAAGATTGGTGTTGCATGTTGAATACATTATCTAACATAATGCTGCTATTTTAAAATATTGGGGTGTTAAAATAATGAACTTATTTTATTATTAGTGTTATAAAAATAATTCTAAATTAAAAAAAATATAACCTATATTATTATGTTATACCATAGTGCGATGAAAGAATTTTTCTCTCTTAGAAATATCTTTTGGGCGGTTGAATTTACTAGAGTTGGTTATTTCTTATATTGTAAATAGGATGTACAGTTGTGGTTTATTAAAACATAATAATTTTATAAAAATTATATTTATCCATTTAACACATTATCATGTCCATGTATTTTGGTGAATAAAAGATAAACATAAATCAATCATTTTATGAAAGCTGTTTTCCCCACTTACACATGGTAAATGATCATTTAATAGATCAAGAGAAAAGTATAATAATACTTATCATTTTATTATCTAAAATGTGTTATAAATATCATAATTATTTATTATATTCAATAATTGGAGTATATATATAAGGTTTTTATGGAATAAAATACACGATTCTTCATAGAAGCAGTAATCCGCACACTTACACAAATATCATAATAGTTTTCATTAAGGGAAAAATTTAAATTAGGATAATGATTATTAACATAAGATAATATAATTTATTATATAAAAAATAATTATTTTAAAATATATTTATGATAAATTTATTATTTTATTAGTAATATAGAAAACAATGAAATTATGTAAAAAGTGTTACTCATGTTTTACATTTTTGCATTTCAATGGAGGATCAAATGGAAATGGAAGGAATAGGTTAAAATATTATGACCAAAGAAGGATGGAATAAATAGACGATTCAAAGGGAATTAAAAAACTGTGCTTTTTTAGGATGTAGATAAATTTTATGAGTGCTATTAAAGGCGGTGTTGGGAGGCCACTTTGATAAATGAAAAGGGTTAAATTTTTTTGTAAATACCAATACATGTTTAATAGTAGGAATTCAATCTAAATTAATGTAGATATAAAACTAGAAAATAATGGTTTTAAGAGGATATATGGTGAAAAACCCAAAAAATATAATATTAATCATGTTTTTATCATTTGTTATCCATTTTCACTTGGTTAGACCCTTTTATCCCTAATTAACTCTTACCATGGAAATTATTTTTTACACAAGTAAGTTATAATTTATTCATAATAAAATAATGGTCATTATTACAGAATATGGTCTTAATAATTTGAATCATTGAATCCATTTTATTTTATTAAATTTCCAAAGGTGAGAAAAATAAAATTTAAAATAATAATTGTTTAATGTATTAAACAAATTCATGATAAAAATGTTACATAAGTTATAAAATAATGGATATAGGTTTGTAAAATATAATCTATATATTTATATTTATTATGTATCTTATAAAATAAATGTTTTTTTTAGAAAAAGGTTTCAAATATTTCAATTATAAGCTTACTTACTAATAAGTTCATAAAATCATGATACTTATAAAAACAATATGTAACAACTTTAACATTAAAATAAGTTTCAGAAAAAATACGAAAAAATAAACTTATGAAAATATCACTATGATGAATCCAAAAATAATTTTAATTTTTTCAAATTAAAATTTAAGTATTTTAAAATATTACTTTTATGTAAAAATATAAAATAGAATGAAAACAATTTTTATAAAAAAAATCATTAGAACATAATTTATTTTTATTCATATTTCATATAATTTACTAATTAATGTTAACCACTTATTCCTATCAATATATATTACCATTAATTAATATTAGGTTTCTTATTCTAAAAAATTTGTAGTGCATGAATTTTTTTTGAGAAAAATTAAATTCTAAGCATAAAATAATATTTTTAATCATTTTAGTTGTACCAATTGAATTTCGTTAATATTAATAGAAGAATTTATTATATATATTTAAATTTCCAAATAAGTGGAAACTCTTTTTCATTCCTTGTATTCAAATTTTTAGGTTTTAAGGATCATACAAAAATATAAATATTGTATCTAAATATATCATGATTTCATCTATGTTCGGTGTTGAGTGTGGCGAATGCTATTAAAAAAATTAACTTATTTAAAGGTAATTCAATATTAAATTATCAATGTTTTAAATTATCATGATTTTAAATAAATTAAATAATTACAATTTGACTCATATAATTAGATTAATTTTTATAAGTAACTGTTAATTTATCATAGATTTCTGGATGATCATGAGTTTATTAATGATGTGGATTGAGATTTATCTTTATGAAAATTTGTTATAATCACTTTTTCAAGTAATATAACCAATTATTAGTTGCAAATATACTTATTATATGGGATGAAAGAATAGGTATATAAGGATTAAATTCCCATAAACATTGAAAATGATTTAATAATAATCTAACCACTATGTGTTTTAATTTTCAACTAAATATATGATAGTTGGAGAAATATTTAATGAAATAAGACATCATGAAATCTGGAGTCAAATATCACTATCTACTACATTTGTGGTAGTTATAAAGGACTCTACATGTTTTTATAGTTTTGGTTACTATTTCCCTTATTTTACTATGTATTGGGTAGTTAAGTTATATAATTACTAACTCACTTGCAATTAGAGAAATATATTTTTGTAGATTATATCTTCTCCTTACTTCTATGAGTCTGATGGCCATCATCTCAACACTTATAATATTAATCTACCCCATTAAGGTAAGTTACCTCATGATTCTTTCAACAAATTTTAAATGAATGAATATAAATATTATTTCCTTCTTCATCTTCATCCACTGAACATCCTCAAGTCTCATTCCTCCTCATATTTGGTGTTTTTATTATTTTAGTTGTGTCCTCATAATTAATCATATTTCACAAAAGCTGTTTTTGGATAATCACATGTTTTTTCACTTCAGTTATTATATCGTTAGGCTTATTATTGAAAAAAATATATGCATTGTATATAGAATCAATTGTTAACATGATTAATTTGTTCCATAACCATTAAAAATACCGAAATCAATTAACATTATTGATGAAAAGATAAGACCATTAAAATAATTTTTATGATAATTACATGACATAATTATCCTCAAAATCACTTTTTCATTGAAATTATTAGAGTATAATTAAGCTCAACCTAAATCACTCCCAGTTTATGTTTATTTAGGTTGAGTTCAATAATAATAAATCCTTTTTATTGTATTGTAAAGAGAGTGTGATTAGCCAAATAATATCCCTCTAGAGTTTCAAAACATGTGTTTAGTTATACCTCTTTGTCATGTTCCAGGTGATTATTTATTTAATTCCTAACATTCCATGTTTAGGGTTATTACCCCAAGGTAGATTTTTTCAAAGCCTTCATCTACTAATATATCCAGAATAAGTAATGACAAATTATAAATCCCAATAATCCATAATTTACTAAAATTTTATATTTTTATCCTATATTTATAATTATACATTCAATTTTCAATATGGGGTTTCATTTAATTTCTCTTATCCCAAAACCTAAAATATTCCATATTAATTCAATAACCCAAAAGGGTTATCCATACATTTGAAATTTTAAGCATCCTTAGCTTATAAACCATTAAATTGTCAACATTATCTTATTAACCCTTAAATTATCTTTAACTGATATCATAACCTCAAATATTTCTAAACCCTACTCTGATACAAATTGTGACACCTTGAACCTGCACTCACTAAACTAGTGCCTAAAACACATACTTTACAAACTAGTATTGATACAAACTATAGATTCTTTTACCTAATTATCCCATAATTTCATGACATTAATAAAATATTACATGACAACATTATCAATAACTTTTAAGTTTATATAACTATAGAATTAGGTCAAATAAAAAACTAATATAGAATATGTTTTTCTCAACTAACGGAAATATTTCCCTCTATATAAGAAACAACATAATTCATAAAAGTATTCAAAATATATCAAAATTATATGTACAATCAATTCTATTTGATATATCATCTCTAATATATTTATTAATAATCTTGGGAAGTAAGAACATAAGAAAATATGGGCTCAAATTCATAGCAAGGGTATAAATAAGTGATAAAACTAAACATCGTAAGTAAGAATAAGATGAGAATAAGTAACTTGGAAGGAATAGATAATATAAATAATTCCATAATAAAATGAATATATGGGAATGAAATATATATGGTAGAAATATCAATAAAAACACATGAATATCAATAACTGTTTCTATATATTTGAAATGTACAATGTCAGACAACTAATTCATTGTCCTAAGAGAGGACTTCATGATCTTAAACATCTTTATCAAAACGTCAAGGACCAGTTTCTATGAAATACATTGTTGTGGGATAATATTCTCAAAAATATCTAAAATATTTTATCTTATGAGACATATCAATACACCTAGGGGATATTTATAAAAAGGCCCCACCCATTACTAATTTATTCTTTTTTATTAAACATATGGGAAAATGAATAACAATAAATTAACAGTTTGTCAAAAAATCATCTTCATTGGAATAAGAACATACATAACATAATTTTTTTCCCTAAGTTAGTAAAAGGGATAACATGATCATAACCCATATAAGGATAGAATATGGTGGGTTAACCAATTCATATACATCTTTTCTGAGTAATCAATAAACATTTGTATCAAAATAACAAATATTCAGATTTTTAATAGTTCATTAATTAATAAAGGGAATTTATTTCTTTTTAATAATATATCAAATAAAATATTATAGATCCATTTGTATAGTATTGTTTCCCGTGAAATATGATGTATGGTATGGTTATCCTTGGGGTTTAGGACACATGATGCATGATTACAATAATGACATTACAAGCTTTTGCATCAGGTTCAATATCTTTGTTTATCATTTGAAGGTTGATTGTGGGTGTTTCAATTATAGTTTCAAAATCACTCACATTGATTTTACCATTTCTATCATTCATAAAAACTCTAAACAATTCCTATATCCATAATTGGGTATATACATGAAATCAAAATGAAGACAGACATTTTGGGTTTTAGACATAATGATGTGTAGGAACTCAAAATGTTCAAGATGAGGGAAGGTCATACTCATGATACCCTTTTGAGGGAACTATTTTTTATTTTGGTACTCTATTATATATTTAATATAAGTTCATTAATCTTATCCCAATATCAATACATGATTGGTTACCTAAATAAAATGATCATGTGTCAAATCATTTTATATTTAAAGGGGATACAATTAATGTGAGGATATATATGTTTTAGATATTCTCTATCCATTTCCCATTAATTTTAATAATTTGGTTGATTATTATATTTTGAAGCCATATAAACAAGAACTCTAGAGTTAATAGCCACCTAGGAAGGTGATTGGTGTTTTTAGTATGGTATTGAACCTTTATAATGAATCATATGTATCCTTTTTATAATAGTAATGGAAATATATGTACTTATTTTGGGTCTGAGCTATGCAGTTTAATGTCATATGAAAAGGACATATATGAGGGAACGCAGGCCCCATTTTTGGTGATCGATACTTAGGAAGGAATCAATCAAATAATTTTTATAAAATGAATTAGATTAATCATTGTTTGATCCAATATCAACCCAATGATGGGGAGTTACTATTAATTAATGTCCATGAGGGTTATTTTCCCATGGTTTACCAGTATGGGATTTCCATTGGGACATACACTGAGGTGTATGATCCTATTTTGAGGAAATCATATCATCATGGTCGGGGATTACACATAAAGGGATGCCCATGTATAAGACAACTTCTCTTCTATTAATGGATGATGAAGGATGTTATAATTATGTTAGAATTAAGTCCCCTGTGTTATGAATATTTGGGATCTGAAGGAAACTACACAAGGGTATATTCCCATCAGATCTCAACCCTTAAGAAGGCATCATAAGTATCCTATTGGTATATGAATAAAGGCTCATGTGGCTAAATTTGGTTTATATCTGAATGTGGCTTATAGAAAAGGTTATCATAGCATAGGGTGTTTGTCCAACCCGATTGACATGTTAGAGGGTCTATTTGTAAGATGTCCTAGGTGTATGGCTGACAAGACCTGAGTGTCTTCCCGACATATCTGGATTGTCAATATAACATCTTCAGAGTGTCAATATGACCTGGATGATTTATCCCAGGGTTCTTTTCATGATTAAATTTTACATGTCCATTTATTTCCACATGATTTGGATATCATGTTTGGAGTACTCTCGCAAGATTATACTAACACACAAAAGGGACTTCACGTGATCAATGAAGTCACGTTCAAGGGTGTTGCATGGTCAAGGTGGACATGTTGGGAGGATATCACATGATCCAACTAGAAATTATGAATAACCTTAAATGACTTGACTGATATGTCTATAGGACTTCGCCAGACTTGAATGAATTTTATGGAAGGATATTGCATGATCTGGCTAGAATGTCTGGAGTACCTCACATAACCTGGTGGATATGTATGGGGGAATTCACATGACTCGAACGATGTGTTCAGATGATCTCATGTGGCTTGGATTACATGTCTAATCAATATATAATGTCTTGGATGACATGAATGGGTTTTGTCTCATAGCCTAAATTGGTCTTGTGAATCACATGATGTATTCAATTGAAAATTATCTCATCCTCATTTTCATAAGTATTCTATCTTTCATCCTTTATTGCATATATGACTTAATGTTTTTCATGTATTAACTTATTGGGATTTTACATGACCAAGTATAAATATTACAAATCATTCATATAATATTGTCGGTTCTCCAAAATTCATTTTTATGATCAATAGGATTATTTCATGAATCACATATACATGCCACATAATATCTTTGGTCATTACCATGATTTTACCTGGTGGAAAAACCTTGAGATTTCATCAATTTCCACTCTAAGAATTCCGATCAAACATATACACTCATGTGGGTGTGGCTTGTGTGTGTAGTAGTCATCCTTTTTTCTATGGGAGAGGAATTTATAGACATCACCACCCCATATATATTCCACCTTGGATGAGATATATATTGAAAATATGGGATTTATTCATTAGAGGGATAATCACATCACCCACTTTGCTTGATTTTAACATGGGTCATTATAGGTGTCACATGGTAATAATGGACCATGAGAACACTCTTTCATCTCCATATTTATTAGTCCCATGATGTATCAAAGGTATTTCACTAGATCTTGTCGACATGTCAAAAAGCCTTCTCAAGATCAGGATGACATGTCTGGGAGTAATCATGAGACCAAGATGACTATTGAAGGTGATTTTGTCTGATTGAGGAAGAATTTTCTAGGGCCCTTCACAAGATCATGATAAATTGTCATAGTCCATTTAAGAAATCATGATGGATTGTCTAAGAGATTTCACATCATCAATGGTGATCACATGAGGCACATAACGACTTCACATAAAAATTAGTGTATCATTACATTTTGAGAGGCTTCTATTTTTTTATCTTTTATTATTTATATTTTAAGGCTTATGTCCTTTTTTAACATTGATTTTCCATTAGGGAGTTCCATGATAAAAAAATGATATCGTGATGGAATATTATCATTATCATAGATGGAATCTCTTCTTGTCTTTGGGGAATCACATGATCTACCATGGATCTTGTGATGACATATGAGCATTGTCGTGGGTGTTAATTCCACATGTATTTGGGTGTAGAGGGGAGTCATGTGATTAAATGGATGTGTCCACAAGACAGTAGGTGATGAATGTTGCATGTTTTATGGATGCCCCGTGAACATTAGCTCCTTCCTGGGACCCATCACAAGATCAAATTTTACTATCAAAGGGCCTTTTGAGATCAATATGACATGTCAAAAAGTCTTTGTGAGACCATGTTGTCTATCCATGATGATTTCACAAGATCAATGACAATTTTCTGGGCCCCTTCATGAGATCATGTTGGCTTGCTGAAGGGAATTTTCATGATCAATGGTGACCACATGAGGTACATAACACATTCGTATAAATAAAAATTTATCTTTTACCACTTGAATCCTCTACATTTTTTAGATTTTTTTCTATATTTTACAAGGGGGTTCAGGTGATTTTCTAACTTCTATTGCTTGATATGCTTAATGATCAAAGGAGCTCACCAGGTATCCTTCGCTTGAAAATACTTACTTGTATGGAAACCTTACCATGAACTAGGGTTCATTTTTTATGGGTTTCACATGATTATGAATAGATCATGTGAAGTGCATGATCTAATTGGACGATCTTTCTAGGTTCATGGTATCATGTGTTTTTCTGGGGGTCACACGATTTGCAAGATCTATCCACATAGTCTCCATGCATCTTTATTTATCCTTACATTTTCTTTTGGATATAATAATAAACCTGATTTGGGTATTTCTCAAATTATATAATTTTATATTCTCAATTTGAAGGTTTCAACACCCCCCCCCCTCAAGAGAATTGTATGTATGGATAGGGTTTCGGTACAGTGGAAAGAAATTTTCCACCTGAGTCCTTATGGATTTTTTTGATCATTGTCCCAAGAGGTGTTTGGTATTATAGGTCTCCTTTGTTATTCCATAGGGCTTCTTATGAATAGGGTATTGGGGGATCCACTAATTCCATTAGGGACTCAGACTTTAGATCTCTTTCAATTAATTCTGCAATGTGACTACTTTGTTAGAATAGGGTGTGCAGCAGAAGCCCCCAAGAGGTGGTATTTTAAAAAATATCCATCAACGATCGACATAAAATTTTCGACGTCAGTGAAGAGCAGACTAGTCAAATCCAAGGAACACGCCTGAAATATTTTAAACACAAAATAAACCATAATAATACCTAGTTTAATTCGAAGCTGTGCATGACGTATTCTCATCATTGGCGATCGATTCTTGAAGAATCCGAATTAAAATTCTTCTATGTCATCCACACATGCTTCAAGAAATCCACGAGAGTCCTGTTCATCATAATCCAGGTTCTAGTGTGGAATTGCGACGACTCCTTTGAACCTCTAAAAATCATCTCATCACTTCGCTAGAAATTCCTAAGAGAGTTCTTGATCCATGCTCCTTGGATCCAGATCCTCTCTCTAGACCATGGGAGAGAGGGGAAGAGAGAGAAGCTCCATGAAAAGTGTTTGTCAAATTTCACTCTTCTTATATTTATAGTGTCATTTAATTACCTGGAACATCCAACCCGACCCATGAATAATCAAAGCAATATTAACAACATGTTAGGACTACTTATATGAGTCATAAATATTATTATCACTCACTTGTAATATAAAAAAATATATTACATGATAATAATTGAGTCATTAAATTGATTCATGATTCCCATAAATATTAATTGGACCATGAATAATTTTACATTTGTCAATTAATTTTTTTTATGTATTTACAAAAAACTCATAAAAAATTTAATAAATAAATTCAATACTTATTATTCTAAACTCGAATAATATGAATTTATTTAATACATTAGTGACCATTTTTCTTTAAACAAATCCCAGACCCCATTGGTGGGGCCCACAATATCCAAAACTCATATTCAACTGAATATGAAAGATTCTTGAATATGCTATTATGTGTGCCCCTCTAGGTCCTTATCTCGACAGCAGTGAATAGAATTAACAGACCAAGAGTGGGATCTAGAAACCCATCATGGCCCCTAAAGAGATAAGAATTGTCACAACAGTGACAACAAACCTACGAACACACACTGTGTAATATAATCTCTTTGCATGTAATATCTCATATAGTAGGACGCACTCTTGTGTCATCGCCCTTTTCTCGCTTTGTTTTTTTGCTGATGTAACTGGATAGATTTACCCTTGAATGTCATGTCCATGGTCTTATAAAGGTATTTCCATCTATATCAACATGGAATGAGATATATCACTTCTATAACTAGGAAGTAACAAATTTTTTCTTGACAATTCTACCAATGCCAGGATACCAATGATGCACCCAACACAAAACAACTTTCCATAACTTCATTGCCATGGTTTTATCATCCATCAAATTATGCAATCAAATGACATACATTGGTAATGATCTCAAGTCATGAAACCTTTACACGTGATCATAGATAGGAATATCCAATGACTCCAGAAACATGTGATGTTCTTATTGGTGGGTCATTCCTCACGATCTCACTACTAGAGATCACCAAGTGCGAAATTCATGAAAGGAAGTCTCAATGATTATGAGCCCCAAGCACCTAATAGTAAAATATCAAATATGTCAAATCAGTAAGATGTATCTAGATCATAAAACATATATTTAAGATTTATTTCATAGTATCTAGAGGTTCTCATTGTACCCTAGGAACTGCTTAACCATTCGATATGAAAATTAATCTTTTGACATTAACATTTCAATAGTGGACATAGAGACGTCTAAACTATAATGGTAAGATGACATCATGTATTGAAAACTATATACACGATATGGTAATCATAAGAATATAATAGTTGGGTGTAGGGCACCCACTATTTCAACACTCCCACATGAAATATAGACAACTTGATAACCCAACGTATTAGATACTCACATGATTAACAAAATGTTTATTCTCATAAATAGATTTAGCTACTGGGCCCACCACGGTTCTGACACATCGATATTTTGTTATAGTTACCTCATCTCCTTGAGTAAAACTTCTCAAGAGATGGTATTTTGAGTATATACCTTTTCTACATAGAAATAACATGACATATTGGCTACTAAGAATATCATAATTTACATTATGATAATACTTTTCTTAATAGGTGCGATTCGTAGAGCTGGAACAAATCATTGCATTTGATAACTACTTCTTAGCTTCCTTAGAAGCTGCAACGTACTCAGTATATTTACGTATGGACACCACTGGTTTATATGAGTTTGACTCACTAATCATCTTTAGCCTAACAGTGATATTATATCACATTGATCGATGGAAGACTAGTTTATATCCTCTAAAACATGTATCATTCTTCTCTATTTACCAGGTACTTATCTTTTTTAATTTTTGAAGTATAATTAGATACTTCAAACTACATTCCTTGTTGTTATCTAAAATATAATTGATCTTTTCCTACTGTAAAATATACCATGGAATTATATGTTCTTGTAATTATTATTGAATACTTGACTGGTCCATTGTTTTGACGTATGGATCTAACACATCATGTTTTTTTCTTCCGATGTCCTAGATATGTAAACTTAAAGAGACTACGCACTGTGACATAAGAACCAATTCATCTCTTGAATTTTTCTATCTCTTATTTTTCAATTCAGTGTCACTATATGTACAATTGACTAGGAACAAGCAACCAATAGATCTAACTCAGTAGATCCTATTCCCTAGAACATAGGTTGATACTTTAAGTCAATCACTAGAGAATAAATTTCATTTTGGTCCTGACTAACTATGAGACCAATGTTGGTTTTCCATATGATTCCAAATATACTTTACTTAGAAAACATTTATGCTACCACTAATCACTTGTAGACACATTGAAATCATTTATTGAAAATATGTATTCTATGATCACATTGCTTACTTTAGTCTTAAACCAAATTTTAGTAACTTGCAACCTTTATTAGAATTCTATGACATGAAAATCCATTACTGGTTGCGTCGTATAGACACCATCCACGATTGGTGGTCATGACATCCGATGATAAATAATTTTATCATAGATATTCACTAAGATAAGTAAAATTATAAAGGATTCAAGAATAACGACTTGTTGAAACCAATCCCGCCTTATTGGTACCACACTTGTACCACCCTTTTATCAACTCACTTGAATACCCTCCATAGTATTCAAAATAATAAGTCCCTTTGCACTTTGATACAAGGAATCCACAAATTGAATTTTAATAGGTCTTATCAATATTAGATAATTTTTATACACTGCTTACTTATCGGAAATATTATTCATATTGAATAATAGATCACCGACCATGGGAAATATAAAAACCATCACCATGGTTTTATCCTTCCTATGAAGTATGTGTCTCTGGAACATACTCTTTTCTACATTCAAATGTGAAACAAGTTCCTATGCAAACAATTTTTGCTTCTCAAGAAGTGACTAAATACAAGTAAGTGTAGCTCCCACTATCTGTAATAGAGATGTGAACCCTTATATATAAGTGTAGTATATCACTTGACTATAATTTATCTATCTTAGGGATTTATGTAACATCCTAATCAACTGTTAGTATATGTATCATAGATGCACAATGTGTTTGTACCTAATGCAAATTTTTTTATGACCTAACAAACTCTTCGCATCCAAACACATATCCTTATGACATAATGGATTTACATCATACTATGACTTTTAATATATTTATTTATCATTTATAGTTAGCATATAGTTATGGGATAACACCATTATTTTTTAAGGACTTCTTAAAATATAATGGATGTTTTTACTAGTTGTAACATTGATACTACTTGCATCAATATTTTTATGTATTACATATGCGTTTAGGAATTTCTCTATGCTACATGTTAGTTGATCAATGTTCATCAGTAATACTTTATCATCAATCCACATCATTTCCATTAATTCTATGATGTTGATAAGGTAATGTGAATTTATGAATTACTCAATGCTACATTATCATGATTCATGAATGCTTGGTGAAAGTACTCTTCGGTTCCCAACCTGAAGCAACTCATTTCTCTTGACCATGCGTATACTTCACTTTCTTATTCCTTAATTACTTAAATTAATCATATGAAGTATATATAATTCTAGCTTATACTTGGAATAGTTCATACTTACTTGTTAAACTATTTCCAAATGCTTTGTGACATACCTTTATTTATAAAGGCTCTGTTGTCCAAACTAAAGACGTCAATAATACCAAAAGTATTTAGTTGTGCCGAGCCTAAATACCATATATGGTATATTTATTATGTCCACTTTTATTATTTCTGGACAAATAATTTTCATGTCACAACTGGGTATAAGTCTTATATTTATATTCATCACTAATTTCCTATGATTTAAGTATTAATAAACTAGTGATTGAGTTTACCAATAATAGTAGTCATTATAGAACCTGAAAGATTGTCTCCTTGCGATGAAGGGAACATGAGATCAATGATTATGGTTATAATAAATAATAGTTCAATACAAATATTTCACTTAGAAATTAAAAAGTCTTGTGCTTCTCACCATTAGCCTAGGTATCACCCTTTCACAACCACTTTGAGAATACACATGTCTTTTAGTACAATATTAATACAAACTTGGTAAATGTATATAAATAAAAATATGTAAAAATTATATAGTATTAAATACCAAAGTAGTAAAAAAAAAGGAAACATTACATTGACGAATATGCCTGATTTAAAAGCATAAAATTGATTCTTTAAATCAGTTTATTGCTTTTAAACTTCCATACTATTATTTCATAATATGCTGTAAAAATAACCATTGTTAACACCTCATTAATTGAAGGATGTCACAAATGTGTCATTAGCGTTAAATTTCTTTTACCTTTTCACTCCACCTTTCAATTTATTCTCTATAAGAATTAAAACGTAACTGTATTTTATTCTTATTCACTTGGAGAACCTTAACTAGATTGGTAATGGAGAGTTTACTCAATACTTTTTCATTTTGGGACATAAAACGAGACGTGAGTAATGTGGTGAAAATGATATGAGAAAGGGATCCATTTAAAGATCACGATTAATCATTGAATTTACACATGTTGGTGAAACCATTGACTTAATTGTATCATTACTTTGCTTTCTATTACAAACATCTCGGAGATGAGACTTTATGTTTATATCATCCATGTCCTGGTGTTGCAACTACAACTGACACTAGATGTTGATGATAACATAATCATATAACCATCATATACTTTGTACATTAGTCTCCTGTAAGCAGTTTCACCCTTACTTCTAGAGGTTGTTTAATAGAGTTGGGGATACTGAAACCTTGAGTTTCCTATATCATAGTACTATGCGCACACACCTATAATATTCATGGATACTCATGTAAGTGTGGACTTTTATTTTTTCCAATATAATATCGCGGTTTTAAAACATGTTGTATATCTTTCCATTTTTAACATAAGAATTAATTTTATAAGATTAATGCATTTTATTTGATTACCAGTTTAGACATTTTTGATTAATTACTTATATATTTTAATGTCTCCAACTATTTTATCAGATTCCAGGAACCCTCTGTGCTAGAATCAAAATACACCATTTTTAGAGTATTCTGATGGCAAGGATTTTGGAACCACCCATCATAGTCTATATGCTATGGCTATGCCACTACATGGAGGGTTCTAGGTTGGCTTTTGGTTGACTGACTGCTTTAAATTGTAGTTCCTTGATATATTGATTGAATTCCCAACTTCTAAAATTAGAACATTATTTAATCAACTGTTGTATCTAAAATTAAAACAATCTATCTATGGAAATTTCCTTGTAGTAATTTTGGTTAAGTCAACCCATCATTCTTATAAGGATTCCCAGATAGTATGAGGCACCCTCATCTATGGAATGACTGTCACCTCAAACTTCCGGTTTTACCCAAACTTGAATGACGAAACACAATTATGACTTAATATATCATTGAGGGGTTTTTATTTTTAATGTTATGAAAGAAATCATTTTCTATTTTTATAATCTCATACTACGTGATCACACTCACAAATTACCATGCAAGAAAGAGAAATTTCATTGCGTCACATGTTCATTTTATCTTACATTCTTGTTCATTATTATTCTATGTGATTGCATTATAAACTACACATGCATAAAATAATAAACCATCCAAAAAAAATGAACACCTGATCATGAGTTGGTTCTAATGGTTGATCTGTTGAGAAAATAAGGGACCAATCAAGACCCTACGGACAATACCTTGTATCACATCACTTGCGACTTGAATTGTAGTGCATGCCCCTCCAATGCCATCAACTCCTATCTGGTGCATTTCCATCACTTGATTAAAAGTGCGTCACACCTCATCTCGTCATTATACATTAGTACTCGTACGCTTGAGAGGGGGTATTAGGGTATAAAATACATTTATGAGCATTGTTGCATATGCCCTTATACATATAATGACACTTGAGATGACACACATGTTATACTTTACCTAATTAAAATAACTATTACAAACCAATATGAAATAATTAAATAATTAAATAAAATAAATAAAAACCAGACATACCTTGGTTGGTCTAAGACTCATCATCAGTCGTGCACACATTAAACTCAAATATATTAATTATATATTGAATAAAAAATAAATCATGCATTAAATAAATTATGAGGTTTTTTCATTGAATTAAAAACATCACTCTTTTTTTAATTCAATTTAACGTTGTTCAGTCCCGACTAATTAATTTAATTTTAAAAAATAAAAATTAAATTAATTAATTAATTTAAATAATCACCAAATTAAATTAAACACAACACATTAGAATTTTTATAACCAAAATTGATGTTTAATTAATTTAACTCTCAACTAAAATTCAATTAACTATTTTAATATATTTTGATTAATTAAGAACACATGGGCCCTTAAAACATTTGGCAGGACTTGTGTGAGTCAGAGTGAACTTGTGCATACTAACCCCATGCAGGGGTATTCTCGGCCGGGCAAGTCTGCCTAAGCCTGTTCTGGGATGAGAAGTTCCACCGAGGCCTGTTTCGGGTTGGATCTGCTCAAAACCCATGAAGATGGGTAACCTCACAGTGGTGTGGGTCGTGCTGTGGGTTTCGGCAGAGCAGTGAGTGCTACGGGGAGGCAGTCAGGGTTTCCCTTACGACCATGAGAATGGTCCGCATCGGTGGCAAGGGAGGAGGTCGGGCCAACAGGGTAGCAGGGCAGGTCAGGTGAGGCGGTGGGAGTCCTGGTTTTCCGCGGGGTATCCGCTGCAAGCGGCTGGAGAGTCACTAGCCTGGCTAGGAGGAGGCGGCCCTATAGGGGCCGCCGTGCTACATGTTCAAAGCGCAGGTCAGACCCCTGTATAATTAAGACAGGAGGCATCCTACAAGGGCCGACGTGCAGTGTAGCGCGATGGGGAGAAGCGGACCGAGGTGCTGGCCGGTAGTGGGTGGCTTGGGTGTGGCGGCCTGGGCGTCTTGCCGGTGTGCCTAGAAAGTCAGCAGCTGATGCAGAAGGTCGCCCAACGGGATGGCATGAGGGCAGTGGGAAAGGAAGAGTTTGGCACATGCAGGGTGGAGCTGGCCTGCTTCACCTGTGTAGAGGCAGAAAATTTTCAGGTGCTGCATGACAATTCTAGAAGAGGGAGAGGCACCATGACTAGGGTGGCCTCAGTTCTTTGCGCTACTGTTTAAGATGGTCTCCACGAGGGAGACAAGCGAGAGGGAGGAGAACCAGCGGGAGGGGCGTCCGTTGCCACCCCCAGTGGTTCTTTGTGAGCTGTGCTAGGGGGGGGGGGGGTGGGGGGGGGGGGCTCACCCCTGCCCATTTTTATTCATTACCTATTTTTCAGGTAATCTTTTTTCCTTCCTTTTTTATAAACAAAACTTAAATAAAGTATTTAATTTCAACAAGTCTTTCACCCCTTTAAAAAAATTTATAATTCCTATATTTGGATTTGGAAAAATAGAAAAAATATATTATAATTAAAAAATTAATATTATTATTATAATAAAATTAACTACTTTTATTATTATGATAATAATACAATTAATTTTAAGAAATTAATATCAAATCAAAAGATTCATTTTAAGGTGAGTATTTCGGCCACGCGATTTCCAGTAAAAATACGAATCATAACAGGAATACAACTTCGAATCCGAATTCAATACTTCGGATGGCTAAAGACTATCCATCCAATGTCCGATTCAGATTCCCTCTGTGGCGTTGGGACCGTATCGAATCCCTTCCTAAAATTTAACACAACTTTAATTTGTACATGGCTTAAAAAAGACATGCTCTCTATCTGATACCACTTATTGAAACCGTGGATGCAGCAGAATCCCTAAACAGGTGGTATTTGAAATCATTTTCCACTGAAGATCAAAATAAACTTTTCAACGTCGGTGTGGGGCAGCTAGATCAAAGATGAGGACCACTCGTGAAGGGTTTTAAGAAAAAAATAAAACTTAAAAAATACCTGGTTTAATCTGAATCCACACACGACGTCTTCTCGTTGTTTGCGATATCTGCTAGAAGAATCCGAAGATGAATTTCTCTAGATCATTCCCACACGCTTCATGAAATCCATGGAGCATCGTTCTTCGTAATTTGGGTACTAGCGTGGAATTACGACGATGCCTTCGACGCTCCGATTATCACCGCATCACTTCACTAGGAATGCATGAGAGAGTTCTTGATCCATGCTCCTTGGATCTAGAGCCTCTCTCTATATATAATGGGAGAGAGAGGAGAAGAGAGAGAGAGAGATTTTCCATCAATAGTGTTTGTTAAATTCCACTCTTCATATATTTATACTGCCATTTAATTAACGAGAAAGTCCAACACGGCCCTAGAATAATCAACGCACTGTTAAAGTCATAGTATGACTACTTATCTAAGTCATAAATATTATAATCACTCACTTGTATTATAATAAAATATATTACGCGATAATAATTGAGTTATTAACTCAGCTCGTCATTCCCAAAAATATTAATGTAACCTTGAATAATTTAATATTTTTTAATTAATAGTTTTCATGTATTTACTTAAAACTAAAAAATAAATTTAATAAATAAATTAAATAATCATTATTCTAAACTTAAATAATGTGAACTTGATTATTTCATAGGTGATATTTTTCCCTTATAAAAATATGGGACCCCAGTGGTGGGGCCTACTATGTCCAAAACTTATATTCAACTAAATAGGGTAGAGTCTTGAATACACAATTGTGTGTGACCCTCTTGGCCATTGTCTTGATAGTAGTGAATATTATTCACAGACCAAGAGTTCTATCTATTAACCCATCATGTCCCCTGAAGAGACAAGGATTGTCATAACAGCGATAAAGAACCTACAAACACAAAATATGTAATATAATCTTTTTGTCTGTAATATCTCAAAAAGAAGGATTCACTCACGTTTCATCGTCCTTTTCTCGCTTTATTGTTTCTTGATGTTACTGGATGAATTTAACCTTGACTTCCATGACAAGGGTATTATAAAGGAAAATACATCCATATCAACATGGCATGGGAATATTATATCCATAACCTAGAAGTGACAAATACTTTCTTGACCATTCAACCAATGCCATGCCACCAATGACACACCCAACACAAACTAACTCGCTATGACTTCATTTTCGTGGTATTTCTCTTGAATCAAAGTATGAAATAAAATGACATACTTTGGTAATGATCTCATGTCCGGAGGCCATTACACAATATCGTAGATCGGAACATCCAATGACACCCGAAACATGTGGTGTTCCTATTGGCAGGTCTGTCCTCATGATCTCACTACTAGAGATCACCTAGTGCGAACTTCTTGAGAAGAAGCCTCAATGATTATGATCCACTAGCGCCTGATAGTTAAACATATACTATGTCCAATTCGTAATATGTATCTATACCATAGAACATATATTTAAGATGAATTTCATAGTATCTAGAGGTTCTCATTATAGCTTGGGAACTGCTATAAACTTTTGATATGACAATTAATCTTTGGACATTACCATTTCAATATTGGATGCAGAAAAGTCAACACTATAATGGTAAGGTGAAGTCATGTATAGATAACTGTATACACTATATGGTAATAATAAGAAAATAATAGTTGGGTATAGAGAACACACTATTTTAACAAGCTTTATAAGAACAACTTCACGAGAACCATTTCACAAGATCGCTTCACGATATCCAATTTCATTATCCCACCACATGAATTTCTAACATATTTAAGAATTTACTAAAAAATATGAAAATAAAATAAAATTAATTTTATTGAACCTTGAAATCAGTCTCAATCACATGGTTGTCCCACATGCTACACATGATCTACTATTCCAGTCAATTGATCGCTCCATCATCAAGCAGTTTGCAAGGCTCCCTCATGGTCATGTGATCACATGTACTATAATAGTTCATTAGAACCCATCATGATCCATGGTTCATGTGATTATAACTATCTACGTTGGTTCATGTGAGTCATGAGACTTATAACATGCCATGAGACCATGAATCCTTATGTGGTTCAAGTGATTCACATGATTCTATTTGAGCCATGAAACTATTTTGGAATGGATACTCTATCATCTTACATGTGATTCTTTTTTTTTACAGATGTATTCCTATTCATGTAATCCTCCATGAAAAGAGGTTGCAGTAGTGGTGACTCATCATAATTCCATTATTGTATGTATGGATGCCAACCATCATTCTGTTTTCATGTCATCACAGACAAACCTGATATACCTGATGGGGATAAGTTTTAGGGAGTATAATTTATTAGAACTTCATTTTCTTTAATGGTTTGGTAGTCTAAATTATGTTTCTTTCCTTCCACCACATTCATCAATCATTCCAGATTCTTGGGTCCTGAGGGAACATAGTACCTTCATAGAAAATTTTCCTACATGGTCCACATTATTCCTGAGGAAAAATGCTCCGAGTGTTACATGATGATGTTAATTCCAAAAGAACATTGAAGGAATACTCATATATATGATTCAAAAATACATATTTACCAATAAATAATGTGAAAATCTGCCATAAACTGGTCGTTTAGAAGGATTCATAACTAGGACCACCGATTATGGGTGGGGGGTGGGAGCTTTGGGATGGGTTAGGGATGACCCTTTTCAGTGCAGCATACAACCTCCAAAATTTCCATGGATCTGAAAAAATGGGATGTATGTAGCCATATGGATCTTCCAAGCTATTTAAAATTATAATAATGGTTTGATGGAATAATTATTTAGCTGATAGATTCGATACACAAATACATTTTATCCAATACATAGCATGGTAGGCATCAGTCTTAGGGACGTCGAGTAGATTTGTAGCACACCAATTATTAGGTACTTATATGATGAGTTTTTACCTCCATTATATATGTGGGTTGATGGAAAGAGGACCCATACATATTGATTGGGAGTTTATAAAGACATTTGAGAAGGCCCTTGTGAGGTCCCTACTTCTGGAGGAAGATATCCCATTTAAGAAAAAGTCATGTTATATTGAAATTACATTCTGGAACGAAAGTGAAGAGGTTAAGAATTATCCCACAAAATATTCTTATAGTAATGAGGGTGCCTACTTTCTCACCATTGAAGAGGGTTCATTTACCAACTCGGGATGGGAATTTATTATATTAATTGACTGATCGATCAAGTTGGTCATCTTTATTTCTATGCACCCAAGATGGTATCTACTCCCAATAGAGGAAAAGGGGGAGTCGCAGTATCTAATTAAATTATGGATGAATCTATAGAAGGATGGATGCACATTGGGTTTTCTATTCCTATGTTAGAAAACAATACCACCTCCTACACCATATTTATTGGGAAAGAGACCTGTGTAGAATTTTTGGTCCCTTTTAGGTGCTATGGGGTTGGATTTGGGCAAGCCAAGGTGGCTATGAATACTTGAGAATATAGAACATCCATGGATTCTTTTTTAAACCATTTTTTAGTTCATAATTGGGTATAGGGCCATAACATTAATGGAATAGAAAAAAGGGCCTTCTTGAGTTGTCATGACAACTTCTCTTTCAAACCCTATGAGATGGTCACCGGTAGTAAAACAAACAACAGTGGGGGTGATCTAAAGATTGTGATTATATTGTCTAAATCGGCAAGGGATTCTTTTCTACTAAAATTAATGGTAGATTTATCTTTGAAGGATAAAAACCTTTTTTGGTTCCGACATCAATTTTAAAGCATTCAAATAAAATGGAAATCCCCTCTTCATGTGCAATCCGAATATCATCCAATGGTTTCTTGTCATTTATGGATAATGTTTACCTGAGAGGAGACTTACATTTAGATATAAATTCATTTAAAAAATGACAAGATTGGTTTCTCATTAAATTATACCGATATATAGCTATTCTATTATCTGGATGGGTAATTTATCAAATTAGTACACAAATATATAAGGTTACCACTAGCCACTAACGCCAATATGAGGCCTGAAAATAAGCTTGTTTCAAGCATACTAAAAACCATGTAGTTTCCTCACTAGGAGGTGTGAAAATAATAATCAGTTTCAAAGCCATGTGAAATGTCAACTAGTAGAGTTGTTAGGATAAAAACACCTCTGAGTTCAGTCATGTTTAAACTAGTTTTTCCCATTTCATTTCATCAATGGATGAGTTGAAGGGTTGAAAACTAAGATGATGATCCCTGGTAGATACCGCACTAATTAGTGATACACTTTGAAGGATTTTCATGTATTACTTCTCCCATAGGTTTATCTTTCAAAAATCATCCCACCGATGATGCGACGTTCATTCGAGACCTCGATGAAATGATCGAAAGAATGTAGTGTCAGATCCACTACTTTCTTTTGGTGTAGGAAATGGTGGTTTCTAGCATGATGAAGATTGTTGAGGAAAAAAATGGACACCCTATCATTGAGGGAGTTTTAAGACATGTCTTGCTACTATATTCAATTAGATAAGGTACTATTTTGACAATATATATGTATTTTTCATTTTAATCATTAATAAAGGTAGATGAAGAAGAATGCTCACTCCCTCCATCCCCTGTATATTTTCTTTGTGGTATGATTTCCAAATATGACTTTGGCATTGACCAGTAGACCGATGAAGAGGGTTATTTGGGTCAACTGGCTCTGATGAGGTTGATGACTACCATCCTCAATGCTTCAAAATATAAACATCCATCTATTCCATCCTCAACTTCTTTGGAATAGACATATTCTAGGTGTCCTTCCTCATATATGGATGTAAAAAAGAAGATCCTCAAACTATTAGATCCTTATCAACTAGAATCATCATTTAAGTATTACAATATATTAGTTTACTATTATATACTATTTTAGTAACTCATTTTTTTGTTAAAAATATGTAGGTCCCCAAAAATCACTCATTAAGGAACATACTTACATTCCTCAGGATATGGGTGGGTGTTCTATTACACTAGTACAATCTTCATGACAGATTCTAGCCCATCAAAAAGTGAATAAGTTTGAGGTGATGGATAATCAGACCTAGTTTCTAATAATGAAGTTATAGTGGTAACACCGTTTGAACTAACATGATAATGTTTTCTTTTTATGAGGGATATTTATTATATCTCCTCTAAAACTAATTTAGATTTGATGGAGGTTTATTTTGGAAAAAGTGAGCACATATTTATAAACTCAACATAAGGTCCACTTTGTTTCATGCCGTCTATCATTTCCATCAATTTTACAAAAATTTAGGGTGGTGAGAAAATAATGATGATATAAAAAAATCTAGTGGTTCCACAATGTTTCTCTTTATAGGAGGGAATCACCTCTTCACCCAGACAAGGGTTTGGGGCGACAGACATTGCTAGTGATGTAACCAAGAAAGGCATGTTTCCAACAACAATCTCATCTATGGAATATCTGATAAAATATAATCATTTTCCTATTGATTAAAAAAACTTTTTTACTCTTATTGTGTAACTTCACCTTGGATCATGGATGTTTTGATCACATATTCATTGGGAATCCCATCGATCGTGTCAACCAATGTAGAGACTAACACCATTCCCACCTCATCAAACACCATAAGTAATATTTCATTGCTTAGTGACCTCGTTCAAGAATATATTCCAATTCTTAGATAGTGATTGAGTCCTGAATTAGAGTTTTCATCACTCTATCAACTCATGTAGAAGAAATTGTGGATGTAAATTTGAACCATTATATTTTTCAACCATTTGGAAGAACTGAAAGGCCAATTATGTTATATTAGTTATATATTTACCACCCTTGGAAATGAGGTTTTTGACTCTACACCTCTTCATACCTGGGTGAAAGAAGTGATTTTCCCATTATAGTGTAAAATCATCCATCTCTACGAAGACCTGTCTCAGTTGTAGCATGCACTAAAAACCATAGAGAAAATGGTATTGGTGTAATATGGGATCCTTGACTTGGCATAGAAGGCCCTGATTGATGTTGTTTCTTGGGTTGAATATTTTCTGTTGAATGTGGAGGAAGAAACCAAATATTGTGATTAATTATACCAATACATTTTATTCTTATAGAAGTAGTATTTAGAGATCATTAACTCCTACGATAACATAGTATGATAGGCCTATAGTTTCATAAACCTCCATTTATTTTTGACTTCATGGGAGATGCTCCAGGATATGGGGAATCCTATATTCATTTTAAATTTTGAATAAATATTATAAACATTAAATTTTGTTTTCCATATTTCATTTATTTGTTATTTGAATGAAATTTCATTGAACTGATTTCATATGGATCATCAGTGATACCCATCCTTTTATATTACCATGTAAACCTAAATACATATATTTGAATGCAGAAATTACAATTAATTTATCCTAATAATTACTAATGAATTCCTACTAACCTAAGATTCCTCAATGATGTATCTACTCCATTCATAATTATATCATCTAGTGGAAAAGGATATCATAAATTATACAAAAGTAGGTGGACTAATCCATAGTAACTTCATTTTTACTAGGAAAAAATAATGATCCTTTCATGATTTGTATCTTTTTTTATTTCCCTAAATTTTTACTAGGATTTATTTTGCTAAACATTAGTCGGTGTAAACATGGAATTTTCTTAGTCTACCCATTTAAAGGTTTTATACCTAATAAGTTGTGTGCCTTTTCCAATTTGAAAATGGTTAATATTGCATGGATAACAAAAAGTGCATCTGCAATGAGCAGGGGCTCGACTTTTTATCAGGGTTACCTTTTCTATTTTTCCACCTAGAAATAATTTTTTCACTTTTAATTGGTTGTTTCAATGTATTGGAACCAAGACCATTTCCTGATTTACATCTGGGTTTTCCAGATCCAACCATATTTTTCGGTAGTTTAGGATTCCTAGCTCGGACCATATGCTACAATAGTTTATGATATTTTTGCTCAAAACCTTTTTTTTAAAACTATAAAATTTGTTAAGTAATTTATCCATGATAATATCATGAGGTAAAGTTTTATTCCAATACATTTAATTTCATGTGTTAGGGAAGTCTTCCTTATACTTTAACATCATGCATTAAGGATGTAAAATTCAATGTAGTGTAAAGTATTGATACCATGACATGATTTGTTTCATAGTTTAGAGTCTTACCAACTGGAATTAAGGAATTGTGTAGTTAGGATTATTTTTTTAATGAATTAATATTTTAGGTAGTTTAGAGTATTACTAACTTGACTTAATCAATGGATATATAATGGGAAGACATGCTGAAGATAACCCAAAACACCCTAAGAGACAAAGTTCTTCTACGATGTTGTCTATTCTCACGAGGATTAGAGTTCATTTACTATAAGAAGAGGATACCTCTATTTATAGGTAAAATTCATTTATACAAGGGACTATAGTTCTTATACTCATGGTTATGTAATGGGTATCCCCACTCTTTTCCCAGGTCCAGGAAATATTGTGCGAAGGGGGTGTTTATGGATGGTAAAATCTTAGGGAATCCATGTCTACCATGATAGTTGGAATATCGGTTGTGTAAACCACATATCCTATAACATGGATAGATGAATATAGAATGGTTCAGACATTATTAGGATCATACAAAACATCCTTTGGTTTTGAGTTCTACTGTGGTGTTCTCAGGGCTCATGAGGATTATATTTTCTTTCAAACAGGGGGGGATTCCTCATGTTTGTAGGCCAGAAGTACTTATGTATGGTCCCATTAGGCTTGAATGCATGGTAAAATAAATGGTATCCCCACAATTTTTCAAGGGTCATGGAATAATTTTTAAGACTCAATCTTCTAGATGATGAAGATGACACTACTAGAAAATGGGTCTATACCCACGTTTTTAGAAAAAACTTTGGGTATAGGGCTAGTATGGGACCCTATACCCACGGTTTTCGAAAACTGTGGGTATAGGTCACCTATACCCACAGTTTTCCCAAAACCGTGGGTATAGTTTTCCTTTAGGACCTATACCCACGATTTTGCGTAACCGTGGGTATAAGTGTATTTATTTGAAGACCTATACCCACGGTTTTGGCCAAAACCATGGGTATAGGTTATTTTTCGAGGGCCCATAACCACGGTTTTAAAGAACCTTGGGCATAGGATATATATTTTTTTAAGACCTATACCCACAGTTTTTAAAAACCGTGGGTATAGCTTTCCCGGGTAATAGCGGGAAAAAATATTTAGGCGGGAAATGGAAAACAAATGGGCGGGACAAAAATTTTCACGTTATGTTTTAATATATATATAAAAATATAAATAAGAACAAGAAAAGAACTCTACAGTAGTTGGTAAATACCTTCTGTTGTTTGCCACATGTCTCGGTATCGAATCACCATGAAAACATAATTTTATAATATAACATAATTATTAATATATAAAAGCAGATGCAATATAACATTAACAAAATTCGACTTTCTCCGTTGGTTTTGCGATTCCCCTCCGTGAAGATAAGGTCTCGTACTCGAGTCCTTGCGGCTGCTGTTTTTTAATCCTGGCGAATCTAAATTGATATATTTACGGATATGTCTGTATATATAATCAAAGAAATTGTAGCCCAGTTGGGCAGCACGCAAGATTCTACCGGGTAGACCTGGTTTCAAATCCCATTTGCTACGGAATTCTTGAATTTCAGACGGTTTAATAACCGTGGGCTTGTTATGGGGGCCACATTGACATGTTGTATACACATCTATACCCACGGTTCAACCAAACCGTGGGTATAGGTCAATACCCCTATCCCGACGCCGTTAAGCCGCACAGTTCCCAGAACCGTGGGTATAGCCTATACCCACAGTTTTGGGGGCTATACCCACGGTTTTGAACCGTGGGTATAGCCTGGTTTTCCAGTAGTGTGGGTATGGAGAAAATAACTATCCAAGAAGGGTTTTGGAACAATAAGGAAGGTTTATTTTTTTTTTGGAGGATTGGGCCTTACCCTATATGCTTTCAGGTAACATGTCGTGGGCCATAAAATTGTTCAAGAATTGAGTTCTGCATTCCTAATTTGAGAAAGGTTACAATACATAGTGATGTAACAGTGAGGAAATAGAATTCGATTGAATATATTGGTTATGAAGAATATAAATCAATCTCTTGGAATATATGAGATTACTAGAGGTGGAAACTGATGGTTATAGGTCAAACATTGGAAATGGAAGAATCACATCTTCCATGTGGTCAGGATAATAACTCATTGAAATAATTGGGGCCTCATCTCTAGGATGAATCCTATAGACACAAGGTCTTTGTAAGGGTGTTAAATATCCATTTAATACTAGCAGGGTCCTTCTAGATTAGCTAGTCACAGGTCAATGAGCTTCCTAGAGAAGGATACCAAATTTATGAATTGGTTATGTTAGTATAGACTTAAATGACATAAAGTTGGTTAATGTAAAACATAAAATTCAAGAAAGGTTTAAACTTCCTAAAAGTTGTGTTTCTATTTAGTTAATGAATTATTTCAAAAAGGAGATGTGAAATATAATTATTATAAGTTTTTCCAAGACCAAGGGGTCCAATGAGCACATATTACAGTTTAATAGGGCCACACAGTGGACCCTATGAGATTTATGCCTTGTTTATTTATTATATAATTTTCCCTAAACTCTATTGAAATTGATTTTGGGAAGAAGAGACATGAATTTTAATCAGGGAACCCATTGCGGGTTTTCATTTATAAAATTTTTATATCTATTTCAGTAGTAGTTTTAGGGTCTTACAATCTGGACCATCAGAGGATAAATTTTGAGGTTGTATATATTTGAATGAAGTGCATGTAGTTTTAGATCATGATGCATGTGGACTTAGTATCAGGGGAATTTTACAAAATTTAATAATTAGGATAAAAAGGGTGAATATCACACCATAATCCTTTTGATAGGGATATAAAACTACCATAAATCATGGATCAATGTTCTCGATTCATGAGTGATGATATGGAACAATCATGTCTAGGATGACCCAAAACAACCTAGGGTGTTGAGTTCTGGTGTAGTGATGTTTGGGATCACAAGGATAAAAAATCCCTTTCTATAGGTCAAATATGTATCTGGATGTTTGTTCAAATCCATTATGAAGATACACCTCTATCATAGTCAAACAAAGTGATCTATTATCCTTTCCATGAGTTTTGAATGGTTTGTGGAAACCAAAATTACTCGATAAATTAAATGTGATTTATAGGTTTATGTACTTAAAAGATGATAGAATCACCCCATACTCTGGTTTACTAGGGTCATGATCTTGTATTCCATTGATAAAAAATGAATATGGGTGATAGTATTCAAACATTAATATAATGTAGTGAGGATTTATCTATCTGGTAGTTTATCATCATGTTAAAAGGTCATTTTCCTTGCAGTATAATGTCATGTAGTAAGGACATATGAACCGTGGTTAAATTTTTCAACATATACTTATGTCCATTTTTCACTGGTTGGGAATATTTAGATATAGGAAACACATTTTATCCATGAAAAAGATAATTTATGGGAAACCATATATTGGATCCCTTATTGCGGATATTTATCTCTTGCGAAAGAAATCCATGCCTGGATCTAACTCTTATGAAAATAGAATGAGTCTATATGACTTGGAACTCTTGAAAAAATGGTATATTCAATTTTTACAGTTGGGATTTCTAGGATTTCCTTATACATATTTCAATGGTGGAAATCATGCCACAATCAGATCATTTAAGAAGATCCAACTATTTAGATCTGAATCTTATACAAGTGATGTGATTGGGAATGATGGAAACTCTGGGTTGGTTCTAAAATAGATAATCTTGGATTTAAATTCTAGGCATCACTATTTATCATATAGTGATTGGAATCAATCCACACATAGTTTTTGAATGGGAAACATTAAATGAAGGTTTTCTCTATACACAGAGGGTGGTGTTTTTCTTATTGATATATTGAGGTTGGACCTAACACTAGAGGTTTGGGTGTCCATATGTATCTGTTTCTTCAGAAAATGGAGATCACCTTGTTTGTTTAAGGTTTAAACATTCCAATTAGTTTCTAACAAGTTAATTCGTAGAACCAGAAACATATAATGATTATATATCCATTTGGACCTACTTTTCAAAGGTAGGTGATCATTAGCTGTGGACCGATTAGGCTTAAGAAGTTTCATTAGTTGAGAGGATGGGAGGTCAGGTTCATCACACCTTTTTTAGGGTAATTATTAACTACTCTGGGACTCTCTTATAGATTTAAATTATATTCACAAATCCTTATTAATTTACCAAGCATGAAAATGAGTTTTCCTTCAGATTTGGCAATCAATGATCAATATGTATGATATTTAGAGAATATTTTATATGTATTTGAGGATCTTAATTGATGGAGAGTCATTCGTATGTATTGTAGATTCTTATTCAATGGAATCCTTCAATACATTATATAGAAATCTCTTGGTCATTATGATGACCATACTAGTTTTAAATCCAATCAGTGGGGCACATAAAGTTTATTGTCATTAAGAAACACAAGGATTATTTCAGAGTTGGGATCGTACCCATAGATGGGATACCTACGTATCCTTTTTAAAGAGGAATCAGAACCCACATAGTTTAGGAATTAAGATATAGTTCAACAACATATGGGACCAATGATAATTAAGGGGTGATGGGCTTGAACCTTAGAAAGGCTTCCTACGTACTCTACATTTAGGGAATAGATCAAAGTCCTTGTAGTTCGATTAAGAAGTGTGGGGCTTATGTATGATTAATGGCCTATGAAGATGTGTCGTGGATACATTTACACTCTAAGCTCACGTGAGTCATGATCGGTGTGAGAAACAAGAGGTATCAGTAAACCTGACAATTTCTGCCATGAAATATGCGGTCACAAGGAATGATATAGGGCTTATGCATGTGTGACTGCCCAAGTAAGTGAAGACTAGGATTTAATTCTGAAAATAAGGCTAGGGACAAGGTCCAATAATATATTCGTGCTTTTTGGAGATTTGGATACTCTAACTTGGGTCTTACTCTTGAGGAGGATGCCAAAATTAGGGGGGACTTGGGGCTTACTCCTAAGGAGGATTCTCATTAATAGGGTCTACAAAGGTATTTATGCTTTATGGAGATTTAGATTCTTAATTTTGGTCTTACCCCTATGGAGGATGCCCAGATTAAGGGAGACATTAACTTATGATTGGGGCTTACTCTTGAGTAGGAGGCCAAAATCAAAAGAAATTAAGAATGGGGCTTATTCCTGAGAAGGAGGCCCAGAGTTTAATGGAAATTATGATTGGGACTTACTCCTGATATGGAGGCCCAAATTATGGAATTTGGGGCTTACTCCTAAGGAGGATTCCCAAATCAAAGGGTACTTATAACCTGAGGCTTATTCCTAAGGAGGATGCCCAAATTAATGGACTTGGGGCTTACACTAAAGGAGGATGCCCAAACTAAAGGGGATTTATGATTGGGGCTTACTCCTAAAGAGGATGCCTAGATTAGGGAACTTGGGGATTACTCTTAATGAGGATGACCAGATTAGGGATATTCTCATCTTAAAGGATGAGTTTTAATGAGGAGAACCTCTAACTGTAGAGATATAAAGTTATATAAATCACAAGGTTTTGGTGGATAGTCCACAGAACTCCTTTCAGATAAGGAATCCAACAATGAAATCTTTTCATAAGGTGATTTGAAGAGGGTTTTAAGGCTAGATCTTGAATAGGGATGGTGGATTTGAAGAAAAGAGGTGAATAGGTAAGATGGGAACCCAAAAATAGGCAGGCGCGCAAGTCCTATTTGGGCGTGCAAGTCCTGGTCATGAAAGTATACTTGCGTGACGTGAGTTCACTTAGGAGACGATGAACTTGTAAGGTAATACTTGGGGGATACATGGCTCATGCACTTAGTATTATCCCTAGATTTTTCCAGAAGGGCGGCATGCAAGTTTCCATGAGAGTACAAGGCGTCGTGCAAGAGTCTTCATTTCCCTTAAGGGATAGACACTTAGGTGTGCAAGTATTGATGAGTTCTAACACTTAGGCCTTATTCTCCCTATATAGATCTTTCATTATTGGTAAAAAATTACCTTAGAAGTGTTTGTAATACTTCAAGAAGAGACTAGGGTGCCCATATATTAATTGTGAGTTCTGAAAAAACCATCCCTCAAATTAGGGGCCCACATGGGCTATTTATAGGCCACCTGAGTTTGAAAAAAAAACAACTTTGGGTGCGCACATGACCTACACACCCATGACTGGAACACAGGTGAATTTGGCGCCCAAGGCTGGCGTGCAGGTATACTTGTGCATCTTAATTCCTTTGTGAAATTCTTGATGATCTTCCCTCTTCATTTGGTTGAGTTACTTCCCTTAGGAAATATTTGGACTCTGTGATGGAACAGAGCTTCAAAAAAAGCCCCCCCCCTCAGAGTTTGATTCAAAAAAGGAAAAAGGATTTGACTCTAAGGAAAAGGAGAAACTAAGATCTAGCGGTGCACAGGTATGAGGCGCGTAGGTTGTGGCACGTAGGTATGAGGTGTGCAGGTTGTAGTATGCATGATTCTGGATCACCTATAAATATAGGCGTCACTTCATGCAAAGCTTCCAGCTTTCAAATGCTTTTAACTCTCGTTGCACATGTGTCTTGTCTTTTTTCTCGTCTGTGCTTCTATTCGTTGTGTCACACTTCCTCAATTTGTTTCTGACATGCACACTAGTACTAGCGCAGTACAACTTGCGCGACGGTATTAGACTTGCACACCAAAATTAGACTTGCATGCCTTAATTCCTTATCCATTTTCTTCGATTTCTTCATAAATTTTATGAAAAACCAACTTAATTTAAAGTTGATTATTCGATCTTTGTGAAGATTCAATGGCTCCCAGAAGAATGGGATCCGGTGATGAATTATCTAGCAAGAGAATTGATGATTTGATGAACATCGTTGGCTTTGACTATTATGATATCTGTGAAAACACTCTCCCATATTTGGCCATGTACTTGAAGAAGTATCATGTAAATTTCCCAGAAAGAATTTACTTGCCTTTATATATCCATGGTCATCTACAAGGAGTCAATGTTCTAGAGCCAAAGAACTATCTCCAGAATTCTTGGTTTCAAGCTTACACCAACTTTTCTTCAGCAAATTTTTCAGTTTCAGGATCATTTGTAAATGTTGGAATAGCAGAGAAGGCATTTATAATGTATCATAGCCCATGTTATCAAGATCTGAAACCTCACAAGCCTGAGCTGGTGCCGCATTTATATCCCTCAATTTTCCGAAATTCTTAGATGAATCAATCCAAGGGATGGAAAAAGAGCTAGGACTTCCATCTTGGAGGAGGTGTGAAGCCAAATTAGATGTGGGTATATTGGGTACGAAAAACCTATGCAGATATTGTCATCGATATGAAAGGAGCCGCAATATATGAAGCTGTCTAGGCAGGGAAGACATATGTCTAAATGAATGATAACATTGTGCTGGAGCTAATCACCTTCTGGAGCCTAGAAACCAATTATTTCCATCTGACTCATAGAGAAGTAGGCATTAGTTTTCGGTATTTCTACAAGATCTCGGGGGCTCCAATTTTGGGCGATATGTGTGATGAATTCATCCCCAAGGTGACTTGGAAGGATTTGGAGAAGACTCCAGCTTTGGCTCGAGAATTATTGAAAATTTTCCACAAGCTCAAGAATTCAAAGTCCACCAAAACTCATTCAAGAAAGGATATTAATCCAGAGGAGTGGATTGATATGTTTCTTATCATGATGTAGGAGAATGGGACCACCTGTACTCGTCCTACCAGCTGCCCTAGAACAGAGAAGAGTGGTGCTCTTGACACATTCTAGACAACTCTGGAAGTAGGGGAGTTTGAAAAGTGGGGGTATATAGTGAACCAAAGAATTCCAGAGAAGACCCATCTTGAGGGGTTTTTAGATTTGTGGCTAAATGTTTAACTTCTTCCAATTAGGGAATTGAATGGATGCGTCAGGGCATGGACCTTTGATGTTGCAGCCAAGTTGGATGAGAGGAAAATGGTTGGGTTGGCCACCCCAAATTAGCGAAGATTCAGAGGAGCTTACTCCATGTCTATATGGGTAAGTATCCTTTGATAATAGTGGTACCATTCCATGTTTTTTGGCGATTGATCGCCACTCAATTTAGGACTTATTCTGTATAGAGTGGTGTAGAGGTTCCTGGAAGTTCTTTCAGAGAATCAGTGTAGGCATATTCTGGAATTTTTTCATTGTCCCTCAAATCCTATGATCTGAAGGTGAGGCTGAGCATGTTCAAGGAATTAAATTTCTTTCCTTATAGAGACTCGCCTACCCGAAGGTTTGTTGATGATGGAACTGCTAGCCTAAAATTAAGGTCAAACATGATAGCTTGGGAAGATGGTGTATTGGCCACCAGAATTGACGGAGAGATTATATGCGAGGCCTATGATCCATATTGATTTTCCCGCCAATTCAAGTGTATGCAATAGATTATTGTATCCCCTCCTATCCATGTTAGGTTAGAGTAGCATCCAATTTTTTCCCGGCCACTATGGTTGCTGACACCTATGTAGAAGACCGGGGTAGTGTTTGATCTACCGGTTGCCGGAGTGGCGAGTCACTTTACTACATGGTTTGCCGAGAACTGGGTAGCATCATACCCTAAAGGAGTACGGAATCATCCAGTTCCTCAGGTGGGGAAAAAAGAGAACAATCAGTAAAAAACCCTTTATCTAGAAGGTGACTCTTCCTCACCCGGATTTGATTCACCGGGTACCTCACCTGGGGCTGATTTGCCGAATTCTCCAGATGGTTATTATGAGGCATGACATACATTAAAGCGGACTCGTTCCATATATAATCCTATTTCCAGAGTCAATATAACTACTCCATCGACTCTTGGTGAGTTATATCATTGAGGAAATTTAATCACCACTATTTTATAGAGAAACATGTTTCATTTTCTTATTCATTATCTGTGATTGCAGGAGTTGAGAAGAAGTTGAAGTCCAATATTGTAGGACCCTCCTAGCGTTCTTTTGGTGCACATTCTGAATATTTATAACCAGAGGCTATCCAGACATGGCAGAGTTTATATTGCGATGCTGAAACCACCTGGATGGACTTATGAGAAATGGTACATATCCCTGGAGTAGTGAGTCTTTGGGCTTCTACTAATATCCATTTTTAGGATAACCCCGATGAAGTGCGATGTTGCATCAGAGAGATGATGATGCTCATATATTCCACTGATGATACCATTCCAATAACCAAGTGGGTGAAGGAAATGATCGATCGTGGCACCACTAAGGGGATTTGTGCTTTAGTAGATGAGGAGTGGCACAATTACGTGGCTCCTGATGATGCAAGTCTCTTTCGTTATTTTCTTTTCAACTTGATTTCAGTTAAAGCATTTTTACTCAAGGAAATTACTTTATTCATCCTACGGCTTGTAAAGAAATAAACTACTGACGTTCTTTCACCACACTATAGCCCTGGTGCCACTGCCATCGGAGCTATTGAATCTCTTTGCGAGCCAAGCGAGGTATCTTCAGGCCGGAAAGTCATGGACGAGGACTTAGAAAGAGATTTTCACTCTACAATACATGTATTTGGAGGTGACGTTGTCAACACACCCAGAAAGGCAAAGAAACAAAGGCATCGAAGGAAGATGTCCACATCTAAACGCTTCATCAGTAGTGGTAAGTCCTCCGGATAGTCATGAATCCAAACTCATGAAAATATTGCTCATATTACTTGGGATTTAATGGGGATTCCTTTTTTCCTCTTTGAGGGAGAGGAATAACCCTCATCCGAGGATGAAAGAGGGTGCTGGTGAACAGTCATAAATTTATGCTGACCTGGCTGGTCCTGAAGAAGAGCCAGTGTTTGTTCCCAATACTGCCCCTGTTGCTGCTACGAGGAGAGAAGAGCCTGCTTTTGGAAAATTAACAATACTTCATAGAATTTTGAGTGAATACATCAACAGACTTCCATTATGTGATGATTTAGGTTCAACACCTACACCAGAACATTTAGCAACCACTACAACTGACTCCATAATTCTTTCTGAGGAAGCTATCCGAGGTCGGAGGTTGCAGGAGGAGGGTCGTCAAGAAGACATATAAAATGCTCTTACTGGTGAGACTAACCAGGAATATGAGATATCACAAGATGAAATGATGAAACATGGCATGTCATTTGAAGAAATTTTATATCATGTCAAATTACCATGTAATTTAGAAGATTTGAACGTGAGTGTTATCCTTCATGCTGTTAAAAATTTCTTATTACATCTCTGACCATGATTGGTTGAAATGTGAAGTTCTGTCTGAGTAAGCTACTGACCTGCTGATGCCTGAAGGGGTAGAGACAACCCTGTCATTGTAGATATGCTTCCTCAAGTGGAGCATAACCTAGCAGAGCTTACTGAAACCCATCCGGAAAATCTTATTGAGGCAAGGATATACGGGGTGGAGCCTTATCATACTTCTGATCTACCATTGGGTAAGATATAACAATATTTTTGGCTGTACTTGATTTGAAAGACTGCTAAACAACTTTTGTTATCCTTTGAAATTAACCAAAACTTTCAATTGACTATGTAGGGCCGTCAATTTCAGTGGCTAAATTCGGAGGTGAAGCCTCATCCTCCACCCCAACGGGAGTAGAAAGTGAAGTACCAAGGGTCTGGGGGGGAGGATAAGAATAGGGCACTTCATTAAGTGCATTAATCCTGTAATATATTCACCCCTATAATAGTGATGCTGAGTCATACCCAGAGGTGTAGATGGGGCTCCAATTCTCACATCGCAAGGCATGGCCGAATATAGGGAAGATCATATCAAAAGTGCCTCTTGAAGAGCTGTATTCGAAGATCCAGTGACTTTTATCCTTGTTCGTCATGTTAGGACTTGGAGGTTTTGGATATCAATAGATCCATGATGCGGTGAAACAAATCATCTTAAGAAGGGAGCATGAGAAAAAGTACCAACAAGATATGACCAGAGGAAGGCTATTGACCAATATTAGTGAATTCGAGGATGCGGTGTCCCGAGCTGAGGACGATCAAGATGAAAATTTGAAGGAACTGAAGCATAAGATCAAGGAGAATGTTTTCCAACAGATGCACCTTCACCAAAAGTTAGATATTGTTACTGGGGAACTTGACCAGCTTAACAATTCACTAGAAGGAGTTCAAACGACTCGTATGAAATCCATCACAGATGCCATGAAAGCAAACCATCAAGCTGAAAAGAGTGAATCCAGTCAAGTGAATGAACATCAAGTGGTTGCTGATGAAGCTCGGGATGTCATAAATCAAATGAAGAGTTACGTTGAAAGCCTCTTGTAATTCTTGAAAAGTAGAAGAGACTCAAATATGTGGATTTCCTTTTAACTCTTTTGAATCAATGAAAAACACTTTCAACATCAATCATTTGTTCCTTCATTCCCTTTCTACTTGCTTTAATTAATTTTACCTATGCCAATGGGCCTAGTGAGCATAGTTTTATTTTTACTAGGGTGATACAAACAACCCCACAATATTTGCATCTTTGTTGCTCAATATTTCTTAAATCATAGAATAGGTACGTTTAGCGAGATGGGACTCGAATTTTGTTCAGAGTTCCTTTTTCAAGTTCCCCATTTAATGAGTACCCTGACTTTTTTTGGCAGTTTAATGTCATGCATGTCGGACCTAAAAAGGCTATTGTTTATAGGTCAGATAGCTCTGACCGATTAGATTGAAATTGACTCAATTATTTGATAATTTGTTTCAAAACATATTACCACATTCAAGTATGTGAGAAAACATGAAAACTATGACCTAAGAAATTTTGAATCTGATTGATGATATGAAAAAAGGGATAAAAAGAATTAGAGGCAGTATTTCATAATAGTGAAGTTACCACTATTTGAAAAACCTATTAGGGGGCTGAATTATTCAAGGCCACTTAATGTCACTGGCTACATAGTCAAATAATATCATATTTTGGATGATAGGTCTGTTATGTAGACTACTTATGCAAGGCCACTGAGGGGAACGTGCTGCATAGTGAAGAAAAAGAACTCTCAGAAATTTTAATTTTCTATTGCTAAAAATCCAGTGGAAGATTATGGAGATTCAAAATTTCCAAAGCATAGAGTTTTCTACATGTATAGGGGTACTTGAATATGGATAGGATATTGCCAATCAATATTTTCAAAGAATTAGATGAATGTCACTCCAGCGATGGTCTGACCCAAACGTAGGGAAGGGAAATATAATCCATAGACTGGAATACTTTTAGATCATGAAAAAGAGTAAGGGAATAATATGTTAAGGATGGCTATTTTTTGCAGGTCCCTTTATATTTTTATTAAGAACAATAACGACAAAAGAGGTTTTCCTCCTAAGAATGAAATTACCTCTATTTTAAAACCCAGTTAGGGGGTTGAATTATACAGGGCCACTTAAGGGTAATGGATGAATAGTCAAATAATATCATCTTTTTCCAGATAGGTCCATTATTTAGGCTACTTACGAAAGGCCGCCTAAGGGAATTTGGTGCATAGTCATGAAAAATAATTCATGGGTATCAGAAATTTTGTGACCAGAAGTCAAGAAAAGGATTAAGGTGATCTAGAAGTATTTAAGGTTAGGAGTATGACACATGAAAATGGGCATTGTTTAATGCATGAAGGAGATACATAGACCAATGCTGACCATAATCATGTTGTGGATGGGTCCTGAATTGAAATTAAAGACTTCACTACATATCTCATTAGGATGTTAATCAAGCCAAATTTAGTTCTTGAATTATAGTTTAACGTCATTTGGGATAAGAATGTAGGAGATCTTAGTTTAGTGTCATAGAGTTTGGACCATAATGATGGAGACACCTTGTATGTTTGTTATAAACCTGATGTGAATGAAGACCAGGGTTTTCATACCATATTCATGTGCTCACAGGGGGACTTTTCAGCCAAGGGAATGAAAGTGAAGTTTTGGGTTAGGCCCAAAGACATGGGGATGGGTTCGAGGTATTCTTGAATGTACTTATGTATCCTATGAGGATGGGAATCAAGACATACATAGTTCTTTAAATATCCTCTGTACAGATTTGGTTTGTACATGTGAAGGGTGAAAGGGGACTTTAGTGCAATGATGGTTGGATCCAAGATTAAAGGTGCAGGAATTTCCATGTATGCACACAGTCCTTGGAGTATAACATGATTGGGGATCAATGTTAATAATGATTTCCTCTCAGGTGAGTGTATTATATACTGTTGTAGTTTATTGTCGTACAGGAAAAAAGTGCGAATAGTATAAGGTCATATGCATGGACCGGTGCTGCATAGTTTAACGTCATGTAGCTAGGATGTATTTCTATGCAGTATAATGTCTTGCAGTGAGAACAATGGGGGACTGTATAGTTTAACGTCATATAGCAAGGATGATGATGAACCAATGTGAATATATTGTTTTTGAGTGGAGGTTTCACGGATCAACATCGTATGAGATGGAGGTGAACCGATGTGAAGATGTTGGTTTTAGGCATGAACCACGGAAGGTTGCCTACGTACCCAGCCTAGAAGGCATGGATCAAAGTCCATGTAGTTCTATTGATAATGAATTGGTGAACAATTTTTACTTGGGGACAACTCGAAGATGATGTTGGGACTTACGTGTGGTTAGCGGCCTAGAGAGGGTGTTATGGTTGAAGTTTACTCTAAGCTCACATGAGTCATGCTCGATGTGAGAAATAAGAGGTAACAACAACCCTAATGATTCTCATTTTAACGTCATGTAGGAAAAAAGGGTGTTGTACAGTTTAACGTAATATAGCTAGGATGAATTTTAGTTTAACATATTGCAGGACATGTGCACAGTTTTACGCCATGTAGGACAAAAGGGTGTTGTACAGTTTAGCGTCATATAGCTGGTATGTATTGTAGTTTAATGTCTTGCATGCCATTTTTACAGTTTAACGTCATGTAGGACAAAAGGAACACATTTTAACGTCATGTTGGACGAATTAGAAATGTTTATAGTTTAACGTCATATAGGAAGAGGGTTTTAGGTTTAATGTTTGAAGGACGCAATTGAGGACATTTTTGTTCAGTTTAACGTCATTTTGGATGAAGAGGTGCATAGTTTAACTTCTTATAACTAGAACGAAATACGGAATGTTTATAGTTTAATGTCATGTAGGATGAGAGGATGTACAGTTTAACGTCATGTGGGACAAAAGAATAGTTTAACGTCATCTGGGAAAAATGAATAATTTAACGTAAAGTGGGACGAACAAAGGGACATCTAAAGTTTAACATCATGTAGGACAAAAGTACAGTTTAATGTAATATAGTCCGTGGGGGGGACTATGCAGTTTAAAGTCCTGCATTGAGGACTAAGAGGGGCCATGTGGTTTAAAGTATTGCAGTGAGGACTAAGAGGGACCATGCAGTTTAAAGTCTTGTAGTGAGGACTAAGAGGGACCATGTAATTTAATGTCTTGCAGTGAGGACTAAGAGGGACCACACAGTTTAAAGACTTTTCAGTGAGGAATAAGGGTACCATGCAGTTTAATGTCATGCAGTGAGGACTAAGGGGAACATGCTGTTTAAAGTCTTGCAGTGAGGACTAAGAGGGACCATGTAGTTTAAAGTCATGCAGTGAGGACTAAGTGGGACCATGCAGTTTAATGTCTTGCATTGAGACCTAAGAGGGACCATGAAGTTTAAATTCTTGTAGTGAGGACTAAGAGGGACCATGCAGTTTGAAGTCTTTGCAGAGAGGAATAAGAGGTGTATTTGTATTAAACAAAATTCTTCTTCAAGAATCTTGCATTGGTTGGAGTTTTAATGAGTTCTCCATCCATTGAGATTAATGAATAAGCTCTGTTGGAGTAGACCATATGTATTTAATAAGGCCCTTCCCACTTTGGCTCATGCTTGGGAGGTTTCTTTTTGGGTATCATTGGATTTATGAGGACCAATAAAAATTATCCTTAAATGAATGAATGAAGGTAATTGAAACACAATGGGAAAACTACTTCTGTTCCATACGCTAATGAGTATGGAGTTGACCGCATAACAGTGAAAGTGGTGGTCCGATAAGCCCACAAAGCATGAAAATGATTATCAGGCCATGATTTCATATCTTAATCCACCATCTTTTTCAGTATGTTAGAAAGAGTCTTATTGAAAGCCTCTATTTGTCCATTTTCCACTACATGATACCGAGATGAATGGTTGGATTTGATGTTGTATTCTTGATACAACTTCCTTACCTCGGATGAACAGAAGTTGGTGCCATTGTCTGTAAATATGGTACGAGGGAAACCAAATCTGGTAATGATGTTAGAATTGATGAAGCTACCAATGCTTTTAAAACTAACTTATTTTAGAGGTATTGCCTCTGCCCATTTGGAAAAGAAATCAGTGGCAGTAAGAATATACTTAAACTGCTTGGATGTAGTCGAAGGGTATGGTCCTAATACATCCATTACCCATGTGGAAAATGGCTATGAGTATTTAGGTATATGAAGCAACTCTAGGGGTTGATGAATGAAGTTGGAACATACTTGGAAATAATGACACTTCTTAGTGAAATAAACCCAATTTTGCATCATTGAAGGTCATAAGTATCCAATCCTTTGGATTTTATCAGAAAGCCTATGTCCTGACGGGTGGGAACCACAAAATTCTACATGTACTTCTCTAATGAAAACCATTGTCTCTTCACCATCAATACCTCTATAGATAATTCCATCAAAACCTCGCTTGTAGAGATTGTTTTGGTGATTTGAGCTATCATAAAGAGTAAAATTGACCACATGTCACCAGACTTGTTCTTTCCCGGCTCTATCAGGTGAGAGTGTTCCATTTTGAAAGTATTCCCTGATAGGATTCATCCATCTTGTAATATGACCACATGTTTCAGAAATGGGACTAATTTCATGGATTTCCACTGTTCTGATTTGAACAAAAGGTGAAACTAAATGACTGTGGGAAATACTGAATATTGTTTCATCCTGGTTTGGATCTGCCAGGGCTGTGGCTACATTAGCCAGTGCATTATCTTCGGCATTTTATGATCACAAGACATAAGAAAATGTCGGTTCTGAGGGAAATTCTTCCATTAACTCTCTTACATAATCACACAAAGGGATTAACTCTTCTTTTCTAATGGCATAATCCCAATTGATTTATTTGATTACCAAATCTCAATTAACTTTTACCTTCAAGTGATTCACCTACACCTAAAGCGCCAATTAGAAGCCTGTGAAAAGAGCTTGATATTCTACATCATTGTTTGTACCACCTTCTAATAATAAAAAGGAATAAAGAAACACTGCCTTTTTTGGGGAAATAAGGACTATTCCTAATCCAACATTGTTGAGTTTAAGATTTTACATTCTCTTCCCTCATGGACTTATAGAAGCACCATCAAAGTACATTTCCCATGTTTGAGGATTATCTTGAATAGATAAGACCAATTCATCAGGAAGTTCAGTATTAAATGATGTTTCTCTCGCGGATCGATGATCAAACTGCCAACCTTTCCAGATGTCCTATAAGCATTGGATAACTAAGGATAAATTTGAGCAGGTTATTGCGAGATACCAATTGGACCTGATGATGTTATAGGCATTGTCTCAATTTATAAACTGAAATGATTAATTCTAGGCATCACTTTTCAATACTTTAGTATCGAGTTTCTGCATCAAGCATAGTTCGACTAAGATAGTAAAGGCTATTTTCATTCCTAGCATCATTCTTTTGGGCAAGGAAGGCACCCAATGATCACTCTAAAGCTGTCACAATGAGGATAAGTGGTCTTACTTCAACATGTGGCATTAATACTGGTGGACTCAAGAGATATTTCTTGAGGATATCAAATAACTCTTGTCAATATTTGGTCCTTTGGTAGGTGACTCACTTATTCATTAATTTGGTGAAGGGTAAACACTTTCCTGCTAAATTGGAAATGAAATGCCGAATATAGGCCAAGTGTCCTTGAAGTCCTCTTCATTATTTCAAATTTTGATGAGGTGACATACCAAAGATTGATTTTCTTTTCTCCGGATCAACTTCGATACCACGATGGTGTACAAAAAATCTGAGTAATCTTCCGGAGGATACCTCGAAAGCACATTTAAAGGGGTTCATCTTCAAATTGTGTTGTCGAAGTTTATTGAATATAATTTCCAGATCAGCCAAGTGACTAGAACACTGTCTTGATTTAACTACCAAATAATATATATGACATTCAACAAATTTCCCTAAAATGGTTTGAAGATATGGTGCATGGAACGTTGATACGTTGCACCTTCATTCTTCAGGCCAAAGGGCATTACTCGATAGAAAAACACAGCATGAGGGGATTTGAAGGCTGTAGATTCTTCATCTTCTGGAGCCATTCAGATATGATTATACCCAGAATATCCATCCATGAAGTAAAGTGCTTCATAACCAACTATTTCATCAATTAATAGTTCTGTGATCGGAGTCGGAAATTCATCCTTGGGACAATGCCAATTAAGATCTCTGAAGTCAATGCAAACTCTAATTTTTCCATTCTTATTTTTCACAGGGACAATGTGAGCCAGCCATTTGGGATACTTAACTTCTTTTAAGAAGTTAGATTTGATAATCTTATCAACTTCTTGCTTCAATTTTGGAGGCATAAGTTGGGTGTGTTCTTCTTACGGCTTTCTTGAATCCTCAATGTTCTTCTAGAAAACCCAAATGATGAGTGGAAACATCGGGATCAAGACCTGGTATTTATGTATAATTCCAAACAAATACATCTCGATTTTGTTTTAAAAAATAAGTATACATTTCATGCTCTTCAAGGGTCATGGACGCAATAATTAAAGTGGGGCGTGGATCTTATTTTGTACCTAGATTTATTTCTCTGAGTTCATCCACAGTGGTAGAGATACCCTCTTCAAATGCTGGAGGAGCATCCCTGTGATCTTCCTCTTCTTCTTTAATATGTGTTACTTCCTCTATTTATAATTTCATAGTAGATGACGAAGAATAACTTCTATGGTCAAGGGAGGAGTTAAAACTAGAACATCTTGATAAAAGGGCTTCCATTTCTGACCCTATTGATGATGAATGGTCTTTCTGAGGTGACAGAGAGGAGATGATGGATTGAGAATCGACATCATTATTTTTCTCTGGTATTGATATAAATTCTTCTATACTTTTTGATGAAGTATAGAATTGAGGGATTTCTGTGGATGAAATGAAGACATCTCCATGTAAGCTTTCATTATTGCTTGGCCAATCAACAATTTCTCCCATGATGTCTGGATCAATTGTCATAATTGACATTATGGAAGCTTATATAAGTGTGTTTGGATTTGGGTCTATCAAGTCAATTTGACTGATAAGAAACACATAATTTGTACTCACATGTATTAATGGGTTTACTGGAATCTTTTCCAAACCATATGGAGCAATACTTTTGGTGACCTTCTTCGCTGTGGATTTTTCCTTTCCCTCCATGTGATAAAACTATGCCTTAATGTTTTGAGATTCACATGTTTTTAATGGGGTTTTGTCACCATAAAACATCCCAATTTGACCATTGAGATAATATTTGAGACATTGATGGTATGAAGAAGGTATGGGTGCATGTTGATGTAGCCATGGTCTTCCATGAAAAATATTGACAGTTGTGTCCTGATGAAAAACCCTGAAACATGAATTAGATACAAGGTCTCCAAACTGAATTCTAAGTGTAATTTCACCCATAGGTTCTTGTTAATTCTTATCATATCCTTTCAACATCAAAGTGTAAGGAGATAAATTAGATTTGATGAGGCCCAATCGACAAAGTGTATGGATAGGAATGAGATTGACTCCTGAGCCATTATCAATGAAAGCTATTAGGATGTCTATATCATTGACTTGTCCTGATAGATACACAGGTTTGATATGTCCATGTATAACATCATGTTCATCTTCATCTGTTAAAGATATCACTGCGTGGCATTCTACAAGATCATTCTCTAGATGGTAGAATTCAGCCGCAACAATTTCAGTTTCAAAATATTGAGGACTTGACAAAGCCTTAATAAGAGCCTCCCGATGATCATTTGATAGATTCAAGGAATCAATAATTGATAACATGTATGGTAATTGGAAAAAATGTTTCAAGACATCATAATTTTGATCCAAAGGTCTGAGTTTTCCAATAAGAACATGTGGTTTTGCAGGTGCCTTAGAAGTTGATGCATTGGACGTAGATTCATCTTGTATCGGGGTAGGAGTTGAAAATACTATTGGATTTGGAAGATTAGACTGACTAGGTCTATTTCGTTACTGAGAGGAATAAGGTGTGACCTCTAACCATCATTCCAAAATAACTATGTCATGACCAAATCTTCCATGTGTAGAAGAACTTTCTTGTTCCTGTTGAGGCCGCTAAAGGGCTTTGCCACGAGTTTCTACCGCATATACAATTCTAGTAGGGGTAGGATTGAAATAGTGGCTTCTAGAATATCCACATATTCCCATGTATCCTATACCTCTCTTCTCTTCCTCTAATTCCTCTGTTTGATATAGGGAACTCAGGGTCATCATGATTTAAACTCTTATTGGCATAAGGATCTGTTAAATGAATCATGTTAACAGAATCAAGGACCAATTCTTCATCTGATGAATATTTTTAATGATGAACCAATTTAGCCTATGATGTTTGGTGGGGTGGTGCCTGTGATTTTGAAGCAGATGACATAAAATCATCCAGAGTCAAATACAATTTACGCTTTAACACCAACTCATCTTCTTCTGACTGCTCTTCTTTCTTCAAAATACACTACTTCTTTGAATATTTTCCTTCTGATGAAGGGGGTTTTGCTTTGGAATTCATAGAATAAGACACAATTGGTTGATTCAATTGTGTTTGTAAAATGAAATGAGTGTGGTTGATCGTATTCCTGACCATCCAATCATCATATTTCTGTGAAAATTTACTTTTTAATTCATGCCACTCACCCTCTTCCTCTAGATCAGTAGCAGTAACACATTCTACCCATGTTGAAGAACCTTTCAGTTTTACCTGTCCAGATTTCACCATATTTTGTAAGAGGTCTTTGAAGACAAAACACTTCTAAATGGGATGACCTAACATCTGGTAAAATGGTAAATAGTTGGAGAGGTCCTCATCTCCTTCCTTGTTTGGTCTTTTGGGCCTTGGAAAATGAACCAGGTTGTTCCTTAGAGCTGAGATGAAATAACCCAGAACTTGTTCATTCTCTAAAGAATAAAATTTGTTATTCAAATATTCGAACTGTTTCCTCCTTTGATTTTTTTATCATCTTGATGAGGCATCCTTTGTTTTTTACATTTAGTAGGTGGAGCCCTTCGATATGATGAAGGTCTTGAAGTTGAAGTAGGTACAAGTGCTTATTTATGTGTAAATATAGCAGTCTCTACATTCCCTATTCTACGTCCTGTAACTGATGGAATTACACGGGTTTTAGAATTATTATACACAAGAGAGTATTCAATCTGCTGAACTATTGAAGTAAGATTTCAAAACCCTCCTGTATATTTTACAGGGATCAACGGTGTGCATAATTCATCACGCAAATTTTCCATAGGGATTGGAAACAATTCTTCTTGAGAGAGTGCTAAGATTAAGGAATATGTTAATCCCTTCCAACAAGAAATGAAATCTGAAACTCGATAATTCTCCCTTTGATCACAATTGGTAAGATCAAAAACTGTCTTCTTTGGAAATGTTGAGCTGAATTGATGAAGGAACCTTTGACAGAGATCTTCCCACCCAATAATTGTCCGAGATTGCAAGCTTGTATACCAAAAAAAAGCAGGCCCTTGTAATGGATGTACAAAACAACCAAGATTAACTGCTTCTTGTTGTTGATAATTTCCCATCATAGGATCACAATGAGAAACAAAATGTGTTAATTGTTGTTCTAGATCTCCCAAACCATTAAAAATTTGGAATGTGGTACTTGAAAAATTTGATTGGGGAGGAATTTCATCCACTCATTCAGGGTAAGCCCTCTATTCTGGTTGAAATTGTACACACTTTCCTTCCATAGCTTCCAACCGAGCTATTAATGACTAAATGGTAGCCATTATCTTTTGAGAAACATCTGGTTGATCTTGGACCTGAGCAGGTGCAATAACTGGAGTTTGGAACAGTGTGGTGACTAGGACAGTCACTGATGGTAGTATTGCCGATTTTTGTTGCGTATAACCCATAGGATTAGACCTGTGAGGGTGTACTGGTAAAGGGGGATATTCTTGATCCATTTTAGTAGCTGCAACAAATTACCTTGATTGATTAACTCCATCATGCTTAGGAGGAAGACAACCTTGAAGTAGTTATGAATTTAACCTCCTTAACTCCTTCATTTCTTCTTCCTGTTGTGCGAACCATTCCTCTAATGAGAGTGATTGGACATCTTCAGAGGAAGGGTGGAATGTAACCTGACTTTTACCCTTCTTCCTTGGTATGCGCCTTTCTGGTGTATGGAAGGGAATTACCCAGAGAAATGTGTTTACCTTGGGCAACTCTCTATCTTCTGGTACGCACACCTCCTTCATTTGTTTCTGTGTTCAAAGCCTCTTGAACATGAACTTCTTCATCTGATCCCTCTAAGTGAGCCTCATGTTCTAGGGGATTAGTGACAGTGGAATTGATGACATTTATAGATTCATAACACATTACATCCCTTCTGTTAGTGATTCCACGATACTATCTTCTTGCATGTCCTTTATGAGACATTTCCCTTGGTTTAGTTGATCCCTCATGAACTACTTGAAGAACTGTAATTTGGAGGGAATATCCTGATACTTCGGCTCTAAGTTCCTCATGTGTTTTCTTCCCAAATAGATAGAAGACTACATTTCACTAAGGATGATATTGAGAACATGAAAAAGTCCCAAGTATGGTGGACTGGGGAAGATCCTATTTTTCTAGCTCAACTCCTTGAATCCTATCTGTTGATCCCGAGGGTTGGATTAAATGTGTCCCCAGTTTGGAAAGATGATGTGTCTCTTGAGCTGCTACATCTGAAACTTTCTTAAAAGCTCTTCCAATTTTGCGGACATTAGTCTAGAAATTAGCCGGATGCATCAACCTACATCCAATAAATCACCTTGCTTAGATGACCGTTGGATTATTTCTAACACTTTGGTCACCTGATGATGTGCATGCTCTAAACGATAAGCCTGTTCGATATTATCATTTGCTTGATGCAAGAGTAATTCGACAACTTGTTCTTTGTATGCTTGCTGCTGGGAAGAACTAGTTGAGGCCTGTTCTTGGGAAAGACTATGATTACACACAAAAGTAGGTATCTCTGGCCAACCATGGGAAATAACATTGCATGAGACCAATTTTGGTGGGCTTTGTTGACTGGAGAGTATAGTGAAATTCAATGCTCCATGAACTCCCCATCCCCTAATATGAATACCAGAGGGGGAATTGGTAATTAACTAGTGCAACCTTTTTAACGCACCAAGGCATGAACGCTGAAGGGATCTCTACTGCTTTTCAACATTTGGATGTCAAGAAACTAAGATATATGACAAGTAAATTTGATGTTTCAAACCTTCTATTATACTGGAATGATTTTTATATTCATCATAATATAATATTTTATGTTTTAAATTACAAATAGTTTCCCATATGTTGAGATGAATATCACGAATATAATCATCTGTCAACATTTCTGGAATATCATACTGAGAGTCAGCCAATGGCCAAAACATGAATAGTATTTCACCTTTTTCCAGTTTTTTTCTCTTATTCAACACTTCCTCTTTGACATTTGATGAAGATTATTCTACCTAATTGGACCAATGTTGGTGCGTCTTTGTTTCTTCATTAGAATCAACAAGATCGATAAAGAATTCATTTGTCAACTTAGAAGATGAATGACCTAGTGGTGGTACCGAGAATGATCTACACCCCAGGATACCTTCTGATTGAGAAATTATTTCACTTACTAGCGGTAAAGCATCAAACATGACTGGATTCACATTTTCAAGTGACTCAAGATAAGATGGATTTCTTGTTATTTCATTTGGCTTTGAAGACTTTTCTAGGCCATGCGAATTACTACTACGGAGATGACTCTCACAACTAAATTCATAATCATGGGGAGGACCACCATGGTGGGTTACAAAAAAAGATGAAACCTTTTGATCCTTAATCTTCTGGCCATGCAGGGGGTTATCGTGGCTCTCATCTGAAGATGATACTTCGAGATTGACCGAATTTTCAAGAAGAAAGACTTCATTAGGAATTGTATGATGAAGACCTTTAGAATTATTGTTGTCACTTACAGAATATGGAAATGATATAGTAGAATCTTGGGATGGAACAGACAATTGTCTGACCGCTTCAGGAAATCCAGCATCGAGTAAGGCCTTATTTCAGATTGACTCTTGATTTCTCGACTGTGTTGGCAGGTATTTTTCTTAGACACCTTATTACTAACTTTCGAATGAACTTTTTGAAGAAAGTGGTTATTATGGGCAGGTGTATGTGCCTGCTCAGGAGAAATGGTCAGGTTAGGATAATTATCTCTATTCAAATCAGATGTATGTGCATGACTTTATTTTCTATATGACATGGGGGAGTATTTCCCACGACCCTCTTGGACTGGAAGAGAGGTGCATATCTGTTCCGGGGTGACATGTTGATGAGTCACTCCAATGATAGGGACATATTTGTACTTCTGTCCTTGTTATTTCGCCGAATTATTTATATTATTCTCACAGGCATCCAGAATATGGGCAGGGATTTGTTTCTGCTCTTTCACCATTGTCAGAATGTTCTTTATGAAATCAGCTACCAGAATGGGAATATATGTCCATTTTGTGTCTAGAGTTGGTGAATGTGCTTGCTCCTGTCCACCTTTTCCTATCAACAAATTCTGACAGTACTTATGTATAGGGGCAAAGAGTTGATTCAGATCCAAATTTGTCGTCAAATCTTTCCAACTCTCTTCTCCGGGTGCTACCAAACGAGACTGTTGGCATGATTGATGAACATTGGAAGGTGTATGTGCCTATTGTGTATTCTTCATCTTTTATGGTTGATGAATTTCCTTCAATACTAGCAGATGAGACTACTGACTGAATTGATGGTTGTAAATATGAATATGTTCCTGCTTACTAGTTGCCAACGTATTAGATTGATGAGCTTCTATGGATGCAGTCTGACGATCCTGCTGACTGGATGATGAATTATAAATAGGTGTGTGTGCCTACCTATAGTACATTGCTGGATTTTCCTGGTGGGATTGATGTGTTACTGTCAGACTAGTATGTTGGGCAGTAAAATCAGGATGGACAGCTGTATACAATTGCTCATTGTTTGCCATCAAATTGGCTTGATGGAATTCTCCGGAGGGGGCCGAAGTAAGAACCAGCTCCCTATTGACCAGATTTTTCCTTTGACGGTTCGTCTTGCATGTTCAGTTCTGAGGAACCTGAGATGAACCCTTAAAGGCGGTACCCTCATCATGTAGAGGGTGCACTACTACACGAGTCTAGCGACGATTGTTGATGGGATCCCTCAGGAAGGACTCCTGTATTTTTGAATTAAGTCCTTGAGTGACCTTCTCATTCAGATCCCCATAATATGGTAGGGACTGGTGATTGCATTCTGGGGATAACGACCTAGAAACGATTGGAGACGGTGGTTGGCACCACCTGATTCTTGACCACCGGTCATCACTGTCCGGAAAACCAGTGTGAGTTGTTAATTTGGAGGTCTTGTCGAGTGGCCTCCAGAGTCAGAATGGTACCGTGTTGACGATATTTCATAACCAATGCATTTTAGACCCAACGTTGATGACGTTGAGTAGGTGAGGTCATCCTTAGAGCGGACGAGGATGTAGCAGGGGTTCTGGCTGAGGCATTCATACATGTGAATTTTAAAGAAGCCATTTCTTATTGCAATGAGATCTTGAAAAAGAGTGCCTATTTTATATAGCAGACATAATCAAGATAAATTTGGCTAGACTACATCTTTTGGATGAGCAAATATGTTATTGATTGCTTTGTGGGCCCTCACATTAAGTTAAATATTGGCCTAACAAATAAGTAAAACATTATTTAACTTTGTTAAGGATTCACATCGGGTTCACCATTTTTTGTTTCTTCTGGAAATGGGGATCACCTTGTTTCATTAAGGTTCAAACTTTACAATCGGTTTCTAACAGGTTTATCCATTGAACCGGAAACATCAAATGATTCTATATCCATTTGAACCTATTTTCCAAAGGTAGGTGCTCATTAGTTGAGGACCGATAAGGCTTATTATGTATCATTGGTCGAGAGGATGGAAGGTCAGGCTCATCACACTATTTTGAGAAGAATTATTACCTACTCCGGGAATCTCTTATAGATTTAAGTTATGTTCACGAATCCTTTTTAATTTACCAAGACTAAAATTGAGTTCTCCTTTAGATTTGGAATTCAATGATCAATATTTATAAGATTTAGAGAATCTTTTATATGTATTTGAGGTTCTTCATCGATGAAGAATCATCCGTATGTATTGTAGATTCCTAGTCTATGGTGTCCTTCAATACATTATATAGAAATATCTTAAACATTATGATGACCATACCGGTTTTAAAGCCACTCAGTGGGGAACTACATGTTTATTTTCATTCAGAAGGACATGGATTATTTCAGAGTTGGGATCATACTCGCAGATGGGCTACCTACGTATCCTTGTTAAAGAAGAATCAGAACCCATGTTGTTTGAGAATTAAGATATAGTTTAACATCATACAGGAAAAATGAGAATTAATGGGTGAGGGGCTTGAACCTTAGAAAGGATTCCTACGTACTCTACTTTTATGGTAGATATCAAAGTCCATGTAGTTCGATTAAGAAGTTTGGGGCATACGTATGATTAACGGACCATGAAGATGTGTCGTGGTTACTGTTATACTCTATACTCATGTGAGTCAAGCTCGGTGTGAGAAACAAGTGGTATCAGTAAATCTGACGATTTTTTCCATGAAAGATGCGGTCACAAGGAATGATATGGGCCTTATTCATGTGTGACTGCTCAAGTAAGTTAAGACTAGGATTTACTTCTGGAAATAAGCCTAGGGACAAGGTCCATAAAGATATTCATTATTTATGGAGGTTTTGATACTCTAACTTGGGGCTTACTTCTTGAGGAAGATGCCCAAATTAGGGGGGACTTGGGGATTACTCCTAAAGAGGATGCCCATTAACATGGTCAATAATGGTATTTATGCTTTATGAAGATTTAGATTCTTAATTTGGGGCTTAATCTTATGGAGGATGCCCATATTATGGGGGAATTTACCTTATGATTGGGGATTACTCCTGATAAGGAGGCCAAAATCAAAAGAAATTAATATTGGGGCTTATTCCTTAGAAGGAGGCCCAAAGTTTAATGGAAATTATGATTGGGGCTTACTGCTGAGAAGGAGACCCAAATTAAAGAACATGGGGCTTACTCTTAAAGAGGATTCCCAAATCAAAGAGGACATATAACTTGGGGCTTACTCCTTAGAAGGATGCCCTAATTTTGGGACTCGAGGCTTACTCATAAGTAGGATGCTTAAATTAAAAGGGATTTATGATTGGGGATTACTCTTAAGGAGGATTCCAAGATTAGGGAACTTGGGGATTACTCCTAAGGAGGATGCCCAGATTAGGGATCTTTTATTCTTAAAGGATGAGGTCGAATGAAGGGAACCTCTAACCGTAGTGATATAAAGTTATATAAATCACAAGGTTTTGGGGGATATTCCACAGAACTCCTTTAATATAAGGAATCCAACAAAGAAACCATTCCATAAGTGGCTTTGAAGAAGGTTTTAAAGGCTATATCTTTTAGAGGAAAGGTGGATTTAATGAAAATAGGTGAATAAGCGGGAGGGGCACCCAAAAAAGGCAGGTGCTCAAGTCCTATTTGGGTGTGCAAGTCTTGGTCACGCAAGTATACTTGCGCGACATAAGTTCACTTGGGCGACGAAGAACCTTTAGGGAAACACAGGGGCGATACTTGGATTAAGCCCTTATTATTGTCCCTAGATGCATCCAGAAGGGCGACGCGCAAGTTTCCATGAGAGGACAAGGTGGCGCGCAAGTGGCTTTATTTTTCTTAAGGGATGGACACTTAGGTGCGCAAGTATTGACGAGTTATAACACTTAGGCTTTATTCTTCCTCATTAGATCTTCCATTATAGGTAAGAAATTACCTTAGAAGTGTTTAGAAGAATTCAAACAGAGACTAGGGCTCCCAGATCTTAATTCTGAGTTCTGGAAAATCTGCCCCTCAAATCAGGGGGCCACAGGGGCTATTTATAGGCCAACTAAGTTTGGGAAAAAAACCACTTTGGGTGTGCAAGTGACATGCACGCATTAATGCCTTTGTGAAATTCTTGATGTTCTTCCCTCTTTTTTTCTTGAGGTACATTCCATTGTAAATCACTAGACTCTGTGACAGAACGAAGCTTCAATAGTATCATATGAAGGACGAAATCAATCCATACACATTTCTTTAATGGTAAGCTCTCTATATAGGACTAACACATATGTTGGGGGGGGGGGTCTGTTGATTATTAGAGCTAGACCCAATATTGGATATTTGGGCGTCCCTATGTATCCTATTATGATAGGAATCAATCCACACATAGTTCGTGAAAGGGAAATTCTTTATACAAATCTAAACCATACATAAATGGGGGAATTTTACCCACTGATTATAGTAGTTGGACCCATGATTGGAGATCATGGTATTAATAGGTAACCTATGATGGAATGAATCATGAATCATGTAGTTATTAAATGAAAAACTCTCTATACATGTTTTACCCATATGAATATGGGTTTATTTACCCCATTTATATATTATGGATAGACCTAATTTTGGAGATATATCCATCACTACCTATCCTATGATAACATGAATCAATCCACTCATAGTTCGCGAATGAAAACCCCTCCATACAAGTATAAAACATATATAGAATGGGAATTTTTTCCATTTATTATTACTACTGGAAGCTGGATTGTAGATCAGTGCGTCCTTACCTATATTAAAAAGGAAGGAATCAAGACACATGTTGTTCTTGAATGGAAAAGTCTCTATGAATGTCTAAACCATACAAACAAGGGGAATTTTTTCATTGATGCATTATTGGAGGATGTAGGATTAGATAAATGGGTGCCACTATGTATAATCTAAAGGCAATAATCAATCAATACATAGTTCTTGAGTTTAAGTTTTGTGGGAGGCCAACACCGAAGGTAGTGGTCCTTTGGGGTGAAGGCCATAATAATGCATATTTTTATATCATCAAATAGATGACAACCATGTAGTTTAATTTCATGTGGTAAGGAATATTTGTGCTTCATTCATGGTTTTATATCTAGAACCATTCAAACCCCGATGTGAACTGATATGTCTCGATCATGTGGGGAATCCATCAAACAAAATCCTAACCCCATGTTAGCTACGATCAATGTGAAAAACAAGGAATGGAAATGGTTTCATTCAGCAAACCCAAGAGATTTAAATAAAGGATAAAGGAATATTTTTCATTTAGTTTAGGGACAATATATTCTATTTTGGAATCCTTGTATATCTCATTGGAATGAGAATCATGTTGTTCATTGTTTTGGTGCATTTTAACATCGAATGAGTGTGATGTCAACCATGCAGTTTAACATCATGTCTTAAGGAAAAATGGTTTGTTATAAATTTTGGTCACAACACTAGGTTCAAGGATGCATTATAAAATCTATGAAAAGTACTTCTTGACAAACCAATCATTAGTGTGTGTGTGGGGGGGGGGGGGGGGGTCATTCCCCATTCATTGTGGATAATACGTATGATCCATTAGAATGAACCTTTTGAATGTTGTAAAGACATTCCCATTTGGGTTTTAGATTTAGAGAATAACTTCCTTTTACCACTGGGGTTTTGAGATCCAATACCAATTATTCTTTAAGGAATGATCATAGGTGTACCTTTTTGTTAATGGATTGTTTTATTCAATTTTGATAAACATAAATGTTGGGTTGTTTATGAAGACTTTTATAATTAAGGCATTCCAACTCATTCAGCCACTTTTATGATTTCTTTCTGTCTATGCTTGTTCCACATATAGCTATTCAGATAAAGGGAAACCAGATTAACATGGGAATAATTGCCTATATAATTTACATTAATTAATATGGGTTTTCATGTGAGGTCATGTTTGTGGTGGCATGGTAGTCCATTAAAGAATTATTGAGATTTTATAGAAAAGAATCATCATCCTTGCTGACCATCTTCATGAGTGTATTCAACGGAGACTTATTTAAAGCCTCTATTTTTCTATTTTAAACTGTATGATAGTAAGATTGATGGTTAGACTTGATGTATTACTCCTGATATAATTACTTCAACTATTTATAATAGAATTTGATATCATTGTCTGTCAATATTGTGTGAGGGTCTTTGAATATATTCATGATATTGAAATTTATGAATTTAAAGATATTCTTCATCCTGAATTCCTTGAGGGGTATTGCCTCATCCTGTTTTGGGAAATTATTCAATAGCATAAAGGATATACTAAAATATATTAAATGTGGCTGGCAGATATGGATCGAAAATGTCCATTCCCCACATGACAAATGACTAGGAATTTTTAGATGTATGTAGAAAATACGAGGGTATATGGATTAAGTTTTAATGAATCTAGCATGCTTTAAATTTCATATTAAATTCCATATAGTCGTATATCATTATTTTCCATTAGTAACCAATCTTCAATATTTTCTGGGAGAATATGACAACATATTGATGAGAATTATAGGATAATGCATGGAATTCCTCTACAGTGGTAAGAATATCTCATTCTTCTATGCATCTGAGGAGTAATCCATTGAATCCTCATCTTTATAGGTATTTTTTATCATTTGGACCATCCCTAAAGTAAATTTTACTTTGTCAACATTGAGTCTATTTATTTTTGGTCTGATCTAATGGGAGGGTCTCATTTTGGAGGTAATCAACTTTGAGATCCATCCATCCCAGGGTGGATATCAATTCATCCTACTGTGAGGACATGTTGACCCTGTTTATTTTCTCCATGTCATAAATGTTGACTAACGAGAAAATCATTCGGTGCATGTTGCGGAAAACTACCTCATCCTGATCACGGCCAACCAGGATAGTGGCCACATTATCCAGTGCATCAGAACAATCATTTTTGAACAAGGTCCATGATGAAATGTTGGTTCAAAAGGGAAAACATCCATCAGTCCTTTTACATAACCTATGAAAGGGGATAATTATTACTTCTTAATGTCATATTCACCAATTATTTGTTTGATCTCTAGATTCAAATCCCTTTTGATGTTCAGGTAAGCTATTTGCAGTTATAAGGAAAGTTCCAAACCATCAACGAGGGCTTGATATTCTACCTAATTATTAGTGTAGCCTTCATATATAGATATGGTGTAGGAAAAATTTCTTTGTTTGAGGAAATAAACACAATCCCCATACCCACCCAATTGACCATTAATTTTTATAGCCTCCTACTGATTTGAATTTAGAAGGCACCATAAAAATGCATCTATCATGTTCAGGGTGTGTCATGGGCATAAGAAACCTCTTTCTCTAGAAGTTTAATGTCAAATAGTGTGCTTTCTAGGGTGGGATGCACTGCAAGGAAATCATCTAGGATCTACCCTTTAGCCTCCTTCTATGACACAAACTAGATTTTTTATTTTTGTAGAATAACCCTCCATTGGTCTAAATACATATTCAGTATAGGAGGACCAATGTTATAATTGAGTGCGTTGATATGAGAGATAATGTGAAATTTCTAATTCTTTTAGTAATGTATCATTTTTTTCACTAAAAAGATGAGTGTGAGGCTAAACTTATTGTCATCAGAATACCCGATCATAGTACCTAGTATCATTTGACTGAGGTAGTGTATACTATTATAATTCACCAAAAAGTTTTTCTATTTGAGGATACAACCATGAAATCATTCCATGGAATCAACATACAAGAAAAGTGACTTTTATTCAACAATTGGCTTCAAGACCTGTCGGTGTAGTAAGTACTATTTGAGATTCTTAAACGATCATTTTCAGTCTTTATCTCATTGGTAGAAAACTCCGTTCTTCATTAAATTGTAGAAGGGGAAATATATTCCATCCAGGTTAGCTATGAAATAAATATTGTATGTGAGGTGCCCTTGGATCCCCCTAAGTTTTTTTTAGATTTTGTGGATGCGACATTTCTAGTATTTCCTTAGATGTTTCATGAATGACAAGAATGTCATGGTGGAATAATATAGAGACAAGGAATTTCCCTAAAATTACCACAAAAGCACACTTCAGTGGATTCATCTTCAAGCTGTGCATCCAAAACCTTCTAAAGATAGTTTAATGTCCCATGTGGTGATCACATCACAATAGGTTTTTTATTACTAAGTGATCTACATAAAATTATGCTGCATTTACCAATAAGGGTTTACAAATACAATTGATGGGGAATTGTTATATAGTGCCATAATTATTTAATCCAAATGGAATGATTTGATAACAAAAGATCCCATGGGGTTCTTTGAAGGTGGTGGTTTCCTTAAATTTAATGTCCATTTTTATCAAATTATACCATGAATAACCATCCATAAAGGAAAGGTACTAGAATCCATTAGTATCATCGATAACGAGTTTTGTGATTGACAATGAGAAATCATCATTTGGGTAGTGCATGTTAGGGTATCTAAAATAGATTCAGTCTCTGAGGTTCCACCCTTTTTATCTTATTAGGGATGATGATGTTCATCCATTTTGGGTATTTCACTTCTCGAAAAAAAATTATTTTCTCAATTTTTCAACTTCCAATTATAAATTAGTATAATTAGAGGAGTTCGTCCTACTGGCTTCCTTCTTGAATCCTCTACGGTGATGGTGTAAGCATTGGTGATGCTTATCCACATTAGAGTTCATCTAGATAATTTCAATATAATTACTAGAAAACACACTTTGATACTAGTTTAGAAATACAGTATAAATATCATACTAATTTAGAGGCCTAGAGACAGTAAGGAATTCTTACTGTGGGTCATCTTCATTTCCATGATTCACTTTCATAACCTCATCGATGGTAGTGGAGACACCTTCCTCAAATCTTGTAGGGGAATTACTGAGGCAATATTCTTCTTCTACAATCTATAATTCCATGGAGTCATTTTTAGATATGGTGGGTAATATTTGGGAATCTATGTCACTGTCATGGTAAGAGAGGCCATGGGAAGATACATGTTCATCCTGAACTACCATAGTCATTATAGATAGATTTCATAGTTGATTATTTTCTTTTATGTTTCCACTGAGAGATGGAGTATCTTGGAAAATTGGGATTATTTATTCTACCTTGATCAGGTTTATGTGTAGAATATAATAACTATCAATCATACTATATGGATTAATAGTGGTGGTCTCCAAGCCATTGGGGGATGAAACCTGTATATCATCATCCATAATCATTTATTTTCCTTATATTTTTTAGAAACCTACCTCAGCATCTATTGATTCACAATACTCAAAGGGTGGTCTATCACTATATTGTATGTCATCCTTCCCATCTATGGGGCATTTCAAGAATTGATGAAATTTTGAGGTCACCACCATGTGTTTTGAAGCCATGTTATTCTAAGTAAGACATTATATGCTGTTTCTTAATGGATAAACATTATTTCAACATTATAAGTGAGATCCCCAAACTGATCCATGACCATAATATTCCCAAGAGCAATTTTATCACCTTTATCATACCCTTTAATGGTTATATTTTTAGAAATAATTCTCCCTTTATATATACCAATCATTAGAGGGTTTGAATTGGGATTTGGTTTGTCCTGGAAGAGTTGTAATCAGATCCCTTTGGATTTCAACATTTTTAAGATTTCCTAAAACATATAGGGGTCTAATATGACCCTATATAACTTATTACTAATCCAATTCTGTGAATGATATGGTGATATGACATTATGATGGAATATTATCCACTTGATAATCCTCATATGTAGTGACTGATGACTCACACTTCTATGGGGTCTAGAGGGCCTATATGAGTTCTTTTTAAAGATGAAGCGGATCAATAATTTAGATTTTGGTTGGAACAAATTCCAACTATTTCTAAATATCGTAATTTTTATAGAGGTCTGTTCTTCATAAGGTGGATTTTCATCCAATTATGTAGCTCGAGAGTTGAGGTGTTTTATGTGGATGGTTTGGTTCTTTGGAAGAGGTTGAGGGAGAATATTCTACTTGTGGAGTGGGTCATGTCGGCCTTCCCCTATGTATGGGATGATCAAACAATCAACCCCCCTCTAGACGGTCGTGTAAGATGACTAGGCTTGGATGAAAAATAGAGACAAATGTGCCATATTCATGTTTTTGTGGGGATTAGGAGACTTATCTCCCATAGTTCTTGGATACATATATGTCATTCTTAAGGATGTGACTGCAGTATTGGGTTCGACTGCACCTGGGCCATTTCCTCTATCCTCAGTTCCTACATCTTCATCCTCCACCTCCCTGATCAAGTATGAAGAACTTGTACGTGAAGGAATATTATTCATTATATAAGGGGTCAATAATTTTAACTACGCTAACAGTACCAAAAACGAGATCTTCATCTAATGAGGGTTCCATTTGGTGTGGCGGTGCCCGTTCATTGGATGTTGATGGAAATAAGTATGCAAGCATCTGAGAATGTGTGGGAACCATATGTGACCATTTATATAATGTATATTCACGTTTAGGAAGATTACTCATGCCTCTGAGTGTTGTATGAAATGATGTATCCCTAGTTGTAGGTACCATCATTGGTTTGTGATGTTGTTATATCAGGTTGGTATAAGCTTTGTCAATAATATTTTGAGTCATGCAATTCATTCAAAACCTAAGAAGATGATCTTTACAGTCACTATCTTCATCTGGATAAGAGATTATTACACAAGATACATATTCTAGGGAATTCTATAACATCACATGTACAAATTTAACCATTCTTTGGAGAATGTATTCGAAAAAAACCAATCATTGATTTTGTGACCCAACCTTTTAAGGAAATGATAGTAGTTAGGGATATCAAAGATATTAACCTTGTTATAATCCATAGGTTTTGGTAGCATGGGATGGTTCTTTTCAATGGTTGCAAGAAAATAACTTGGGACATTCTGATTTCATAAGGAGTACAATTTATTCATATATTATTCAAATTTCAGGTGAAACTAATCTATTTATTACTTCTGAATAAGGGATATTTTTTTCTTTTATCATTGAATGGGAGGAGATGGATGATTCGAGGCCTTATTGGATATTTGAATGGGCATTTCCACTAGTTTGAGAGTAACCAAAGTGGTTTCTTCCATACCAAGAATTTTCCCCTTTCTATTTGAATGGGTAGAGATTTAGCTTGGGTATGCTAAATCGAATCTTCTAAAAATTATTTCATTTATGTAATGTCATGGAATTTGCATAGATATTTTATAAGGATAAAAGGTGTTTATATATCATCTTTATGATTTTTAGAAAATAGCTATATAAATTTCTATTGAAATATAGGGATTCTAGATGAATATGTTAAACCCTTGCTTCTTTTGATGAATTTATAAATCCTCTAATTATTTCATTTTTCATTGTATGGGCGGTCAACAATTTTTTATTCATTTAGTGTTGAATTAAATTGATAAAGTAATTAATGAAGAAGGCGTTCACATCCTACAATGGATCCTATGGTAAAGTTTTTGTATGATTTTTTTTGGCTCCACCAGAATTTGTATAAAACATCATAGCTTGGTCACCTCCTATTGATCTTAAGGGCCCATAATCATGACACATTGAGAAATGAAGTGCTTGATATGTTTTCCTAGATCTCCAATTATATTAATGGTTGAGAATGTGGGATTGAAAAAATTGGTTTGCAGAAAAGTGTCATCCATGCAATTGTGATATAGATTTTTTTCAGGATACATTGTTGTGCACTGTCCTCTTTGGGTTCCCTTCAAGAGGCTAGAGATTCAATGGAATTGAGTAGTTTTCAAGGTATTGAAATTTTGTTCACCTCCCATCTATAGGTAGTAGGTGAGGCTTGGTGAGGTTTACCCATTTTCATATCCCAATGATTCTCAATATACGATAAGAATCAATGGTTACCTTGATTAGGGATAGGTTATCACCATAATTTGGGGAAGTCATGATCATCTTTGACTTCCTCAATTATATAGACTGTTTTACTTGATAGAAACTCATCCCGACACTAAAATGCTTCTATATTTGGAATATTAAGTCTCTTCTAATATGTTGGAGGTGGGATATTCATATTTGTCTTAAAACAATACCTAGAGGGAATGTTTTCCTTGACTAGTTCCTCATTTTTTTATTTGATATTTTGAATTTTATTCTCATATTGTGCCATCTATTTTTATGTGGAAGTCATTTTAGTGCCTCTTGGTGGGGAGTGGGATATAGACACAAATTTACTTTTATTTTTTGTGGTGTTACACCATAGAAGTTTCAATTCATTATTCAACAATTCTAGGATTTAGATCATCCTCTGATTCTGCATACATGCATCCTTAGTAGGAAAATCTGAACCACTCTTCTCTTAATGTATGTCTTCTTCATTGTGTCCCTATGCATTTTCTTCTTGATTCATATCATATATTATGTTTAAGGTGATGAAATTCAGTAATGTGTATCATGAAATTTTAGTTATTCCATCAATCGTAGTGTAATATGGTGATTCAACATTACTTGGTCCTCCTTTGGGGGTTGCATCACATTTATTTTTTGAACCCCTGAAAAAATTAAAACAATCTAGCTTATGAATATTATGGGGTATTATTGTATTTTCAATAAGTTCCTCTTATTTTGGTTTTTAATAGTGATCATAATTTTTTTTCTATCTATATTTTTTTAATATTATCAAAATATAAAAGGGTTGTCTCATATGAAGATGAATGGATGGGATGCTGAGTATTGATGTTTACCTCCCAACATGGATGGGGTTCATTACATTTGAGGTGATGATGAAGATGAAAATTATCCCATACCTACTACTGAGTATGATTTTTTCCTCTATAGGAACTATTTAATCCTTTTTTCTATGAACATGATGATTCAAGTAAAGGATTTAATGGATCTAGGGATATAAATTGAGATATAAATTCCTCCATTCATATAGGTTGGTGTTGATATGGAATCGATGCTGATTTATCTAGGACACTCTTAGGGTGTGATGAACCTCATAATGGTTATTGAGATAAAAATTATCCTAGAAATATGTGATGGGGTTTGTTTGTAGATTCCAATGATATCAACTAGATCTACTTAGGTTTGGATGACCCATGGGGTCATGATGGTGGTAAAAGATTCCCAAACTCTCTCAACTAGGTTCACTTCTGAATGAATTCTTTAAAAACTATTATTGTGAACTATTTTATTTTCCACAATTGTTCTCTTGTATTATTTGTGTGTAATGGAAGCCCATGATGGGAGACTTTTTTATGAGAAGATGTTGGTTCAGCCACAAATTCATCTTCTCGGTGTATAATGTGTTCCCATATTTTTAAGGGGGTATATTAGGGTGTCCCTGTAACACCCCGAGCTTCCACGATACGCTTCTCATTCAATAATGCAATAGATTGCATTGTACGCAAATTCGAGTTCTAAAACACCGCGACTAATCAAAGTAGCTGTTATGAATAGTAATAACCACTTTTTAAAATTATAGAAATTTTATATTTTAAAATGGACTTCATTTTTGTATTCGTAATATCGAAATTATCAAAAGATGAATTTTTTGTAATTTTCTGAGAACTTCCAATTTTTTATGAATAGTGAAAATTACTTAAAAACAACTTTTTTAATCAAAATAATTTATAGTGATAAATTATTCAATTTAGTGGTTTTAATGTATAATTAGAATATATTTTTACCATTTTATCCAATGGTGGTCATTAGAATTAATTTAACATTGAAATTGGACATAAACAATTGCCAATCTTTTGATATCAATTGTTTCTTAAAAACACGCTATTTGTTGTGACAGCGGGAATTAATTATAAAATTAATTAATGAAACTTATATGTTTGTAATTTTTTAAAATAGACATCATTTTTGAACTCGGAATATCAATTATAGCTTAGGGTGAAATTTTGGCATTGTTCTGAAAAACTTCAATTTTTGATGAATAGTGAAACCACTAAGTGGTAGTTAAATAACTGATTTTTCATTTAAATGAAATATTACCACTTCTGTGATTTGATTTTCAAAAATCAGACATACATGGTTGTCATTAAGAAGTAAAATGTGGTTCAATGAGATTAAATTTTTTTTTGGTGAATAGTAACTTTTAAGTTCTTCATCGCGATTAGAGGTAATTAGTGTAGTTTAAGGTAAAAAAAATGTTTTAATAATATGATATGAGCTTGAAACTTGTCCTACTACTATTGGATGAGTCATGGGCGACCAAGAAAACCCATGGGTCAACTTGGGGACCCCATGGAGCCACTTTGGTTGGAAAATGACATTAATATATATTTATTTAATGTTAAAATTAAATTGACACAAACATGAGTTGTTTTACTAAAACAATTTTTAAGTGGGGTTACACAAGTCCAAATTTTGATTATAAATATCAATTATAAATCTAAAAAGACTTCCTACATCATAGTATTTTGTTTATAATTTTTAGACATTAAAGAAATTAAATTATTTATGACATCATGATGATGCAGTGATGACCTCATTATTTAACGATTTAAATAAAATGGAAAGATAATGTAAAATCCAAAGCGTACACTTGTCAAAAACCTATTGGATGAGGATATTTAGAACCCTTATCACCTTATCCACTAATTATATAATTGTGGGACCTTTAGAATCCGAAAATCATTGTGTAATAATGTAACATTTCAATCTTTCCAAAAGAGCCCCTCCTCTCCACTTATAAAAGGCCCCCAACTCTCCCACCTTATTCACACCTTCAAGCCATTTGGCTCGGCCAACCTCTACCCAAATACTCTCCCAACTTCCTCCTCTTACTACTAGAAGCCTCACTTTGGGCAGAACCCTTCCCAAGGAAGCCTTTGGCTCAAATCAAAAAGAGTTACCCGATTTTGAGGTAATGTCTTCCCTAATGTTGTTTTGTTTTATTTTTCTTCTCCAACCCCCTAAACTCTTTTTATTAATTTCTTTTGTAACAACACCAGTATCGTAAATATACTAGGATGTTGTTATAAGAAGGATTCGAGCTACACTTACACACACCTACATATAATGGTTAAAGAACATACGGTTTCTGTGGATGGCGAATTTCTGCCTCACGAAACGATGATTGTTCAAAACTCATATAACACCTTCAAAGGTGGAAATTAAGATGTCACTATATTTATATATTATATATAATGTGTTTATGTTTTACTTATGCTTCTGTATTTCTCATTTATGGCACACTTTATGATTTCCATTATGGGTAAAACGCGATAATTTCATTTTAGGAAGTGCGGACTACCGCCCCCTCAAAGTGATTTGAATCGTTAATGCCATATGTGGGATGTATAAAGGATGGATTAAATGGTATGATACACTATATTATACTGGAATTATATTATACATTTATATCATTATGATTTCGTTCCATTAAATATGAAATTGAAATGAAAGTAGTGTTCATGCGTACGTACGGCTTACCGTCTCCATGAACGGTGCATTTCATTTATTACCTCTAAATGTTACGTAATATTATAAATGAATGTATATACTGGATATATAAGATATATATGACATCTAAATCATGAATATAATTCTGGAGATAATTGATATTCTACCACATAAACAACTTGTAATTATAAGAAGTTTATTGTTGACTCAAGTACCAAAGATCGACAAAGCGACTGTTATTAACTTAAATAATTACATAATGTTCATATCATTGTAATAAGTGATATAATAAGGATAATGAAATTGAAAATGGTTCTTAATAAGGTATATATTAACTCTAGTTTATTATTCAAGAGGTTAAAGAACAGTTGAGTCAAGTCAGAAACGAGGTAAGGGAACTTCTTAACCCAATTTCTATTCTTTGGGTTAATCTCCTACTTTCAAATTATGTCATGATATTATTATGTCCTATCTTGTATTTTTATATTATTTATGTGTACTTATAGTGAATACACATAATAGACCTACTTTATAAAAAAATTATCTTTTTAAGGACTTCGTCTCAATCCCCTTTCATTGAGGCATATTTGGTTTTATACACAACTTTATTTTATACGGTGTATAAACCCCTTTGACTTTTACGTTTATTCAAAAGGAATCTTTTTTATACGAAGCGTTTTGCTAAACGACAAAAGGGAATGTTTTTCTTTCCATACTTATGCGGCGACAATGACTTCTCCGCCGCCATGACCATTATTTGAGTTTCGGCTTCCTCTACAAGCCATCTTTTTTTTATGAAAAATAAATACAAAGTTTTAACTTTCTTTTATTTTGGTATTGAAAATGGTTTTGAAAGTGTTTTTATTATATCAATGTGTTGTATTTATATCTTGTGATTGAAATGTGGAAATGTTATGTTTCCTTTATGCATGTTTTCTGTGATACGATTATGTTATGGTTTATGATATGTTTAAACCTATTCATATGAGGAATGTATTGGACTTAATAAGTGACGGGTGGAGACCACTATAGCTCCTCGATGCATCGGTAGGTCTCATGAGACAACTAGACGTGGAATTGGCTGAGGCCCTTTCCCAATTTGATTTATGGTTTTGGCCGAGGCCTTAATCATTTTAGATGTCTTGGCCGAGGCCTTGACAAAATGTTTCAGAATGTCTGGCATTATACATTCCCTCATTATGAAAGTGGTTATTGATATTGCATGTGATTATTCGACCAGTAGAATATCCATGTGAAGAAGTGAATGGCATTATTTCATTTTACTTTTTCCATATTATGTTGAAGTTCAAGTTTAAAAGGCTTTTGTTTTAGTTATACATTGCCTTAAATGTTTATGTTTATTGATGAAAGTTTCCGCTATATTGTTATCCTTACTGAGCATCTGAGCTCACCCCTTTCAATGTTTTAATATTTTCCAGGATGTGAAGAAGTATTTTATGAATGACCTGTAGGGATAGTCAGAAGAGGATATGAGTGTGGACTATGAAGACTTTGTTATTATTTTTTCACTTTATGATGTAATGTAAGACTTATGAATGTATATACTGTTTCCAAGGCTACTAAACTAATCGGTCTTTCGAGACTTGATCTTTTATGATCATGCCAATGTTACGAAGTAATGCACCTACTCTGGGTAGCTGGGGTCGGGGCGTTACAATTGGTATTCGAGGAAGTTTAGTACAAACCTTGGAAGATAGATTTAGATAAAATCTGATTAGAGCATGTAGACCTAAGATGAACTTTGAGGATTAGTATAGAAGAACTTCCTAGAATTATGGTATTGTAGAGATTTTGTGAGTTTTCCGAGCAATACATCCCTATCTGGATACGAGCAGGTAGAGGCGGCTCTGGCACAGATGTACCTAGGGGTAAAACCTAAAAACACCGCTTTGAGCTAGACTCGAACGGGAACTGGTGCACGACAACGGGCCTTGCTGCACTCTTGGTTACGACACTCCCGGGGGATATGCTTAGGATAACTCTCATTTTCTTTACAAATCCTTATGAAGGGTTTATGAGTATATACTTCCTCAAAGAAAACATTTTTATGATTATGGACTATATCCATAAATAGTTCAATTTATGTTAAGTGTTTTATAAGTATGGGATTATGTATTTTGATTCATAAACTGATCTAGTATATGAAATTGTTTAGAAATGGCGCCTAGTGGAAGAAATGGAAACCGTATCAATGCACGAACACTGTTTAGGGATTGCCGTCCTGCTCAAGATAATTATTATGGATCTGGAGATACAACTGGTGCTGATCAACTTAATACCATACTGGGACAACTCACTCAGGTTATGAATAATAACCTTACTCGTATGGAGCACCCTGATCTACAACGTGGAGGATCAATGTTAGATCGATTCATGAGGCAACAACCACCAACGTTCAATGGGAGTACAAATCCCTTAGTAGCCGAGCAATGGATAAATTCTCTAGAGAAAATATTTCAGGCTTTGGGGAGCAGTGAAAGGGAAAAGGTTATCATGGCAGTTTACCGCCTCACTGGAGATGCTGATCAATGGTGGTTATTGATTCAAAACACAAAGGAATATGATGACATATCGAATATTGAATGGAGGGAGTTCAAAGATCTTTTATTAGAAAAATACTTTCCTCATGACCATAGAGCAGATATGGAAAGGCAATTTCTGTGTCTGAGGCAGAAGGAGGATGAGAATGTTGCAAAGTATGAGGCTAACTTTACAAGGGTAGCGAGGCATGCTGCCGATTATATACGTAACCCAAGGAGTAAGATTGATCGTTTCTTTGATGGGTTAAAACCATTTCTCCGTCGAGCTTTAGTATCACAATCCTTCTCATCATAAGAAGATATTGTCTCGTGTGCTATCAAGACAGAAAAGGAATTCTCTAAGTCTTATGACAACAAAGTAAAGCCAGAGAAGAAGAGAAAGGTGGAACAAGAGACAGATAAAGGGAAAAAGGGAAATAAGGATTTTCCATTATGCGATAATTGTGGGAAGAATCACCCTGGTACTTGCCTAAAAGGAATGGGAGTTTGTTATAAATGTGGGGAAAAAGGTCACCAGGCACGTGATTGCAAGGGAAAGAAAGAGGCTATCAATGTTGAATGCTACAATTGTAGGGAAACGGGGCATTATGTAAATGAATGTCCTAAGCGTCAGGGAAACTTGCCTCAGAAAAGGCCAAGGGATCAAGGACAATCTTATGCTGTTACTACAGTTGAAGCAGAATAACTAATGTTTTGGTTATTTTGGACTCATGGATTATATTCTGGTTATTAGAATAATGTGATATATATATATAAGGATTGTACTGCAGTACTTGTTGATTTCAGTAAGTTTTTAATATGATGAAGGTAATTATATTTTTAGTATGTGACAATAAGAGAAACTTTACTTTGTTTGGGGAATCTGATAAATTGATTTTGGAATTAAGAGACCTTTTAGAGAAAGTCTGGACAGAGGTATTTTGGATAACTATAAAGGTTGGAGTGGATTAAGTTTATCTTTGGATAGTATTGTTTAAGGTTAAAAAATTTATGAAGATTATTTTTGGAATATTTTGATACTATAGTTTTAGGAAAAGGACAACCTTCAGGGTGGGGCATAACCCGTCGTGTCGGACAAAGCTGCAGGAATCGAACCCACAATCATAGTGAGACATGCCTTTATTTCCTACCACTAGCCTACAGGAAGTCCCTGGTTATTACAAAATAATTTTACTAATCTAAATGGTATGTGTTAACATTTGGAACCTTATACAATTAGGATAAATAGAATATTTTTGAGTTCTGTTACCATTTGGAGTAAAAGTTGGGTTTGTGGTAAAAATTTATTAACGAATGAAAGTATACATAACAAGTATGTATATTCCCTTACGTTCTTAGTAAATCTCCTAAATAAATTCCTCAACATTATAAAAGTTAACTCAAAAAAAAATGTTGTCGGTTAACTTTTCCTACTGGGGAATCAATGATCGTTTAACCAATCACAAGTTTGTGATTTTCTTGTAGTTAAACTTTATCCTAATCCTGTTTTCTATAACTCTCCATCAGACCTTGATGGTTTGTTTCTCCTCCATATCCATATTTTTATAGAATCCTAGAATGGGCTATCTCGGGTGACCTTTGTACTTATCTTGCTTTCTTTTAATGTTATATATTTATTAACCTCATTTCCGATGTGGGTTTTCCACAAAGGTATTTTCTCTTTTCAACCTTTTGTTTTCAAAGAAAAATTTCAAATTGCGAGGACGCAATTTATTGAAGGAGGGGAGAATGTAACACCCCGAGCATCCACGATACGCTTCTCATTCAATAATGCAATAGCTTGCATTGTACGCAACTTCGAGTTCTAAAACACCGCGACTAATCAAAGTAGCCGTTATGAATAGTAATAAACACTTTTTAAAATTATAGAAATTTTATATTTCAAAATGGAATTCATTTTTGTATTCGTAATATCGAAATTATCCAAAGTTGAATTTTTTGTAATTTTCTGAGAACTTCCAATTTTTTATGAATAGTGAAAATTACTTAAAAACAACTTTTTTAATCAAAATAATTTATAGTGATAAATTATTCAATTTAGTGGTTTTAATGTATAATTAGAATATATTTTTACCATTTTATCCAATGGTGGTCATTAGAATTAATTTAACATTGAAATTGGACATAAACAATTGCCAATCTTTTGATATCAATTGTTTCTTAAAAACACGCTATTTGTCGTGACAGCGGGAATTAATTATAAAATTAATTAATTTAACTTATATGTTTGTAATTTTGAAAAATAGACATCATTTTTGAACTTGGAATATCAATTATAGCTTAGGGTGAAATTTTGGCATTGTTCTGAAAAACTTCAATTTTTGATGAATAGTGAAACCACTAAGTGGTAGTTAAATAACTGATTTTTCATTTAAATGAAATATTACCACTTCTGTGATTTGATTTTCAAAAATCAGACATACATGGTTGTCATTAAGAAGTAAAATGTGGTTCAATGAGATTAAAATATTTTTTTTGGTGAATAGTAACTTTTAAGTTCTTAATCGCGATTAGAGGTAATTAGTGTAGTTTAAGGTAAAAACAATGTTTTAATAATATGATATGAGCTTGAAACTTGTCCTACTACTATTGGATGAGTCATGGCCGACCAAGACAAGCCATGGGTCAACTTGGGGACCCCATGGAGCCACTTTGGTTGGAAAATGACATTAATATATATTTATTTAATGTTAAAATTAAATTGACACAAACATGAGTTGTTTTACTAAAAAAAATTTTAAGTGGGGTTACACAAGCCTAAATTTTGATTATAAATATTCATTAGAAATCTAAAAAGATTTCCTAAATCATAGGATTTTGTTTATAATTTTTAGACATTAAATAAATTAAATTATTTATGACATCATGATGATGCAGTGATGACCTCATTATTTAACGATTTAAATAAAATGGAAAGATAATGTAAAATACAAAGCGTACACTTGTCAAAAACCTATTGGATGAGGAGATTTCGAACCCTTATCACCTTAGCCACTAATTATAAAAGTGTGGGACCTTTATAATCCGAAAATCATTGTGTAATAATGTAACATTTCAATCTTTCCAAAAGAGCCCCTCCTCTCCACTTACAAAAGGCCCCCACCTCTCCCACCTTATTCAAACCTTCAAGCCATTTGGCTTGGCCAAACTCTGCCACAATACTCTCCCAACTTCCTCCTCTTACTCCTAGAAGCCTCACTTTGGGCATAACTCTTCCCAAGGAAGCCTTTGGCTCAAATCAAAAAGAGTTACCCGATTTTGAGGTAATGTCTTCCCTAATGTTGTTTTGTTTTATTTTTCTTCTCCAACCCCCTAAAATCTTTTTATTCATTTCTTTTGTAACAACACCAGTATCCTAAATATACTAGGATGTTTTTATAAGAAGTATTCGAGCTAAACATACACACACCTACATCTAATGGTTAAAGAACATACAGTTTCTGTGGATGGCGAATTTCTGCCTCACGAAACGATGATTGTTCAAAACTCATATAACACCTTCAAAGGTGGACATTAAGATGTCACTATATTTATATATGATATATAATGTGTTTATGTTTTAATTATGCTTATGTGTTTCTCATTTATGGCATACTTTATGATTTCCATTATGGGTAAAACGCGATAATTTCATTTTAGGAAGTGCGGACTACCGCCCCCTCAAAGTGATTTGAATCGTTAATGCCATATGTGGGATGTATAAAGGATGGAGTAAATGGTATTATACACTATATAATACTGGAATTATATTATACATTTATATCATTATGATTTCTTTCCATTAAATATGAAATTGAAATGAAAGTAGCGTTCATGCGTACGTACGGCTTACCGTCTCCATGAACGGTGCATTTCATTTCTTACCTCTAAATGTTACGTAATATTATAAATGAATGTATATACTGGATATATAAGATATATATGACATCTAAATCATGAATATAATTCTGGAGATAATGGATATTCTACCACATAAACAACTTGTAATTATAAGAAGTTTATTGTTGACTCAAGTACCAAAGATCGACAAAACGACCGTTATTAACTTAAATAATTACATAATGTTCATATCATTGTAATAAGTGATATAATAAGGATAATGAAATTGAAAATGGTTCTTAATAAGGTATATATTAACTCTAGTTTATTATTCAAGAGGTTAATGAACGGTTGAGTCAAGTCAGACACGAGGTAAGGGAACTTCTTAACCCAATTTCTATTCTTTGGGTTAATCTCCTACTTTCAAATTATGTCATGATATTATTATGTCCTATCTTGTATTTTTACATTATTTATGTGTACTTATAGTGAATACACATAATAGACCTACTTTATAAAAAAATGATCTTTCTAAGGACTTCGTCCCAATCCCCTTTCATTGAGGCATATTTGGTTTTATACACAACTTTCTCTTATACGGTGTATAAACCCCTTTGACTTTTACATTTATTCAAAAGGAATATTTTTTATACGAAGCATTTTGCTAAACGACAAAAGGGAAATGTTTCTCTTTCCATACTTATGCGGCGACAATGACTTCTCCACCGCCGTGACCATTATTTGAGTTTCGGCTTCCTCTACAAGCCATCTTTTTTTTTTATGAAAAATAAATACAAAGTTTGAACTTTCTTTTATTTTGGTATTGAAAATGGTTTTGAAAGTGTTTTTATTATATCAATGTGTTGTATTTATATCTTGTGATTGAAATGTGGAAATGTTATGTTTCCTTTATGCATGTTTTATGTGATACGATTATGTTATGGTTTATGATATGTTTAAACCTATTCATATGAGGAATGTATTAGACTCAATAAGTGACGGGTGGAGCCCGCTATAGCTCCTCGATGCATCGGTAGGTATCATGAGACAACTAGACGTGGAATTGGCCGAAGCCCTTTCCCAATTTGATTTATGGTTTTGGCCGAGGCCTTAATCATTTTAGATGTCTTGGCCGAGGCCTTTACAAAATGTTTCAGAATGTCTGGCATTATACATTCCCTCATTATGAAAGTGGTTATTGATATTGCATGTGATTATTCGACCAGTAGAATATCCATGTGAAGAAGTGAATGGAATTATTTAATTTTACTTTTTCCATATTATGTTGAAGTTCAAGTTTAAAAGGCTTTTGTTTTAGTTATACATTGCCTTAAATGTTTTTGTTTATTGATGAAAGCTTCCGCTATATTGTTATCCTTACTGAGCATCTGAGCTCACCCCTTTCAATGTTTTAATATTTTCCAGGATGTGAAGAAGTATTTTATGAATGACCTGCAGGGACAGTCAGAAGAGGATATGAGTGTGGACTCTGAAGACTTTGTTATTAGTTTTTCACTTTATGATGTAATGTAAGACTTATGAATGTATCTAGTGTTTCCAAGGCTACTAAACTAATCGGTCTTTCGAGACTTGATTTTTTATGATCATGCCAATGTTACGAAGTAATGCACCGACTCTGGGTAGCTGGGGTCGGGGCGTTACAGTCCCTCCATTAATTAAATACATTCATCTTTAATGGTGTAGAGTATCATTGTATTAACCAACTAGCCCATTTTTTTACTTTGTCTATTAATTTATCCTATAAATATGATATTATAGGATGTTATATGTGGGGAGATTCTCAATTATAGTTGCATAATGAAGTTAAATTGTCAATATTTTCCCCATCCTCAAATATGAATGTATTAAGGGGTTTTGGAAACCAGTTGATGGAGTGTTTTTATGATACATAGAAAAACACTATGTAGGTGTCTTTTTTATCTTCATTCTCTTGGTTTTAGGCTACCGAGAATGCAGAAATATCCATATAAAAATTTTCATTTTCGATATTGAGATTTCCCTCATATCCTCTATAAGGGAGGTGTTTATCCTAAAATTGCTGTTGTGTTGACCTCATATTTTAGAATATATAAGCCACTCACTCATTCTTAACTCATCTGGGATCTCATAGTCAGAAATGGTGATGGGTTATAATATGGTTGCGTGGTTTTTTCTTTATAAATCTATTCATATATAAATATATGACTCTTCTTCATCAGACTTATATGCCTCAACCTAGTCAGGCCATGGAGGTTTCATCCTAGGACTCCTAATTCCCCTGGTGACATGTTTCTAATAGTTGATGGGGAACTATATACAGTTATCCCTGATGTTTCAAGAACCTATCTATTTGAGAGTATCAATGTGTTGATCAACTCTCTATAAGGAGGTGTATAAGAAAGTAAATCTTTTCTTTATTTGAGAGAGATATCACTATGGGTATGTAGACCATGATGTATTTTTGTATTAGAGTTTCAGTCCTCCATCTTTTTAGCACCATGAGAATGAATATCTTTTAAATGATCAAATTCTAATTTAGTTAAATAGTTTATGGATCCTTAAAGTGTTGCCGATAAACATATAACAACATCAAAGACTCTAGAATTACGGTTTTCATAAATATGAGAGTCATTTTACAATATTTATGTAATATGATGTGATAAATTTTTTGGTTGATCATGGATATGATCCTACTGCATGATGGTTTAGGGAATATGTCGATAACCATATAGTGTTGTGCATGTATGATTATACTACTCAGAAGATGATGTAGTATGCCACTGAGCTTCTCTAATATTAGTAGGAATGTAATCCTTCACTGGGTGGTTATGAAGATATTTTGGTCAATCGTGAGTGAAGTGGGGGTATGAACATGATTCAAATATGTATCCCCCTATAAAATATATCGATGAACCTTTAGAATTGGAGAAGGGAAATAAGACTCCTTTTGTATATGCTTTGAAGGATTATAGTGTAGTTATTCATAAGTAGAAGTAGGTATATAATTATGGCTTCCAGGAGCTACTAGAAGATACAAATTATATTTATTATTAGGAATTTGAGCATACTCTATAGTGGTTTCCATATTTTGTGAAAAAAATGGTTGGAGAAGGAATATATTCACAATTCTATGCCATAGAAGTATGCCACTGATGTTTTTTTGATAGGAATATGATCCCATCCATAGGAATGTGACAAAATAAGTTGGTGAGCCCTAATGGGGATAATGATATGATAATGGAACAGTGTCTTCAGAATTTACCACCAGTTATTTTTGAAAATAATGTGTGCTTGTCCTGTGGAATGTTACAAACCCACTTGTTGATTATTGGTTGGAAAGGGGATATGATATTGAAGTTCCCAGATCAGTGTGATCACTGAGAGGGGGAGGGGTGAATCAGTGATCCTTTAAAACTTTTTACTAATTGATTCTTTATCAATTAAACCTCTATGGCTGGTTAAAGCCTCGATCCACTCTTCTTGTATCTCTCAACCTTTCCCGAATGATGCAGTAATGAAAAGGCACAGGACACAAGGATTTACAAGGTTCGGCACCAAAGGCCTACATCCTTGCCATGCTCTCCCAGCATGGATTCTCCCATTATAATCTGTTAGTATTACAATGGTCGATACAGCTTCCCACCGTATCTCTCCTGAGTCCCACAAGAGGGTCTTTATACTGTTTCACACTGTGTTACCAGAGTCCCACTGGCCTGCTCCAGAATCCCACTGAAGACTTCTTCTCCCTGAGTCCCACAGGGTCTTCTCTTGGCTCCTCGAGTCACACGAGTAACTCTTCTTCTTGTTCAGCTCTTCAAGTATCTTCAGCAGCCTGGGATAAAGGCTGCTGGCCTTGCTCGGTACCTCTGCTCACTTGTGGTGAACAGGTCTTCTCTTCTTGCTCAGGATTTATCTCCTTCTTCTCAGGATGACCTGGCTTCTCTCTCCAACTACTGAATACTCAGACAACTGATATCTTTAACTTCAGTCTGGTCCAGTCTCACATCAAAACAACTTCATGCACTGAGTGCATGGAAGCTCTTCATCCTCATGCACTGATAGCATGGCTTTCTCAATTCTTCAAGAACCTCCTGGTCTTGGACAACTCAAATGCACACAACTGATTTAGCACTGTTCACGTGTGCACGTGCATGCATGCATGCATGCACTTCCCTCTTTCTTCTCTTGGTGCAATAAACCCACAAAGGGTGTAGTATCTTTAAGCACACACCACCTTCTCACTTCTTCACACACTTTATTCTCTTTTGATTACACATATAAATGTGTGTTATACACTAGTGTGGATATCTTCTCTTCTTCTTAGTGTGTACACACTTTGGTTTGCACACACACTAAGGTTCGGCCACTTCTTTTAATTTGCACACACACACAACATAGGTTGAGTTGTGGTCTTCACTTGTTGCACACACATAACTTGGCCTTCACTTCTTCTTGCACATACCAAAGGCTACGGCCTCTTTGCTCTTTGTGTACTCTTACACTTTGCACACACACTTTGTTTTTCTCTTTTAATCTTCAAGAGTGCACAACCAACCCGTAGGGTCTTCCTCACTTGGCACACACACAAGGTGTGGTCTCGGGTTCTCCTTGCACACACAAGAGGCAAAGCCTCGGGTCTTCTTCCCCACTTTAGCGCACACACAAAAGGTATGCAACCTACTGCCGCGTAGGGTCTTGGTGTAGCAAGCACACAGGGTGCGAGGTGCAAGGACCTCCTCCTCTTCTCAACCGCCGCGCAAGTGTGAAGAGTGCAACACCGCAGGCTCACAAGTGCTTACCGCGCAGGGGGCCGCGGTGCACAGAGGGAGCACGCAAGGTCGCACAAGCTCCTCTCCTTCCTGTCGCGCAAAGGATTAGCGCGCAGGGGACACTTCTTCTTGTCGCGCAAAGGTGTTGCGCGCAAGGGACTCCTTCGGGCCAAGGATGGCACCGAGGACTTCAGCCGCGCAAGTAATTTGCGCGGGGCTTCTTTCTTCGCGAGGCACAGAGTGCTTATCACAGGACTTCGGATTTTCAACAAAGGATCAGCGCATCAGCAAGCATCTCCAGCGCCTCGGGTCTTCTTTTTATAGGCGAGAAGGGCTTCAAATCCTCCGCGTGATTTATCTTCAAAATCACGAAGTTTTCGGTTCTTTAAAATCTTCCAAATATTTATTTTTATCCTCTGTTTAACGCGGGATCTTTCTCTTTCTTTTCTCCTCGTGCATGCGATTTAGAACGCATGCACGACCTCTGTTTTGGCCATCCCATGCAAAACATGAATCAACATAGCCTCGGCACCTTCGGTTTGCCTCGGCCGAACATCAGGTTCTCCATTTCGTGCATGCAGGCTCATTTTAAACCATGGGTGAGTTCCATAGGGCCAGACGATCTCAATGGACCCTTAAGCTTCAACAATGGTGGCCGGAATCTTCAAAACTGTCGTCGGGAGGCGCCTGGTTCGAACGGAGGCTGCGGGAATGCGCGGGGAGGCCTCGGTCAAGCTCAACGAAGGAGACGGACGCTGGGCCGTTGGATGCGGCATTTGAAATACATCGGACGGCCGTGATCTGGAGATCTCACGCGGGATGCGATGAGCGGCGGAGATCTGGCGCGCGATCAATCGTGCGGCCAGGATGTCTTCCGCGGGAAAATCCTGCGTCCCACATCGAAACGAAGCCCGGTTTTCTCGCGGCTTATCAACTAAGCGCTGCCGAGAAGCGCTCAGTTGAACTTCCCCCTCCACGGTGCCGCCCCACACCGTGTTCTCCCTGCGGGCACGCTCTGCGCCCACTCTGCTCCCTGCGGGCGTGCTCCTAGCGCCCACTATACACACTCTGGGCGCGCTCTGGCGCCCATGCTGCGCAGGCCTGATCCCCTGCGTGGCCTGGGGCTTACACACGGCCCCCCTGCCTGTCGGGCTGGCCACATGGGATCCCCCCTTGGGCGTGGCGCCTTAGGCCCACATGTGCCTTGGGGGTTGAACCCTTAAGGCTGGCCCTTGGTGGCTAATTTTTTGCTTGAGGAAACACTTAGGACATTGTTTAAAAACAAAGTAACCAAGTGAAAATGCCAAATGCCACTCCAATCCTTCTTCCTTTCTTCTTCTTCTTAAGAATTCCATCATTTCTCATCTCATATGATCTCTACTTAGAATATGGAATTCCCAAGGATTCTTCTTAATCTTCTTCATCTCCTCTTCCATATGTGTTCAATACTTAGGAGGGACTTCTTCAACTGAATCTCATAAATCACACATGTTCTTCAACATTCATCATTGATCTAATCAGAGATCAATTGGATCTTCTTCTGATTCACATGCATTAAGAGTTAGTACATGGACTTATTTAATCCACTTCATCCACTTAGAAGTTGTGGATGGATCCCATTCAACTCCTCATGCATTGTCAAGACAATGCATGGTCTTCAAACATTGTTGTGACATTGTATCCAGTTGATACAAGTTCTTTGAACTTAAAGAGCAGCTCAGAAATCGTCAGATTTTCATGGAGAATGTTTCAACCATATTCTCCAATGCCACTTAGTGAATCTCCTAAGTGAAATTCCTCTAAGTACCATGGCCATTCTCCTTCACCACCAACACCATCACAACCTTTGTCATTCACATCTTGACATTCCCTGACTTCCATTCATTCCATGACAACTTCATGCCTCATTGACAACAAATGCAACACAATGCACTTCAATCTCCCCCTTTGTATTTGTTGGCAATACACTAGAACACATATGAATGGGTCAATATGTGTGCCAATACTTCTCCCCCTTATTGGCAATCAAATGCAAAGGTGTGGTGTGGTTATCTTTCAAAAATCTCTTCCTCCCTTTGAAAAGTATTTTCTTGACAAACACTGAGAGAGGGATGATGTCACATGTTCTTCTTTAGCAAAGAACCTTTAGTAAATCAGCTCTAAGTCTACTTGGGCTAACCCGGTGTAGAAAACAAGAGTGATATGACCATGGAATTCAAAGATGTCCATAATTCTCTACACATGTGAGATCATGCTTAGGGGTTTGAAATTTTTCAGATATAACAATGAATTGCTGAATCCTGCACAAACTTCACAAAACACATTAGAATGTTCAGGTGCAAAGATAAAGCTCCCCCATTCATCCATTTTCTTAAGATGATATTAATCTCAGAACATCATCTTCTTCAGATTTGCTCCCCCTCAAGGGGTGCACTCTATTCAATCCAAACCATCCTTCAGATGAGAATGATCATCATCTTCAATTCCCTGCAATGTTATCACATGTATATACCAAGAGTATAAGGGAATAAGATGGAACCTCCTTGGTTCATCAATGTGAACAACAAGGTTGAGAAGATTCTCTCAACCGAGATGTCCCATTTTCACCAGTCTTCACACTTGCACATTTGATCTTCAATGATGTTGGTGCTGGTGTGGATCTCAATACATCTTCATGTGAAATATTCTTCTTCCCTCTTGCCTTAGCAATTGCCAGAACTTCATCTTCAGCTCTTTTCAGATCTTTGGCAAGTTGCAACTGATTTGGCCATATGACTAGTAAGTCACTTGGAAGTGTGGCCTCAGTTCTGGATATTCCACATGGTTCCTTTGATGCTGTTAAGCTACCTTTCTTAGGCAACTTATTTTCAACCAATCCCTTCTGCTTCTTCTGGATTGATTGTCTGTTTGAGTCCAGTCTGCTTCTATTTAATTTCATGGCTTCTTTACAAAGATCCATGATATGTCCTTTCTTTCCACAGTAGAAGCATTTCTTGGTGGTCCATCTGGATGCATCACCCTTATTGGACTCAGACTCCAAGGACTTCTCTTTATTTCTCAAGCACTTCTTGGGAGCATTTTCTACTTTCTTCTTGCTTCCCAAGGAATCTTTTTGAGCCAGGTTCTGTGATCTTTTCTTCTTTTGAGCTCTGCATACAGTTGGAGACTGACATGTATCTTTTTGACCACTTTTGCAACCATCCCAGATGTTGTCAAGTAATCCAAATCTATTTGCAGTAAACAGATGTCTCTGGACCTGTGGATGTTGCTTATTTCCTTCTGGCTTGCTCCCCCTTGGCATGGGATTCCTCTGTGCTTTGGCATTCAGTGGATTGTACCAACAATCCTTTGCACAATGCCCATACTTGTTACAACACCAGCATTGTCCCATGAATCTTGACCTCTTCAGTCCTTCTGATTGTAGGGTACTTTTCTTGACCTGTTGTGCTGTTTCAGGAGAGCTCTGCTTCTTTACTGTCTTCATCCATATTTGTTTGGAATTATTCTTCCATCCTGCACTTATTGTGGAAACACAATTAGAAGCATCAGTACAAGATGGTATGGATGGTACCTTATTTCTAGAAGATGTTTCACTTTTATTAGAGGATGTCTTTCTCTTAGAATCATCCTGCTCAAAGCATACTTGAGTAGCAACATGTCTTCTTCCAGCTGACTGGGAGGATTCAGCTTTAGGTGATTGCGGATGTTTCAATATCACCTCCAGTTCTAAGCACTTCATGTTAAGGGAGTTCTTCTCATCCTCAACAGCTCTTAGCTTTCCTTCCCAACTTTCTTTCAGCTGATCCATCTGGTCATCATGCACTGTCTTCAATTCAAGCAATGAATTGTCAAGATCCTTCACCCTTTTTTCTTTGTCTTCAAGTTGAGCATCTTTTACAACCATTGAAACTCTGTGTCTCTTTTCCAGTGCACGGAAAACATCTTTGATCATTATAAAGAATATTTCTTTCTCAGAAGAGCTCCTTTTCAATTCTTCACAGGTATCTTCATATCTTTCATTGCAAAGGGAAATAGTTTCATCTTTGGCATTTACCAGCTTTCTGAGAGTGTTGGTTATGCCAACCCTTTTAGCCAGCTGATCTTCCATAGCATTGGCTTCTTCTTCTAACTGTGATTTTTCTTCTTGAAGATCATGGATTCCTGTAGCTATACACTTTTCCACTTCTATGGGGACAGTCTTCTGAAGATATTCGATTGCACTTTGAAGATCTTTCATTGTTCCAACTTCATCACAGCTAGGACATGCCTTCTTCATCTTCTTGGCCTGTTTCTTCTTTCTATTTTTCTGAGTCTTGGCAGATATCTCCATTTGAGGCTGTTCTTTCATTTCCTCAAATCTGCACTCCATATAGACTCTCTTGGATCTTTTAGAGGTAACCTCGCTCTGATACCAATTGAAGTTCCCAGATCAGTGTGATCACTGAGAGGGGGAGGGGGTGAATCAGTGATCCATTAAAACTTTTTACTAATTGATTCTTTATCAATTAAACCTATATGGCTGGTTAAAGCCTCGATCCACTCTTCTTGTATCTCTCAACCTTTCCCGAATGATGCAGTAATGAAAAGGCACAGGACACAAGGATTTACAAGGTTCGGCACCAAATGCCTACATCCTTGCCATGCTCTCCCAGCATGGATTCTCCCATTATAATCTGTTAGTATTACAATGGTCGATACAGCTTCCCACCGTATCTCTCCTGAGTCCCACAGGAGGGTATTTATACTGCTTCACACAGTGTTACCAGAGTCCCACTGGCCTGCTCCAGAATCCCACTGAAGACTTCTTCTCCCTGAGTCCCACAGGGTCTTCTCTTGGCTCCTCGAGTCACACGAGTAGCTCTTCTTCTTGTTCAGCTCTTCAAGTATCTTCAGCAGCCTGGGATAAAGGCTGCTGGCCTTGCTCGGTACCTCTGCTCACTTGTGGTGAACAGGTCTTCTCTTCTTGCTCAGGCTTTATCTCCTTCTTCTCAGGATGACCTGGCTTCTCTCTCCAACTACTGAATACTCAGACAACTGATATCTTTAACTTCAGTCTGGTCCAGTCTCACTTCAAAACAACTTCATGCACTGAGTGCATGGCGGCTCTTCATCCTCATGCACTGATAGCATGGCCTTCTCAATTCTTCAAGAACCTCCTGGTCTTGGACAACTCAAATGCACACAACTGATTTAGCACTGTTCACGTGTGCACGTGCATGCATGCATGCATGCACTTCCCTCTTTCTTCTCTTGGTGCAATAAACCCACAAAGGGTGTAGTATCTTTAAGCACACACCACCTTCTCACTTCTTCACACACTTTATTCTCTTTTGATTACACACATAAATGTGTGTTATACACTAGTGTGGATATCTTCTCTTCTTCTTAGTGTGTACACACTTTGGTTTGCACACACACTAAGGTTCGACCACTTCATTTAATTCGCACACACACACAACATAGGTTGAGTTGTGGTCTTCACTTGTTGCACACACATGACTTGGCCTTCACTTCTTCTTGCACATACCAAAGGCTACGGCCTCTTTGCTCTTTGTGCACTCTTCCACTTTGCACACACACTTTGTTTTTCTCTTTTAATCTTCAAGAGTGCACAACCAACCCGTAGGGTCTTCCTCACTTGGCACACACACAAGGTGTGGTCTCTGGTTCTCCTTGCACACACAAGAGGCAAAGCCTCGGGTCTTCTTCCCCACTTTAGCGCACACACACAAGGTATGAAACCTACTGCCGCGTAGGGTCTTGGTGTAGCAAGCACACAGGGTGCGAGGTGCAAGGGCCTCCTCCTCTTCTCAACCGCCGCGCAAGTGTGCAGAGTGCAACACCGCAGGCTCACAAGTGCTTACCGCGCAGGGGGCCGCGGTGCACAGAGGGAGCGCGCAAGGTCACACAAGCTCCTCTCCTTCCTGTCGCGCAAAGGATTAGCGCGAAGGGGACACTTCTTCTTGTCGCGCAAAGGTGTTGCGCGCAAGGGACTCATTCGGGCCAAGGATGGCACCGAGGACTTCAGCCGCGCAAGTAATTTGCGCGGGGCTTCTTTCTTCGCGAGGCACAGAGTGCTTCTCACGGGACTTCGGATTTTCAACAAAGGATCAGCGCATCAGCAAGCATCGCCAGCGCCTCGGGTCTTCTTTTTATAGGCGAGAAGGGCTTCAAATCCTCCGCGTGAGTTATCTTCAAAATCCCGAAGTTTTCGGTTCTTTAAAATCTTCCAAATATTTATTTTTATCCTCTGTTTCACGCGGGATCTTCCTCTTTCTTTCCTCCTCGTGCATGCGATTTAGAACGCATGCACGGCCTCTGTTTTGGCCATCCCATGCAAAACATGAATCAACATAGCCTCGGCACCTTCGGTTTGCCTCGGCCGAACATCAGGTTCTCCATTTCGTGCATGCAGGCTCATTTTAAACCATGGACGAGTTCCATAGGGCCAGACGATCTCAATGGACCCTTAAGCTTCAACAATGGTGGCCGGAATCTTCAAAACTGTCGTCGGGAGGCGCCTAGTTTGAACGGAGGCTGCGGGAATGCGCGGGGAGGCCTCGGTCAAGCTCAACGAAGGAGACGGACGCTGGGCCGTTGGATGCGGCATTTGAAATACATCGGACGGCCGCGATCTGGAGATCTCGCGCGGGATGCGATGAGCGGCGGAGATCTAGCGCGCGATCAATCGTGCGGCCAGGATGTCTTCCGCGGGAAAATCCCGCGTCCCACATCGAAACGAAGCCCAGTTTTCTCGCGGCTTATCAACTAAGCGCTGCCGAGAAGCGCTCAGTTGAACTTCCCCCTCCACGGTGCCGCCCCGCACCATGTTCTCCCTGCGGGCGCGCTCTGCGCCCACTCTGCTCCCTGCGGGCGCGCTCCTAGCGCCCACTATACACACTCCGGGCGCGCTCTGGCGCCCATGCTGCGTAGGCCTGATCCCCTGCGTGGCCCGGGGCTTACACACGGCCCCCCTGCCTGTCGGGCTGGCCACATGGGATCCCCCCTTGGGCGTGGCGCCTTAGGCCCACATGTGCCTTGGGGGTTGAACCCTTAAGGCTGGCCCTTGGTGGCTAATTTTTTGCTTGAGGAAACACTTAGGACTTTGTTTAAAAACAAAGTAACCAAGTAAAAATGCCAAATGCCACTCCAAGCCTTCTTCCTTTCTTCTTCTTCTTAAGAATTCCATCATTTCTCCTCTCATATGATCTCTACTTAGAATATGGAATTCCCAAGGTTTCTTCTTAATCTTCTTCATCTCCTCTTCCATATGTGTTCAATACTTAGGAGGGACTTCTTCAACTGAATCTCATAAATCACACATGTTCTTCAACATTCTTCATTGATCTAATCAGAGATCAATTGGATCTTCTTCTGATTCACATGCACTAAGAGTTAGTACATGGACTTCTTTAATCCACTTCATCCACTTAGAAGTTGTGGATGGATCCCATTCAACTCCTCATGCATTGTCAAGACAATGCATGGTCTTCAACCATTGTTGTGACATTGTATCCAGTTGATACAAGTTCTTTGAACTTAAAGAGAAGATCAGCAATCATCAGATTTTCATGGAGAATGTTTCAACCATATTCTCCAATGCCACTTAGTGAATCTCCTATGTGACATTCCTCTAAGTACCATGGCCATTCTCCTTCACCACCAACACCATCACAACCTTTGTCATTCACATATTGACATTCCCTGACTTCCATTCATTCCATGACAACTTCATGCCTCATTGACAACAAATGCAACACAATGCACTTCAGATATCAGTCTTGTGCCTCATCGTTGACCATAATATTCTGATAATTCTCTTGTATGGGAGAAATAATAAGGGCTTACATTAGATTAGACACCTATTTTTAATGGTCATGGTGATACACTACTCTAGATGTCGGGATAAGAATATTTTCGTATCCCATTATTTTTATTTGTGTTGTATTACACTGACATAGTACATCATCTATTTCAATAACATAGTTACACTTTAAAAAAGTGTGTGTAGGAATATCATCATGTACATTTTCAGTTCCAAAATATACTAGAAAACATCTCTGATTGAAGTGGGCACATAATCCCACTTCTATCCTTGTCTTTCTATTATAATATACCAATGTGATTTATGAAATAGATAAGGGATATGTGTCTCCATTGTGTTCACTAACTGAATATGTTTTTATACTTTATTTGAGCGAGTATAGATATGATCATTCCCCTTAGCTACCTCCAGAATATGCTAAAGAGCTACATCAGTGGAAGTAGGGATATGATCCCCCTCCCATTTATCCAAAACATTTCCCAGCTTACGTGACGTCCTTGGTACCCATTCATGAGTTTCCTGGGTGGAAAATTCCCTGGTGGTTCATTATAAGGTGACTGAAGGGCACTTGCGGGGTGAAACTAGTGAAGGTTGTTGATAGGAACCATCCTCAATGGATCTTGAATTGGGATGGAGTCGTACTGTACTCCATAATATACCAACACCGTATATAGAAGGTTTTGAGTTCTATTCTCTAGGGATATGATTATTATGTGATTTTTGGAGGTTATAGGTTCCACTAGTTTCCTTGCATCTTTTCCAAAATTAGATAGACTTGTCATCATCAGAGTCTAGATCCCTTTACTTTTATCCTTGGTGGTGAGGATCATACCTTGTCGATGGTATTCTTAACCTATTGTGTTATCCACCTGAAGATGAAGTCATCAGTTGGGTGAGGTTATATTGTTACCACCGGAGGTTATAGTTTTATTTGAAATTCCAAACATTTAATAGATTAGGAAATAATCTTAGGTCATGATTTATATAAGAATGGTTTTTGTAGTGATAAAGGAAAAAATTAAAAAGGACACCATGAATCATTGCATGTATGATACATGTTTAATTATCTATTAAAATATAGTACAATTTTCCTTTCTTTTTCTTGGTTTGGAATTTTTTTCACAAGGAATATTAACAATGGGAATGGATTTATTTCAATATAACCCTAATTATGAAGGATTTTACATTTGGAATACAATTTTCATTTATGTAGGAGAGACAAAAAGGATATCCTGATGCATGTTAAATAAATAGTTATTATTATTTGATATATTTAAATTGTGTTCACCATTTTTGTTTCCATTAAAATATGATGGATGGTGTGGTTATACCCATGGTTTAGGCGAAATGATTCTCCTGCCTATAATGATTTAGTTATTATGTCATTACATGCTTTCACATTACGTTCATAATCGTTTTTCCATTTTTGAGGGTTGATTGTGGGGGGGGGGTTCAAGTATGGTTTCAAAATCACTCACACAAGTATTACCATTTACGTCTTTCATAGAATTTCCAAAGGACTCCCACGTCCATAACATGGTACACATATTCATTCCAAAGGTATATAGCCATTTGGGGTTTTACAAAAAATGGTGATTAGGAACTCACATTGGTCTATAAGAAGGTAGTTCGGGATCATAAATCGCTTTTGGGGGGAACCATTTTATATTATAAGACTCTCTTATTGATTTATGATATGTTCTTGAATCTCTTCCAAGTCCTTATATGATATTCGTTACCCTAGAAAAATGAAAGGGTGCCAATTATTTCTATGTTTAAAGGGGGTTATATTAAAGGGACCATCTCTATGTTTCTGAGGATCTTTATCCATTTCCTCTTATTTCTTAGAAATTGGTAGCTTCATATATTTTGAATCCATATATCGCGATACTCTAGAGTTTACAGCCTCCCAGGAAGGTGATTAGGGTTTCAATAATGGGATCGAACCATTATAAGTTTTCTTACATATCCTATTTATAACACGCATCAATAACTCTGTAGTTAATTTGAGATCAATCCATGATGATTAATATCATACAGAAAGGAAATATATTAGGGAACATAGGCACCGAGTATGAAGTTAAAGCCTTAAGATGGAATCCTAGGTATCCTAATTATCACAATAATTCGCACCATTATAGTTTGATCCACCATGAACTCACTAATAAACGGTGACTGATTATTAATTCTCGTGAGGGTTATTACCCCAAGTTTTTCCAATATTAGAATGTCTCCAGGACATACACCAAGTTGGAAACCCCTATATTGAAGAAACTATACAATGTTACTAAATGGTTCTTACACTGTAAGGATTCCCTATCAGAGAGCAATTTATAATGGGAGTGATATGGTCTTTAGAAATCTCTAAGCACACACGAGTCATGCTTGGTGTGAGAATCAAGGGATAAAAACTGATCCGATTTTTCACATATGAATTTGGGACTTATTTACTAGGGACACTCTTATGGGGTGTTTGATATGCATCTCAATCCATATGAATGCATCCTATATATCATGCTTATATCATGAATTAATGTTCTCATATTTCAATTCATCCTTAACCTGCTGATGGGTTTGAAGTACTTGAGGGCCTGACCATGGATTATATAGAAAGGGATGATTGTGTATAATCCCACTTCTCATCACCTAATGGACAAAAAAAGATGGTAGAATCATGGGAGAATTCATTCCCATGAGTTAAAAATATTTTGTATATGAAGGGACTTATCCTAGGGCGAGGGCCCCTTGGATCTCAGTACTTAGGCAGGTTTCTTACAAATCTTATTTCGATAGGAATTAGAGTTCTCATAGTTCAATTTGGTGCATGTCTGAATATGTCTTCTAGAAAGGTTTATCAGGACCTACAGTGTTTTACTGAAATGACTGACTTGTCGAAGGGTCTATGCAGGACATGACCTAGGTTTCTGTCTGACATGTTCGGAGTGTCTTCGTGAGTTGTCCTAGTTGTATGTCCGACATGTCCTGAGTGTCTATATAACAAGGATGATATTTGCTATGATACTTTACATGATTAAGGTAGACATCCTAGAGGTCTATGGAATGATCTAGATGACCTGTATGGAGGAATGTTTCGTTAATCTTCAGACATGTCTAAGGGTCTATATTTGATTAATTCAGACACATTTAAGGGTATCACATGATGATGGCTGACATTTCGGGAAGCTATCACATGATCTAACTAGAAAGCTAGGAGAACTTCAAATGGATTGGACTATTAGTTATGATGAGTTGAAAAGAGATGGAAAATATGTTTGGAAGGATTTCTCATGTGGGATTCAAATGCCTTGTAATATATGTTGTACTATTGTCAAATGATTTAGATGGGTCATGAAAAGCACCTTATATACTAACATGAAAATCAGTGTATCCATCTTCACAGAGTTCTTATATCCTTTTTCATCCTTTATTGCATATATGCATCAATATTTTCCAAAAATTAGCTTGTTGATATTTTGCATGACCAGTTAGACATGTGGAAGTTCCATAGAATAATCTGAAAATCACAACCTAATTCCTACACATTATCAATAGGATCATCATGAAAAGCACATATATATCCCGCATAATCCCTTAGGACATTCCCCAAATTTTACAAGGTGTAAGAACCATGTGATTTCATATCTTTCTCCTAAGATAATTCTTCTGTTTATTCGGTGCTCTTGTAGGAGTACATTGTTTGTATAGTATTCTTCATTTATGCATATGGGGGGTGATTTATAGGTATCACCACAACAGATCAAAACCACCATTCACATAATTGGCATCACAAATATGGTCTTGAGTTGGTGTAGGGAGTATCACATCATGTGCTTCTTATGATCTTGTCGCGGGTCATACAAGGCATGTCATGATAATCAGTGAATGTTGGAACACTCCATAATAACCATATTTATTAGACCCTTATCATGTCAAATGGATTTTTCTTGATGTAGACTTGTCTAGGAGTCTTCAAAATACTAGAATTCTCGTTGAAGAGTCTTTCATTTCATAGAGGGAGAATTTTTGGGGCCCTTCACAAGAGAAACCTAGTATTTCAGAGGCCCTTCATGAGATCATGTTAGATAGTCTAAGGATGATTACATGATCAATTGTGATTACATGTGGTGTATAACCCCTTTTCATGAAAATCAACATATCCTACCATCATGAGAGGCTTCCCCATTTTCTAGATTTTATTCTTAATTTATAAAGAGTTATGGAATTTTACCATTGGTTTTCAATTAGGGAATCACACGATCAATAATAGATCTCAAGATTGTGTGTTAGAATCTTAATGGTTGGTCACTTTTATTTTCTATGGTGCATCATGTGATCAATGATATATCTTGTGATGACATATATCCATTTTCCTGAGTGGTTGTTCCACTATTTTGTGGATCTTCAGGGGAATCACAAGATCAAATGGATTCATCTAAGGGACTCTAGGGGATTAAGGTGGAATGTTAGAGGGATGTTGAATGATTATCAACACTTGTCTAAGGCCCTATACATAATCAAATTAGATTGTTAATTTGAATTCATGGGATCAATATGACATGTATAAGAGTCTTTGTGAGACCATGAAATCTATCATAGAGTATTTTTCATGATCAAGGGACCTGTCTAGTTCTCTTTATTAGATCATGTATCCTTACTGAAGGGCCTTCAGACAATCAATAGGGATTACATGAGGTTCATAAATCCTTCATATAAAGAATAATATAACTTTTACTACATGAAGCATCATACTTTTATAGATTTATTTATTTATTTTAAAATAATCTTAATTTTTTATCATTATTTCTTCTTGCGATTAATGCATGTCTAGATGCCTTCACTAGAAAATCAGGGCTTGTTAGAGGGGTTTATCATGATAATGAATAGATCATATGAACACATGATCTATTTAAATGACCTTCCATGGGTCATTAAATCAAAATCATTTCTGAGAGTCACATGATTTGTATGATCCAACCACTTGGTCTCCATGAATCCATGCTTCTATTTCCATTTTCTTGTGGAGAAAATAATATTAGTGATTTGGATAGTTCTTCAATTATTTAATTTGTGATGTTCATTTTTTTGGTGAAAAAACCTTCAGGTAAAAATTTTCTCCAATAAATCATTGTATAGAATCTATGTGAAATCCCCTTAATAAAATAAATTTAAAATATTTCATTCACCAAAAAAAGTCATTATAAGAAAAAATATTAATATTCACAATGGATGGTTAGGTAAGACAAAAGCAATGATGAATCATATATTTTATAGAAAATAAAATTACCTAATCTATCTAGAGAAATAATATGGATTATTAAAAAATATAATATACCCAATTTAACAAAATAAATATAAAAGGATGTTGACATAGATGTAAATTTGTTTTAATAATAATGATTCGAATAATGCCACCTAAGAAAGGATCGGGAATTTGATTGTTTGATTCTACGAGTTCAATCCACCAATCAATAAATAAAATAATATAAAATAGAGGTTATATCATGAAGCATATGTCTTATTAGGGTAAATTATATTTGAATAAAAAAGGAAAAAGGAATGCACACTTAATAGGTTTTTTATAAAAAAATCAACATTATCACAAAGGTGATCTAATATGTAATTTTTAAATGAATTTTTTTTAAAAGGTGAGGTGAACCATTTAAAAAAAAAATACTTTTAAACTGAATATCCAATAATGGATATTTGAAATTAAAATAATGGTATCCAAGGAAATTTTGTGAGGAAGCTAAAAATAATTGATCTTGGATGTGAAAAATTTTATTATTTTAAAGTATAATTTTTGAAAACCCACATCATAATAAAATGAAAATTTAAAAAATAAATATATTAAAAAATAATTATACCATATAGGAATAGAAAGAACCATATAATAAAATATTATGGTGGTATAATATAATAACATAAAATAAAAAATTCATAAAGAAGAAGTATAACTCAATGAACAGATATTTGAGTTATCAAAATCCATTATAAAAAAAATACTCCATGATGTATGAAATATTTAGAAATGAGATTATGTGGTTAAAATATAAAAAAATATAGAATAACATATAATATTATAATATGGAACAATGAAACAAACTTATACGAAATAATATCATGAGAATGATCATAGATCATTGAATGAAAATTGAGTTGCTAAAAACTCTCACGACTAGGGTAACACATGATTCAATGAAATTTGAATAAAAGAAAGTGATGTTTCAAAGTATATTTTATTAATTAAAAAGAAAATAATTTATAAAAAAAATTAATTCGAGAGTAAATAATTATAACAACAGATAAGGGAAACACAATATATATCATGTAACATGTCTCAAGGAATTAGAATTTCGGCCAAGAAAGACCTTACCTTAATTTTTGTGTAGTTTAAAATAAAAAAATTCAAATATTTATCACTCTTTTAATAAATTTTTCTCATATATATATAACTTTTAAAAATTCATTTATAAAAATTCTCTAAATGTATATCAGTTAGTTATTTTAAACTTTTGATATATGGTGGGAGTAATCAAAATCATTTAGAACTAGTTTCAAAATAGAAGTGTTATTCTTCTTTATTATCTCAAATATCATCATTATATTATAATAAAATTTATTGTAATTGTTTTTATTCTTATTTATAATTTAATAATTTAATTCTATTGGATATTTAGTTATGATCCTTAAAGATGAAATTTGTTATGGGCATGTTTCAATGAATTGTCATGAAGGAGTGTTGGTATCGTAACTTGTGAGTTGAATATTAATGTTACCATTAAATAAAAAATATAAAATAATTATATGTTATTTTAATCTTATATTACATGAAATTAAATCCCTATACCCATCCTTGATATATAAAAATAACAATATTTATGTAGGTGGTTAAAAAAACTCAAAAAACAATATAACATAATTAATATATTATTATAAATAGATTAGGTTATTATGTTGATATAGAAAAATAACACTGACCTTTTTTAGTGTTTATTAGTTTTATATAAAATAAGAAAAATTAATTATAATAATATGATAACCTATATGATGTTATTACATAGTTCGAAGAAATATTTTTTTCACTTAGAATTCACTTTTATACAGTTGAATTTACTATGGTTGTTTATTACTTATAATTTTAATATGATTTCCATTTTATGTTCAAGGAACCTTAATAATTTCATGAAAATAATTTTTATCCATTTAACCCATCCCAATTACCATCCATTTATGGTGGTGATGAAAAGAAAAATAGAAGTCCGACATCCCATGGAGGCGGTAGTCCATAGATATGCATGGTTAAATATTTCATTTTACATAGAATGGGTGAAATATATATTGTGTTTTATATTTTAAGAATATCTATTTTTTATAAATGTCATAAATAAATATCAAAATCAATATTATGAAGATTGGTGTATGGTGGTTAAATAAATATAAACATGAAGCTTCATGGATGTAGTAATCTATAGACAAGAATGAATATCATTTTTGATTAATTAATGTAAAAGGGGAATGGTAGTTAAAGATAATTGAATTAATATAATAAAATTTTGTATTTTAACCAAAATTATTTTAGAATTTAGGGATGATAAAATTAGAAATGTAATTTTAATAGAAGGGTTAAGTAAAGAGTGTTACTAATTTTGAGCACTATGAAATTTCCTTGGAATATCCCTTGTAATTTGAGGGCTTAGTCTAAAAACATTTGACCATAAGCTAATGTAAAAAATATAAGATAAAATATAAGGGGAAAATTTTAGGTTTTAATGGGTAAACATAATTTCAATAGTGGTACTATAGTGGTGGTGAGGGGCCCCTTTTATAAGTTAAAAGGGATGACATTTTTGAAAATGCTCAAAACTTTTAAATAATAAGTAGTCCCTCTCAAGAAAATCAGCTCCAAAATTAAAATATAATGGATTAAGGAAAACATAACATAAAAATTCCGATAAACTCATCATCACATAATTTTTTAACATGTTTTAGCTTATTGAATGAGGTAAAATATTTTTAACCATAATTTACTCTTGCCATGATAACTAGTTTTTAACTAACTTACTTTACCCTTTTTTTTAAAAATAAAATAGTCATTCTTAAATTAATTTTACTTAATGATTCCAAATTTTAAAACAATTTTATTTTTTTCAATTTCAAAATTCAATAAAAATTTGTTTTAGAATAATAAATGTATCATGTATTAAAAAAGTCTTCAGAAAAATATTACTTATGTTTTAAAATATCAGAAATATGTTTATAAAATAGAATAAATATTTCTTACATTTATAATTTCTCATATATAATCAATATTTTATGTAAAACAATCATTCAAATAATTCAATTACAAATATACATACAAATGTTGTCTTTAAATTAGGGCATTTTTTAAACTATATATTATACTATTCACCTTATAATCAATCATTTTATAACAATATAAAAAATTATTCTTAATAAAATATGACTATGATGATTCCAAATATAATGATAATTTTTTAATATTATAATTATGAAATTTATAAATTTTGCATTTAAATAATGATATAAAATCTAATGAAAAACTATTTTTATAGGGGAAAAACTCTTTGAAACACAATTTAGTTTTATTTTAATTTTATAAAATTTTATGATATGTGGAAGCCAATTATTTATATAAATAAATATTACCATCAATTAATTATAATTTTTTTATTATAAAAAATTATATATCTTGATATTTATTCTTATAGTAATACAATAATAGTCTTCAGATGATCTTATAAATCATATTAGCTATACCAATTGAAATTAATTTATATTAAACATATCGATAAATTTGTTTCTAAAAATATTTCATAAATACGTTACTAAAATTAATTCCCACTAATTTAATGAATAAGTTTTAATAGTTATACTTAACTATTTATATTTTAACTAAATATATTGTATTATCTGTTATGTTTAGTATTGATTGTGCAAAGTTCTATCAAAAAAATTGATTAATATAAAGGTAATAATAGATTAAAATATCAAAGAGATACAACTCAATTTAGATAATAGGGGTGACTAGTAGGTATAGGATGATGCTGATTAAATTTACTATGGTGGGACTAATTCTATATTGGGTTAATAGGGATTACCACAAGTTGATACTCATTTTGTTTTCCACCTAGTGTATTCACTAATTATATAGCATTGTTTCTTTAATCAGGGTTGCTTCTTGTATGTATTACAATGAGATATATTTGGATATGTGTATGGTTAATCCTAGTGTAACAAATATTGATTATTGAAAGTGTTTTCTGTAATTGAAATAGAAAATATAAAGGATATATAGTGACTACGAATTACCTCGAGATACATTAATTTATCTTTAAATGGTATTTATTTTATTAAGTATAATGTTCAAATTTCGTTTAATCATTTAATCAATTACCTTATAGACACCTCTCATGGGTTCAATATATCATTTCTAAACTTATTGTTCATTTTATGTCATGTTCTGTATCCAATCATGGGTGATAAAAATGGATTTATCCTCTTGAGAACCACCTTCTAGAATATCATTCATGCCACGATCCCTAAGGACATGTTCCTCATTGATTAATTAAATTAGTAGTAGTTTATTAATCATTTGTTGCGGGAATATTTGGATAATTTTTCTTGAATCTCTCCCAATATTTATTAAGGCCCTGACCTAGTGATTACACAATTCTAGAAATATATTTTCTAGTAGGCGTAGTGCTTGAGGTTGGGGAAAACTTCACTATAAAAATATTTTTAATTTGTACCATGTATCCTTCCTTTAGGTATGCATTGTATTTTGTTTTCGATTTTCATTCTTATTTGGGTGCATTGACAGATGCTTTGGTATACATAACTTTTTAAGGGTGAAAATGACTTGTATTATGGGTATAAATGTGTAACTGGACTTTAAGGATTCTCCTTGGGATTGGAGATCCTTAAGCATTATTTGGGAGGTTTCTTTCTTAAAATTGGGTAGAGCACTGCATAATGGTTTAATATTATTTTCTATCTAGTATGTGTTCATGTATTCATGATACCAAATTGTGTGATTTTTCATTTATAACAAGATTATCACATGGCAGTTTATTTCATGGATATTTTCTCACTGGTTTAATTTATATTTTTTTGCTTTATAATTGATATATTCTTGGATTTGAAAAATTTGGAATGAAATAAAAGAAAAATAAAGGAAATTTTTAAAAGGGTTTTATTTCTAAAAATTCTTCATTAACATGGTTTTTATAAAGATAGATTTTGTAGATACTTTTTATTATTACTTTTACAGATTGTGTGGCGGTATTTTAATGGGAACTGTGATCACACCCTAAATTTCCCTTTGGGTGGTTTGAAACATTGTTTTTAATGACATAGAGAATTGGGAGGGAATCATGATGAATTACAGGTTCTATTGTAATCTATTTTCTTCATAAAGTGATTGTTTGACAGTAATTATTAGTCACATGAATACTTGTTGGCCTTATTTTTTCATACTGGTCAAGTTTAGCATGTTTTTATTGGGATGTATTGATATTATTGTATCTATTTCATTAAAATTGTACTCTGGTTTTATATCTTATTTTGGTTATATTCAAGACTTTTTTATGTTATATCTATTATACCTCACAGTGGGGTGGACCACCATTAGTGACCTGTCTGGTGGACCCAATTTAGTTCATTACAGATTGGTATGAGAGGGATGCTCAACCTGAAGTGTATTGACACTTACTATTCTTGGTTTGATGACTATTTTAGGCAATATTTATTATTATTAGAATTCATTTAGTATGTTTGGGACGGTTCGTAGCCAACACACTTCCGTGTTTGATCCAATATTTCCATGGGTGGTCATAGATTTTTTCTCAGGTTGAGACTTGGTGTTTGAGGTCATTTGAATGAACTATTTGAGAAGTATATTTAAATTAACATTTTCTTTTTTAAATATTCTTTTCTCATTAATAAAATTCATAATTTCCATACATACCTAACATTTTAAAGCTTTTATATTGATACCAGAAGTAGGTTCTATGTTTTTTAAATTTTCTCATGAATGATTGGTTTTTCTCTTGTGATTATTAGACAATGACTCAAAGAAAATAATGTCAAAATCCCATAGAGTAATATGTGAGATGGGTTCCATAATAAAATTCATTGGTGGGACCTTATTTCATATAATTTTTATTCTGCACTATTTAGACTATGGGTCAAGAAGGGTTTAGGAACCCGGAACAAGTAGTGGATCATGACTTAGAATTTACATTGAAGAATCCACCTAACTTCTACTATGAAAATGGAACCCAAGAAAATGAATAATTTCTTGAAATTTTTTTGAGGATGTTAAAATTCATAAAGAATCCCTAGGACTGTAATGTGAGTTTTTCAATATATATTCATGAATGACTAGGAAGAAGATCGCTGGACTTTATTATAAAAACTATGTTTCACAGGGATCATAGCAGGACTTCTTTTAAAAAATATTCAATTTGCATATTTACCCTGAATAGTTATGTATTGTTAGGATCAGTTTTTCTTGGAAATTAGGGTAAGGGTATCATACTAATCTTGAGTATTCCCTCCAGTTTTTTGAAATGGTTCATGTGGCACCAAATATTGTCCCATATGAGTAACTAAGGACTAAGAGGTTTGAGTTATGAAAAAGGCATGATTTTCAATCAACATTAATTATTATGTGGATTCTGACATTCATAGTGGTATTTGATAAGTCAGATTGGATAGAGGATGACATAGTTGGGAAAACTTTCACAGGGGAGGATCAGTTGGTACCATCAATAGCCAGGTTGTTTCATAGAGCCAGAAAAAGAAGCTTAAAGGTAAGCAGTTTTCTTGAGGAACATTTTTGAGTGTTTAAATTGGACAAAAATATGTTGTTTTTTATTTGTGTGGGTGTCTTGGTCATACCAAGACTAGTTTTATAGTGGCTCCCATCAATTTTCATCATTTTGAATGATATGGAAATCTGTAATGTTTTTTTGGAATGATGTTCCAAGGAAGTAATGTTGGATCCATAGTCACCAAGAGAACACATGTTCGTACTAATGCTTCTAAGGGTTGTGGGTTTTATCAGTAATCTAATTGCAGTGCTCATGTGTCTTTGAAATATTATGGAGGTTATAAGACCAGATGATTTATGTGGTGGATTATGTACCATAAGAATCTAATGTAGGGCCAACCAAAGTTATAGGTACAATGTTTATTTCATCTTCAATGGTGACACATTTTTCTGATAGAGGTGTTACTTATTCTTTTATATTTTAAAAGATAATTTATTTTTTGTTATTGATTTTTGATTTTATACTATACTTGTTAGATATTTCCACACCTTTGGGAAATAGGTCCGAACAAGGTTTTAAGTGCCCCTCGTGTTAGGTGATGATAACCATCTCTGGCTTATCTTGTAAATTCCCATCAAAATTCCATGTATCATTATATAATCATAACACATAAAATATTGTAGCTATCAACAATTCAGTAATAAAATTTCATTTTCATTCATAAGAAATAATTGCAAGATAATGAAATAGGCAATAAATTTTCAAAACCATTTTAAATTCAAAATTACCCATAAAAGGAAAGAAGTTATTTTTTTTTCTTTTAAAAACATTAAATCTTCTAGAGGAATACAAATATAAAATAATGGTCACTGTGGGGGGAGAAGTTGTTGTTGCCATATATGTTAAAAAGAGCATTCCTTTTTTCCTTTTGTCAAAACATTCTGTATAAAACACGTAAAAGGATTCCTTTTGAAAAACATTTAATTATAATAATCATATTTAAAAAATATCCTTTAAAACCCATTTATATCCATATAATAAATATTTAAATTAGTATCATGAAGAAAAATATTCGAAAATTAAATTATAAAACGTTCAAGGTGTCCCATACCACTTTGAACTTTTAAAGCTTAACTTACATGAATTAATAAATTCAAGAAAATATTAAATAAAATAATTATAGATAAAATATGGATTTTAAATGTTTTTTGGGTGTATATACACCTTATTAACTAATAAAGGTGCATATTATTAAGAAATGACTCAATGAAAGAGATTGAGATGAATTCCCTTACCTCGAGTCAGATTCGTCATGTATGTTACTAATATTCATGAATAATAAACATAGGTTAATTTATACATAAATTATAACCTTTTTCAGGTTTATTATTCCTTTTATATTACTTATTACCATGTTATAACAATTACATAATTAATTAAGTTCCTATCAGATGTTTTGTCGATATTCTATACATTTGTCGAAAATGAACCTCGGATGATGTTAATCATCCATGTGGTCATAAGTCCATAATATCTAGAATAAAATTCATGTAATAATATTCAATTATATATATCAATTGTACTTTTAAATCCATTCATCAATTTTGTATATGAAAAATTGAACAATGTTACAATCATAGAGATGGTATGTCATATGTATGCAAGAGTAACATTTTACAATTTTCAATGATAATTATGGAAATAAGGTATGTATAATATTATCATTCAAGAATAATAATAAAATAATTAATATAATATTAATTTTTTTAATATACTTATATATATATCATATAAGTGATGTGGTGATTAAAAATGAATCACATCTCTTTGTGGATGTGATATTTCACATGTATGGACAAACAACATAATCATTTTTATGTGCATGAAAAGTATGAACGTAATTGATATATTATTATATTATAATGATAAATATGTCATTATTATTACATATGGACTTTAATTACATCATAATTACTTGTCTTGAGAGACATTTATGGAAAACGAATTATATCAGTTTGTGGAGGTGACATCTCACAATTACGCACGAATGATTAATTCATTTCCCATTTAATGGAAGTGGAAGTAGATTTAGGTTGTGATATTAAAATAATAAAATCTCAGTATATTGAGGATATATGAGTTTTTATTTCATCATGGGAGAAGAATATTGTAATGTTTTGGAAAAAGAAATAAAATATAAACACTTAAATAATAACATTACCTTTCTTTCGGATGATCACCCTTCTTAACACCTTAACACCTATAAAGCGGGTGTTCTACCTTAAATAAGGCTTCAAGAATTAGGGTAGGTATTCTAGTAAGGGTCTTGTTGAGATCATGTACAAACCAAATGGTTTTTGAAGAGTGACTAATAGAGTGGAATGAGTGTCCTTTTATAGGAGAGGGTTGGGGCACTCTAGGAATTATTAAAAGAATTAAATTAATATAAATTCATTTTCTATTAAAATTTTATCCAACATGATTTAGTTATAATATATGATTATTATATGTGTAAATAAAATCATCCAATTAAAATTATAAAAGTTTTTGATATTTCTTAATCCTTATTTTTTTTGTTTTTCCCCTTTTAACTCTTACCGTTTTATCAACTAATTTAATCATTGACAGTAAACATAATTACCAAACCATTAATAACAACCAATAAACGAGTCATTAATTAATGTTTTATAGTTATATAAAATTTTAGGCCAATTTATAGATTTTTATATATTTTATATCATTTAATTAAATCTTTTATTTTTTAGTATACGAATTATGTCAATTTTGATACTTTTTATTACATGACATCTTAAATAATTATACAAAATCAGTTCCTTCTAAAAAACTAATTTAAATCACATATAACATGTCATTTTAATCCATAAAATTCATGGAAGATATCAATGATGTAAAATTATATTTATTTTAATATTATTAATATCAGTTATTTAATTATTCCTTTAATAAATCTATTACTATATCATCATTGTGTCCCATATAAATTTACTTATTTATTTTCTAAAAAATTATAAATAAATTACCAAGATATAAGCAATATTTTTATATTTGTAAGTAATATCCATAGTCAAATATATCACTTACATAACCCCATATTAAAATTTTATTCGTAATAAGAGACATGTTTATGACATCTTTTTTTACATTAAATAAAAATGTTATTAATTTCATAATCACACAGAAGTGGCTTCCAAAGGCCACAATTTTGGAACACATATTGACTTGGTCTAAAATAACTCATCCACTAATATTAGAGAAAGTTTTATGATAGTTTCATAATATTATAATAATATTTTTACATTTAATTACTTAATTTACCCTTAAATGTGGTAATTAAAATACCAAAGATAATATTCACCACTAATCAAGTTGATATTATCAGACCATATTTTCATTCTAATTACAAATATGTATGTATATTTTTCAAAATTCAACTCATAGAAGTAGGTAAATTAGGTTTAACACTAATCCTGCAGATGTGGTAAGGTGGCAGGTAAAAAATACATTCGAACTATCAATAAATTTTTATATCTAATTTCAATATAAAAAATATTCCAAAAAACTAAATTGAAAAAATACTTGTATTATAGATATATTATTACTTTAACAAATAATTTAAATTATAATAATTATTTAACCAAAATAATAAATTTTTAACAATAATGATTTATTTTTACTATTCTTCAACAACTAAAACATATCATAAAAATACCAAAAATTCAACAAAAGAAAATTTTGTTGTCCCACATAGAAATATAAAAATTTTTCTGTCTAATAGAACACATAAAAGTAAAAAAATATATTTAAAATGGTTTATTCATCAAAAGGCGGTAAAAATACATTTTAAAAAATATTAGAGTATTTTATGCTTAAAATTTGATTTATTCTCATTTTAAGCTAATAAAAATTATTGGATGAATGTAAACACATTTAATAAACTTGTATAATATAATATAGTTAGTTTTATTCAATATCTCCAATACAATGGCTTTGAGAAAAATACCATATAAAATAATAATTTTATAATATATTATATTTCAGTATAACTCAGCCTTGTGTGCAACATTAGATTTTGGAGAGAGCCACTATTTCATGTCTTGTACGATATCAGAAAAAGAATCCCCTTTAAAGTAAAATTAAAATCTATTTCACAAATATCAATAAATTTTAAAATTTATTATTCTATAATTTCCTGGGATGTCACATCCTTCCCCCCATTGAAAAATTGCGTCCTCACAGTTTAAAATTTGGGGTTGGTAAATAAGGTTTAACTTTTTAAAATTACTTAATAGAAATACCACATAAAAAAAGCTTCCATAAAAAATCCACATTAAAAGAAATACGGTGAAGTAAGAAAGTCACATGAGATAATAAATAATAGGGTTCCATATATGAAAACATGGATATGGAAGAAAAAATTAACTATCATGTTATTAAGTAGAGTGATAGAAAAATTTATGAGGAGAACATTAAAAATATCAAAACCATATATTTGTGATTTGTTAAAAGGGAATTTATTTATTAAAATTAAAACTAAACAAATAAAATTTTTGTTCAATGATCCTTTTTATCGATTTGAGGCATTCATTTACTTCTTTGACTAAGAACATAATGAATCATACTTACTTGAGATGTAGAGTTTCACCCCTCAATCAATTTCTAACAAAAACTCATATTTTTCTCCAAATAATGAGTTTTCAAGATGAGTTTTTCTTGCTTGAAGAAATATAATCAACATCTAGAGAATCTTATTATCTACAAAATATTAACTACCTATTTCTCCTATTGTGAAAAATTAACAAAAACGAAAATTGATAGATGAAGGTATGATAATACTACAATATGAATAAACATTTATATGAAAAAAACTACATAATGTCCACAATTAAACATTGATACCCAAATTTCAACATAAACCATTCAATAAATAACTATCCATAAAATTTATCAAAATAATAAAAACCATGATTCAAGCCCAAAATTCATAAGTATTTGATGACATAGACTTCCTAGATAAATTTTAACATTTATCTCCGAATAACATCAATAAATCATAATGTATCATACTAAAAAGTAATTATCCTAAACACATATTATCCCTTATAGGTTATTACATTCGATAAATAACCAAATTATCCATAAATACATAATTAATATCATATATTCTTATAAAATATAAATCATCCATTACTCCTCAACTAAAATCCTATATTATTCTATTTAACTTAATCATATAAAGATCCCAAAATAGTGATCGTCTTCCAAAATAACATTTATCACTTAATCTCCAAATTGTTTTCCATGAACAAGGATATCCATTTTATAAAACTTATCTTCCAAAAATCAACTTATTATTATTCTATAAAATCATTTATCTTAAAATAAAAATTCATACTAACCAGAGAGTTCATGTAGTCTAGTGGTAGGTGATATATCTGTTTCATCCTTCAGTTGTGGGTTTGATTCATATAGCCTTGTCTGATGTAATAGGTTTTCACCATTATTAGGGGTTGTCCTTTTTCTAAAACTATATAACTATTATAACATTTCCAAAATGATTTAAAATCCTAAAAAATAACCATAACATATTTTAACCACAACTTTTATACCATGCCGTACATTTTTCACCCAATGAACGTAATATCCCACAATTAAATCTAAATAAAAGATAATATAATCCCTAAAATTTATTTATACATATTTAAATATGTCCACGAAAGAAAAAATAATTATTCCTTAGATAACATTTTCAAATAACAAACTTCAGCGTTAGATATTATAGAAAAACTTCTCGTAATATAATCCCATCATCAAAAGAGCATTAATAAATTTAAACTTTTCATCATCCATTAATATTCCATAACTCTATAATCCCTTATATGTAGAATTCTCAATCTTTTAGTGTTCTTTATAATAATTTGACAATATTTTTATATATTAATAATTAATACATATTTCCTAAAAACGAAATCATGAATAATGACCTAAGATTTAATAATATGAAAACATGTGTCAAGAAATAATCCACACCTTTCATAGGTAATTTTCTGTTTCCTCATCTTCAATTGGAATGGAATTAGTAACTACTAATAATTTATTTGTTTAGTCCTGATAATCTCATTAGATAACTATCTTCATAGGATATCTATTTTCATAGTGACCGTACTCCCTATATTTAAAACATCCAACTGATTACTCAGAAATAACTTCATTCCATTTCCTAGAGTCAACTGAATGCTTACTTTTTCCTTGAAAGGTTATTGCTTTATATCGTTTATAACAACATCTATAACATCCTCCCAACCCTTTAAAAAAAATTCCTAGGTGTTTCATCCCACATCTATGAAACATATTTTATTTAATATACCTACCTTTTATGATCATCACACGACTTCTATAAAGATTCATTTCTATCATAAACAATTCATTAGAAAAATCTTTATGTTTAAAGTGGTTAATGATGACTCATAATAGTTGGTGTACATTAACCAAAACTATTCTCATTTCATCCCCCATTTCATTTAATTCCTTATTCATAGAAATACCACATTTTCATTCACATCCGTTGTATGTTCCATGCCTACAAGATCCATCAATTTAGTCAAATAAAAAAAATGTTATTGTGAGTATATTAATAAAATCCTCATATAGTATCTTATATGGAAGATAAACACTCATATTTAGTTATTCATGTTATGTCAAACTCCTTCAGTTAATCTAACATAACTATGAATCATAACGTAATTGTACCCATTATGGGTATATAAAACTTTTAACTTATGATTAAATAACACCATAACCACTAAAGTTATCTAAACTGACCATTGATACCAACTATAAGAACCTAACATTAAATATTACATAATATTTTGATACGTCAAGAATTTTACATTATTTCAAATTGAGTACTATTCCATGATTATAGATTTATAGAATTATACAATAAATCATACATAAAAACTCAAATATTAAATGTTTAAACTTCAACTCACTATACATTTTTTCACAAAAAAACTATTAAAATGAATCATGGTTTCATTTATTATTAAATAATAAAAAACATTCCCTTGATCCCATCCTTATCTCAATTCTCCTATAAATCCTCTAATTTTTTTAAAATATGGGATTAGAATAAAAATATTTCTAAGGGATATAAAATTAAGGAAAAATGATATCCTTTTGAAAACACGTATACCAAGAATACTTTTCCATAATATAATACGTTTCAACTTTAAGAAGTAGTAAATACCCATCACTAAATATAATCTAATTTCTTAACCTTTTTGTAATCAAAATATTACAATAAAACCCATATAAAGTAGTTATAGCATATAAAATATAACTTGGGATATAATCATACTTTAATGTAATATCCATGCGATCGACTTCCATATATATCACTCTTACAAATGGAATAGACATATGGCTGACATCCAAACCCAATGAATTGGGGGTTATAATGTAAACACCCATCCTTTATTTTTCATCAATCTTCCCATCTTTCGTTTATCATGTCACCACCCATCAAAATTCCATGTACAATTATATAGTAATATCATACAAAAGATTGAAATTATCAACACTTTACTCATAACATTTCATTTTCAATCACAAGAGATCATTTAAAGATATTGTAATAGTCAATCCATTTTTAAAAGCATTATAAGTATTAAATTATTCATAAAAGGGAATAAATGATTTTCTATTCCTTTATAAACATTAATTCTTGTAGAGGAATCCAACTTTCAAATAATGGTCACGGTTTTAAGGAACTTTTTATCACCATATACGTTAAAATGAATATTTCTTTTGATGTTTGTCAACACATTCCCTATAAAACACGTTCTAATATACCTTTTTAAATACATTGAATTAATTTACAAATATATAAAAAAATGGCATTAAAATCCTTTTATATCCATATAATAAATATGTAAATTAATATCCTGAAGGAAAATATTTGATAATTAATTCTTTAAACATTCAAGGTGTCTCATAGCACTTTGAACATTTAAATAATAATATCTATGATTTAATTAATTTACCAAAAAATTAAATAACATTATTTGAGAACAAATATGGATATTAAATGTCTTATTGGATTTTTATACACCTTATAAAAGAATAAAGGTGCATATCATTATGAAATTCATCAATGGAAGGAGATGGAGACAAAGTCCCTTACCTCGAGCCTAATTTATCATGTATGTTATTTATCATCATAAATAATAAACTTAAGAAATTTTTTACTTTATTTAGAAACTCTTTCATGTTTATTATTTTTATATCACTTATTATCATGTTATAACAATTACCTAATTATATAAGTTCATATCATGCCTTTTGTCGATATTTGGTACTTGAGTTGAAAATGAACTTGGTTTGATGACAATTTTCAATATGGTCATAATTCCATCATCTCATTAATAATATTAATTAAATTATAATCACGTTTAAATATCAATATTAATATTAAATACATTAATTAAATATGGATATCAAAAATTGGACAATGTTAGAACCATGGAGACAATAAGCAATACGTACGCATAAGTAACATCTTCCATATTTCGTTGATCGTTATGGAAAGAAGGTTAGTATAATTTAATAATTCCAGAATGTTCGTAAAATCATTAATATAATATTAATTATTTTAATATACTTATATATATCATACATGTTTTGTTCTTATTAAAAATAAATCACATCACTTCGTGTTGGCGATAGTTCACACGTACGCATGAACATTGTCATCATTTTTATGTGCATATAATGTAAGAAAATAATTGATATATAATTCTTTTATAATGATAAATAAATCTTGAATATCATATATTAACATTAATTCTATCACATAACCTGTCTTGAGAGACGATTAAGGAAAAATAATTATATTGGTTTGTGGAGGTGATAGTTCACACATATGTATGAATGATTGATTCCATTCCTAATTAATGGATGAGAAGAAGAATTTAGGTGATTATATTAACATAATAACATATAAGTATAATAGGGATATTGGAGTTATTATTTCATCATAGGTGAAAAATATTTCTAGGTACTCAATGAAGAAATAAAATAGGAACACTTAAATAAAAATATTACCTTTCCTTCAGATGATCATCCTTCAAAAAAAATTAAAAATTATAAGGAGGGTGTTATTCCTAAAATAATGCTTAAAGAACGAGTGGAGGTATTCTAGGAATGTTCCTGGGTAGAAATTGCTCGAACAAAATCTATATTTATGTGTAGATAAAATATTTGAATGGGTATCCTTTTATAAGAGAGGAGAGGGGCACTCTTGGAATTATTAAAAGTATTAAATTAATATAAAATAATTTTTTATACCAAATGGGTAAAACATAATTTAGGCCTAATATAGGATTTATATGGGTCAAAATATAACCATCTAACGAAAATTACATATGTTTTGAATTTTTTTGTTCCTTATTATTTTGTTTTAACCCATTTTTAACACTTACTGTTTTATCAAGTAATTACCACGTTGAGGGTTAAAATAATTAACAAATCATGAAACAAGACCAAGGAATGAGTCATTAATTAAATTTTTATAGTCATCTCAACATTTTGTAACAATATTAGGTTTTTTATAAACATTATATCATTTAATTGAATATTTTATATTTGAATATATGAATTATGTCAATTTTGAAACTATTTATTACTTGACTTTCTGAAAACTAATTAAAACCGGATTCCTTAAAAAACACTCTATAATTCACATATAAAAATTCAAAGGCATCCTTAAAATTCATTTATTGAATAAAAATATAAAATTATATTTATTTTAATATTATTGATATCATTTATTTTATTCTTCCATTAATAAATCTATTATTACATCATAATTGTGTAAAACAAATTTAATTAATTATCTCCCAAAAACTATAAATAAATTACCATGATGTAGTTAATCATTTTATATTTATATGTAATATTTATAGACAAATATTTGGCTTATATAACCCCATATTAAAAAAATTAGTAATAAGAGACATGTTTATGACATCTTTGTTACTTTAAATAAAAATGTTATTAATATCATAATCACACCCAAGTGACTTAAAAATGAAAGAATTTTTGACCAAGTATTTTCTGGGTTAGTAATTACTCTTACACTAAAATTAAAAAAACTGTTACGGTAGTTTCATAATATTTTAATATTATTTTTTACATTTAATTACCCTATTTACCCTTAATCATGGTACATAAAACATTAAAGTTAAAATTTACCAAAAATTAAATTGATCTTATTGGAACCCATTTTTCAAAGTGATTAAATTCATGTATATAATTTTCTCGAAATTTTATTAATATAATTAGTTAAATTAATTTTAATGATAATCTCATATATATGGAAAGAAGGTGGGTAAAAGAGATGTTCATATAGGCAATAATGTTTTATATCTAATTTCAATATAAAATATATTCTGTTGACCTAAATTGGATTAACACATGAATTATTGATCTTTTATGACTATATAAAATAGTTTAAAGCATAAAAATTATTTAAATGAAATAATCAATTTTAAACTATAATGTAGTATTTTTCATGATTAATCAGAATATTAAATATTTTAGAAAAATACCAAAAAACTAAAGAAATGTTAATTTTGATGTCCAATTTCCAAAGAAAAAAGTTTATTTCTTCAAATGGAACATATAAATGTGAAAAAAAAATATTTGAAATTTGTCCTCCATCAAAAGGAGGTAAAACGTTCTCTAAAAAATTATTAGAGTATTTATTGATTAAAATTGTATTTGTTCTAATTTTAAGCTTATAAAATTTATTGGATGAATGTAAAAACATTTAATAAACATGTCTAACCATAATATATTTAATTTTATGTATTCCTTCGAATAAAAGGACTAGGCGAGAAATACCACTTTAAATAATAATGTTAATAATATATTATTTTTCGGTAAAACTTAGTCTTGTTTGAAATATAATATTTCAGAGAAACCCATTGTTGAATGTCCAATAAGCTATCAAATAAAGTGTCCCCTTTAATGTAAAATTAATTTATAATTAATAAATTTTAATAAATGTGGAAAATTTTTATTCTGTAATTACCTAGTTTATTGCATAAGGTCAAACTTTCATGGCAAAGTGATTTATTCATCCCAATTATTCATTTTGGGATTCAACCATACTACTTTATAAAAAGGAATCCCAGAGCCTCAAACAATATATTGACTATATGAAGATAAATCAGATGACTGTTAGGAAGAAAATACCTTTTCTCAGGACTGATAATATATTTTTTCATCTTAGAGGGGATCATTGGTTTTCAATGATTGAATTTTGGTCAGTGTACAACCCGTTGAAAGTCAGAGAAGTAGATATACATAAGACAATGTTTAAGATATGGAATAGTAATTTTGAGTTTTTGGTCATTCCATTCAGACTATCTAATGCTATTACACAGTTTTTGGAATTGATAAACCACATTTTTGATCATTTATTGGAATCTTATGTTGGGGGTTTATGGATGATATTTTAGTTTTCAATATGTAAAAGGAGGACCAAATGGACCATTTTGATATGATTTTATTAATATTGATGGAAGACCATCTGAATGTAATGTTTTACAAGTTTGAGTTTTGGATTCCAGAAGTAATGTTTATTATATGGTAATCTCAGTGGATCCAGAATATGTACCAGCATTTATGTCCTGGGAGTAGCCCAGAAATGGTTTTGGGATCATATGTCTCTTGTGTTTGGCTGGTTATTATATGTAGTTTTTTTGAAACATATTCCTGATTATGTCTCACATGACAACTTTAACTCATAAGGTTGTAAAGGTTTAGTGGGATGACCAATGTTAGAGATATTTTATGGAAATAAAGGGGATAGATATGTTGGATTGAGTATCTATAGATATTTAATTTTTATATTTCTTATTATCCTCAAAAAATGGAATGTGTTTGTTGATGGGATGAGTAGGAAATTATCGACACATATAGTGAAGGAATCAAGGGAAGAGTGATCTTTGATTAGTGTTTTTCAGAGATGATATTGGTAATGAACGAATATAGTGGAAAAGTATGTTTGGATTCGATGAAGGATGACTCATCATTTAATGAGTGGGTTTTTTGTTAAGTAGTTATATATCCCTTAGTGAAAAATAATTAATAAAATATTTTATGGTGGGGATACCTTGGGTGACTAGTTTTAGTCTCCCTACTGGGATTTGTGCTTTAGTAGTAGGTTGGTTATTCTATTTTCCCTGAGGCAAGAGTTTATGAATAGTGGAGACCATTTTTGGAGTTCTTTACACCCAGGTGATACTCTGATTTATAAAAATTTGAGATTTTTGTATTGGTTTATGGGGATGATATGATTGATTGTGGATTTTTTATCTTAGTCCCCTACTTTTTAGATAATTAATGTTGACCACAACATAACCTCTAGTTTGTTATATACATTAACCTTTTTTGTATGTAAATGGGATGTGATTTACATTTTTTTTAGTTTACCACAGAATCATAGTGGGAAAAATGTGATTTGGTAGATCATTGATTGATCAAAAAATTGACCCTTTTCCTTCCTATCAAGGAGACAATGAATGTAGAAAATACCAGGGACTTGTTTGTATGAGATATTATGAGTATTCATGGGGTTTCTTCTATAATTGTTTCTGATAGGGACCCAAAGTTCACATATAGTATTTTGGTATGGTTGTAGGAGGAAATGGGTTCCTAGATAAAATTTATCAGAAAAAATCATCCGTAGATGGGTAGATAAATAGAGAGATCTATCTCAGTTATTATGGATATGATTTGGCATTCTATGGTTGATTTTTGTTGTTCTTGGAAAAAATGAATTTGTTTGAGTTTTACTATAACAATAGTTCTCCTTCCTTGATCAAAATGGATCCCTTCTATGATTTTTATGGTAATCCATTTAGATATCCCTTATTATTGGTATAGTTGGGAGAGCGGTCCTTTTTTGGGATCTATATTGTTCCAAAGATGACAGAGAGGGTACAATTGATCAGAAAGAGATTGATCAGAAAATAGAGTCATCCGAAATATTATTTGGGCTATCATCTTTGTCCATTAGATTTAAGGTTGTTGATTGGGTATTTAATAGAGTTTCACCAAGCTTGGTAAATCATTAGTTAGTTAATAAGCGCATGTTTTCATAGAATTTTGTGGGGCCCTTTCAGATCTTTGGATGACAGGGTAAGGGGACCTATCAGTTGAAATTAGAATCTAATTTATCTTCCATCCATGATATGTTTTACATTTAACATCAAATGAGGTATTGAATATATCCTTACCACATGATTTAATTGCAGGATGTCGATATTAATCCATAAATCACTATGTATGAGAAGCCAGTTAATATTATGGATCCTTAGGAGAAGGTACAACATGGTACAACTATTTTCTGTATGATTACTATGGCAGTGAGGAAATGATATCTGTGTTGTGTTCCAGAGATAATTTTAGATAAGGATATAGTGTTCTCCACATTGTAATTCGGGTATCTTGACGAATTTTAGGGTTATAAAGAATTTATGGTGGGTATATTGTAACTCCATGTTGCGTTCTTTTAGGTATGCCTTGTATATTGTTTTTAGTTTTCCTTCTTGTTAGGGCTCATTATGAAATTTTCAGGGATGGGGAACCTTTTCTATGTAACATGATATTGATTAAAATTATAAATTTTTAAATGTGTTTAGTGTTTCCTCCTTCGGACCAGAGATCCATAAGATTTTGTTTGAAGGTTTCCTACTAAAAACATAGTGGTGTACTACCATCTTGACAAATATACACCATGAATTTTTTACATGATGTTAATTTATTATAGGGAATATTCTTATTATTTCATATAGTATGTGAAAATATATGATGAAGAAACCATTTCACATTGTGAAAACATCAATTGATATTAAATTATTTCCATCGAGATGGATTTTTAGACATATTTTTAATACATGAAATTTCACCCAGTGAAAGGGTTTCATGATGTGAAATACTCAGCTATAGTAGTTTTGAAATATGTTTCACAAATTATTTGAGTTTAATTCATCCCAAGAGTTACCTCAAGTGACCTAGGATATCTCTTAAAATATTTTTGGGATCTCCACTGTTTCTGGATCATTCGTTCTGTGGTTAGTCATCATTGTTGTTACGGTGCATCTCTCTAGTTAAGTAGTTTGTGCTTCTTTACTTCCTTGAGTCACGGTGGAAGTGTTAGATGTATTTTGTTAGATTCATGATTTATTTATGCTTTCTATCTATCCATTATAGTTTCTTTTATTCCTTTACTTTCAATGTAAAATTCATGGTTTTCTGATCATTTTTGTCAAAGGAGGACATGTATCCATTATTCTTAAAGAAGGTAGATCTGTAAAAGTGTTTATAATTCATGATTTTGTATATTTTCTTGTTAAAATTTATTTACACTTGTGAAAATTAGTTTTAATTAATTGTTATCATGGTTTTGGAAATGGTTTTAAACCATTATTGAGAATTTTTAACCTTACGTGCACCAAGAAATAGACAAAGGTGACACTAGTGTATGTGGCACCACTAGGGGTTGCATTTTTTTATTGACAGACCATGGTTCGACTTAATATTAGTTGGAAAAAATTTATACATGGATTATGGATATTTTTTATCTATTTGGTATTACTATATGTTAGATCCCAAATAGCGTGCCTTTTCATTTATACATGTTTTTTCACATGATGATTTTTTTTTCATGGATATTTTCTCAAATGTTTAGTTTTACTATTTTCATTTTATACATGATATATTCCTATATTTGGTTGATGTGGTATGAATTGATAGAAAACAATAGGAATTTTTTATAAATGATTTTTTATGAAAATGATTTATAAACTGTGTTTTTTTAAATCAATGATATGTGTATTATTAATATTAGAACATGTATAGATTATTTGGTGGTATACTACCGTGATCTATTCTCACACACTATTTTTTCCATTGAATGGTTGTAGGATATTTTTATAGGAATCAAGGAAAGGGAATGGAATTATATAGAATTTTGGGTTCTTTTTTCATCTTTTACCTTTATAGATGGATGTTTTGGAGGTGACAGTTAGTCACATAGATACATGTTGGTCTTATATATTTACAATTTTCTAGATTATTTTATTTAAATTATGTTGTATTGATCAATTTTTATCACATTCCGCCTCCGATTAATCTTATTATATGTATTGTTTTTCTTATATTAAAGAATTGTTTCCATTATCTTAATTTTACCTCCAAATATAGAAGACAACTTTTGGGGACCTCTTTATACAACCTCGGTTGGTTTGTTACATTCCAACACCTGAATAGTTTTAAACCTATTATATAACCATTTTTATCACTATATGAAGAGAGGAAGGTAAGGTATGTTGTTTTATGAGGTCATTAGAAACACCCTGGGGTTTTCTGGTGGACTACACAATGTAGAAAGCCTGAAGTTTTTTTTGGGTCCTCATAAGAGGATGATGAATTTTGGGGAAAAGGTGAATAATTCCAAATCAAATCTAAATGTTGGTATTCTCTTTGTATATTTTATGTATCTGGGATAATACTCTAAAATGGTCTTGGTTAGTTCTATTTGGGCTATATTATTTCAAACCATTATTTTTCATTATTGATTAGATTCACCAATAGTTTGATTGAGAACCACTTGATGTTATTTTTTATTTTATTTCTCTATAGGGATTTATTAATATGCTCTAAAAGATATATTTTTATGAGAAGTATTGTTTTATGTTTGGGGCATATTTATTGTAACTCTCCTTTAATAAATATTTACATGTAGGGAATCAAGTAATCCTAAAAAAAATTCATTATTTTACAACATGAATTTCAACATTAAATTAATTAATTAGATAGAGAATATATTGAAATAGTGATATAAATAAACACTGAAAGAGTAAAAATTGAAAAAAATTCTAAAATGTTGAAAAAATGAAACAATTTGGCCAAAATTGGATAAGGATTAAAATGTATGTCATGATTACAAGTAATGTTAAACCATATATACTGCATTACAACCTAATAAGAATAAGTAAGATCAATTTGGTATACTTGATCCAAGTGTAATACTTATAGTTGGACAATGAATAATATAATCTAAGAAAAATAAAGGAGGTTATATTAGAAGAAGACAAAGACATATATTCTCTACTCTAAAAAAATATTTTGGTTTCCTTAGACATGGTTCCAAAATATTTATTATTGCATCTAACACATCAAGATTATTGTTTTCTCCAATAGGTTTGTAGTATATGGTATCTTTTTTATAATCCAATATAAGTGAAATATCAATCAATATAAAATTTATTAAGTATAAAAAAATTAAAAATGTCTTAAATATGTTTTGTTTCTCATATTTGGAGACAAGTGTCGAAATGATGATGTTAAAAGGAATGATCTAGTTAGAGAAATCACGATCAACCAAGGTAAATTCTAATTGTTGACAAACCATCATTAGTATCAAGGTATGTATAATGGATCTTGTATTACTTAATTTATACCACCTAGAACATTAATTGTATTTGAGGTCGTAGTATTTTTACACTTAGTATTTATATAGGATTTGATCAATCACTTAATACATACTATCGATGATCGCTCAAAATCAATAGAATCATGTCAGAGTAAGATCCATGATAATTAAGGACCATGTAAAAAATGTGTTTTTAGGAACACATTTTGATCTAGTTTTAGATTATAAATATCATATGAAAATTAATATTCATGAGTAAAAAAAAATTAACTTATCAAATTACAGAATCCATAGGACCAAAAATAAAAAAGAGAAGGTGTGAGAAGAGAGCAATGTGTTCAAATCCTCACATAATCCAATGGATTATTAAAAGATGATGATTAATTCTCCATTGAATTATATTGGATAATAATATAAAAATATAGTAAAACATGTGTAAAATATTGAAAAATATATCTTATGTCAGAGAAGAGATGGAAAGAGGGGGTGAATTGCTTATTTTTATTAAAATGATGCTATAAAATAAATGAAATTTTATATAATAGAAAATATCAAAAAAAGTAATCAAAGTATGATGATCATAGTAAAAATTAAAACATTAGGAATAGTATAAAATAATTTTTGTAATGTAACAAAAAGAACATGTTGATAAAGGAGTTCGATAATAGCTCCAGAATGAGACCCTACATCTCATCTCCTCAAGAAGGCTTGGGATGGATATATTGATCCCATGGTTTTACTGAAAACCAATAACCAAAATAATAAATCAATACCGTAATTTTATTAGAAATCATATACCAAAAATAATAAAAAAGATTTTAAAGGAAACCATGAACCATGAAACCTCTCTTAAATGGTACTGAGCACATAATGAAGAAGTTAAATAAGATAGTGGTTTGTTTTTACAAACCCTTTACAAATAAGTCAAAAATATCTAGAATATTTAATTTTTAAATATGATTAGATAGGTAGATAAGGTATATGAAGATAATTTTAAAAATTAAAATAATGTTGTAGAAAAAAAGTATTAATAAGAGAGTCAATTAAAAATAGATTATAGATTTTGAATCCATATTTCCTTTTAAAATTAGCATTTGATGAACACTTGAAAATATATAATGAATGTGAATCATGTATTAATCAACAATCACTTGGTGATATTTAGGTATTGTATATGTTCATAAATTATATCCAAACCTCTCTTGAGGAATATTTATATCCTTTATAGGAGTTGGAAGTTTCTTGGGTCGAATCAAGTATTTAGTGAGATGAATCAATGATTTTTTAATAACAATAAATTATCTTTCATTATATTAGGTCAAATACACCAGATGGATACAAAATTACACAAAAATGATGATGAAATTTCTATATCTCAAATGTTCTCCCCATACACCATGAGCTAGCTAGTGATCTCCATCGTCTAATTGGTGAGCTTGATAGAGCTGCAGGTGCTATTATATTCTCTAATAGCTTGGTGATACACTCTTAATAGCTAGTCAATGATATTGGAGAGTGATGGCCATCAATTTAACACTACATTTTTATGGTTATTCCATGGTCTGTTACATTAATTCCCATGTATAATGTTATAAATATAACCAAGGAACACTCAAAATAATTGTCAGATATACCTTAAATGATTGTAATTAGAAAAAATAACTAGACGTTCAATAATCTATCATATATTTAACGATCATAAAAATGAATTTTTGATTAATTATATAAACAAAGAATAAGAATTATTTGAAGATGAAATATGATAGAAGAAGAGGGAAAAGAAAAATGATTTAGAAATATAATCTTTGTAAAAGAAATATTCACTCCCTGGAATCAAGATCATTGTATTCCATTGAAAACATTTTGTTTTAATAGAAATATCATATTCCTTTATAAATATTTTCTACATATACCATAGGCTTTCCCCCCCCTGGAATAATATAATATTATCCAAACATTAAGCTTAAAATTTTCCCTCCCTTTTCATCAATCCTTTATCCTCCTTTGTGTTTAGAAAAAAGACATATAATCAATAATGTGTTGATAAATAAGACCTTAATCATGAATAATATACTTAATGTGAACATAAAACAATAATTTTTATGGATTGAAATATATGTATAAAATATAGGATAAAAATATTTTCAAAAATAATTATGATTTGAAAAGAGAAGGAAGAAGAGTAAATAAAAATCATTACAATCATATCATTCATATCTCCTATTATAAAATATTAAAATGTTATAAAGAAAGGTGTTTTATGAAGATATTGGATAATATATGATCCACTATAATATATTCTAACCTGGTATCTCTTTTTTCAAATTTATTTCTAAAACATTCTGTCAAATATCAATGTTCTTAGTGAATTCATGATAAATAGGATTTATAGAGATTCTTATGGCACCATAATTGAATGTTTTATTTGGAATGTGTAGAAATTATATCCAAAAATCTAATAGAGTTTGTTTCATTCATATAATCTAGGAGAAACAGCTCCCGGTGGCTATATATTATACATTGAATATAGAAATCACATATGAATTTTTATTTTTTATTCTCCAAGTGATTAAGGAATGTATATTAATGTGGTATGTACCAATTTTTCTTTTCTAATCCGCCAGACATCCATGAAAAACAATTTCATAAAGACATTAAAGATTAAATGATATTCCTTTGGGATAAAACAAAGTTGTATTTTTAAAACCTTTTAAAATGAAAAAAATCATTTTAAGAGAATCTAAATGTCATTATGGAAGATTTTTTTGAAAATGAAGTGAAAGAAAATCATTTAATATTCTGTATAGACAATTCTTGATAGTGTAAAAAAGACTCATAATCATACTTCTACACATATTGTTGTCAACTAGTTTTATATATTCATCCAATGTCATCTCTTAGAAATTATTAATATCTTTCTTATTCTATTTAGATTAATTCATTTTAAAATGACTTATTATTTTATCAGTGTATTTTATTTATAATAGAAATGTTTCATACATGATTTGAGATATTTAGAAACCATTAATGAATTTTATTTTATCAATAAAACGGAATTCAATTCTTATTCTCATATGTCTAAAAATTTTATTACAAGTAGATTAATTTTTTTGATCTAACAATTATCTCAACGAAATATATATGAATGATTAAATCGTCATTTGAAATATTTTTTAGATATAATATCATCTCAAATTTTTGTATTATAAAACCATTTTATAAAATAAAACATGATAAAACTTCATACTAATCCTGAAGGGATTTTTTTAATCCATATAATTCTTTTGTTTACTTAAGAATTTAATTTAAAAATATATGGATCTACAAAAGCATGTGAATTCCAAATAAAAATATTTTCTGACATGAATCCATTTAAAAAAAATTAATACCATTTTAAATAATATTTAAATTTATATGGGATTTTAATGCCAACAATATTTTAATTTATTCATGATGGGCAACATGAGTGAAAGATTCACCGTAATTGACTCCTTCAACTAGATTATAATTTTTAGAAATGAGTTGATCTTGGTTACATGTCATCATACCTAGACCATTGAATTTATTTCTAACCATAATTCATACCAATAAAGGGATGCCTGTAAGTTACATCAACAAGAGTCCAAGTGTTATAACACTGTAATTTTTTATCTCTTCTTTCAAAATAAGAAACCTAATTTTCATTATTAATAGGTTTATCACGGTTTTGTGGTTATAGAAAACAAATAAAAGAATGATGATCAACTTCATTTATGATATAAATTTTAGTATGAGTCCCAGCATGTAGATAACTGATAATATTTTTCATTGGGTGTACTGTTTTTTTATTTAAATGATTTAGATTAATTATAAAAAGATGATTAAACTATGAAAATATTTTTTGGAGAATATGAATAATTCAAAGTAATTTTCTCAAAGTTTTACAATAAATAATTTAATTATGATGAAGGTTTAAGTAAATTTTAAAAGGATTTCACATGAGTATATTTATTAAGGGATTTGGTTAATTTATTGAAAATTTGATAGGATTTAATTTAGTTCAATGACCAAATAATGATTCTTTAATCAGAATTTGGATCAACTTCTCCTATGTTTTCTTCAGTGTTATGAATATAATATTTATATACACACAATTTTGAAATTATATAATTTAGGATTTTATTTTTAAAATGTTTATAAGTGGTATTTTTTAGTAATGGTTTTATAAGAATATAAGTTTGTATATAAAATGAGGTATTTACGGACTGTTTCCAAAATTATTGATGGAGTTTGAAATTTTTCAAAAGGGATCTCCAGATTTATTGAAGAGCCTCATTCCATCTTTCTTCAACCCAGTTCTATTATGGAGTTATAGGAGCATAGAAATTATGATTTCTCCTGATTTTATCAATATATATTAAATATTATTATATAAATATTAATTACATAACATTAAGATCTACTCTAGAACCATAAATGTTTTGACTCTTTAAAAATATGTATAGTGAACAAATTAGTGTATAAATGATCTAAAGAATCACCCACATAATACTTAAAACTATAAACCTTTATAGACACATCATAACTAAAACCTTTCTTCATATTATAGTGAAAATAAAACATGATAATTGGTGATATCAGATGATCAGTATGGATAAATAAAATATATTTTAATAATCATTTAAAAGTAATATGAGTATATGGGTATGAGAACATATTATAAGATTTTAAAACCCAAATCTAGTAATTAATAGATCATAAATATGTGTCATGGCATAAATCATGGATGTTTATAAGACATTAATCAAAAATAAATTAAATAATATAATCCATGAGAACAAAACATCGGCATAAGATCATGCTATAAAATGGTATAATAATGCATTGAATAATCATAATCATAGAAATATTATGTGAATTAAACCAACCAAGATATTTATTACATATTACTCATGGGATAAATGCCCTTTTACCCACAACAGTTATAGGAAAGCCTCCCTTGTAGCCTTATTTGGGTTTGATATAACCTCTTAGGCATCCACCTTCAGGTATTGGATAACTAGAAGTGTACCTTCATTTAGAGTTGGGATAACCTCACATGTACCCATTAACCTAACATGACATTAATATTTACACATGTTTTTGAAGGGATATAAAATTATAGGACTACCCATCACATAATAATAATCAATTCATATGTTTTCCATATGATCATAATACATTCCTCATATCATCATAACTTAACTCGTGGAAAATAATTAGGTTTAACAAAAACCGTATCATCATAGTTATAAAAATTACATAGAAATAACATGGATAGAATCATTAGATCTTCTTACCATAAAATTATAAGTAACATTAAAAGATTTCATAATATATGATACAATCCTTAAAATACCACTCGAATATTTTTTCTGTAAAATACTATTTTCATCTTGAGACCACTAATTAAAAATCTAAAAATTTACCAAATATTAAGGAAACAACATTCCTTGATAATAACCATACAAAATTATAAATTTATCCTCAAATCATTGACCATTAATGAAGTAATTAAATTCTAATCAATCTATGTATGTTAAAAATAATCTTAATATCAAATTATATCAAAGAGAGTCAACAATGACCCATGTAGAAAAAATTATAAAATTTTCTTTTAAAACATTTTAAAAAAGATAAAATGTTTTGCAAAATAATTTCAGAAAATAATTAAAATTTAAAAAATAATAATAACTGAAAACATTTTAGAAAACTTTGATATTGAAGATAATGATTCCAGATCTAAAAGAAGATACATGAACATTGTCAGTTACAGAGAACATTAGCGATATTTGATTAATTAAAAAGGAATGAAATAGAAACAAAACATGTAAATAATATTAATATAGAGAGGACTATAAAATATATATGTTTCAAGAAAAATATAGAATATGATCCCTTCTAAATAACTTCTAACATTGAAAATCACAAAATAAGATGATTTTGAAACATAAATCTCTAATTGCTTTGGTAACATTTGAATCATAAGTCCCATGAAAGAATAAGTTCAAATGAAACATTAAATATCTTAATAGTAATTATATTCATTATATAACATGTAAATGTGTATATATATACAACTTATAAAATAATATATATGTATAAAATAACCTATCCCTTAAATATGACATTTTTAGATGATAACCCCTTACCGTATTGATAAAATTTAATCAAAACCTCCTAAAATAGATAACGTTACATAGAATTGTAAATACCCATAATGAGAAGAATAATAACATTATTTCACATAAAATATGTAAAACAAAAAATGAAATATTTGGTGAATATGGCATATATCTCATAGAAATAAAATTTAGACAATAAATCCCATTACCTCATGCTCAAATTTCATTGAAATACCTCTAACCTATTCTTAAATGGTAGACCTCCTTTATATACCTTATTAAGTACCATGGGAATGGTATTTAAAAAACAATAAAACCTTTTCTTCTTCATTTCCATATTTAAGAAGATAAATATTCAAGCTTTTACTATGTTATATGGCTCGAAGTCAGGTAAAGAGGAGAAATAATGGTGTTCCTTTTATATTGGAGGGAAGGGACACTCATGTAATTTTGAAAAACTATAAGATATTATAAAGTCACATTCAATTACTAGTGGATCCAAAATTACAGGGACTAGAATATATTTTTTATATGGTATTAATATAATAATTAATTCTAATTTAGATTTATTAATATATCATTTTAAACATTATATTTTGGATTAATCCCTTTATAAATATTTTTAACCATAATAGATGTAAAAAAATATCAATATTAAAAGGATATAAATTTACTTATGAAGAAAAAAATTTCAAATTTTTTTTATAGAGATTACATTTAAGAGCATATATTCTCCTTATTTTCATCTTTCAAAATATTTCTTTTTTAATTTTAAATAATTTAATAAAATATTTTCTTTTATAAAAATTCATTATTATCAATTTTGTTTTCAATTGATTCTATTTGACTTCAAAGATATGATTATAATAATGTAAATCATATATAAAATTCAATGAAATATTAATATATTATATATATCTAAAAAATCATGTAACCCAATAATTCATCCATATTTTATCACATTTAATATTTTTAAAATTATTTTCTTTTTTCTACACTACTTGCACAAGAACTACTTCAGAAATTTATAATCATTTAATTTAATTATATATTCAATAAAATTAGAAATATATTAACATGATGATTTTTTATTATTATAAAAATAAAATTTTATATTCATTCAATTTTTGTTATCCCTATGTAAATATATAATATATATTTTAAATCAAGAGAGTGACATTTTTTATTTTTATTTACTTAAAATATTATATAGGTTGTAATCAGAGATAAATGGAAAAAAATTTGTTATGTTATATTTAGAAAATTTTGGATAAATTATACTCATCCAATGAAACATAGAAGAGTTTTTGGGTAGATAATGAGACCTTATCTCATATATTTAAAATTGTTATATCAATTTTACCCTTATTGAGGTAAAAAAATATTTACCATGGTTACTATCCATAATGAAAAACATAAAAGGAATCTATTAAAAAAAGTTGAATCACTCTATTCAAAATATTGTATAAAAATTTCAAGATTCAATATCTATAACAGATAAAATTAATTTTAATATAAATGGAAAAAACATAGGGGGAAAAAGTTTTTTGAAAAATGTGTTTTATAGCATAATAATTTACTAATATCAAATTCATTAAAATTGATAATTAAAATTGAATTAATTAGATTATTATATATAAAAATTATCACATGTCACATTAATGTGAAATAAAAACTACAATTGGACTTCTAAAATACTTTATTTAATGAAAAGATGTGATAGTATTATAAAACTCAGTATTTTACACTATTCAATATAAAGACAATCATTTTAACAATTATCACAAACTTTCACAATAACATAATTTTAATATGATGATTTTAAAAATAATATTAATTTTATAAAATTATATTTATATTTTTTTTACAAATTGATAATATTTTCAATGAACAATATGCAATAAATTTTTTTTGGAAAAAAATAAAATTTTGAAGCATGGATTAAATTCACAAAAAATGATTGTTTATTTCTTAAGAATTTATCAATAATTGTTTATTTACTATTATCATTATGCATTTTTTAATAAATTTTTATTCATATTCAAAACCTATAATTCAATGTTTAGGATATCATGTAAAGTGTATAATTGATCGTGTTGTCACACAAATAGGGGGGGGGTGGGGTTGAGTGTGACTTATTTTACCAAATTTGATTCCTTTCATTATACAACATTTAATTCAAACCTCTATCACTTATTTGGTTGAGTGAATCCTAAATTAAAAGAAATTATTAAGTGAAACACAAAAATAAATATTTTTACATGGTTTGGTACTGATACTTATTGTTTTCCATGTTGGTTAAACCCCTAAAAATGTAGTATTCACTATACCAGCAAGTGAATATAACTGATTAAATGAAAAAGTTATAAAATCTCAATTATAATTTAGAAACCCCAACTAATCCTCCTGTATGATTGTTTAGAAACCCAATCACAAGCCAGTATTTGCTGGTTAGAAACCCCACTACAAGATTCTTATTCTATGATTATCAAGTGAAAGACATATCTTCTTATTTATATAGCCTTAAACCATAAGAAAGTATTATTTACTTTAAATGTTTACTCCCTAAAGATCAATAGTAGAAACCAATAAATATCAGAACCATTGGCCTTAATACTCACCGTCAAGTTATTAAAATAATCAACACATGTTATGTTCTTCTTGTAGTATTTATTGGATATGACTCATTCTCTCTTTTATTAAAATATGTATTTGGATTATCAGATCTACTCACTATCTTCTTCAATTAATATCATACTGCATTAGTACCCTTTTTTTGAATATCATCTTCATGAACCTGGTTTCCATTTAGTATCAACTTTTTAATCTACATAATTCATTTTTCATTGACATCTAGGTGGGAATCTTTAGAATTCATATATATATATTATACAACATTTCCAGTGCATGGTACCATATGTAAATAAATTTCTCAAAAATCCTCATTATACACACTCCTTTGAAATTGTTTTTTAATCAAAGAATTTTTTTTATTTAGTGACAATAATTATTCTTTTAATTCTTAAAACATGTATATTATTTCAGTATACAATATCAAATTCTATTAATTGACATTTTATTTTTCAAGATAGTGTTGTAGTTATGAAACTTATTATAAAATTATTCTTACATTGGATATGTATCCTACTCCAATATTGATTTTAATCAAGATGTTCCATGAAAATTATTAATATTCTTGTAACAAAATCTCTGAGAAATTTCTTAAATGGATATTTGTTTCATAATTGAACACATCTTCATCAAAACATTAACATGAATGATCACAATTATTATCAACTAACTTTAATGAACAAATTTCACCCTAATTTTTTTTATATTGAAATTTATCTATATTCATATTTGAGTTCTTCTTCATCATTTATTACACTCATTCCCTCCAAATTATAATATTCAAGATTAAAAAATATACATTTCTAGCCTCATGATTAGAGGAATGAATGTTTATTTGAATCAATTTTGAATCTTCTTCCAACTAAAATATATAATTTATATAGTTATAGTATAAGTAAATATGCAAGTAACGTAAACCCAATCATAGGTGGATCCTTCTCTATGATACCAATTAAAGCTCTACATAGATCATGAATTCACACTGAGGGGGGGGGAGGATCATATGTGAATTTTTTTTATTTAATTATTTTTCTTTTGTCTTTAACGAAATTTTAATTAAAAACATTATCACCTATAAGGATGAGTGGATCCTATATGCAATATAGAAAGTAAATGAAACACAAAACACAATATGTTTTACAATTTTTTATATTAATACCTACTCCTTACCATTGGTTAGACCCTCCAATGTAATTTACACAATTCCTACAAGTCGGTAATACTTGATATGTAGCCCAACTGAAATATCTTATCAATTGGTTAGAAACCCCACATCCTCAACTTTTTTCATTGGTTAGAATCCTGAATAGAAATACTCATGCTGCTATTTAGATAGACCAATTATAATATTCATAATTAATGATGACCTAATGAATGAAATATCTTCTTCTAAATATTTTCTTCCTCTAAAATAAAGTTACACAACCTCTAATTGTATCCTCTTACAACACAGTCCATAGTAAAAAATAAATATGAGTACTAATGGCCACAAAACTCACCATTAAAATATTTAAATACTTCAGAACATGTGATATCCTTCTTATAGTATTTATCATATTTGAATCATTATTTCTTCGATACAGATATGTATCAGGCTTCCCATATATACCCACTATCTCCTTCAATGAATAAAAGACTACCTTGGATGCCCTTTTATTTCTTCAACACTCTATAATAAATTTAAATAATCAGAGTTATGATCTCTATTTCCTTCTTCAATACTAGTATATATTTACTTTAGATTATAAATCATAATAAAAATAATAGATCTCATCAAAATTCTTCAAAAACCTGATATATATATATATAAATGATAATAATAATAATAATAACTATAGTGTCATTTTCTCTTTCATATGATCTTCTATCTAAAATTTCATCCATTGTTTCTACTTTAAAACAATAATAATAAAAAACCGTTATCTTTTCTTTTAATTCTGTCAAAAAATTCAAAATTATATACTCATTAACTTTTTATATTATTTGATGTGTACAATATCTTAACTAATTTTAATTTAAATTGGACATTATTTCATGATAAATTCCCCATAATGATTCCTCATATAAATGCTCATTCAAATACTTGATAAGGCTGAGTATTCTTCTAATATTTCACATGATAAGTAAATATCTATGAACTATGAAGTTCCTTAAATATATCTTCTTCATATAGAACTAATATTTTCATGTCTTCCTACAATTGGATACATTGTTGTAATTATCTATGTCCCAATTTGATACATATCAATAAGATATGCTATTCTTAATCGACTGTATTGAAATTGGATATGTATAAATAATCTACAAAATTCTGAAATGACTACATCACATAATTTTTAATGTTTCTAAAAACAACTACATGGATCAATAAAGTACTTTGATAAAAATGGCCACACCACTCATTCAAAAATAGCCATTAAAATAGATATGTGGATCAATCAGTTGCACCAATCATTTCACAACATGGATAATTTTTTATGTGACACATTAATGTAAATTGATCATTTAGGTATGTAGACCATTCATCTACATGGATAATTCAGCTACATCAATGATTTACTTATATGGATTAATTTTCTATGTTATTTTGTTACACAGTTGAAATTGAGAAATGAATCATTTTTGTTAATATACACTTCCCCAATTCATTATTATTAAGATGGAGTTCTCAATGTAAGCTACATGAATCTTGGGAAATTTCATAATTCACTTAAACTCAATAAGAACAATTTTATCCAACCACTTTCCCTTCAAAAAAGACTTATTATCATCCAAAAATATTATTCAATTGTATGTAATCCCTTAAAAACCAGATCAATAAATTTCATTATTTGAATCCAATCATCTATGATATTTGTCATGTAAACATCATAAATCCAATTAAATTGAACAATAATTATAATAAACTTCTCATTTAAAACATATTCATCATCTCAGTATATGTTTAAGTCTCTAAAAAATATACGGAACTCTTTAAAATATTATATTCCAAGAATATTTGATAGGTAAAATACCACATCTTGGGTTCCCTTGTTCAATAATCTTCTTCTTCTCAACATATTGGCATCCATTTAGAATAAAAAATTCCTTGAAAAGAAATAAAACAAACTCTTAATACACTGAATATAATGGACTCATTTAGATGATATTATTTTTATAATATAGCTCAATTTTCATAAAGCATGGTGTTGTGTGTTAAACAATATATCAATATTATTATTCTTTTGAACTAATCTTTTTTGGGTGTTAAATTCTCACCCACTTAATTTTTTTATCCCACTCAATTTTATCTATGTCATTAAAATCTTAATATTTTAAAATTTCATTGTTCAAAACCCAAATCATATATGGGGATATTAAGAAATCCTTTGATAATGGGGAGTGTGGAATATATATAATACCATTAATGAAAAATAATTGGAATCTTGGATAAGGATAACATTAGTGTGAAGTGAAAATATAAAAATAGACAAGAAAAATAAAGTCCAAGAACTAATTTAGAATGATAAAGAACTTTTTCATGAGAAAGCTAATGAGAATAGAACCATATATCGTCGAGGGATAATTTTTTTATTTTAAGACCCTTTTAATAAATTTAAGGGATTATTTTACTATCATGATATATAAATTGAAAAATATTATTACTTCACTTATTTCCATTTCAAAATCATAATTTTATTGTTTGGATGTGCAATGATTAGTTTCCAGTTCATCTATTACACAAATTAAATAATATTCAAGATCATTTTTTATGCCTGATGCACTAAAATTAACTTTATGAAGATCGTAATATCCATAAAAGAATGAAAAGTAATTACTTATATCTAGAGTTTTTACCACAACCAAAATTTTCATCAAGTGTTATCCAATATCGAAAAATATTTATAGGATGAATTCATTCTGTAATATATAAAACCTAATCCAATATTCAACATAATCAATTATATAAATATTTAACCTTACAAACTTCCAAAAAATGTCTAAGAAAATTTAAAATCCAAAAAAATTTATAAATTAGGTCTCTATATTTCCAAAATCATGTTAACATTTTTTCACCCGACAACATAAGGTAGCTGATATGTCGTATAAAAAATATTTGATTAATTTTATCATATAATCATCTAAAATATGGTAATAATATGAATCATAAAAAAATTGAAAACATAAATGCATTAAGAAATTATCCACTTACATATTCATTCAATAAAATCATATATTATAACATATAGTTTATAAATTTAGAAATTGAAGAAAGACCCATCAAATATAACATAAAAAAAGTTTCTCATCAAATCAATAATTATATCTAATGCCACCAATAATATCCAACTTTATTAATATCAATAATCTCATTAACTTTACTAAAAATTATTATGTCAACATTTGGAACATATTAAAGGCTATCTTTACATCAATTATTTGTTTTAAAGAAAATATCACCTTACTGTTAAATCACTTTTCTAGATTATCGGTACCATTAAACATATTCTTAAATGTATTTTATGGAAATCTTTTATAAAACCATAATAATGTGTTTCATGAATATTTAAGAAAAATATCAATGTTAAAACACTTTAATAACATAATTCTCAAATCCCAATACTTAAACATTTCAATAATTCCACTTCAATGATAGACATAATATAGGTCCCTCCTTGGTCTAAAAGTTATATATGGGAATAGTTAATTGACACCAATAATTCATTTGTTACCCAATATAAGACATTTAATTACATGGATTTGTTTTTCCTAATGACCATCATTTCCATTAGAAAAATATATTCTCGTTACTTTGAGATATTCATTTTACTTATTCTTCCTAATTTCCTGAAATGCAAGAATATGAATCTTCATTCCTATAAGATTTTCCATCAACTGAACTACCATGAAACTCCATGTTTCATGTATTAGGTGTATTAGTAATCTCACATAACTTGAAGTTGTTAATCATATAATGATATGGATGATCAGGAATAATGACAAGCTTTATTATTCTTGCTCCAATTGCATTCAGTTGGATCAGAGGAAAATCACTTCATTATCCATCACATTCAACATTAACATAATTCCTTTTATTTATATCCATTTTATGAAACTGAATAAAAAAATATTATTAGTAACAATGATCATAAATTGTAATCATAAAAAATCACTCTAAATAATGAAATATTACATTAAATCTATGGAACCTTATGTTTATCCTTGGAAATATATCATAATTATCTTATCAAATACATCATAATGGTTCATAAATAAAATTTTATTAACCTCGTCAATATCCATTGAGAGTTTCTATCATGGTGTGTAGTAAAAATACCACTCATCATACACTAATGTTGATTGTGATAATACTATATACACCCCTTTTTGAGTTATTAACCCAAGGTTAATATATGCCACCACCAAATCCACATGATATCATCCAGACATGGATGTATTTTCTAAGAAAATCACAATAAATTATTCTCTATAATATAATATGTTCTCATTTACTTATTATTACCCTAACGGTTCCAACTAATGCTTTTTCATCCCAGTTTCAAAATACAACACTACTCTGATATTTACTAGAAAGAACTATACTTTTCATACAACGATATTACATTTTATTCGATGAATATACCATACATATTACTATCTTTAAATCGACAATAATAAATGTTTAGTGTATTCTGAAAAAAATATACAAAAATAACATGTGAATAAATGATCTATATTGTCTACTATATAGTATTTCACATGTAGAATCCCATATTTTTAACCATAACTTTTCATTTACATAGTACAAATAGAGGATATTTTAATGTTTAATTTCATAGAAAAAGGAACATTATACATGAAATATTTATAAAATTATTATATTACACTTTAGAGGCTTGATCATAGGATCAACCTAAGTACATTTACTATAACTCATAACCTGGGGACATACATCAAAGGAAAGGGTGAGCATAAGGCCCACTAAGGGAAATCATGGGAAACAATTTACATGTGTGCTTGAGAAATATCAACAAGAACATGAGAAATATCAAAAATTCATGAGAAAGTATCATATGATAATAATAATAACATGATTGATTACTTGTAAATGTGGTTACAATATTTAATTTAGGCACTGATAAGAATATCACCACGATTTCATAATAATTACCATGGTTATTCATGATGGTATTGTAAAAATGTCATCTATAGAAATTAATTTCATTACCTAATGCATTGGAGTGATATCAGGGTGTATAATTAAAATGTATTAATTTTCACATGAAACAAATAGATTATAAAAAATCATTTCACAAATAACCCATGGATAATAAAATAAAATTAGTCTCATATCAAAATCATGGGGTTTCAAAAGTGCTTTGAAAACATAATCATTATATCAATTTTAACCAACATAAAGGGAATGAAGGTTTTATTTAGGTCTTTACAAGAATAAACTAAAACATTTTTATATCTTAGTTTATACCACTAGAAAATAAATAGGTTAGAATATTCCCAAAAAAGGTAATTTCTAGATGAGAATAGATAAATTTTGAGAAGTAAAATCAACAGAAAAACAGGTATAAAAAATCATTTTAGGAAAGGGTAAAATGAGAGGGGAATTGGGTATCCCATTCATAAAATAATTTTTATAATTTAAAATTTTAAAATATTTTGTACATAAAAACATAGTCTTGGAATTTGAAATACATTCCATATAAAGAGGAAACTCGAATGGAAAAGGGAAGTGGATATTTATCTTACCTCGAAGAGTAGTTCCTAAAACATGATAATTAGGAACTTGGTGACTTGAATAAACCTTAAGCGGACCCCATGGGAGTTGAAAATTCCAAATAATCAGAGAAAATAAAATTGGAGGAAATGGAAATGAATAAATGGGTGGGTATTTACAGAAAAAATGGGGGATTTGTTTATTAATTTATAAATTTAAGCTTTGGACACCAATGTAGTGGTAATTGAAAAACCATGTTCTTGAACATGGTATTTTACTATAGTATTGGGAAATTGGGACATATTTAATGTTATTTTAATCCACAAGATTTGACCATTATTTTATATTACTTATTTTGGTAAGGAAAATTAAAGTTTTCACAAAATAACGTTTTAATGTTAACGTTTCTATTTTAGAATTTGGAAAGTAAATTATGTATTTGAAAATTGATTATAATATTTTTAAATACATGATATTAATATAATAACATATAGTAATTCTTGAATTGTGGCCAATTAATCAATACATAATTGTGAAATAATAATGATGTCATTAACATATCAAAAAACTCAAACTCATATTTTACTATTCATGGAAAAAATGTTTTTAGAAAATTCTCAAAAATTCACTCAAACCTAATTTAGACATGAGGATTTAATAAATAAAATCAATTTTATCATAATAACTCAATAAATAGGGAAATATTTACTTTTAATATAAAAATCATATTTAGTAAAAGTAATTGCGGATTCATAATGCATAGTAAAAATTCTGACACGTGAATAAATAATATTTTATCATTTATTATTAAATAAGTGTGTTTTGATCATAATATTTAAATAAAATAAATATTATTCATAATACCTTAGTTTATTATAATAGTTATATATTTTCTTAAAAGTACAGTTTCTTCATAAAAATTTAATTTATTAAATTCGATCTAATTTTACTGAGAAAAACTATTTTTAAAATAGAATTGGTGGGAAACATTTATCTATATAATCAAATTAATCTTTAAGTGACTAGGTACTTGGAAAATAACCCCTTCTTACACATGCATACTCCATAAGAGTAAGGTGTGAAATGGTGGTAGTATTATGGGGTTCCTCGACTAACGTCGATCGAGTGGTAATCTCCACTAACTAGAAATTATCCTTTAGGAGATTTAGTTGAAGCATCACATATTGAAGATCACACTGGGCTTGATCGATGGTGAACTGCAGTGATGATACCTCCCTCCCATGATCTAATTGATGGGATTCAATGAGAAGGAATCTACTGGTTGAGGCCATCAAATCTTCTTTCTGTATTGATTTTACTTTTTCAAACTATAACTTATAAACTCTAATTTTAACGTTTAAATTATTATTAAGATTATTTTCTTCAACAATAATATTGAAAAATAATCCTAATTGACCAACGATCACATAAAAGTGGAACCTCAACAATCACATTTAAATTTATACCCACTTCAGTAACATAGAGATATAGTTTTTTTGTGTATAAAATGAAACAACACATATTTTCAGGAAACTATTATCATTCAAAATTTCATGGTCCCTACATTATTTCCCCTTAAGAAATTTATTCCCAGAAATTTTAACTCATTCTATCTGTTGGGAAAGAGTGTGGGTACCTCTTCTTTATTTGTTCATATGATTCGAAATTTTATGCTTCATATTTTTGGTTCCTCCATAACACTTTCAAAAATGTGGGTACTCTTGTTGCATAGAACCTTGTCTCTTTGATCCAAGAGCTTCATCGTATTCTCCTCACAAGGGGGTCATGTTCCAATTTTACCACTTCATGATTTAGTATATGTGATATGTTAGGTATCTACTTCCTCAAAAGAGATACATGGAATACATCATGAAGATGAGATTGATTTAAAGGGAGTACAAACTTATAATCCACTACTCCTTTTTAATAGAGGATTTAATAGGGTCCAATATACATGGGGATAAGTTTACCTTTCTTCCAAATCCACATGAACATCTTCCAATGTAAAATTTTATGATAGCTTTGTTACCAACATCAAACTCCATATCCCTTCATTGGTTTTCAACATATCTGTTATACCAACTCTGAGAATCCTAGTGTTTTTTGATGGAAAGAAAATTTTATATCATCTCTTGAACAAGATTTGGCCTAATAAGCCTTCTCTAACCAAATTAATCTCAACAAGTAGGAGGTATACAACACTTCCCATATATAGATTCATATGGTGACATTTTAATACAATGATTGAAGATGTTAATTTATGAGAAATAAAATAATTTGAGATGTTAATACCATCCACATTTAAATTCCATTGAGTATTTTCTCATCATGTCCTCACGTGTCTGAATAGTACTTTCGGACTGGGCATCAGTTTTGGTGTGTCAGGCTGTTTAGAAATTCAATTCATTCTTTATAGAATAGTGAATAATTCTTTACAATTTTGATTTGAACCATGGATCATTATTTTCAATTACAGATAGTGGAACTCTATGCTTCCTTACCACTTTCTTCACATATATCATGGCGAGTTGGTTAGAAGAGAAGTATTATATAATAGTGATGAAATGGGAAGCCTTGGTGAGAAGATCTACTCTAACCCATATCACATTGTTTCCTTTGGATGTTCTCGGGAGACCATTGACAAATTTTACAGTGATATTCTCCTACTTCCATGTTGGTATGGGTAGAGTTTGTAATACCTCTTTAGTAAGTTTTATCTTTTGCTTCACTTGTTGACATGTTAAGAACCTTGTATTGTAGTAGAAGATATCTCTTTTTATGTTATCCCACAAATAATGATCATGAAGGTCCCTATACGATTATATGCTTACAAAATTTATAAATATTTTAGAGCTACGATCTTCATCCATCATGTCCTTATTTATTTATAGAATAGATGGAAGATATAGCCTTTTATGAAATGTTAGTACTCCTTTTTGATCAATATTTAACTCAAGAAACATTCTATTTTTCATAGTCTACATCTTATTTTTAATAAAGTATTTTCTATTTGATATGTCTTAACATCAATAATTAGGATGGTTGAGAAATCATTTGGGATAGGGTTGAGTATGTCCCTTCCTTAAAAATTTGAATGTCTAATTTTACTAGCCCATAGATCAAATGATCTCCTTGAATCCGCATCAATTCTATCACAACAAAGTCTTTTATACCTAATGAATCGGTGCCTTTATATTCTCTTCCAGGGTGATTATGAATGAAAAAATCATAGTCATTAAAATGTTCCAACTATCTCCTCTACCTCTTGTTCCATTCCTTTTAAATGAGAATATATTCTAAAAAATTTGATGGTCTGTGTATATATCACATTTATCCCCATATAGACAGTGCATCAGTATCTTTAGTTGATAAACTACCCTATCCCACTTCGGGTCATTCATAGTATAATCTTTCTCTTGAGACTTCAACTATCATGATTCTTAAGAAATATAAATTTTTAATATTTTAGGAGGATACACCTAATCCATTTCAGAGAAGAAAATTTAAAAATAAAAAATCATTATCCGATATAGTGTATTGTTAACATGGGTGGAGTAACCAATCTCTTCTTGAGCCCTTTGAAATTTTCTCCATAATTCATTTTCTAGATGAACTTAGACTCAATTTGAGTTAACTGGGTTAGTGGATTAGAAATTCATGAATTTTTTATCACTATCCTCTTATAATATCCTGTTAAATAATGGGAACTAAAAATTTCAATTATTATTATAGGATGAGTCCACTCTGCCACATCCCTATTCCTGGATGGTTAAAATGATATTCTAATATTGGTTACAATGTGACCCAAGAACAAAACTAGTTGTAACCAAAATTCACACTTGATAATCTTTACAAAAATCATCTATTTCATTATAGTATGAAATATAATCATTAGTTAATCCTCATGATCCTTTTGAATATTGGAATATATAATAATAACAATAATAAAAATTAACACAATGTTATCATGGTATACCTTAAACAATCTATTCACAAAATCTATAAAATAGACGGGAAATTAGTCACGCAGAAAGGAATAACAATAAACTCATAATGAACTATCTTTATTAGAATGAATTATTTCGAATACAACTTTTGTTCATCCTCAATTAATGATAAATAGATCAAAGAGTAATACTGGGGATGAATTGATCCCCACAATTCTTTTAAAATAAATCATTAATCCTTGGAAAATGGTACTTGTTCTTTACTGTGACCTTGTTAAGTTCTATATAATCTATGCATAGATGTATTGATATATCCTTCTTCCTTACAATGATAATAGGTGACCCCAAAGTAGAAACACTTGGTCAGATAAACGACTTCTACAGAACATCTTGGAGTTGTTTCATTAATTCCTCCAGCTCAACATTTTCTATTCCATATGGGGCCATTGATATTAGCTTGGATCCAAACATGAGTTCAATGGAGAACTCTTCCACTATTTCTTGGGTATTTACAGGTAACTCCTTAAGAAATATATCATTGTATGCCTAAATTAGTGGGACATTATATATTCATATACATTTATTTCCTTCATCATCTTCACCAATCATTTCCATAAAGAAGGCTATGGGTGGATCTTCTAGACAAAAAATAGGTCAAGATATATATCTTATGATAATTTTTTTCTATTTTCCATTCAAGAATACTAATATATCCTTTCTTATGTAGTTCATAATAGCATTGTATTTTGAGATCTAGTCCATCCCATGTATAGTTTTGAATTACATCATTTGAAGGGCAACTAGATTTTTTGATGATATTTTTTTGTGAAAGTCAAAACCAGAGTTTTTATACACTTTTGATGCATGAATAACCCCTCTTTGATTCTTAAATGATAACTCTAATTATATAGGTTTAGATATTGATTCTATATTATTTGAAAACATGGAGGAAATATATTAATGTGTAGAACCAAAATCAAAAAAAGTACTTTGTTGCTTTGAGATACCAATGAGATTATCTGCTAACACATCATTTGGAGTTTTAGATTTAGCTATCATGATAGAAAATCCCGACACTTCTCTCCTAGGATATGTTGAGGTTGATGGTGATTCCAATCTATTAACTTTGTATTTGTATAGTAATTGGAAAAGTGACCAAGCTGCCGACACATGATGCATTAGATTTTAGGTTGATCTTGAACCATCTTCCATTTGTTGTTAGTGTTGAGAAGTTTAGGCTTCACCACTCTATGAAATTTTCAAGTAATATAGCCATTTATTTCACAATTTTAATATTCCTCACTCCCATGAAACTAGTTCTGTGAATTATTGTTCTTATATTTGTTTCATGTGGTAATTTTCAATTTCTTTCCTCATATTCAATGATAAAATTTCCTCCCCAATTTGGGATACAAATATCTATTCTTTTAATTTTATTTTTGAGACCAATGCATCTCACTGGACTACAGTTTTACAATCATAAAATTGTATAATATCTCTTCATAGCATTTATAGTCTTCATTTTCATGATTCATTAATATATTATTCCTTAGTCCACTAGATAATCTGTCAACCTTTACATTATAATCCATGAAATTCATGAGGTGTAATAAGAAATTCTAGTAAATTTCATCTCATAGAATCCAATAAATTAATTTTAATTCTTCTTTAGCTATGGTAATTTATTCTCAATTTTCATTCGCATAAAAATGGGAAATATGTTTTGCAGATGGTTCCTCTGAAATGATACCACTCCATATCTTTAATCTCACTTCTTAAATTCATGTTTTTAATCAGTGTTCTCCACGGATCAGCTTCACCCTCTAATCGGTAAATAACAAGGGTGACGTTATCTTGTTTTGAACAATTATGTACATAAAAGATCTTTTCTATAAAGCTTATCCATCATTCATCGCTAAATGGGCTGGTAATGACAATAAAAGAATGTGTTTATTGACATATAAAAGATTCAACATAATGTTTTCCCTTCGTGGTGAATCCAGTCTCTCAGCTTGATTTAAGTTATTTTTCAAAACTTGAGTTAGTTTATTCAACATTATTTTTATGTTTTCTATTAAATATTCCATCATAGGGACATTTGTGCATGGTCCATTATGCCAACCATTTACATGGTTCCACCTATTTTACACTTTTTTATAATTGAAAAAAACCATCATGATAAATGCCTTTATTATAAAAAACCTATAATTATAAAGGAATATCTACACCTTAAAACAACATGCGTAAACATTTTATTCTTAAAAAACAATTCAAATTCCTTTAAATACTTCATAGTTGTTAATAAAAAGATTGTAATTAAACAAAAATATCTCCTAGGAGTACAATATGGCCTTGTTGAAATGCACTGGTTCCCATTATATTCTAGATGAATGTGGTGTTTTTAGGTTTTACCCCTAGATACATTTGTGTTAGATCCATATGCACTTGTTCATATCTAGATATGTATTTCTTTACTCAGAAACCACATACATAATATTTCACCAAAATTCCATGATTTTTTCATATATATTAAAATGTATCTAAGGATCTTTATAATTTTTTATAAATCCTAACTTCCAAAAATAACTAAACCATCATTGGATATCGACTATGGTATCCCTCCTTTTTAAAAGATAATATTTCAATTACATGGTAAAAAGAGAGGATCTTTTAATGTTTAGATTATGGGAAAAAGGTATATAATACAAGGTAACATAAAAAAATCTTCAATTACACTATAAAGAATTAATTATAGGTTTATCATATTTAAATTTACTATATCTCATAACTTGGGGACATATATGAAAGAAATGTGTGAGCATATGGCCCAGTAAGGAAAATCATGGGAAAACATTTATATGTGTTCATGAGAAATATCAATAATAACTTGAGAAATATCATAAATGAATGAGAAATCACATTATAATTATAATAAGAACATGATTTTATAACATGAAAATGTGGAAAAAAAATTATTTTAGACATTCATAAGAATATCACAATGTTTTTCCACCGAGGTTTCATAAAAATTACCATGATTATTCACTGACGTATCGTAAAACATGACATCTATAGAGATTAAATTATCTACTCAAATCATTAGAGCGCTATCATAGTTAACCATTCATATTTCTTTATTTTTATATGACTTTTAATTTATCAGAATAAATCATTTCATAAATAACCCATGGAGAATAAAAAAAATTAGTTTCTTATCAAACTTCCTACATTTCAAAATTACATTAAAACATGATCATTATATCATTTTTAACAGACCTATAAGGAATGTGGGTTTTAAATACAGTAATAACAGAATCAAATAAATATTTTTTACATATTATTTAATACTGATAGAAAATAAATATGCTTGGGTTTTGACCAAAAGAAAATAAAATGATTTTTTTTAGGAGAAGTGAGAAATTTTTGGCAGTAAAATCGGCATCATAATGTGTATAAAACATGGTTTTGGAAACGTATAAAAAGAGATGGTATATATGTATCACATTCATAAATGTCACTTTATAATTTAAAAGGATTAAATATGGTTTATAGAATAACTTAGTTTGGAAATTTGAAAGACATACCACATAAAGAGGAAACATGGATGAAAAAGAGAACTAGAGACTTCCCTTACCTTGAATAGTAGATCCTAGAACATGAGGATCAGGACCATGGGGTATTTAGGATTCCATGTCAGGTAAAACTATAAAATATTAATTATGGATGAAATTAGAGTGAAATGAAATAGAGAAATGGGTGGGTATTTATAGGAAAAGTTGGGTATTTGTTTATTAATTTCTAAATCTAGCCTTTTGACACCTAGGTAGTGGTAATTGAAATACCATTGTTTTTCCCATGGTAAATTACCATGGTATAGACTAAATAGGACATATTTTATGATATTTTAATCCAAAATAGTCAGACATCATTTATATTACTCATTTTTGTATGGAAAATAAATTTTTTCGAAAGAAATATTTTTAAAGGCAATGTTTCCCTTTTATAATTTCGAAAGTAAATTACATATTTGAAAAGAGATTAAAATATATTAAAATACATGATATTAATAAAATAAAATATTCTATTTCAGGTATTGTGGTTAATTAGTTATTACATCATTATAACGTAATTATCATATCATTAACATACTGAAAACCTTAAACTATATTGTTAATATTCCTAACAAAAAAATTATTTTAGGAAATTATCATAAATTAAACCTAATTTTTTATGTGATTATTTTTAAAATTATATTACTTTTATATTAATATTTCTCTAAATATGATAATTTTAACTTTTAAATATAAAATTATTTATTTACTTAAAATAATAGCCGTTTGATAATACATAATAAAATTTCTAACACTTGAAAAGGATTTTTTTATCAATTTTTTAAATAATACTATTTTAATCATACAATTTAATTAAAATAAATATTATACACATTACCATAGTTTATTATAATAAGTATATCTTTTCCAAAAATTACAGTTTCTGTCCAAAATATCAATTTATCAATTTTCATCTAATGTAATTAAGAAAAACCATTTTTATAATAGTATTGATGGAAATTTTTTTTATACAATAGGATTACTCTTTACGTGAATAGGGCCTCAAAAATTACCTCCTTATTACCCATGCATACACCTTATGAATAAGGTGTGAAAATGTGGTAGTTTAGTAGGGTTCCTCAACTAAAATTGAATGAGTGGTAATCTCCACTAAATCCAGCTTGTCTTATTGGTGATTTCATTCAAACTTCACTTATTAAAGATCATCTTGGGATAAGTCAATATTGAACCCAAATGATGATACTCCATCCCAAGCACTGATAGATGGTCTTCAAATACAATGACTCTACTGGTTGAGGCCTTCAACTATTTTTATGTACCAATTTTCCTTTGTCAAAATTATACTAATAAACATGAATGATAACACTAAAATTATTATTAAGAATATATATTTGAATGGTCATATGGAAAAAATGGATATAATTGACCAACGGTCATAGTTGACCAATTGCTACATAATGGTCAAAACATGACGGTCACATTTCAATTTATACTCACTTCATTATTAAAGAGATATATTTCAGTGGTTTATAAAAAAATATAACATACATTTGTTGGAAGAAATTATCATTCAAAATGTTTTGGTCGTTACATCAAATATAGTGCCATTTTTAATCATGTCACACATAAAACCATTCTTCATATCATGGGGAAAATAAAACATAATAATGGATGATATAATATTCTCCTTAAGGGTAGGAAATGGAGATATCAATGATCATTTAAACCTAACATGAACATAAGGGTATAATAATAAGATATTATCCTTTGAAAACCACATCCATAAATTCTTATGTCATAATCATGAGTCATTTTATAAAACCTGGTAGTTCATAAGTCATAAATCCTAAAATTATCAAAGAAAATGATCCATTATAACATAATAGTGGATTAAGATCATTTCATAAAAGAGTGGAATAAAAATAATCATATAAATCTTATATCAAGTCCACCAACCAAGACATTAAAAAACGTAGGCTTGGCATAACCATCCTTTTAGTTTATTTAATATTTTCCTAACCTCCCGTGTACCTTATTTTGGGTTTCAGATTACTTCTTGTTGAGCCTATTTCATTCTTGGTATGACCATCTGGATACCTTTTTTGGTATTAGGATAACATCATGTGTACCATTTGAGTTTATAGAACATTAATCCTCACCCAATGAATTATATGGATATATACATCTTGGACCTCCAATAAAATAATCATAATCCATTCATATGTATCTTATAAGATCATAAAACATTCATCACCTCATAATATCATAACCCATAGGATATCAAGGTATTTAATAAACATCGCTTCATCATAGCCGTAAAAAATATAGATAAAGAATAATTATGGTAATGTGGGATCACATCCATAGTAATGAAAAATTAACATCAAAGTATGTTATTATTGATGAAAAATGTCCTTAAAATATAACTGGAATAGATCATGATTAAAATAATATTTTCATCATGAAATAACTTATTAAAAATCTAAAAAATTCCAAAATATTAAGGGAAATAATTTCATTATAATTAACCTTTGAATCCTGTGAAGGATGACTCAATAATCAAAGAAGTAATGATGGAGGTAAATTTTATTTATGCCATGTATCTTAAAAATAAACATTATATTCAAAATTTCTTAAATATGGTCAAAGGTTACCTATGTGGAAAACAGTAATAAAATTTCATTAAAAATATTTAAAATTAGGTCAAGGATTATGTGAAATAACTTTATAAAATCCTATATGTTTAGAAAAAATCAATCTTTAAAACATTATAGTAAACTCGGATATAGAAGTGAGTGGATTTTGATCTATAAGAAGATATAATATTGGTAACATTTACAAACAACATTTTTGGTGTTTCTTTAATCAATACATTAGAAAATGGAACTGAATAATGTAAACCACATTAATAACTAGAAAAGAGTAAAATAGATTTGGTTCATGAAAATAACAATAACTAATCCATCCAAAAAGAATATTTAACACATGAAATATTAAAATAAGATAAGAATGAAAAATAAATACCTTACTAATTTGGTACTTTTAAATATGAATCCCCATGAAATAATAACATAAAATTAAAAAGTAAATATCATTATAACAAAGTGACTAGTAATTTAAAATTTCAAAGGGGATTTATCTAAACCTTTAAAATAAGATATGTGTATAACATAATATATTTTCAAAAAAATACATCTTGAGAAAATAGAACTTTATAGTGTTGATATTGTTTGAATTAAAACGTCATTCAAGATATAAAATTATGTGGAATTTTGAAACTATATAATGTTATTGATAATAATGTTAATTTTATTATCGCATATTTTTTAGGTATGTCCCTCTTTGAGTTTTTGGTTGAATTTAATTTTTTTGGGTTTTCCTTCTTTAAAACACGGTGGTCGAGTCTTTTCAGGTAATTGAGGTCTTTTCTGGGTAAAATGACCATCATTTTGGGGTTGTATGTATTTTTCTAATTAATGGAGTTTGGATATAATGTTTTCAAAGGTACTATGTGGGTTCTCCATGGTTTTGGAAGGATTGAGAAGCAGTTCAGGTTCTTTCTATGGAAGATGGGATGAGAACTGATTGATGAAAACATTAACATTGTGAATATTTTATATGATTTGAATATATTTTCATGAAGTCATCATGAACTGGTTAAAGGAATGAAATTTTTACACATAATAAAACTTTTACACGTTATCAAATGCTTTATCGATGTTATTTTAACCCGAGGTGAAATTTTTGTGTGTGTATTTCGTGAATATGAATCCATTAACTACTCATGTGAAAGGGTTTCATGTCTTTAATATCTTATGTTATACAGTTATATGTCGTGTTAGGCATATGTTTTTTTCTTCATCAATGTGAAGATATCTCCCTCCAGCAATAGGGTGACTCTAGGTAATTTTCGAGCGATTCCTTCCCTTATATACATCTTGATAAATTGTTAAATCTACATCGATTTGTTTCTATTTATTTTTCCCCTATCTTCTATTTTTCTCTATTATAATGGTGTGATCTCTTGAATACCTTTTAATTAGGTTTTGATATTGATGTCATGTGATCTAGTTTTTCATTTTTATGTCACTCACCTTCATTATTATTTGTGTTTCCAATTGGGAGAGTTGATTTGATCGCCAGATAAAGGTAATCAGAGTATAACCAAACCCTATAGTCTATTTCTAATTGTTTAAGTCTATTCAAAATTGTGTGATTGTTCAAAAATAATGTCCATGTTAATTAAACGATTAATGGTGATGATAAATTATGTGTTTCATTACTCCTTGGATCCCTTTGTATATAATGGTGTTGATCCCTAGCTTACAGATACATATAGGGTGATATTATCATAGAATAATAATGTACTGTCTAATGTCTTCAAATATGTTTTATCATAACATGAAATATCAAGCGATTTATTATGATAGATTCACATTTGAAAATGGATTCCTAGATTATTTAAATGATTTGGGATAATTTGATATTAAATGGGTGTGCAAGCTAGCTTGGAAATGAATTATTATATAATTTACGTAATGGATGGGTAATTGAAAGACAAATGTTAATTGGATGAATTGACCATTTTTGGTTATGATATTATGATGAGTTATTCTTGTCAGTTGAATTATGTAGTAATTCATGTTGAAATTATTATATATCCGGATTGACCAAGTTATTCTGAAATTCTTATATAAAGGTCCCAGTATGGTTATTCTGAAATAATTAAATAAAAATATTTTACTGATGATGATAAAATGGTTATATAATGGGATTGGACTAGTTATGCTAAAATGTTTATATAAAGGCCTTTTCCCAATGTTTCTACAATGCTTATTGGGCTTGACTTAGTTATGTTATTAGGCTATGGATTTTTGGTTATGATTAGTATGGTTATTCTGAATTCTTATAGATATTCTATATTGGTTCCCAAGTAGGTCGATAATTATATTTTACTAATAGTTTAATTAATATAGATATTTATGAATTTATTGCATGAACTTTTTATTAAACCGGTTTATTAGGCATGATGGTGTCAACATGTTGAGTTTTAATCATATCTTATTTAGTCCATCATTAGTTAACGAATAAGATTACAAGGATGTAAGATTATACAAGTGAAAATGACCATGGTGTTGATTTTTTATTGCTAGATGGGTGGGATCTTGGTGACGAAAATGGTATAGGGCTTAGGACTAGGGTATTTTGATTTTATTTATTTCATCATGGTCTATTATCTATATCACTTTCCATTTTAAATTTAGATAAATTCTATCCTAACATTACAGGGGTTATAAATTTATTTACTTGGTTTATATATTATCTTCTTCTTCTTGTATGTTGTATTTTTTCTTTTAGTTCTGTTAATGTAATATTTTTTTATCTATAATGTATTAAAACTTTGTATTAGAGGGTATAGTGTTCAAGATATGTTTTCTACACCCCCACAACTAGTCTTCTGCCTCTGGTGTACAAGGAGGTATGCATGTGTTTTATTAACCAACCTAATTTGGCTATGTGAGAGAGTTTTTGATTGCGGGGCTTTACAAACTATTATTATAGGAGTATATTTTTTATTTTTGTTTCTTTACTATTTGGTAAAGATTGAAAGGAAACTAGGATGTTTAGAGACATGGTAATTATCATGTATAAGATAGAAGCTAACCCTTGAACTGGGGAAAATTCTATTACCCAACAATGGGATTATTTTCCATGTTCTTCATTTGTTAAGATCAATGTTTTTCCACCTTGTGGGATTCACATGTTGTGTGATGTTATTATTTAGTGATATGTTTACTCATGGCTTAGTAAATAAAATGATGATCATTCATTAATCATGATAGGATGATAGAGATATATCTTAAAATGCATTTTTCATGATAGGGAAAAATTTATTTCATGTGATATATTTTTCAATTTGAACTCGAAAATGAGATACCAATTATAGATGATAAATGAAATGAAGGAACTATTATGTCTAGTTAATTCAGTTGTTAATCTATGTTTATAGTGAACATTAACCACTGGTTCTCTATTGTTTTCACTAATAAAATTTTACTATAATGGTATCTTGTGTTTTAAGGAGTGCTTTTATAGTGAACCAATCTTAACATACATGGATATTAAATCATTTTTACAAATATTAAGAGCATCACAAAAGTAAATTACCTAGGACCGTAATATTTTAATTTCTTTTTCGACATGGATAAATATATTCTAAGTTAGTGAAATATATTATGTTCTTTGCAAAAATATCTTCCCGTAATTACTTCTTATAAAACCTTTCTTCATAATGTGGGGAAAGGAAACACAATAAAGGGGTGAGCTTTGATGGTTAGTAAACATAAAAAAAGATATATATAACCATAACATGAGCATAAGGGTATTAGAATATGAGAATGAAAATTTTAAATTCATACCCTACACATCAATGATCATATACATGAATCATGAAATAAATATTGGCAGTTCATAATACATGAATCATAATGGAATCCAGAGGATAAGACATAAAATCATAACACAGGAAAAAGACATAGAATTATTTTAAGACATAGAATCATGTAAAACGATTTCCATTATACTCAAAAAAATCATTGGAAATGATATATTAATAGTATGGGTTCACTACCCATACCATCTTGGTAGTCATGGTTCCCTCCCTTAACAAGCATAGTAGTAAAGGTTTGCTCCCAATACATCTTAGCATACAAAGTCCTTTACTGAAATAATTTCACTCCCTAATCGTTCCATGAATATCTCATGAGATATAAATCCTTAGATAGTTAATTAAGGGGAGATATAGGTTCAACCTATATCATCATAGAATCACACATACATGTTCCACTTGATCATAAACATTCATCATATCATAACATATGAAATAAAATGGGTGTCATAAACAAGTATTTTTATCATGACCTATAGAAGATAGACATGTTTCATAATCATTTCACCAAAGAGAAACACTAAAAAATATGCAGGTTTCATATTAATATAACCCATTCAATATAAAATGGTTTCATAAACATATAAACCTTGAAATTGAAATGGGTTTTGTAAACATATAACCTTTGAAAGAGAAACAAGTTTCACAAACATCATTCCCTAAAATCATAAGATATTTGTAGAAATAATATGAATGTATCCTTTGGATAATTTCAATATAAAGGCATGATTAACACTAATAGATGACATCTAATACGGAAAATAATTTTGAAATATATTTTAAAAACATTTATTGAGGAAAATATCATTTTTTCTTGGAAAAATGATTTTTTAAAAAGAAAAACTTTTAAAAACAAAATAATTTGAAAATAAACATGAGAAATTATAATGGATGATAGAAAATAATTTTTATTTATATCATATAAAATAATATTGAAATTGTGTTTAATACAAATTTCTTTGATAAAATATTAAATATGCTTGAATATTTTTTGAAAGCACTTTTCCTTTAAAACATATAAAATAAGATTAAAAATAATTTGAAATAATATTTCCTAGAAAAAATAAAAAAATTCATGAAATGTTTTTGAAAACAATTTCTTTTAAAACTTATAAAGTAATCATTATTTTTTTGAAAACCATTTCTTTGAAAAAAAAGCATGAAAATATTTTTGAAAACCATTTCTTTGAAAAGGAAGCTGGAGAACCTTTTAATTTTTATTGATAATAAATTAAAAAATGAATGTATATAATATTAGTAATTTTTTTAAAAAATAATATATTAAATATGAAAATAAAGCTTCATAATAAGGATTGTCAAGATGGAATATAAATCCATTCTTTCTAAACCATAATTTTATGTCGTAAAATGTTTAGAAAAGTGCCTTGATCCGTAAACGACAAGAAGATTACTTTTCAAAAAAATATTTTATATAAAATTTAAAATATGGGTAAAAATAAATATAATGATCATAGGAGGTTAGTATAACATTTTTGAATTTTTTTCTTCGAAATCATGGTTTTTAAAGAATACATATTTCTTATAGAAGAGGGAGTTAATGCCAGATTTATTAGAATCAATTTATTAATTATCATATGTCCCAATGATTGGAAATATGGTACTAATAAAAGAAGATAAAATGACTAAATAAAGGAGGATAAAATTCATGAGTTTTTTTGTAGGATGGGTCATAATATTTCATCAATTAAAGAATAATCATTATCATTCCTAATAAATGATACTATTGTTTCAACAAACTCTTACCACATGGAAACGTTGATTTATAATCCCCATGTAAGAAAATCACATCACATGAAGTTGAAAGTATAATTTAGATATGTTTATTAATGAGTTAAAATTTCAAATTTCAATGTATACTCGTCATTGAAAAATTCAGGTTCATAACATTGAATGTGCCTCAAAGAATGGAAGTTGAGACCAAATTACTTTTCCAATTTGGTAACTTTGGAAACATAAACCCATGAATTGAATATAATAAAATGGATTTGGAAATAACCATTCATTTATTATTATTAATAATATAATACATACATGTAATTTATGCACACCACATATAAGAAATATGTGGTGGATATGGCTTGTGTCTCATAGAAAATAAATGTTAGATGAGAAAACCCTTACCTTAAGTTTCTCATTTCTTAATACACATTCAAACCACCAATATAATAAATATTAAATTATTATATATATAACATATAACCATATAATTAAATCTAGTGCCATATATTATTTTTTATTACTTCATATAACCCATTTAATAAGAACTCCATGTTAATGTTATGTTTTGGGTAAAATCTTCTTTGTTTTTCATAAATATTTTGACTTATTATTCTTGATCCACTAACATAGATAATTATTTAGTTATTTCAAGAATGTAAAAATGATATAAATATCATATATATTCATTAAGTAAATATTTATAATAATAAATAAAAGGTATAAATAAAAATGAAATACAATTTTCAGGGAGATGATAGGTCATATGTATGCATGAACATTGTTTCCATTTAATTATTATTTTGAAAGAAAAGAGGTAAATTAAAAATACATATACTATAATTATAGTTTTATTATTATATAATATTAATCATAAATTTTTTCTAACCCCATCCATAATACATTACATGTAATGTGTGAACAAATCATATCACTTTAAGGTGGCGATAGTCCACACGTCCACAAACAAAGATATCATATTTACAAAAAATGGTAATCATGATGAAATTTTTTATATAATAATTAAATTAGTAAAAATAAATTATATAAATCATATATATCATATGAAAATATATTTTTCCGTAATATTTCCCTATCCATGAGAGGTGGTAAAGGAAAAAATGAACAACGTCATTCCGTGAGGTGGTAGTCTATCATACACATAAACCGTAGGTTTGTTACCCATTAGAAGGAAGTGTATGTTAGTGTAGGACTAAAAATTAGAATAGAAACAACTTAGTATAATTTAGATACATATGATAATATATAATCCAATAATAATAAGTGTTTAGGGTGTGTATAATGAAAATAATATAAATGATCCTGAGTAAGGATGTTACCTATTCTTTGGGTAACTCCTCTTGTATTGCAGCAAAGGGATTATATGGTTTGATTTCATATAAAAATATTATTATAGGTCTAATGGGGGTATTTTTGTGAGATATATGGACATGATTTTGATGATAAAACGTTTCTTTATAGGTTTAAGTAAGTAAGGGGGTTCACTTTTATAGAATCAGAGTGAAATTCTTGTAAATATAAAAAGGTAAACACTATTAAGTGGTCTCCCTTACATAATGGGTCTTGAATAATTAATAAAATTTGAGAAAAGAAGGAAATTGTTTGAAATATTCCCATAAAATGGTTTTTTTTCATGTTTCTAGGACATTTTGACTCTTAAATTTAATGAGTAACCATTAAGTAATATTGTTTTTACCTTAATTGCTTTAATTAAGTTTAATTACATTCACTAATATTTTTTATTAGAAACTAAGTAAAAATTAAAATAAATTATAACTTATAATTACTCAAATTATGTAATCTATTTTTCCAAATTCTAAACACAAATATTTCAAAAAATAATTTAATGTTAATCCCCCAAACGGGATGAGACGATAGGTCTTTAAAGAAAAAGGCCCAATCATTTGAAGTGTTTTTATATCCAATTTCATTGTGAAATTGGTTATAATTATATACATTGGATTACCTGATATAAAACTTATTTAAATATACATAAAACCGTATTTAAAACAATATTTAACTATATAAATAAAGTGAAAAATGTCATTTTGATCTAAAATTAAGAAATATTCACTATTCATAAAAATGTGAATGTTCTCCAAAAAATAAAAAAAAATTCACACAAAATAAATTTTGATATTTCACTTTAAAAAATGATGTTTATTTTTTTCAGAAAAAAATTAAAAATCGTTCAAACATTATATCTAATATGTTTTTTCCTTTAAAATGTGAAAAAATTAGCTTTTAGAAAATTACACATTTTAATTTATAAAATTGGATTTATTCCTAACTTATACCGATAAAAAAAATTATATGAGAATAAAAAACAGTGATTGAATATATAATATATTAATCTTGATTAAAAAATTAATTAAAAGTGTTTTTTTTAATTTATTGAGTTCATAAGTTTTTTTACATAGAAAAATAGTTTTCTTAGAAAAGTAATTTCTTGCTTTTCAAATAATTTTTTCATTCACTTATACTAATTTATAACCAAAGGATTATAATGTAAATAGTATTTTAATAATTGTCTTAATCTTATTTGTAAATCCCATTCCAAAGGCCATGTGTTATCTATAATAGTATTTTAGTAATGAGATTAACTATATATTGTAGTTTAAAAAACTCGGCTTGCATGTAACAAAATCCATCGAATGTACATAGTATTATATATAATACCAGCCAAGCATAGTGTTGAGTGTACCATAGGATAATATAAGTGTTGTGTGAAGTAAAATATTAACTTGTTGTTGCGTATAATGCAAGAAAAACTTAATAATTTTATATAAAATACCTATATTTAGTGATGCATGAAATGAAAAATATAAAAAGATTAAATTTATTAAAAAAAATATTTCACAAAATCTCAATGTGTTACATTATACCCCACTTAAAATTAATTTCTCCCTAAAAAATCATCTAGGTTTTTATATTTCTAATACTTGAATGTTACTTTCATAGAAACCCACATTTTAAAAATAAATACTAATGATTACATTAGGAAAGTAATGATGGAAACATAATGGTTACCCAAAGTAACTCATAACTAGGTTTCCACATAAGAGAACATAGGGGGAAAGTTAAAAGGTGAACATGGAAGTGAAATATAACTATCAAGTTCTGATGGAGAGTGATATATATCATGGTTATGATAATGTTAACAATGATAAATCCATAACCAAATGATTCTTTAAAAAGGTCATTAATATCATCAACAATGATGATAACTTGAAAAAAAAAATATTCTGAGAGCCTTTTTCATAAGGTTGATGAATTTCATAAGAATATATACTTACATGTTCCTAGAAAAGCCTCACTCTTTGTTCTGTCTTGATCAATTTCCAATTCATTTTTTATTCTCAGAAATGAAGGTGAATTTTTCATTCCTAAATCATTAATAAATAATGAGATCCATAAATAGAATTATAGGTTCTTCCATATGTATTTAGTTATAATCATTGAGAAAAGTTTAGGACTATTTTTCCAATATGAATAATTCCTCCTATGGAGAGATAATACGTGAATCTCTAAATATTATTACAAAATTTAAGATAAACCATTCCATAAATGGTTATGCCATATATTCCATGCAAAAGATGAAATTCCAAAACATATGGTCACTAAATATCCTAAAAAATCTTAGCATTAATACCCTGAATATCATAATGTAGATCTCTGTCGTCACATACCGAACATGTGAATATATTCGTTATGTATTCTACTAAAACATGGTTATAACATGAATTAAAAAAATCCTTATAAAAAATGTGCATGTTTCTTTATTCCAATGTTTATTGGTTATGTTCCTTTAATCCAAAAATCATGTTAACTCTATCCATGATAGCATAAACCATTTTCCAACAAATTTATAATTAATTCCAGGGTAATTAGTACTATCCAATTTAACTATTCATATCCAACATATGTTTATCTAAAGATCATTACCTTATTATAAAAAACATATTAAGGGTTATCTTTCCCTTAATCATGAGTCTCCTATGAACATCACGTCTCCATTGAAACACTTTTCCATTCCATCTGAACCATTCAAAAAATTATTGTATTTTCTAATAGAAAAAACATAGACTAAAAAATAATTACATTTTTCACCATTCATATAACAAAATTCATGAATCTAAATACATAATACTTCAATTACTACACTTATTCTTAAATTTAATAACAAGGCTACCTCATCTTATTACTTAATACCTATTTCATGTAATATTTCACTTGTAGTCTTATCATCATCAACAAAACAACCACTACATATACCAGCTTTCTGATTATCTTATAGATTTTTTCACTTGGGAAATCAATTTTTATAAAGACCATTCATTATAGAATTAAAGTATTTATCCTTTGATTATGTCTTAGTGATGCTAATATTCTCATTCATTACCTTAACTGAACCATCCGTTTTTTCCTTTCACTAAACTATAAATGTATATGAATTTGAGAATAAAATTTTAAGATCATATATAACATATAAAAGATCATATACATGATTCATTGAATAGATATTGGGAATTAATAAAATAAAAATCATCAGGGAACCAAGAGAATAAGCAATAAAAGTACTACATAGGAATAAGGTCTATAATTTTTGGTAGACACATAATAATTCAAAATTATTTTTATAGTATTCAATGAGTTTCTTACAATTCCATATTAGTAGTTTGGTTTCACTCACCATTCCTTATTGATAGGCTTGAGTCACTACCATGACCATATTTGTAGTCAAGTTTCACTCCCAATACCATATTAGCAAAAAATGTCCTTTGAAAACTGAGGTAACTACCCATTCCATCCATGCATATCTCATGAGATATAAATCGTTACCCAACGAATTTGAAGGATATTTTGGTCCCACCCATCTCATAATCAAATCATATATACGTGTGACACTAGATCATAAAAATTCCACATATCATAACCTATGAAATGAAATCAGTGTCATAAATATGTAAAAATATCTCATCATATTAAAAATATATAGGTTTAATAATAATTTAATCAATTAATACCACTTTAAAAGAAGTAGTTTTCAAAATAATCTTACACATGAAATTGAAATGGGTTTCATTTTCATGTAACCCATAAAAGAGAAATGATTTTTTATAAACATATAACCTGTTAAAGACAAATCAGTTTTAAAAACATCATTCCATAAAAACATATTCTATTTAGAGAAAGAATATGAATAGAACCTTTGGATAATTTTTTATGTAGTAATGAGAAACACCAAAATATTTCACCTTATATTGAAAATAGATTTTAAATCTAATTTAATGTCATTTCTTGAGGAAAATATAATTTCTTCTATAAAAAATTATTTTTTAAAACATAAACAATTTTGAAAACAATTTTATTTTAAAAAAACCAAAAAAATAAAAAACGAATATAAAAAAATATTTTTCATGAAAAAATATAAAATAATATTGAAAATAATTTGAAAACCTTCTTCCCTCAAAACATATAAAATAATGTTGGAAAAGTTTTTAAAACATTTTTCCTTAAATACTTAATAAATAAGCTTAAAACAAATTAAAATAGTTTTCCTTGAAAAAATATAAATATACCTTATTTTTTTTGAAACCATTTATTTTAAAAATTATAATGGAATCATGAAACAAAAATATAACCATTTATTTGAAAAGGAAGCTCGAAAACATTTTACAAACCCATTTATTTTAAAAAGAATATTGAGAGAATTTTTGAATATATTTTTCATTGAATATTTTTTAAAGAATAAATGTACATAATATTTGGAAAAATAATTATTATGAATAAATAATTTAAATGTTAAAAGGAAGCTTCAATGGATGTCTGTTAATGGTGATGAATAAATCAATGGATTCCAAAGATTTATTTTTCTTTGCATAATGTTTAGAAAATAGAATTTATTAAAAAATGATAAGAAGATTCCTTTTCTAAAAACCCGTTTGTATAAAATGATTAAATGGCTAAAAATTTATTTTCACGCTCAAAAGAGGATATTATAAAATTTTTAAACACTTTTAGAATACACGGTTTTGAGGGAATTTATACTTCCAACCAAAGAGGGAGATAAAGTCAAATTTTCTTAAAATTACATTTTTAGTTATCTTTAGGACTGAAGAGAGGAAAATGGTACTAGTAATTAAATATGACATGAATGTATATAGGATAATAAAATTCATAGGTTTTCATTAAAGATAGATCCTCAGGCTTCATCAATGAAAACATAATCATAATCAATCCTAATAAATGATGATATTGTTACAAAAAACACTTACCACATGACAACTTTAAATCACAGTCCCCATGTAAGAAAATGATATAAAAATAATTATAAAGATTAAGGTAAAGAAAAATATTCATGAGATAAAATTTCAAAGAGATTTTTAGGCACCTCATAGAATAATATAGGTGCATAACATAGCATGTGTCCCAAAGAAAGAAAATTTAGAAAAAAATTACATTACGGATTTGGTAACTTATGAGACATAAATACCATGAAATAAAGATTATAATTTAGATATGTAAAAAAACATAAATTTACGTATAAGAATAAAAAAATAAATTAATAAGAATTAAACAGATAATATATATTAAATATAAGGTGTAAATCCCTTGTGTCTCATAGAAAATAAAAGTGAGATGAGAAAACCTTTACCTTAAGTTTAGACTTTCAACATATATTTTTAAAACTCATGTATAATATATATAAGTTTATTATACATATTCCAAAAAACAATATTATTATATATAATACCATATATGATTTAGTTTGGACATTATATTATATATTTATCAATATATTCATGTTAATGTGACATTTAGAGTAATATCTACAGTGTTTTTTGTATATTTTTTGACTTGATATTATTCATCCTCTTACATAGATAACTATTTATTTATTTAAATAATGTAATTCATGATATTAAAATCATGTATAGGTCATAAATATATATAATAATCTATAAAAGTTATAAAGAAATGCACATTTCATAGAGATGGTAGGTCGTCCATACACATGGATGTTGTTTCCATTTTATTGTTTTCATGAAAGAAAGAAAGGTAAATGATATATATATATATATATATATTAATTCTATTAGTGTTGTTATTTCATATTAATCATATAATTTTACTAAACCTATCCTTAATACATACTATGTAATGTGTGATCTAATCACATTGCTTTGAGGAGGCGGTATTCCACACATCTACAAAATAAGTTATAGTATTTTAAAAAATGGAAAGAATGAAGATATGTTGTCAAGACCAATTCTAGATGGGAACATTACATGAATACACCAATCCCACATCAAATAGGCCATTAGATGGTGACTAGCACCGAGTAGGCATGTCCCACAAATTGGAAGAATTCATCTATGTACATGTAAACCCACACACACATCTCAAATCCACAAAATAATGAAATGTAAAAACACTAAGTATAAAATGAATTGAAACCACTGTAACCCACATCCAGTGTACAACAATGAATGTACTAGAAAGTAAAGGGGGCCAAGACAAGCCCACCAAAAAGAGTCTGTAAACCACAAATTCCAACCTTTAAAGAAAAAGGTACTGGGACTGCCATTTGTGACAATAAGAATAACTACGGCTACCTGATCTAAAAAAGATCAATTCGGTCCCCATCCACCTAGGACTACTCTAAATGATATATCATCTGCTCAAGACATGAAATATGTGGGAAAAGATCATGCAGGTTTGAGTATAACAATACTCTGTAGGACACCCTAAAACTATAAGCAATAACCCAATAGAATACCACAAGGAAATTATAGTAGGCTCCCTACTGGTATATTTAAATAGAATATATAACAAGAAAATCCAAATATTCTAAAAAGAAACACTATTCCTTTGGGTGGTCTTAACCAACTTCCAGCCAAATGATTTTACTTGAAGCATTATCATTCTGGGATAATTCACTCCTTGAGCCACGATATCTTTAGAGACACAAAAAGAGACGTCTAGATCATTTGGACCTTGTCCAAATGACATGGTATTGGTCAAGGGAGATTATTATACCCAAAGAGGGGATCCTACCCAATACCCTGGGGAACATTTCTAACCCAATATGGATCAATTGAAAAGGTAGGGGATCCTGAACAACACCATAAGGAATACCACCTACTAGAGTAATGACACACGTTAGATGGAAGACCAATTCCCAGCTCATGGTGGTTATTAAAATTTCATAAAACTCCACTATGATTAATATAGGATCACACTTTAGTTCAGGGGAGGGATTCTTGACTCTTTCTAGTACTTTTCCTCTCAATGGAATTGTAATCCATTAATGTGGACGTATTGTTGTATTGAACCCTTTAGAAAAATACCAAGGGAATGCTCTCACCATATACTGGTTTTAATAAAAAAAGTCACAACAATATCTAAAAAGTACTCTCTCAACATCAAGGTCCAAACACTCTAGACAGTTCATCTAACATACATAGCAATTAAAAGTTAAAATGGTTTTATGTTTTGATTGGGGGTCACTGGGCCTTTGAACCGACCGCAAAGTCGGTCCACTGACCATGGAGGTCGACATCCATAGTCAACCGAACCCATATATTTTGTGGTTGCATGACAGATGAAGCAGTCATGGATCATGGTCAACCTATGTGGTTGACCATGGCCTGGTTCTAGCTAGGTAACCCCATGTCTGATCTGAGTCTAACCCACTCACTAGGCCCAACTCGACCCAATGGTACCAGTCTATTTTTTCGGCCTGACGCACCCAAGCACATGCCACCATCCTCGGACTTGTCCATGTGGTCCCCTACCACATCCCTCATGGCAACCGCTTCCACTTCTTCCACAGTATCCCACCACCCAACTGCTTCTTGAGGCTCTGGTCCACATAAAAACTCTTGTGATCTTCTCCCAAAGACTTTTATGGATAGAATACCGCCACCAGCCCCACTCCATGGCACCACACAACCTTCTTTGACCGCCACCACCTCCAGTCGCTGATGCCGCCATCTCACCTTGTTAGACTATCACACCAGACCCTCATCAGTGGTCACTTCCATGGAACCTCGAGCCACCTACGATGACCATAAATGTAATGGACATAGAACTATGTTTTTTGGTTCCCTATCTACCCAGATCCATCCTCTTCTGTTGATTTTTCTCCAATCTAGGGGCCTAATGGCATTCAATAATTCCTAGAAAGTCGAATAATTCCTATAGGGATCCAATGGTGAAGAACATAAATAATAGTAAAGATAAAATCACAAATAATATATTGAGTAATAAACTTCATTCTTGGTTCAGGTTGTCCTCAATACCTTATATTTATAATGATAAATGAAGGGGAGTTAAAATAAATATCCGGATAATCGCCCAACAATATCTCATCCTATAAAAACAATAAAATTGTGGAGCAATCTATTTGTGGATTGACCCGCGTTCATCATGGAAATCTAAAACCGAAAAAATCACAAAGAAACAATCTCTCTAACTTGATTCATATCTTTCATTGATGAAGGATGATCATTGTGACTTCATCATTGGTGAGTTTCCTTTGAATTAGTTTCACACAAGTTATATAACAATTAACTAACACCATATTTTCAAGGGATTTCATTGTCCATGTCTTAGAGGAATTCCAGGGTTATGGTTAAAACTCGAATTCTTCACCAAGTCAAAAAAAAGGGGAATTCATTGCATCAAAAATATTATTTATAAATGTGTTTTATTTACAGTTTCATCCTCCATGAATTTTTCTATATATGACCCATACCGAGAAATTTTATTTCATTCCAATGGTAACGAAACTACTCTTAACTCAATGGTTCCCTCATATTTCTGATTCAGGTACCCATTTATGAGTTATTCAACTTTTTCAATAATACTTTTTGAACATGATATAAATAGTTTAATATTTTTCAAATAAATGATCTGCAAAAATCAGGCCTTATAATTACATGACATCTCAACTTCTTATCGTGAAATTAAAACATATAATTTATTAAAAAAACATGAGAAAATTCAAGATGTTACATACTCAACTACATGGGGATTTACATCCCTAAAAGCCAAAAAACTCTACTCAAACAAATGAGGGTACTGAAAAAGAATCTGAGTCTCCCTCTCTCATGTGTTCACCATGAGATTTTTGCACTGCAACTAGACCCGCACTACAGGAATCGACCACCCATGAAGGATCACCACCAATCAATCCTTGATCTCCATTGGGTACACTCAAAACGTCAGTATGTCCTCGATGTCCAGCTTGCCTCAGTCGATGACGTTCAATGGGTGATGGACATACCTCCTCAACCAGTAAAGGTGGAATACATCGTGTACCTTATATAACTATGGTGGTAGAACCAAGAGGTACGCAACCTATCCAACCCTATGCAGTATCTGGAAAGTGCTGATGAACAAAAAAAATAGTTTTCCACCCCATCCAAATCTCTATAATCTGATTCGAGGTGATACAAAAAGGAACACGTGGTCTCTTTCCTAGAACCTCGATGTCCATTGTTTCCTATCAGCATATGCCTTCTAATGGATATGTGTAGTCTTCATCCACTCATAGATGATTATTATCTTTTCTGTAGCAGCTTTCACCAACTCTGGGCCCATTAGTACTGACTCTCCTAGGTTATTCCTGCCAAGTGGTTACATGCAATGTCACCCATACTTGGTCTCGAATAGTGTCATACCAATGGTGGAGTGATAGATATTGTTTTATTCAAACTTCAAAAGTGGTAGTTGATCATCCCAAATATGGAAAAATCCTATCATTCACACCCATATCATTTCCTCTAGAACCGGAATGGTCTTCTCAGTCTGGTCGTCTGTCTGTGTGTGGAACGATGGGAATAAACATAACTAAAACCCAAAAATCTCTGTCAATCCCTTCCATGACTAGTATGTAAAGATAGAATCAAGATCTTAGAATATCATTGACGGAACTCCATGTAGTTGAACAATTTACTATATTCAGAGTAATCCCAATCCCTCTACTTATCTCTTCTCTCAGATATCCATAAAGTTGGCCGAGTTGGTGATTTGGTCAACAATCACCTAGATTTCATCATGTCCCCTATATGTACAAGGTAAAAACATCACGAAGTCCATCAATATCGTATCCCACATACATTTTGGGACCTCAACGGGTTGATCTAAACCCGCTAGAAAATGGTTCCAATCCTTCACTTGCTAACATGTAAGCAATCGTGAGGCAAACTATGAAACTCCCATCTTCATCTATTTCTACCAAAACTAATGTCAGAGGTCCTGATACATATTCAGAAAACATGTATTTACCTCCAAAGGGGCTGAATGGAACTCCCACAAAACCTCCTCCCGCAACACCACTAGTACAACTATGATCCCTCTTAAAATAACAACGTGATCCTCACAATTTGAATATCCATCAAGAGAATTCCCTATGGAAAAATTATCACGTATGGTCTCACAGTCACAATCTGAATGTTTTCCCTCCCTAGATTATTGTAAGAGTGTAGGTGTGACAACCATTGATAAAAGGTAATTTTCTCCCAATCTATCCAAAAAGGATATCTGCAATGAGGCCGACTACTTTGACCCCTCGTTCAACAACAACATGATAGATCTCCTTCTGAGATCATCTTCCACCACATTCTCTTAATCAAGAGTATAGAAAATCTCAAAGTCATATTCCAAGAGGTAATCTGGATGTCAACTCTATCTCAAGATAAGATACTTTTAAGAGAAGATATATATGATACTCTTGTGATTAGAGTGGATCATAAAACACTCATCTATCAAGTAGTGTCGACACATCTTTAATGAAAATACAACCACTTCTAAATTATGATCATGGATCATATAGTTTTTCTCATGTGGTATGAACTACTATAACTGTATGCAATCACCACTTTCCCTTGCATCATCACAAAATAATGCCTGATCCCTGATGCATCATGGAACACAACGAAATTGACACCTCCCTTTGATAACTTTAGGATTGGAGAACTTGTCAACCAATTCCTAGACTCTTGAAAGCACTTATGGAACTTCTCTATCCATAAGAAAAGATACCCCTGCCATAGCAAAGCTATCATGGCTGCTTCTACCCTGGAGAAGTCGGTCACAAACCTTCATTAGTACCCTTCCAATCCAAGGACCCTCTGCACCTCAATAACACTCTTGGGTGGATCCCAAGTAAGAAATTCATCAAACATCAATTGGTAAAATTCAACACTATACTCTAAGATGTTATGTCCCATAAAATAGACATATTGAATCCAAAACTGAATGTTCAAGAGCTTCATGTACATCTAGCTATCTTAGAGTGTGTCTAGGACCATCCTCATGTGTACCACATACTCTTCCTCAGATGCCGAGTACATTAGTATATCATTGATGAAGAAAACCATGATCAAGTCAATGTAAGCATGAATGATCTGGTTCATGAGTCCCATTAACACTAATGGGGAATTATTCACACCGAATGGAATCAGCCAGTACTCATAGTGACTGTAATGAATTATTAATTCCTTCATTGGTATATCTTTATCTCGTACTCTCAACTGGTGATAGCATGATCTAAGATCGATATTTGAAAACCAATGTGCCCCTTTAAACTGATCAAAGAGGTCATTGATCCTTTTTAGTGGATATGTATTCTTCATGGTCAACTAATTCAGGCACCAGAAATCCACACATATCTTCATTAACCCATTTTCATCCCTCAAAATCAAAACTAGGGCTATCAATGGAGAAACACTAGGTCTCATGAATCCCTTCCACTAAAAGTCCCCAACTACACCATCAGATATAAAAATCTCTAGAATCCATCAGATTTTCTGGTGTTGGCATCGGTGTAGTCCTAGGGAATAAATAAATGACAAATTGCATATTTTTGTGGGGAGGTAAACATAGAATATATTCCGAAAAGATGTCCCCATTCACCAATACCACTGTAGGAAACTAAAGACTCATATCATCTACTTCACTAAAGGTGAGGCTAGACAACTGATTATTAAATTACTACACCCACCTATATTTGATTAAACCAAGTGCTGCTTCTGTTTCCTTTTCACCAACAAGGAAACATGGGTTCCATCACTGCAGGAAAACCAAACTCTTTACCAAAATATTCTATCTAAGTATGATATGTCGATAACCAATCCATAACAATAAGGATTTTATAAGGCCTCAACGCCTTTACCATGAGATCCCACATAAAACTCTCACCTTTATAGTTTGGTCACACTATCTTCACCAGTGCATGATCATTGGGTCTCCTCTTGTAAATATCATTAATCCGGATGGTCAATAAAACCATTCAACCAGAATCTCTGTGTCTTCCACAATATTCATGGAATGAAAATAATGACTTACACTTGTGTGTAAAAAGTGGAAGATAAAGTTTAAAATACAAATATTTTAACTCGAATCAATCTTTGAGCCCCTAATTCATAAACATAGAACGCATTTAGTTGTCTCCTCCCCTATCCTCCATGTCCTTAAGCCTAGAGTGAACCACCTGGGGATGTTGGTAACCTATTAAAACATCGACAACCTCCTGTTTCTCTCCCAACTACTCTCAAATATCCACCGCCATGTGGATATATTTGATCCTTTCAGTGTTTCTTCCTATGTGGTCTATCCATAGTCTCCCTGTCAGCAATATGATAGGTTGGACAATCACGGGTGAGATTTCCCCTACCACCACATGAATAGCACTGCCACTTTATAGGCCAGCTAGACCAACCCTGTGAGCCCTAAACTACAAATCCTCTATCCTAGGACCTCCACATGAAACATAATACATTTTGAACTACCTGAGATTGACCTCATCTACTTAATGCAAATGATTCAGCTCCTACTTTCCTTCTACTGACAAAAAATGGTTGTATCTGCTTATATAAGAAAATTATGACCTGCAATGCTTTCTCAAGAACCCTAGAATTAGTAGGAATGATCAACGAGATAACAAATGATCATATGTCCCTAAACATACCTAATTCAAAAGTCTATACCCTATAGTATTGATCATTTATCATTTACATCGTGTAACCAGAGAGGTCAGTATAACTCAATGAATACTCAGATGCCGACATATTTTCCTGCAAAAGCTATAAAATCTCCTTGATACACATTGAACATAAATTATAATGTGGTAAATCCTCCATAAAAAGGCTCTAATAATCTTTCCATAGAAGATTCACCAAGTCATAATATCGAGTAACCAAATGATACCATCTCCCCCTTGAGCCGTATAGAAGGTTCACTACCAGGACCCCCATTTGATCTGCTAATATCCAGACTAGACAGACAAAATGGATCAAATCCATAACCTAGTCCTCAGTTAGCTATATTTGGGGCTAGAATTAGAATATATGGGGTCACTACTGTTGGTACCTTTGAAGCGTGCTCAGCCCGATCACCTCATCCACAAGTACTACGGGTATAGTGTGCTTCTTATATGTTGATGTATGGATGGTGCACCATCTGGAGGTGATATCTCTAGTAGAAGTCACTGTACTATTGCCACATCACCCATAATATCCTCCTCATGATCTCTTAGTATAATCCTTGCTGGTTGTGTACCTGGAGACATCAGGAAATAAGAAATGATATTCCAATTTCAATTGGGTACAACTGAATTGATAACTCAATAAAGACATGGAAGACACAACCATTCCTATATGATACATGTACAATTGTTTTCATTGCTACTAGTTTTTTATATACTGAGTCTAAAAGTGGGTCATTAAAGTATTGGTGATTGGATACGTTGGACACCACACCAACACTGGAGTCCCTGGCCTAAAATCCAAACACGAAATACTTAACATTGTTTCTCCAAACCAACCATAAAAACTTCCAATAGCATCTTAGAACCGACCACCTTTGATACCATTTTGTAATTACCATTCCTAGAGGGAATCATATTATGACTACCCCAATCCTGCCTCCAATATGCTAGGGGGATGTGACATACATTGAGTAGGAATATTCCACAAATGGGAGGCATTAGCCTAAGTAACTGTAGATACACACGCTCCAAGCCATAATATTTTGAAATTTAAAAAACAATTAATATAAAATGCATGAAAACCACTACATCCGACCACCAGATTACAATAGTTAAAGAATTGGAATGTAAACTGGGCCAAAAGAAGCCCACCAAATAAAATCTACAAACCAAAAATTCCATATTGTAAACAAAAAGATCCTTGGACTGCAATCTATAACTCTAGGAACACCTCAACCTTCTTGATATAACAAATCTTCATCTAGTATTATTCTACTTATGAATCCACCATAATATCGCTCATCCGTAAAAGACACGACTTGTGTGGGAAAATCCTGTGCAAGGTTGGGTATAACAATTCTTCATTGGACACCCTAAAATCATAAGAAATACCACCATGGAATACCATAATGAAAGTACAGTCATCTTCACATGGGTATATTTCTACAAAACAGATAATATCAATATACAGAAATACTCATAAGAAACACCACACTATCAACCCATCTTATCCATCACCCAACCACATGATTCTACTTGAAGGATATTTGTTCAAGGATAATTCACTCCTCAAGCCATGATTTCATCAAAGACACTCATGAAGAGCTGTAGATAATTTTGGACCTACCCAAATGAGAACGTATTGGTCAATAGAGATTATGATACAAAAATAGGGGATCCTTCCCAATAACTTGGGGAATAACACTATCCCAATGTGGATCAATTCTCAATGTTGGGGATCATTCCCAAAAACCCGGGGAATACCACTAGCCCTACTAATGTGGTCTACTAGATGGAGGTACCACACCCTACTCTTCATTCTTATGTCAATTACACAAAACTCCACTAGCGGTGATAGAGGATCACACATCAATCGCAAAGAGGGATGCCAAAATATATCTAGAACTCAACCCCATGAAGGGATTATAATCCAATGATGTGGACATAATTTCATAATGAACCCTTCAAGAAAGGTCCAAGGGAACGCTCTCACCAAATTCTGGTCCAAACAAAAAACTCACCACATTCTCTCAAAGGGACCATCTCAACACCAGGGTCCCACTTCCATATATATCTCATCAAAAGGACATACCATTTGAATGCTAGAGTATTTTGAAGTTTTAATGGGGTCACTTGGCCCGTGGACCGACCGCATGGTACCTCCACAGACCATGGCGGTAGACCACCATGGTTTTCCACCCAAATAGACTACCTCACGACACCTATAGATGAATTTCATGGTAAACCACTTCCCCATCTTCCCAAGTCATGCGGTAGCTAGAGCGACTGTGGCTCACATTTGACTGCTGCGGTCGACCGTGGCCTGGATCCTACCCAATCACTCCGAGTCCAACCTGCCCACTGGTCCTAACCCGTAAAACTAATTCTAGAGCATTCATTAATCATAGAACACTCTTGAATAGTCCATCATGCCTGGTCCAGTCCATGAAGTCACCGAAAACTACCCATGTGGTCTCCAGCCACATTCCACACAACTATTGCCACTGTCGCATCCTACAGCCCCACAACATCCCGCGACTCCAATCCATGTGGCCGCCACTATGGTCCCCTCCCTCTAGATCTACTAAATGGCATGCATCCACCACCTTCAGTAACTGATGCTACCGACTGAATCACCTCAATAGACTACCTCCTCACCTCATCAGACCGCCGTAGCAAACCAATGATGGGGGTCCCTTATACAGACCATTGTGCCACCTCTGATGACTGGAAAATGAAACTGTAACTGATTATAGCTCATTATGTCCCAAACTACACGGATATGGCCTCTTCTATTTATTTTCCTCCAATTCAAATGTCTGATTGCATTCATAACCTCCTAGAAAGTAGAATTGTGGCCATAGAGGTCCAATTATGAAGAATGAAATGATCAGGGGAGAAAAAAACACAAATAAGAACTTAAGTAATGTACCATGGCCTTTTTTCATGATGGCCATAATTCATTCTCATTAAAAATAAAAAACAATAGGAATTAATATAAATCTCTTAATAATAACACAATAGTATCTCATCATGAAAAAATGATCAAACTGTGGATCAATCAGTTCATGGATTGAACCTCGCTCATAGTGGGAATCAAGTAGAGGGAAAACCACAATGAAACAATATCCCTACCTTGATTCATATATTTCATTGATGAAGGATGAACATCGTTTCATCTTTGTTGGTTATATTACTTTTAATTGGCTTAATGTTGATCATCAATCCATAATTTGTCCCCATTTCTTGAGGGAGTTATTTCACCACATCACAGTGGAATTTCATGTTTATGGTGATAATGATTAATTCATAAAAAAATTAATAAAAATGGAATTTTCTGCATGAAAAATATTTTTTTATAAAAATATTTTATTTACACTTTCACCCACCATGACCATTTTTACAGACGACCAAACTTCACCAAAGTTATACCATGCCAAGTGTAAAGGCACTACATTGAACTCAAAGGTGCCGTCATATTTAGGTTCTGGGAACCTATTAATGAGTTATTATACTTTTTTCAGGAAATATTCAAGTGTTTGATATGAAAATAATAATATTTTTCAAACAATTATTCTCGAAAAAACCGGTCCACAAAATCACATGCCGTTATAGCACCTGGTCTTGAAATTAATCCATATAATTTCAAAAAATAATTCATGGGAAAATAAGAGATGTTATATACGTTTTATATAAAAATTAAAATTTAATAATGACATTACATATATCATATATATCATTTAAAAATATATTTTCATCATAATTACCATCCATAGAAGGTGGTAATGGAAAAATGAAGAACATCATTTCGTGAGGTGGTAGTCTGTCGTACACATAAACGGTAATTTCATTACCCATTAAATGAAAGTGTGTGTAAATGATATTCCAAAAATTATAATAAAAATATATGTGTATATTTAGGACACTTAATATATTATATAATCATTTAATAAGATGAGTTTAGGGGGTGGAGAGAGAATATAAAACAAAGGATCTTAAGGAAGGTTTCTACCAATTATTTGGGTAACTCCTCTTGGTTTTCACGAAAGGGCTTCCTTGGATAAATCTATGTCCAAAGAGAGGATTCATAGTTTAAGAGAGGGATTATGGGAGGATATTGGGGTAGTTTTTGTTAGATACAAATTGTAATTAGAGGTTTAAGGAAGTGAGGGGGAGAGGTCCATTTATAGACGGGTATGAGTGGCATTATTGTAAATATAAAAAGGTATACACTATTAAGAGGTCTCACATACATCATGTTACTCCAATAACTGTTCAACATCAATCCAAGAGAGGACATGGTCAAAATATTTATATATAATATATTTATACTTGTTTTTGTGTCGTTTGGCCTCTTAAAATTAATGATTATCCATTTAGTAAACTTGTTTTTGTACTAATTGTTAAAATTAATTTTAGGCAATTTCATAAATATTTTTGTTTAAAAACTAATTTAACTTTTTATAAATTAAGAAATTTTTATGATTTAAATATGTAATACATTTTTTAGAATTATAATAATATAAGTAGAAGAAATTAATTTAATATTAATCCCACGTATTGGATAAGACCACGAGTTTTTAAAGAAAAAATACCCAAAGGTTTAAAGTTGTTGAAGATTTAATTTCATTTTGAAATTATCAGAATTGGCCTATATTAGATTAATTGATATATAATTTATCTAATTATAATTAAAAACAAATTAAAAACATTATTTAACTATATATATATATTAATTGAATGAAACTGAAGTTTTAAAATAAATTCAGTATTATTCATTATTCATCAAAATGTGAATGATTTTAGAAAAATAAAAACAATTCACCCAAAACAAATTTTGATTTTTCACTTTCAAAAATAAAATTTATATTAAAAAAAATCATAATAGTTTCAAAATTTATATTTAAAAAGGGTTCTCTATTAAAATGCAGTAAAATTGCCTTTTAGAAAAACACACCTTTTATTCATAATATTAAATTTATTTTTTTATTATAACTAAGAAAATCTATTAGATTAGTATCAAAAATATTGATTGAATATATAATATATAAATTCTATTAAAATCATTTATTATAAGTGTATTATTTAATTTATTGACATAAAATTGTGTTTGTACATAGAAAAAATATTTTTCTTAGAAAAGTTATCTATTTATTTTCTAATAGTTCTTTCATTCACATTACTAATTGATAACTAAAGGATTCAAGTGTAAATAATATTTTAAAATTTTTTTAATCTTAATTTTTACTTCCATTGAAATGGCTATGTGTTTTCTATAATAGTATTTTAATAATAATATTAATAGTAAATTGTAGTTCGATAAGAACTCAACCTTGTGTGTAATGAAAACTATCAAAGGGTCTCAATATTGTGTGTAATACAAGCCAAACATAGTGCACATAAATTCAATGAAAATATATGTAACGACCCAAAATTGTTTTAAATAAATTTTGTTTCCCAATTTTATGTGTTATTGTTATACTCAACAAAAACATTTTATTTGATAAACATGATTATAATTAAAATGAGATCAGTGGGTTTTGACAATTATATAACCATCGGTCAATATGACCGCTGTGAACAAAATGTTTTGATATAAGTAATCTTGGTTAATTATTATAGAAAGAAGATTCGATGGCCTCACCTAGTAGTCTTGGACCGATCGAAGCCCATCTAACAGAGCTTGGGAAGGAGGTAGCACCACTGGGCTTTGCTCTGGATCAAATCCAAGCCGAACTTCATCATGTGAAGCTGGAACGGAATCGCCTTCGTGAGAAGTTCAAACTGATAGAAATTACTACTCGGGCAATGTTGACTGAGCCACCCCAAACTTCTATCACCCTAGCACACCTTACTCTTAGGTCCTATGCTGGTATTATAAGGGGTTATGTAACGAGACCGTAACTACCTTGTGTAATCCTTGTTTTAAATAAAAATTGGGATTTCTTCTTATGATGAGGTTTATGAATTTTGAAATGACCAGATAAATATAGTATTCATATTTTGATGAATTTTAGAAAAAGGATATTTTAAATATGTTTATGTAAACCCTAAATAATTAAAAATGTGTAATGATTTTCAAAAAATGGTCTTCTACAATTATGTTCAGTACTAAATTTAGAGTCTAATAAGATCAACTTGATTTTTGATGAATAGTAAATTATGAATAGTGATTTTATGATTAGGATTAGTAATATGACCAAATGGATTAGTAATCTCACTTAAAGAAAGTTTTAAAATAATCTAGGCGCCTTGATTAAGTAATGTGATTCAATAAAATAGTTAAATAACGGTTTCATTAATTATTATTCAAGTATTAGTTTTTTCGGGTGAATAGTGTTTTTTAATTAAAAATTTAATTAAAAATAATTAGAAAATTATTTTTATAAAAATGACTTTATTTTTGAACTCAGAGCATTGATATTATGTTATGGTAATTTTTGGGGTTTTTTCTGAAAAAATGAATTTTCGATGAATAGGGTTTTTATTTAAAAATTAAATTAAAAATATTTAGAAAATTATTTTTATAAAATGGATATCATTTTTGAAATCAGAGCATTGATATTTGGTTAATGTGAAATTTTGGGATTTTTCTGAGAAAGTTGAATTTTCAGTGAATAGTAAAAATACAGTTTTAGGGTTTCGGTATGTTTAATGACATCATAACGGTGTCATGATGATGTCATGAGATCTTTTGAGGGTTGGCCGGCCAAGGGTGATGAATTATTGTTTTGGGGGCCCCATGTGGCCTAAATCCATGATAAATGACAAGGGAGAGCACATGGGTTTGAGAAAAGCACATGTGAGGTGTCCCTTGGCCATTAATGCCTTGTCCCCTCACTTTCCCTATAAATACCAAGCCCTCATCTCATCCATTCGACTCCCCACTCATTCCCAACGAATTTCTGGTCTCATTAACTCCCAAGGAGTCCTCCCAAGGTGCCCCCATGCCCTCAAGGTCCCAACCTATGAGATTTAAGAGTTACATTTTAAGGTAAGGGATCCGACCCCTCTCTTTCTTTTCAAGTAATCTCTTTTATGTCATTTCTTTTATACTCCATGTTCTTATGTTGGAGGATGTTCTTTTATATTCATCCTACTGCCTATTTCATGTTCATATGATGAGAGACCCCCCTTGCTCTCATCAATTCGTTTTAAGAATGTTTAAGTGGCGCCGTTAGGCTGCCGCATTTTTAAGGGATTCTTTCACCTTCCTCGTTTTCAAGTTCTATTTTCATTAAAGTCTTTCAAGTTCCTTTATATTATGTTGGGGTATGATCTCTATATCTATCATACTGTAATCTTATGTTCATATGATGAGAGACCCTATTTGACCTTGTCAATTCAATTTTGTTGAAGTTTAAGTGGCGTCGTTAGGCTGCCGAATTTTTAAGTGGTTCTTCACCATTCTCGTTTTGAAGTTCTACTTTCACGTCAATTCTTTCAAGTTCCTTTATATTATATTGGGGTATGATCTCTATATATATCATACTAGACTCTTATGTTCAGATGATGAGAGACCCCATTTGATCTCTTCAATTCAGTATTTTGATGTTTTAAGTGGCGCCGTTAGGCTGCCGAATATTTAAGTGGTTCTTCACCCTTCTCGTTTTGAAGTTCTACTTTCATGTCAATTATTTCAAGTTCCTTTTTGTTATATTGGGTTATGATCTCTATATATATCATACTGGACTCTTATGTTCATATGATGAGAGACCCCATTTGATCTCTTCAATTCAGTATTTTGATGTTTTAAGTGGCGCCGTTAGGCTGCCGAATTTTTAAGTGGTTCTTCACCCTTCTCGTTTTGAAGTTCTACTTTCATGTAAATTCTTTCAAGTTCCTTTTTGTTATGTTGGGGAATTATCTCTATATCTATCATACTGATCTCTTATGATCATATTATGAGGGACCCTATTTGATCTTGTCAAATCATTTTCTTTTGAAGTTAAGTGACACCGTAAGGCTGCCGAATTTTCATAAGAGAAATCTAATTTTTTTTTTCTTCCATGTTTTTCATTTCAAATGGTATGTCCCTAAAATTTCATTACCATGTCCATATGTCCTTCTTATTCTTTCACCCTACTGTTTTATGGATCATTTATGAGTGGGCGACCCATTTCCCCTCTCATTTCAATGTTTTCTAAAACCCCGAAACTTAGCCGTTATGCTGCAGAATTTTCCCCTCAAAATGCCTCTCTCTTTTCTCAAAAATTATTTTATGTTATAAAGTGAATACTCAAAGCTCATATTTCTACAAGGGTATTCACATATATATCAAAATGTTCCATTTTAAATTCTGGGATTTACATACATGTGACCCGCTTTCCCTTTCCGTGGGTTTAAAGTGACGTAAAGATCATGTCTTTAAAGCAGTTTTTAAAACGTTATGATTATGAAATGAAACCCATTTATTTTATGCTATGTGGGTTATTTATGAAATGTTTGATGATGATATATGTGGCTCACATGATAATAAAGGCAAATTTAAGGGTGCGCCCTGATAGCGCTCCAATGCATTGGGTAATGATGTAACCACTAGAGATTACAATTTTCACGATACCTTGGTGAATAACCTTGGTAATTTTAAAATGACACCTTGGGGATGGACCTTGGTGATATGTTCATGATTTTCTATGTTAAATGATGTAGCCACATCTTCAAGTTATGAAAAAGTTTTATTTTTATTATGATATGCCTCATGATTTCATTTTCATGCCTTAAAGTTCTTTTCATGACTTTGTTGATGTATCTCAAGTTCATATGTAAAATGTTTCACTTGTTTCCCTTGCTGGGCCTTCTGCTCACCCTTCCTTTTGATGTATGTCCCCAGGTTATGGGATGCAGTAATGAGCCTAGGGTGAACATGAGGAGAATCCTTTCAAGTGTTTAAGAAGAATGTTTTTTTTTCATGTTTTATGTTCCTTGTTTCCAAGACACTAAACCTTAAAGATCCTCAGTTCCGTGTAATGGAATGAAAAGTTATGTTATAAAAAGAAGAGATGCTATAGTTGGTATCAAAGGATGGTTTAGTTATTTGTGGAAATTAGGATATGAAAACTCTAGGAGGAACCCTATAGAAAAGTTTAATATAGGAAATCTTCCTGGTATTTTGGTGAGTATTGAGTAAGGGGTTGCCAAGCAAATAAATACCTGTCTGGATACGAGCAGGTAGAGGTGGCTCTGGCACAGATGTACATAGGGGTAAAACCAGAAAACACCGCTTTGAGCTAGACTCGAACGGGAACTGGTACACGACAACGGGCCTTGCTGCACTCTTGGTTACGACACTCCCGGGGGATATGCTTTGGTTAATTCATAAGCTTGGTATGAACCATTGTTAAAGGAACAACGATAATATAAAATAAAGGTTCACATAAGAATATATGATCATTCATAACCTAGATGGGAACCTAGGAGATCACAAGTTAGGGTATAGCTTTCATATACAAGTTATCCTTATATGATTTCAGTTCCTTTTCATGATTATTAGCTAAGTACTTAAGCCCCTAATTATGCTTTCTCTTCTTAGTTAATGGTGGGAAATGGAAGAACATGTTCCGACAACCAATGTGATAGGAAATGCGACGATTTTTGTATTAATATGACATGGATGATTAGGGGATTAAAATATGATTATTATTTTGGAAGACGTTCATTATTTTGGGAACCATATTTGATCGAGGTAAATAGATTACTACGGTATTTTCATTGAGGAGTAAGGTTGACTTATATTTTGAAGAATCGATGAATTTAAGGTGAACTTATAGTAATTTAGGTTACTTATGTGAATGACTAACCTATCTTGGGTAAAATATGTTTTGGTTAGCTACTTTTTTTATAAGATGTTAGGAGTGGTTGATGTTGTCTGGAGATGAACAATGAAGTTGTTTTGGAAGACTATGTTATCAAATCCTTATTGTATTTGGGTTTCAATCTTAGTTTGGTTTGTTTTGAGGAATTTTAAGGACCGTTATTTAGGGAATGGTCTGTGATGAAATTTGGGTAGTACCATGGAACTTTGATGATTTAAAAGTAGTTTCCATTCCTATGGGATTCTTTCTTTTTGAAGAGTTGTTTTACCTTAACCTTTCTGTTTTTGGGATAATGTTTAAAGATAGAAGAAATAGATAGTTAATCTTTTGTAGATTATGTGATTCTATAGAAGATGATTCTTGTGCTTTTATGAGACCAAGTGTTTTTGAAATCTCATCATTTGGAGAAAAGATTAGTGTTGGTAGGGACTTGTTAAAGGATGAAACTCTACTTGAAGGTAGGTATATTTTCTTATGTTTTTGTTCTATGTAGTAAATGAAATCCTCAAAATTATGAAAAGAAACATAAAACAAAAATGTTGTTGGTTTACGTTTCCTACTAGGTAATCAAAGACCGTTTACACACATCATAAGTTTGGGATTTTATCATGGTTAAATTTCTCCTAATCATGTTCTCTATCACTCTCCCTCAGAACTTGACCCTTTGTTTTCTCCTCCATGTCCATGTTTTCCTACATAGAACCCTAGTGTGGGTTAACTCGGGTGACCTTTGTACTTCCCTTTCTTTATTTTAAAGTAATAGTTTTACTGACTCCTTTTCCAATGTGGGACTTTCAATGAAATTTCAAAACCCAATTTTAAAATTGCGAGGACGCAATTTCTTAAGGGGGGAAGATTGTAACGACCCGAAATTTTTTTAAATAAATTTGGTTTCCCAATTTTATGTGTTATTGTTATACTCAACAAAAACGTTTTATTTGATAAACATGATTATAATTAAAATTAGATCAGTGGGGTTTGACTATTATATAACCATCGGTCAATATGACCGTTGTGAACAAAATGTTTTGATATAAGTAATCTTGGTTAATTATTATAGAAACAAGATTCGATGGCCTCACCTAGTAGTCTTGGACCGATCGAAGCCCATCTAACAGAGCTTGGGAAGGAGGTAGCACCACTGGGCTTTGCTCTGGATCAAATCCAAGCCGAACTTCATCATGTGAAGCTGGAACGGAATCGCCTTCGTGAGAAGTTCAAACTGATAGAAATTACTACTCGGGCAATGTTGATTGAGCCACCCCAAACTTCTATCACCCTAGCACACCTTACTCTTAGGTCCTATGCTGGTATTATAAGGGGTTATGTAACGAGACCGTAACTACCTTGTGTAATCCTTGTTTTAAATAAAAATTGGGATTTCTTCTTATGATGAGGTTTATGAATTTTGAAATGACCGGATAAATATAGTATGCATATTTTGATGAATTTTAGAAAATGGATATTTTAAATATGTTTATGTAAACCCTAAATAATTAAAAATGTGTAATGATTTTCAAAAAATGGTCTTCTGCAATTATGTTCAGTACTAAATTTAGAGTCTACTAAGATCAACTTGATTTTTGATGAATAGTAAATTATGAATAGTGATTTTATGATTAGGATTAGTAATATGACCAAATGGATTAGTAATCTCACTTAAAGAAAGTTTTAAAATAATCTAGGTGCCTTGATTAAGTAATGTGATTCAATAAAATAGTTAAATAACGGTTTCATTAATTATTATTCAAGTATTAGTTTTTTCGGGTGAATAGTGTTTTTTAATTAAAAATTTAATTAAAAATAATTAGAAAACTATTTTTATAAAAATGACTTTATTTTTGAACTCAGAGCATCGATATTATGTTATGGTAATTTTTGGGGTTTTTTCTGAAAAAATGAATTTTCGATGAATAGTGTTTTTATTTAAAAATTAAATTAAAAATATTTAGAAAATTATTTTTATAAAATGGATTTCATTTTTGAAATCAGAGCATTGATATTTGGTTAATGTGAAATTTTGGGATTTTTCTGAGAAAGTTGAATTTTCAGTGAATAGTAAAAATACAGTTTTAGGGTTTCGGTATGTTTAATGACATCATAACGGTGTCATGATGATGTCATGAGATCTTTTGAGGGTTGGCCGGACAAGGGTGATGAATTATTGTTTTGGGGGCCCCATGTGGCCTAACTCCATGATAAATGACAAGGGAGAGCACATGGGTTTGAGAAAAGCACATGTGAGGTGTCCCTTGGCCATTAATGCCTTGTCCCCTCACTTTCCCTATAAATACCAAGCCCTCCTCTCATCCATTCGACTCCCCACTCATTCCCAACGAATTTCTGGTCTCATTACCTCCCAAGGAGTCCTCCCAAGGTGCCCCCAAGCCCTCAAGGTCCCAACCGTTGAGGTTTAAGAGTTACATTTTAAGGTAAGGGATCCGACCCCTCTCTTTCTTTTCAAGTAATCTCTTTTATGTCATTTCTTTTATACTCCATGTTCTTATGTTGGAGGATGTTCTTTTATATTCATCCTACTGCCTATTTCATGTTCATATGATGAGATACCCCCCTTGCTCTCATCAATTCGTTTTATGAATGTTTAAGTGGCGCCGTTAGGCAGCCGAATTTTTAAGGGATTCTTTCACCTTCATCGTTTTCAAGTTCTATTTTCATTCAAGTCTTTCAAGTTCCTTTCTATTATGTTGGGGTATGATCTCTATATCATTCATACTGGACTCTTATGTTCATATGATTAGAGACCCTATTTGACCTTGTCAATTCAATTTTGTTGAAGTTTAAGTGGCGCCGTTAGGCTGTCGAATTTTTAAGTGGTTCTTCACCATTCTCGTTTTGAAGTTCTACTTTCACGTCAATTCTTTCAAGTTCCTTTCTATTATATTGGGGTATGATCTCTATATATATCATACTGGACTCTTTTATTCAGATGATGAGAGACCCCATTTGATCTCTTCAATTCAGTATTTTGATGTTTTAAGTGGCGCCGTTAGGCTGCCGAATTTTTAAGTGGTTCTTCACCCTTCTCGTTTTGAAGTTCTACTTTCATGTCAATTATTTCAAATTCCTTTTTGTTATATTGGGGTATGATCTCTATATATATTATACTGGAATCTTATGTTCATATGATGAGAGACCCCATTTGATCTCTTCAATTCAGTATTTTGATGTTTTAAGTGGCGCCGTTAGGCTGCCGAATTTTTAAGTGGTTCTTCACCCTTCTCGTTTTGAAGTTCTACTTTCATGTCAATTAATTCAAGTTCCTTTTTGTTATGTTGGGGAATTATTTCTATATCTATCATACTGATCTCTTATGATCATATGATGAGGGACCCTATTTGATCTTGTCAAATCATTTTCTTTTGAAGTTAAGTGACGCCGTAAGGCTGCCGAATTTTCATAAGAGAAATCTATTTTTTTTCTTCCATGTTTTTCATTTAAAATGGTATGTCCCTAAAATTTCATTACCATGTCCATATTTCATTTTTATTCTTTCACCCTACTGTTTTATGGATCATTTATGAGAGGGTGACCCATTTCCCCTCTCATTTCAATGTTTTCTAAAACCCCGAAACTTAGCCGTTATGCTGCAGAATTTTCCCCTCAAAATGCCTCTCTCTTTTCTCAAAAATTATTTTATGTTATAAAGTGAATACTCAAAGCTCTTATTTCTACAAGGGTATTCACATATATATCAAAATGTTCCATTTTAAATTCTGGGATTTACATACATGAGACCCGCTTTCCCTTTCCGTGGGTTTAAAGTGACGTAAAGATCATGTCTTTAAAGCAGTTTTTAAAACGTTATGATTATGAAATGAAACCCATTTATTTTATGCTATGTGGGTTATTTATGAAATGTTTGATGATGATATATGTGGCTCACATGATAATAAAGGCAAATTTAAGGGTGCGCCCTGATAGCGCTCCAATGCATTGGGTAATGATGTAACCACTAGAGATTACAATTTTCACGATACCTTGGTGAATATCCTTGGTAATTTTAAAATGACACCTTGGGGATGGACCTTGGTGATATGTTCATGATTGTCTATGTTAAATGATGTAGCCACATATTCAAGTTATGAAAAAGTTTTATTTTTATTATGATATGCCTCATGATTTCATTTTCATGCCTTAAAGTTCTTTTCATGACTTTGTTGATGTATCTCAAGTTCATATGTAAAATGTTTCACTTGTTTCCCTTGCTGGGCCTTCTGCTCACCCTTCCTTTTGATGTATGTCCCCAGGTTATGGGATGCAGTAATGAGCCTAGGGTGAACATGAGGAGAAGCCTTTCAAGTGTTTAAGAAGAATGTTTTTTTTCATGTTTTATGTTCCTTGTTTCCAAGACACTAAACCTTAAAGATCCTCAGTTCCGTGTAATGGAATGAAAAGTTATGTTATAAAAAGACGGGATGCTATAATATAAGTGTTGGGTGTAGCTAAATATTATCTTTTTGATATGTATAATTCATTCCAAACATAGTGATTAAAAAACTATATTCAGTGTTGTGTGAAATAGAAAATATACAAAAGAATAAATTAATGCGAAAACAAATATTACACAAAATCTCATGGTGTTATAGTGATTTTCTTATAGTGAAAATTATCTTTTTTCCATCATCAAATTGATCATCAAGATAGTGGAAATCAATATGATCATAATTTAGCTGAACTAGTGCATATTGTGGCTTTTGAGGATCAGATGGATGATCATCAGTATGAATGCTTGCTAAGGGTAATGTGATCCATAATGTATGACTAGATGAGATATTTGTATCTGATACATCCACGTATGATCACGAGGGTGGGAGGCCCCCTGGAATCCATGTTCTAGTTCGAGTTAGTCAAGAATATCTTCAAGAACCTCAAGACACTCATAAATATTAGGATGAATCATGGTACAAGAATATTGTCTGGACCAACCAAGAAATTGTGGGAAATTATATAGATATCTAGGTAGTAAGAGGAGTTATCCTAGAATAATGTTGATGATTTTCTATACACAACAATCTTAATATGTTGAGGGATGAGAAGGATCGTGAGTTCATACACCTGACATGGGAGAGTTTTTCAGTGATGGAATACACTAGATGTTTCACTGATTTGTAGATATGGTCTCCATCATTAGCAACTGATGATATTTATATGACTAGGTTATTACTTGATGGGCATCACTACGAGATTGGGTTATAGGTGAATTTTTTGGTTTGAGTATATTTTTTGACATGACGAATTAGGATCTCATCAGGGAATGGAATCAGGGAGAATCTCAAAGTAGTAACTAGTATGTTTTAGTAGGAAAAAATAGGAGCACTTCTTATGAAAACAAGAATCACCACTACTATTGTAATCTCTAATTCAATAGTGGTAAGATCAGTTATGTAAATGGGAAAACATTTCGAGACTCTATTAAGTAACAGAGCAATCAGTGTATCATGTTTTTTCACAAGCATCATTTGTGTCGCAACCATACTTTGGTGTGTCAAGATTATTGTAGTTTGGGCCACTTATAGAGGCTTTGTATGGGAACGGAGTTGAAGATCATTGTAAGGGGATACTTATGGGGACCAAAGTATATATAAGACATAGTTAACCCAAAATCGGCCAGTATTAGAATATCCACTGGATGCTAAGGCTGAGGCACACGTGTGGTACCCTTGCAATGTATTGGAAGTAGTAGGTTTATGGAATAGTACGTGGGAGTAATACTAGAGTTGAAACACCGTGATATTTTATGAAGTTTTTTCAATTAATTAATCCTTTTTTAAATTTTTCATTTCACTACACACTGAAGATAGTTAATTTTATATCAGAGTGTTATGTTTGTCTTGTGTTATACTCAACACCATGTCAAGCGTGCACTACACAAAACAAAAATTGTTTCTTTCATTACATCTAACACCTATGTTATCTTGTGTTATATGAAATAATTAATTTCCACAATTACATATGTAACATGAAAGATTAGGGTTTAATAAAATATAATATATTATTAAAATATGACTATTTAATATAATAAGATAAATTCAGGACATTAAATTAGATTTTTTGAATTTTATTAAATAATTTAAGAAAAGATATGGTTTACAAAATATAATATGAATTCATAGATTACTAATTAATTACCAAATTAATATAAAATAAAATATTATTATGGTCAAAATGAAATTTTATCCTAATAAATTAAATTTTCATTTATGTATTTCAATTCACTAATTCAAACAATCCTTTCACACAAAACATCGACTTAACATATGTTACACACAATACTGAGTTTATACTAAACATCATTTTATTGTTATAATTATTTAAACGAGTTAGTTAGAAACTAGTCGTTAAATATAAGTAATATTAATATTAATAAATAATTTTAAAATGTTTTTAAAATGTTTTTATATTTGTATAACATATTGATAAAGAAAAATATAACTTTTAGTACTGCCTTTAAATTTTTTAAAAGTAATATTTTCTAAAATGAACTATTTTTCATGTCCTTCTATGAAAAAATAAAATGAGATTTAGACACTTTTAGAAAATTAATTTCATAAAATAAAATTTATTTTTGAATTCATAACAACCAAATTATAGAAGGGTAATTTTTTTGTATTTTTTTTGAGAAACATCGTATTTATGATGAATAGTGAAAACTACTACAATTTAGTTAAAAATTCCTTTTGGTTAAATAGTTATTAATGTTAAAATAAATTTAATTTTTGATTTAAAGTCATATTAGATAAATGATACATCCATTATAATAATTTTTCTAATTAAAATCAATTTCACTTTGAAATTGAATATAAAACCATAACAAACTTTTGAATAAGTTTCTACTTTAAAAAATTATTATTTCATCCCATCTGCGTGATTAGCCTGAATCAAATTTTTGTCACATCTGGGAATTGAATTTATAAAAAAAATCACTATTTTAATAATTATCATATTTATAGTCTACTATGATCAACGTAATTTTTGAGGAAAAGGATTAATGAATTTGATTAAAATTAATCATATTGATTATGGTCAAAATAATCTTAATCAGACACAAACCCATAAAATTAAGGGTTAAATGACCAATAAACTATAAAAAAACAATTTTATTTCTATATTTTGTCCAAGAACCTTCCATTCAATATTTATTTTGGTTTTTTATGACTTTTTTCTGTAATAACAATTGTACACCAAAACCTTTTTTCAATAATTTCAAGTGAGCCATTTTCATTCCCTATAAAAGGCCACCACCACTACCCATTCCTTACACCTCATAAAAATATTAGGGCCTACAAATATCAACAAAATCCACTTCTAAAAAATACGTCCTTCATCCTTGAATCAACACTTTGGTCATAAAGGCTTTGAATAAATCCTTTTCGCACAAACCACAAGTGGTTACCTAATTATAAGGTAATGCCTTTTCTAAAGTTCCATTATTTTATTTTCATTATCCACCCCTCCATATTCATTGTTCCATAATTATAAAAAAATCCTAAATATACTACGATATTTTTATGATAATGTTTTTACCTACACATACACACACCTCCATCTAATGGGTACAAAACACGCTGCTTCTATATACAAAATATTAATCCCCCAATAAACGATTATAGTTCATTTTTACATTACGACATATCCAGGGGGTAATTATGATTGAAAACATGATTATATTTTTTATATAAGATATTTTTTATTTATTTAAGGTTTTTTATTCCTTTTTATAACACATACTTTCTTAATTTCCATTTGATATTAATACGGTAATCTCGTTTGAGGAAATGTGGGATGCTTCATCCTCAATGCGATGCTATTCATTCACACACTACATGGAATGTATTTAAAATGGTTTTAATGAAATTATATGATATATATGATATAATAATGCTGATTTAATAATGATATATATAAATACATATTTCATTTACATACATTCTTTAAATACGATAATAAAAAAGGAAACATCGTTCATCCGTACGTACGGTTTACTGTCTCCATTGACGATGTCTTCCATTTAATACTTATATATGATATATTTTTATTATAATAAAAATATACTGAATAAAAATTATATTTATATAATTTTTTATATTATTTAAATAATGATATAAGTTTAAGGACAAAATATATAACAAATTTAGATACAAACGAAAAATAGAGAAAATATTACCCAAAGCATAACCTTAACTAGAAATTGATATCAAGTGGGTAATATAAAGACATAATAAATCCATATGTGGTATTATATATAACAATATATTTTTTAAAAGATTTATAATAAAATTATATTTATTATACATGATTATTGAACGAGTGCACCGAGAGTCATGACCCAAGGTAAGGGAATTTCATCTCAAATTATATTTACGTGAGATATAAGCTTTATTCCACACCAATTCCTTTTTTTTGTGGTGTTTATAGTACCCATTTCTATATTAAAATATTATTATACATAAATTTATGAGTATTTACATATCCATTATATTATATTTATTTTATAGGGATTATTTTTCAGAAATAACCAAATGGTTATAATAGTTTTATCTCAATTTTCCTTCTTTGAGACTCATGTTTTTTATTAACATAAATTAATTTTAAAGGATTAGATAATTCCATTTTTTCTGTTATATCATGAATCAAAAACTTTTTATTATATTTATATATCCATTTATTTTCAATTTCTTAAATAAATATTATGATCCCAGGTTACCAAGTTATAAGAGTATATTGAAACAATATTTTGGCCTTTTGAGATTTTTTATGCTTATGTTTTCTTTGATGAAATATTATGATCCATATATCAAGAAAATTAATTATTTTTTTATCCTATGAACATTCATAATATCATAATGTATTGGTATCATTTTCTACTCTTTTTTTATAAGATAGTTATGATATTTTTTAGAAATCCGTACATTACACTATCTTCGGTTTGAAATATATATTTTTGAAAACCATGTATTATAAAAAGGGTTTTCAAGAATATTATACTAATCTCCAATGATCATTAAAAATAATTTTTATCCTTTTTTTCTTTTACCAACATTTTCAAAAGAATCTTATTTTCTCTTTCTGAATGAGGTAATTTTATATCATTTTTTCCTTGAGAAAAGGAATGTTTTTTGTACCATATACGACATGTATAAATTTATCCACCATCAATCCTTTTAATATATCTTTTTATGTTTAAAAATTTATTTTTAAGAAAATTATTATAAAAAACATATTTGAAGAAAATGGGTTTCAAAAATGTATTCAAGTTTATTTTATAATTTATCAAGGGAAAAATGTTTTCTAATCAATTTAAATATTATTTTATAAGGTTTCAGAGAATTTTAAATAAAATGGTTTTAAAAGATTTTTAATGCTTTATTTTAATGTTTTCAATGTGTTTTCAAAGAAAAATTCTATTAAAATTATTTAATTATTATTTTATATGTTTTCAAGGAAAATTGTTTTCAAAATGATTTAATGAATTCTTTATATGATTTCAAGGTATTTTCCAAGATTATGATATTCCAATGGTATTATTTGTTAAAAAGACTTTTTCAAATAATAGAGGATACCTACCCCAATAAATGTTTTCAAAATATATTTCCCATCTAAGATGACATCCATTGATGTTACTCATTCCTCTTTAGTAAAATATCTAAAGGTTCCATTTATATTATTATTTTTAATTGTTTATGATTTCATATCCTTGTGTTTATGAAACGTGTTTCACGTCTGCATGTTTTATTGTTATGAAACCAGCTTCTTTTTATGGGTTATGCAATCGTGAAGTGATTATGAATCCTATCTCTTTTTATAGGTTATGATGTAATGAAATGGAAATGATACCCATTTCATTTCAAGGGTTATGATTTGATGTGTATAAAACCTATATCATTTTATAGGTCATGATATGATGATGTTTTATTATCTTGTGGCAGATATATGTATGATTTTAGTATGAGATGGGTGGGATCTATATCTTTCTAAAATTATTTTTGTAAATATTTATCTCTCATAAGATAGACTAATATGGCCAGGATAATGAACCTTGACTACTATGATTCCCATGGGAGTGAACCATAACTACCATGATGGTATGTGGAGTGAAATCATGATACTAAGATAGCTATGGGATTGAACCAAGATTACCAATATTGTATGAGGAGTGAACGCATGCTACTACAATTTCTATTAGAGTGAACCATGGCTTTCAAGATGGTATGAGGAGTGAACTTGTGATACTCATAAGGCTATGAGAGTAAACCATGACTACCAATGTGGTATGGGGAGTGAACCCGTACTACCAAGATAGCCTAGGAAATAATGTATTGACTACTATGATTGAACCTGATTACATGTTCACAATGTTATTCATGGACCTGGTAGCATGTCCATATGTTTATAAAAGGGTATGTTTTCATGTCCTTAACCCAATCAGTCAACATATTTCTACTTATACATGTTCAATATATTATTTGATTATTTGTATTCCAAAATTCCATGTTTCAATTATATATTATGATTTTATGTATTTGTTCTTTATTTCCTAATGATTCATGCCTTATGAACTTACTTCTTATCTTCCTTGATTCATGTATGTGATCTTTGATTTGAAGTGTATGATCTTTTATTTTCATGATCATGTTCTCATACTCTTATACTCATAATTATGCTTACATATCTCCCATATTTACCCTTAATAAGAATATTATCTAACACTTTTCTTATGATTCGTTTACGTTTGGTTTGCTGAAGGGTTTTAGGTAGATGTACTAAAGGTGGAGATCATTATGGGAGATGATGAAGATCATTCCCAGGGGTAGAATATTGTGTTTCCATGTTTCCAATGACACAAAACTAAGATGGTCCCCTGGAATGTATTTTTTAGTGTAATGAATATTCGTCTAAAATTATTTAATATTCATTTATGTCAAACATGGGTCACTATAGGAATCTATGGAAAATTGGAAAGTTAGTTTTCTATTTTGCAGTCTACTCAGATTAGTTTGGATGCATGACGTTCTATCATCAGAGGTACAATTATTGTATAATCTACCCTTTCAAGTGCTTTTTTTGATATACGTGCTTCATATTCATTTATATATTCTATTTTAAAAAAATTATTTTTTTGTCATTTTTGAATTCTTGAAGGGTGTCTTGATCATCAATACACTATTGGGAGTGTGGTATGAGAATATCAAATGTTTTAAGGTGATTTCTCAAGTAATTGATGGTTACTGTTTCTTTTTGGAACCGTTTGTTTAGAAAATGATGGGTTTTTATATGATTCTTGGTATGGATTTTTTAGTTCTATACCACACTCATATAGAATATTACAAAAGAATAATTACCTTGATATCTCCAGAAAGCGGCCTTTATTTTCATTAGGGAGAGTTGGACATTTAGGATGGTCATATAGGGCCCATTCAGTGCAGATTGGATTGTCTCCTATCTCAGATAGCAAGTCAACCTATAGATGATGGTGGAATGTATGAGGATAATTTTTCATTAGTGAAAGACTATTTTTATGATGTATTTAATGATATGTTCTTTGAATTACCACCCAAGTAGGAGGCCACATTCATGATTATGTCAGATATAGGATAAGAACCAATTTCTATTCCCCCTTACCTAATAGTCCCAGTAGAGATTCAGAAATTGAATGTTCAGTTGGAAGATCTAGAATCCAAGGATTTCATGTAGACTAGTATGTCACCATGGACTTCTCTAGTTCATTCCACCATGACGGATAATGGGTCATTTCACTTGTTTGGGGAATAACATAGATTGAACCCCATGATTTTCAAAAACTCTTACCCCTTCCACGCATCAATGATCTCTTCTATCAGGAGAGTGGTGGCTAGATTTTTTCTAAGATTGACTTGAGATCATGGTATCACTATATGATAATTATAAGATAAAGCATACCTCATAATTATTGTAAAATAATTTTTGTCTTTTATGAGTTCATAGTGATGTCATTTGGTATAAAAAATGAATGGGTTTTATTCATGGACCTAATGAATTGGTTATTTACTCATTTAATGGAAAAATTTGTTGTGGATTTTTTCGATTGAATATCAGTGTACTCCAAGTAAAAAAATGGTCATGCCAAACATCTTGATATCATATTGAGTACATTGAGAGAACATTGTCTTTATTTCTAGCTTACCAAATGTAGTTTCTTGATTAATAGAGTGCACTTCTTTGATCATGTCATCTTAGAGGTTGAACTGTTAGTTTAATGGGAGAAGGTTATATCTATGGTATCTTAATTATTCCCCAAGAATTTCTACAAAATATAGAGTTTTCTTTAAGAAAGTGGTGATTTGATTTATTAAGATTATTTTGAGAGTTCTTTTTATGATCTAATGGGAGATTTTTACAAGCACTAATTATCAAATTACTTGTTTTGAGTAAGGAATATAAAGTTTATATTAATGCATATGTATTTGTACTAGGATTAGTTCTAATGCATGAGGATTGAGTGGTTTCTTTTGGCTCTAGATAGTTGAGACTGCATAAGAAGAATTATCCTACCCAAATTTTTTTGTATTTTGTGGTGGTGAATGTCCTAGGATTCTGGATAAATTATCTTATGGGAATGAGGGTTGTGGTTTACATGGAGCCCAAGATCCTTATATATGTATTTTCTTAGTGAGACATAAAAATTCAGAATATGAGGTGGGTCGAGTATCTGTAGTATTACAACATTGAGTTGAACTATATATAAATAAATGGAAACATTTTTTCTAATTACTTGATCTATAAGATATATACATAGGAATTGGTGAATTATTTTTAAGAGTGGATAATGATAGCGCTCTTTATATAAAATCACTTAGATTTTCAAGAGTCCCTCAGATGAGTACCTATGAATTTGACATCACTTATACCTATTCATATTGTTTTTATAAAGATATAGAATTTTTCTAATACAGAGGTCTTAGCTCTAAGAGGTAATATATATGGTGGGGATCCGCCAACAAGATAGTCTCTTTAGAGTTGAAATGTTATTATTTTCTATGAGAAACTATGGGTTTCTATGGTCTTTCCTGAGGTGAAGATAAGATAATTACATGATTCTTGTTAGGAAGTACGTCTAGGGAATACAAATATATATCATGATATCCATAGACAGTAATAGTAGACATGAATAAAGAAAGAGTTTTCAAACTTGCTGGTGAGATGTTTTCACCTTTCAACAGGTGACAGCCGAGCATTTGAGGCATGTTAGGATATTGTATCCTCCTTCCATTCCATAGAAGAAATGGGATTAGGTCACTATGGATTTTCTTCTGGGATTAACTATTACACCATATAATAATGATAGATTATTTGTGATCATTGATCAACTGAAACAATTATCCCACTTCCTACATATCTATGATACCATAACTATTAATGATATGTGAGTCTTTTCATGAAATAGATTGTCCGTTTTCATAGTGTTTTGAGGACTATCCTTCCTGATAGAGATAATCATTTCACATCATGTTTCTGGAAGGATATTCAGAATGATTTGGGATCATAGATTCTAATGATCACAAATTATCATCCTCAGACTAGAGGCCAATCTAAAAAGACAATTTAAATTATATAGGATATGCTATAAGCCTGTGATTTGGATTTTGGAGGTTCATTAGAGAAGTAGTTACACTCATAGAGTTTTCATATAGAAACATATTCTAGTAATTTATATAAATAGAACCATTAAATTATTTTTAAGGTAGGCCATTTCATTCACCACTTTGTTGGTTAGAGGTTTGTGAGTCATCACATGATGAACCTTGTATCATGAAGGAGACAAATTAGAAGGTCCAGCTGATCGAGATGCGGTTTGTAACTGCAAAAAACATGCCAAAATATAACATTATCCCTCAGTGACAACCTCTGGGGTTTGAAGTGGATAATCATGTTTTCCTTTTTGTGTTACCTTGGTTGAGGCAGAACCATATTTAAAAATAGGGAAATTGAGTGCCTTTTTTTAGGGCATTTGATATAGTGGAAAGGGTCAGTATAATGGAATAATGATTAAAGAATCCATAATGATACAATTACATAGTAGTCATGTTTCACATGTTGTAGCTTTAGATAAATTATATTTACACTTCTCACGTTGTATATGTATACGAAATCAATATATTTGTAGGTTTTTTCTTTAAGGAGAATTGGATACAGATTACGGACTATAATGGGATGTATCTCAAGGGAACGACCATAACTCTAGTTCAAGTGAAATGGCAACATGGGCATATTCAAGAAGAGACTTTGGGGGAGGGAATATGATATGAAAACACAGTTTCCAGACATGTTCCCTGGGACCCCACAGTGATTCTCGGAGAAACATGGGGAAAATCTCTATATGGTTGGGAGGTTGTAATATACCTTTTTTAGGTACCCCTCTTGGAGATTTGTATTGAACCTCTTCCTCATTGGGTTTTTCATATCCTTTAAACTAAGGCATTCGAGTCTCTTCTCAGGATGAAGAGTTTTTACAAGGAAAATTAATTAAATTTTGGAGGTGTATGATTGTTCGATTTAATAGAGTCATGTTATAAAAATTTCAAATGGAATATGGGGGTTTTTTATTGGTTTGGGAAGCTTTAGATGTGGTTTCTCTTTTTCTACTTAAGTTGGGCTAAGAACTATATTCTAGAAAATTTAAGATCATGAATATTTTACACAATGTGATTTTTTATGAATATTTCATAAACTAGTTCACAGTTTGAAATTTTCAAGTGTTTTGAATCTTGTTCAAATTGTGAAGTGCTGGATTGGGGTTATTTTAGCCCAAGGAGATGTATTTTTCCGCATACCTCGTGAATCAAATAATTCACGATGTGAAAGTGTTTCACATCGTGAATATCTCATGATATTCATTTATAAGCTATGTTGTGCATATTTTTTAACTCTGTTTCCATGTACATATCTCTTCCTCATACCCTAGGGAGACTCTAGATGATTTTGGAGTTATTCCTTCCCTTCTAAACATCTTGACATAGAATTTAATCTCTAGATAGTTATTTCACTTTTCTTTCCCCTTTCTTCCATTTTCTCCATTATTTTTGTGTGATCTATTGACCCCCCATTGAATTAGGTTTTGGTCATGATGTTGTGTGATCTATGTATTCATTATGATCACCCTTTTCTTTATTCTTATTTTATTTCCTATTTTAAGCATTACTTTGATCTTCACATTAAGTTAAGTCATCTATAACCATACCTTATGACAAGTTTCTTTTTATTTAAGTTAGTGGAATATTTTTAAACAGTTCCAACAAAATGTTTGTGTTAATTAATAGAAAAATGTTAATGATAAATCATGTATTGGATTACTCCTTGTATACCATTAGATCCAGTAATTCTGAGACATGGATTGTGGTACCCAAAGGGTAATCATACCCTTGAATAATAAATAATTGTCCAATGTCTTTAAATATCTTATACCATGACTTTATGTCATTGAATATTTCTTGTGGCAGATTTAACTTGAAAAATGTCTTCCTTGATTACTATAATGAAGGGTGATAATTTCGTATAAATTTGGTGTGAAAACTACCATGGAAATGATTTATGATATAATTTAATTAATGGATGGGTAATTGATATAAAAATGGTAATTGGATTAATTGACCACTATGGATTATGATATTATATTTTTTTATTATTGTAATGTGACTTGTGTCATGATTCACACTGAAATGATTATATAAAGGGCTTATCCTCATTAGGGTGAAATTCTTATATAAGGGGCTCAAACTAGAAATATTGAAATTTTTATATAATGGTATTTTCCTTATAACGACCCAGAAATTATAAATTATATATCGTTCCTCAAAAAATTCATGTTACATAAAATAATATACAAATGAAAAATAAATATAAACCAACAAAATTTTATCTCATTAAAAATTATCATTACATTAGTCATCTTTAAATCCATTTAAATTGCTAAAAGATAGAACTTGACAAAGAATATAAAAACTTAACTAAAATGTGAAAATATGTATGACCCCAAACTACTAGATTCATCTTCCCTACTAAAAAATCTATAGAAATAAAACAAAATATTAGTAAAACAACCAACATATTATGAAAATGAAAATATATCCTTATGAAAATTTTTAATGAATTTTGAGTGTAAGAATGAATTAGTATTTATATAACATAAAGGAAAATGTGTCTATTTAAATTCAATTTCTATTTGACCATTGATGAATATGAATGTTGGTAAATATGATAATTATAAACTATACAATTTTTTGATAATTTTAATTTTATAATTAGTGTTTATAAGTTGCAATGAAATATGATAATTGATAAATAAAGAATAATTGATGGCCTCAACTAGTAGAGTTGGGTTGTTTGAAGAAAATTTGTAAGATTATGGGAGGGAGTTATCATCACATGGGTTCACCCATGAGCAAATACCAATCTAAGAATTAAAAACAAATCTTGGATGAAATCACCTTCAGTAGAAGTTTAAATTAGTGTAGATTATAACTTTTTCAATGTTAGCCGAGACACCGTGAGAAACTACCACCATCACCGACATTACCCTTATGGAGTGTGTGTGTTTATTGAGGGGTTACATGTATATACCTTAGTTGAATAAAGAATAATTTAATTTTAATAAATAAAAAAATTTCTTCCATAAATTCTTTTTAATAATAGTTTTTCTTAATAAAATACATCTTTAATTAACATGAATTTTTGAAAATGTTTTTTAGATGAAAATAAAATATAGATCTATTTTTATAGAAAAATATATATTATTATTATAAACCAAGGTATATTAAATAGTATTTGTTTTAGTGAAGTAGTATTCTAAATCACATTTAATTAAATTATAAATGAGAAAATAATTTTATAATGGCCAAGGAACGTTTTTATATGTGTCATAAATTTAACTGTGTCTTAAAACTATAATTGTTTTAATAAATACATATTTTTATATTTAAAAGTTAAAACAATAATAATTAGATAATTATTCAAATAAATTCTACATCATTTTTTTAATCTGAATGTCTAAATTAGGATAAGAATAATATATGGGAATTTATTCAAATACATTATTATTTTTGAATAGTAAAAAAGTACAATTATTAGGGTTTTGGAATATTTTATGACATTTTATTTATGTAATAATGTTTAAATAATTTATTAAATAGAATCGATGTCCCAAAATATGTAATATTATTAGTATTTAGTATTTAAAAATATTTTATTCAATTTTTTAAAATATAACTTAATTTCAAATGTCAAAAAAGTAACATTAGATTTTTTTTAAAAAAATTATTTTGTGAAAACATAAAATTTCCATGCAAGAAAAAGTAATATTTTTTTTTAGTTTTGGTGAATTAAAATAACATAAAATGTTACCCAAATGTCCAAAACCATGAGAAAAACCCATGGGTAAGCCAATGATTTTTTATTTTCCACAACCTAGTTTTGTAATACCTATATTACGAAAATATTAAATAAATCCTCCACATATCCTATAAATACCCCACAATTTATCCATTTACATTGCCTCAGAATCTATACTCCATGAATTTAGGATGATTTTCCCCCAAATTAGTCCCCCAAATCATCCTCAAGCCTCTAAGGTTCCATAGTCATCTTTTAGGATAAACTCTTTGAGGTAAGGGGAATGTTCAGTTCCCTTTTCCCTTCAAGTTTCCTTTTTATGTGACATGTACTAAAATATCCAAAATAAGTTATTTTATCCACTTTATTTTATCCCTTTACTTTATTAATAATTTTTTATAAATTAGATACCCTTCTTTCCCTCCCATTTTAATCTTTTATAAAACCATGTTTTATACCCATCATTCTGCCAAATGTTCTACTCATGTTTTGTGCTTTAACAAGAGAAAATATATATTTTTCTTTTTATTTTTAAAACATACCTATTTATATTTACAAAGGGTACTCTAACAGATTAATATATGAATTTTTATTTTGTGATTTATATATATGAAACACAAATTTCCTTTCATCGGTTAAAATTAATATTATGATCTTGTCTGTAAGCTCCTCTGTATGTCAATATTTTTTATAAGAATCCCATACATTATTCTAAATGGGTTATTAATTAAATGATATATTACAATCTATTTGGATCACATAATATTTATATATATTAAGGGTGAACCCTAATAGCGCTCCAATGCATTGGTTAAAGAATTTAATCACAAGAGATGGAATGTTTTACGATACCTTAAAAAATAACATTGATAATTTTATTTTACGACATGTTGGTGAAAAAAAATGGTGATGTGATTATGAATGTATCTTTTAAATGTTTTATCTACACATACATGTTATGATTCAGGTTCATATTTTTTTTATATTTTTTTTTCTCATGCCTTATCATTATTCTTTATGTTCTTATTGTGATGTCTTAAGATCACATGTGATATCTCTTTCTTGTTTATTCCTTTACCGGGATTCATGCTCACCCATTTACTTTATTGTATGTCCCCAGGTTATGATATGTAGTAGGTATGACTTAGGATGAACCCATAAAGATATATATTTAAGGGATTTAGAATAATGTTTTCTATTTTCATGTATTATGTACATCTTTTCCAAGAAAGTAAACTTTAAAAGATCCTCTATTATGTACTATGTAATGAAAATTTATGTAATAAAAAGGTGGGATGCCATAGTTTGAACCAAAGTATGTTTTAGTTATTAGTGTAAATTTGAACAAGAAATCATTATAAATAACCATAGGTACAAGTCTAAATATAAATGAAAAAATCATGGTATTTGGATGAAATATTATATAATTCGTTTCTGACCAATGAAATCTCAGTCAAGATATGAAAAAGTATATGTGGATCTAAAACTTATATATAGAGGGGTAACACCTAAAATACCTCTTTAATCTAGACTCAAATAGGAACTAGTGCATGATGAGGGACATTGTTACACTCATTTTCTGACACTCCCAATTGATATGTATGGTTAATAACATTCTTTTTATGAACCATTATGAATGATATATAGAAATTTTATTTGTTATGAAAATATATTAATAACATATTTAATCATAATGAATTAAGAAATAACATTCCATTAGAATTATAGTATTCATAAAAGTAACATTTTTCTCAATAAGTTTTTCTTCTTTTAGAAAAAATGGCAGAAAATGAGAGGAACCACATAAATGTTGAGTGAATCAAATGATACACAAACAAAATTCTAAAGGAAAATGGAATGGGAAACATCATGAGGATGGTGAATAAACTAACTAATGTTATGAAATATATCATCAGTCATGTTGAGATACCGATTCACCTTGAAGAGACCAACTTTCTATTGATCTCTTTATGCCTCAACAACCACATTGTTTAAAACTATCTTCAATCCATTGATTAATGAAAAATGTATCAAATTTATAGAAAATAAATTATTTTGTACTCTATTGTTTGGAACCAGTGAAAGTCACCCTGGTTGTGTACTAATTAAAAGGTCAAGTCTATCTGTGGTGGAAACATAATAAAAACATAAATGAAATAAGAGAGATTGATTCTATGGAGTGGGAAGAGTTCGAGGGAATATTTATCAATAAATAAATACCTTATTAAATGAAAATGAAAAGGAATAAGGAATTCCTAGAATTGAATAAGAAGGAAAATTAATTGATGGGGGTCTATAAATGAACATTACATGAATTTCCTTATACACCTCTAGCTTTGATATAGATCCTAAGGGAATGCTTGGTAGATTCCTCAGTGGACTAAGACCCCGTATGCAGAAGAATATATAAATTCACCACTATGAAAAATATGTGGAGATATTGCAGAGTGATATGATGGATGAATTGGAGTTTAAAGAAATGTAGTGGTCATAAATGATGAATAAAAAGAAGATATATATAGATCAAAACCCTGAGAGGAACATTGATCATGTAAGATGTGGAAAGAAAGTTCCCACGTGGAAAAAATGTTGGATGAAGTATTTTGGGAACTATATACTTGGCAGTGTAAAGTGATAAAAGTGTGGAAGATATAGAAATATATCTTCAAAATATCATGGGGAGGTGAAGCCTCAACTTCTCAATGCTAAAAACAAAGGAGGGATATTGTAGCGCCATCCTGAAGTTCAATAATTCAATTATGGATGGCTTGGGAACATTTACTATCAATTTCCAAATCAAATTATAATAGAGGGAAGCCACCATAAACCACAAATAGGATAATGGAGATAGTTTGGGAATTTTATATCATGATATTTTAAATAGAGGATCAGGATGATGTGGTGGTTGGTATACTCATTGTGATCTCAATTATATCATATACTTTTTTATTCTGGTTATACGCATTCCTTTATTTCATCCATGTTTGTAAAGAATAAAGAATCAATCCCAGTATTCCTAGATGTAGAGATATCATTATATCCTATTAGAGGAAATATGGAAGCATCAATAGTGTATAAGAACTATATTATTATCATTCGAGAATACATTCTCATCACAAATATAGAATTCATTCCCACAGAGAAATTTGACACTATAATAGGGATAGAATGAATCTCAACATATAATGGTATTATCAACTATAGAAGAAAGGAAATTTTAGTAATCTTGAATGGATTCCCTATAGTCATTTTCTAAGGAGTGTTATCACGACCAGAAAATTATCTTGAAGCACCTCCTATAGTGTTATTTATTAATATGATACATGAAGAGAGAGAAGAAAATGAATGTATAAGGATATATAATTTACCAATTATTTAGTAATATATCGACATATTTCATGATGAGTTACCTATACCGCCCCTAGAATGAGAGGTAGGGTTTTCCATTGAACTCATACCTAGATCAAAGCTGATATAACTGACCCTTTATAGAATGAAAAATATTGAGTTATAGGAAATAACGAAACAAATACAAGATCTTGGGGAGAAGTGATTTATCATATCAAATGTGTCTGCTTGGTGAGAACCTATTCTCGTTATGAAGAAGAAGGTGGATCAATGTGGCAATGAATTGAGTATAGAGAACATAATGGGATATTAGTAATGAATAAGTGCCATCAACCAAAGATTGATGATTTATTTCACTAGCTTTGTGGAGATCAATTCTTCTCAAACATTGACCTCTAATTTGTGTATCACCAGTTAAGGTTGACGATAGAAGATATACTAAAGACTTCCTTATTAACATGTTATTGGGATTATGAGTTTTTTGTTAGGACCATTGGGTTTTTAAATGCTCCAACTATATTTATTGATTTGATGAATAAAGTCTTTAAGGAATACCTTGATTTTTTTGGTAATTTTAATTAATGAAATACAGGTATACGCCAAAAGTCATGAGGAACATGAGGATCAACTAAGGGTTATCTTGGTAACTATGTTGAAGGTGAGGCTATTTGGGAAATTAAATGTTTTTAATTATATTTACAACATGTTCTATTATTGGGGAACATTGTAATCAATGAATGAAACTCAATAAATCTTGTGGAGACAGTATAGGTAGAGGAGTGGCCTTAGCCTACAACCATAACTAAGATTATTATTTTCCTTGGTTTATTAGGATATTATAGAATGTTTTTGAAAAACTATTCACGAATTTCTAATCCACTAACCATGTTAACATGAAAAGGGGATAATTTCATCTTGACAAAGTGGTGTGATGAAAAATTCCAAAAATTAAAGAAGATATTGGTTAATGAATATTTGTGAACTCTATTATTTTTCAAAGAAGGATTCATTATTTATAATGATTCCTCTATAAAGGGACTTCGGTGTGTTCTAATGAAAAATGACAACTTTATCTTTTACGCATATTGATAGATAAATCATCATAAGCATAATTGTACAACGCATGACCTAGAGTTTTCCATAGTTAATTTTGATATGAAAATATAGATGCACTATCACTATGTGTAGAAATGTGATATATAAAAAATCAATGAATGTTTGAAGTAAATTTTTATACAAAATTAATTAAACATGAGAGAAAGAAGATGGTTAGAACTTCATAAAGACAATGACTATTTAATTCATTATCACTATGGAATAGAAAATAATATCACTAATGCATTAAGTAGAAAAGTCCATGTTGTGTAGCTATGATTTGGATTCAAGGAGATCCTTTGGTCAAGGACCTAGTAAAATAATACATGTGAATCATAAGGGAAGGGACATCATATACCCTTTCAAAAATGATTTATCAACCATCATTACCAGATAAGATCATGAAATATAAAATATAATATCCATTGTTACAAAGGAAGACAGAGGGTGTAAAGAATTGAAAGTTTCCATAGTATAATATTGATCATGAAGGTGTATTGAGATTTACAACAAGGATATGTGTCCTATTTTTCTAGGAGATAAATAATGGAATAATGGATGAATCTCATACCTATACATTCTCTATACGTTCTAGAAGCACTAAAATTTATATGGACCTTCATGATCATTATTGGTTAGATTATATGAAATGGAATATTACCTACTACACTACAAGGTTTATGGTATGTTTTCAAGTGAAGGAGGAGTGAAAAATTCCTAATGGGGAATTGAAACCACTACCCATACCAACATGAAAGTGGGATAATATCACTATGGAATTTTTCACTTCTCCCCCTAGAACATCCAAAGGAAACAATGTGATATGGGTTGTAGCAAATCACCTCACCAAAACTACCCATTTCATCATTATTTGAGAAGATTTATTCCTGATGAAATTGATAATATATACCTAGAGGAATTGGTGAGGTTTCGTGGGGTTTCACCTTCCAATATTTTGGATAATTATCCAGGGTTCACATCTAAAATCTTGATAGTTATTTAAATTCTCTGAATACTGAATTACATTTTACCAAGGAATATTACCCAAAAATTGATGGACAATTTGGAAGGACTATTAAAACACTCTAAGAAATGCTGAGAACATTCTCGATGGAATTTGAAGGTGGATGGGGTCAACAACTCCCATTAGTTGAGTTCTCATACATCAAAAACTTTCACTCAAGCATAAAAATGCCATCATATGAATCTCTATATGGAAAGTGATGTAGAACTCCAACTTTTTTGGATGAAATTGGTGAGAGGAAATTTCTTTGGCCTGATCTTGTGAAATACAAGAGAAAATAGATTTATTCCATCAAACAACACAAAAACAATGATTAGAGTTGGTGAAATATCTATTCTAATATCCATTGAAGGGTCTTGGATTTTTATGTAAGATACAATGTCTTCCTTTGAATCTCACCATGCAATAGATTTATGAAGTTTGGGAATGAAGGGAATATTATCCATATGTACATTATCCCCTATGAAATACTTGAACTCATAGAAGCCATGGCCTATCAACCAGAACTTCAACTGAAACTATCTCAAGTTCATTATGTATTCTTTATATCTCTCTTGAGAAAGTATATTCTTGATTCCTCCAATATACTGAATATATTGTTCGTACAACTGGAACACAGACTTCCTATTGAGGTGTAGTCCATTGTGATAGTAGATTGTATATACAAGGTTTCATGAAATAAGACTAACCACCTAATCAATGTATAGTGGATTCACCATAAATATGAATAAGTGATGTGGGAAATAGATGAGATACTGAGATAGAAGCACCATAAACATTTCCCAGCTGGAGAAATGAGTTGAAAATATGTCAATGAAATTTCACAAGGGGGGAAGAATGTAACGACCAAAAATTTACAAATGATAATTGTTTCTTGAAAAGATGTTTGTTAGTTATAATATTATACACATATAAAAAAAATATAAAACAACAAAATTTCATCACATTAAAAATTATCATTACATTAGTCATCTCTGAATGCAATTAAAATGCTAAACATTATAGCTGGACAAACAATATAAAGTACAACTGATATAATGGTATGTTTGGATCAACCCAAAATACCAGAATCATCACCCCCACTGAAAATGATGTTGAAATTAAACAAAATATTAATAATCCAACCAACAACTTATGAAAATGAACATATAACCTTAATATAAATTTTAGCAAAGTTAGTGTGTAAGAATGATGTAATATTATTAGGTACACAGGAAATGTGAACATTGAGATGCAACTGTTAAATACCATTGGTCAATATGAAAATTGGTAAATATGACCATTGTATTTTATACACTTATTTGATATTTTTAGCATTATATTTAGTGTTTATAAGTATTAATGAAAAAGGATAATTGTAAATGAAATAAGAATCGATTGTGTCAGCTAGTAGAGTCATGCCTTTTGAAAAGAATTTATCAGAATATGGGAGGGAGGTATCATCACTGGGTTTCACCCAAGAACAAGACCAATATGATCTTCAAAATTAAATATTGAATGAAATAACCTATGGGAGAGGTTCGTGTTTATAGATATTAGCACTATGTCAGTTTGTTCTGATACACCCCATTAAACTACCACAATCATAGACCTTACCCATAGAGAAAATGTGCATGTAATAAGGGGTTAAATATCCAAACCATAGTTACATGAGGGGTAATTTATTTTTCATAAAAAAATGTTTTTTTTCATCAATTACTTTTTTGAATTGTTTCACTTCAAAAAATACATGTTTAATTGAGATGAATTAGATAAAATGTTTTTTGGATGCTAATAAAAATTACTTATATTTTTCTTGAAAATATATAAAATTTGGATAATAAAAAAGGTATTATCAATAGTGTTAATTTAATGTAATATTATTTTTAAAAACATTTATTTTAACAATAAATGATAAAATAATTTAATAATGGCCTAGGAAATTTATAATAAGTGTCAAAAATTTTATTATGACTTAAAGACGTCTATTTATTAATAAATAATTTTTTTTTATATTTGAAAGTTACAATTATCATATTTAGATACTTGTTATGATAAAGTAAACATCATTTTTTAAATCAAAACATTAAAATTAGGCAATTTTTAATTTATGGTCACATTCTAAAAACTATATTTTTTCATAAATGGAAACAAAAATAAAATTTTAGGCCTTTACAATATTTTATGACATAATATTTATTTCCTAATAATGTATTAATTAATTAAACACAATGAAATACCTAAAATATTTTATTTATTAATATTAGGTATTTCAAAAGATTTTAATCAATTTTTAACTCTATAAGTTACTTTCAAAAGTCAAAAAAGAAAATTTTGATTTTTAAAAACAATTCTTTTTTGAAACATTACCTTTCCATGCCAATATAAGTATTTAAAAATAAATTTCGGTTATAGTGGATTAAAATATCAGAAAATATGTCCAAAATGTCCAAAACCGTTAGCAAAAACCATGTATAACCCAATGGTTTTCCATTTTCCACTACCTAGTTTTCTATGATCTATATTTGGATCATATTAAACAATTCAGCCCCTTCTACTATAAATACACACACATTTCTCCATTTTCATTCACTGAAAATCTAATCACCACAATTTATAGTGATTTTCATCCCAATTAGTCCCCCAAGGCATCCTCATTCTCCCAAGGTTCCATCCCGAAGTTTAAGATCAACTCTTTATCGTAAGGGAAATCTCCACTTCTCTTTTCCATTCAACATTCCTTTTTAGAAGGAATGACCTTCAATTTCTTGAATAAGATAGTATGTACACATTATTATATCCCATTACTACAATAAGATTCTTTTATCAATGAGATACCCATTTACCCTTTGTTTTCACCCTTTTCTAAAACCATGTTTTTTTCCTTTCATGCTGCCAATTTTTCTTCTCAATTTTTCTTCTTTTACATTAGAAATGGTATTTTATAGAATTTACAACACTCTTTTATTTTAAAATGTAACTCAACTAGTTTTAAAAATGAATTTTTATTATATGATTTACATATGTTAAATTTACATTTCCTTTCATGGGTTAAAAATTATGTTTTGATTATTTCTTTTATCACTTTTGAATTTCAATATGTTTTATAAGAATCCAGTAATTTACTCTCTCGGGGTTATTAATGAAATGATTTATCATGATCTATGTGGCTCACATAAAATTTATAAATATTAAGCATCTTACAAGATAACACTTAAATGTATTCGGTGAAGAATTTAATACCTACAGGTAACATGTTCTATGATACCTTAGTGGATAACCATTTTAATTTTCATTTACGACACCTTGGTGATATTATTATGAATGTTTCCTTTTAATGTTGTAGTCACATTTCCATATTATGATTCGAGTTATTATTATTATGATACTCCTACTTAAAATTCCATTTTATTATGCCCCACTTTATATTTTTTATTTCTGAATATCAGATGTTATATCTCTCTCTTGTTTATTTCCTTACTAAGATTAATTTTGACCCTATTTCATTGATGTATGTCTCATGGTTATGAGATATAGTAAATATAACTTAAGGTGAACCCATTAATATGTCGTTAAAGTGGATTTAGAATAATTTATCATGTATTCATATATTATTTACCCTTTTTTCAAGATAATAATCATGAAAAGATAATTTATTTTGTACTGTGTAATGAATAGTTTTGTTATAAAAAGTAGGATCACATATTCCCAATGATTATGAAATGAATAAATAAAGGGGTTTGTCAAGTTATGCAGAAATTCTTATATAGTTTTTTTTCTTGTCGATGTTGTAATACTTTTTAGGAATTACCTGATTAAGTGAGTATTTCATGGGATTGTGTTTACTATTGACATGGTTGTGCTACATCTATTGAGATATTCTGGCATGGTGATGAAGCATGTTGATTGATACATTATAAAAATAATTTAATTAATTTACCCATTAATCAATTTATTATGTGGAATTATTATTAGACTATTTTTGTTTATACATGGGAGTGTCGACCTACTATGTTTTAATCACACCATATTTGTAGCATCATTTGGTACCAGACAACATTACATTGATGCTGGTTTGGTCAAATGAAAAGGATTGTGTTGTGGATTGTTTCTAGCTGGATTTGTTGGAGCATGGAAATATAACCGACATGGTGTTCTAGACTAGGGTATTTTGATTTTATATGCTTTATCATGGTCTTTAATGTGTATCAATTTTAGTTTGAAATTTATATACATTTAATCTCGACATTAAATTGTTTATTATTGGATTTTATTAGTTCTTCCTCTATCTTCCAGTTGAATATTATATTATTTCCACTATTTTTTCATACATTAATATTTATTTATTTCAATTTTACTATAAATTTTTACCAGGGGTATAATCTCTATACTATGTTCTCTACACCCTTACTTCAAGTCATCAACCTCTCGCATATAGGGCAGCATGATTGAGATCAAACAACCAACCCGATTTGGCAATGTGAGAGAATTATTGACCAGGGAACATTACATTCAAATAGATTAAATGAAAATATATACAACACAAAAATAAAATTGAAAAATATGTAATATATCTCATACAAGTAAAAGAGATATGATAAATCCTCAAAACTCAATTTCAAGTTACTTCAAAATCGTTATATCGTCCTCTTCTTCAGAAGAAGTTTTATAGATATCTTGTTACATAGATGTGGAAGTGTATTTTAATAGTAAAAAAACACTTAACTATGTCCTTGGATAGTTTATATCGTAAATGGGTAGGTTTTGGTTTATATAGATGGATCAATGTGGTTTAAAGATAGTAAATGAGGGGTGTCCTTTTATAAGTGACTGAAGGGGAACTCTTATAATTTTTCGATACTATAAAATTTTATAAATTCAAATTAATTAAGAAGTTGTGCTTTAAAGTAATCGATTATAATATTAATATGATATGGTCGTAATATATCCATTATATCAAATTTATATAGTTTTGGATATCTTTTCTAACAATATCTTTTGGATTAACCACTTTGTAACCCATTTTAAATCTAAACCATGGTAAAAACATTCTCCATCATAAAGGGTCATAAATTTACTTTTATGTCAAAAAAAATCACCAAATTTTCTAATATATGAAATTTTAGTCCATATGTTATCACCATGTACACTTTCATTATTTTTATTATTTTATATAATATAATAAAATATTTTCTTTACGAAAATATCATTATTGTAATTTTTGCAATATTTATTAAATTTCATATTAAATATTTGAATATAGTAAAGCAATTCTAATATAAATCACCAACATTAAGTCATATTTATCGATAACATTCATGGAAATCAATAATTTGTCCAAATTATATTGCTTTTAACAATTTTTAAATTGTTTAATTTGTATTATTCAACTTCATGCCTAAACACAATGTCATTGTTGTTTAAGCATTTAAGGAAATTATATAATCACTAAAAAATAAAAAAAATTACCATCGTGGATTATTCTCAATATAAGATTTAATATTAATTAACAACTTATTTTTATCCCAATCTGTATATATACGAGTTATTTAGAAGTAAGGTAGAGACATTTCATATTTTTCATTACTTAAGATATTATTTAGTTCATAACAAAATACAAATGGAGAAAAGTTGAATTTTAGAAGATTGGATTATTATGGATTATGTATAGTTATACAATGAAATATATTAATGTTTTGGGTTGATTTTGCGACCTTATATCATTATTGTAACCTTGTTTTTGCCATTTAACACTAACCAAGGTAACAAATATTTACCATAGTTACTGTCCATAAATAAAACAATTAAAACATTCCTATTAAAAAAACATAACATACTAATTCAAAATTTGGTATATATTTATCATGGATCAATCTATATAGGTGGAAAAAATTAATATTAATATAAATCCATAAAATTCAATGAAAAGTAGTTTTTAGTTAATTGTGTTAATAAGTATAAAATTTTTCTAATACCAAATTCCAAAGAATTGTGGATTACAAATGAATTTATTAGATTATTATAAATCAAAAGGGACAAATATAACCTTAATACCAAATAAATAATATAATGGTTCTTTTAAATTAATTTATTTAATGAAATGAAGTGACAGTAGTTGAAAAATCGGTATGTTCACTATTCACTTTAAAATAAATCATCTAAAAAAACCCAAAAATTCACAATATGTTAATTTTAATATTATTATTTTAAAAATTATGTTCAGTTATATGAAAAAATTTTCTAAAAGTGGTAAAAATTAATTATAATATCCACACAAATTTTTCAAAAGAATCACTTTTGATGAAATAAAATCTTTTAGGAATACAATTAATTCAGTAATAAATTTGAGTGCTTATTTACTAAGAATTAATATTTAATTTTGTATATAGTAATAAAATTATCAATTTATTTCATAATTTATTTACTCATCTTCATACCCCCAAATTTAATTTCTAGGATATAATCTTATCATTTAAATAATAATATTTTTATAATATATCTCATTTTGCATAATCCTCGGTGTTACAAGTTAAGAAAGATATCGAGCTTATTGTTTTTAAAACAAATTGGGTCTTATAAAAAAGGAAATCAAAATATATTTTATCAAACTCTACCAAATTATCAGTTTTTATTGAAATGATTTTGTTCTCTTTTACATTTTCTTAATTCTTGGTGAATCTTATGAAAAAATTACTAGCCTCATTTTTGTGTGCCTAGAAAAAGACACAAGTGGACCATTTATAATCATAGAAGATCATAAGGGAGTATGATTTTCCTTTGATACTTTTGAATTGAGTTAGTCTAAATATATCATGGTGAAAATGCTCAATGTATTTATATTTTGACAATTCTTTTTTTAAATAATTTTTTTGTTTCTTACCATGATAGAAACATCAAAAAAAATTATCATTGAAATGAAATTTTGGTAACTCTCATAAAATATGATTCTGGTGGAGCTTAATGAGTGTGTGTGTGTGTGTGGTATAGTGACCCATCTATCTATTCGAAACAAAGATTTTTTTATCATGAACATTCAAACATATACATTTTTTCAAATAATTATATTTTAAATTGATAGTGTACACATTTTTAAATTGAAAAATGATAAACAAAATCTTTCCTTTGATTTTTTAAAATTTCCAAAAAAAATGTTTTCGATAGAAATATTAAAACCCTTATCGTATAATTTTATAATATGTAGAAAATTATTTTTTAATCTTTCAATATATCAGACAAGTTTTATAAGAATCAAATTAAGAAATAGATTGTAACTATATTGTTGATTTTAAATCAATAATTCCCACTGAAATCCACATATCCAATATTTATTTTTCATGTTTATTGAATTTGAAGGGATCAACACACATGAGTCGAAAGAATATATTATCCATGTATCATATCAATTTTTGGATTAACTCTTTATAAATTTCTCCTATAAAATTATGATACTAAACAATTTATACCCATATTTTGTGTAACACCATAGGTAAATAAAGAATATGACATTTTCACATTTATCCATATTTGCGAATAAAATATTAATATACCTTTAAAGGGGACGCTATGCTCGATGGCGTACCCAATACGCAACAACGAGTTTCTTGGGAATCTTACGTTGCACTCTAATAATAAAATAATATTATTTTAAATTGTAGTTAACGCCTAGCCATTGAAATGGAGGGAATGAACAAGACTAACTGCAAAATTATTATATATGTTTGTCAAATATTTTTACTTTTTACAATAAATTCTAGAGGATTAAAAATGCGAATGAATCCAATTTCAAGCATAAACATTCTAATATTCTTTAGAAGGTCGATTAATCGCCTTTTGATGACGAACCACTTTTAAATCCACTTTTTTACAATTTTATGTGTTATATTTGACGAAATAAATTCTTCTTTGGAATCGGGACATAAAAATATACTTTGTGTAAATTTTGGTATTTTTCTGATAAAGTTCATTTTTTAATGAATAGTGAAAAATGTTGTATTTTAATTCAAAACCTCTTTTTAATCTAAGTTATTTATATGAATAGAATATATTTTGAATTGGGTTTAATGTTAAATTAGAATATATTTTTACCATTTAATCCAATAGTGGGCGTTGGAATTAATTTAATCTTGAAATTGGACTTAAACTAGTGTCAATCTTTGATACTTATTGTTTCATAAAAACACGCTATTTGCTCTGACAGTGGGAATTAATTATTAAACTAATTAATGTAACTTATATGTTTTGAATTTTATAAAATAGGCATAATTATTGAATTCGGAATATCAAATATAGGTTAGGGTGAATTTTTGTTATTTTTCTAGAAAACATCAGTTTTTGATGAATAGTGAAACCACTAAGTGGTACTTAAAAAACTGATTTTTCGTTTAAATGAAATTTTACCACCTCTGTGTTTTGAATTTTAAAAATCCGACATACATGGTTGTCATTAAGAAGTAAAATGTGGTTCAATGGGATTAAAATAATTTTTTTGATGAATATTAACTTTTAAGTTTAAATCGCGATTAGAGGTAATTAGTGTAGTATAAGGTAAAAATAATGTTTTAATAATATGAAATGATATATACACATGTCATACCCTTACTGTATGAGTCATGGATGACCAAGACAATCCATGGGTCAACTTGGGGACCCCATGGAGCCACCTTTCTTGGAGAATGGCATTAATACCTTTTTATTTAAAGTTAAAATTAAAATGTTACAAACATGTGTTGTTTTACTAAAAAAAATTTACATGGGGTTATATAAGTCATATTTTTTACTATAAATATTCATTAGAAAGATAGTAATATTTCATACATCATGATATTTATTTTATAATTTTTATACATTAAATAAATTAATTTATTTATGACACCGTGATGATGCAGTGATTACCTCATAAATGAACGATTTAAATAAAATGAGAAGATATGGTGAAATCGAAGTCTTACACATGACACAAACCTATTGGATGTGAGGATTTTGAAACTGTATCACCTTATCCTAGAAATATATCCTTTTGGGACCTTTTAAATCCGAAAATCATTTTATAAAAAGTAATATTTTATAACTTTCCAAGAGTGCCCCTCCTCTCCTCTTATAAAAGGCCCCCACCTCTACCACCATACACACACCTCTCAAGCCTTTGTCTCAGCCAAAACCTACCCATTTCATCTCTCCACATCTCTCTATTCATCATTGAAGCCTCACATTGGGTATAATCCTTTCCAAGGAAGCCTTTGAGCTCAAATAAAAGAGAGTTACCCGATTTAAAGGCAATGTCTTCCCTTGTGTTATTTTTTTTATTTTTCTTATCCAAACCCCTAAACTCCTTTTATTACCTTTTTTTTACAACACTAGTATCTTAAATATACTAGGATGTTTTTATAAGAAGGATTCAAGCTACAATTTCATACACCTCCGTCTAATGGTTAAAGAACATACTATTTATGTGGATGGAGAATTACTGCCTCACGAAACGATGATTGTTCAATATTATTTTAACACCTTAAAAGGTGACCATTAAGATGTCACTATATTTATATATGATATATAATATGTTTATGTTTTCCTTAAACTTCTATATTTTTCATTTATGGCTTACCATTATGGTTTCCATTATGGGTAAACGCGATATCTTCATTTTAGGAAGTGCGGACTACCGCCCCCTCAAAGTGATTTGATTCGTTAATGCCATATGTGTGACATATATAGGATGGAATTAATGGTATTACATATGATATCCTACTGGAATTATAATATACCTTTATATTATTATTATTTAATTCCATTTAATACAAAAAAAAGAAATGAAAGTAGAGTTCATGCGTACGTACGACTTACCGTCCCCATGAACGGTACATTTCATTTCTTATCTCCAAATGTTATGAACTATTATAAGTACATATATATAATGGATATATATGTAATATATTACATCTAAATGAAGGATATAATTCTGTAATTATAATATATATATCTCTCATTTTGTTTTAATTCCATTAATATGACAAAAAAAATGAAAGTAGCGTTCATGCGTACGTACGGCCTACCGTCTCCATGAACGGTGCTTTTAATTTTTTTATCTCCAAATGCTATGGAATAGTATAAAATAAATATATAATGGATATATATGATATCTAAAACATCAATACTATTCTGGATATGATGTACCTATAACTACATGGAAAATTCATTTCCAACAAGTTTGATTTTTACTCATGTACCGAACATCGGCAAAAACGTCTAATATGAACTCACTTTATTAACAAATTATTATACATTACAATATGTGATATTAACTGAATAATAATATTTAATGTAGGTCCTTAAGAAATTATAAATTTACCTAATTTTATTATTCAGGAGTTTAAAGAACGATTGAGTCATGTCGGACACGAGGTCAGGGATCCTACCCCTCTCTTTGTTTTTATGTACACTCTTTTTTGTCATTCCTTTTATGCTCATATTTATTATGATTGGGATGTTCTTTTATATTACTCCTACTGTAATTTTTATGTTCATATTATGAGGGACCCTATTATCTCTCATCAATCGATTTTGGAAGTTTTGAGTGGCGCCGTTAGGCTACCGAGTTTTCGTAAGGGATTTTTCATCTCACTTTTATTCCTGTGACATTTATGCTACGTTTGCCATTATTTCCTTTGAGTGGTGTATGTAATTCCCATTATTATACTCTTTCTGTAATATAATTTCATTTATGGGTTTTTACATATTCATTGGATGACCCTTCTTCAATGGGGTGTACGTTTCTAAAGTTACCCATGTCGGTAAGGGAACCTTTCACCCTCCTCTTTTGAAAATACTTCTTTTGTTATGTCTTTTAATTCAAATACTATTATGTTGGGATATTTTCTTCTATATCCTTATTAATTTAAATTTTATGTCCAAGTGATGAGATACAATCTCTCATCAACTCTTTTTCTTTATTTTGATGTGACGTCGTTAGGCTGTCAAATTTTTGCAAGGGAACTTCTTAATTCAATTTTGATTTTTTGGGATAAACTTGTACTCATTGAATATGTCGTTCAATGAATATGTGTGAAAGTCATATGATTGTTTTACACTTAATATCTACTTGTATTTGGTGTTTTCTTTTGTCACACATAATTATGTAATTGATTTATCCTTAATCCAAGGATACCGTCTTTGTATGGGACTTCGTCTCAATCTCCTTTAATTGAGGCATACTTCTGTTTTATACACAACCTTATTTTATACGGTGTATAAACCCCTTTGAATTTTATGTTTATCCAAAAGGAATATTTTTTATATGAAGCGTTTTACTAAACGAAAAAAGGGAATCTTTTTGTCGTACGTATGCAGAGACAACGACTTCTCCGCCACCGTGACCATTATTTGAGTTTCAAATTCCTCAACAAGCCATATCTTTTTTTTAAATGAAAAATAAAAACCATGTTTTACTTTTATTTTATTTTGGTATTGAAAATGGTTTTCATAATGTTTTTATATCAATGTGTTGTATTGATATCTTGTGATTGAAAAGTGGAAATGTTATGTTTCCTTTATGCATGTTTTATGTGATATGATTATGTTTATGGTTCTTGGGCATTATTATATAGACGGGTGGTTCTGTGATAAACTAAGGGCGGGTGAGTCCGATATAGCTCTCCAAGGCATTTGGTAACGCGAAGGAGTTAAAAGTTAAGGTTTCTACAAATAGATTTAGGGAATATACTATGATGGGTATTCCAAACATAACCAAGAGGGTTACTCCCTACATAAGAATGTTATGAATGCCTCAAGTTACCTTTATGCATTATTATTTCTATTATTTATTCATGATTTGATGTGGTATGTTAAAATTATTATGTTTTATGAGTAAAGTATGATTTCATACATGGACTAAAGTTTTCTTTTCATACTTTTATATCCCGTAATGAGCTTTTGATGCTCATCCCATGTTTTTGAAATGTTTTTCATAGGTCAAGGGAATGGTTCATGATATGTTGATAGTGTCAAGGAAGTGTTAAGAATGAATCCATGTTTTTTTAAATATGTTTCCGTTGGTGGGAAAAAACGAATAATATCTTTTATGTAACCACTTTGTTTAAATGTGGAATATAATTCATGATTTATGATCTAATTCTATAAAACTCTAAAACTGAAAAGATCCTTATTGTGAATTATTCATTTAATTCAATATTATGTAAGGTTTAAGGGTGGGGCCTTGTATTTTGGGTCTACATATATATGTTAAGAATTATTTTCATACAAATATTTTTTTTAAAAGGATTCTTGAGATGAGGTATGGGATGAAATATAGAAAATTTTTGGACAACCACATTAGACATTTTTTCAGTTACATTGATCAATTATTTGATTAATATTATGGAAATAATTAGAATACTTGTTTTAAAATACCAATTTTATAAAATACATCATTTTTAAATAAAAATAATAATTTTAAAAAATAAATCCAAAATGATTTTTTACTTGTCATTTAAAATCCATGATTTTATTTAGAGTTATTTTCCTTGGGTGAACTTAATGAGATATTTATTGAAATGATTGATTGCTGATTATAACTCATGAAGATTCAGTTGATCATTAAATTGTGTCAATAATTCATTTTTGTAACAATTAAGTAATCCTTTTCATTATGTTCTGGATTTTATATATTTTCAATCTATTTGTACATTGATGTTTTCTCACCAAAATATACATCAAGTTTATCATGATCATATTTTATATCTTCTTAGCTTAGATGATTATAATAAAATTATGAACAAGATGAGTATAAGTTTACTTCATTACTATCCTTGATATCTTTTATGAGATACTTGGACCCTTCATCACTTGACATGATTGAGGAGAGAGACTAATTTCTTTCAATCCTAGTTAAAACCTTAGAGGGAATTGTTGAGTTTATTTTTATTCTCTTTGTTTTAAATTTTTATCAAAATTAATTTTTACAATATATGTTCCTTATTGTTTCATTGAAAGAACTATAATTCTTTAATACTATGTTTATATTCTTTTTAGAACATTTTAGAATATCTTTCTATTGAATAATTTTATTATCTTTATATATAGATGACCCATTTTATCATCATCATAAGAGACTTAATTAGAAACATTAAAAGAAATTTCTATTTTATATTTGACATATTTCTCATCCTTATCAACTTTTGACTTCATTATGATCTCATTTGTCATGAGATATTTAATTATATCCTCTATTGAAAAATTATTTATTTCATTAGCTTCTTGTATTTCATATACATTGTGTTTCAAATTTCTTTGTAAAATATAATGTATTTTATTGACCAATGTTTCTACATTAGTATTTTCATTAAGATATGTTTTTCCATTTCATATTGTAGTAAACCATATAGAAATTTTGGTAATAGATCCATAATGATTCCTAATAAATCTTCCAAACCCTTGTCTATTAATATCATGTGAACTATCTTACAATTTATTTTATCCTTTATGTGTAACTTCTACAAGTTTCATGATTTCATGATCATTTTTCAATGTAGATATTTAAGTTAACTCATTTTGTATAAAAAAATTCAGAGCATTCATAGATTTGTTATCTAATTCAAAAGAAAAAATATCTTCAAAGTTAAATTTTTACTTTTTTTATTAATAATAATATAACCATTCACTATAAATTTTTATACATGATGAAAATAATTCCATGAATGTTTTACATATGTTTATTCCAATAATTATAGTTTAATCCATCAAAATAAGCTTCAAAGACTATAGATTCCCCTTTGGTAAGACCATGGTTGTTTGAAAAAAATGGAATAAAAACATATAATGTTTAAATCAGTTAACATATTGAGAACTGAATTCATTTTATGAAAACTATTATATTCTATAAAAAATATAAATATCCAATTTGAAACCAAATATATGTAAGATATGAGATTGAAGGGTAGATAATATTCTTTAAAATAGTTTTAAAATGATGTTATAAAGTTATAAACAGAAGATATTATGTATGAATTTAATTTTGGAATAAAATAATCAAATGATAGCATAGTAAAAATTGAATCATTAAGCATACTAGAAAATAAATGATGTAAATTTTAATTGTATATTTAGATATATGAGTTTGGAAATAGATCAAGAATGAGCCTCTATATATCATTCCCTCAAGAAGGTTTTAAAGGTTTATGTTTCTCACTTGGTCTCAATGAAAACCAAGAACCAAATGAATAATGGAATCATATGGTTATAATTAAAATGAAGAACAAAAAATAAGACCGTTGGTTTTGAAATAAATCAAATAACCAAGAATCTCAACATTAATAGTGGTTAGAATTGGAGGAAAAATATGGATAAGAAAGTGGTTTGTTTTTATAAACCCATTACAAAGAACTAAACTATATATAGATGATTTATAATAATATTTAATATAAAGAGGGAGATAAATAAAGTAGAAGAAGACCATTTTAAAAATTACAATAATGGATAACATAAGAAAAACGATTAAGAATATATGAAATTGATATTATGTTATTTATACTGAATCCATGATTCCTTTGATTATTTAAAAATGGAATAATAAATGAAAACGTATTTCAAATGATCATATTGAATTAATAAATAATTTATTAGTGGAGTCTATTTTTCAAAGATGTTTATAGATTATATCTAAGAATCCGATGATGTCTGTTTATAGACATCATAGATTTTTGAGGTGTATTTGTTTTATTCAAGCCATTAATTAGCTGAATAAAGGCCTTTTACCAATAATAAATTCTCTTTTTTTGTTCGGGATCAATGTTACTGGATGGACACCTGATCCCACTGACTGGATGTTGAAATTTCTATAGATTAATAGTTTTATCTAGACACAACTAGTTGGATGTTTCTCTCCAATAGCTACTAGGTGGTATTTGTAGAGTTATAGATGCTATTGTCGTCTCTACCAACTTGTTTGGGTACTCATACATGCAGACTGGTGCTATTAAGAAGTGAGTGTCCTCAAATTGATCATCCATTCTACTTTGTAGGCCTTTTTTGTCCATTAATTTTCTTGGATGATAATGAAAATATATAACTAGGAATCAATAAAAACTAATGTTAGAAACCCTCTATGTGGTCTTGGTCATACCAACAAATTTTTGGTTCATCATATAGAGAATCTTACAAATTTAATTAAATTTAGAAAATAAAAAACGGTTATCTGCATATTATATCTAGGTTCAGTCCCCTAAATTGAAAGCAATGCCTATATAAATTAATGGTAGGAGAATTGGAACAAACCGACCGAAAAAGATCTAAAATTCCACTCTAACTCTGCCATTATTCTATAATCTCTTTCAATGAGGTTGTTTCTTATTTTAAGTAAAATTTCATGAATTTTTTATACAATATAAGTCATTATTTTGGTAGTGTTGGATATTTTACCATGGATATAAATCTCAATAAATTTAAATAATTGAATAACATTACAAAATTAAAAAATACTGACCTAGTATTTCTTATTTTTATTGGGATTCAAGTTATCCTTCCAATTTCATAGGAATAATCACATTTGTAACATCCTAGACTGATTTATATCCTATTAAGTAATTGCATTTTTACATCAATAATTTCTTCATTTTTCAAGATTCATTTTGGACTCATATGATTATATCTAGAATATAGTCCTCTCTAATTAATTATATCCTCCTAAAAATAGAATCCTAAAAAATAAAATTATTAATTTGGATTATTTGAATATATTTATTTTGAAAATATGGAACTTTTCTCAAATTATTCCACATTGACAGCTATATAAATTTTATAAAAAAATACTGTCAAATCAGAAATATAAAAATTATTCATTTAAAGATAAAAAATATGATGGGATAAATGATACAAATTATTAATAAATTAGATTCATTAATTCCCCTGTGATTTATTTTTTCAGCCCTGGGAAAATAAGTCAATGCGATCACAAATTTGAATAATATATATATAAATGGATCGAAATTTGATTTTTTTCATATCATCTAAAATTAAACTTCTTAAAAATCTTAACATAATATTTTTTACATATAAAATAAAAGGATGATAAATATTTGTATGATTATCTCATATATTTTCTAAATAATAATTGATCTTCCAAAAAACATCATTTCATTTTGAAATTTTTTATGAATATAACCAATCTCATAAGACTAGTATGTTTGTGTGGTGATGATAATTTTTTTTTCTTTTGTTATCTTCTATATAGTTTGGCCATATTGTTATATTTTTTATTTCCCCTAATTCATCATACTTAACACATTGTTTATTATTTTCAATAAACTATAAAATTTTTTATTGTGGTTCCATAGAAAATTTTCACTAAGAGGGGAGGGGAGAATCCAAGAATAGGAAACTTTTGATTATTTTATAATCACAATTATTCGTCTTCTAAGCTGATTGAACTAAGAATTCTTTTTAAAATCTATTTTCAACATTAAATATATTAAAAATAATCAATTGAATTCAATAATCACTTTTACAAATATATATAACCAAAAGTAAAAAGTAAATGTTTACAAGGTTAACCATTAAAAATGAATGGTAATATATTTTTCATGGAATGCTATCTCCATCTTCCATACGATCCACTAGAGTCATCTATGTGTTATAACAAGATAGGTTTATCATTGAACACTCATGAATACATTATCTCCCAAAATATGTAAATGTGTCCTAGTAAATAAAAATTTATCCTTTAGAGAATATGATAATCCTTAAATTCAACAATTATTAGGATCATATATCCTCAACTAGAATATCTTAATCCATGGTGAAAATTATATCAAACACAATCTTATATTGAAACACATAAATATTTAATTTTTTTGAATGACCCCATTTTCAAGACCCTAGAACATCATAATTATTCTTTAACATGAGGATATCGATTTCTAGATGAATATTTGATGATAAAACAAGAATACAAATCTCATCACCACATTACAGAACTAACATATTCTATCTTTACATTAACTAAGATTTAAATATTTACTTTTAAAAAATCCCACCATTATGATTTCTCTTGAAGAAAAACTATATTGAATCATAACTTCCATTAGTTTACCACCCATTAACTATACTCTCTTCCTATCTCATTACTCTCTTTAATGCATGTTACCTTTTACAATAACAACCACACATTTACATTCATTTTATTTGGAATTTCAAATTCAAAATATAACAAATATTATTGCTTCCATATTCTCTTACTTCATTCTTAGCCTTTGAACCACTATTGACCATTACACAACATATAATATAATTAAGATATATTTATGGTCGTCTTTTATTTTTAATCATGGAATATACAGTGCAACACCATGAGATCTACTAAAAATAGAATTGTATAGGAATGTGTTATACCACTGTGATGGGAGGGGGGTTTAATCCATGGTACATCCCTTAAAAGTCCTTTTATTGAATAAACATATGTGGATTATTAGGTTATTATCCACACAAGTATAAAATCTCACCCTTCACAACATGATATAAAAATAAAATCAATAGTTGGAAAATAATATTTTAAAAACGATATCCTGCATGATGGGTGAATAAATCATTGTTGTGGTTGGGCCTAGTCATAGCCACATATTTTCCACTAGAATTGATTACCAATTACAAGTAGGTTGGTTTGGTATCATCTGGACCCTAGAAGGTTTACCTTATATTTTTACATAATAATGTGATTATACTAGTTTGAAATTTTTTAAAATTTTCCTCTACAATGGGAACGACACGATAATTTTTACTCTGGGATTCTTCTACAATTAAAACAGATCTTTCTATACACAAATAAAAAATTATACACTTCATTACAAGTTAAAATTTTGTAACATAAAAATTATTAATATAAATTATCATAAATTATGTGTTTGACACCACCACTTTATTAAAAATTAAGTTAATAATAGTTTGGAGCATTAATATTGACATCATCAATGTATTTCATCTAAAATTTTACAGTTCATAGATTTTTCTCTAGGATTTTTAGATTTTTATCATATTCAAAGCTAAACATCAAGAGATTAATTATCTCTAAATCACAACTACACCTTGTACTTAGACCTTCATTTTCACAGTAAATGTTTTCATTAAAAAAACTTGTGTATATGATCTTTATAGAATTCACATTACAAATTAGATTCTTCAAATATGTCACATGAATATATGAATATTTTAACACTTCCCAACTATCAATTATCACACTCTCATTACATATTTTAATGATGAGATTGAAGGGGATATTTATAGGAAGTATTATATAGGTGATAAACTATTTTTTAATTTCAAAAATAATATTCGAACACTCAAACCATAGATATTCCAAAGAACATAGATAATGTATTTATTAAATATTTTAAAATGACCATACGATTTACTATATTCAACCATAAGAATAGTTCAATTTAAAAAGTCCACAACTTTCATAAAAAAAAAACTCTTCTTCTAGATTGAATTTTGTCTTTACTGATACAATTATCATCTGTAGCATTTATAATAATAAATAAAATATAACATAACTCACAATATTTTTATATTTTAACTTCAGTTACTCAAACACATGCTCAATCTATGGATTCTGATATCTTAGCTTCTAGAAAAAATAATCAATTTTTTTTATAATCATACCTTTTGGTAATCATCACCCATGGTCCTATCTAGCTTCCAATTACTATAAACATTAATGTCTAAACATCACATTCACTTAGAATCAACTTTTATATATTTTGGTGCATCCGATTAAAGCTTTATCTTTTAGATGCTATCATGACCATTCTTTTGATTACCCTAACATCGTTAACTCAACATCGTCTAAATCACAATTGATCTTCAACAACCATTATGTTTATTAATTTTTATGTAAAATGTATCATTTTTTTCTTAAACATGAAGACTATTATAAATATATATATATATATATATTTATTACCTTATCAATTATAACCAATTATTCAACTCTTATAATTCTCCTAATTGAATTTTATATGTAATGAAATAAATTTTATAAATTCATATGACTTTATGTATGTTACAAATTTCTAGTATACACACATTCACTACATTAATTTATGTATTTATGTAAAATTTGATCATTATAACTCATCATCTTCAAAACATTCAAAAAAAATTATTCTCATAATTTAAGAATCCAGATATAACAATTCTAAAAGAAACTCACCAATAATCAAAACCATGTGTATCTATTGGACACAACACATGCAAAAAATCAATTAATAACATCCATATCCTGTCATCCAGAACATAAAACTTCATCACTAATTAAAATTCAATAAAATTTTTCCTCAAAGGGTTGATAATAAATAAAACACCTTTAAAAATTCAAATGGGTTCTTCAATACCCCCAGCCCAAAATTTTTATTTTTTTAACTCAAGAAAATCATAACTCAAAAAAATTAAACATCCAATCAAAAAAAAAATTCTAAAAGACATTTGTCTTGAAAATAGAATGATTGATAACGAATTTTTTTTAGAGAATTCAATTCCATAGTAAAAAGTAATTTGTTCCCATGTTATTCTGATGTCCTCTCCTTACTTTCCACCCCTTATATAATAACCAAATATTCATATTAAAAAATTATAAAATTTATTGTTATGAACTCTTCTATCTCTTTGATAATATAATATAATGAATAGTGGGGGTAAATCCACACAACCTCTCATAAGAGAGAAAGGACGAACTATTTGTTTCATCCCAAGAACAAAAATAACTCCCATAGAATATATTTTGAAATCATGTTATCAATATTATCTTTGATAGATGTATATTTTAACCTCACAAATCCATTTTCCACATAATCTTAAATGTAATGTTATCTTTTATCATTACATTTTGATCTTGAGTGTTGGATGAGGTTCTTGGAAAACTTATTGACACTATAATTATCATAAGTATTCCACATTATATTGTAAACATTGATCATCATGTCTTCAATCTAAACATTCATTCATTAAATTTGACTATAGGCATATTTTATAACAGAAAATCCACCAATGAATATACTAAAACATAGTGAAATATGTTTCCTTTTATTCATTCTCAAACAATTTCTACCCCAAAATAATGTTACACCTGATGTAGATTTTTTTTATTGTAGTATCCATTCGAATTAGTATCAATTAATCCTATTAGATTTTGTTTTTTTAGTTTCTTATACATACGAACATAAATTAATATACCATTGATATATATATATGAATTATTTTTTATTATATGATTGAAGTGTATATCTAGATTCACATATAAAAGATATTGGGTGAATTTTATGTTTAAATTTTCTGTTATTAACCTTATGGAAACATTGTTTAAAAATCTTAATCAAATTAGATTCAATTATACCCTATGTTTTTAATGTTAATAATAAACACCTTAGGTTTAACTAGAAGTGAAATTAATTCTGTAAACATCTTCACTTATACAATATTCTACCTTAAAACTTATAGAATCATAAATCATAGTTACAGCCAAAAAGTTTAAGAAATACATTCTTATTATTAAAAATTGTAATGGAAGGTAAAGTACATATAAAAGAGTAAAGATATTTTAACCCTAATAGTTTGGTATCCAATCAACTTGTATAAAGTTTCCTTGATTTACAATTTCAATAATGTCTATATTACTCACACCATAGAACGTCCTTGATACGAAGATCGATATCTGTCTTGTTACCCCTACATGCCCTCTATTTGTAAGGTGATTGGAACCTCTATCTTCCTTCAACTTGGAAGCCCATAAGTAATCAGGTAATTAGAACCACTATCTTCCATGAACATGGAATCCCTCATTCGTATATAGAAAAAACCAGAATCTCACAATGAAAAACAAAGTGTATTGAATATCTTAATTATGTGTAAAAAGCTTCTCACATTATAATAACTTAAATTCGTTCACGTAATGAAAATCTGGTAGACCTCTTGCTGAGTTTCAATTATCCCAAATGATCAAAACTTTGAAATCATTAAAATGATTTAGTATTTATAGGATAGATCTCCAATAGTTATATTTTACTCCAGTGTTCATATTTTTCTTGAAATTTTAAAGGGACCTCTATAAGTGGAACTTCAACGGTCATATAATAAACAATTGTATGACATAATTTATTATAATAAAAAATAATGAGAAACATTATGTATGTGTGAATTTGGTTATATGAAAACATTACAATAAAGAAATATATTAACTTTATGAAAGATATAAAACAATTTTTGAAAATTATTGAGAATAGAAATTTAAGGATACAATAAACCAAATTCACAAATCTATGAGAATCGGAGTTTAAGAAATTATTCTAATTCGATTTCAATGCAATTCATAATTGAAGAAGTGAATCATATTCTCATTTTTTTGTGAATTTGAATTTAAAGAAGTATAAAAAAGACTCAAAATTTTGGATGATTTGGAAATGAGGAAGTGAATCAGGTTAGATTTTCTATGTGCTTCAGATATTAGAATCATGAATCAGATTCGATTTTCTAGATGATTCTGAATTGAGAAACTGATGGATTTTGAGTTTTATTAAGGACTTGATTTGGTCCAAAAACTATTCTATCTTTTGAAAAATATTGATAGACATAGCTACAAAAGTATAAAGAAGGTTCATATAGATTTCATTACATATAGAATGAATTATTATAGAAATACATATAAAATTTCTTATAAAAAACTTTTAATAAGAAAATATGTTTGTGATTCCCCAAACATAAAATATTGAGAATGGTCAAAAGAAAACATTTGACTCAAATTTTTTTATTCATCACGTGTGATTAATTTGAACAACTATAATAACTTAAAAACACATTTAATAAATATATAATATCCATTTTCAATGTCTTATGATAAATCAAAATTTCAATAATCCTAAATATATCCTTTTGATTTAAATTATTTTCTATTCATATTTGTTAAATTTCAGAAATTTCTATGGATATATAAACATTGGTTGAATATTGAATTCCGAATTTCATTATCTAATTTTTGGAATATTTTTTGAGGTTAAAAATATGTATTTATACTTCTGTGTACATTATAATTCTAGAAAATAACTCATATCATCCCACATTGAAACCCCAAATTACATCTTTATCTACTTTAAATGTTTCATACAAGAACACATTGTTTCACCAAAATAATTCTTCCATTAGAATAAACTATTATAATTATGGTACCTATATTCAACTCCTTTAATTATATGATACTACCATATTTATAAATTGAAAAGTTCAATTTCATCATGAAACTATCCGGTTTTGATTACAATGGTCTACAGAACTTCTTTAACCTATATAAAAATTTCATCATTTTTCAAGACACATTAAAACTAATGTAAATAATAAATCCTTTTGAAAGTTCAATAAAAACATTTTCTTTAATATCCTTATTTATGATAGAAGACATCATGTACATCTAATAAATTTTATTCCTTGAGAGAGACACCTACCAAAATATTTCAGATAGATTTTAGTCATATAATAACTGCATTGATTTCTTCAAATTATAAACCTTCTACTTATAAACATTGTAATGACCCAGCTTTTAATAAATATTTTCATTTCATCGACTACTTGGCTTTGAATCTAAAAAATATTTTATAATGTTTAAAAATAATTTTTCTTGATTACCAAATAAGTTTTAAAAGATATAATTCCTGCTTAAAAGGCATTATTGAATCATAATAGAACATTACAATAATAGTACCTGAAAATAATCCTAATATTATTTGAATGGTTACATAATATGAATCATTACATCCATTAAGAGTATATAAATTAAAATGGTATAATAAATATAAAATAATCATATCATTACATCATGAAATTCCCAAATAGAATCCTCACCCTTGAGGATCATCATTAACAGAACTGAACCAAAAATGAGAAAGAACGACATTAAAATTGAATGATTATTATAAAATTAAATTAAAAATTTAGGGACTGAGTAGTGTAATTTAATTGGTTATAAGGGATTGAACTTTTAGGTATTTTTAAGGGTAATCTAGCCATTATAAATATAAATATGGTTATTGGTAATATGGTTGTTTCATATACATGTATTTGATAGCTGTACTTGAGTTTTTTTCTACTTAATTTTTTTTAAAATATAATGCACAAATAACAAGGAATAAAATGAAAAATCATAATTTTTAAATAATATATTTATTTATAAATATATTTTTATGGGTTACATATTATTATTATTAATATATGATATTATGTATTATTAATATTCAAATAAATATTTTAATTTCAATGAATTGATAAAATTAAATGTTTTGTATATAAATAATACATTTTAATGGTATTTGGTAATGATTATATAGAAGTGAAATTTTTTAAAAAACTATTTTTAAGCGTAGAATATATTTATCTTATGAAAACTAATGACTACTAAAGAAAGATTTAAAATGAAATTTATTGACAATGATTACAAGAAAATAAATTAAAATTTATCAAATAATTATTACTAGAAAATTTATAATAAAAAATCCATTTTATTCATTTAAGACATCGTTTCCCAAAAATTTTATTTTATGTGAAAATCAATCTTATATTAAAATTAATTTTTCTCAACTATATAAATATATTTTAATAAATTTTTTTTTCATATTTTTAGTAATCATATAGAAATTTGATAGTAATTACTTTTTAATTTTTAATAGTAAATTAATTTACCAAATTAAATAATAGTAATACTCCTTTGATCTATGTTCTCTATTGGAAGAAATTGGAGTAGGAAGCTCAACACCCTTCTTTGGGGATGAAACCCCCTCCCCTTCCCTTCATTTATTACTTCATTTTTCCACTTCCCACTATTTCATGATCATTGGACCCTTTCATGACATTGTTTTGTATTGATGGATTTTGATTGTTGTGGTTACACTTGCAACATAGAATAATCCCCTAGTTATCCACAACCATTGATGTTTTAGTGGTTTTTAGTTATTCTTTAATTATTATTATTATTATTTACTATCAATTAGTAATTAATGGGGCTAGTTCCAATGATGTGGATTCATTTATGATATCTTTTAATTGATGTCTATACCTTAGTTGATGTGGTGTCATTCATTGTGATGGTCCAGGGCATGAGGTATGATCGGTTAACCTCAGGGTCCACCCTGGCAATCCATTTGAATTTGAAATTTTCCTTTTTTTATCTTTATTTGTTTTGATTTTCTAAATAGCGTCAGTTTTTATTAAATAATTACGGTTTTTATACGTTCTCATTAAACATAAAAAACATTTATTCTAAAATAGAAATTCTAGTGGGAATGTGGTTCCCATGGTAAACCAAGTCTTGTTCAAAGGATTTTATTTTTCTAAGTATTTTTCCTTTTTCTAGGAATAAATTATATTGATAAATTTTATATGATGAATCAACTATAATATTTTAATTTACAAAGATATAGATTACTATTATTTTAATTTTCAATTGATTTTAGAAAATAATAGGAATAGTTAATATTTAATAAATCATTTTTATATGAAATAATAATTTTTATATATTTTATTTTTTAATTTAAAATCTAATTATATTATATTTAGAAATTTAATAATATTAAATTGATTGGAAATTTAGAATTATGAAGTGGTGTTTTTTTAGGAGGATCATATTATTTTTTTGTAAAAAGATATTTACCATACTAAATATTTATCAAGGTTTATTTGTAAAAAGGAGGTAATATACCCTGGCATGAATTTTAAAAAATCATGCTAACATATTGAATCTCTCAAAATCTATTTTTAGGTAGTAATGTTTATACCACATTACTCAATATCACTTCCTCACCTAACTCACCAAACTTGTAAAGAACAAAACTACTATAAATAAAATTCACCTTATGTTTTTAATTAGATATCTTATTGTATAATATGGTTATTGAAAACAGATTTACATATTATTTTTATCATATTCTAACAGATTTAAAAGAACATTAAGAATCATTACATTTGATAATATAGTTGTTCAAAAATGATAACATTATTATTATGAATATAGGGTTTTAACAAATCCAATTGGCAGAGATAAAGAAAGTGATAACCTCAACCAGCAAAATCGTACCATATGAATCCCATTTATCAAAGATTTAAACGGTGATAACATCACTAGGATTTTTCTTTGATTAATACTATGCTTAGTTTCAACAACTTAATAATGAATGAAACCATTTACGGGAGAAGTTCAATCTCATCAAGCTCACGACCCAAACCATGTTAATAGAACCACCCCAGGAATGTCTCACCATCACAAACAATACACCTAGGGAGTTTTCGAGTGTAATAAAGGTATATTTATGAAGAAGCTAATAAAATATATAAATATATTCTATATAATAATGAATATATTTTCTTTTAATTGAAATTACATTTTAAATGTTTTTTATTTTTATTCAATAAAATAAAAAATTTATTCTTGGGTAATATTCAAATAACATTAAAAAGTTAATTTTCATGATTTAATGGATTTTTATAATAAATAATATTAAAATAGAATATCACTATAAAAAATTTAAATATAAATGATTATGTAATTTTTATAAAGTCAAATGTAATTTTTATGAAATTTAGGAAAGTGTCATCGTAAAAAAACCCCAACATTTCTAAAATAATGTGGATTCTTATTTTAAAAGTGAAATACAAATATTTAAGAAATTATTTAGATATATGGAATATTATTTCTTTAAATAATGATTTCAAATTTGTCCAATGGTTGTTTTTTCATAATTTTCTGAGACAATTGATTTTTTGGATAAAACATCAATACTGTATAAATATTCATTGTGTCTTATGAAAATATAATGCCCCAAAAGTAATGTTATAAATACTACATATGATATTCAGGAACAAATCTATTTTTAACAATTAAAATAATGTGATTTTAAGTATATCTGACTTTTTTTATAAATCAATTATGGATCCTCCAAAACATATAATATTTATTGTGATTTTAAGATCATTTCTTTAAGTGTATGACTCAATTACCCATAATAAAGTCTATTATTTAATTATGTTTTTCACTTGGAGTTATAAAATAATAAAAACCAATCCCAATTGGCATAAAAAATGGAAAAACCATCGCATGTTATCAGGTTTTGGTTATTTTATTATATAGATTCCAAAACCTATGTTTCAGAAATGTTAAAGAATTTCCCACTTGTTTCCTATATAAACCTAAAAAATATCCCATTTCACTTCATTAAAAATACTTTTATAAATCCATTACTCTATCCCCCCTCTCTAATACACCCCAATGCACCCCAACCTGTCAAGAAGCTCCTTCAAATCTTTTGGAGTCACACACTCATGTAAGGAATCATTTCATTTGTCATCTATAATCAAGTATCTTCTTTACCTTATATATTTTATATCCATTTTATAATTTATTTCCAAACTATGGGAGACCCCTTTTACTCACATCAATCGGTTTGTTTTTAATTTTTAAGAAATGATGTTATGGTGATAAAATATCACCGTAATTTTCCATTCCAAATGAATTGTGTAGTGAAAAATATACCCATTTCCTATCAAGGGTATTCATCTTTTTATACTTATAATTATTTAATTTGGAATTATGTGTATTTATTTTACACTCCTTGATAATGGAATAAAATATTATGACGAATGAATCCATGTTGTATGATAAATGTGGAAAACTTAAGAATGATAATGAAATGAATGTGATAGGTGGGCCCAAAATTATATAGTGATATAATGAATTACATAATATCCAGTCTCATGAGACATCATATTGGGATAGGGAGTGAACATGACACCTTTATGGTACATTCTCATCATTATTTTTTGGATGGCAGTCTTGGCCAATCTTTATGATGCAGTGTTTTAAGATAATGCATGATTTTCAAGTTTATTTTTTGATTATCATGTTATATCATGAATTATTATTCTTTTTCATGATTATCACTCCTTTTATTATCCATTTCTATATATATTTTATAATATCTATTTAATTTTTCCTTTTAATTCACTTATTGTGATTTATAGCTCACCCCTTTTTATGTTTGTCACCAGGTTATCCAATGATGTTTTAAGTATAAAGGAATATTATTAACATGTTAATGAAGTTTTCAATAAAGATGATGTATTCCTTGTTTTAAGATGTTATTGAATGACCTTAATTACCAAACACACTATAATACTCAATCTTCCAGGTTGTATAAAGTGTAATATTATGTTATAAATCACGTTTTATTGTGAAATAAAAAGTAGGGTTGTAATAGTTGGACTGAATGGAATATTTTAGTTATTGTTTCTATTAGAATTACGAAACTCTATAGAAATACGTTGGGTTAAGACTTTGTATAAGGAAAGATACCTAAATTTTGATAAGTATATAGTAATTAATTTTTCAAGAAAATTCATTCCTGTATGGATAATACAAGTGGATGTGGCTCTAGTACTGATGAACGTAGAGATAAAACTAGAAAACACCACATTATGTTAGACGTGACCAAAAACTAGTTTACGATAGTGGGCCTTACTACACACTTGGTTTGACACTCTCATGGGATATGATTTGGAAAATTTATAAGCTCAATACTAAATATTATTAAAGGAACAAAAAATTCCCATAATGGTGTATTTTAGGAAATAGATCATGTATTACATAGATTGAAGCAATAAATTCACAAGTTAATGAAACACATGAAATTTAAATGTTTCAACTTTAATATAATTGGATTATATTCAATAAATTTAATATTTCTAAAATAATAATCCATAATTTTTCCTTTATTTTAGAAAATGGATATAAATGGTAGAAAATAGGTAAAAACCCATTACAATAATCAGTGTGATGACTACCCCAATGAGATACCCAACTCGATGAGAGAGAGAATCCAAAAAATAATGATGATACTCTCTCATCTGACTCATGTTATGAAAATAAAATTGGATCAGAAGGAGTGACCAAATCCCCCTAGGTGATAACAAGATAAAATTGAGCCCTTTATATGACAAAGGCCCATTAATTTCAATGTATTATCTGATCCCTTATTCATGTAACAGTGTATCAAATCTATTGAGAAGATACTCTCCATCCATCAATTTTCAGAACAATAGAAGGATTGATTAGATGTCTATCATATGGTTGGAGGAGCTGATCAGTTGTGCTCATTAATCAAAAATACATATCTTGAGGATGATATTGAAGTAGTGTAGTGGATGGAATATCTGAAAATGTTTTTTGATAAATATTTTCCTCATAATCTCTAACATAAAATGGGAAGGTATTTTCTTTCCCTCAAGAAACAATATGATGAATCTATCAGGTCGTATGAGTAAAACTGTAGAAGACATCCATGATACACCTCCATTTTTCCATTACCCTAAAATGCATTATTTACAGCTTCTTTGGTGGGATAAAACCTAGTCTATGAAAATACCTAGTGATCATTGACTTTGATATCTATGAAGAAATTGTTCAATGTTACCTTAAAGTAAATTTGGTCATTGATGAATATTAAGCGAATCATAGGGATAAGAAGTGGAAATTGGAGTTCAATTATGGTGGTCTGATGGTGAAAACAAATGGTGCCAAAAAATCTCATCATCTCACTTGTCAAATGGGTAGAAATAAGAACCTAGAAAATTTCCAAATAGTAATGTGGAAATTATTCAGGTGCAAGAAAGAAGGGAACCTTGTTATAGTTAAATGACATGAGAAACCCAATAATGTGATGGAATAGAGTAATTATCTAATCTACCCTCAATGCACTTTTTATTACTTCAACTAAAATTAATAGGGGAACATTTTCAACCAATGCACTAATACCAAGGTTTTTAAAGACAACCAACACCCTCAATGGTAGAAAGGGTCAGCTTTTTTCCATCATAACTACTGAGGTGGATCCCGATAATGAAGTGGTGACGGGTACGATAGTTATTCATTCAAGAATATAATAAATAATTTTTTATTCTGGTTCGACAAATTCCTTCATATCAAGAAAGATTAATTGAACTATTCATACACCACCATAAATCATGGTATTAGAGATGTTAGTGAAAATTGAAAATGGAGAAATTATTACATTATAGGTATATAATAACTATTAATGAATGAATTCGAATGGAATTTATTTAAAATTAAAACAACAAATAAAATAAAATTTAAAAAATAATTCATATTATAAATGTTATTATAATAAATTCATTTTATTTTTAAAAGATATATTTTTCCTAAAATTTGTTTTATGTTATATAAACTCTTATATTGAAATTAACTTTTATCAAATCAAAAAATAGATCCTAATAAAATAGCTTTCATATTTTTAATATACATATCAAAATTTTATTATAATGACATTTCGATTTTTAATATGAAATTAATTTACCAAATTAAAAATTAGTATTACTATTTTGATAAAGGTTCCCTATATGAAGTAATTAGAGGGGGAAGATCAATGTCCTTTTTCAGTGAAGACTCCCCATCCACTGCCCTTACATTCTTCCTTATTATTGCCTCCTCCCATTGTTTCGTTATCATTTTCACATTTTCATGACTTTTTTTGGTTTGATGTTGATATATATAATGTTGATAAATAATAAATTAAGAAGAATAAATTCAAAAAGATAATGTTTATGACTAAATTAAAAGGATTTCAAAAATATAAAATTTTAGGAATACTAAATTTTATTGAAAATATGTTTTATGTAATGAATATATAAAGGTTGAGATGAAGTATAATATGATGAAGAATATTTAAAGGATTAATAAAATATTTTTTTCACACAAGGGGTTGAAATTTTTTGTCTAATGAGTACTGAATGTCATTATCAATGTTCAAGAAAACCTTCAATTTTCAAATGAAATTACATATTTTATGGATACTATTGATACGATTGATGTTTTGGGTATGTATAATATTTTTATTAAACTAATAAAATCATAAAACTAATAGAAGTTTTGGGAAACATGGTTTTATGGGTACGCAACCTTCTCAAAAGAATTAGTTTTAGAAACTAATCAAGTATAATGAACAAAAGACACCAAACATGTTTGATTTACTCGAGGAAGATTATAGAATGTGTGACCAACCTGGTCACCATGAAAGTTAACGTGTCATACATATATCTACCCAACCATAATTGAGTTTTAATACTCCTAAACCATATAATATAAAGAAAAAATGGAAAGATAATTCCTTAGTTATTGAGGTGGTCCTTAAGTCAAAAAAATGATAAATTCATTGGATTTGGATAGTGAATGATCATATAATATGGTGGGATGTTTAAAACATTTTAAGGATGTTTAAAATTGAAATTTATATTTAATGAAATTTTTAAATGATGAGTCACTGAATGTTAATGGAGTGGGATCAAGTTTTATTATATAAGAAACACCAAAATCCAAAAAACACCCTTTACATTGATTGATTGAAAAACAATAAATTATACGTATACAAAATTTGTGTTGATGGAAATGAATTTTTTTTCCATAAGTATGGTATCTTGGTTATGAAAAAAAATGTGTGGAATAATTGTGACTAGATGATAGCAGAACATATGTAATTCATTCAATGTAGAAGATGAAAAAATTCCTTTTATTTAAGCACGAAAGAGGATAAATAATTATTGTCTTGAAGGATTTGATTGATTGGAAAATTTAATATGTACAAGATTTCTCAACGATATAATGTCTATTATATTCCTTTATTGAAGGGAGAAAGATAATCTATGTGATTAACATGCTAAAATAGAATATTGTTAATTCCTCTCATAAGAAGGGTGAGAATTAATCTACTCAATCCTTATAGAAAATTCATTCAAATGTTTGTAGGCCCGTGTGGAAAGAAAAATATAATAAACATAAGTATTTTATTAATTTTATTAATGAATTCATACATATTACTTATGTCATGTTTATAATACATATGTTTGAGGCCGTAAAATTTTTTTCTAATGAAATGTTGAAAAACATTGATTTTTTTCACTTAATATGATTCGTGTATAAAATGGAATCGAGCTTAAAAATTGTAAATTTGAAGCATATTTAGTGAATCATGGAATTCAAAATGAAATCACTACATAATAAACAACACCAAATAATGGTGTGGTTGAATAAATAATATATTTTTGTTAAATATGGATCTAAAAATTAGTTCAAATCATGATACATATCATTATTTTTTAGAAATTTCACTATTCTAATTGTTCATATCCAAAACCTTCTCGTTCACCACGTATTTCGACCTCACCCATCCCAAGGATAACGTATGGTGTTCTTATCCCATGTCTAATATTTTATATGGATATTTTTGTAAAAGGGGGAGAACAATGACAAAATAAATCTCTTATATTTATTAGAATTTGATTTAATATTATGGATGAGTTTACATTTAAGGGGGATTTTAAATGATTAAATATTTTAATTCACTATTTTTCAGGTGGGTAAACTATTATAATTGTTTTTTTGAAGTGTATTTACTATTTTTTGAATTTTTAAACATATTTTATGTTATACAGTGATGGATAAGTGTTGATTAAAATTTTATTTTTTATCACCATTTTCACGTGTTATCACATTTTCAAGGAGTTTTGATATTTTTAGGTTTAAAAAGAATTTGAATTTTGATCACTATTTTATGATAAAATTTTATTATTGATTCAATTTTCTTATCTGGTATATTTATTTCATTCAAATAGGAATAGAATTATCGAATGGTGATCCATTTATATGAACTTTAGGATTTTACAGTTATTTATGTTCCTTATTTGGAAACAAAATCCAAGGTGGATAATGTTTAGAATAATATTTCTTAAGATTCATTTGTGAGAAGTTATAGATATTTTATATATTAGATGTGATTAAATGTGTTTTAATTTATTTTCAATACATATATCATATTCTAACACAATTTTTTGTGAGTTAATGATGTTTGAATATTAGTTTAGATGATGATTAAACTATTTTTGAGTGTATTAAAATCAAGAACAGTGTTCACAATAAATAAAAAATAAATGAATCTTAGAAGGACTATAGAATTAGATTCTATGTCTTAGTGTATTATTTATACCATATAAATTGATTAGGTAATTTTTTTTTGATTTTAGTAGTTACTAAAACCTGGAATGAGGATGTAATTTTTTTGTGTCCCGGGAAATATAAGAACCCCCAGGCCATAAACAATTTCTACATTGAAGAGGTGGTTGAGATGAGTTTTTCAATGGACCTAGAAAATTTGAATTCCTTACATCAAACATATTTACAATATCATAATGGGTGGTTTGGATAATTTCACATTCAATATAAATAGACTACGTCACATTGGGGCGGATCGAACTAGTTTTTTTATCTCTTGGGATTTGAAGTGGCCATGGCGCCAAGGTTCTCCAAAATATAGATAGTTATTATAATTTTTTTTCTATGCCAAAACCATGGTTTCCATGTTATAATTATAGATTCTATAGTTTTTGGAGTCCCTGTATATTTAGAGACCTACATTCCATCAATGTATATTTTCCCACTGAGTGTTCAGATAGTTAAAAAATAACTAAACTGAACGAAAATCCATCACCGTAATGGAGAATTATTCACCATGCAGTGTTATTTATAGGTAGTTTAAATAGACATGTTGTCATGGTTTCATCTGAGTGATTAGGTGGTCATTTTAGTATATTATAACATAAAATTCAAATATTATGGTCATGAGTTAATTAAAGGAGATCTAAGGGCTAATTTTAAAGAATAGTATAGGAATTTTAAATTTATATTCAAATATGAGGATGTTTATGTTTAATATGTTATAAAATGTAGAATTAAAATATGTGAAATTTTTTAGAAAGTGAGAAGAATAGGATATGTGACATATATTGATGAATTTTTTGATTATATAAAGAAAAAAACAAGGAGAAAAATATTAATGCGGTTGTATGCATGTATTATTCATACAAAGTGAAGAATAAACATGTATTTATGAATGATTGAACAAGAAATTGTTTCTTATTATATTTCATTCAATTATATAAGAAGAGAAAAGAAGTTGACACACTCAACAACTTTAATGAGGTCTAATTGCTTGAGTATTGTTTAGTTACCAATATTTTTCAAAATATGGTTTGTATTTCATGTATGTGTGGGATGAAGTAAATCATTGTTGGGATACATATAAGAATATGATTCAAGGTTATACCCTACTCTTTTATACTCACATAATTATTATAGTGGGCAGTGTGATCCTAAAATAATCCATATCACGACAATGACTAACCTTGTCACATTAAGAGTTGAACTGTTTAAGTTGTTTTTTGTTCTCTTATGTAGGTATGTATGTGGTTATTAATATGAAATTTATCACAAAAATATAAAAATTGATGACGGTTGTTTTTGATGTATTGTAAAATAATTTAGTCATCATTGATTCACTCCCCTCACAATAATATTCCCCATATCTTGTAGGTGGGCTCTCACTCACCATTTTCATTGAGTTTGTTTCTTAGAATGCGCATGGTTTCTATAAAAGTATTTCCTTATAAACATTGAACAATATAACATGCTTCTTTTTTTATCAATATTATCTAGATATTTATTCAAAACAATTATCCACTCCTTGTTTTATATAGTCACTATAACTGATTTAAATTCGGCCTATGAAATACATGGTGTTTGATTTTGAAGTCTATATATTCTTTTAGTCTATACTAGAACCTCCAAATATCAAATTATATTTTTTGTTCCATCATGATTCTAAAACCTATGATATTTAAATCTCTCATCTCTATTTTCTTCATCCTCATCACTAGTATTATTTTTTCTAACATTATCTTGGTTAATTTTCGGTTCCTTCTTCTTTTTCTTTTCAAAAAATATGCAATTTTCTCCTTGAAATTTTTAAAAATGTTCTAGACAGTGAAAATATAATATGGATTTATTTTAAATAAACATCACATCATAAAAAATATAAATCTTTTTCATCCATTTCTTCAATAATATTTATATTTTTCTGTTAGATAGACATCCCACAAAGACACTTTCTTCATCTTTATCCTTCAATATTCCCAAATTTTAATTTTTGATCTTCATGAGACATATAATTCTAATCAAATTGATGAATTTATCTATTTGATTATTTTTAACAATATTTTATACATATTCATTTTTTATTTAAGTATAAAGAAGAATATAATCTAAATATCACGAATTGTACGTAGTGTTACACTCCATAAGAATTTTAATATTTTTAAAGCTGTTATTGTTCTTCCTATTTCAATAAGATTTTTTTATTTAATTTGGAGACTCTATTTTGTTATAGAGTATAATAATAGGTTTTTTGGTGTTTAATTCCATGATTATCAAGATATGCTTTAAAAAATACTTTGTAAACTAAATAACATTATTTGATCTGGAATTTTTATACAGATTCCTATCTCTCTCTTAGTCCATAGTTAAATTTTTTTTATCATATCTACTACTACAGAGTCATGAATTAAATGTTTTTTTAATATAGGTGAAATCACCAATGAATGTGATTATATAAATTTCACATCTATTTAACTGATAACTTATGGGCCTATATAAATCAGAATAGATGAGATGAAGTGGATTTGTAGACCAAATATCTTATATTAGGCGAGTTCCATTCAGAAGATTCCCCTTTTAAAATTTTTTATAGATTTTTTATCATTCTATCTTTTGTTGTGGAATATCTTTAACCATATCATTTATAGAGATTTTAGTCAAACATGTTTGACCAAGATATCCAATCCTTCTATGAAACGATGTTCATTAACCCTAGGAACTAAAGTAGAATGAATCAGTATGATCACAAATTTGGAATGGATTACTATATATTATTTTTTAACTTTAGTCAAATTTTTTATAATTTTTTAATATTTTACAATGAATGAACTATTTTTTTAAATATAACTTCATTTACATCATCAAATATTTTTCCCACACTTAGCATATTTTATTTATTCTATTTAATTAAAATAAAATCATTGGATTTTTTATCATACGCTTCTATAACAGTATTACCATCAACTCTAATTTTAAAGGTACAATAATTCTCTAAAATCACTAATACTGTATCATGATATTTACTATTCTTCATGATTTTTCCATCACATTTCATCCATGAAATATTTTTATTAATATTCCTTAACGAAGCGTCTATAATAATATATTATTCTTCCTAATATATTTTCTAAATTTCCTTTCCTTTTTCACAATAAGAAACATGTCTAGGAATAGTATCTATACACTCATTGGAATAACTAACATACTAATAAAATCTTCAGTATAGTTATTTTATTCAGGAAAATATTTTTTGTATAGATAGTCTTGAAGAATTTTTTTCGATAGATTTTCTATTTCTTTATTTTATTTACATATTTATAGAGTTCCTTAGTTTGTTTTACGTATTTATCACCCTATTTTATATCCTTATGCAATGGAGTGGAATGTTATTCCTTCATTAATTGGATTTATTTCTAAAAATTCCATTGAACTAGAATTAGGCTTTGAATTCTATCCTTTAAAATTAATAAGAGTTATTTAAAAAAACTGTCATTTTTTCCATCCATTTATTGTACCTCGTATTTTTTAGAGATAATTATTTTGGGAGTATCCTTAATTTTTTATTGTAGAAGAATATTTCTCATTAATTTTCACTGAACAAACATGCATATTGTTGGAATAATAATATTTAATATTATTAATATAAAATTTATTTTGAGATGTAGCAAGAAATTATTTGATATTAAATTTTAATAATTTTTTCTAAATAAATTGAGAGGAATCTAATTTAACATCAACTACATTACTAAAATAATCACTAATCGTATTCAATGAATTTTTAGCATCAAGATAAATCAATTATCTCTTTAATTACTCCTATTATTTTATGAATAAAATTTCATAATGATCATTCTTATTGACACCAAAATAACTATTTTACAATTTAGAATATTTTAAATAATATATTTGTTATTAGGAATGGAATCGACATGGGATTTTAGGGTCTATGGTGCATTAGTGGTTATATATTAAAAAAAATAATTTTATTATGTCAAAAGTGCATAGTTTTTTTGAAATATTTTAATATCTCAAAATTAGTGTCCTATATGATAAAAATGATACCCCCAATAAATTTGAAACATGGGATTTACCGTATGAGTTATATAATTTTTTTTAGTATTGGGTTTTTTGTTAGAGTTTTGTTGTGGGTATATTAAGTAGATTAAATTAATATTTTAATTTTATATCCATTTAATTTTCTAAACAAAACTAATTATCTATTTAAATCACCATTTGGAGAATTCTCTAGTCTTAAAAACATTACTCTATATGAAATGTGGGGGTGGAGAGTGATCTATGGTGGATAGTGTGTTGGCGGGTGATCTCTAGACTATTGATCAACAACGAACAAAAATTGAGATTTGTGGAGATAATGAAGAATGTATTGGATCTCTTCAATGAAGTCGATGTGGATTTATTGTTCACCAAAAATTAATCCAAAAATAATTATTGTATTTTATTTTATTGGTTTATTTCCTATTTATGGATTCTCTATGATAAAAAAAATTAATGCCTAAAAATCAATTCATTGATCCTACTTTTGAATTTCTCACTGCTCATTTCATTTTCCTATATTTTATAATATGATTTTATAATTTTTGAATATCAATCATGTCCTTAAGATATCATCAATGAAATAAAAATGAATGTTACATTTTCTTGATTCTCACTTTTCCTCTTCATTCCTCCCTCCACAATTCATCGACATATGTCATTGGTTTTTTTGATTTTCTAGTAACTCGACTTTACCTAGAGAACATATCATTGTGAAATAACACTTTTTTCATAGCATATCATTATTGGGTCTAAGGTTTTTGGATTTTATAAATAATGGAGTTTTGTAAGCAAGGATGTGAATATGATAATGGAATGAGTGATGGTGGGTCCATAAGATAAATCAGCCATGTATCTCCGGTAGTGTGACAATAAAAAATTTATTAGGTAGGGGTGGTTGTAATGTTTACATTAGTGATGATATGGGTCTATTCAATAATAATACTGGTATTATTGACATGAATCATTATGGAAGTGAGAAAATGGAGATGTATATGAGACACATGAAATAAACAATAATTTCGTTGAAAACTCGATATACACAATCTGTATTTCGTCTGAATACATGATGTGTGGACACCTATGTGCATTTTCTAGGGTTTATACTATGTGTCAGCTATCTAATTCAATGTGGGGGGCCAATATGCCTTGTGGCCCTTATCCATCCAGTTCAATATATACAGGGAGTACACTCATAGGATTCCATGTAACCCAACACACTATGTGTAATAAGTCACACCTCATGTAATTCAAATAGTGCATTAGTTTAGATAGATGACACATGTTGAGTTTTGACCCATCCTATAAGCACTGTGTGTCATAATATCATGTCATGTACCTAGGTAGTAACATTCAATGTGATATGGAATTACACTGAATGTTAAAAAATTAGAGATAAACATAGTTTCCTTTAGTAAACACACCATGTACTCTTTCATTGGTAAGTCAGAGCCATTTTTTCTCAGACTGACTACTTTATGATCATCGGTGAGCTCCCTAGGACCATCCATAAGTGGAAAAAATGGAATCCCATATTAATCATAGGATGGGTAATCCCATCTATGGTTTATCTTTGGATAGTGTCACACATCCTGCTATATATACCTGTGTGTGACACATTACCTTTATTCGCTATAATGGGTTGGGTATCCCATTTCTGACATCCAAGGCATGTGATATCCTTTAATGTGGGTTATCCAATATTGGTTTTGGTATCCTTTATATAGACTAGGTGTGATCCCATATCTATGTATTGACATATGGTATCTTTTGGTGAGGTATAGTTTGATTGAGTGACTCCCTCAGATAATCCCCCTCACATCCTACATATTTCTAAATGGTAAGACCCAATGAGTATGACCTCTGGAATGAGTATCATCACCATAACAATACATTATGAGTGAAATCTCTTGGATAAATTTTACCTTTGAGAATCCAGTAGAATAAAAGGCTGTAAGTGAGGACATGACCACACCTTCAGACTTGATGTCTTCCTTTAACCTTATCTAGGATTTCTTTTTTTCACGTGACCTTGTGATTTAGATCTTACACTCTCATTAATGAATTGAGTTTTGTGATTTCATGGTGCCCTACATAGTATTTTTACACTCACCTTTGTATTAGATCTTCCCACATGTGGTGAATCTTATGTAGATGATAGTACATTCAGTAGATTCCATAGTGGACTTGGAGAAGGTGGCGGTTAGTTGTTCTAGATAGATTACAGATGGTTCCATGAGTTTTCTAATTGACAGGTTGGACTCTTTTACAATTTTGGTGGAATTTTATTTAGACCATTTTAATTTTCCATAACCTTTGGCATACTAGAATGTAAGATTCTATTTAATCTATTCCTTTTAGTATTAATTGATTATATTTTATTCATTATACTTGTTATAGATATATATATATATATGTGTGTGTGTATAGGTACTTTAGGATAAGGCCTACTATGCTTGTGATATTCCTACATGGTGATATTTTGTATCCCCTGGACAATGGTATGTTGGATTCTGTTGTTTTTTATTAACACCATCCTAGTTTTCCTTGTTGGGCTAGGTAGTGACAACGTGTTATCAATGTATATTGTCTTTTTATCAAAGTTTAGAGATAATGTAGTTATGAGTCTTTGGTTGGAGAACTAGGGAAACAATGTTAATGTGTTGTGAGTTTATCTCCCAAAGAAAGGATCCCAATGATGGTGTAATAACCAAAGTATCCATTTAACACAACTATAATAAACCACATGTTGAATAGGAAAATGTAGGCATTGGTTGTAGGATTAAATTTATCACATGAATCATATATGAATGGGTTGGGGTCTTCATGTCATTCTTGATCTATCTCTTGAGTTATTCTATTTTGTTTGTACTGTATCGTGGAAATACCTATATTCCTTTTGGATGAAATTTATCTTGGATTCACTTATAGGATTGTGATTATAATCCTCTTAGTGACGAGGTTTCAGAAATATACAAGATGAAGTACTTATTGGTGGACAACAAGTAGTACCTCCACACATTGAGAAGAATTGTGAACCTCTTTTGATGGTTTAAGTGGATTCTCCAGGTTTGGTTGATAATAATATGGTCCCATAATAACTAATAGATTACTAATTATTATTGAGTGTGCCTCAGGAGTTTTAGAGTCACTGATCTCCTAGGCTATGGAGTGTTCTAGACCCCCCACCCAAGAAGAAGAAGACTGGATCTACTCTATGGAATGAGTGATCTAACTTGTTCGAAACCATTCTAATATTGGTCCTATAGGTGAAATTTGTTTTGTGAAACATATGATGTTGGTGGATCCCTATTGTTTTGGTGTTGGATGTGGCTTTAAGAATGTAACGAAGAGGGAATCTTCCCCCACCAATACTCATTCTCTTGTGTCATGTTTTACAGCCATACTGGTTAGTCTGTACCACCTAAAGTAGATAATTTCATGGTGTGGTTGATAATATCCTTTTATGGGAATGTTTATGCTCATTTTAGTTTTTCAATGGAGTCAGCGTGATCTTATCTTATAAATAAAAGTTAAACAAGCGACGTGGGAAGTGGCAAGGAACATAGGCTTATGACCTAAAGGATAAAGGTGTGGTCCAATGTATGACTATTTTCTTCTCTACATTGGCTATAGTTTTGGTAGATGCATGATTATAGAAATTTTTCCTTTTTAAATCCCTTGTTTGAGACCTAGAGATTCTATTGGATCCTTTTACCTAACACTTTTATTTGGAGTTTCATTCATGGGAGTTTTTTAGATCACACAATTTTTCCAAAAGTGTGACCAATCTCTTGGAGGGAAGATTTTTATGTAGGATCAATCCATGGTGTTGGGGATTCCCTACAATATTTTACATAGTATGTACAAATTATCTATGGTATATAACAAATTTGAACATTTATAGTAATGGATTCAATGTACATGAGTTTTAGGTATGTGTTTTCATTCATTGATGATATGGAATTTCAGGTGGATGATGATGAGCTCATATGTAGTATAATAAACCTAATTTCTCATTAGTTGTAGATTAAGACCCTTGGTGAGGTGGATTCCTTGGAAATTCAGTTCCTATAATAGTAATGGAGGTTCAGGACATTGTCACTATGGATTTTCCATGCTTACCTCTTCATGGAAAGATCAACTACTATATAAGACATAAACCTAGGGATAACCCTGTTATGTATTCCCTCATATTGCATAACCTCCCACATAATTTTGGGAGTTGATGGTTTAGTTTTAAGAATATTCAAATTAATGGATTTGTGAGACCCAATATATTTCCCTAGGATACCATGATTATTTTTCCAAGGATGCGGATGAGTAATTTTGGTTATGCATGGATCAATGTCACCTAAATCAGGTGACTATTAGAAATCGATATCATATTACATGAATCAATGGCCTCTAAGATTAATGTTTATGGTTGAATTAGTCAGCAAATTTTTAGCTTAAGATTGGTTAACAGTAGTTACAGGTTCAATAAAATGATATACTAAAGATAGTGTTGTGGAATCACTATAGTCACTATGAGTAAATCAGGGTCACCTTTAGAGCAACAAGTGCACCAGTGGTGTTCATGGTACTCGTGAATTGAATCTTTCATCCCTTATATGTCTAGTTCATTTTAATCTTCATCAATGACATCCTCATGTACTCAACATCATTGGTGGATCACATAACACATTTTATGATGGTTCAAGACATACCCAAGGCAAAAAATATTATGGGGAGATCATAGAATGTGAGTTATTTATTTGAGAGTTCTACATCATGGGACATGTCAACTCATAAGAGGGAGTGGTAATACGTACCTACTATGATCCAGATAGTGCTATATTGGGAGCCAACCAAGAGAATGACTGAGGATCCAAGATTCCTTGGGTCAGTATGCTATTATCAAATATTCATTCCTAATTTCAATAGGATCTTGACACCTCTAACTTATTTGACACATAAGGGGCTCACTTTTTGTGAGGTTTGGAATATTTATTAGGCTATTTAGGATATTTGGAAGAGGATTATAAGTATCCCAACTTGAGACTTCCAAAAGAGGGTGTTGATTACATGGTGTCTTATGTTTCCTCTAGAGATTGTATTGGATGTATTTTAATGTGGAGGTATATAATAGATTCTTTTGGGATTCGAAAATATGAGACTCCATGAGAAATTTTATCTAACCATTTTTTTATAGTTGGAAACAAAGGTGTTGAACATGGGAGTTTGTTGATAATATATTTTTGACATAGTGATTTATTATTTATTTTGGACACATATGACTCGAGAATATCTTAATGCAAAACTATTTTTATCATGAGGTAGAAGTGATGGCTAGAGATCCTATAGGATGATGACATTATGATAGTCTATAATCATGGGAAGGGGGTCGAAGTAGAAGATGACCACAATAGGGAATCCCATTCATAGTTTTTTTTCAAGGAGATTGAGAAATTAAGGTATTTGATGTTGAACTTCATTGATGTGGATGGAACATGTTTCTCTAGTTGTTAGTTGTTACCCATTTTATTATTAAATTTTTTGGGGAGGAACAATTTTTGGATATAAATTTTGAGATCTTTCATTACCATATATCCATTGAACGAGCATTTGATAGATGATCTAAATATGGGGATCATTTTATCCTTTTTTGATGATATATTATGATACCAGTCATGATTTAAGAAGTAGTGCAAAGTACGTTTCATGAACCCCCATGAGGTACATCTAGTATTGTTGATAATGTTCTAATACCATTAGTGTCAATTTTTATGGGCAAGGGTGAAGAGAGGAATTTCAGAGATCATCTATCAGTACCTTAGTTTCTAGTAGGTGAGGACTTAGTGCTAGGTTCTAAAAACTTTTCCCCAACACTTTTAGTTTTAAAGAGGAAGTGGGATGGTATCCCCATGAATTTAGGGTTGATAATTGCCTAAAAAATGATATTTCATTACACCATATAGGTGAATATAGACCGACTCAAGAAGTTAGACTACTTTCCGTCCATCATAGAATATAGTTCAGTGAAGAGTTTGGGATGCATGTACATGAATTAGATAGACTGGTTTTGTGGATATTCTGTCATCATAGTTTCAAACCATGATTCTCACTTCACATAATTATTATTTATAATATTATAGGCAGATTTGTTACTCAATTTTGTTTGAGCAAGATTTTCTTCCCCTAGATTGATTGAAAAATAGAGTAGGCTATTCATGTTATGGAGGAAATTATTTAATCATTCATGTTGGTTTTCATATTTTTTAGGGAGTATCTTCTACACATGGTGGTAATTTTATATAAAAATAGTTACCGGTTCACAATATGTATGGAACCATTCGAGGCCCTATAAAGGAAACCTTGGAGGTCACTGACGTGCTAGTCAGAGCTTGGGGAGACACCACTTATATTCCCATAGTTAGTTCAAGAGATGTTAGGGAAGGTTATGATCATTGATGAGTGGATAATGTTTTCCTTGAGCGGTCACAATTCCTAAGAGTCCTAATTATATAAACCTTTATATTTTTATGAGGGAGACCATGTATTCTTTAAGGTCTCACCTCGGTAAGGATTCTGGATATTTGGAAAAGGTTAAAAGTTATATTCAAGATTCTTTGTCCCTTTAAAAATAATATAAAGGGTTGGAATGGTGGAATAACACTTATTCCTATCACTATAACTAGACTATGTGAAAATTTATTGCATATGTCATAATTAAGGAGATACACGCATGAACCATGAAACATTTTAGACTAGGGAAAGCATGACATTGAAGATAGAGTTACCCTTTCGGTGTGTTTAGTGGTGTTTGATGATAAATAGAAGAATATTGTTTATGGTTGTGTTTTTCATTATTACATATTTTTTGATAGTTCAAAAACCAACATGAGAACTCATCGGTACCGAAAAACCAAACATGATCTCATTTTCAACACATGCCTAAGAAGTTTTTCACTTTATTTGATAAAAATAAATAGACGTTAGAGTGAATATAGTGACTTTAAAATTTATATTTGACACATTGGAATATTATAAATATAATTTATAGGGATATTCACGAAATCTATGTGGGATTACCATAACTATTGATCCTTAATGTTAATATATTATATTTAATAAATTTATTATATCAAATGTGCAAAATTTCTTAGAAATAATTGATATATCATAAATAGTCTCTTGGATGAAAAAATGATACCCCTATTAAATCTATGACATTTGTTTTATAATAGGCTTGATATAGTTTTTTTCGTCATTAGACATTTTCTTAATGTATGTTCATTAGAAAATTAAATGTATTAAATTAATATATTAATTTAATGGTTAATTAATTAATCAATTAATTCAATTTTGTAATCCAAATAAATTCTCTTTTTAAATCCTTATGTTTTTAATTCCCGATGAATATCCACCAAACCTTATAAGAAATGTGAGGGTGGAGAGGGAGAATCATTGATTTTACATTGGTGGGTGATCTCATAATTAATGACTAACTACAAAAAAATGTATAGAATTATGGAGATAATGATGAATGTAGTTGATATAATAAATGAAATCAATGTACATTATTTCTTCCCCAATGATCAATATAATCTCAAGGTTGGGATTTTTTTTATTAGTTTATTTACCTTTTAATGATTCATGATGAAAAATATGAATTACCTCTTTAGAAATAAATTCCTAGATTGTACCTTTGAATTCCCCATAGTTTATTTAATTATAATAGAATTTATAATTTCTTTTTATTATTCTTAATATTCTCCATATTATTCATATTGCATCAATGATGGACAAATTACCATGGAATATTTATGATGCTTAATTTTTCCTTTCACGCCTTTCTACCTCCTATCATTGACCACCATCATCAATATTTTGATTGGATGGATATTCGACTATAGATAGGGAACTGGTCAATATAAAATATATCATTCATACAACATATCAATAATGAACCATCTTCAATTGACCTAAAAATTCACCTGATCTTGCTCAACAGAAGGCCTAATGCCCCTTTTCTCTAATGAAAGAGGTATCTGATTGATGAAGAAGGTCTATAAGGTGTTGTGGGGAGACTATACCCATTAGAATGAGTGAAATATTAAAAAATCATTAAACTCATACATAGGGATAATAATTATAGTATTCATAAAAAATAACTAAAATACAGGAATGATATAATAAATTGAATGTACTATATATTTTTACAAACTCTCAATAATGTAAAACAAACAAATTATGGTCACCCATAGGACTGACCACATATAAAAAATATATACTGTAAAATAAATAAAATAGGTTGTACTGTTAACATCAATCCAAACCAAATACTTTCAATCTATGATTTATGAACTTCACCAACACAATATTTATACTCCACACAAGTGGCTCCGCTCGATTTGGGAACACTATTCCATGACCTTATCTATCCCATAATCCATTCTCCAACCATAAAGAAGACATCAGGTCTTTATGCACACCAAGGTGCATGTACAAGGATGAGAAATAATTCTCAGTAGTTCACCCCCAACATTGAACCTGTAGTCTACTGTTATAACAAGCTCATACATTCCTGATATTCCGAGTCTAGTTGAAAACTACCACTATATTCCATAAAATAAAATGTTGTAAAAGGGGGTAATAAAAACAATAATGTAGATAATAAATGGGTTCTAGAATAATAGAAATGGTAAATCGAACCATGTTCCGAGCCCTATCAGAGGATTATAACATGTAGATCACCCTACCACATTGAAAATCGGTGCATCCCCCAACAATATAATGGATATACAACACATTTAAATGAAACAGGAATAAACAACAGACCCCTAGGCGTAACCATAGGCATCCACACAAACTAGTGAATCTTCTGGGATCTTAGACTCTAATAGAATGATTTTAATTGGATAAATGAACATATAGGTCAATTCAACTACAGAACATGTTAGTTCCAAAGGCCTTTATTTATGAATTAGAATCCATATATATGGAACCAAACAAAAAGTTCTATGGGACCCATAAAAATTCAGGATCATACAACATCTAAAAATCCCAAGATAAAAATGGAATCAATGAAACATAAAACCCACTTGGTTAGTGCCTAAAAACCTCATGTTCCCAAAGCCACACCAGTTAGGGATAATAATAATCTAAACTAGGGATTCACTTATCCAGATCATGTATTACCTCCCAAATACCATCTAACAACAACCAACCAATTAAGGAGAGAACAAAATCACAGTTAAGGAAAAATACTTAGTATAAGATATCCCAAGTGTCTCCGTATCAAACAATACTACAAAGTAGAAACTACATCGAATGTACCACCCTAAGGCCAACCTAATGTGGGAAGATCCTACCTCAAACCTACTGTTTTAATAACTAAACTATATATGTTGGTCAAATCTTGAATGAAAAGGCACAAATCCTATTTGTGCACCCTGCATCTCAACATTGAAAAAATAGCCACAAAAATTTCTCATCGAAACACCTCAGGGCCGAACCAAAACATGAGGCTCTCATGGACCCAAACCACAACATAAAGAGATGTACTATATTAGACTTCCATGCCTCAACCATGTTATCAGGACACACCCATAAAGACAACTTTAACCGAGCCAAAATCCACATCAAGAAAAGTACACCCGTTTAGGGGATCCTCTAGATCATACAATAGCATGAAGCACACATAGTGTAGATACATCCCAATCTACCCTCAACGAGCTCCATATAATCCTTGATCAATAAGGCACCGAATGGACATCCAATAGAATAGTACCTACAATATGGGAATTTACAATGGTCCTAATAACCTCCTCAAAAGTAGGAAACCACCCGAAAGGGTTCCCCAACATAATGAAAATAAAACATGTCATATGGTCATTCTCAATAGAAAATTATGATTACCAAAAATTACTTGATCAGAAACTATCCCATAATGTAATAATAAATGGTCCCTTATACATTTCATAGTAGAAAAATAAGACTCCCACTCACATGGGCTAGGTCATAACAAAACAAGGTCAGCACACCCAAATATGTTAACCATGACTGTCACATAAATCATTTCAAGAAAACACAAGCACCCTCGACACACCCCTTAAACATCAAGGCATATTCCTCATTTAAAATTAATACACTCGAACCCCTTCACTCAGGCGTCCATCCATAACCAAAATCATTTAAACATATTCCCACTACACTACCCCAGGCATAACCAAAACAAGTAAGAATAGAGGCCAACCACACCTTCCCTCGTATTCCTTCCACGAGATAGGGATCACTCCTAGAACACGACTTCCTAAACACCAGACATCCCCATTATTTACCACATCCTAGTGATATCATACCTCAATGGACCCATCAAGTAAAAAACCATTTCCACATATTACATATATGATATTCGGTAGACAGGCATACCACAACACCTGATAGACAACCCGTAGCAAGAATAGTTACCTCTAATGGAACACAAACATGAGACATCAGGGGGACCACCATATTAGGTAATCATGATCCTAATACAATGATCCATTAGGAATAATTACCCAATTTGATCCACTAAGAGGAAAAATTAACACCAATTCCAACCCTTATATATTTCCATGTATACCTCATCCAAGGGACTGCATCACCACCACTAATTAACCTCTCAGCACACGATCTACACGACTTGCCATAAAAAAGTAAACCAACATATAAATGTATATTTCATATGAATACTACATGAAACTAATGGTGTATGAACCCAAAAATCATTCCAATGACCTATTATGGAATTATATAATAATACATAAATCCACAAACTCAGGTGTATCTTTCTAGGTGAAATTACACAACCCTAAAAATTAATACCATAAAAAATAATCGCATGCCATTGAAACTTGGTCTTATTATTGGTAAAAGTGTTCCCAAAAAACCAGTCTGATATAGATAAAAAGTTATGGTGAACTCCTAGATCACCTATCTACCAACTACCCAAATCATAAAATAAAAAAACTATGATTCCATTTTTTAATGATCCTTCTTGTTTCGACCTAACACCTCACATGATCAGGCACCCCACCAGGCCTCATGCACACCTTTACAAATTCCAGAGTTCTTTGACTATTGGAGAGGGTTTATATAGGGTATTGAGGATACTATAACCTCTGGTCGAAGTTCAATAAGAATAGAAAATAACCAAACTCATACAAAACGATCAACATCAGAGTATTCAAAAAAATAACTAAAAAAATGTTATAATAAATGGAATGTAACATACAATCATAATAACTATCAATAATGAAGAAAATACACTAACTAGTCTCCCACTTACCTGACTACATATAAAAAATAAAGAACTTAAATTAAATAAATCACGAACAACTTCCAAAAATGGTCATAACCACATACTCAGTCTCCAAAACACTCGAGATACATAAGCCTTATCTTGAAAATACATATGAGAGGATCTTTTTCATCCAGAAAGAGTAGTCTGCATCCCTAATCATTATGAAAACTGAACTTCAACCTAAATGAACAAATAATGTTAACACACTCACAAAAGTGAATGTATTTGGGTTGAGAAATAAATCTTAGTAGGCTATCTCCAATGGTGAACCTATAATAATCTATAATAACAAGTTCAATAACATGTTATATGATTAATTTAATTTAAAAGTAATAGAATTTGGCATTAAATAAATTAATATTAAATGGGGAAAATAAATGTAAGAAATAATCCAACCAATGTGTTCTATCCTGAAACCCATGGTAAATCTACCCTAACTCTGGCCTCTCCTATAAGATTAAAAAATGAATATCACCTAGCTACCAAACAACTGTGTGTCATCCAGGTCTATATAGGTTATTCAAGACATCTAAATGAAATATGAACAAATACTAGACCATAGATAGTAACCATAGGCATCCACATGGAAAACCATATCTACTAGGCTATAGGACTACAATAGAATGATCTGAACCATAGATAGTAACATATAGGTTGGCACAACTAGTGGGCCTATCAATCCTGATGGTCTAGCATAATGAATTATGAACCATTTATAGACCTAAAAATGTCCCATTGGATCCGTAAAAATCAATGATAACATAACTACCACGGACCTAGGAGCACAAAGGCATCCACGACAAATAAAACACACTCTATGAGTGCCTCATAAACTCAAGAGCCTGAAGCCACACTAATTAGGGATAACATTCCACTTTATGTGGGTTTCACTCATCCAGATCATTATTTATATCCCTAATCCCATATAGAAATAGTTATCCAATAGAGGATAGAACCGAATCAAAACATATTGAAGATTCCCAATCCATGATATCCGATGTATCTCCTCCTCAAACCACAGTACTGGGTAGAAAATCCCTTAAAAATCCCATCCAAAGGCTAGCCAAATATCGAACAATACATCCTCAAAACCTATATCTATAAATATGAACTAGTATCATTGATCCACTCTCATTCAATAAGGAATGTTACCTCTTTCATAACCCAATATATCAACATCCAATAAAGAGACAATATTCATTCAATAACCCACCTCAGGTCCAAAAAAAACATAAGGATCTCATAGTGCCATGGGCCACAACATAAACTAATGTCCTACATAAGACTCCACATATGTACCAAAGCAATTGGTCCATAACTATAGAAATTAACTCAATCAGCATAAAGGCCATAAAAACCATATAAGGGGTTATTTTAGCCCATCAAATAGAACATGAATTTCCCAACATGGAAACATACCAAATGCCCCGTAGCATCCTCTAAATGATCTTCCATAAAAAATGTGCCCAACGAGAATCCAAAATCACATGCTCATCATAACGGGAATTCAAAGTTGTCCTCATGGAAATCTCAAAATAAAGGGACCCTCCACAAGGTCTCTATAGATCAATCCAAACAAAACATTCCATATAGGAATTCCCAACAACATACTACAACAACCACTGATCACTTAATTGTGAACTAGCCCACAAGGGAATCCCCAAGGGTCCCTCAGACTCATCTTAGTAGCACAATAGAACTCTGACATATCATGTCATCATAAGTCATCAACCTATCCCAAATGCTCCTACAAATCAATTCTTAAAAACTAAGAGATAAACCTAAACAAATCTAACCTTGAGAAACTAGTCCTAGTGCATAATGTCAAACAAAAATCACATTAGAGATGCTAATCGATGCCATCTTTAGGGATTTTTTCAAATGAATCTTGAGAAACACTAGCCACCATCCACATGACAGACCCACTAAGGAGATCACAACACTTATCTAGGCCTCAATGATCATAAACTAAAATCAGTATATAATTCTAAAAAACATAAGGAAATACTCATTATAAACTACTATATTCCAAAACACAAATAATATAGCCTCTAATATCTGACAAGATTGCACCAGTGCTATCTATGTAGAAACACACTCAGAATGGACTACTCACATATCTAATTATAACTCCAGGGAGAAAAATATGAAAATAAGAGCATGTTAGGAAAACTACATTGTTTTCCCTAGGGGTACATGTCATGTAACAATAGATGTACTCCCTAGTCGGGTTCCCTTGGACACTCAGAATGTAATTTCCAATGTTTACAATATGTGGACCCTGAACATGTTTCATACTGGCACATTTGGTAACTGGCCATGTACCTCATCCAAACTCGGTGTGTACTGCTAATAAATACCGTGTAACCCCACACAGGTACCCACCCATGTACATAGAAATGAACACTACCTTGGAATGTATATCTACATGGGGTAAACACCACATGGGAACTAGATGTGTACCCTATAGGGCCATTTAACTGAGTACTCAGCTAGACATTCAAATCCCACTACATGATGTGTACCCCTGATACCCACTGTGTAGTTCCAAAAACCTCATCTTCTCAAAATAATCATAACAAAAGATGTTTGTTCTTGGAAAAACATTCCTTGTACATTGGTTTTCACAAATCGAAACCCAGCAGAATGTCCAGAATACCCAATTTTCCCTCAATACTCATAGATCAACCCACTACAGGTCCTTAATATCCCATTAAAAGATTCAAAAATTACAAATGATTGTATTATGAGGTATTTAGGAATAGATTGTAAAATGGGATTATTGTAGAGTGGTTAAAACAATATTTTTTTTCTGATTCACAATTCAATGATGCTACACGATAATCTGACATGACCCTAACCCCCTGATGGTACCGTTCCATTTCCTTATCCATCTCTTATATCCCTGTCACCCTCATAGATGAAGACCCATGTTGGTGGAAGCCCTTGGGTGTTTGTGGAATGCCAAGGTAAAAGTAAGAATAAATAAAAAAGATAAAAGATAAAAGATACAAAATGAAATGGGGGTTTTGGCCTGACCCCAACACCTAAAGGAAGGTTGTACCACCCAAGGAAGAACCCCCATTCCAGAATCAACAATGGAGATAGAATATCAATCTGATACTCCATTTAAAATATAAAACTGAAGGAACATGAATGAATAATTTAATATTTAATTTATTAAATATTAAATATTCTACTAAAATTTAAATTAATATGATTTCCACCAAACTACTATAATAGGATCAAAAGCCTATTCTCAGAGTAATGGAGTGGTCAGAAAAAGTATTCAAGATCGTCTTATAGAATAAATTAACATTTTGTCCTGGAGTAGACCTAGGAACAAAATGATTCGAATTTACGATAATTTTCACAACCTATAATGACATGGGTCATCACAAGATCATTGTTTCAGGTTATGTTATGTGACTTGTGTCATGATAGAGGTCTGTAATCAATAATGGAATCCAATGAGGGTATGAGTGATGGAGATTCAATGAACCAGATTGATCATGTTTCACCATAGGTGTGATGATCGGTGATTTAAAAGCATGGGGTGGAATTAATCATTCCACTAGAGACAATACAAGACTAGTTAATAAGAATCCATTATTTATATACATAAATCATATTAGAAGATGAGGAAAAAATAGTGTAGGTGAGACTCATGAAACATACTAGAAATTCAAGGAAAACATTATATACACGATATATAGTTTGAGAGAATATATGAAGTGTATACCCCATTATGTAGTGGCTATGGTTTACACAAAGTGTTAAATATCAAAATCATTATGGGGGACCTAAAGGTCATGTGAACCTTATCCATCCATCTCATAATATACAAGGAGTACATGGAAAAGGTTCAATGTGATCCCACATGCTTTGTGTAATTGAGAAAACCCTGGGTATACTTTGTTTTGTGTATGAAATTGGGAAAATGATACACACTGAGTACCATCCCGACCTGTATATGTAGTCTGTGATAACAAAACAACATATACATATAGAGAAACATGATGTGCGAGATTGAAAGACATTGGAAATTCGATACATAGTGATACATGATGTGTACCCATGTAGACACACTGTTTACCATATATATGGAATGTTAGATCACTTTTTATTCTTAGTCATGATATTTTATGAGGTTGGGTGAGTTACCTTAGACCATATCAGTGTTTTTAGGTTCCCATAGTCAATCAATAATGGGGTATTGTTTCATATCTTATCTACAACATAGAATAAGGGATACCATCTATGAGTTAATTCTGGATAGAATCTGGTATCCCACAAAGTGGCATGTTGTGTGATACTCTACCATTATTCTATAGGATGGTTAAGTAATACTATTTCTAACATCTACGGAATCTGATACTCATTATAATAGGTTATCCTAGATAGATTGTATCCCCCATAGGCCTTGGGTATGATCCCCCAATTTGTGAATTGAAATCTATTGTCTTCTGGTGAGGTGAAGTTCGGATGAGTGAGTACTAAAAATGATCCATTCATTGGTACCATATATTTATTCCTAGAATAGAACAACAAGTATTACCTCTTAACAGAGTTCCATCATCATAGTGTGACTTGATGAGTGAGCTCTCTTATTGGAATGTTACATTTGTGCCTCTAATAGAATCCTAGTATAGAGAAGAGAACATAACATCATGTTGAGACCAAGAGTCTTCCTTTGAGATTACCTGGGTTATCTAGTTTTGTCCATTATCCTTATTATTTAGAGATTATTCACTCTTTGATGACTTTTGTTTGGTGATTTTTAGGTCTCCTACATACTATGATTTTACTCACCCCAGCATAGACACTTTCCACACTTGTCAGATCTTATTCAGGCGACCAGCCTATCGATGGAGTCTTAGGAGGACCTCGAACATGGGGATATTAGTTGTTCTTGGTGGAGTGTAGAATGTTCAATGAGTTATCATTGTGATAGCATTACCCTTTTATAAGTATGTTTGAATATTTTTCAGTTTTGGTGCATTTTTTATTTGGACCTTTTGAATTTGATATACCCTTTGGCATACTTTAATGTGGGATTAATTATTATGCATAAATTTTAGTATCAGTTGATTTATATTTCCACATTTACCTAGTATGAATATGTGTTCATGTGTAAAGGTTATTTAGGTCACGGCCTACCATGTGTATTATATACCTAATCGATTTTAGTTTCCAGCCCCTAGACTATTGGAGGTGGGATTGGGGTTTCATTCTTATCTTACCGCAGAACTAACAGTCCCTAATGGTTCAGATTGTGACATATTTCACCATTTTCTATATCTTTACATTCATCATCTTGATATTATAAATCTCATCGATATAACCACTCTCACTTTTGACTAATTCTTCCTTCCCATAATTAATATTTTGATTCACTCCCTTCAATAACCTGATTTTCTTCTTATATTTTTTATTTTTTTCAAGATAGTCTTGAATATTGGCTTTTAAAATAGGTTCTATCTAAAACACTTCATCGTCTTCTTATTTTTTAATACATTATGTTCAATTACGAATTCCAATATGATATATAAAGATCCTAAATATCAAAAAACCTATTATTAAGAATGAATACATGTGGAAGAGGAGTATTAATCTAATTTTAAAATCACAATTATTCTTTTTTCATTCTTATTTTTTCTTGTTATTATCTTATCATGTTTTCACTATTAAAATATTAGCCCATTTATTTTTCTATGATATTTTATATCGCCCCTCAACATCATACTCACCACCTTTATTCATTTGATAATATATTTAAAAAACAAACAATTTCACTTAAATTGAAATAATATAGTAGGAGTTTTAAATGGTATTCTTATATATAAATTTTATGATGTTTATTTAGATAAGAGAAATAATTCTATTATGTATAAAATTTTCTACAAAATCATAATATTCAATAGACTTCTCATATTCATTATTATTAACATTAAATTTTCTCATTTGTTCAAATTTCATATCCTCCTTAATATTTTATTTGAATTATGAATCATTCCCAATCCCAAAACAAACAATAATGTTATTATATTCCTCAAGAGTTAAATCATACCTACCTTCTAATTTAGAAATTTTATGATCAACCCCATTTAAAAGGTTTCTCATATCCTTTTTCAAAATCGTAGTGTCATCTAATTTTTGTGCGTAATATCTAATATTACTGATAGTATAATTTAATTCATTTAATTAATCATTAATTGTTTCTTCATCATGCAATCACACATCTTCAAATTTAATTCTCTATATGTAAATATTTTCTTCCTTTACTTTCATGTTACATTCATCAATGATTTCAACATAATCCCAAGTATCCTTATCATTTTGGACTACCATGAACTTCACTTAAACATTATATTTTAAGGTAATAACAATATTTTTTCTTTCCAATCCTTCAACTACCAAGTTTTTATTCTAAGAAAAAGTTATTGGAGCATCTTTTTCTCATTATGTGAATCCTATAGTAGAAATGTCTATAACTTCTAGTCTATGTGAAAGAATACAGTATATTATCTTATTCACCCATACACATTAATTTCCTCCATAATATCTTGTAATAATTATACTATTTATTGAAACCAAATTACTCTTATCTACTAGAGTAAGGATCTTTGAAAGAATACCAAAGATGACTGTATACCAATTAATGTTCCCAGAAATGATTTGTACAATGAAGATTGTGGGGGTAAATTCGTGGTACATATTTAGAATTTACTCTCTTAAAATAAAACATGGTGAGTTATTAGAGTTTGATCTAATCATATATAAAACTTCATCCATACATGAATGAAATAAAATGTGAATCAACAAAAGGTGCATAAAACAAATAACATGTTTACAAAAATACTACTACAACAGGATGAGCTAAATCACTTGGACAATTCGATACATTTTCAATGAAAATAGATCTTCCTCTATGACTGTAAAATAGACTAAATATTCACCTAATCAAAATTAAATTTTCATAACATAGTAGAATAATGTCTCAATTATTAGAACATATGTTTCTAATAATTATGATCTACTGAATAGAAGGAACATAAAAGTCCAAAGCATAAATTTTCACAACTGTCTTGTTTTTCATACAAACTTCAGAAACATTGTGTTTTGTACTTAAGACATTAGATCTTCAATATCAATATATCTCAATTTCGGAAGAATCAATATATTTGAATCTCAACTACAATCTATAGTTAACACATCATTATTATATAATTAATTTTCATAAAATACCATTTAAAAAATGATCTTTTTATAATAATATATATATAAGAAATAATTTATGTATGTTACATGAAAATAAAACCTCTTACCATGTATCTACAATAACTCTTCACACCCTATTGAGATTATTTAAGTTTTATATTAAAGGGTATATTAATAGTAAATACCATATATGAACATAAAACATTTCAATTTTGAAAATCATGGATAACTACTAAACCCAAAACAACATTGAAAAAAATATTTTTTACTTACAAAAAAGTATAAAAAACCACATTATATTTTTCTACCCTAAACCATCAAGATAGTATAATGTTATATGTTCCCCCCTTTCGTATATTAATAACACTCCATTTCTTTTAGGAAAAAACCTAGATTACCCCAAAAAACTGAAACTAAATCAATCCTGACAGGACTCGAAGGTCGTTCACAATCCCTATGCGTAGGTGAGTAGCTCATGTGAATAAAAAACTATGAAGATGGAATGATTTTTCTATAATAATAACTCGAAATGAAAAATTATTAGTTAATAATTAATAAATAGTCAGTATTTTAAAACCTTTCCATGAGAAAGATACTATAAAAATTTAGATAAATGGCCCCAAAAATAGTACACCAACCAAACCTTTCACAAAAAAACCATCAAATACAACATCATAAGATCTCCATGTAATAAATGGTTCACATACACCAGCAGTAACCATCAACTTTTGGGGACCCACTAATCAAGCATACCAACCACGTATAAGTGGTGATTTTCAATATCTTGGATCTTGCCTTAGAAATTCTCAAAATTCCTAATGGTAAAAGTTTAGTCGAAGAAACAATATCCAAGTAGAATCTCACTATGTATTCCATAAGAAATAAATATCAAGTAAAAAAAATATTCTCATTTTGTAATAAAAAATGGAATTATAATAATTGATAAATTCAATTTAATTTTTTTTTCAAATCACTTTAGTTTCTAGTAAAAAAAAGGCATAAAATTACATCTCTATAAAAATAACCATCTATAAGAATCTTTTCCAAAACATCCATGAATACATAATTTCATCCAAATTGGTAGGAATAAATCATTTTATAAACATTTGAATGAATTATTCTTTTTCAGCAATACATTATCAATAATAGAACCATGGTTATGATACCAATGTTGGGGTTAGTACAGGGATTCTCACACATCTCAGTGAATTACAGCTCCAGCTGTGTGCACACTTATCAATATCCATAATCCTTGAAGGAATATGAATCCATAACAAATAATTATCTCCTCCCCTTATGGTAGTTTAGTATCTTTTTCTCCAACAATACAATATATGGTAGAGACAATAAATTCCTAGCATGTGTCTATCCAACCTATCTACCAAGGATCCCATGAGAATTAAGGGAAAAAATCATACTTGGGGAAAATGGGTTTCAAAAAAAATTCAAATCATTTCAATCCATAATTTTAATGGACCCTAATTTCAAGTTTCAAAACATTACATTTAATTTCAATAACTAACATCAAAGAGTTTTAATCAAAACTTATTCCTTAAAAAATCATTTCATTTTAAAGTCATAAAAAAATTTCATGCCTTAATTTCTGAATAATTTTTATCAACCAAATCTTTTTATCAAATAGTTTATTAATTACCAAGTGAGATTATAGAAAATAAAACTTTATTTTAAAATACATAATGGATGATTTTTAATTTTTTTTATAAAAAACAATTATTAAATAACTCAAATAATGCTTTTGAAATTAATTGGATATCCATTGAAAATTATGTAGGAAATAACATTTTATACTGACTGAAAAATACACAAAATACCACCTATCTTAATCAGGGTGTCACCAATATCCAACATGGGATCCACGATCAAAGAGTTAAAATGGACATAGAAAATAAAGGAGGTATACTAGATGTATTAATCATCAAATCAAGATCTTGATACATTTATGATAAGAGTATCCACTACTCTCAAAGACTGAAAGAGATGGAGAGAGAGATAAGGTATTATAATACATAATAAAATTTAGATTACACTTTCTGAAGAGATCCAACACATCCAATAATACTTTGATCCATGTTGAAACAAGGTTATAATTGAAAAAAACCAAATTGTGCCTCTAAAATCGTGACAATTGAATTAGGTATGAAGGAGAAATGGTTAAAAATTAACCCATATTAGATTAAACAGAGTTACGACACTCCCTAGAATTTCTTGCCCGAATTGGTGTTACCAGCTATCCATTGGCTTTCATTGACTAGGTCGTGGCACCAGATAGATTGTAGAAATCACTAGGAACCCCACTGGTTGGTCATTGGGACTCCACAAACTTCACAATGGAGTTCCTATAAGAAAACCTTTTTTATATCCATCCATTGACTAGCTGGCAGACCTCACAAGCTAAATAATGTGATTCCTATAAAAAGACCGTGATTCAAGACAACTATTGTAATGTTGTTGGTCCACTTGTATATTTTTTCATCAACATTTTAATATCCACCCAAAGTTAAACCCTCAAATCACTGCTCATCCTCTCTAATCAAAACAAAAACCATACTCCCAACCCCTCTAGGAGATCTAACAAGATTAAATAACCAAGAATCAATTAGTAAAATTAGTGATGAACATGAAAAAATGGGATCTGAAAATAATCCAAGGATAATCCTTAATATTTGGTATCAGTATGTTACATTTCTCCATACTATAAATTCTTTCTTAACCTAAAACCATCTCAAGAATACTAGCTAAAAATAGTTGAGGTCAATAATCTATCATCAATTCCTTATGCTCCTATGCCTCATAAGTATAAAAAACATGGATTCATATAACCCAATCCATATGAATAGATTTTCCATGAAGAACCATCATATAAGAATACATAATATAACCTGGATTGTTGCTCATATATATATTAGGTTCTACAACTATGTCCTCCAAAACTGAGATACTATACCGGTGTGAAAGATATTTTATAAGTTCTTACATATGAATCATATAGTAGAACAATGTATTCCTTGGGGTAAAAGGAAACTTCTGAGCAAGATTTTCAATTTTATCAATGATCTGAAATGGTGCCATGAATCCTAGGGCTAACATCCCCAGTTCTCCAATCTAACGATGTCCTAATTGAGGCGAGACATTAAAAAATACAAAACATAAAACCATGAACTCCAATAGATACTGATGTTTATTTTCATAAGAATTATACTATATTTTATCCATTAATAGTCTATAATGATTAAACTAAATATTCATCATCACCACCAAGACCAAACTAAGTCCCACAATGGAAGATTAACCAATATCTAAATAACATAGTGGAGATTTATATGGTTGGCTGTGAAATGCCTCTATAGGATCCATAATAATGGAAATCTAGTTTATATTGTTATAATTAAACAAAAATACTCCAAAATTGAAATCCCATGCTTCTATAAACTCAAGGAAACTAGCATGAAGCATGTCCCCTAGAATCTATATTACTAATTCCATCTGATTATATGTATAAGGATCATGCACAATGCTCAACATTACCTTGGATCACATCACCTCTTAGAGAATATTTTAAAGAATGTTGGATGTCAAACAGAAACGGTCAATTAAAACCTTTTTTCCCTCTTAAACTCCCAAATGAATTCATGAAAAGAGAGTCATTAGATTCCAATCCTCTGAAAACTCTTTCACATAATGGGATGGAAGATTCTTAATTAATTAATTAGTCAAAATATTATACTTTCCATGGGTATATTCAATGATGGAAAAAATATTGATGTTTCCCCACTCCCAGCTTCTGATAAATATTCACATAATTTTATAGAATATAAAACATAATATTTTATAATTGGATTAAATTGTAAACCATTCTATAAAATGTTAGTTCCAATAAACCATAAGACAATTCTTCAGAAATATGAGTATGAGATCAAGTGTGGGATAATTTTTCTCATGATTCTAAATATCACATGATACACATGTTACCATGTGATCACTCGACAAGATAATTCATCCTAAACCTAAATATGAAACATCATAATAATAAAAATTTCTCTAATCAGCCTCTGGAAGAGATTACACTGGAGTAGAATACAATGTATTCTTTAAATAATCAAAGGTTACAAAAAATTTCATTTCCAAAACATACGTCACTCGATTTCATGTGGGAGTGGTCAATGGGTAAACCGAAATTGATAAATATTTAATACACTAGTGGTTATTCCATACCATACATAATAAAATCAGTATCTCAATTTCATTATGTTGTACCTTCCATGTCATAATAGATTTTTTTCTTTTCATGATAAACATAAATACCATGTTCTGAGATGACATTCCCAATGAACATCATATTCCACATCTAGAATTGGCACTAATACATATTGGTATATAATCTATAATTTCTCAAGGTGTCCATTAATTGTCTTTAATAATGCACATGATCCTCCTTGGGTTATATGTAAAACAAAATTTCATCTGTGAATACCAAAAACAATCAAGGTACTGGTTGAAAATCTTGTTCATCAAAATTGTAAATATAGTAGGATTGTTGACCAAATTAAATGCCATAAAAATATACTCGGAGTGTCCATAAATTCTTATGAATGAAGTATTTAGGATCACAATATTAATGATCCTATACTATTTATATCCAAACCAATGATTAATGTTAGAGAATCAATTAGCATCATTAAAATAAAAAAATCCATCTATATGGGGAAACCAATACAGTTTCATTATCATAACCTGATTGAGATTTTGGTAATAAACTAACATGAAAAGGGTTCAATATACACTCTTTAAAAAATGTATTGGTGCTATGTTAGGTGGTACACTAGGTTCAATAAAGCATTGGGATATCAAGCCATCAATTTTTTTAACTTCTTCTGTTTATTTGATTCTATACAATACAAAGGAATATTTGTGAGTTGAGTGATAATCCCCAAATCAATAGATAACTCCACCTCGCTCACCGAGGTATAGCTAGAAATTTCAGATGGAAAAAAACCAACAAACAAATTTACTACTAGTGGAATATCACCAAAATCGGATTCCTACTATAGTTCCAATATAAACATGTATTTCATCATATCCTACTCTAGAAGGGGAGGTTTATAGGTACTCGAACTCGTGTCCCATTATCCCTAAATCACATAATAATCCCCATCAGGGGAAGTAATGGATACATAAAAGATATAATAGTCAATAAAATCATAATGAGGCATCATCTAATCTATCTCAACAATGAAATCACGAGGATTCATATAAATAACCAAAAAGTCCAAAAACAATCATGATTTTTTATAATGACAAGGAACAAGAGGGGAATCATAGACCCTAATCTCTATTTATCCAAGGGGGAAAATCAATTTACATCACATAAGGTATGATTTATATTAGAATATTCAACAAACCCACAATACAAGTAGATATAATAGAATAGTAGGCACAAATATAAAATAAAGAAGTTACAAAAGATGATGTAATAGTTATGGTACCTCTCATTGTCATAAGTACCATATCTATACCCATTAGATACTCATCCACTATGTGAAGAAGCTTCATTCAAGACACTTATTGATAGATACACATTGATCTTAAAAAATAATTAACATCATAGAGCCTCTTTGTACTAACTAGTCCATACCACTAAAAAGAGTGGAAAACAAAGAAAAACATATGCAAGTTACCTGATCATCCATAGGATATATGTATATAATTTATCCCACTTTGAAATCATTAATTTTGTTACTAAAGTTTCCACATTATAAGCATTTCATAGTTTTTTACTAGATACTACAAATTATTTAGATAAAGTGTTTTATTGAGGACCAACACTATTCTTTTTACATTGAGATTCACACTACTTACTCTTTTCTTTGATGGAACCCCTGAATCCACAACTAGGAGTATGAGGAACTCTCATAAACCTTTACTTAACATCCATGTGAATATAATCCAATAAAAATATCTTTATAAAATATCCGTAAGTAGTAATCATAAACATTAAGACCTAAGATTAGAGGTATTATCAACGACTGATCCAAAACCATTTGTCCTTTAACGTCTTGTTTCACATTACATTAGGTGTCAACTAATGAAGTTCAGAAAAAGTATTTTCATACTATTCCCCTTTCCTATAATCATAATTATGGTTAATAAACTCCATGGAAATATATAAAACCATTAACAATCTATAATATTTCTATGTGAAATGATTTCTAATGTCATTCCACTCTCAACATTAATTATTCTTCACCATAATTATAGTATCCCATCACATCCTACTAGGACTATTTATATTTGAAAATTTTTATATTTTAAGATAATATAATATGGAATTTCAATGAAATAAAAGAGATTCTATATATTTTTTAGCCAATCCACTTCCTCATAAGGATGATTTTTACCTTGGAAAGTTGGATTTTTCTGAGGAATAAATACTTGAGAAATATATGTTCAATATTTTCTCTCAGGTATAACCAATTTATCTTGATTGCGTTTAGGTGAAACCCATAATCCTAGTACAGAGACCACATGAACCATAACCTCTATACAGTTTTGGTCAATTTTAGAATCTTATCTATGTGGTTCATCAGTATCTCCCTCTTGAAGTATGTTTGGAAATATTTTTGGGGGAATAATACTACACAATAACAATAACAAATAACAATGATACATCATCCAGGAGACTCAACATCACTAACTCTATCAATCAAAATTCAATTGGGGAATACAAATCATAAACCAATGTTTAGAAATAGTCTATTATCAGATCATCCGAATTTCCCAATGACACCTTTTCCAAAAATCCTATGGTATCTTAAGGATTTTCAATATGAGAGTTTTTCCAACACCCACTCATAACCTACCCTGTATGTTTTAGAAATCTGGTTTATTATTTTACAAGACATACCAACCAATATAATACATCAATAAGATACTCAACAAACCATTCATCCAAATTTTTCAGGAACTGGCTCAGATACCCAACTAAAGTGTACTCGAATCAATCTATACATAGCTCCAAGGGTTTTCATGTTCCTGATGGGATGGACATTGGTGAATCGGAATAATCAACTATCAAGAGTTAATGGTTTCACCACAATAATTACAAAAAATGATAAATAAGTAGATAATAATTAATAAATACATGGTATGCAATCATCCTCAAGATAAATGCACTATAACCCGACATATACAAGTCCCGAAAAAATGATTCATCAACCAAAGTCATAATACAAAACTAATAATGAGGTCATCTCATTATCATCATGTTAAAAGTAGATTACATTACCAAAATATCCCCACCAACTCCTAAGGTACCCAAATCAATAGATCCCATCACCTCCAAGTAAAAATTTACCTTTTTCTTGGACGTCCTAGAAGAAACTCTATAAACTCTCAAAGGAAAAAAGTAGGATGTGAGCTGTAATACATTGATATTTTAAAAGAGGAACCTCATGTTCGATAGGATATATAAAATGAAATACAAATATTATAATTTAATGTAACATAACTATAATTTATTATATATATTTTTCAAAATAAATTCAATCACTTCAATAGCTTAGGATGCAAACATTGTTGGGCTTAAATAAAACATGATACTCTATTAAAATATTATTCAATAAACATGATATTCATAAACATATCATTCAGTTGGAATGTATGAATATGTCAAAATTAGATGTGAAAATTATATGGTTCAAACATGTGTAAAATAAATTTAATTATTATATATTTATTAGAAATAAAAAAGAATCCTTTTTAAAGACAAATAAATATTTTTTGAAAAATTTTATTTTTCTATAATTTTGTGTAGTCGCACATCGTGAAGATAATTTAAAATTAATTTTTTTTACGTTTTTAGAAAATTTATTTGAAAAACTAATCCTCATTTTTTAAATATATATGTCAAAATTATCTTTGGATGAATTTTCTATAAGTTTATGAAATGTTCAGTTTTTTGAAGAATATTACAAACGGTGGTTTTCATTGAAAATATTTTTTAGTTTAAATTAGTTTAAAGGATAAATTATATTTTAAATTTGTTTTAATGTATAATAAGTTCAATAAAATTACATTTTAGCTAATTTAGTTTATTGGTATCAATTTCATATTGAATTTTGTTATAATTTTTGAAACTTTTGAATGTTTTTCTTTTAAAAAATAATTTTTCCAACAAATCTAGGGGTTTATTTTAAATTGAATTCTCTCAATTATATGAAATTAATTGAAAAAATGGATCCATTATTTGAAATTATAATTTTTAATATTATTTAATGAGGCCAAATTAATTTTTTACCATAATAAATAGTAAAATCAGTAAAAATTATTTACTATGTTTAAGGTAAAAATGGGTTAACTGGGGATTAAACAAAGAAGATAATGATTAAAAATGACCTAAAATTTTTTCAACAAAAAATTGATAGCCATATTCATAAATTATAACAAATTATGTTATATAAATACCCATTTGATGACTTTTTCATGAATACAATGTTGGAATCACGTTATATTTTACTAAAATTCACATGTGTCCTCTCCCCCACATATAAAAGGACACCCATATCCTCTACTATTCACACTTCCAAACCAAATTGGTTCAGACAAATAACATATAAAATAAATTCCTTAATTTAATCACCAAATCATATAGGAATTATCTTTATTGTTATTCCTTTCTAAGAAAGCTTTAGGTGTAATCCTAAAGAGGCTCTCCAAAGAAGAGATAAAATTATTATACAGGTGTATTTGTTTAATTTATTATTAAACCACATTAAAATATTCTTAAAATATGATTATATAGTAACACGAGTATCTACTATATTATAATATATTTTTATGTTAATAGAATACCCTATATCCATTTCCACTTCAATCAAATGGAAAATGAAACTGTCGTTCATTTGTATAGAATACTATCACCTCGCGAACCCACGTAATTAATTTTTCATGACCACCTGTTTAGTCCTTATATAATGATGTATTTAATGTATTTATATGATATTTATGAAATTATTATAATTATGTTATCACACATTCCTTATTTCATTCCATTACATTGGTATATAACAACTTCACTCGTGCATACATGCAGACTATCGCCTCCACGTAATGATGAGAAATGTTTTTAATTTTACTTTTAAATTGATGTTAATAATAATGAATTTGATTTATATAAATTCAATTTATAAAATAATAATTATTCTAAGAAGGGAAATTAATATTTATTTTCCTTTTCATACATCTATTGAGAAAAAATAGAAGCAACGTTCATGCATACGTATGCCCTACCCTCTCCATAAACGGTGCAGTACATTTCTTATCAATATATTTTTTAGATTACTCAAAATAAATATATAATTTATATATATGATATTAATATAATAGTTTACATTCAAGATATGACCGAACCATTATCAAAATTAATTGACCAAAAATACAAAATCATAACATACATGAAAAACAAAGATGTTATTACCCAAAATTGAGATTTTACCACTTAATTGTTTATAAATGGGTGAAAAAAGACTATATGTAAATATTATATGTTATTTTATATATAATTATGGATCTATAATATATTTATCCTAAAAAATATTTATTATTTATGATTTTTGAACATGTTTGAAATATTTCAGACCCAAGGTAAAAGATTTTTATCTCAATTTTCTTTGTTTGATACATATGTCATGTTACAAACCAATGATATTTTAATATGTGTATAAATACCCTATATGAATGGTAATATTATTGATGCCATACAAATGAGAACATGAAAATTCACAAAGGAAGAAATTCTTAGATATGGGTATTACTTTCCCCGCAAATGTAGAGGATGGAAAAGGTGGTTGAGACTCACAGATCATGAACAAATCACAGAGATACATGATTTCATGACCATTATAAGGTAACTAAAAACAACCATTTGAGATGAATAACCTATAGTGTATCAAACATAGCCTGTTTTGACAAGTACTCATGCTTTTGTGTCTAGACAACTAGTTTTGACTTGGTGGTATCTAGATAATCTCTCCCAGACCACATGGTTTTTCAACCGGTGAGTTCTTATCAACCCATTATAAAATCCATAGAAAATAAGGGGAAAATATCTAAATGGGGGGATACATTCATGAACATAAAGATCATGAAACACATCACTAATGGGGAGAATATTTAACTTATACAACATTCAAGAAAACTTTTGAGACCCCCGAGCCTTTGAAAAATCAAATAAAGGAAATAAAACACAGGAGCTAGGATCCTCTCATTGTCGAAAAAGTCATGCGACATGCAATTTATGGTATGTAAACAATCACAAGACTATAAAAACTTGTCCACCTCATCTCGTAAAATACGGAAGGCATATCACCCATATCGTATGAAAGGCCTCAAGTATGTACAAGAAAAAATTCCACCCCCTTTGGATCCCTAAGGAAAAAATAGATGGAATTTTCAATACAATGCTCATGCATCTCGACAAGACCTTCATTGGTCACATGAGGAATTATCAAGAGGTAGATTAATTTTCATTAGCATTACTCATAGAATCTCACATGAATCTCCATCTTGGGAAAATAAACCTTGTAAATAATAAGATGGGTAGTCGGGATCCTCTCATGGTGGCAAAACCCTTGTGACGTTCTAAGGATATATCCAACACAACATCACAAGACTCCATGATAAATAGACTATATCCTATTAAGTGCCTTGAAAATTCATCCTTACATGGTTAGATGTCCCAAGACTGGATTCAAGAATCTCCATAACACTATTTAGAATGCACGTTTATCATGGGAATTCCATTGCACATGTCAATATGACAATATAGAAATCCTTCGGCATGTTTGAATGAGTAAAAAAGTCCCCATTAATTGAAAATAATATAATAAAGGAGGCATTTATGAGGTGAACTTGTAGATGCTAAAAATCATGTGATGACCTCGGAGAAATCCATGGAAGAGACTCCCGAATACACATGATGTCAAAGCCCTTCTCCGACTCCATCCTGGATGAGCTCAATATGTATCAGGAAAGGTAGTGAACGACTGAGGTGGGGAGACATATAAATCCTCCACCTCATCATAAAATAAAAATAGGGACATATGTTGAGGACTAATCTGTATGTACAAATGATCTCTCAGAACCATGCACTGGTGTTAAAGAAAACCTCACATAGTGGATGACCAGTTGACCAGAAGTGCTTCCTATCAGGTAAAGGTCTACTGAACCACCTTCGAAATCATGTGACAAGCTATAACACCTGATGTGATCACATATAAATCATGCAATGTAATTTATGTAGGACAAGGGAAGAACTACCCACACATATGCTAAGCATGTTATTCATAAAACAAGATAAGATAAAATAAATCTAAGGAATTTTATATATAAAGGGCTGAACTATGTCTAATATGTTGTGGAATAATGAAAATACATATACACTAATCCAAATGTGATTCAAGTGAACCATCAAGGACATCCGAACAACACTAGTGTATGTCACCCAGGTCTCAAGAAACCTCATGGAATACTACATGGATCATGAAAAGACCTTCCAGAATGAAAAATCCATCCATACAGAACCACTCAGGCAAGTCAACCTAGTATCGTGAATCCCTCCGAGATCATCCTTCTAGAACTTGTGATGTCTCTCATACATTTTGCCCGAATCTTATAATAGAACAGTTACATGTCATCTGAGTCTCATAGAATCACCATGCATGTCAACTAGCTCTCACGATGCCCTTTGGGTATTCTTGCTATGTATCAGGAGGCCCTTCATATATGGTATCATGGATATGAAACACCATATGACACATTTCGCATTGACTCTCATTACACCCTCCATGTGTTTCCACCATCGGTTGTGATGGAACAAGGTCATGTTAGATGGATCCTGTGATAGTATATGGACATGTCAGTCAGGTCATGAGATGGATTCCTAGAGTAACCATATGGTTCAAACTATTTTCTCTAGACGAGTCACCCTAGATCATGATACAACCCTCGTAAATTCTATCCATGATATACTAAGTCCCTAAGATGAGTCAATAGGATAAAGCCATTTTCTTTGGACATGTCAGGAAGACACTCTGTAACAAGTCAAGAAGGAAATCATGAAATGATGGGTGGATAACCAATGCATGTCAGGAAGTTATGCAGGCCAAGTCATCATGGAATCCTAGGGATTGATAAAATTGTCTACTCTTAGTGTGTAATCCCTGACCATAGGGAAAATTCATTGCATTAGATCAAATAAAAAGGGAATAAGTAGTGTTTAATCCCAGACTAATGGTGTAATATGATATACTCCACATATCCTAGAATCCCAAGGCTTGATAAAATTTTCCAACCTCAGTGTGTAAGCTCCGACCATAGGTAAACCACATAGTGTAAGCCCCAATAGTAAGGGCAACATTAGTGTGTATTCCCCGAAAAGTGGAATAATATGATATGCCTGACATATTAGGGAATACCAGGGCTTGATTACTTTTTCACCCTCTGTCTGTATATCCCGACCATAGGGAAACCTCAGTGTGTAATCCATGATCATGAGGGTAACATTAGTGTGTAATCACTGACCAATGACATAATATCATAGGCATCAAATATTAGGGCATCCCAGGGCTGGATAAAATTGTCCACCATCTTTGTGTAAGCACTAAACAGTGGAATAATATGATATTCCTCATATATCTGGGCATCCTAGGTCTTGATAACTTTTTCCACCCTCAGCGTGTAAGCCCAGACCATAATGAAATGTTAGTGTGAAATTCCAATTTAAATTAACTCCGAGAAATCTGTTTCACGCCATCACCAGGATATGTATGATGCCTTCCTTAGGTCAGAGCTCCATTTTAATCCTCCAAAGGGTCTCTCTAATACTAATTTCCCACACACATAAGCAACGAGAATGATCATTTTTCATCCCTTTTTTGTCACACCGAGCTGAGATCGTGTTGGATTAGAAAGATATAATAATCATATCATTTTTTACCATATGCCTCTACAACGGAATGGGAAATGATAGTTTGCATGTCACATCTACTGAACTACAAGATCCCTAATTACTGAATAACCATTATACATAGTATGCCTTCCTTTTACCTGAGAAACAATATACATCCATTTCAATGTAACCCCCATGTCTCCCACATTTCAGCAATTAGGACCCAATCATTCTCATGAAATGATTTTTATACTTCATCCTTCATATGACTAAGACACCAACTAAACTATGATGACTCTAATTCCTTCTATAACCAGGATACATAGGATGCCTCTCTGAGTCCTGAGATCTATATTAAATATCCCAAGGGAGTAATTAGAACACAAACTCTGCACATACACATTAAATGAGTCTAATTGCATACTATACCTTGTATCTCACACCAAGGATTGCTCACGTGGGCTTTGGGAGTAGAAATGAAAACTTCATTAGAATCAAAAATCCCCACCAGCCAGGAAAATACCTATATATAAGCCTTGATGATTGTCATTATATAAACACCCCTCATATAAGGGTATTTACCTTGGGTCTGGTCCAGAGGAAATGACCAAACTATTATAACTCTGATTCTAACGATAATCATGATATGTAGGATGCCTTCTAGAGACTTAGGCTCAATCATTTGATGCCTTAGTGCCATCAAATATATATACTTTTTAGGATGATAAAGTTCATGGGTTTGATGAACTACATGGGTTTTTATTTCTATAATAAATAAGATACATAGGATGCCTCATAATGGCTCTATCCCCTTCTTAGAATATTAAATGCCTCTTTAAATGAATGAAAATTCCAATGTACTTAATTATATGGCTTCAAAACATAAGCATATACCTATTACCTTGATATGGGTGAAAAACCTCAGATACAGACATATGGATTCACTAATGAGATCCCCATTTATTTTTTCATCAATGAGGTTCCATTTCTTTGGTATATAAATAGAATTATACTACATTAATTTTTATTGTAACCAGTCTCATATCTAGATTTGGAATACATTCACGACCATATCTTAAAACTATAAGAGAGTCTTGTAGTTGGAAACAATTCTCATAAATATGGTATGATGAGCTCGACCGCTCATCCACTCAACTAATTTGAGTCTCTTAGTGTCGTGGGGTTTAAAATCCTGGATGGCCCCTACCATTGGAATGTTAGTATATACCCAATAATGGATGAGTTAACCATTTGGATTTTTTGTTAAGAATGAAAATGACCCGATGTTGATGATTGTACATGAAGTTAAACCCCGCACATTCAACCATTAGGCCCAACTGAACAAGCCTCATTTAGGGTTTCCACAATCATCTCTCTTAAACAACAAAATAAATATGGTGAATCAGATATGAAATTATGAAATAAAAACTTATTAGTTATTATCTATTGGTCCAATTTGTTTTCACACTATACACAAATAGAAAATGGTGGACCTGATGCTAATGTCTCAAATGATTGAATAATCATGCATCAGACCACTTTTTTTGAATATCGTATAAAAAACATATCAAGACCAGCCTAATATTACAGATGATCCCCATTGAAATGGGGTTCTCAAAAAATAAGTCCATCCTTGCTATGATAATTTCAAGTGAGAAGAATGGAAAAATCAATAACAAAAGAACAATATTTTTAACCATGCATATTTGATTGAGAATATTATGCCTATGATATTGAAATAATTTATATCCTTGTTCTTTTTTCTCTGTGTAACTGCATATATTAATATCAACACCCCAATTCAAGAGAATGTGTACATAATCCAGTTATCACTCCAGTAAATTGCCTATGGATGCACCACCCATCAGTCTAAAAAAGATATCACCTTCTCAAAAAAGTGAATAAAAGGTATATAACACTATGGTCCTAGATAAACACTAATGTGGTATGATCCTGACCCAGGAAACACCACATGAGGTTCTCTAAAAATGAAAACGATTGACTCTACTTCAACAGGGGAATGGGGCACCAAGTCCAGTGGCCCTCATCGCCACGACCAACATCTTCAAGAGGTTATCCTCAATGAATAATGACATCCACCTTAAATATCTAATAGATATGGACTACGAATCCAAATACGGATCTCTTCCAATTCAATAGCTGCCCAGGATGGCTCCTTTAAACACCTTCAGCTGCATCATCCTACTGGTACCCACCAGTTGCCTACTAAGGGTACCACATGACACACTAACACATCTAATGTATATCAGCAAACAATAAGGAATAATCATCATATGAGGATGTTTATGCATTTATAGGAGAGGGCTCTTATTCCCACTCCTACTGATGATGAATACTGATATATTTTGGAAGGAACCAATAGGAAATATCATATCCCGTCTCACTCAGAACAAGTCTACGAGCATATTCACATAGTATGCATGGGGGTGGTTCATATTCCTACACACATGCATTATGTAAATTGACATATTCCTATGGCACAAAGAGGAAAAAGTGGGCTCAAATCTCTGTATCAATCAAAGTTAACTACCGGTGTATAATAGAGAAGAAAATGTGTAGGCTTATATCCCTCCAAACACATTTCTAAAATGACAAAATATTTTAGCTACTACAAAATAAAACCACTAGAATATTCTTGCACTATTTCAGAAAAAGGGATAGGTGTATATTCATATCCTTATATCTAGGATTTCTTAAAAAAATGATCATCACGAACAAGTTTTGTACCGGAGAAAGCATGAATTCTTTCTCTCATCCAAGAGGATTATCAGAAAACTCTGATAAAAGATGTGGAATCAGACCAGGCTTATACTCCCATTCCAACCAGGGCTCACTAGGTGAGAGAAGCACATGCCATAGAATAGAGGAACATTCCTATCGAGGAAATATAGAGGCATATTTTAATATCCAAATATTGGGCTCATATCTTGGTTCTACATGGGGGTCACCATGTGAGAGGGGCACATGCCTCAGGAGATTCTCATTTTCCAATTGAAGAAGGTCATCAACATACTTCAATGGCCCATTATCGGGCATATATCCTTGTTCTAGTTGGGGTTATCAAAGTGAGAATGAAACAAGACATAAATAAATATCATATAAATATCGAGGAATCATCCTCGAAAATTCCAATAGATTAAGGAATCCATGTAAATATATATGCATTCTCTAATGAATGACTACAGAATAATAATTTTGAGTCAATACAAGAGGAGGTTCATTTTCCTTCTCTTATTCTGGAGGTCCTTCGTCTAATTCCGAGGGGGAATGTTTATTCTAATCAGGCTGAAATTAATGTTCCAATCAGATCTCACCATGTGAAAGAAGAACATTCCCAAGGGTAGGCTCATAATCATACAATGAATGACCAGTGGAATATTCCAAAGGATCAAGATTGGTCTCATACTCCCATCCTAACAGAGGTTCACCAAGTGATAGTGGAACTTGCCTCGAGACATCCTTATATTTCTGTAAATAATTAGATAGACCATCTATATATTCTCGTAACTTCTCCATATTGTGATCATATTTTTGTAGAATCGTTGGGTTGTAAGAAAGTTGTAGAAACTGTCATATAAGAGGCTCATATCCTTACACAATCTTGAAAGTTTGGTAAGAATCTTATAACTGCCACTCTAGATAGAGACTATATTCATAATATTCTCAATTCCAATTTCTTTGAGGTTATTCGATACACATTCTCATCATGGAAAGGGTTCTTCAACTCTTCCACCAAAGCATAAGATGACCATTAAAATGACAGTCCTCCTCATGCTAGTGTGTCGATGGATTGCATACACTCTACTCCTAATATCCAGCATGGTCAACCTCACCATGATGAAATAATCCATGAATATGGAAATCATCCCCTTTCCAAGACACTACTATATAGAGTGGTGTTCTAAACTCCAATACCTTCTATTAAGGAGGTTATTGAATCCTTGAGGATAATAGAATATAGTTCCCTATCAACTTCCAAAATCACTCCACTCTCATCTGTAAATGACCATCAGAATCATCTTCTATGGTTTTATTAGATGGAATCATATAAGGATAATGAAGAATTGGTAGGCCATGAAATATGGATAGAGTTTTCCAAAAAACCTCCCCATCATGTCCTGGACCCACTCCACATTTTACTATGAGATCCAGATGATATAAAAAATGAGTGCATTCCCAATCTATGCAAATATTTGTAGGCTAATCATCAGTAACTAAAGGATATAAAAATACCATATCCAGGATACAAGGGTCGACTTAAAAAAATTATGTTGCTCTATTGTAAGCTAGACCTGGATACTATGTCCATGGCACATGATCCAAACCAGAAAAGCACAATGAAAATATTCAACATGATTGATTCCATTGCATATAAACACTTTAGAAGATGATATTTGAAGCCACTTATGGAATCCATATTCAAGGATGGGAATACTATGGAGAGGTACAAATTTCCTCACCCCTAGAACAATATAACCCCTTATATATAGTTTCCCATAATGTTATATCCTCTGGAAAAAATAGTGGAATGGTTAAGGATCAGGCCTATTAGTTAGTACAATGGAATAATATTTGTTCAATGGTGCCTAGAGATCATGATGGAGAGAGAGTATAGCTAATAAGATTTCAAACTGGGCACCTTGAAGCATTCAGAATGCATTATAAACATGAAGACCAAAGTAGCGATCAAACAGAATAATTCCTATAAATAATGGTTCTCACCATGGGTTTCCATCACAACTAGATCTTATGAGAGAATATATGTTCCACATAAAACATGTGTAGTAGCAATTGTTATAAGAGTCACCCAAGAGAAGACCCAACTCACAAGGTCGGGGGAATATCAACCACTACCTCCAACTCTCTTATCATCAATTATTGAGAGGATTTAGGGCACATCTGTAGTAGCTGCAAACAAAACCCATCCCCTTGTGATAGGGGAATTTATATCTCAATCACTATCCTCAGGTTTATCATACCCTAAGAGGACCATGGGGAAATCAATGGTGATTTTAGAACAACCACACCTCACAGGACTGGGGGCATTTATATCTTCATGTTCATCCACGATTTCATCAAATTCCCAATTGGATTCAATGGATCCTCAATAACATGACCAATCTATACAAATTATGGCCCTGAATAACCATTATCCTCTAGGGATGGTGGAATTTTCATCATCATCATCACCATAGAGAGAATCAGTCTTCTCCAGGTTAGGAGGGACAAATCAATGGTCAGCATCCCTCTGAATCCTCCCACCTCAACACAACCCCTTGTTAGTCAGGGCCCATTCAATAATCAAAACTAGTAACAACCTCAAGGTAACTATTCATAGACCAAGATTGTTGGATTTTACGGTGAAATAAATAAGACCCTATTATGGTCTCATACCCAAAGGACCCAATATGGACACAGGTTTCAATAATGGCCTTGATAAAATCCACGCCGAATTGTTCTATCGTGTTGAAAGTAATGGAATAACCATCATTTTTCGATATGCCTCTATGTATTTTTTCATTGTTGACATGGAAGACAGTATGGATTAAATAAGAAATTCATATGGTTACAATATGGAAAACATACCCTAGGAGGATGGTGATTTTGATGCACCAAATGATGTTATGCACACTAGGAATCCAAAAAGGATCCAAAAAATACCACCACTGAATAACGTGTTACCACCTCTAAAAATAAACACTACAAAAAATGGAAATGGTATAACTACATTCTGATAACCACCCATAATATTTGATGTTCCTCCCACGAAGGAATAGTTTTCACAATATGAGAGTCAGTTATAAGATCTTAGACAACTCAATACGGAGATACTCCAGGGGAATATTCTCACTCGATATCATCTTCAGTCAGAGATGAATATTCTCCCTATAATAGACGATCCACCATAAAAAAAATGTATATGAGAACCATAATTGATCAAGATCTAGATAGTATGTCTAGATAAATGAGGATGTCCAAAATGACCGTGAATTCCCTCTGTTACAGTGACAACCCCACCCATTCTGGTAAATAATTCATTTTTTGTATGAATCGAGAATATGTGGGACAAAAAGGTGAAGCCACGTCATCAACTCCCACATATTATTTTTAAGTAGGAGACATATTAGACAATAGTTACCCCAGAGCTTCACAACATCATTGATTCCTTGAATACTCAAAAAAATCTATGGAATAGATATCTACACCTACCCAACCATAGAATGATCCATATCTTGAATGGTGTGTATGATACTCCACCTTCACCCAAATTTAGAAATCCGAACTTATCAACCTTTGATGGTGTAGGAAACCCTGAATAGCACATCACCCACTTTGTATCCCAATGTGGGGCCAAGGTGGTCCTTTAAGATCTATATGAGGCCAAAAATACAAGGTGTTTTGTACAGACTCAACAATGCGAACCTTTGTATGGTATAATAGAAAAAATCATGGTCCGTTGTAGGATTGTAAGACATTCGATGTTAGTTCTTTAATCAATTTATATTCACACTAAGGAAAAAAATTATGGTAGACCTAACAAACTATAAGAAACATAGAAATGAATGGGTGTATAACATTATAACAATCTTGAAAGGTTTAACCTATTCACTCACCATCCCTCTCCTGTAGGATAAACTATTGGAACTCTATGATGAAAATATTTGGTATGAGGTGCAGACACCTCTGATCCCAATGAAATATCTATGTGGCTTCCAGGAGTTCATTGAAATAGTGCAATGTCTTGATTAGGCCATTCAGTGAACCCAATCCAAGGCTCAACTCATGTCTACAACACATGGGAAATGGCCAAGAGAAGAAGAGCCTCTATTTTTCACTCTTAATCTAGTAGTGGTTCCCATACAAGCATAGAGGTGGTTCCTGAACTTCCATGTACCACATGGAATGTGGTGAATACCACATAATCACCCTCATCTAGAAGCATGGAGAAATCAATGTCACTCTAGATTTGAGGAACGTATGAACATATAATTCTCATTCCAAAATGAAAAGGTCCCTGGTTATATCTTGGTAACTAAGGATAATAACCTACCCATGATACCACAACCTAGGAATCCAGATGAGTTCAACCTCACCGACTATCTTGAATTCTTCCCTTTCTATATAAGGTTGGGTTATAATATCTAGAACCGCTTCATATTCAATGATGTACATCAAGGAATGGTGAATTATATACTGGAGGTATTAGATAACTCTTTATATTAGGTGACTGGAATTTATATTTCCAGGAAAGAAGAATAGGGTAGTAGGAATATATCTCATCTAGGTGTGTGAAAAAGTTCAACAACTTGATGACTTGAAAAATAGTTGACAGAGCTCATGCCACCCTTTGAGGACAACAGCGCAGACCCACCGTAGATCCAAAACCCATAGAGGAAACATCAAATATACCTCACCAAAGTGGGCATGACAATTAAAATTTTAATGAAATAGGATATGATGATTCATATAATACACCAAAAAAATCTCTGAATCTTGCATAATTCTTCCCTGCAGTATCCGCATCATGGTTACCGCCCCTCCCAATAGAATCATCATTAGATGAAGATATCATATTTGGTTCTTTCAATGTTATACATTTGAAAAAACCCTTCTATAATGATGAATATGACTTATAACATGAGTTTACCACATATAACAGGGGAACGAGAGGTCGCATGTGTTGAAACCGAGCATACATGGGACAACATAGATGTGGTTCAGCTTAATATTCCGATCATATCCAAATGAAGAACATATATGCAGCCCAAAATCATGGGAAATCACTCCCGTAGGGGAAAAAGAGGAATGTATGTGTCCAAAACACTCAAATAGTCATCTAAAACCAATTATCTTGCATGAATTCCTAGTATGGGTTTGATCATATGATCAAAACAAGAGATATGGAAGTCTATCATGACCTTCTCAACTAGCATCAAATACTCCCATAACTCATCTCCAAGAACCGAGAATATCCACCTAAAATTCCTCGTCTCTTGATCAAAATTTCAAGGGAAATCCTAACATTGGAATTCTTTATCCTTTGGGAAAATAATATGAGGCTATGAAATAGTTGGTGGTATTCCCCGCCAAGATCTCAGTCATCAATGAGATCCATCTTTCAAACAAACTCATAGAGGTAATTTTTTAAGCCCTCTAGATCCCACAAAAATTCTAGACTGATGTTGTTGCAGTCGAGGTTTATCAAGTGGAGAACATGTCCTCTAAATTTTATGATTCCATCTCTTTCACTTGAAATGATTAGGAAGAGTTCATTCAAGGCCACATCATTCCTCTATATGTTTTAGGTAGACTCAATAATATTGACATCTACAGGGCCCTCATTGATGATGATTCTAAGATCATCCTCATCCTGGCTCAAAACATATGAAATTTGAGATATGGAAAATTAGATTTGTCTCCCAAAAGGATGGCCATTAAAGGGTATGATAATCCTGAGAAAATACCTCTTTGTAAAATAAAACATAAAGCTTAGTTTGGGGATCTCACAACTTTTACCGAGTTTATGGTAATCCAACAAGACACCACATACAATGTACTACTCAAAAGCCCTTGGATCAATATCCATTTAGAGGAACCCTCAATATTCCATTACTGTTTCATGTACCCCATTTATGGATTGTTCGGTATTATTGATCGTGATATAAATCCATCTGAGGATTGAAAAGCTACCTATGTTGAAGTATATTTTTCTAAAACAAAGGCACACAACTAATGGTGGATGATGATATTTAGGTTACAGTGACCAATTTATTAGTCAATGACCCTACAAAACCTTATATAATGCTCTAAAATGACTATTTTTCCACATAAATATAGTAGAGGTGATAGACATGACCACAGAGGTCCATCTAACTATTTTTCTATATGATAGTGTAAAAGACAATCAGCTCTAACATATCTCTACAATGACTCATGCAGTAGAGGATGATAATGTCTTTTATCACAGCCTCTGTTACCTTGATAGTGATGTAGAATCCCCTATATTTAAATAACATTATAAGAATTTCTCCACCAAATCAGAGATTGAAGAAGGTGAGGATGACCATAGGAATTCCCCTTCAATATTCAAGGAAGGAATCTCCACCACCATTGACGAGCTCAGAAAAATAAATATAGAAATAGAAGATGACTCATTCACTCCTATGGTCAGTGTTTCCATGTCCCTCAAATTAAAGGAGATGTAAATCACATTTCTATAGAATAATCGATATGTGTTTGATTGGAACTATATATAAATTCATAGAATAAATCTAGATGTGGCTACATGCCATCTCGTCCTACTCAATGAGCATTGTGGCTTTAATCATGATGCCATGAGGATGAACACCTCTGATGCCACCAATGTAGTGGAAAATGTTGACAAGTTTATCATTGTAGTTTTTTTTGATGAAGTGAAAACCCCAAGAGGGATTTCTATCATCATCACCATAAAGGTGAATAATGGATTAATAAGGGTATGCATTGATTTTAGACACCTTAATCAATATTTCCCAAATAAAGATTTCTGGTTTCCAATCAAAGAAATCTTGATCAATAAAACGTCTAAATTCCAAGCCATTTCCTTCATTGATGGGTATTTGATGTATAATCAGACCTAGATGGCCCCTGAAGATGAATATTCCAAGGACTTTAAAGAACCCCAGGGAATCTTCTGCTGTCAATTTATGTTCTTTGGAATAAAATATAATGGTGGAACATATCAGCACACCATGAATCATATCTTTAATCTTTTCATGGAAATGATAGTGGAATGTAATATCAATGAATTGGATTTTAAATCCTAATAGTGAAGTGATCACTTCACAGACCATAAAAAATCATATACAAGCTACAAAAACAAAATATGATGACGAATCTCCTAAAATGAACTTTTAGAGTAACATTAAGGATGTTCCTTGACTTTGTGGTATTCCAACACAACATTGAAATTGACCCAGAGAAGGCTAGTTCTATCTTAACAATACCACCCCCCATAAATCTGAATGAAATGATGAGGCTCCAAGGGAACCTCATCTAAATTTATAGAATCAATTACATCCTATCTAGAAAATCTATCCCCTTCACAAGGATAATAAAGAATGGAATCACCTATCAAGGGGATGAGGATTTCCAAGTAGCTATTGAAAGTCTCATGTGGTGTCCCTTGTATCCATCTGTTCTAATTCCATAGATTGAAGGGAAGCCACATATCTTGTATGTGGCCACCACGAAATTCTCAATGGGTGCCCTCCACAAATTGAAAAATTATTTTGGGAGTTTTAATAGTCTCTACTACCTCATCCATACGATGTTAGGTACTAAGACTATAAAATATGATTTTGAGAAGAAATTCCAAGGAATCATCTTCATAATGAACAATTTTAGGTTTTAATTGCAGAAACATAAAGTATATCTACTATATTATATTAGTACACCCATGTAAATCCTTTTCCACCCTATGTTGGATGGGTGATTAGCTCAATGGATGGTCATTCTACCGCAATATGACATTCAGTTAATATCATATAATTCAGTTAAAGGGAAATCCTCGGATGATTTCATCACGACACTTAATTCCCCACAAAATACATATGAAGACAACGAGATTTTAGATGAGGAAGTATTTTTTCCCATAACACTACCTATACATGGGATATCTATCTTGAAGGTTCCTCCTGAAGTCTTGTCTGTAAAAATATGGAAAACCACAAACTCAATTATGTTGGATTAGGGGTTGTACTTGTCTCTACACACAAAGTAGTTTTCTCATACTCTTTATCACAATCAAAAGTTTTCATGAATAATGTGGTAGAGTATCAAGACCTCATTGTTGGCTTGGAATTATCCCTACAACAACAAATAGCATATCTAAAAAACAATGGGGATTCAGAAATAGTGATAAAATAGATCATTGGAGAATATTCCATCAAAAGGAAGAACTAGCCCCTGTCACTGGCTATGTTAAGGGAATTATGGAAGATTTCTTTTTTGATCCCACATTTCATCATGTTCCCCACTCATTGAATGCTCCTTCCATCACATTAGCTAATGGAGCCACTGTCCCAGCTAACCATGATATGTAAGAGGCAATCATCAATATCACACATCGAAGAATGGTCCTGGTGATCATAAAATGTAATATGGAAGAGATCAATTAGGTCAAAAGAGCCCCATATTTTGATGAACCAATGTCCACCCCTAGATGGATGGATCTTATAATCGGTTATCTTTAAAAGAAGTTTTTCCAAACCGACTGATCCAGAAGGGAACAAATTTGGTGGTATTCATAAAACATCACCCTCAAGGATGGTCCTAATGAGTAGAAATCCATATAAAAATAAGTATTTGATGGAATCCTCCTCAGATTCAAAGTATAAGGGGAGGTTTTCACTGTCATGGAAGAAGTCCATACAGAATCTTGGGGTTATAATCAAACTAGGACTATGCTCTACCACCAACTTAGAAGGTTTTGATGTTACTGGAAACCCATGATATCATATTTTGTGGAGTTCACAAAGATGTTTCATGATTTAGAGATCCATATAAAATTTATCTATCATCCCTGAGAATTTCTTCATACATCCAAATATTCCTGACTAACATCCATTTGGGGGATGGATATTGTGGGGTCATATCACCCAGCCATGGCTATGTGAATCAAGTAAATCCTCACTCATATCAAATTCTTTTCTAAATGGTCTGAGGAAATACCCCTTAAGGAATTAGTGTAATATAAAATCATAAACTCTGTAAATATTCATTTCATTACCATGTTCAGGGTCACTGACACAATACTGATGGACAGTGGCACGAACATCTATTCCACAGAGTTGAAGAAACGATACTAGGAGTACAATATCGAGTCTAATGACTCATCTTTCTATCATGTAGTTTAAAATAAATAGATAGAGTCCATTAATAAGAATTTTTAAAATATAATACAGAAGATGGTGAATAAGGATTAGAAATCTTGTCTAGTAAAACCACCCATTCTCAATTGGAATACCGTACCACCATGCATACTACTACATAATCAATTCCATAATCGTTGGTGTATGGGACTGAAAGAGTGTTACCCATAGAAGTATATATTACCTCACATTGAATAGAAATTTTATGGACCTATCTAAGATGAGGAGTAATCTAAAAAATTTCTGATGAATTAGAGAAGCTCAATGAGGACACATTGTGGACACTACACAACCATGATGTCCATTAGAATAAGACTACACATTATTTCCATAAAAAGGTTTTCCTCTACTCATTCTTCCATGGGGAACTGGGGTTGGATCACAAGACCCCAATGATACTAGGAAACAAGCCTATGATGCTAGAAACTAATTGGGGGGGGACCTTACATCATATGTATGGTCTATCAAAATAGGGCTTACTCATTGGACAGATTGTAAGGGGATCACGTCACCCCCCCCCCAATACAAGGTTTCTCATGAAATACTAACCATATATATCATCAGATGGGAATCCACATCAGTGTATGTCCTACCATTAATCTTGATAAAATGTTGGTAAACTATACATGGTCATCCTTATGACATGACATTAAATAGTACAGGCTGATCCCAATGACATGGTGCTAGAATGTACATGTTTCTCCTAATGACATGTTGTTAGACATTACAACTTCAGATTGGTTACTTGATGTTAAACCACACATGATTATCCTGATAATGTGATGTTATAATATACATGTTTACCCTTGTTAATTGAAGTAATACCATAGAATATTTTCCAATAAACATGACGTTAAACGGTACATATACGTCTTTTCCGCATGATGTGAAACTGCACATGCAATCAAAAATATACGTGGATTGATACCTTTCATAAATTTAAACATAGTGAATCTCTATAATTTTTTTTGGGATTATATGCAATTATTTTTTACATCCGGTGGCCCTTTTCATTAACGCATTATGTAAATTTTCATGTGTCCATAATATTCATTTTCATTCATTTCGGGTGATCCACATCCATACCACATGATGTTTAACTCTATTTCATATGTCCCTTATACATGACATTAAAATGTGTAGGTTTTATAAAACTACGTATGGATTGATTCTTGTTTTAATGAGATATGTAGGGACCTATCAATCTTATATCTTGGTCCATCCACCAGGTGATACAAAATTTCCCTATCCAAATTTTAAATTCTTTTGTATGTTTATAGGAACCCTTTTCCTTCATTGTTTCTCACGTCGATCATGGATCATGTGGGTTTTGGAGATTCGACTCGGGCTTACCCACATGCACAAGGTATAACATCTTTCGATAGTCTTATATTTGTTATGAATTAAATTCAACAAAAGGCATACCATGAGTCCTTCCCGCATGATGTTATACTACATGGTTCTTGACGAACTATGAAACTCTTGATTCCTATCATGATACGATATTTAGTGATGCTTGGATATCTAATCATGGGCCTAGCCATAACAATCACTGGAAATAATTCCCACCTCTATGGGTGGGTCATACCAGTGTAGAGAGTTTCTTGTTAATAACTATGTGTGGATTGATTGTCATCCTCATATGATACATAGTGATGTCCATACTTTCACCCTTAGGCCCAACCACAAAATTTTTCTTCTTTTCAAATTGGTTCATCTTCATCCATACTTCAAGATGATAAACATCAAGGTATTTCAAGAACTATGCATGGATTGATTCTTAGGGACATATTATTCATAGTGATGCCCATATTTCCATCCATGGGTCCATCCACAATTCCCATTTTCATATAGGGAATAACACATTATTTATTCATGATGTTAATCTACACTGATATTTAATAACTACATATAGATTGATTCCTATTGAAATTGGATATGTAGTGACAATCGAATTTCCATCCATGGGTTAATTCACAATTCCCCTTTTCACATTGATAATCCCATGTCCTTTTTGCATGACATTTAACTACATTGTGCTTCAAGAATAACATGTGTCTTGATTCTTGACATCACACGATATGTAGTGATTCTAGGAACTTAATTTTTTAACCCAAATGAAATAATAAATTAAAAAATGAACATCAAAATGTGTAAGAGGCCTATTCATACAAGATCACTCTGCCTACATACAGGTCAGATCTATGATCATCCTACATATGCATATAATATGTCTCACATATTTTTTTACAATGTTTCCAAAGTCATTAGCGCATGAGGATAAACAACATAGAAGTAAATCCGTAAGTCATGACATTAAACTACAAGGAAAATGTCTTGGTCACATGGAATTAAAACTGCACAAAAAAATGTCCTTAACGTATGACAATAAACTGCACATAAGATGTCCTTACCACATGACGTTAAACTACATAAAAAACATCCCCACTACAGGAGGATAAATTGTCCAAGAAATCACCCATTTATTATCCCCTATCAAGGGACTATAAGTTCCTTACCCTAGATAGTGAAAATGTGGGGTTCTTCAATCATTTTTAAATCACCTCAATCCATATTCCACTCCACACACCTCAAGAGATTCATGTTTCCAAAAACCATCCATGGACCCCAAAATGGATACCCAGCTTCAAGGTACCCTTTTATTGACTATGTATGTGTACCCATGGATCTTTTATATGTTCCTATGGTCCTCAAATTAATGTGTCATTCTGGAAGAATTATATTCCAATACTTTTGAGCCTAGACATCAAGATGAAAGAACTCAACCCCCCCATGTGACCTAAACAACTATGAGTTTTATTTTCTTATGTCATCACACATGACCTGAGAACCATTACACATCACATACAGTTTTTTAATCTCATAATCAGAAGGATAATTGGGTACTCCTGACCCTTGGTATCCAAATTACACACATGTGTATCGTTCCCCGTATTATGTCCATGTGAATAATGACCATAAACATCCGGCACTTTAGTCAAATCTATATGACCGTAAACTCTGTCCATTAATGGTCATGATTTCCTGACCTTAAACTGCAAGTGGAAAAATAAAGAAATCATGTAAGGTTGAAAACCCGTTAAGCGAGATATGAGAAAAATTTAATTCTTCACTTTCTAAACTCTCCATCTCGAGTGTGAAGGAAAAAATTAGGCCACAATTTGATATCACATAAATATCATAGGGTATATAATATAGTATTAGTAAAATTCAAGATATGCTCACTATACCTCCGGGTCTAGGAAAAGGTAATATTAATTATTTTTTGCATCTCTTCACCCAGAGAATATGTTATCTATATGGTGGAACACATTATTGGATGTTCAAACCCTCCTTGGTTATTACACTTCCCATAAATCAAACATCATGATTTGGGGTGCTTCATAAAAATTTAAACCTTCCACGGACCTTGGAAAATATATATGGTTTTAGTAGACACTTTCTTTGAAAATGCATATATTCCTATGAATCCGATATATGCACCTATGGTCATCATGAAAATTCATCACTCTACAAAAAGATAATTCTGATTCTTATGAGGCCCAACATCATTGCAGAAGTACTCAACACATGAATGTGGATGACCTACACCTGATATAAATATCCAATATCATCTTACTAATCTGAGAAATTTAGACAATGACTTATAATCTTTGTAATAAACCAACTAAAAATATTCAACATCTTAAATGTTACATCATCGTGTTTTTTACCCTTTCTCAAGGCCGAAATACGACACTTCATTCCCTATCATATGATGGGCCACACCTCATGATTTGAAACAAAAGAGCATAGGGCTTGACCATTATAATCAAGAGCTAAATTTCCTTTATGTTCTAAAACCCTTCCGGGGTAGCCTTCCTCTCATACCCAACCTTATCATATTGATTTTTGACTCTTCAAAAATCATTCATGGTCCTTGGAAAGTTTTGGGGATAATATTGTTATGTACCCTTATACTAATGAATAAGGGCTTAACCGAACAACTAATGGCATCTCATCCTATACAGAAAGGAGCTTCATCCTTGTGAGCCCTGCAAACACTATGAAAAAACATGGAATTTTAGATTGTCATGCAACATACCTGACCAGTCAGCCCATCTCATTTTTACATGCTAAAACATTAGTTTTATGATGTATATCACCCATTCCACAATTATCTTTGTAGACCTATAATCCCTAGTATTTATACCTTAACCAATATTACCTCCATAAATCTTCCATAACCCTTGTAAATGATACTTGGATTCAAGGATCCTTTTCATGACTATGTGTGTATTCCTATGGCTCCTGCATATGAACCTCTGGTCATCCACAAATTGATTCACACTTCAAAAAGGGATTTCTAATCCTTATTATCCCTGACAACACCATGATAATAACCAACACCCCCATGTTTTTTGGCCATTCCTGGAATGTTTGCACTATATCCCATGATCATCAATCAGTTCTGAGAAAAATTAACCTAATCTAAAGTAATATTAGTTTTGATCTAAAATATCATAAACTACAATGATTTAAGATCTGAGCTAAAAGACCCTAAACTAAATCAATATCTGGTCCAAGCTAAAAGAACATAAAATAATCCAATATCACGTCTGAGCTAAAATACCTTAAATTAATACAGTAAAAAGTAAAATCTAAAAGACAATAAAATATAACAAAATTTTCAACTCGTCTATAATAACGGAAAATATCGTATGACCTACCATATGGCCTTGGAAAAAATCAACCTTCCCACACCAAGCCCAACTTCTTCATAAAAGGAAAGATCATTCTCCCTCTAGGAAATGTTTTTACCCAAGCGATCATTTTGAAAAATAAGTGATCTCATGATATATGGAACATATATTTCAATGAATAATCTCGTGTCGGTGGGAATTAAAGATCATTTATCAAGAAAGAATCTATTATAATTTCAACATTAATATCTAGGAATTTATGTTTACTTGATATTACACCAATTATGGGTAGAGTTTTCCAATCACATAATATCATAGAAATGAAATATCAGTCATATAATGGACGAAAAGAAACTAAATAGTAATGTGGAATTTTCAAAAAATTGATTCATTTATAATTTGAAAAAATGGGGAAACATATCTATATTTTGGAGTCTCTCTAAAGTCTCATAAAAAAATTCATTACAGCGGTCAAGCTATGATATAATCTAATCTTCTATGTTGGAATGGTAGGTAAGAGTCTATTGAGAAGCATCAATTGAACGCTAAACTACCGCTCACTCTACCTCTTCTTCTTCAACTCATGGATGGAGAGCCTCGACCAAAGTTGTAAAATCATCAAATCTTTTTTGATTGGTATCTAATGTGGTTGACTATGTTGAATGTTCAAACCTTAGATGGGATATGATTTCCTCGATCCTCCATATCAACATCATCTAAATATGTATCATTATTTGTTGTTCATATATCGGCTGATGACCCTAACCAATGCCTATGACGCCTCCTTCAACTATTCAAAAAGGGGATCAACATATGTGAAATCATGAAAGGCCCCATAATTGATGACCAACTCTCAATAATTAGATACAATTAGTATCATGATAGAATTAGTGGTTGTCGATTAAAACTACCAACCCCAAAGTCATGAAATAGCTAATGAACGAAATCCCCTTGGTCATAATATGTTTCCAGGGGAGTCTTAGTAATAATGGAATGAATCTTTTTGTAGATAATCCTATAGTGTGTTTAAGCCTCTATGACTAATGTAGTAGGTGAATAAAGAGGAGGAATAACCAATTGAGCTAATAAAGAAGCAGGAGAAGAAGCCTCATATGATCTTCTATCAATAGATATCTCATTAATAACATTTTTTGGAGGAATACTTTGCACATCATACTCACTCTCAGTATTGGGGTAATTTTCACTATGAAGATTCCTATTCATCAATGTCTCACCAAGATCATCAATAAATTCCATCATCACAATATATATAGAGTTTGGTGAAGAAAAGGGTCATTCAACAAGATAGTCCAGCTGGCCTAGTACTCCATCCAGATAAGCTTTTACCAAAGCATGAGCATAATCTTATATAAGAAAGGTGGGAGAATCATCATGTGAATGAATGATCTATGTCTTAGAATATTAACACTCCAGCATCATCCAAAGTTGGTGAATGACCCTTGGATGCATCTCTCTTCATATTGTTTCAAAGGGAATAGGGGAGACCCCTTGGATACATCCAAACCGAGGAAAAAATTGATAGGGTGTTTAAGGCTCACAAATGATTAGCTCGTCTACCCGGAATACAAGAACCCCATCCTGAAGAGATATGATATATATTATTTTATCAAGTTATTCACTATCATTATAAATAATAAGATCATATGGTGCTCTATATGTGGTAAAATCGATTCTATCTGATTGGAGCAGTGCATCCTTAACCTCAGTAAGACATTGCGTTGTGGTCCCAACCCTAGATATGTTCAACAATCTGGGATGGAATAATGTTTCTATGATATAAGTGTCATTATAATATTCATAATAATGAAAATACTCCCATGTCCATCCAAATAGAAACTGGATACGACCAATGATCCTATAAGGGTGTATACCTTATTGAATATGTCCCATGAGTTTATAATAGCGCGAAATGACTAGAACTGCCAAATTGAGGTGATTTCCATCCAAATGTTGTGTCTCCATAACCAACATGCTAACATATATCCTGGAACGTGAATCCCTAGCCAAGAAAATCCATCCATTAAAAACATGGACTTGAAACCCGCCATCCTAAGGTCCAAGGAGATCTTAGAGTTTTCTCAATAGCCCAATGAGTTATATTCCTCATCTTCACAGATCGACCAATATGATCCATCCTTATCACAAAAAAATTTAGAAGGGAATGGATGGTGGCGTATAATGATTGGCGTAGCCCCATAGTGATGAAGGAAAATATCAATCCTGTCCTTGAAGGAAATGAGTGAATGGATCCTCAGTTCCTTCACCCAAACTTTTTATTTACAATAGAGATCATGTCCCTTTCTAGAATCAGAGTTTGCGAGATGCCATTCCATATATCTCTAGAAGGGATGAATTCACAATATATCTATCTAATAGGGGTAATCCCACCTATTTTACAGATGTCCCATAGGCTCATTCCAACTTCACCATGGAAAAAATGGGTGTGTTGGTACAAGGGCACCAAAAACTGATCATTTCTTAAAGGAGAATGGGCCGGTGGTATGTGATGAATTGGAATGTCCCCAAGGATTCATAATGATGAACCCAATATAACTTATCAAAATATTCAATGAAACCTTTCTTAACCAATAAGGTCCATTCCCATTGATCATATAAAATACTACAAGGATAGAGGTCCATTTTTCAAGCACTATCCACTACAAGGACTCTTCAAAGAGGTGGAAAATATACTGGAATAATTCTTGAGTAATATTCTAATGAAACGAATAGTGGCCATCTGGATCCATGTGGGATATTTTAATATATAATACATCCACTGGGACTAAGATATGACCAGTCAACCATCCATGGAAATTATTGTTTAAACATAGTTGAGAGAAGCTAAAACCTAGTGATATGGAAGCTTGAATTTTGAAGGAGGAATGATAGAACCATCCAGAAAATTGAACTCATGTAGAGGAATCCAATGATATAAGGAATAATCATGATGTTTAAATGAGAGTAACCTCTTCAAAATATCATTATCAACATACATGCACTCTCAAGGATCAATATTATGATTTATAGCTAACAACGCCCTTTGATTTTCAATAGATAGGGATCCTCAACCGGAACCCGAATCCATATAAATAAAAGTAAGTGGCATGTGTCTGATAGGTAAAATATACTATATTCAAACGAAAGACATATAATTTAAGATGAATCATGTGCATCACATGAATTCTAAAGGGATTCATGAATCACATAAGTAGTTCATGAATAACTTGACCCCTAATGGTCTTGTGGGTCACATCACCCCGCAAGGAATCACATGATCTCTTGATCCCATGGAGACTCATGATCTCATGACTTGGATATGGTCACATGAACCCTATCATAACCAAGAGATTATATGATCGAGTCTGAAGATACCACGAAACCCTCATGAAAATCATAGTCCTCATGGAAACAATTACTTGAATTTACCAAAGTACAGTTCATAGATGGCTTAAATGGGCGCCTAAGCAAAAGAAGTCATGTGAAAGAGTTCCCAAGGAATATGTTTGCGATTGAGGCTTGTGAACATGTATGTTGGAATGGTATTATAGTGGAGTCACATGAAAGAGGAAAGTATAAAATTATCTAAAGGATGAGTAGCTAATGAAATTAATGGATCTTTTCCCCTCTATATATAGTTAATTTCACAAATTACCAATAATCACCCAATAGTCCAAATGTATCCCTAATAACGGATTCAAAACACCACCAAAGTCTCAAGGTATCATTAATATTCCTCAAAACCAAGCCATTTTCCCCCACGGATGTCACTTTTAATGCGGGTAAATTTTGGATGACCGTGAAATGAGAAATAGAAAATTGATAAAGGAAGAAATAATTTGGAATGGATAATACTTTATCCATAGAGGAAAAAGAAGGAGAAGGTATCTGAAACACTAATATTGTAAAAAAAATCAAGAGATAAGCGATCGCATGACCATCATAAGGTCACCCAAAATAACCATGTGAAATTAAAAAACTACAATAGATCCAATGGAACACATGTCGATATGCCCTCTTTCTCTAGTAAAATATCTATGGACAATCAATGTCCATGAGGAGGCATCCAAATAATTGATCCCAGTACATATGGGTTTTCCACTAGTAAAAACCTGAAAGACCGTCACAAAATCCTTAGAAAATTGGAGGAAAATATCCTAAAGGCATGATCCATTTTCCATCATAAAGATCATGTGAAACATCGCATATGTGGACAATGGTTGTCCCCAACAATATTTAAACATACTCTCGTGACCCCTGATCATTTGTAAAATAAAATAAAGGAAATAAAAGTGGAGTAGGTGGGAGCCACTCAAAATCGTAAAAGTCAGGAGGCATGCCCTAGATGGTTCGTAAGATATCATGAGTCCCTGTATACATATATGTATCTTCTTTTGAAAGACCACCGACTTATCATCCTCACCACACGAAAGGCCTCAGGTATGTCTAGGAAATGTCACACCCCCACCCATTGAAACCCTAAAGACAAATGGATGGTATTTTCCATGTAATGCTCCCACATATCCATATGTCCTTTATTTTTCAAGTGACACACAATCAAGGGAGTGTAATTATCTATTACATTAGTATTGAAATATCCCATGTCCCTCGAACATTGGAAAATTACCAATGGAAATAAAAAGGAGAAGAGGAGGAAGCCTCTTGTTTGGGTAAAACCCTTTAGACGTTCTAAGGGAATTCTTAGTACGAATTTATGATACTCACTTTCAAGTAAACTACATCCCTTGAATGACCAAGACAAAGAATTCTTGCCTCTGGAAATATCCCAATAAAGGCTTTGAGAATCTTTCTAATTCATTTCAGTAGGACCTTTGATCTTGTGATGGCCCTTGGACTTGTCAATAGGTCAATATAAAAGTACTTAAACATTATGCAGGAGTCATAAATTCTATATTAATTATAAATAATCCAATTAATTAGGTGTTGATAGGGTGAAATCATGGTCACTAAAAATTAGGTGAGATACTTGGAGTGATCCATGGAAGAGGCTTACGAGTATACAAGGCATTGAATCCCATCGCCGAATCCATCCTAGAATCATGCATTATGTGACTTTCAGGGCATCCAACAACTATGGTGGAGAGACATATATATCTACCACACTTGTATATAATAATAATAGGGATATCTATCACGACAATGTGAAATTACTACTATTTGTGGTTGAATGATCTCTTAGAACCTCACACCGATGCAAGAGAGGATTTCTCATAGAAGATGAACTTATGATTGGAAGAGATTAATGTCAGGTAAAGGTATGGAGAACCTCTGAATCAATCATGAAACATGAATAAACACTACATATAATCACATGTAGATCACATGAAGGACTTTCAGCAGGACATGTGAAGAATATCCCCCACATCATCTAGATCTTGTAAGACTTGAAACAATCTAAAATCAAACAAATTTATGGGGTTCATAATATAAAGTATAGAACTAAGACTAATAATAAATAAAGTCAAGTGATGACATATACGTTGATCCCCATGTGCTTCACACAAACCATCTAGGACATGTGAACAACACTAGGGTACGCCACCCTGGTCTCTCAACACCCCTTGTGTGCACTACATGGATCATGCAATGTCCTTTGGACATGTCAAAGCAGGTCACACAACACCCCACAGGTATGTCACCCTAATCTGGTGAATCCCTTTAGGCTCATCATTCTAACCATTACAATTTCACTCAAACATGTCACATGACTCATATAATTTCATGATTACATGTACTATGAGTGTCACAAAACACATCGGCATTTTAACTAGCTCTCGTGATTCCCTCTAGGTATGCCATCTATGTCTCACGAGGCTGTATAGACATGTCATCCAGAACATGTGATTCCCACTAAGACATGTCACATTTACAGTAAAAACTCCCTCCATGTGTGCCAGTCAACTATTGTGATGAAACATGGGAAAGTTAGTAGGATCATGTGACCCCCTCTAGGCATGTTAGCCAGGAGATGTTTACTTCTAAGACAAACCATATGGGTCTTTCAAGGTCATCTAGATGTGTCCACCATGATCATGTTAGAACCTTCAGACATGCCATCCATGATATGAAATTTCCCATAAATGAGTCAAATGAATTATACAATTGTATTAGGGCATGTTATTCAAACTATAACAGACATTTCAAGCTAGAAATCAAGGCTTTTTGGGTGGAAGATCAATGGATTTTAGGAAGGAAATCTGGTTAGGGAATCAGGGCATCCCAGGGCTTGATAACATTTTCCACCCTTGGTGTGTAATCACCAACCATAGTCAAAATCTAATGTGGCATCCCAGATCATAAGGGATGTGTTATTGTGTAAGCCCTAACAAGAATCATAATGTGATATGCCCCATATATCAGGGCATCCTATTGATTGATAATGTTTTCCACCCTCTGTTTTTAATCCCAGACCATAGAGAAACCTCAGTGTTTAATTCCCAACTAGAGGCATAATATGATATTCCCCGTATATCCGGGAAACCTAGGGATATATAACTTTTTCCACCATCAATGCATAATCCACGACCACATGGAATCCTTAGTGTGTAAGCTCCAATCATAATTCTACGTTAATGTGTAAGCCTTGACCATCAAGAAAATATGATATTCCCCATATATCATAGAATCCTAGGGATTAATAATAGTGCCCAACATTAGTTTGTAAGCCCCATCCATATAAAAACATCAGTTTTTAATCGCCAATTTATTGAATAATGAGAACATTGATTCATTCGATAACTGGGATACGTAGGATTCCATCCCAAGGTAATAGCTCAATGTAAAAACTCATAAGGGATTCCCTATTACACAAGTCTGGCACCCACTGGCAATGAGATAGATCATTTCCCATCCTTTATTTCTCAGATTTATCATAGCTCATGTGGGATTGGGGAGTTAAAATAATCATATCATTTTCATCATAAGACATTATAAAGGAAAGGGAAAAGAAAGTGTGCAAGCCCCAATCTACAAAACATTGAGAAATCTAATTCCTTAAATAACTAGGATATATATGATTCCTTTCTACGACCTAAGATAAAATTAAAATCTGTTTCAATGTAACCTATATGCCTCCAACATTTAAAATATCTTTACTTCATCATTCTCATGAGAAGATAATTCTACCTCTTCCCTAAAAGGACTGAGAAACCAACTAATCTATGAAGACTCTGATTCCTACTATAACCAAGATACGTATGATTCCTCTTCAATGGTAATGTTCTATATTAAACATCCTTAGGGTGGTTCCTGCATACAATCCCTATATTCCCACATGAAATGATGGTGATCACTTTTTATCGATAGTTTATCACACCAAGCATCACACACGTGGGATTAAAGAGCTAGAATGAACACTTCCATGGAATTATGAATCCCCGCTATCTAGGGAAATCACAATATGTAAGCCCCGACGAGTTGAATTATATAAACACCCCTCATATAAGGGTATATTCCATGGGGCCAGTCCTGAGTGTGTAATCAAGATTCAATAATTACGATTCCATCCATAATCAGGATACGTAGGATGTATCCTCAAGGCTTGAGTTCAAACAATCAGTGCCTTAGTTCCCTTGTAAATGACCGATATGCATGATGATAACCTAAATGGTTTCAATGAGTTTTTGTGGGAATTGATTCCTATAATAACTAAGAAATGTAGGATTCCTCATAATGGATCCTTCCCCTCCTCAGAATATTAACCACCTCCTTTCTCAGAATAAAATTACAATGGAACTATTATATGGATTCAATACATAAACCACTACCCATTAACCAGAAATGGATGAAGATCCTCTGATAAAAAATGAATTCACTAATGAGATACCCTTTCCTTGGTTCATGAATAGGATTAAATTTTTTTATATAAAGAGGTTTAACCTGTTATCATTTGGTTATGGTAACTAGTCTCGTATCCGGATTAGGAACGGATTAAAGAACATATCTTATATCTATATAACATTGTAATATTAGGCACTATTTCCCATAAAGCGATGCGATGAGGCCACCCTCCCATCATCTTGACCATTGTGAGTCCCTAAGTATCATTGGGGATAAAACCCTATTTGGACACCTTTATTTGGAAATTATGTCCTTACCTAGTTATATATGAGGGAACCGTTGGTAGTTTTCATTAAGAATGACAATAACCAAATGTTGATGATTTTCCATGATGTCAAACATCTTATAATCAACCATCATACCCAACCAAACCCACCTCAAGGAGAGTTTCTCCATCCATCTCTCTTATTAGTCTAAATAAATATCATGAATTTATTTATTATAATGATATTTTATTTTTCATTTAATGTTATCATTTAATGGTTTTTTCATATCAATGTTACCAAAGTGATAATTGTTTTATGGTACAACGTCATCATTTATCAGAATTGTTTATGTTTATTATTTTGAGGATGAAATATTTTGATCTATATCTAAATACAATCATGAATTTTCATGAAATATGGTTATTTTATAAAAATATATTTATTCCCTTCATTTTTGTCTCTTTATATACTAAAGTATTCAAATAATGATTTTAAGAAAAACTGTTTTTATTTCTCTAATTGGAAAAAAATATTTTCCATCCAAAATATATGTTTTTTAAACATTTTTCCAAAATGTTTTTAAAATTATAAAAATGATTTATCGATGGAAATTTACCCATGTTTTAAATTTTACAATTTTTTTAAAAGGAATCTTCTTGTCATTTTGTAGACTAGGAAAATTTTTATTTTACTAAAAATTTGAAAGGAATCTATTTTTAACATATAGAAAATCTGTTAAATTCCATTACATCATGACCACTAAATTATTGTAATCTTAATTTACATGTTTTAATAGATGATTTTAAAATAAAATTGTTTTTTTAATATTTTATAAATTTTTGACTTACAAAAGTGATTAACAAATAAAAAAAGGATATTTTCCTCATGAGATTTTTAATTGAATTTTAATGGAACATCTATTCATCAATGAAAAAAGCCCTTATTTTGCTTATTCTATACTTGGAATATGTTGAAATGATACCATACTTATTTTATCTTTGGATAGATTATGATTAGTTTGATTGAGGATGTATTATTTTGATACTATTCTCCATATTACTCTGAATGGTTTATGATCATGTTTATTGATTGGGTTATTTGTTATTATTTATCTTGTTAATATTTCAATATGAATGGTTTTCTTGATTATGTTTCAGCCCTTTCATATGAGTAACTCATTAGACTTATTAATTGATGCTTGAGACCCTATATAGCCCTTGATGCATTGGTTGTTCTTATGAGACAATATATATTGGGGTTTTGGCTATGGAATTACCCATTTATAAATTATGACTTCGAACAACGTTTTTATGGTCTGGTTATGATAAATGTAATTATTAATCTTCACATAATTATATTAGTTATGGATTTCCATGTGATTATTCAATTAGTTAGAATATACATGGATTTCTTTCCTGATCACTAGGATTTTTATATGGAATTATTTGATCATTATTTATTCTTATAATATTATTCTACATGTTTAAATTATTGATAAATGGAATTTGTTTTAGTTATTTACCATTCCATATTGATTATAATTCTTTTATTCATGATAAATATCATTGTACGCATACCCTTACTAAGTATTTGAGCTGAAGCCTTACTTATGTTTCCTTCCCCGGGATCAAAATATACATGTTATGATTGATATATAGGGATATGATACAGGAAACAATGATTTACTCATAGAAAATACTAATTTGTATTTTATGTTATCAAATGTCAGTGAGATTCAGGTATGTATCTAGTTTTCCAAAAATAAAAAACAATTCGATCATTTTTTATGTTATTTAATGTATCTTATGTTGGTATAATGATTTAACAACTGACTCTAGGCTATTTGGGATAGGGTCTTTAAATTTGAAACAATATACCTAAAGGATATCACCAAGTATTCTTTGTGAATTTATATCATGTAAACCAAATATGATAATTTTACTACAAAACATTGCATGGTAATCATTTATTAATTAAATATATAATATATTTTTCTAATCATTTCAGTGGATAATATAAAACAAGAGTATAATTACATATCCATCAAAATAGGGATATATAATCATCTTTTTAAAAATTGTTATGAACCCCTAATTTTTTTCAAACATGCATGAATTACACTTTTCATAAACATTGTTATGTAATTATAATTCTCAATAAGAAATTATCAATCATAAAACCAGCATTAAGAGTATTGAAGTTATGTTATTAATGGTACTCTCACACATATTTATGAATTATGGCTCAATGTGTTCATAGATTTCCCTAGATCAAAATGTAATGGTGAAAAAATAATCCATAACTAAGAAGTAACTCCCTAAAATTATTCTAGGTTAGTATCATTATCATCACCAATACATTTCCAATAAGGATAATATATTCCTAGCATGTTCTTTCCACCTATCTACCTAGTGTCCCATGTAAGTCATGGAAAAAAATCATACATTGATATATCAATCATTAAAAAATCTAAAATTTATTCAAATAATCATTTTTCTTAACCCTAAGTTCATTTTTGAAAATATGTAATTTTATTTTAAAACGCAACATAAAATGGATTTAATCAAAACACTTGATGTTCAAAATAATTTATTTCATTTTAGAATAATAATACATTACATATATTCATCTACTAGTAATCATCACCAATATAATATCTCATGAAGTCATTCCTTAATTTCAAAACCATTTTTTAGAAATCAATAGTTTAATTGGATATAAATAATCAAAGAGGTTAAATACACACCATTCTATTTCAAAATAATTATTAATGAAATAAAATCATTCTGTTAAATTCAATTGGATGTCCATTTAAATTAATTATGCAATAATGAATTCAATTAACTAGAATTTTCTTTATCAAACAGCCTACCTTAGTCAGGGTGTTATCAATCACCAATGGTGGATCATAAATCATGGATTTTAAAGGGATCTAATCAATTAGTGAGGAATAATAGAGGAAAAAAATAATAAAATCAATATCTAGAACTGTTAATAAAATTAGGATCCACCAATCACAAATATTGAGATAAAAAAGGATAATTCATGATCAAATTGATATTAAACTTAATAGAAGAGATCCAACACCTCAACCAATACTACAATATATGAATAAAAAAGGTTTAAATAATAAATATTACCTCAATGTTGTATCAAAAATTATGAGGGTTTCATTATGATCAATGTAAAAGTGTTTAAAAATAAAATGTTGATTAAATGAATAAAAAGATATTATACTATACCAGCATTCCCCAACCTCAACGATGACACCTACTAGCCACTAGCACTACAGAACTAGCTGATGTCACTATGATGAACACATGTAGCATAGGAACCCCATAGGATGGCTAGTGATGTTTTTTTTCGACTCCATTATTTCATCAGTGTACATCCAAGGTTAGATAGTGGGCTTCCTATAGGAAGGCCATACTGCCATTCTCCCAATGACTGTCCAGTAGGTCCTTGTGGCTTGCCAGTGGGCCACCTATATCATTTTTCAGCTAAATGATAGTATATACTCACCGATAAATCCTAAAATACATTCCCTTCATCTTAAACCATAACAAAAAAAACGCACTACTTAAGCCTCAAAAGGCTCTAACGAGCTGCTACAACCAATAAGAAATAATTATAACTAGATATAAACATGAAAAATAAGTAGAGATAAATATAAACAAAGGATCATACCTAAATTCTAGTGTCTAGATGTCATAGAAACCACTTTAGATTCTCCTATACCTCAAAACCATTCATATATATCCAATGAAACATCAAATAAAATTACACATACTCAAAATATTTCATTGTACAAATACTCATTACTCTAAAATATGATTGATTTATCTATTCATACATCTATTTTTTTGGTAAAAAAGAAGCCTCATAATATGAATCATCAGAACAACTGATCATTTTCACCTATATTTATCTTTATATTCTGATCTCCATAACTTAATCATGTTTTAACTTTAACAATTCTCTACAACAACTTCTATAACTTTTGATTCTTTATCATCTAGTTTTATCATATGGATAATATTAGTACCAGTCTTTTTACTCACCTAATATCATTAATTCAACACATCATGAAAAATTTTGTATCGTTAACATCTATGATGTTAATTTCATTAAAAGAATAACATAATAGTGTCTGTATTAAACATGTAGACTATCTTCTACACAATATTTATTTGGTAAAATTCATTAAACTGGTAGAAGATTAGGATTCATCCAATTAAATTTTATGTAATAAATAATTAATATTATGAACTCATGTGAGTCTAATTAGAGTAATGATTTCAATTATACACACCTTATATCCTCTAATTTTTGGGTTCTTAATTATTAAATCATCAAAACATGTCATCTTATAAATATCCGGGCATACATCTTAGAATTTGAATATCTGGATAAATCACATTCAATATAAATTATCCAATTATATAGAACATTCTTATGTTATATACATATAATTTTATGACCTCATGTAATAACATCCAAATTCAATCCTTTGGAACATACAACATCATCACAAATAACTACTAAAAAAATTTAACTCAAAGGGTTTACCGAAAATTAAAATCCTTATATAATTATAATGGGTTCTAAAAAAATTGGAACCTTTTATAAATCATGGAATAACCATATAAATTAAATTTTAATATATGTAAACAACCATGTTTTTAACTCAATAATATCCTAAAATTGAATAAAAAAATAGTGGAATTACATTGTAACAAATCATAATATGGTTTAAAACCACTAAAAACTATATTATTCCCTTCAATTATGTTGTATTATTCTTATAAGAAATATCTCATGAAATAACAATTTTTTCACCATTGTATTAGGGAAAAATTTATTACTTTAATGACTCAAAAAATAATCTTTATAAATAGTGAATTTGAATTTGTAGGGAAACTCAATCCTTCTTGATGAAATTATTTCTTCCTTGGAGTAAAAATATCATCATAAAAATCATTAAGATTAAATATAAATCACATTTTCTCAATTTTTTCTTTGATACATATGTCATAGAGTTTAATATAAGAAACATAAGCTCTTACAAAAAATCATAGTATAATATTTATGAACTACAATGTGATATTGTATCAATTATTTTCCTTATAAATATTCAATAAATAATATATTTTAATATAATACATAAACAATGATTTACTCAATTATGAAAAATCTTCTCCAAAATCTTCTCCAACTATTCTAAGTAGTCCCAAAACCTCCTTAGGATCAGTTTAAACATGTTACTAATGAAATTTCAACACATTAATTGACTTGAATCATTAGAATTTGTCTTATATGGGTTGAAAACAAATATTACAGCAGTATTAAAAATAATTTCAACATCAATATGATTTATCTAAAAATTTATCCTATTACATTATCATACTCTTTTGGAATAAAAATATTCTCCCACATCTTCATAGTTTCAAAAATATATCCCTCTGTGATTTTTTTCAATCAATTACAATAAATAACACTTAAACATAAAAAAAATTAATCAATAATTATTTAAAAATGTTTTCATGCTCGAGGAAGAAAACATGATGAGTGAATTATAATCTCAAAGAACACCCTAAGAGTAAGTTACATATTTTTCAAAACATGCATTCAAACTTCTATTTTTGTCTCTTCATAACACTTATCATGAAAACTATTATATATTATTTGATAATATTATTTTTTACAAATCTAAATTAAAATTGTTATAAATTATTATAAAATAATGCATAAAGATAGCCACACACTAATATCAGTACTTCACATAAACATACCCTGTGTGTATAACAAAATATAGACATTCCCTTTTTAGATAACTCCCAAAAAATTATATACTGCACATAAATATGTTATTTATCCCGTATGAATAAAATATATACCAATGGATTTATATTCCTATATTTCCCCCACATTGAAAATAAAAATCTAAATAACAAGGAAGATTAGTATTTAATTCTTTCATAGGCTTGAGAATTTGAAGGTTGAACTCCCATCATGAACCTCATTTTACAAAATTCATCAATAGGAAATGGTTTGTTAAATAGATCCAATATTTCATCTTGTATAAGAAAATAATATATCTTTGTAAATAATTCATCAAAATTATCCATATAAAATAGTACATATTATCAATGAGATTAACCCTTGAATGTTGAATTGTATTCCAAGAAACTATGATGACATATTGATTATCACAATCCATCAACAAGAGAAACTTCACTTCTACTTTATGATCTTTTGTTTTATCACTACTAACCTCTATTTAGATTTTTCTTCAGTGAAAGTGACATATTATAACTTGTATGAACTCAAAGTAACTGAATTTTGGATTTTTTGATGTTCTATGTAATCCAATTATGTCTTTTAAAAACAATCTTAAAGGCATAGAATTCTAATCTCCCACACATCAAGATAAATACACGTTAATAAATTTGAATATATTAATATTTCCATTTTTATTACAATTCAACATGTCATTTATTATCCCATTAATGTTCCTCATAATTATCTATTCTTAAATAAACTAAGTTCCTTTGGACTAAATTTATAAATTAATATCAATGTAACTACATAATATATACTTCTCTGTTAATTATTCAAGAAGAAAAATATCTTTATCAATTTATTTTTTACTTTTTTAGACCAGACTATTTTACTTATTCTCCACTTTACATTATTTCATTTAGTAGGTTTTTACCCTATACCTTTTTTTTAAATTTTAATCTTAAAAAATCATTAAATATTTGAATTATAGAATCTATGGTCTTATTTTAAAATGTATAACACTTTCATCGACATGGAAATCATTTTTCACCATCTATAGGAAATACTCTTTTAGGTTAGCCAATATAAATTTCTTCTTTAAGTATAAAATTGAGGAAGAAAGACATAATATCCATTTGGAATATATCATATCATCATTGAGTTGTGATGAAAAAATTATCCTTATGGTTTTAGGCCTAATAACTAGTTTATGTGTGTCATCGAATTGAATGTCTTCCACCTAAAAATAACCTTTAAACACCCATTATTTTTAACTCATAAATTGAATTTTCTCATTAAACTTATTATAGAAGACACACATTATTGAAAGAAAATATTTTATTGTTATCTTAGAAACAACCTATTATGTTCCTTTATTATTAATCTGGTCAAATTATTCTTCCATAATATGAATATTCTCTTTATTCAGAAAATTATTAATTTGCATTTCCTGGTTCAACTTGTTCAATCAATGAGTTACAATATTAATTTTTTAAAGGACTCCTAGATTAAATTGAATTTTCAATGTCACTTAAAATACGGAAAAAATATTAGAGTTTGGATAATATAAATAAATTAGTATGAAGATCTTTCCTAATTACTTTAATTACAATGAAATGAGATATTACCTATTCCAGTAACACATTTAGATCCATCATAAAAAAAATTAATCCTCCAAGATACACCATTTTATAAGGTTGTTTGGGGAACAATTAAAAAATTTAAAGTGTAGGGTAATTCGATATGTGATTTTAATTAATACTATTTAATATATATCTCATCCCAATTTTTTTCATTTAACTAATTTTTTTAATTTTTTATGATGTTTTTGGTATTTAATATTAAATTTAAACATTTCAATAAGATTCCAAATTTGATAAAGTTTGTTATTTTCTAGGTGGGGATTAATAAAAGAATATAAATTATTTTTAATTATATTTTTGAACTCTATATATCATGTGGAAATAATATATACATCTAGATAAAATTATAAATCAAATCATTTTTGATTGAAATAGATATTATACGATGAATAAAATTCATATGGGTATAATTGACCAATATTTAAATTTAGATTATATCATTGGAAATGATTATATAAATTAGATGATTTGGAATTAAATTGAGATAATGTTTTAATAAAAATAATCCAATGAAATATAAAATAATGATCCATGTTTTTGGAAATAATTTGACATAAATAAATATATTGAGATTTATTATCATGTATAACACACCAAACCCACTAAGCCATTGGTTTTTGTTTAGAACAACTTTCATGAAATGTGTTTAAAAACCACATAATGACTCGTTCAATAGCGTTACTTGTACAATGGTGAAATTTAGTTGAATTATATATAGTTTAATTTTAAAATACGTTATTATTATACCCTACGAATTTTTTACCTCATGGTTTTCAATTTGAGTTAGTGAATCATGATATATTCCTTTGATCTATATTTATAATAATTGGAATTGAATTTCCAATATTTTCATATTTTTCACTTCATTTTACATGTATATCTTTATGTTTATCTTGTCAAGATCACACAAAAAACAATGTATTTTGGACCGTCATAATTTAATGAATAATCTAGATAGTGTGGTAATTTGAATATTATTTTCTATAAAATCACATCTTTTCTTTCTTTATTGATATTGTGGATGTTACTATTTAGTGAAATAAAAAGTAAATACTCAAGAATATGCTTGTCTGTTTCAATATTAAAATAATAGAAGTAATCAAAGTATGGTTATCACAATAATGTTTTGATATAATTCCATGTTGTGTTTTGATCTTATAATGGCACACATTTATTGATTCTAAATGATCATCGATAATCAATAGAGTTAGATTGCTCAAACAATAGGTAAAAAATAATATATATATATATATATATATTAAAAAATATATTCCGTAGTTTTTTATGAATATTGATAATATTTTCTACATTATAAATACAAATTTTTTAATAATACCTTGAAAAATTGAATCATATATTAAAATGATCAATCATTTTAATGATTCACACCATTATATTTTATTTCATTTATTTCATATAAATTATTTTTGGGAACCTCGATGTTTAAGAGAAAATAAGATCGGTTTGAATTTTTAAGATATAATTTTGAAATTATATTTGTTATCCGGACTTTCTTGGGTTATTTTATTTTATTTAAGCTCCCCATTTAATACACAACATCACAATTTTTTATTTCCCTTTAAAAATTTTGTATAAAAAATTATTAAAAAAATTATCATTTCATATGAATTCTTGCTATTTGTTTTTATCTCACTTATGTCAAAACCCTTACATGTTAAACAACACATGAGTACTTATTATTAAAATACTGTGTCCCCTAAAAAAATAAAAACATATACAGTGATTAGATGATGAAATAAAAATATTTGTTAAATTTTTTAAAATTGGATCCTGAGAGTCTACTTCCAAGAATGCTTAATTTAGTGGGGTTTGAAATACCAAAATAAAAGATAATTAATAGGGATTAGGTGGATTAATTGGTCAAAATTAAATATTTTTATAGTTATATAATATTTACAACAAAAGATAGAGGGTGTGAATAAAAAGTGATCACCAGCACATGAACACATAAGATTTATATGAGTTCAATTTTTGATATATTATATTGGAATATATGATTATATTTTTAGAGATATGATATTATTCATGAGAATTTTATCATACCATTACAACTCTATTTATCATTTTTACTATTTACATGAGAAATTTATCAACTTAACATTTTTATGGTTTTGAATTTTGTGTGATATGAGCATATTGATATTTTGATCAATTTTCATATATTTTACGTAAATATGCAGTTATAATGATTTGTTTTTTTAGTGCTATAAAAAAGTGATTGCGAGTCATGATTTTTTATATGATATTTATACATTATTTTTTTCATCATTAAAATAAGGTTTACGATCTTTTAATTGATATTTAATTTTGTTTAATATTTTTTGGGACTTTATCACAAACCAAGAACATTTGACTAAGTTTCGCAGTTTGATAACTGTTTTGAATTTTTATAATAAAATTCAATATAATTATCAACAATTTATAATTAATTTTTTTTATTCTATTTCGTGGGGTTAAAATTCATTCCATTGGATTAAATATTGGATCTTGTCACATGGGGCCCAAATTAATATTATAAAATGAAGAAATTTTGTATAGGGATAATTGGGAAATCTTTTTTATTTGAGACATAACTTTTCCTAGAATGATCCAAATTTTATGTTTCTATAGGAATTAAAAATATAATGAAAAATTATGACAACCATATCAAATATCATGTTAATATTTAGTTTTTTGGTTAGTTGTTCATGTAATAAAATTTAAGAAGATATATAATCCCGCACAACTAACCTTGTCCATGAAATAATAGTATTTCATTATGAAAATATAAACTAAATTTGTTTAAAATTAATTAAATACCACAATTGGAGGTTTTACTGGACCAAGGGAGAGGTAGAATAAAATAGGATATATTTTTTAATTCACTTTATCCTCCAACCATGTATTTAAAAACCTATAGCTATCAATCCATGCTAGTGAAACCTAATGTAATCTTGTGATCCACATTTATAATATTGGGAAATTAATTGAGTTTTAAATGTTTTCCTATTTTATATTATTTACTCTTTTTCTTCTATTTTTGTGATGGTATTAAAAAATAGGAATCAATGTAACGTAAATAGTCATAATTTCGTCCAAAAATAGGATCATGTGATGATTTTAGATCATTTCAATCTTATCTAATGTTTAATACTTCATGACTACTATTATGGATTATATTATTTGATAAAATAAATAAGTTAATACTCATGAATATAAATGTATACACCATTATTACCATATGAAAATGTAAAAAATATGGTTATCACTTCGAATTATTTACAAAATTACATGATTGTATAAAATATTACAACCATAAAATTGGTTTATTTTTATTAATAATTGATATTAAATATCTTGTGATTAACTAAAAACCTTATATTAGACATATCTGAGACCATATAACATTTAAATTCCAACTTGTATAAATAAAAGAATCAATGATTTATCTCACATACCTCAAGGGAGATGATAGTTTAGTATTAAATGGAACTTATCCATGTTGATCGTGATTACTTCAAATAGACCCTTTTCATTGATAACATTATTTTAATACTTTTTTATAAATCCAGAAACCCCATATTTCATATATTGAAATGTTTTAATCAATTTAAATGGATAAAAAATTTTATTTAATGGAAAATTACCAATGTTCTGTTATACTTCAAACATAATGAATAAAAATTAATTTTTAACTATTAAATTATGTTATTAGATGTAATGCATCATTCTCTCTCAATAAAATAAGAACAATAGAATGGAACATGAATAATTGTTAGTGGTAAATTGTAAATATAATAGGGTTGTTGAATAGAGTGGATGTAAAGTAAAATATATAAGAAAAACCACTTCAAATTAATCTTGTATCACAAGGAATTATTGGAAATAAGTGTAACCAGTTATAGTAAATAGTAAAAATAGGGCCTTGTTTCATCTTTAGGAGATTTTGAAACATTATTAGATGCATAAATGAGGGAAAAACTATAAATAATTATATTGTATTTATATGAACATATTAAATTAATTAAAAATATGTTTTAAATGTAAAATATTTTGATGGAGATATTGAGAAAATATTCTATTATTATTCAATATTGATTAATGTAAAAAATAATATAATTGGATACATATGATGATTTTTGAGAGAAACTCCCATATTTTTATTAAAGAAATATCTAGAAATCAGACAAGAAAATAAAATTTTGAGGACATTATAGAATAAAAAATGACCATGAATAAATTACAATAGAACCATAATCTACACCATTTGAAAAAGACCATGAGTTTGATTGAAGAAATTGAAGGGATAGATATGATAAAATCACCAAGGTAAGCATGAATAAGAATTTATAAGAATTTTTAATCCAACATCATTTTCAAAAAAAAAACAATCACCCCACAAACCTAGAAGAGGAAGAATGTTAAGGAAAATATTTTATGATCACATGTAAAGCCAATTATTTTTTGAAAAAGCTATGAAGGGTTGGTCATGTGTAAAATAAATTAATGAATAGTTCAATCATTTATTAAAAAAGAAAAAATACTTCTTTTTAAGTACCTAAATAATTTGTATTGTACGGAAATTAAATGATTATTAAAGGATAAATATGACATGTATGGGAATGAAATTCAAAACAATTAAAGAATATTTTAAAAAATATATAGAAACATTTTGTGTATTATACTTGAAGATACATTCACTCAAGTATAAATTGTTGAATCAATCTGATAATTTTTTTTGGATATGATTCAAATGATAATAAATATTATTAGAATAAATTTAGTGAAAGTTCTATTAAATTATTATTGAAAAACAGAGTTCTACATTAAATAACCATTTTTTCTAAACTATGAGATGATTAAAAATAGATTACATTAACTTATAAATTATTTATATTGTATGAAGTAAGTATCATGAACATTGTTTTCTTGATTGGAATGATACTTGGAGATATTGAATTTTATGAGTGATTGTTTTGATTAGAAAACCCATGTGATGATTTATAATCATGAATATTTCATTGTACTCATCTATGTTGATGATATCATATTTATAGAAATTAAGAAATAAGTTGTGGATGAATTTTAAAAAATGACGATATTGGATATTAAAATTTAATTATCAATGAAATAATTGATTTTTATAGGTTGAAAATGAATCATATAGGTGAGTAAATATTTATATCACAAGATTAATTTGATGTTGAATTTATCCAAAATGTTTAGAAAAAAATATTAGAAACCATTTTCAACTCTAATCACATTCTAAGACATATATAATATGGATTAATATAGATAAATAGATGATACACCATTATTTTAGAAAATAAATTAGTGTTTTTAAAAGTTTCTTGATCTATAGTGAAATATTATTTATGGTACATTCATCGTTTAATGGTTTTGAATAACTCCAAATTTTGTGAAGCATACGATAGAAAAGATAATGATGAGAAATACACAAGGTGCCTAATATTATTTCTTAATGTGTGAAGATTAAATAAAATAGGACCTACTATATAAGTTAAATATATATTATTCTATACACCTTATGGTTGGAAAATTCAAAAGTTTTATAGAATTCATTATCAATAGAAAATTGAATTTTCTTTATTAGAAATAAGAAATAGATAACTTCACTTAGAACTACGAAAGTGGATTAAATTTTGGTAAGAATGAAATCTACCCAATGTATTTGGACGAATGTATTATAATAAGATATTACAGATAATGTAAAGATATATATATATATATATATATATATACTCATACCGAAATATTTTTTTTATCTTATAAATAATCTTGTGTAACATTCCCATGTTAAACATTTAAATATATATTATATAATAAAATCAGAACAACATATTTTTAATATAGAACACATTTAAAAGAATGCACTTGTTAAGGGTTTTTTTCTAAACCATTGAAATTCAATACATAAATGGGGATTACTATACCAAATCACATTTATTAAGAAACATATCTCTTTAAATAAGTTGATTACTTCAATTTCCTGTGATACACGTAATAATGACTTTAGAGGAATCAAATTACATTGTAAAAATATTAAGAATATTTTATCACCAAACTACTAGTTTGAAAGGTATGAATAGTAATAACTAAATTATGAAAAAGGTACATTCATCAAATTTATTTATTTAAATAATTTGTTTTTAAGTGGTTAGAATTTAAAAAAAAAATTATTTTGAAATACAAGTGATGTTTTTTTAAAATGATTTTATACACGTAAAGTATTTTTATTAATAAATTAAATTAATAAATATTAGTTAATGATTTTAAGAATAATTTTTTACATTATAAAATCTTTTAAATATTCTAAAAATATAGGCATATGATAAGAATAAATCCCTTTTTATGCTTTAAAATTTATTTTTCTAGAAAATATTTTTTGATGCATTCTTCCCCCAGACATTAGAATTAATTTCTTCCATTTATAGGTATTGTATTAGATAAAATTAATCAAATATTTAGAATCAAGAGAATAATATTTATTATATAGTTCATTTTTATTGATTTCCAACATGAATAGTAACTATGTTAAAATGTATCGCATCGGTAAAGGATAAATCGGGTAAATCTAGATTAAAAATAAGTGATATGGCCTTAATTATTCGTTTTAATTCTTTTTCGATATATTTAATTAATTCTTTAAAACGTTATGTTTTATTTTTAGTTTTTTAATGTAGTGTTTTCCATGTAAATTACTTATATATATTATTTAAATCAACGAAAATTACTGAATGTCACTCTCTTTGTTTTTAATAATTAGTATGTGTCCACATAAACACAAAATATTATTATAAAAAAAATATAAGTTTACAATTTGAGACTTATAAAATAATTTTCATGATATAATTTTTTTTAATTGACAGTAATTGTATAATGACATTAATTCATGGTACAACACTGATGCAATATTTATCCATTTAATAAAAAAATATAGTAAATAGTTTTAAAATTTTTAAAAGTGATACAATTAAAAAGTGGTAATGTGTCCCAAAACATTTATAGATCTATATATAATATATTGGTGGTTTTAAATAATTAAATTCATATCCCCCTTTAATTGGTGTTTTTAATGGTAAATTAAAACAATATTTTCAAATTTGACAATAATTATATATTATTAAAACAATAATATATTAAATTATTATACTATCATAAAATATTAAAATAAGTCTTTTGGATATTTCATTTTCAATATATTCCTATATTCCCCATTTTGGTATAATTTTCTCTATATCCGTAAAAATACAACACATTCGTATTGAAAAATTTGTTTCTATAGATAAAATTATAACCAGTAAAATAAGTATTAATAAAAATGATAATGTTAAGAATGAAAAAAACTCGCTAAAATTATTTTAATTGATGAGATTTCAACCCTATGTAGCCTTATCTTCAAACCATTATCCGTTTTGAGGTATTTTAATAAAAAATTAATTTTTTATAATTTAATCTTTTTCAAAATTCTAAAAGTTCCTATCAATGAAATTAAAAAAGGGAACCCCTTCCTCACTTTTTTACACGTCACTGAGAAATATATCTCGACCATACTCTTATAATTTGTATTATAAAATTCCAAATAAACATTATATATGTTATGTTATTCCATAAATCACAACCCTAGATCCCATTAGAGCATATATAAATGAGTCATTATAAATATGAGGTAATCGCTTAGACCAATCACTTTCTATTATACTCTTAATTACCTCCTCAATATCAGATTTTATTTCTTATAAAATAACATATTAATTATCATTAATATTCTTAAATATTATTATAATTAACAAAGAACCATTATGAACCCCCTTTACCATAAAATTATAAGTGAAAGTATCATTCATGTTTACCTACAGCTTACCATCTCTGTGTGGCGATACAATTCAATTTTCATCACCATATTTTATTTATGGATATAATTATGTTTTTAATGGTTATATATCATATATGTGACCAAATAAAACTTCTATAATTACAATATCACATGTACATACTAACTATATAATCCTTTTAGAATTCATAATGTCATTCATGTGTACGTGTGGGATACCACCTCCACAAAGGTATGTGATTCATTTGTATTTATATTTTACTTGGATGGTAATGAGGAATAATTTTATAAATATAAATGATATATATAATATCATTATTATCTTATAATTGTTATTTAATATTTATTGTTCTTTTATTCCATCCGTCAAAAAATGAAAATAATGTTCATAAGTGCATATGACCTATCATTTGTTAGAATTGTATATTTCATTTTTCTATCTATAACTATTATGGATGAATATAAATATTTATATAATTCATATATATGATATTTATATCATTTCTAATATTATATATATTATAAAATAAATAAAATATAGAATGATTAGAACTACTGAGATGAAATACACAAGATAAACAATATAGTTAACACCGATAAATGACAATTTTAATATGGAATTATTGATAAAGGGGGTGTTTATATATTATAAATTAATAATATTATATATTTTATTTATGAAAGTTGTTATATTATATAATTATAATAATTTTAAATTTTTGATACATGAGATTAGATTACTTTATACAAAAGAAAAATGTGAGGTAAGGGTTTTACTTCACAATCCCAGTAACATTCGGGATTTTTATCTTTATGTATACTTTGTGGAATATTTTTCCCCATATTAATTTTGTATTAAAATTTTTTCAATTTTTATTATTTTTCTCTTATTATTTTATAAATTCATTTTTTTCTATATTTTGAATTTTAAAAAATGGTTTGAAAGGAATATTTTTGTCGTTTTTTAAACAAGGTACTCTATGATGTTATGAAAAAAAATGAAAGAATGTTTTTATAAATAATATAGAATGAAGTATTATTACCACTTTCATGAATAATATTTTACATAATACTTCATTTACAAGTTTAGAGGTTTATTATAAAAGATTTGTTTTTCCATTATAAATACACAATCCTTTTTATATGTTGATTTTAAAATGAAATTTTTATTTAGATCAAAAATTATTCCAAGTGATATTTCTAAGTAAATTTCTATATAAGATGACATTATTTAATGTTTATTATGTATAATTGGGGATACAAACCACAGATACTATAGAAATTGTACCCCGCTGACAGTATAGAAACCCCACTGTAATTTAGATGTCGGGTCCCAGTCTTCCAAGTACAACTAGTTTCCCCACAGACATGTGTTCCACAACCTAGGGTCCACCTACATGCTTGAATGGGTCATTAGACAACTGATTGTCTTCACATTCTATTCACACGTAACAAATTTTACTTCTAATACTCTTTTTCCTTACACAAACACACCCCTGGAAATATCCTTGAAGGTCACACATCCTTATAACTACTCAAGGATAATCATGATTGACTTTGGAGTTCTGATCAGGTAGGCTACCAAAAATAAAGATGTACCTTGTTTACATGTGTAACATCATATAGTCATTTTACAATTTATCATTTTGCATTGTTATATTTACCCCCCCCCCTATTAAAGAAAACAATCCTCATTGTATACCTTATATCTCAACCTAGACAGTGGCACCACACTTAGGGCAGGGATGCTACTATAATACCAATGTTACAACATTGCTTCAGTAATAGCACATTCACCCTTCTGTAACATAGCCATCGGGTTCTGGCCTTCTCGATACCCCCAAATTCCTATAGATAAGTGGTCCCCTCCTGGCACAAACACCGCTTTTTAACATATAAATCATGTCTTGGGATTTCAGGTACCGCCAGATTCCCCAAATTCTTGTGTTCCTCTCCTTGGGGCCCAAAAAAATGCCTGAATGGGTCATCATAGTAATGATTTTTTCCATATGGATAGAATTCTTAACATACATTCTATATATTTTAATGTTTTCTAACCCACACACACCCTAGGAATAATCCCAAATAGTTACCCATCTTGATCAGCACTCTATTCCAAGCATGGTTAACTATGGAGTTCTAATCATGTATTCTCCTAAAAGAAGTGGTTCACCATGTTGACAAGATTCATATCATTTATTCATTTAACACTTTATCATTTTGGTGTTTTACATTCACCCACACCATAGAGAACAATATACTCATTCTAAAACCAATATCTCAACCTACGTAGTGCCACCACACATAAGGTTAGGTTGCTTCTATTATACTATTTTAACAAATGGGCCCTGTTGATAGCACATAAACCCCTACATAGCATCGCTATTGGGTCATGGCCTTCCTGGTACCACCAAATAGCCCACAGATATTTTTCCCCTTCCTAGGGCTCACCCACATGCTCGAATGGTTCATTAGACTAAGGATTGTCCCCATGAGCCAACACATGTTCTTTCTGGTGTACCTTGTCCTCACTCATTCAGACCATATAAAACATCCCAGATGGTCACCATCTTGATCACTACTCTTAGATAATCTCATTTATTTATGGATTTCTAATCTGGTAGGATCTCAAAAATGAGGGTGCACCTTATTGACATTATTCATATCATTTAGTCATATAACTATTAATCGTTCTAGGGTATTTCATATACCATCCATATTCCTTCTATTAATGTTTTATGAATATGTTGAAACAATGTTTATGTAACCCATTTATTTTACATGGGATATTCTATGAATAAATGTTTATTATATCAATTGCATCTCATGGGTTATGAAAATATTAATGCTTTATTATCTCTTGGAATACATATACATGATTTCCATTATTGGATGGGTGGTTCTTATATCTACCTCACATCCATTGGTTAAAGACTAATATCTCATGAGATACATATGATTGGAATAGGTTGTGAACCTAGCTCAGTAAGAGAATTTATCTTCTATGATTATCTTGGGATTTAAAATTGACTACTATAATAGTTTGTGGAGTGAACCCATTCTAGTATGATAGATTTAGAAATGATCCTTCACCACCGAGTTATTTTTTTGAGTTTGTGTGTGCCACAATTCTAAGTATTATTTCAATGTTATGATATCATGATACATTTATTTTATTCCATTATGATCCATGTCTTATGAACTAGCATGATTTATTACACGAATGAAGATTATTATCATTCATATCTAGGGTTTGGTTTTAAAATGTTAAAATCATGTCCTTATAGCCTTATTCTCATGTTGTTCTTATTTTTTCATTGATATCTCCCATTTTTTCCATACTATGCATATGAACTCACCCTATTATTATGTTTTGTTTCCCAAGATTATTAAAATCGGTATTAAGTATGATATATATAATAAGGTTTGTAGTTATAATGAAATAAGTGGGAGTTGATGTTGATATTTTAGGAACTAGTTATTTATGATTCCATGTTTCCAAATATTGTAGACCTAAAATGATTATAGAATGGATCAAAATTATATGAAATGAATATTTATATATTTAAATATAATATCTATGTATAAAATTTTTGGCTCAATGTAGTTGTTATTATAGTAAGGTTTTATAATCTTTGGAAACTAGGATAAAACAATTAGTAATATCCTCAGACATAATTCTATGTATAGTATAAAATCTGAATGTTTTGGTAATGATATTGAATGACCATGGTTAATGATAAGTGTTCATCAGAGAAGGAATCACTATTTAAGCATCCTAAAAATATGTTTCCATGATTATGTTGTTTCCCAGTAAGATTATTGTTTCTCATGCTATGTTTTTATTCGTTTTTGTCAATACATAAAACACATATGAATGATGGTAATTATCAATACATTTTACAGTGAAATGATTTCCCTCCTGATCATCTGAATGTTATGTGATCTATAATGAAAAATCTCAATTATATGCTCACACAACTTTCTAAATCTATGAATCACATTGAACTTCCAAATGAGAAAATAAGGGAACAACGTTTTGTCGACTACATTATGATGAAACATCCACCTTCATTTAGTGGGTCCATTAATAAACCAGTTAAAACAAAATTATAAAAAATATATATTCTAATAATTTATAAAATTAATTCATTAGTTATCAATTTATTTCAATTAATAACAAAAATTATTTGGAAATAAATGTTTTTTATGAAATTTTTTTATATGCATGAAATGTATTTTAATAAATAAATTATATTAATAACTATAAGTGAATGACTTTATAAAACATTAATTAATTTACAAAATAGTTTTAAACATTCAGAAAATATTTTCTAATTTATTTGATTAGAATAAATTAAGTTTTATTCTTAATAATATATTTTCTTAAACAGATGTTTTAATCACAATTTATGAACCTCAATGAAACCTATTATCATCCATTTATAGGAATTGAATTAGATAAAATGATTCAAAGATTTATAATTGGGAGCTCAAATTCGGTAAATTGTTCTCTTATAATTTTTTGTCAATATAAATACTGACCATAGTAAAATTTATCACCTCTATAAAGGGTAAATCATGTTAATCTATATTAAATATAACTGATAAGTCCAAAATTATTCATAATAATTCCTATTAGATTAATGGGACATTAAACTTAATACCATAGGATTGAAATTTGGTTATTTAATAGATACTTTTTCAGGAAAACAGATTACATATTATTAAAATCATAGAAGTCATAAAATGATACAATATTTGTTTTTAATATTTATTAATTGTTCATAGAGGAAACAAATATAATAATGAATTAATATAAGTTTTTTATTTTGAGATTAATAAAATTATTTTCATGATAGAAATTTATTTTTAATTATTATTAATTACCTAATGACATTAATTTCTAATAAAACAACGTTGCAGTTTCTCTCTATTTAATAAAAAAATATAATAAATGATTTAAAAAAATATCAAAAATTGATATAAATGGAATGTATTAATGCCTCAAATAACTTTTATATATCAATATTTAATATTTGGGAGAATCGGAAGAGTTATATTCAAATTCCACATTTGTATTTATGTATTTAAAGTCAAATTAATTGAACAATATTAAAATTGATAAAAATGATATTTAATCAAAATAACATGTTAGTAATTTATTTAAAATTCATAAAAATATTTAAACAAGATAATTTGGGAAATATATGGTCTAATATGTAATAAATTGGACATTTATGTTCCAATTTTCACCTTCTATGTTAAAAATTAGACCCGTTTAATATTGAAAAAGGTGTTACCATAGTGAAATTTAAAATTTGTTAACTAATAGTTAATCAAACTGATTAAGTATAAACATACACCAAAAATTGTATAAAGTTTATTATTTGTTGAGATTACTTCATTAACCTATATTATCATTGAATCAATGTCCATTTTTATGAATTTTTCTTGATAATGAATTTATTATAATAAAAAAGTTTTAGAAATTCTGAAAGTACCCCACACCTCAATTATAAAAGGGAACATCCCCCACAATTATTTACCCTATAGTGAGATTTTAATCTCCACAAAACTCTACCAATTTATCTTTTCAACTTCACTATAGACATTACATAGGTGACGATATTCCCAAATTTCCAACCATAGATTCCCTTAGAGGATATCTAATGGAGTCGTTTCAAAGAAGAAGTAATCCTCTTAACAGATCACATATATTTTAAAATCGTCTTTAAATTCTATAAATATGTAGTATTTATTATAATATAAAAAATTAAATATCCAAAATATTTTTAAATTATTTTATGATTATGAAAACAACATTATACACCCTCATTACAACAAAATGATAAGGGAAAGTTTAACTCATGCGTATTTATGAATTGCTATCTCCATATAGTTATACAATTATTTATTCATCACAATTTTTATGGATAGATATTATGATGGGTTTAATGTTTATATATGATATTTATAAGATAATTATAGTTATAGAATTAAAATATCACATCTACATACTTAACATCTAATATTTTTGGAAATGATAACGTCTTCCGTGCATAGATGACCACCTCAATAAAGCAATGTGTTTCATTTTTCGTGTATATTTTAATTGTATTTTTACAGGGAAGAATTTTTATAAATATATATATTATATATAATATAATAAATATTATTTTATGATAGATTAATATTTATATTTCTTTCATTCTTTCCATCATAAAATGAAAACTACTTTTATGCATACGTATGGCCTACCATCTCCATGAATGGTGTAATTAACTTTTCTATATCTAAATTTTATGGATGAAAATAAATATATAAAATAAATATATATGATATTAATATATTAAATAATATTATAGGGGTTATGTATCCATGAAAAATAGTCAAGGACTAGAACTACTGAGACAAATCACTCAAGAAAAATGAAACAGTTACCATTTGGAAATGTTGATTTTAATAAGGAATTATTGATAAAAGTTGATGATTGAATGTTATAAATGGATTATATATGAATTATATGTTTGAAAAATATATTTTTGTAGATTTATTATAAAATAGGATAGAGTTATTACGAATCATAGTGAACCCATGGTATGTGATTTATTTCACAAACTCATCAATATTTTGGATTTTTTTTCTAATTATTTTTTAATGATTTTTTTTCATTATAATTTTTTAGTTCATTTTAATAACTATTTCAAAAATTTAATATTTATTTTCAACATGAATTATTCCAAGTAGTCATTAAAAATAATTTTCCATCAAATATGACATCCTTTAATATTTATTATGCTTAATTGGGGATATGATTAAAGTATATCAAACTTATTATTTCTCAGAATGGTTTATGAATATGTTGAGACAATGTTTATGAAACTCATTTCAATTAATTGGGTTACTCTATGATGAAATGATTACGATAATGATTTCCTTTAATGGGTTCTGATACGATGATTTTGTTATGATCTAATGTCATATATATGTTTTATTTTCATTATGTGACTAGTAGGACCCAAATCTCCCTCTAATTCATTAGGAAAATATTGATATCGTGTGAGATAAATTGTATAAGAATGGGTAGTGAAACCAGTTTAGCAAGGGACTCTATCCACTATGCTAGTCCTTAGAGTTAAAATTGGCTATTGTGATGGCTGTGGGAGTGAACCCATTACTCTATGATAGCATTGTAAATGAGACATGACTAATAAGTAAATGATTTTAAATGTTTAAGTGTATACTGAAATTCTATGTCTTAAACTAAAGTTATGATATCAGGTCTCATGTTCATTGATTCCACTGTGATTCACGAATTATGAACAAACAAGAATCATACCATGACTTAATATTATGATCTTTGATATACAAGGTATGATCTTTAAATGATGTAATCTTATTCTTATATGATTATTATCATGTTATTCTTATGTTATCACTAATACATACCTATTTTACCTTTATTTAGCATCTAAACTCACTATTTTCATATATTTTCTTTCCATGGGATATGAAAAATGGTATTATGTATTATATATTTAATTAGGGTTATATTTATTATAAAATAAGTGGGTGATGATGTAGATAATTTATGAATAAGAAATTTACATTTCCATGTTTGAGTAATAGTAAACCTAAACTTATTATAGAATGGGTATAATTTTTATGTAATTAATTTTCATATATATAGTTTTAATATCAATATATGAAAACTATAGGTCTCTAGACTCACACCTAGTAGAATTCATGTATATAGATTTTGAATATTGAGTAGTCTAGTGATTAGATAACCATTAAGGATGATTTCGGTCCTTAAATTTAGTAAGTGGTCCCCAAACCATAGAGCAAATAAAAGAGCCACACTAGATACCATGTCTTGAAAGATTACCAATATGGGATATTCATGATGCAATTATTATCCTAATACTTGTTTCATCAATTTCATAATGGTTGGGACCCTAGTTACCAGATAATACATTATTTTTAACACCTTGAAAGCACTATATGTTAGAAAGTAAATTTATGAAAGATCTCATATAAAAGGAATAAATGATTGATGGGATGAACACTAATGTCAGTAACATGGTAATGTATCTCAAGAGGTTGTGGGGGAGGACAAGGTTGGAAGCTTCTCGTGGCATGGGACCAGATAGAGGTGGAACCTATCTATAGGGACTTAGCCAAAGTGGCAACATGGGTATTTGGAACTGGGTGATGTGATTCCATGGTATGGGGACCCAGTCAAAGTGTTCCCTAATTATTTATGTTAGGTTGAATTTGAATATATCTATATGGATAGTGGATAATTTCTACCAAATTATGGGGATTTATTGAATGTTATCACTAGTTTGGGACTTCGATGAACTTGTACACATGTATAGAGGCTTTGGTGAAGGTTCACCAAAATATGGGACCTTGGTGGATTGGTTCCATGTAAATTGGCTTGGGAAACGTGTCAAAAAATAGGGGACTTGGGATAATTTGTGCCTAGGTATAGTGTATTGGGTGACAGTTCTTGCTAATATAGTAATTATTAATTACTTTGGAGAATAAAACCCTGTCATTGTCGCTTGAGTTTACACAGGCACATGGCATACTTGTAATAGAATCCTAGGATGGGTTGCATTAATTGTTCCCTAGTATAATTCCATTGAGATGGATCAAGGAAATTTACTCTAATATTACAAAATAAGTTGTATTTTACAATGTTTTAATGGTAACACATTGGGAAGAATGAATTATTCTATATTACCAACTAATTTTTCTGAATGATTGAATTAAGAAGCCACCTAAAGGGGTGTAAGAGACTATATTAAATTCCACATTATGTTATTATCAATATACTTCTATATTTTCTTCCCCTCATTCATGCTTTTCTGAACATTTAATGCACATTATCATATTTTTAGACATGAGAATGAAGAAAATATAGTATAAGAGCATGTTTTGAGGGAATTCTCATGAAGGGAGGAACATAATTTTACCTATGAATGGAATTAACATAGGAACTGAGGTGACCTAGGCATTGAAGTTTCCTATGACAAAATCAGGGGTATGTACACTATTTTACATCATTTGCAGTAGATTATTTCCATAACCAAAAAAGTATAAATTCTTATAAAAATGAATTTCTTATAAACCCCTCCAAAAAATGGATCTCGATCACCACGAAGATGATTGAAGTATAATTTAACCATAAAAACATGGCATATATTGGGTTTAAAATTCACTCTCAAGTTACAAAGATTCCATGTTCTTCATTTTGTGGATATTGTTTATCATTCCCTGAGTGATGGGGACATGGTCAATCACCTATAAATATTAGGGAACCCCCTCTGTTAACATGAATTTTTAATATTAGTGAATCATATAGACAACAAAATCTATTTTTTCAGAAGTCATTCCTTGAACTCAGTAATTCCTCAGCTCTACCTTCTTTTTTTTATTAGGCTTGATTATTAAGTTATTATATTATTTTGAAAGAGACAACGATTTCATAGTTCGTTTCATGGGTCTAATGATAGTGTGTTGGTCATAAATTAATGAGTTTCATTACCATATTTTCTATCATTAGACTTGAGAAATTGGGTTTCATGAACTGAGTATCATGATATGAGCATAAGGATATGGGAATAAATTAGTGCTTAGTGATATTATTGATTATTTTAATTCTTTATCTCTTACTTCCACACTCTTAATTGAATGGATAATAAATTAGAGTTCCTGATATGATTTTTTACTTCTAGGATCAAATATAAGGTTGAGTAAGTTGAACCTACTTCATGAAATATTTTTATATAACATAATTTAGTACTTTCTAGTCTACTTGAAACATCTCTTATCAACTACCCATCATCGGATTAGCTAACCCTTTAATTGTCTGACCTTCAACGCAAATTACAATTTTTGGGGGAGATACCATTCTTATCACAATAACAATTATTTCCATGAAATGTGTCACTTGTTTGAAAATATACCTTATAGTAAGGTCATCTATGAAGATAAAAAAAGGCATCATAATAGCTTGACCATTCTCTAGAAATGTCGACCAACGAGTCTCAAACAAACTTGAATATTAACCAATATTATTTAAAAATATAGTGGAACTAGTGGAACTTTCAATGGGACCATCACCTTAGGGTAAATTCCCTTGAAGACATTTTAGAGAAATACTAGTGAAATAAACTTTTCATTGATTTCCAAATCCCCCAATTTTTTTTCAAGATTTATTAGGTTATTTGGAATTTAAAATTTTTAGTTTACCTCATTCGGACATCATCATATATTTGTTCATTTAGTGGTGTCTTCAGACTAAAAAAATTCACCATCAACACATTTAAGTTGTAATTATCCTCTATGACATAAAATAGATCTAGGAAGAACATATTCTTAATGATAGTTATAAAGATTGTCTCCCCACTCATAATTATGGGGACAATATTGAGAATACTATTAATTTGAATTGAAATCTATAGAAACTAGTTAAAGATGAGATGACGAGATAAGTCTTTTCATCTGTCGACATCCCCATTAGAACATAGATTAATATATTTATATAAATCTATGGATAGAAAACTATAACCAAGAGACAAAGTAAATTCCTAATATAGTATGCATATGGGTCTCAATATATATACCATACCATTATGGAAAACAAAAAATATATAGCATGCTGTTACTAGGACATCCAAGAGACAATCCTGTATTCTTTTTTTGTATATACCACTAGTAATATTTCATTGAGGGTGTGTATTACCATCCCAACATTCCCATACTGGTGTTAGGTATTCCACCTCTATGAGGTATTTAAAAAGTACCTTAGGGGTATGAGGGAATACTTTCATATTATCCTTGGGGAAACTGTACCATGCAATGACTAAAGATCAATGCGTTGAATCCCTCTTATAAACTATTTTTGAATTAAGTTTATTCATTGAAGGAATGCAGAGAATCTAGGTGGCTACATCCTGAGGAACATGATGTTGGCCACTCACATTGCCTACATGCCCATGCTACTAGATATTCCAGGCATATAACTAATAAATATTAATGAAAATGATTTGGATCACATCAGATAGAGTTAATCAAAATTTATGTTTACTCTTAAATGGATCATTTTGGGATAGTAGTCGTTAAAATAATTTTTTAATGGATATCTATTCATATAAAAGCAGGATTTAGGATAGAGTTCTCAAAATAAGAGTTTATGGGGTTGTAATATATGGGAATTAAATTTCATCCAGGTTTAGGTGAGATTTAATATATTTATATAATTTGAACTTGTATCTCTAAAATATATTATGTATTGATAATCACCATATAATATTACTTCCATTATGGTTGATGCTGATGAATATGGGCATAAACACATCTTTAAATTTTGTACATTCCAAAATTCTAGTAAATCTATCATTGGAAGATGTTTAATATTGGATTAAACTTTATCTATTAATGGTGTTAATAGGGGTTACCCCATGAATATGAGGGTAGTACATTTAGGCTAAGGGAAAAGATTATAGGGTAATAGATTATGGAAATGATGCCATTGAGTTAGACTCCACAATTTATGGAAGGGGAAAATTTAATTTTGAACGTGTTATCATGGTCTACAGGACTCCAGAGAAATATATGTGTATATATAACATGTAGAGGTATTTATCAACCTATATGTTTTTAGTTCCCATGATAGTCAAACATCCTCAGAGAATTCCCCACGTAAAATAGAAGTCTTAAATCTAAATAAAATTCTAATATCATCAACTACATGATCTTTATCAACAAGATATCTTATCCAAGAGTGTAAGAAAATTTTGTAGGCTTAGGAAAATATGAGTGCTATATTTTTTGTAGTGAGTCAATTGATGTATGAAATAAAATGGTGAATAATTTATGCTATGATCACTTATACTCCAATTAATATGATGTGGATTAAGGAAAACTACCTCATCCAACGCTTTATAAGTCTAGTGATAGGTGGTTTTATTTTGAAGAATTTTATTGCATCACCCATTGAATCAAAACTATTCAAGGGTAGTTAAATATTCTATAGGGAGATCCGTGTGACTTTTAAAGATCACACCACTCAGAAAAATGTTCGGAATTAGTTACATATGAGATAAATTTGAAAATAAAAAACGAGTCGTGACATCTTTATAGGGTTGAAATCCTGATAAAAAACTTATAGAGTATCATTATCATATAATTAAATCGTGATAACATCTCCGAAAAATGGTTGTCAAGCTTGAGAATATCAAGCTATGGAATTTAGAGACGGCTGGTCATTTTGAACTAGGGTGCCATCTAGTTGAGGCTAAAGATTCTAAGTCATTAAGTATCTCATGATCAATAAACATATACCATTAGAAATTTGTAAATTTTAAGGTCTCAACCAATCATTTTATCATATTTATCCCCAATCTTTTTTGTGCGGGAAGGGATTTAATTTATGGATGTACCTCTAATTTTGAGAAAATATAAGGATTACACAAAATTATGGGTGTTCCACTTATTATTTATTTATGAATAAAAATATATCTTTTCATTTAAATTTTTAAAAATTTCAAAATGTTAGATTGTTCAGGATAATCAATTTGTGATAATCTTGGAAACTTACATAAATAAATATCAGAATATATGATTCTGTCTAAACATTTCATTATAATGGATTTAGGAATTCATGAATTCAAAATTATTTAGTCAATGAAGATATGTAAAAACCAGTCCAATATCTTTAGAAAACGTTCCCTTATATGAATATCTATTGTCTGGATATGGTGGTATATATACCATCAATATAAGCTAGGTAAAACCCGGGAGATACTAGATTGAAAGTTGTATTTACTTGTACACATGCTCACTTGGATAGATATAGTTGTGATAGATATATATCATCACCCTAATCAATAGTTTTTCAATTTATTAACTTCATACTAAATTTATTCTCATATATATAAAATTTCATATTGAATATGGTGGCACATATATCGTCACTGTAAGCCGAGCTTAATCCATTCGAAAAATGGATGGGTGACTGACTAAACATGATCAAAACTAGGATATTGGATTTTAGAATAAGTATTCAAATGTTAAAAATGGCTCAAATACCTTAAAAATATACTTTCATGAGTTTCAAATAAATTATTTTTACTAATATTTTATGAATTTATGGGTTCCCTAAAATTTTCGTAGGTATAAGGACATAACAAGATGAATTGATATTTTTTAGGGCAATAAGGTGGGCCCTAAATATGTTATGTCTTATCTAATTTTGCCTAAAATTTTTCTAATCCATTGTTGGTGAAAGGTTTATTAGGAATAGGCATGTATTTCCCTTTGGCCACCCTTTTTGGGTTTTCAATTTTGATAGTTCTAACCATTTTATTGAAAGGTAAAATTTTTATGAAGTGATGAAAGGTGAAATCCAAAAAAACACAGAAACGATTTTTTCAAGGATTCCCTTTATTGGTTTTCAAAATTATGAGTAGCTTTTCCATTTCCATTTTATGTTTAAGGGTTTTCAATATGTACCAATTATGTTTGGGTTTAAAATTTGATATCATTGTCCAAAATATAAGGTGGTATAAAAAGAATCAAGGATGAGGTAATCATATTGTTAATGAAAGAATAATACTAGAATAGAAAAACTCATTTCTTGGCACATGTACTTTTGGTTTATTATTCATAGATCAAGATTATATGAGATTTAAGGTCATATAAATTTTAATATTAGATTTAGGGTGAGTCTATTTATCTAATAAGGAAGAAAATTTTACCTCATGTGAATGAGGAAGGGATCCATTAGTATCAAAAACCACAGAAAGAGTGAAGAAAATTTTAGGTTATAGTGTATTGTTCTAGAGTGACAGGGTGTCAATACCAAGATTGGTATTAAAAACATGGGATGATATATCATCTTTTTAATAACATTTTAAGATACACTAAAACATAATCCAGTGTATTAGTTTTAGGAAGTAATGATATGGAATAATTACGATAAATATGGATATTCATTGATATTCAAATGATGGGTTCCATTAAAATGTTATTGAGGGAACATGGTGTCAATGGACTTTCTTATCAGTATGTAAATTAGATTATGGTTGGTGGGTTGTATAAGATAAAATATATATCATTACTGAGAATTGTTTTTATTTTGGATTTCAATTCACTCATTATAAATAACCATGAATTTTTTATGGCTTTCTAGACACATATGGTATAATTTTTGGCATATGAGAGAATATATTCCAAATATTTTTGGAACAATTCATCCCAAATATGTAAAATATTGATCTATTATGTAATTTAAAATAGGGGTGAGAATGGGTGATGATAATTGACTTATTCTGATATATACGACTCATAAGTCACCATATATCATCTTAAAATATAAATAACGATACAAAGAGTTCCTGTATGAAGTATTTATTTTCATAATTATTAATAGTTGAAATAGAAAATGGATTAATGGTCGCACTCAAGATAATTTCTTGGAGTAAAATTACGTTAGGAAACCTAATGATAACATGGGAGGCCCATACATTAGGAAATAATTCCTTAAAAAGCGGGAATTTTATTATTGAATATTTCTATGGTTAGAAACTCGATATTGGAAACCCATAAATAAACATGCATCTCATATAGGGAAGATATATTAATATCAAATAGAAAATTCTAAGAAGCTTTCAGGTCATTTTTAGTGGACCATATGTCATGCATATTAACGTCATATTAAAGAGACTCATATGTCTTGTAGTTTAATGTTGAATAATAAGTACCCTTATGTAAGGTTAATTGAAAAGATTTGTATCACAGAATAAAGAAATAAATGGTCTCTCTTTATTGTAGAAACATTGGAGAAAACAAAACATAAAATAGTGAAACCAGAAATGGCGTGATAAAGAAAGGATTTTCATGTGATAAAATGTATGACATTCATTGATATAGTATATCTAGTGGTTACTATGTATTTGATAATTACATGAATTAGGTGAAACATATTTCTTGTAGTGTTCTTATACACCAATATGAATCACAGACATAGAAAAAATGAATGGTTCTATCCTATACTATATTTATTGGAAACAACTAAATGTGAATAAAGAAAAATTTAATGATAGGATGGAGAGGGGAATATATTTCATAGATATACCCATTACTAGTGACCTATGAGCCACTATAAACCCTCAAATAATATGAATCAATCCAAATTTAGTTATGGTATGGATTCCAAAATTATTTCCTTGAATTATGTTATTTTATTCTTAAAAAATAAGGTATTCACATTTAGTTTCGAGGTGCAAGCACATGGTGCTATAATATATCTTTAAAAGTGGGTATAATGCACAATTGTGTAGTATCGAGGGAATTTTCATCAAACTGAAATACTTTATTATTTAAAATGTAAGTCATAATTCAATCCATGAATCAAACAATGATTGGATAGGGAAATGATGCCGAGGATGATCATTGACAAATATTTGAATGATGGTTCCATGATAGTATTGTTGGGAGGCATGGTGTTAGTGGATCCTCTCAAGATTAAAGTTGTCCTATAGTTTGATGAAAAAATGAAGTGGAAGGGATGTCATTTCCAAGAAAATGCTTTTATTTATAGTTGAATATTATCATTACCAATATCCATGAAAAGCTTACCATAATTAAAATTCCTAAGGTATGATGTAGTTTTTATAGAGAAAATGATATTCAATAAGGGAAAAAGAACCCTAAAGTTCACACAGTTATATACTGAATACACTCCCATGGTGAATCTATTTAATTGAAGACAATATTATTATTTAAACTCCATTATGTGAGTATCAACTTCATATTATGATAAGGTGTTTTCATAAATTACAATATACCTATGGAATAGTTTAAACTGGCATACATGTGGATAATAATTTTTTTCTAACATTTTTTCAAGAGAAGTGAGTCCAATGAGCATTGTTTGAATTTTTATAGAAATGATTTTACATCCCTAAATTCTTTATTATTTATTAAATTTTCTCTCTAAATTTTCCCTAATTCATGGAATGGAATTTATTATCAATTGGAATCTTTAATTTTTATCATGACTCCCTTAAATAGTTTTCAACTCAATGATCCTCTGTGAATATTTTTTTTTAGTTTAGGGATATGCAATTTTTACTTTGAAGGGTTGGATTTTAAGGTCATATAGCTTTGAACAGTAGTGGATGATATTTTCAGTCCTATATATTTTTCAAAATATGTGATGGTATATCAATGACCTGGGAGAAATTAACCCTATGTGGATGAGTACTCTAATGGTGGATAAAACATATGGATAATGGAGAATAGCTAACATGATATGACATAAATTGCATGACAATGTTGGAGATCACATTGGGTATAAAACTTCTCATATTATGGTAAAATGAATCTCTTCATACATTGTTTTACTGGAAGATGTTCCATCCACATGTAGGTTATGACATAAAAATTCCAAAAATGAATGAAGAAGCCACAAACTAGAAAGATCAATTAAATATGATGTCAAATTTTGTCTAGGCCTATAATGATAGATCTAGGTATCACTATATATTTTTATGTAACATGAACCAACCTACACATAGTTCTCACAATGAAATCCTTTAAGAAAATTAGGCTCATGTGCTAGTATAAAGTTATACAAATTTCGCACTAGTGCTAGGATCTAGTTATCAGCCCAATGTGAATGGCCATGAGTCATTGAATTAAAATTAAATAAAATGAATTTTGAGGTTTAAAACAGGTGTTGGTATCCCTATGTAACAACATTTAATGAAATAGTAGTAATAAAGCATTGATAATTTCAAAAATGATGTAATTTTCACTATAGTAAAGGCATAGAACTAGAAAAAAGAATTGAAATTATACAAAATATACCCATATTGAGTTTATTTTTATGGTGTCTCAGTGTATGGATGATTTAGAAATATCCTTGTTAATGTGAAGTCACAAACACTAGGATAGAGAGGAGATTTTAGTTGATAGGATTCGGGATGATACTTGGGTTAAGACATCTGTGTGTCAGTACATATCATGGGATAATAGGAAAAAATACACATGTAGTTCTTGGGAGATAGTTCTTTGTGATGTTATTCCCCATGCATGGAGGGGGAATGGATGGATGTACTTGTGTGATAGGGGTGGAAACCCGAATTTAATGATGTCTTCACCTGATGAAAACCTCAAACGATACCATCCAAAGGCATGAACATTAAATAATGTGACATGATGTAGTGTAGTTATCATAATATTGTTGAGGATTTATAAAGAGATATATTCCATGGTTGGGCCTATGATTGTAGATGTATTCTTCAATACATCTATTATGACCACACAAATTAAGCCATATGTAGTTCTAAAATATAATATATATATATATATATATAATTTTATCTCATTTACGTGAGATAAAGATAAAATTTATGGATTCTCTAGTAAGAGAGAAATATGAAAGTTAACATGTACTAAGGCCTCATCCCAAGAGAAAAACCATGTATGGAAATTCAACTCCTGATTGGACATAGAATAAGAGATCCAGGTTTCACTACATAACCTATAGTAACATGAAAATATGGGGAGGAATTTGATCCCCATGTATTTATTTAAAATTGAATTTTAAATCATATGTTTAGTGAACCATGAACATAGCATCATCCAGTATATCTGAAATCATAAAATCCACATGGAAAGAAACCCTCATGTAGATAAATCTCTAGCTTATGTGGGAATTAATGATTTTAGGTTCAATAGAATAGGGATCATCAATATAAGTTCATACATAAAGATCCACTAAAAATATTTTAGATCTAGGTCGTATGAATAATATATTAAATTTATTTATATCATGAAAAAATATATCTCCTTAGTCGTTTATAGTTATGGATTTAGAAATTAGATTCCATGAACCATAGGCTCATATGAAAAGGTAATTTTACTAGATGTTTATACTAACATATATTAGAATATTTTCCATTTTGTTTTATATCATCTGGGATGAACTATGCGATATGATGTTTATAATCATATAGCATGGAATTGGATTCAATAATGATTAAGATCACATGATAAGGACATATTCCATACAATTTATAGTTCTTTATTGTTGATTATATATCATGGATTTTAAAATAATGTCACATGGACTAGTTGAACATGTCCAAACATTATGCAAAGTATTTGTTCAGAAATATTCCATTGGTATGGGGAATGGTATACATTCCAACAATTATAAACAAGTAGTAGGATCTATTATAATATAAATTATATATGGCTAAAGGTCCTTACCATTTTGGTTCCAGTATCTTATATTTCTTCCCAGGTATCATGGGAATTCTTTTAGATAACTACATTTCTCCTTGAATAAGTTAGTAGAGTTGAACCATCTTATTGAACACTAGGGTCACTCATTTTTTATGGATCACTATGTTTGGTTGTGTGAAAAACCTTTTATCAATGAGAAATTATAATTCATCAAGTTATATGTGAAATTGATCATCTTCAAATAGTATATTTTTTTATGGAATATGATGTGAGGGTAGTTAAACCTCAATGGGAAGGACTGCCTTTGTCCCATAAAAAAGTGAAATTGGGGTTTCCTTTATGAAAGTACAAGTTGGGGTACTATAAGACCAAAATGAATATATGATATTTTCCAACCAAAAGTTATTTCCCCATTCCACCATCAAATATAGGTTATTAGATAAGGTTTTATTGAAGGTTTTTGTTTATCTATTCATTGATAAATTATTGTTTGATAAATAGTTGAACAAGTTATTTTATTCCTATTAAAAACTCTTAAATATTGAAGATAAAAAATTGGCATTGGTTTATATAAATATTACTGAGGTAAAATATAAATAGTGATGATATTAGACTTTAAATAATAGATGAAACCATTTTCTTTCACATTCTCATGGATGTATCCTTGGTCTACATAAATAACAAATCGGTTGTAGTATCAAGGATCTATAACTACCTAGATGTTATATGGTATATAACCCTCTGAAATCTATTCTCTATATAGTAAACAACTGAAAATATATGATTGTTTGTAAAAATTATCTCGGTTGATGTATGAGGTTTTATTGTGTTTTATAAGGATATATGTTCTCTGTGAATCCCATACAGTCTTCCTTCATCGAAGGCTAAAGGTACCAATGTCTTCAAATTTGGTGGAAGGGATTGGACCCTAAATAAAATGGTCCATAGATTCTATCATTGGTATCTTGTATAACAATAAGATACCATCCTCCTTTAATTTAATTTTTTATTATTTAAAATAATCATTTTTAGCGGATGCACATGGAGTTTGGGAAATAATAAAGGATAAAATTTTCTACTTGATATATCTATTACTTCTTGGCCAATTCAAATCGGAGAATCCCATTTTCAGGATATTATATTATCGGGAAAATATATACAATTATGGAATAACATGGAAATGGAGAAGGATATAATCTTTCTAAGGTGGTAATAATTCTATTTATTTCCCCCAAATATTTACTAATTAGGAAATATACAACCCAACAATGTCTTATGAGAATAACTATTTATCATAATTTAGATCTTCCAAGTTTGTAGGTATATTTTCCAGTGCATTCTATTGTGTGTTATATGTTTGAGTTATGTGAGATAGTTATATAATTAAGGGAAATGAAGAAATCAACCCTCATTCATTTTCATGAAAGGTTATCTAATCTTCCTCTTTAATTGAAAATTAAATATTTATTTACATAATTTTGAAAATTGAATCACCATTTATATTCAATCTATCCACTAGAATCTATAGATCTAGAGCCAAAAATGAAATGAGGGATTCATGTTATAGATCATTATTGGTAAATACTTCTAACAATAGAACCGAATCTAATAGAATTTATAAACTTACAATGATGAAGCAATTTCCCAAAAAACATGATTTAGTTTTAATTTTCTATCTTTCTAACCATTGGGATCTTATAAAAACCATTAAATTACATCTCCCATGGTTTCAAACAATTATTAATAGAGTATAAAAATACATCAGATATCTCCATATTATGAAATGATTTATTTGGGATAGGATCTACATCAATTAGATCAACTAAAACATTCCTTCTACTCCACATCTATGATAGGAGAAAGATGTAAACATATTTTTTTAATTATTATCCATTATAATATACGTGCTATGAATGAATGTGATGAATAAAAATTTAATTGAGTTTATTTATAAAATAGATTATAATAACCCCATGGTAATGTAGATAATCTACCATTTTCTATATAAAAAATTTTATTGCAAGGAATCTCTTCTAAAGATCTGAATATCAATTCTTGATATCCATCATTGTCACACTAATATAATAGAGGATGTTTTCCTTGCTATAAAAATTATTATGTGTAAAGAGGGAAGTAAATTATCACTCTTACTTCACTATATAGAGGATGACATATCTTAATTCCAAATGTGGCATCAGAACTGATGGATACAAAAGATACTACTAGATATCCTGATGGAATTTTTGGAAATCATCTCCCTCCTCTTTGATAACAGCTTTATTTTTCATCATTTGAAAGGGAAAACAATATTTAGTGATTTTTCCTATTAATAATATGATATAGGTATGATATTTCATGTGTCTTATAAACAATTTTAGTGTTTCAGGTGTAAAAATATTGAGTTATAAGTTTTTTCAAAGTTTAATTTAATGATATAGTGGTAAATAAAAATGCTAAGAAATTTCCATGATGTTACCATAAATGTGTGTTTTAGAAGGGGGGTGTTCAATCTATAATGCTACAGTTTATTGAAAAATATTATAATATTGGGGATATTATCATTTCATTATTAATACATGAGAAAAATATTATATACATAACACTTTATTGCTTTGACTGAATGGTGTTTTTGAATTAGTGCATGCCATGATAGTATATAGACCAACAGTTCTTTAAGACAATGGGAATTACGTGGTAAAAATAAAATCCTTTGGGTGACATGATAGTAGTTTTCTATTCATCATCAGGGTATATTTAGATCTAGTTATACCTATAGTATTTTTTATAGAGGTGTGGTCCCCAAATCCAGTTGTTTTATCGATTAAAAATTCTGTGATTGGGAATTGGAAACCATCTTTTGGAGAATGCCGATTGAGAAGTCTAAAATCAATGGAAAAAATAATTTCCACTTATTTATATTTATGTTGATTATGTTTGGAATGATATTTTGAGTACTTATCATCCCAAATGATTTTGCCCTTGATTAGCTTATCCACACCAACATCTACATTTGTAGAGTTGGTTGAGTGAATTCGCCTCGTTGCTTGATTATAATCACAATGATTTTCCAACAAACCTAAATGATGGGAGGTATCATGGGGATAAAATCAAGTAATTTATAAATATTCACATGAAAATATATCATGTTGTTTCTTCAGAAATAATATGTAATTTTCCCATTTCCCATGGGTGATGGTAACACCATTAAATTTATGCCATATATCTTCCTCTATACATTGTTAATCTTGATGTGTTCACTATTGATCGTAAAACACATGATTTATATTAACAAGGAATGTCTATGATATCATCCACCTTTTCTTCACCATTATCAGGGGATAATTACCAATACAAATTTTAAGATACTGAAGATATTATATAGGAATTATTACTCACATATAAATTTCATTCTTCTCATGATCTTGTGGGTTTAATTGTTTACAACTAACACATGTATAGAATGAATGAATGTGTATAAACACTATTCACTAATTTCATCATATCTAGTTTTCATATAAACTTGGTCAAATATCTGTGGATTCATTTTATAAATATCTATTTGATCCAAATTGTGGTGGAGATTCTTGGAGGAAGAGTTTATATTCAAGGACTATAGATTGGTTTTTTCCTCTCTATGAAACAATTACTCAATAATAGAATCATCATGCTCTAAATATCATAGGAAATTAATTAGAGGAATTAATTGATTATATAGTGAAACCCATTAAACTCAATAATCTCAAGAACATATACTTTCAGATCAATTAAATTGATATGCAACACAATTTTTTTCCATGTTCACACATTAAACGAACTACTAAAAAGTTTAAGCCATTAGGGGTAGTATTCAGAATGATTTTATTTACATACAATCACTTCTCCTTTGCGTTGTTGAATTACTATTCTATGTACTGTGATTCACATGAATTAATGTTATAATGTTTTAAATATAGTACAATGACATTACCATCAATAGAAAAATTTAAAAAAAATAATATTATGTGATCACTAATACATGCATGTAGTACCATAAATATAACCACAAGACATTGAATTATATGTCTTAGTATACCACCAAAAATTTGGATTCAAATATATGTTCCAAAAAGTGTGTTCGCATAATAATATTTTCGGAGGCCCTCAGTCTACCCCTATCAAATACCTATATTGTTATGTTGGATATTGATAATTTAAATTTATTACTTCCCATGTGATCAAGGATTCAGATACAGATGAGATTGATTGCATAATAATAATTTAACTGGGCATGATGAACACTATAATCATTATGATTTCTTGCTATATAGAAAGTCCTTATATGTCCATGTATGGTGTCTTCAATGCATATTTCATGAAAAATGACTATGTGGAATTAAATTGAGCCTGTAACAATGAAATATCTATTATATAAAACAATTTCATCCTATAATTATTGAGGTATTAAAATCTAACCTATAATTTCCTCTACGATTTTCATCAATAGGATATGATAATTCATAGATTGATATCTTAGTCGACATGATGACTTGTTGCTTCAAAATGACATACTTTTGGATACAAGATCAATGATTTCAACCATGAGGATGGTCCCCAAATTGTATCTTGGAGGACAATATTGACTATTTCAATATATACTTCCCTTAACTAAAATAATGGGACATCATTTTGGTCCATTAGTTAGGGTGGTATTTTCTTCAGGTAACATAGTGTTAACTAAACAAATGCATGTTTGGTAGTTGGTATTCCAAAAATATTGGACCCAAACAAGATATAGATAATTTATGATCTAATCTATATTAATATTTATCCCATTTGAGTTTATGTATTAATTTTTTCAAGAATATACTTCCTCATGATAAATGTTTCTAGGTTTTTTACATCCACCGTGACTTCATCTTTCCTAACCTACATGTCCTATTCAATATCCTCCCTAAAAATTGATGAGAATCATTAATAAATATAAATATTCTTTAATAGTGCAGTGTATTGTCACGTAAATGAAATTGATGAAACCATTTTGTGTCTCCACATACAATAAAATATAATCTAGAGTCATGTTTATCATCATCCTTATGAAATTAGATTTAAATAATAGAGAATCTTTTCTATCATGGGTGCAGAAATGAACTGTTCCTATTCATTGTTTTTAGTACTCTTGTTTCATTAACTCTGTTAATGTTTTCATGATAAATATTTAATCTTTAAATTTTAATGTTGAATTATTTTAACAATTGTATGATTTAGTTTTACCCAGAGTATAGTGTGAACCCAACAAACTAATTTTATGGTCATCTAATGATCACATTTCTACACATGTATGTTAAGGATTTGATACCTTTATCCTTGTCCATTTAGTGAGGCAGAAGAGAAACAAGTATCAAAAACCAATTTATTAACATACATTACTTAACTAGTGTCAAATATTTTTAGGAGTATATCCTTGAATATGAATAATGCCTTACTATTATGCCCCAAAATCCAGTGGTAGGGGTAGTTGTTTGGATGATCATTTAGATTGATTTTGTTAGACTTTATAGTGTTAATATATTTTTATTTTTTCATTAATTGGGGAATAAATGACAAATCAAGGGTAGTGTTCTTTTGAGAAATAACATACCTTAATCTTCTTATATCAAAACACAATGAGATTGTTCTCCCTTCTCTCCTATAGAAAAAGAAATAAATACTATCGTTGTTTCTTATTAGGTGGAACCACGTGATATTTAGTGGGTTTGGGGATGGGGGTATAATCTATAATAGAGTGAGATTAAGATAAATAGTCTTTACTATATCAGGATTCTTCAATTTGGTTGATGATTTTAGTTGTGAATTAGCCTTAGAGTACTAAATAACATATTTCATCCATTGTGTGATAGTTGGAATATTGTTGAAACTATCAGAATACATAAAAAGGTTTCTATACATAAGAAAATCATGTCAGATATTGTTTTGTGAATTTCTCTAGAAACATAACATATAGAAGTAACATATTGAAATAATAGGTGTTTCCATCCCACTTAGAAATTAAATAAAAAACAATCTCATTTTAACATTTATTAAAATTCTAGAGGTCAAAGATGTTTTCCAACATTACTATGGTGTAGAACTGGTGATGAATATAAAGAACCAAACAAAAAACTCAGGTTTTTTCCTTTAAAAATGTTGTGCAACTTTTTTATTAAAGAAAAATGAATAAATACATAGCAATAAATACGAATGAGGACCTTTTACTAGTCTAGGTTCTCAAAAATTACATACATCACATACATATTTATAAAAATATACAGATAAAAAACAACGTTTCTTCAGCATGTTTCTTCCATAGTAGAGTTTCAACACAGCAAGTATGCTAAATAGGTAAATGTTTTTATAAAATGTATGGTGAGAATAAAATTCCTAGTAAGGGGTTTTTAAAAAATAACACAGATAAAAATTCCTTTATTAATTCTTTAATATTTTATAATCATACAAAAAAAAATATATTTTCACAAACACTTGAATATATATATATATAAACAGTATTTCACAAAATAATTATATTTGAAAATCCATTGGAGATTATACATTATATTTTGTTTGTGGGATGATAACAATACTTTTCAGTCCATGGCTAGAATCTATAGCATAAGGCCATATGTCTTATCTTATACTTACATGTTCACTCCCCGTGAAGACTTTTAATTCAGTAGTTATATTTGTGAAAACATTTTCTCATGGAAATTCCATTCTCTTCTCAGTCCCAAAACATTTTCAAAATACCCACAAATTATTAATTCACTCAAATGAGTGTCAATGACATTATCAAAAATGTTTCTAGAACCATTTAGAGATAATCCCATTCTTGGAAACCCTTTAAGAACCTAAAATCCAGGTCACATGAATTAAATGCATTCAAGATACAGAATTATGATAATATCATGTATGAGTAGATGATGGCCATACCTTTACATGCATGACACGTCACATGATGAGAATATAGGTATGTATATGAAATGATAAATCGTTCCATAAATTCACATGAAATGATATTTTTTTGTTCCATACAATTTAAGCAACCAAGGTATCTCTAAATATTTAGAAAAAGCATTCATCATTAGTCTAGGGATTATAAAACACCATAATATTTAGATAAATTAGAAGAATTAACCAAAATAGGTTATTTATTCCTATGTTCATTAATTTATAACCTTATATATAAACATATATATATGTATATAAAACCAACATTGAATACCATTATTATTTCAAACAAACATAGGTTCTTAATAATATATGTTTTGAATCAATATCATGTTTATATATATAAATAGAGATAATATTGGACAATAAAAGAGTCTATAAATTCATGTATATACACTCATGTAACTATTGTATAAAAAAAATACTTGATCATCGAAATCATAACTTTTCATATATAATATGTTTATGGAAAGATCATTTAAATCAAGGATATTCATTATATATGAAATATGGATTAAGATATTATGGTTTTACTTATATATATATATATATAACTATGTTTATATTTATATATTCATGAATTCAAATAAAATTCCCTTACCTGATTTTGGAAACCAAAGGGGAAAAAGAAATATTTTGATAACTTAAGAGCATGAACCCATGGAGAGTTTTTATTCTAGAATTGTGACCATGGAGTAGGGGTTCTCTTGAGTATCACTTTTTTATAAAAATTTATGTTTTCAGTCTTCTCATATAAGCAAAGTAGTTTAATTTTTTTTAAATAAAAACTGAATAATACTGATAATCATGGGTAGGTTTATTATATTGTTCATAATACCGTTATTATGAATACAGTGTGGATTTTTTTAAAGAGTTTTCATATTTTTTATTTTGTTGTATTTCATTAGTGTTATATTTTTTTCACATTCTCAAATTCCATGATTCCCTTGTCATATACTCAGAATTTCATGTTTCATTATTTTTGTTTACAATCGCACATTGAAGAATAAACAAACTCAATATATTATTTTATTATTCACTCAAAAAACAATTATATTATAATTATATTATATTATATTATTAACATTTTTTAAATCAAAATACTTATCATCATTTTTTTAAAAGACATAGCATTTTTATAAAACTATTTTAGCATTTTTTTTATTAATATATATATATATATCAATTTCTTATAACATAAAGGATGGAATTTTTATCATAAAAAAGGTATAGTTTTTGTATTTTAAAATAAATAAATACATTCAATCATTAATTATATATATTTATATATATTGAATTGAAATATATATATATATATAATAATTTTTTTTAATAAATTAATGAAATCACACATATTAGTGTTTTTTAGTAAAATAATTATAAAAATTTATAAATTATAAATTTTATAAAACATTATATATTTGTATATCTTTATAAAATATATTATTATAAGAATGATAATTATAATTTTCTAAAAAAAAGATTCAAACTTAAAATATTCTATTAAATTCCCTTTTTTAAAAAATAAATTGTATGTTACAATAATAATAAAATAAATATAGTTATTTTGAAATATTCTTTTAAATAATGTAAAACCATATTGGTTTTTAGAATATTAATTTGAAAACTATAACTAATATGTATAATTAATTATAAGTATCATAATTAAATTAAATAAAAAAATCTATTCCAAATAGTATTTCAAATTTTTTTTTAAAAAATATTATAATAGGTTTTATTTATAAATAAATTCATTAAAATTTTGTAAATAATAAAACTTGTTTGTAAATCCCAGGATGTTACATTATCACACCCCCATAAAAATATTTGTGTCCACTCAATTCATTTGCGCACATAGGGAAATAATCTTAGACATGAGTAATATTTAAAATTATTTATTTAATTGGAGTTTTCCATAATTATCCAAACCATGAATCTAATAACAATTATAAAGACCCGAACATGAATGTCTGGTTCCGTCCTTAATAAATGATGTATAATTTTTTTTATTCAAGAAAATTGAATAAATAAATGACATTAAATACAACAGAGGACCTTTTACTGGTCTATATTCTGGAAAATTAGATACATCCCTTAGATTTAAATAAAAATATAAAAATCAAACACAATGATTCTTCATCGTGTTACTTCCACAACTGAGTTTCAATGCTGCAGTATGATAAAACTATTGTTTATAAATCATAGTGTGAGCCTAAAATTGCCAGTAAGGGGTTTTCAATAAAAAAACACTAAAAATAATACTTTTTGTAATTATTGAAAATTTTATAATAATATAAAAATAGATTTTCACAAGCACGTTAATACATATACATATAAAAAGAATTTTGAAAAATAATTATACCTCCAAATACATTGGGTATTATCCTTTAAAAATATTAATTTTTTTGTACAACTTTAACAATACTATGCAGTCCATGGCTAAATTCCATAACATAATTCCACAAGTCTTCTCTTAGGCATAATGGGTTACTCATCATAACGCCTTTTAACTGAATAGATCTACATTTGTGAAAACATTTTCTCATAGAACTGTCATTCTCATCTCTGTCCCAAAACATTTTCAATATACCCACATAGTATAAATTCACTCAAACGAGTTTCACTAGAATTTTCACAAATGTTTATAAAACCATTTAGAGAGAATCCCATGATTGGAAATGTTTCAAGAACCAAAAATTCAGGTCACAATAATTAAATGTGTATAGGATAAAAAATACTGATAATGTCATGTTTCAGTAGATGATAGCCATATCTATACAGGTATAACATGGAAGATGATGAGGATGTATGTAAGAACATGAAGTGATAAATCATTCCATAAATTCACATAAAATTATATATTTTGTCATGTAAAATTTACGCAACCAAGGTATCTTTAGTAATTTAATAAAATAATTAATCATTAGTTTAGGGATTGTAAAACTCCATAGTTTTTAGACAAAGGAGAATTATTAACCAAACATATGTTGTTTATACCTAAGTCCATATATATATAACTATATATATAGACTTATATATTTTTATATATAACCAAATTTGAAAATAAAAATTGTTTCAAACAAACATATGTTCTTAAAAAAATATTGTGAGAATATTTATCAAGTATATATATGTAAATACTTAAAATATTATTCAATAAAAGTGTGTATATACGAATGTATATGCACTCATGTAACCCTTGTTTAAAAAATATTCTATATCATTGAAATAATGCCTTTTCATATATAATATGTTTATAGAAATATCATTTAAAACAAGAAAATTATTTAAATCTATAATACAGAGTAGGGAAAGATGGTTTTACTTATGCACACACACACACACACACAACATTGTATATATGTATATATTTATGAATTAAAATAAAATTTCCTTACCTTATATTGGAAATAAAAGTTGAAAAAAAAATCTTTTTATTTCTTAGGATCATGAACCCATGGAGTCTTTTTATTCGGGACTTGTGACCATGGAGTAGGGGTTCTCACATGTATCACTTATTTATCAAAACGTAGATTTACCTTCCTCTAAGAGAAGTTAAGTAGATTAATTTTTTAAAGAAAAAATTAATAATGCTCATAATCACAGGTATGTTTTTTATTTTTTTGATAATCCCTTGATTTTGAATGTGGCCTAGATTTTTTGATCATTTACAATTTTTACTTATTATATTTCTTTATCATTATCTTTTTTTAAGTTTTTCATATTCCATGATTCCCTTATCTTATTCTCAACTTTTCACATTTCATCCTATTTGTTTACACTGTCACATTGAAAAGGTCATGATACTCAATATATTATTTTATTATTCAATCATTACAATATTTTATTATAATTTTATTATGTTATATTATATTATTTAACATTTTTTTTATTAAAATGACTTATCTTAATTTAAAAAAACGTAGAATTATTATAAAACAATTTTATCATTTTTTCTTAATATATATATATATATATCATTTTTTATAACAAAAAGAATGTAATTTTTTAAAATAAAAATGTGTAGTTTTGGTAATTTCAAATAAATAAATAAATTCATTCATTCATTATATAAATTTCATTATATATATATAATTAGATTTTTTATAAATTAATCAAATAACACATATAAGAGTTTTTTTAGTAACATAATTATACACATTTATCAATTATAAATTTCATAAAACATAATATATTTTAATATATTTATAAAATATATTATCTTAATAATTATAATCATAATTTTCAAAAAAAAAGTTTCACCGTTAAAATATTCTATTAAATACAATTTTTAATAAAAATAAATTGTATGTTGCAAAATTAAATAACTAAATATCGTTATTTGGAAAAATTATTTTAAACAAAGTAAAACCATATTGGTTTTTATAGTATTAATTTGAAAGCTATAAATAAAATGTATAATTAATTAAAAGTATCGTAATTAAATTAATTAAAAAAATTTATTCCCAATATTGTTTCAAATATTTTTGTCTCAAAAATATTATAATATGTTTTATTTATAAATAAATTCATTTAAAATTACTTGTATAATAAAACTAGGTTTGTAAATCCCATGATGTTACAAAGAATCTATTGCCATAGATCTTCCCAATGGTCGATAAACCCCCTTGTAAGGTCTTTATATAATATGAATACTAGACACTTTAGGGTGTATACAAAACATCATTATTTTGATACTTCTTTATATTCATGTGTTCCAATTATGGGTCTTCACTATTACTTGATGTGCATGAAATAGTGATCTAAATCTCCCATACCATTGAATATTATGAACGTTTAATTAAAAAATTATGGTGTAGTATGAGTTATGTCCACCCATTAAGGGTAACATTTTCCTTTTGTGGAAACTAGAATTAATCAAACTTCCTTATATTTCTGCTAAAAAGTTATATATTTGATTAAGATAAATATCCTTTATTGTAAAATTATTAGTGACAAATCTTAGGTGGATGTAGTGGGTGGAGCCCGATATAGTTGGATTTCCTATGGTTGTTGTTGTATTTTGGACTGAGTTATCATAGGGTATCATTCTTGAAATGGAAATGGTTACTACCCCAAGGGAGGTAATTATGGATAGTTAAGAACTATTTTGGATAGAAAAGGTGGTTTATTATTTTATATATTGGATATATGACAAGAATATTATCTTTCTAATCATTTAGTTTAATCATGATACAATGGATTTACTAGAGCTGATACGTCATCCTCGACCAATTAGTTACAATCATTAGAATATTACTTCTATGTAATTTTTTATTGATTCAATTTAGCTTCTCCAAATCGATTACAGTTTTGGAAATTCGATCAACAATAGATATAGGTTTTATTTTTCCATGTGGTTGGTTGGATATTACTAAAACATTCCCTTTTTCTTTACTCAAAGTCCATCAAATAAGCGATAATGAAATACTAATAGGATCTACAAAGTCATGCGTGTCTCTCCATTTCTATGTGAACAAAACTTCATCATACATTTTGGTGTGAGAATTATTTGGAATATAAGACTCCTTATTATACTCTTATACATTATTATAATTCTCCATGTTATATAGAGGGATGATGTTAATGACATTCACTATTATATAGCACACAAAGGGGACAAAATCATAAACAACTCTATAGAAAAGATTTATAATCCATTGAATACATGTTAATGGAAAAACTAAAACCCTCTTTGTGACACTTCACATACTCTCTCCAATGATTCTTTAGAATTATTTTATGAATGATGATCATGATAGATTATTTAATGGGTACCACCGAATTTCCTCCTAATGATAGAGGTAGATCACAAAGTGAGGGTGTTGGAGTTGTTTCCTTTAAATTTTATCCAAACATAGAATTGAACAACTTACATAGAGGATGATGAGGTAAAAATGACCCACCCTTATTTTCTAATGTGGGTTTTTTACGACTATTACTTCCTAGAAACCCTTTCGATTTGATGGTCCTAGGGAAAACACCAATGGTAATTATTCCAAAACCCTTAAAGATAATGTTTCTCCTATAATGCTTCCAATGTATTTATAACCTATTCCTTTATTGATTTTTGGGCCTCTAAACAGGACCACGTATGTTTTACAACCATTTAAATGTGTGAAATTCTAACCATAAAGGGTTTCTCTATAATTACAGGTTTCTTTATCCACATATGGGAATGATGCATAATTGTTTTGGAATATTGATGGTAGAGTCTATCAATATCTCATTCTAACCAGGTATGTCTCTTATATACCATAAAAATGGAATTATTCCATTAGACATACCAACTAAAATATGTAGATCCAAGGCTCGAGACATATCTCTATGAGATGGAATTACATGTCATTTTCCCTAATGAAATTTTTTTTATCCCATGGATAGGGTGAAATCTAGAGCATTATATATTCCCCAAAAGTTCACACATATTATATGTGAGGTATTGGAAGTAATCTATTGAAGTGAATTCATACTATTGAAGTATAACTGCTTAAGAAAGTTGTGTTTCTCCACCCAAACATAGGGTTCTTGACCAGAAATTGTATTCATGTCATCTTGTAGGAAAATATCATTTATCACTATAAATTTAAAAGTATCCTCATAACAAGTAATGTATCATATCCTAAGGTTTTAGATACTTTCCATCATAATTTAAGAAATATTTGGTATATAATCCTCTTTAAGTGTTTTAGTATATTATATTTTGGAATAGAGATGGTCCAAAATGTGAATGATATTCTTCAATAAACCAATTCATTCAACATAACCATGGATTTATCCGCATACGCTATTAGGGGTTATTTGACCTACTCTAACCACAAATATTTATCCTACATAATTTTTTAAGAGGATTAGGATTATTAAAAATCATTCTAGTTTCATGAATGGGTGTATGGTCTAGGGGACACACCAATGATGACCACTTCCTCCAACTATTTGGATTGGATGACAGCAGTTAATGAAAATGAACATTATGTCATTATCCTTGATTTCTCAAGTTAATTTAATTATGATGGATAACATTTAGAATATTTATTAGGGAGAGACCCATTGTGAAAATAGTATAAATAATTGTGATTAGGTCCTTTTCATGAGAACCATGGAGTGGAACCCCATGGTTAATGCCTTATCATCTATTATGCGGAGGACCTCTAATTTGGATGATCTCCTTATTGTAGGGAGAACCAATAAAAATATTCGTTAAGGGAGTAATAAAATGTTTTATGACTTTTATTACATGTGGATAATCATCATGGTTACTTTTATTGATGGGTTAGAAAGGGGATGACCTCCTTTCCAGCGGATATTTACACTTTACGGGAACTTTGCAGCCTACAACATGGGGAGGACCTCCATAGTTTATTTTCATATTAAAACATGTAGGACCTCTCTAGTGGGTAATCTAGGGATAACCGCTACTATTTTGGGTCATGGTATCATAGGTAGGAACACCAAAAATATAAATTTCTTCTCTTAGTAATTTGGAGATGGATGATTCTCAGGCTTTTATCAAAGTATTCAAAAGTTATATTTGAATATATATGCTAACAGGGCTAGGGATATAGGAATACTCTTCGATTTAATATTTACCTTGATGGGATATCCTAATAGATGATATTGTAGGGGTAATTAGGTTTAGAACCACGATGATATTTAGGGTCATGTAGTTCGGATAATGACCCTCATTATTGGGATCCCTCTTATGTGACTCCCTAATTATAATCCAATCATTACAATGACATTTCTGAATGTGATAAGAGATATGAGATTTGTATTATTTCACCAATGTAATATATTAATGAGCCTGCTTTGATAGGATAACAATATTATCCTACTATATAGTTCCCATAACAATCTTGTCATTGATATTCATGGGAATGGGAGGGGATATGGGACTGGTCATGAACATCCATTAGAATATGCACACAAACCACACAGATTGGAGTAAAGATATGTGACTACTATTTCATAGATGTGAAAAGTGGGTAATGTAATTCTTAAATATCTAAGTGAGCATAGATATAATCTTTATCAGAAGTCTCCACTATGATACCCTAACATCCTTCTTAGGTGTGGGTATCAGTATTTTCTATTTCCCTGATTTCCACTAGAATATACCATCATGCTTATTGAAATTTGGAAAGAACATGGCCATGATCATGGATTACTACTAGAATATACTTGTTGGTTGTATGAGTTTGTATAGGAATAAGTTTACATTATATCCCCTAATCAATTTAAAAAATATGCCAACAAACATCATGGGAGTTTGTGGGAACAAGAAACCAAACATGTTTACATGATTCAGTAGACCGTTTCCACAAATGAAATATGCTTTCAGGTTCTAATATTATTTAATTGGCACATATGACTCTAAATTGGCCTCTTTATTATATTTTTCAAATCCCAATAAGAAAAATCATTAGCGATGATTGCAGCCAATATGATCACTATTTGTATGTTCTTGAATTGTAATAGATATATCAACGAAGTCAACTGCCTCCCAATGCTATGGGATACACATGGTTTTTATCTCTAGGGAGTGGCTCTAAAATTGTTTATGTTTGGATACAAGGGATGATAAATTCTTCATGAGTTTTCATTTATGGGAGGATTGATATGGATTAATCTCTTGGAGACTCTCATGAGTTACTTCAAATGTTAGGCTTATGATATTGAGAAGTTACTCTAAAAATAGGTTATTAACCAACTGGATCTAGAAAAATTGGCATTGTGATAATGTCTTTATAGACACTAAGTCCATGATTCTCACCATCATCAAGGTGAATGTTTAATAATTTGGCTATTTTTTTATAACTGTATGAGACTCCCTACACCCACTACTATATTTTCCATGTTTTGTGTTGAGAGATAGTGCATTTAGAGATTCCCATTTGTATAAAGGGAGTACTAAAGGTATAAGAATAATAAAATACATTAATAAGTATCACAAAATGAAATATATAGTCAATCAATCTCCCTCCATCGTAAAGTATTCATCTTCGATTTACTATACATTATAATTACCTCCCATAACTACTTATTTTTAGTGGTGGTTGATTTGGTTTCCAATAGAAAAAAGTCACTCAAATATACCAATGACAGATTTGATTTCTCACAGGGAAATAGAATGGGATGATATCTCTTCCTATAAGGGTTGTTTTCTATAAAGGGAATTTGAAATAGATTAATGTAATGTTCATGAATCATTCTAGTTAATATTATTACCACTAACGATCTTCGTGTTAGTGATTTATTGAAACTGTGAATCATTAAAGTTTGTTATAATAAGGTTTAATTTCATAAAATTAGACACTCTAGAATTTATATCCATTTAGGTAGTCAATATATTTTTTGGAGGTGGGATTAATCTCATGAATATTTTTTCCAACATATCCCAATAAATTTAATTAGAACTTATATAGTTTAGTACCACTTAATGAGGCAGATTATATCTGTTAATATATTCATAGAAGTACCATTTTGGTTCCTTTTATGGTAATGAAACCCTAAAAAATCATGTTCATTTTATTATCATGCATTCAGAAACAATTTTGAGTAGTTTTAGATCTTGTAGAATGAATTTTATTCTATTAATTTTAAATCCATTTAGCTAGGACTCCTAGTTTAATGTAACATAGAAACATATTAGTGTTGTATTTAGTCATGGATGAATATTTATAGGTTTCTATCTCTATTTGAAATGAGATATTAGAGGGTCTTATTGGGTATTTCCCATAGTATGAGGTGTTGGGACCATGTTGTCTATAGAAGGATTCTAAAAGCCGAGGAAGTTTTTTTCAATGGTATTGTCGTATTATTTCAAATAACATTAATAAGAAATGATAAATTACATCAATTTATATTTAGTGAAATTAGAATTGACCATCATATTGGGTGAATCAGAGTCATAATACTTGAAAAGTTCGACCGTATTCGATAGAAGTTAGCTGGATGAATATGATGATTCGATTCACACTAAATCAAGAATGAAAAGTTTGATCATATTGTGGAAGAATCTAGCTGTATGTAAATGATCATCAGAATCACCATGAATCTAGTATGAATGATTTTATCATAATGAGAGAATGGGAGTCTGTGTGACTCCAATAAAACAAATGTGATGGTGCTTTGTTGTTTTGGAGTTATCATAAATCATAAGTAAGAGGAAACACTTCTGAAGCAATCTTGAAGAAAGAAAGGGGGAGTAAAAGAGATACTTATAATAGTATTCTGATTGATCAAGTCTATAAGGGAAAGAAAAAGTGTACTAGATATCGTGTTCAAGTGGAGTTTTTTATAAATAGTCACATTCAGGTTCATAATAAAAGTGAGGTTACAATATTTTCCATGAAAAGACTAATTATATTGAATATGATCCTTAATGTATTTAAATTATTGAATGAAGTCATGAAACAAGCTGATGTTTGTGAATGAATATAGTTGATCATCAAAATGGGTTCATCATATTCAAAAATTATAAGAAAGGTTGTGGGAAATGTGAATAACTAAAGGTGTTGGTTTTCAATCATACCAATAGATAAAAGAAAAAACATCTTCAGAGAATGGAGTTGATGGGAAACGAGAATGATATTTGGAAGTACTGTCATATTCAGAAGAGAAACAACCATCTGATATCGGTGCATCATACTTGGTAAGTCATTTTAATTAAAAGAAGAATTGGTGGGACCAATTAACATAAAGAAAATAAAATAATATGATCTACATGTAGTCAACCATTCAAAATAGGTTGAATTACTTTGTGAATAAAGAGAAGAAATGTTGAAGAATTTTTTTCTTTCAAGTAGTTCATGAGTAGTACTGAAGAAGAAGGTTGAAGATGATATGTATTATTCTTACAAGATAAGGATGATCATTGACTTGTTTGAGAATGTGTTGTTTCATCAATTGGCTCAAGAACCATCGTATTATATTTTAATTATATTTCGAAAGTGATAAAGTATAAGTGGGATGATAGAAAATAATATTGGATATGTTTTCAATAAGAGTATCATATTTAGTAATCAGAAGGGAGAATCAAAATCAAACTGATGTATGTGAAGAAATATATTTCTTTGTTTATACATTTAAATGGTATGCATCATCATAATAATAAAATACGATTGATAAAATCATATTATAAAATTGGAATCAGATTAACGCTTGAAAAATAATGTTTTAAAAAGAAATGATATTTGAAGAAGATTCGATAAGATTCAAGAAGTGTGGAAGAAGTCATAAATGCACACAAAATTCAAGGGAAATTTAGATTTTGGGTAATTTTTTTGAGTGGGGAAGTTATTGGAATTCCCTCCAAAACTATTATTGGGTCACTTATAAAAGGTTGAAGTATTGTTCACTTTTTATGACGATAGATATACTATTCACGAAAGAGAGAGAAGCTGTAAAGTTTAAGGGAGAGAAAGAAGTTTTCACATTATGCCTCTGTTGAAAAGGATTATATATAGATAAGTTAAAGGAGAAGATAAAAGATTGAAATTTTATTAATTTGATCATAATATTCAATGATCATCATATTCAACTGTCTATCATATTTTTTTCATCATATTCAGATTATCACCAAATAGACTATATAATCATATCAGGATTTCTGTATTAGGTTTTCTAGACTGAGGAATTTTGTTTTGAATTTTCTCAACCATATTATACTATATATATAGCCATCTAAGCGGGAAATTGGATTGGAAGAATTAGATCAAAAGAATCAGAGTTGATAGATCAAACTGGGAAATCCGATTTAATTCTATATCAAATTCAATGAGGTTCCTACCAGCTACTAGATAAGAAAGTGAATAATTGGTTTTCAAAATAATTCATTACTGATAATTGAAATGAATCATATATACCGTGTTTTTCTACACAAACATTGTATTACCTGATTTTTTCTAAGAGGGATCACACGCATTATTCGACTATTTACATAGTGCTACATTAGAGAAAGAGCATATCATACTCATTATATTCCAAATAATATTTTTATTGTATTTTCTGGTACTGGATTATTTCTAAACTATAAAAAGCACGTAGCTATTATTATTAAAAAGTGAACCTTGTAAATTCAAGTTTTCTTATGGATGTGTGTTTGAATAGTTTTTTTGTAGGGAATGAATTTGTTAATAAGAGGTGAATATTTTTTCATGGAAATTTATAAATAAAAAGTTTAACTGAATCACTCATCCCCCTCTCAGTGATACAATTATCCTGATTGGTCACTTTTAACTAGTATCATAGAAAAATTTTCCATTCATGTATTCTTTGCTGATGTTTTAAAAAGAAGTTGATAGAGAATTTGAATTGTGTGAATTGTAATGTTATTCATGTTTTTTATTGAAATAATTATCATTTTTAGAAATAACGAATGTTTACTTATCTTATTTAAGTTGGATAATATTTTCTTGAAGCAGAAAAATATAGTTTTCTTCTTATTGATGATAAATAGAATCTAAAATCTATTGGTATAAATAATGCTGATAATTATAGAAGGTACAAGAATAATTTACTATCATCAATTTTTAAAATTTAAATCCTAAGGTTGAAAGGCATTTCCATATCCAATGGAATATGGGACAAATTGGAAAAAATATACAAATAAATACAAAAGTGAAGAATGAAAAATTATTAATATGGATATTAATGTATGAATAATTTAAGATGGGTGTTTGAAAATCTATTAGAAACTTATTTATCAGGGTGAATGATACTGTTAGCACTATAATATGACATGGTGAAATGTTAGAAGAATCAGAAATTGTTTAAAAGATTTTTAGAATCCTTCCTGATTATTTTTATGAAAATGTTTCATCATTGGATGAAAGAGATCCTGAAAGATTATCTCTTGTTGATTTACAAAGTACTCTCATCAATTCTGAAATGATAAGAGATAAAGGTATGAAAAGAAAACAAGTTGATAGAAAAATGTTCTTCAAGGATGAAATTATAGAAAAATAATGGAATATTCATATTGAATATGAAGCCGATGAATCTAATTATAAAAGAGTGTTACATCCCCAAACCCCAAAAAAACTATGAAACATAGGGACTACTCTACTCTTGAAAGAACTATAACTACATGGTCTTTAATGACTCTAAGAAGGTCAAACCTCCAACAACTCGAACTGCGGAGGACCATTCAAATGTGGTCATGGAGAGTGATGAGGAAGATGAAGAAGGAAACAAGTACCGTATTTTTAGAGAAGCTTACTTGATTGAAGAGCCTGTAGGTGAAGAAGTGGAAGCCCAGATGGATGAGCAAGATAAAATTTCACATCTGAAATATTGTAATAATGATATTTCAATGGATAAATATCTTGAAATTAGAAAACAAATGTTCATGATAATGGTGGAAGAATACAAGAAAAACCCTGACTTCAATTTTATAGATATTCCATGGGAATGATGTTTTTTGTTACTCGTTTTCTTTGTTTGAGGTTGCTGGAAAATGCTGTTGTTGTTTCTGTTGGATCATTGAGAGATAAAGTTCTGCATGATTTGATGTACCCATGGCCAGTAGGACTAGTTGATACAACTTCGGTTTTGTTTCTTTTTTTTTCTTCTCTGATGGATCTTTTGGTGTGGAAATCCTTCCTCTATTAGGTTCTATTTTTTGAGATGAATTTTCTTGAGAAATTATGGACTCACTAACCCAAGCCACAAGTGGGTTGCATTTGATGTTCCCAACTCTTCCCACATTTGAGGTTGATTCCATGGGTTGTATGGGTTTTGTCACTAATGCTTGTATTTTTTTCCTTTTTTGCAATTTTTCCAGTTTTCAGCAACAAGAGCAGAACTGTGGTTCTCTAGATTTCTATAAGATTTTCGAAGGATCTTGAATGTGGTGGTTGTTCATTTTACTTCACTCTGGATATGAAGGGTTATGGAAAATCCAGATCCTTTAAGCATGCTGCTGGAAAATGGTCGGGTGCTCCAAATGACAAAGGTATCCAAATAGCAATGAAGATTAGAAAAGGAGACTAGAGGTCTCATCGTATGAGCAGTGACATGAGTGGGGAGGTTGACTTTATGGGTTTGAATGATAAGGTTTTAGTGGTCCGTTTGAGTGATCTTAAGCTGGGAGGCCGTGATGTTTTCAAAGCTTGAATGGGAGTCTCAGCCCTCCTACAACTACTGAGACTAATTTTGAAGGCAATCACTGATGGTGCTATCCTTTTGCGTGTTTCATTTCTCTTAATCTTGACTGGTATCCCCTAAATCACTGTTGGTGAATGTTCTTTACACCTTGCGTCTGTATTGTTACTTTTGACTTTAATAAATTCTTTTTGGGGCATGAATTTGGAGACCAATTCATGTTACCACTTTTATAAAAAAATTAGTTATGTAAAAATCGTGATGATATTTTATCATTGTTTTTTATAAAATGTGAAATGATGTATAAGTAAATAAAAATGGAAACTTACCTTGAAAATTTTCTATTATTGTATCATTAGTCACATTGATACAATTTCTCCTTGAAGAAAAAAATAAGGCGATAGTGATTAATAATAAATAAATCCAAGAGGATCAGGGAAGAAATATATATATAAAGTAAAATCATATTCTATAAGGAATAAAATTCATCAAATTAAATAGAATAAGTTTTCTATCTAAGTATTAGGAAAGAGAATGTAGTGATGCTGAATCCAAAAAATTTAATTAATATGGTATTTCAAATACTTTTATGACAATAGTTAATGATGAATAATTCATAAGGAGTAGTTCTGAAGAAGTAGAAAATAAACTTGAAAGACATTTGAAAGAAGAGTTGAAAGAATGTCTGATAAATAATATAATACTTGAGAATTATAATAAGAAATTTTAAGATAAGTGTTTCTCCAAAAACAATCAAGAATGTTTTCATGGTGAGAAGGTTAAGATGGCGATTGAAAAAAAACTCTATCATTAAATTTGGTTAATGTTCTCATAATAAAAAATGGATAAGAGTAAAAAAAATGTTACCATAATTGGGTGAGAAGAAGAATGGAATTATTTCTGAGAAAAATAATATTGGGAAAGTTATATTTGGGCCCACGACCAACAATTTTGGGAATATAGATCTTTCAAAATACCTTAAGTTTGAAAATATTTCAACAAATTATGAATATGAAAATATATCAAAAACGTCTAGATATAATAAAGGTTGAAATAAAATAAAGACTTTGGTTGATAAAAAAAGATGGTTACCCAAAAAAATTACATGAAGATTGCTGAGTAGTATATTCACAATTCTAGTCAGTATTGATGTTTCAGAGGAAAAAATACTTCTATTGATATTTCATGTTTTATTATATGAATAATTGGAAAATATTTGTTGGTTCAACCAAAAATGTTAGTCTTCTTACATTGGATTTGTATGGTATAGTTTGAGGGGGAGTTAGTTTCCTCAATGAAATAATTATGAGAAGGTTGTTTTGAAGAAAACATGAAAATATTGAATAAATATAAAAAATGGGTTCCCACAAATGGAAACTATTTATGAAATATGTGATCAAACTGGAAAACTTTCAAATAGATGTATTATTTGATTACCCACACAAAAAACAATTCTCAACAATTCATAGAATCCAGAGATGATGAAGGGAGAGTACACATATCTTGTTGTTGAACACACATTGAAAGCTAAAATAGATAACAGCCTTTGATTCTTGATAGTATGTTCTATAATCATATAATAGGATATTTTAATTTTTTTATTAATGTGAAAACATTAAATAAAGTAAAATGACATTTGGAAACGATGAATCCTTGAAAATCAATTATGTTGGATCATCTATCATTGAAAAAAAAAGATGAAATACAAGAAAAACTTGTATGTTGATTGGATGAAACACAATATACTAAGTGTTTCAAAAAAAATTATCGACAATAAAAAATTTATATTCAGAGAAAATTGATTTTCTTTGAAAAGTGAGGAATATGGATATATTGTTACAAGAGGCCATCACACCAAAAATAACAAGTTTTAGGTTGGTGAAATACAAAACTCATGTTACATCCGTATAGTGGAAGAGAATCAATTGTTTCATACAAGGATGGGACACATGTGTCAAATAAACATTAGAATGTTATAAAAGATAAACAATGTGTAAGATATTTTTGATTTTTTAAGAAGATGTTATTAGTGTTTCACTATCTCTTAGAAAAGAAAGATTACAAACATAGTGCATAATAAAGTTAAGATTTGTTAAAAGAAAACCATGGAGATTATTCTTTCCAATATCTATGGGCCGATGAGAAAACAATAAAAAATGAAAATAAGTAATTCATTAATTTCACTGATCATTTTAATCACATTACATGTGTAATGTATAAGAAAAATGAATCAGATTCTTTGAAAATGTTTAAAATTTTTAGAAAGAAATATATGAAGGAATGTGAGTATTCAATGAAGAAGATGAGAATATACAATGGTGGTGAATATAGATTTAAATAATTTTAATGTTGTCTTTAGAATAATGGAATTTGGTATGAGTATAGTTACTCATACACTCCTCAACAAAATGGACTTTCTGATAGAATGAGTAGTTGTTTGGTGGAAATGGGATTAACTATGTTTCTTGATCTTAGTCTTTCTCATTACTATTGGAGGCAAGCCAGTAGTTATACTTTTTATATTCAAAATCAATGTTTCTATAGGCCTAGTTCAGATATGAATCCACATGACTTATTTTTTTTCTGTGAAACTCTATGTTTTAGACACTTATTATTTTTTAGGGGTCAATGTATTATAAAGAAGAAAGGTGGAAAATTTGGAAAGATTGAGGAGAAAGGAAAAGACAGACTTTTTCTTGGATATACTCTAAAAGGAAGTGTAAATAAGCGTTTCAACAAATAATTAGATTGAATATTTGAATATATTTATGTAAAATTAGTTTAAAGATATAAGAAAGATAAACATACTTAGGAAGATAAGGATGTTGATAAATGTAAGTAAAACCATTCCAATAAGGATATAAAACATTATAATTCTACTCACGATGTATAATATGACTCAAATATTTCTAGTGATGAGGAAAATACTCATAAATACAACCAATGAAGAGACAACAAGTGGAATCTCAGAACATTATTTGTGTTCAACATCATAAGGTTCAAACAAGAAGAATGAAAAAATTATTACACATTATTATTTGTATTTTAACGTAGAGATGAATAATGTGAAACAATATTTCTAGTGTCCTTAATGTGTTTATTCCATGAATGATGAGTTGGGTCAAATTGAAAAAAATGATACGTGGGAACTCATACCCAATCAAGAATACAAAAAAAAAATTATTTTCACAAAGTGTGTTTTCTAGAACAATATGAATAAAGAAGGTTAAATGATAAGAAACAAAAAAATGTATGTTTTTCAATGGGTATTATCAAATTGAACATATTGGTTTTGTTGATACCTTTTCTATGGTGGTGATTTTAGACACAATTAGAACATTTTATGCAATTTCTGCACAAAGTGGTTACAAGATCATTCAAATGGATGAAAAATATGCATTCTTGAATAGTGATCTTGTGGATGAATTTGACATTGAACAACCCTATGGATTTGTTGTTGGGAAAGATGAATGTTATGTGTGCTGATTGAAGAAGGATTTGTATGGGATAAAACAAGATATAAAGGAATGGTATTCCACATTGCATACATTCTTAAAGAATATGAGATTAATCTAAGGGAGAGTGGATACAAATATTTACATCAGATAAATTCAAGAGTATTCCCTCAATGTAATTGTTTATGTTGATGATATCATCTTTCCTGGGAATTATGATAGGATATATGAGAGATTTTCTAAAGAAATGAATAATGGTATTTGAAATGTCTATTCTGGGGGAAATTAACTACATTATTGGGTTAATAATAATACAAAAGAAAGAGTAAATTTTTCTTTTTCAAGAAAATTATTCTAAGACACTTTTTAATAGGTTTTCATGAAAAAATCAAAACCCATTCCCCCACAGTTTTAGTGGGAACAATGTTTTCTAAGGATGGGGAACAAAAATAAGTTGATCAGAAATAATTCCAGAAGTATATTTTATGTTTTCTTATTTTAAAACCTCATAACCTAAATTTTTTTATGTTATTTCATTATGTGCAAGATTTTATAGTAGTTTAAAAGAATAAAATTTACTTTCTATAAAACTAATTCTCAGATACATCAATGGTACACTAAATATTTGAATTAGGTATGATACCTCCGATAGTATTAATTTGTATTGGTTATTCAAATTTTGATTGGGTAGGAAATGATGATGATATAATATCCACATCTTGTTGAGTATTCTTTCAAGGAAATAATTTTCATAGATGGAATTTAAGGAAATAGAACTCAGTAACTCTCCGTATGAATAATGCTGAGTTTGTTTCTTGTACTAAAGCCCCAACTCATCTTATGTTGATAGAAATGCAATTATAAGGATTACATGTTTAATTGATTTTTCCATTTATTTTGGGTTGTGAAAATCAATGTAAAATCAATATCACTAGGAATCCAATTCAACATTCTCGTTCAAGACATATTGATATCAAATATAATTTTCTCAAATATAATTTGTAAAAGAATGAATTGATATTGGGGTATGTTCCAACAATGGAAAAAGTTGGTCACATTTTTAATAAACCTTTACTAAAAGAATAATTATCTAAATTTAGGTTGAACATGGTCATACATTCACATTCTCATCAAGGTTGTGGTATGTGTTTTTGTACCCTCTCTCATATTATCATTGGATTGTGTTTTCAAGGGATATAATTATTTCATAAATCTATCATTATTAATGAATGTAAACGAGGGAGTTGTGGGTATGATGTGATTTTTGTTTGTAAATGTGTGAACTATTATAACTTTTTTAGAGTATTTTTAGGAAACGAATTATATTGTATTCTTGGAATGTAGAAAAGATATAGAAGAAAGAATGAAAGGTGAAGAAATTTTTCATAATCACAAGTTTTGGATAGTATTTTTTTTGATATTAGTAATTCGGGTTTCCTACAACGAGTTCGATCACATAGGATTAGAATTATTGATAACCACTCCATTTCATGGGGATATGATGTTTAGTGATTTATAAATATTGGTTGAGAAAAAATATAAAAGGGGAGATTGTTGAGACCAAGTTGGTTGGATAAGGTTTTCAGAAATTGAAGAAGATTATTTTAAAAGGTATTGTCTTTTATTGTCAATGATGTTTAAGAAGAAAGGAAAAATCACATCACTTGGTATTTTGTGAAATTTGGACTAACCGTAATATTCAAAAAGTTAGAATCACAATGCCTAAAAAGTTCCACCATATTCAGGAGAAGTTATCCTAAAGAAAAGGTTGATTAGATTGACACTAAATCTGGAATGAAATGGATTATCGTATTGATGAAGAATATTTCCCAAATTAAATGGAAATCAGATTCACCATGAATCTAATATGAATTATTTGATCATAATGGGAGATTTTTTTTCTTCTTAACCACGATAAATCAAATGTGGCAGTTCTTTTCTATTCTGATTTCTTCATAAATAATAAGTGGTAAAACATGTGATGAAATCCTGATGAAAGAAAGGGGGAGTAAAAGAGATATTTCTAGTTATATTCAGACTGATCAAATCAGGATGGGAAAAAATGGTATTTTAGATCATATTTAGGCTAATTCATTTCTGAAAAATCATATTTGGACTGAAAAGGAATGGGATGTTACAATACATTCCTTGAAAAATATAATGACGCTGAAGCTGATCATTAATGTATTCAAAGTCTCATATGAAATATTGACACAAGAAGATGTTTATGAAAGAATAAATTTGATCATCATAATGGTTTTATTGGATTCATAAAGGATGATAAAAAATACAGAAATGTGAAAAACTAATGGTGTTTGTTTTTAGTTAGCTCAACATTCAAAAGAAGAAAATCATTAGAGAATGGAGTTTGTTTGAAAAGATAAAGAAGTTTTAAAGTGGTATCATATTCAAAAGATAATGAAGATGCGAATACTGTTCCATTGGACTTGGTATGCAATCATAATCATAGGAAGAATTGGTTAGGTCCAATGACTATAAAGAATTGAAAAGAGTATCAGAAACCAAGTAGTGAACCATTCATATGTGGTTTAATTACATTATGAATCAAGAGACGATCTGATGATGATGATTTTTCTATCCAGTGGTTTAATAGAAGTGTTAAATAAGATGGATGAATATTATGAGTATTTTATATATAAGTGTCATCATTTCATACTTTAATAATCTTTTTGAAGAGAAAATATTGAATTGGTTTGAGTGAATAGTTTTTTGGATGTGTTGTCAGGAAGATCATCATATTCAGAAATTAGAATGCAGAAATAGAAATAGACTAATGTTTGTAAATAATTATATTTCATAATTTATACATATTATAGGTATGGAGAATCATTATGAAGAAATATGATTGAGAAAATTGGATTGGGAAATCAGAATCGGACTGATGTTTGAAAAATAAAGTATGAAAAAGAAATGAAGTTTGTATAAGATTCAAGAAAATTCTAGAAGTGTTGAAGAAGTTATAAATGAAACTGAAATAAAAGGAAGATCAAGATCTTGGGTAATTTTTTTTGAGTGGGAAAGTTTTTGTGATTCCCACCTAAACCATCCTTCGGTCAACTATAAAAGGGAGAAGTAATTTTTACTTTTTTTTGACAAAAGTTGTACTATTCATGGTAGAGAGAGAATCTCTAATGTTTGAGGGAGAGAATGAAGTTTCTGCATTTGTCCTTTGTAAAATAAGATTCTATTGAAATAATTTAATTAAAAAGAGACAAGATTGAAACATTATTAATTTTTCATCGTATTTAGTGATCATCATATTCAATTCTCTATCATATTCTTATTGTCATCATAATCATCTAATCACTAGATCAGGTTGGATAATTAGATTAGGATTTCTGTATTGGGTTTTTTGGAATGGGGCAGGAATTTTTTTTAAATCTCTCAATAGTATTATGATATAGATACATCCATCATATTAGGAAATCAGATCTGAATAATCTGAGTGTATAGATCAGACTGGGAAATCAGATTGAATATTATATTAAATTTCTAGAGGTTCTTACCATCTTCTGGGTAAGAAAGTGAAGAATAGTTTTTCAAAAGAATAAATTTGTTAAAATTGAAAAGAAATACATGTAACCATTTTTGTTGCAAAAGGATTGTATTACCTGATTTTTACTAAGTAGGAGCACACAGACTATTGGATTTTTTAAATAGTACTACGTGAGTGAAAGGGAATATCCTACTCATTATATTCCAAGGATTTTTTTCTGGTGGATTTTGTGGAATTGGATTATTTCCAAACCAAACCAAAAACATAGCTATTATTACTAAACAATGAACCTTGTAAATTATCATCATCCTATAGATGTGTGTTTGAATTGTTTTCAGTGTGTAATAAACTCTTTAATACGAGGAGAAGGTTGATTCAAGGAAACCTAAAAAAAGGTATCACAAATTCACCCTACTCTCTCAGTGATACAGTAATCCTGAATGGGAAAATTAATGAAGACTATATATAGATCCCCATTGAAGATATGTAGTTTACAATATGAAGAAGGAAGAGTTTATTTTTATGTAATATAACCCGATGAGTAAGGGTTTCATGGGGAATATGGCCCAAGGAAAATAAAATCTTGAGGAAGGTATCCGTTTTTATAGGTTAGGGATTACACCTAGTAGTAGGATTATTAATTGATATGGATCATTGGATAGACCAGTCATGTTATCATTAATGAGGATAAGGTTTTTTATTAAAGATAGTATGGGTCCCATATATGGATCCTTGGCCCATTGAATGAATGAATTAAGTATAGTGGGTAGGTACGGTAAGACAATGCTTTCTATGAGATAGTTTGGATGTGAATCTTTATCCTAGAGGGATTTAATCAGTATCTTATTGATAGAGATAACAGTTATTAATTGAATACTTTATTTTTAACACCATGATTTTCCTATAAATTTGTGACTAAAATTGGAAAAATAATTTATCAAAGGAATACATAATATATGGGGTTCCAACTAATGCTCATACTATTGTCAGGTATCATAGGAGGTCATATATGAGGCATGTGTGGGTAGAAACCCTTTCTATGGGATGAAGGTGATGTGGTGGAATGACTAAAACAACTATAAATGAATTCCCATATTCAAATTAATAAATTCTTTATTAAGTAATGAATTTATAGGAAACACAAGAACTTCATTGGATTTTTTGGATATTTATATGTTATATCCAATTATAGTTAATGGAACATTAAGCATCATAACCATTGATAATATTTTCATTATACAGTGACCATTATGATTATTATATATGAATTGTTATGATGAATCCAAATGACATAAAAGAATGAAGTGGTGGCCATAACTAGTAGGATTATACCCTATGAAGACCATTTAGTAGACATGTTTAGGGAGATGGTGAAACTGGTAATAACCTTTGAATAATCACAAGAAAAAATTCAATATATAAATCATAGAAAAACCATTTTTGGGAGAAATTAATAGATATATATATCAAATCAGAAACAATGTTTTCTAAACCACCCAATGAATGTTTCACCATCGCACTCATTAACTTCTGGTCATACACTGGTGTAATATGCTATTAGGAATCCATGCCCTTTTTATGAATTATTATATTTTTTATTTTAATAAAAAATGATTATTTTTATCAATTTTTATTATTACATTATAAATGATGAAAAAATGAGTGTGATAAAAATTAGAATTTTATACGATGAGGCTTAAAGTTTCTTTTTTAGGATATATAAAATTTTAATGAAGACACACTTTTTGATGAAATGTCGAATTTTTGAACGAAATTTTATTGTAATAATATATTCTTATTAAATAAAATTTATATAAATATATAATATAATATAATTAAGATAGATATAATTTTTATAAGGGTCAGAAAATAGTTATCATCCTAAAACCTGTATTTTTCAATAAATGGGGACAATGATATAAAAGTATAAACTATCATATTTAGATATTTATCTTGATAAAATAAATATTATTTTGGAAATCAGTTCATTGAAATTATTCACCGATGTGTTTTTCATAATTCTATATGACAATAAATTTTTAGGGTAAAAGTTGAATATAAAATAAATATAATGTATGTATTTGGACATCATAAAATCCAAAAAGTGATATAATAAATACTATAAGTATTATCCATGAAAAAAATACATTTCTGCTTTAAAATATTTCTTTAAATTTATTTTTTTAATTTTATAAACCCTTATTGAATTCTCCAAAACCAATATTATATTTTAGATCTTTAAAAATAATTCTTTAAGAACATGGCCCACCTCCACATCACCACATGTGTTATTTTAATGAGTTCATTTCATATACATATAAAATATTTAAAATTAATCTTTTTTTATGAAACCAAGGTAAAACCTAGGGTATAGTTGTTGATTTTGATTATCTTATCATATAGTGTGAAAACCTATGTTTAGAAATTATTAAACATAATTCCACACTATTTTTCTATAACACGCTAGCTATGATACCATTCATCATCACTAAAAACTATTAAATTATGAATTTACTTTTCCTTTACTTCTCTATATCCCTCCCATGGTTTCCCCACGCTCTTATGAAGCTCCTCCCAAGATTTGGGAAGTTACCTCTCAAGGAATGTGATCATCTCCCTATCCTATTTGTTCAAGAACATCCGTTGTACTATGCCTTTTTTTAGTTGTTGATGTAAGAATATGTTTTTAAACATCTCTCTTAAAACTTATATGATATCAAACTTATTAGAGATACCCTTCCCCTATCATTAAATCCTTCCAAGAATATTTATGTATGCCCGTTATGTTTTAAAAATTATCCTGTGATTTTCCATGCCAAACATCTTATGAATATCCACCACTTATTCAACTGAAAGGAATTAACCTAGATGTTTCTATCCATAATTTATTAGATAATTCCATGCATGTAAGCCACACTCTTTAATAAATATATTAAAAGGGATGAAATATGTCCTTATTTTTTATGATCTACGTAGAATTCATATTATTGTATAGGATATGAATTCAAGGGGTTTAAAAAAATTATGTATACCTCTAATGCGCTGTGTAATAATTTTATCTAATGATATTCCATGTATTTTTTATGTGTGTTCATCCTAGTCACCATTTATCAGGACGTATTTCAGTTTATCATTTTCTTATTCTTGTGATTTCATGTTTTATGTAGTTTCCACATTCATATATTTCCTAAATTTTATCATTTTATATCGTGATTTAGATGATCATGTTTTTGATTCCCACCCCTTTTATGTCAATTAATATGCCTCTTACCAAACATTTATTTATTTAATCATGTTATTATTTTAATATTATATTGTTGGGATTTATTATCTCAAATTTTTCTTATATACATCGATATGTTACAATGTTCAGTTTTAGAAGTTCAATGGAAACTATGTGAATGTTATAGAATTTGAAAATAATGATCTTTTATCCATATTCAAGTTATTATTTTAACTTCCAAAATTTCCATTGGGAGTAGGACTCATTATCATATGATATGGAATTATTTGTAACATTTTGTAATAATTCATGAATTATGATGTAAAAATGATATGGGTTGTCATGGTTAGTATAAGAGGAGACTGAATTTATATTGGTGATTGGGGTTAGAAAAACCTAGTGGAAGCCTTAGTAATATCCATAGAACACGTACCATAGTGGTAAGTGCTCATGATTGACTTCCAAAATACCAAGGACAAAATCCATGTGGGGGTGAATTTTCAGGATGTTATAGCACTGCTGTAGTAGTTACTATAGCAAGTGTTGCATGGTACTATAGATGCCAGAACAATTCATCAGATTTGGTCCTTTGTTCCATAAAGATTTAATGATAATAATGGCTATTAGAGCATAAGGATTTTCGACCATAGAGATCTAGGAGAATACTGGGTAGACCACACAAGAGTATGTCTAAAAGATGATACTATAAAACTATAAACCACTGAAGTAGAGCTAATCGAATTTGAAGAATGATATGGTTTAGAAACCCCCATCAGTACCAGACACCATGCAACTTTGCACATGGAAATTCTTTTCGATCAACCATTTGAGGTGGGGAGCTATGCACCTTAAAGATGAAGATGTTGGTGAGGGGTTGATTCATATGTGTCTGGTCTTGGGCATTTATAGTCATTTATTATGTCTTGTCCCTCTGGGAATTTGGGACTTGTGTATTCCCTATTCCTTGGGCCTATAGGTCATTTAAGGGTTCCCCATCAACCCTTAAAATAAGGTTTATAAAAAAAAGATAATTAAATCATTAGTTATAAGACAAAATATTAAAAAATTTCCCTACATTATGATTATTTATATAGTAAGTGGTTTCCCAAAAAATATATCTCTGAATGGATAATATAAGTCAATTTGGCTCCGACACAGTAGTATAATGATGTAACAGCCTTAAAAGGGGATCATTGATCTTGAATCAATCATCACATTGTGCATAGAAAAAGGCCTTGTTGCACACCATTGTTGACACTCTTGGGGGATATTCTTTGGTAAATTCACAAGCTACTTATGAACCATTATACAGGGAAAAAAGTTCTTAAAAATTTTGTTTAGAAAACATATCATAGATAACACATATTAAAACTTAAAAAATCTCAGGATAAAGAATATCTGTCATTTATAAAATATCACATTAATTCTCATGATTTCCCTTCTATGTATTTAAAATTTAAAAAAAAAATGATCCCCAATCTTCCTTTTATTTTAGTGAATGGACTGAAATAGGAGAAGCATAGTCAAACACCAATGTCAGGGGAAATGTTATGACTACCCAAATGAAATTCCAAACTCAATGGGGGTAGGAATCATAAACGTTAGGATGATACATTCCCAAAAATATCAGGTTCTTAATAGAAACACAGATCATGGGGAAAACTAATATCCTCCTAAGAAAGATCAAGATTTTATTGATACATTTATATGAAAAATGCCACTAACTTTCTGTGGATCTTCTGATACCTTTATTATAGAATAATTGATCAAATCGATTGATATGATATTATCATTCCTTTCATGCTCCGAGAAAGAGAATATTATTTTAGTTTTTTATTGTGTTGAAGGAGATTATGATCAATGATGGGCATTGATCAAAAACATAATCCCAAGGAAGATATCTAAGTGATGGAGTATATGAAATTCTGGAAAACATGTTTTGATAAATATATTCCTCACACTATCTGATTGAAAATTCATAGAGATTTATTCATCCTCAATTGAATGGATGATTAACATGTTGGGGTGTATGAGGAAAAATTCACAAGACATGCATGATATGCATCAAATATTTTCATCTCAATTGAATATTAATTTAACCACTTATTTGGTGGAATAATTATTAATCTACGAAAATGTATGGTGATTTGAGACATTCATAGAAATGTGTAAATTATTATTATGTTACCTTATTATTGATATAGATATTAGTGAATCATAACGCTCTGAAGGGTATGGAGATAAGAATTGTATAAATTCTTTTAATTTAGATGGTGTGATGGATAAATATCATGGGTGGAATGAAATTACAACATCCCAGTTGTTATATGTATGGGAAGAAACATCTTGAAAATTCTTTAATGGGGTCATAGAAATGATTTAGGTTTTTTATGGAAGGGAACGTAGCTTATAGTTGATGAAGATAGAAACCCATTAATGTGATGGGAGAACCCCATCAATGTGATGGGAGAAATGAATGCCCTCATCAACACTCATCCATATCTCTAACGATTAAACTATAAGGAATATGTTCAATATGTGAATCATTTACTAATCCAATATTTTTTCATGATAATTTAGGAAAATATTCTATAAGGCCTAGAAAGAAAGGGAGAAATTATTCCATCACAAAAACTATGGTGAATCCAAATAAAATTGTGACTAGTATGCTAGTTATTTATTCAACAATAGTGAATATACTTTTTCATTCAGGTTTTATAAATTTTTTCAAATAATGATTGTTAAATTTAACTATTCAAACACCACCTCAAAACAAGAAATTTGAGTAAAGGGTGAGGATAGAAAATGGGTCAATTATTCCATCTCAATCATAGGACTCATCCCAAGTAAATATTTGTGGGCTGAATTTTTCATAAAACTTAATGATACTCCATTTAGAGGAATTCAATTATATTCTAGGATTGGGTTAGATTTCCTTTTATAGAGGCCTTATAAATTTACGAGAGATTGACATCAAATTCTATACCATAAATCTGCCTCTGATTCTATAATAGTGTAAGGAGTTGGATGAATCACCCTTGGAATCATTAGCATAATCATGAATATTACTGTTTAATGAGAACTTGAATATGGAACAAATGATTGATAACAATGAAAATATCATCTTTGAACCATTATGAGGGAACTAATTTATGTCATTCATAAATAATTTCCTAGTCTTCCTCCATGTCATGTGGTTGAGTTATCAATCGAGATCCTACTTGGAGCTTTTCCAATATCTTAGACTACATATTGAATAAACACTATTGAACATGATGAGATGAAGAATAAAATATAATAAATAGATATTTAAGGGTTTATATTCCCATGTGCTTCATCATGGGGTGTACCAGTCCATTTCATTACGAATACGGATATGAAAATGTTCCTCAAGATTAATTATCATGAGAACAATAAGATCACAATAAAGTATACGTATCCTCTACCATGGACTGCTGATTTTCTTGATCAGCTAGGTAGAATGGAATACTTCTCCATGGTGGATCCTATGTTGGGATATTGTCTAGTAAATATGAATAAGTATGAAATCCAAAATATTATGTTTCATAGAACATAAGGGAACTATGAGTTTATAGTAATTCTATTTAGAGTCACTAATTATATAGTTATTGTTATGGACATCATGAATAGAGTCTTTATGGATTACCTTGAAAAAATAATGATGGTATTTAAAAACTATGTCCTTATCTAATCCTAAATAAAGGATGAATATGAGGATAATTTGAATTTTTTAATTAAGACATTGTGAACATAAGTGTTTAATGTGATGTTCCATAAATTCTAGTTCTCGATAGTGTAAGTGACTTTCTTGGGGAATATTATCACTAGAAAAGGGATATATTTGGATCTATCAAAAACTATAGAAACTGATGGTTTTCCAAGAATAAAATATTTTAAATCATTCTGTAGTTTTCTTGAATTATATGGGTATTATTGTTCATTTTTGGGAAACTGATCAGGATTTTCAAGGCCACTAAAAATACTAACATAAAAAAGAGTGATTTTTTATACTAATGAATACAAGGATAACACTAAATAGTTAATGAAAAGTCTAATCAAGCTAACTACAAAAATATTACCCAATTATGAGTAGGAATTTTTTATCACTTATGGTGATGCCAAAAATGGATTTGTTCATGTACACATGTATGATAACAAAGTGATAGAAAACCCTTTCTACCATTTAGTTATCCATGAGTATAACTACCAATATCCTAATAAATAATTGGATAAAATGTTTTTCACATTGAAGATTTGGTGAAATTATATCTTTGGGGATAAGTGAGACATATATAGGTAAAAAATCATAAAAAATATATTCATAGAAAAGGAGCTTAATATGTGCCAATCAAGTTGGTTTGAGCTAATCATGGTTTATAATGTTTTAATACAATACAATCTTGGTGTGGTGAAAAATGATGATGATGCTTGGAGTAGAAAAGAACCTCAAACACTCCACATGATGAGGATTATAGGGGATCCAATCTTTTAAATTTTAAAAATAAAATGATATTTATCATTGCTTTCTCAAATAACCATTCAACTGTACATTATTGAGATAACCAAGGAGGCCCAAAACGATGATGAGGTGTTATAGTAAATGGTATGGAATATTTTAGCGTTCAAATTTTCTATAGATAGATTTATATATTTTGGAACATAGATATATGTCCCTTACAAAACATGAATGAATATAGATCTTCTAGATGATTTACATAACACATAATTATTTATTCACCTTGGAGGTACACAGATGCATAATGATTTGAAGTAAAATATCTAGTGTGATAACTTGAAAAGGCAGATTGTAGAAGTTCTAAATTCATGCTTGATATTATAATAATAAAATGTTGAATTATATGATTTTAAGGGAATGATTCAATGATTTCCAATAATATTATATAAATGGGTAAAAATAAAAATTATTGTTTCATAGGACTCCCCTAGAAATGTAAAAGAAATAACAATATCTAGGAGGGATTCAATCACCTTACAAAGTCTGTGCACTTCATTATTATCAAGGATGATTTATCTATTGAGAAAATAACCAATATATATAAATATATATGTTAATTTGTATGACTACAAAGTATTCCACTCTCTATTATATCTGATTGAGATCTGAGGTTTACCTAGATATTCTAGAGAATAATTCAACAATAATTGGATATAGAGTTATGTTTTAGAACTTCTTATCACACTCAAATGAATGATTACCATGATAGAACCATTCAAACTCTAGAGGATATCCTGATAATATGGTCAATTGATTTCCATGTATGTTGGGATCAACCCATTTCTCTAGTGGAGTTATCATAAAAAAATAATTTCTCTTCTTGAAATCAAATGAAACCATATAAGGCTATATATGAGAAGAGGTTTTGGACTCTGACATGCTGGGATGAAGTTATAGAGAAGAATATGATTGGACCTGGACTTATCCTAGAGATTATTGAAAAGGTTCAAACCATTAATCAAAAAATTAAATCTGCATAATGTTTAATGAAATGAAATGCAAGTAATCATCCATGTGATTTAGATTTTAACGTCAGAGAAAAATTATTTATTTTTATATCTCCATTAAATATATTCATGAAGATTTAGAATAAGGGAAATCATAGATGAAGGTACATTATCTCTTTTTAAGTCATTTATAACATCAAATCAATATAATATCGATTATCACCCCCACAAAATCTTCTCAAGTGTAAGATGTGTCCCATGTATCCCTCTTTAGGAAGTATAAAATAGACCCCTCACATGTAATAAATCTAGAGGCAGTAACATTGGAGATTTATATTTCAAACTAGGATTAGCCATTAAAGATCTTAGAACATTGATAAAAAGTTTTATAGAACAAAACATCTCTCCTGGTAAGTCTATTGTGGTCGAACTACATATTTGAGGAAGAAACATAGGAAGTCAAAGTGCAGATGAAACAAAAGTAACCTCACCTATTTTAGTGTATTAATTGAAATTTCAAGGGAGAAAATTTTAATGTGGATAAAAATGTAAGGACCTGAACATTTATAAATGAATTTCAATTTTTGAAAGGTAAAATTTCTTATTGAATAATAAAGTTATAAAAAACACATGCACTACTATGGTTATTTTGGACCAATCTAATTTATATACTATCATCTTTAAATGTCAATTAAGCATCAGAACCATTTATAATATATCCAATGTATAGTAGACATTATGATTAGAATATATAAAGGGTTATGATAAATCTGATTAACATAGATGAAATAAGTGATGAACTCAATTAGTAGGACCATACCCTATAAATCCCATTTATCAGAGACTTAGAGGGAGATAGGGTCAGTATGATATTCACCTAACCAATCCCTATAGGAGATTAAAATACTAAATCACTAGTGGAACTTTTTATGTTGGAATTTATATCTTATTGGGACCATAGTCCAAACCTTTTTTTCAAAACCACCCTAATAATGTTTTGGGACCACACACCATGCCCTTAGGGGATAAGAAAAACAAAAAAATAATGAATTTTATTAAAATAGATGGGGAAGAGAATATGGGGAACTTTGGGTTGAATGTGTAATAGAGAATTTTAATTTAAGATAATCACCTATAAAAAGGTCAAAACACCTAGGGGAAGGGAACCAATTTTAAAAAAAAGAGGTGAGTGGAGTCCTATAGGCGTCCCTTAAATTAAAAAAGTTAGCAACATTATTTCCTTTGATGATAGGTGCAGAGAAGATCAATCCCATTGATGATCAGTGGATTGCATCTGAAAATCATGTAAGATATACTATAATGAGTGTGGATAATTCATTTGATGGAATTATATATGATAGTATTATTGGTCTCCACTATAACCAAAACAATGTTGTTTAAGTGGAATAATTTGATACCGCTAAAGATGGTTTTAGCCTCCACTCAAAGAGAGTCACCTTATACATAGAACACGTTAAAAGTGAAAATTTCATAGCCATTAGGATCTAAAAAAATTCTCCCCCACATCAAAATTGAAACTACATAGTTTTCAACATAAATATTGAGGTCATTGATGAAAGGGAGCCAATATATCCAATGTCCCTAAAGGGAAATAATATAGGAAGACGTGGTAGGGTTTCTTGATACCATAATCTTTCTCAAGATGGTCACATTATCCTAGTACATTAGAAGAAAGGTTTGTCTGTAAGTAGTCATTTGGACCTCACAACCAAAAATATCCTTGAAGGGGCAACCATCATGATGGATATTGTTTCTTATCTATCATATATACTATAATAGAACAACTAAGAGGGGGGTATGAGCATTCCCCTCTTGGTTTTTGTTACACATTCTACAAAAACAAATCTAGAGGAAGTCATTGATAGTAGGAAAAATAATTATAAACCTAAGGAATTTGTTGAACATACTCCAAACAATAAAGGGCCACACACACTATAAAAAGGTTTGGTGGGTGTATTCTTCATTGTGGTTTTGGAAACACTGGAACCTCAATGCTAATTGAATCCCATTGTATTTAACTATCACTTTAGTAGAGATTCCATAGTTAATTTATTTTCCGAACCATGAAGCTTCAATTTTATAGAATCTACTTGCACCATAGAAGGCCACCTCAAAAATCTTTGTCATGTGAATCATGAAGAGTTCATCGATACTACATGGTAGAGAAAACACCCAACATGTATCCCTTATAAATGTATGAATCATTGTCATTTGACATTTTTATGAAATGAAATAACACTCTTTGTTCACGATCTAAGATTTCTAATATGATAGATGCGTAAAGGATGGCCTATCTAAAGGAGATATCTCGAGTCAGACATCCTAGGTAGTCGAGCAATTTACCATTATTATTATGATCCAAGTAATTGATATCCTTATGTAAAAATATTGAGAGGATATAATTATGAATAATAGGGATGTGTCCTTGATGAGTTATCCATTGAAAATATACATTAACTATTAGTGAATTATGGTCCTTTCTGCATTTTCCATTTATAAAATTACTCCAAAGAGAACGACCTTCATTGTCCTCCCAAGATATAATTCCCTATAAGTAACACATCTTGCTTGTAATGTTCCACATATTAATACCTCCATTGTACTTTTGTTTAGATAACCTAGTAAATGAGGACAAATATAATCTCACATGTTAATATGCATACAATATAAAGAAGGAATTGAGGTTCAATATTTCATTTAGTACAACATGGGGATCCTAGATAATAGACAGAACGTGCATAGGGATGTAGTTGAGAACATAGTTATCAAGGGTAATCCTACCTTTAAATGAAATAAAAATATCATTCTAGTTCTTAATGTGGTAAGAGATCCCCTCTACCACACCCCTCAAAGTGGTATATAAACAACCTACCTAGAGTGTGTAGTTCACCAAATTAGTCCATGGAGAATTTTTCCATATGTATTCCTAGGGAGGATTCTATTCATCATGCACAACATACCAATAAAAAGATCTAAATAAAGACACTAATCTTATTACAATGGATAAATTTGTCATTGCACTAGCAGTAGTCCTACCATATTATACTAAAGGATATAATTGATTTTATTTATCCTTTGATAAAAAAATACCATGTCATCAATGAAGAGGAGATTCTAAAGACCACTAGAGTGGGGATTATAGTGTTAATGGAGAATTCTGTTGTGTTTGCGTAAATGTATCATGGTTATTATTGGGAATATACTAAACCATAATAAATTATTTTGGAGACAATGGGTATCCGTACCTTATCCCCCTGAATAACATGAAAAACCCATATCTCCTACGCATAAATAGAATAGAGAACCAATGAAATATATAGCCGTGGAAGAACAAATCAACCAACTTGTCTGAGAAACCCATATACACCATCACCATGAGAATGAAGTTACACTCTAGTATTCCAAAAGATGTTTCCATATATCTTTAATAAAAACATTGGATCCAACATTTTTTTTATTAATAACTCTTATAATTTAATGATAAATTCCAATAGCACCTTGGGTGGATCGACCTTTAATGAAAATATGATGCTCTCATGGGACCCAGTGGTAGAGGCATAATGAAATCCTCTTGTTAATAACAAATTGTACAATTTTATAGGGATTATTACACATGATGATGGATATAAAATTCCATATAACTAAGGATACTTTCACAATTAGAATTAGAAACATTTTTGTGGTGAATGTAACCTGATTGATGACTCCATCGTGGATGAAGTCCTAAATAGGTTCCACAAGCTCTTCCTTCATGAGATCTCAATATTCCACAGTAAATGATCCCAGGAAACCATCGGGTCTAGGGGAGCTTTCATGATTGAGGGATATAATTGCCACATGGACTTAATTTTCATTGGGATAAATTAAAATAAAGATTTGGATTGTGTTGTGACCATATGTGTAATTGAATTGAAGATATAAACATGGAATCTTGGGTACCAATTCCCTGTGCACATGTTTGTGTCACCAAGTAAGGATTTGAAATAAGATTAAACTATACATACCACAACCTCAAGGTCATTGTAGAAATATCCATTATTCATGATAATGTTTTTGGATGTATCTCATCTGATATTCTTTAAACACACTTGGTGATATGAAATATTTTTATCACGATATTTGAGCTAGGTGTCACTAAACTTTCTATCAGCAACCCTCTCTTGTTCTAGACACATCTCATTTTGTTAGTAGTTTTTTATGAGAGATTCAAATATTCCTTCACCCCACAAAGATTCAAGTCCATTATCCAGTCGATAAATATCTATTTTGAAGCCGTAAAGGTCATGGGTGAGGGAGGGGAATCTGTTTTTTGAAACAAATAAGTCAAAATTTAGGTGACAATGCTTGTTGTGGAATCCAATCAACAAACTTTCCCACATGGGTTTGTTCCCTGATTATTCGAACACTTTTTTGTAGTTGGGGTAATGAGGTCCCCAATTCCAAATGAGTAAGTTGGTTCCACCATCACATATGGAGTTGGATGATGCGAAGATGGGATTGTTTTCAAAGAGGGAGAACAATGTGAGAAGTTGTTTCATTTGGGATGAAATAAATGGACTAGAGGCTGGTACACCAATGTTCAATATAAAAAAAGATGAACCAGATTCCAATCTGTGATGTAGGGGAGGTCATGTGTATCCTTTTATGGAGAAACTCGTTGATTATTATTTTCTAGTGTATTAATTATAGTTTTGAAGTCTCCCCCAATGAGGTGATCCTAGTCCCCTAGGTTGAAGGCTTCAAGATCTAACCAAATTTTTTATGTTTTCTAGGAATCACACATGGAATAAACGAATAAATGGAAGAATACAAAATTACCTAAAAAATCAACAGTTATAAGTTGATCTGAAATGTCTAGCTTCTTTACTAAGATTGAGATCTCCCTAAAGATCCAAATGTGATAGTTTATTGGTTCTACATGAATATATTCACACATTCCATTATTATAATAAAATTTTAAAATCATAGAAGGGTTTTGTTTTAGGTTTTAGAACTACTATTAGATAATCCTTTGTTATTAAGGAGTTCTTTATACATGAATTTTGTTTTCACTCGGAATCCCTGAACATGAGTGTTCTAGACAATTAAATAAATACTCAAAACCGATGGCAGATGTTTTTGGCCCCTATAGATAGAAGGATTGTAACTTGGGAAGGATTAAATGCTGAAGTCTATTTAGATCCATATATGGTGAAAACATAGCCGAGGATGGAAGTGAAAATTTAAGATGATAAGGGAATGTCTCCATGAACATTTGATAATACACTATAGAATTTTAAATAGGTACTAGGGGGTTCGTAGAAGGCCCAAGATCTCAAGGGAGGAGAGAAAAAGGAAGATAAAGGGGAGAGAAATATCATTTCATTGGACATCAGATCTCCCATGGGTCATTGACCTGACCATATCCCAGCCATCCAAGGGATATAAGGAAAACCAATATTGAAAACCAATGTTATATAGTGCCTCTTCATGAAATCCATGGAAATACTAGCATGAAAAACTAACTCTAAAGAGGTAGATTTGAAGGGGGTATTTAGACCATATTGTACCTTGTCTACCACCATATGGTCTTAATTGGATACAGTAGAAGGGTTGACGTCCACCGGGGTCAAAGGATCAACACTAATTGAGATATTCGATTGACACAGACCTCTGAGATCTGATTTATTATTTCAATATACTAAAATAGTGCGCCCATGGAGGAGATAGATTAAAAATAATATTACCAAATAATGATGTAGTAGGTATTTCCACCACTTCACTATGCCTTCAATCTGATGAAGAAGACGCGATGGGGTGGGGGTTGAGAACGTTTCATATTCACACAGATCTGAGCCATTAAATCTACCTAAAACACAAGGGATTGATTTTTTTCATAGAGGAAGGAACCTAGAGAGTCACTAATCCCATCACAATAGGGAGAAGATACGAAAGGGAAGAATGATATATGTAAGTTTAACACACACACCTGTGTGAGGGGAGTCATGCCCTAGTGGTGTCAGTTGTTTTTTTCCATGGACGGCACTGCCCCCAATGATTTGTCAAAGGGTGGTGGAGGTTTTAGGTGGTGGGTGGAAATCCCCACCCAACTCATTAGTGGAAGAAGAGTATATAGGGAGAGAGGAATCTTATATATTATTCTCTCTCCCAATAGTTTTTTTCATCATGTTCAGTTCATCATCTCTGATAGTTTCATTTATTTGGGAGGTAGTTTCCCAAACATATTCAAGAGAGATTTTTATTAGTGTTTTATCCTTTTAATAAGTGAGGGATTGTGTACCCACAATACCCATATTGATCCTTCTATTTTCTCATGGGTTTTTACCCCTTCCATTTGGGGGGTTTTCCACGTTACATAAGGTGTCTTTCATTTATCCACATTTTTAACATTATTTTTATCTTGTAATTATTACTGCACCAGTTGGCTAATCATTTTATGGTCTCAAAAACTGGCATCCAAGGGTAGGATCAAGCTTGGTGTTGATCACATTTTCAGGTATTAATAACTCTCATGATTTTTAGTATGCTCTGTGATTGAGACTCCTCTTGATCATTCACATCAAGAATAAATTATTGATATTACTAAATACAATATAGTTCAACGGAGGAGGTTCAGGACTGATGGTGTGCCCATATGGTGGAAAAATTATAGATCTAAAAATTCAACGTGGATAATTTTTTGATGTGGAAAATGAACATACAGGAAGTGCTGCGGAAGGATAATTGCCTATTGGAAATTAGAGAATAGTCGGCGAGTTAGATATAGGAATAATGGAACAATATAGACTGGAATGCTATTGAAAACATCCATTTGGATTTTGAAGAAGGGGTCCTATCGACAATTTTAGAGAAAATGACAGAAAATGAAATATGGGACACTCTGAAACTATTTTACGATGCCAAGTCACTGCACAAAAAAACATTTCTAAAGATAAAATTGTACACTCTTAGGATGGATGAGTCATCATCGGTGACTGACCACATCAAAAAACTCAATACCATTATTACTAAGCTCACAACATTGTGGTATAAATTTTTTTATAATGAACGTGCAGAAATTCTACCCCAGAGTTTTCTAGATTCATATGACTAACTCATTATCAACCTGACCAACAACATACTAATAGTTATGCCACTATTTAATGATATTTTAGCCGTAGTTCTTTAAGAAGAAAGTAGGTGCAAGAATAAGGAGGACTGGAATTCAAATTCACAACAACCAGAGGCTCTATCAATGGAGAGAAGAAGGATAATAGATTATGGTTCCAGTGGGAGCCAAAATCCTGGAAGGTCCAAATCATGGAGTATGAAAAATGATGTCACATGTTTCAATTATGGAAAGAAGGATAACATCTAGAAGGATTGTTGGAATAAGAAGAGTAGTGAAATGATATCTTCGGGGAATGTGGAGAGTGCTTCTAGAAATGGATATATACTAATCAATGAAGTTACATATACTGTTGGAAGCATAAGTCATCTCAACGTTGCGTAGATCACTAACTCAGGAGAAACATGGAACCTGACGTCTTGACAGGAATGGTTTAACCAATATGAATCTTTCTCAGATGGACTTGTGTACATAGGGATCAATCACACCCACATGATCGTTGGATTCATTACAGACAATAGTTGATTCATGATGGTATTGTTCGAACCGTCAAAAGATTATGTCTTGCGAAGGGCCGTAAGAAGAACATATTATCGATGGGATTATTTGATGACATCAGATGCAAGACTCCCACCGAGAATGGAGTGATGTGAATCATGAACGGTTCACTTGTGGTAATGAAGGAACATAAGATCTAAAAGAACCTATATGTGATTATGATTGAAATGTAAGAGGAGGTAGAGTTAGTGGTCACATCAACTACCTCAATGGGAACATTTACAACATTATGGAATCAAAAGTTTGGCCATATTTCTAAACAAGGCCTGGATATTCTGGAGGATTAGAAGTTATATCCTAGGCAGACAAAGTTATACATACTATTTTGTGAGCATTGTGTTTTGTGAAAGAAACACATGTTAATGTTTGGGATGTCAATAGCAATAAGTCAAGAGCTCTTGGAGTTGATCCATTATAATATTTATCAAGCACCATTTATATCAATGAAAGGATCAAGGTACTTTGTATTGTTCATTGATGATTATTCGAAGAGTTGTTGGGTGTACCCAATGAGGTGGAAGGTGGATGTTTTTTAAGTCTTTGAAACATTCAATGTGAGGATGGAGATTCACCATGAAAAAAATATCAAGTGTCTAAAGACTGAAAATGGTGGAGAATATACAAGCGAGGAATTGCTTAATTATTTTCAACCTAAAGGAATCAAGAGATATTTCACGGTGGTGTAGACTCCTCCTCACAATGGAGTAGTAGAGCAGATGAACTAAAACCTATTGGATAGAACAAGGGAAATGTTGAAGACTGAAGGAATTGCAAAAACGTTTTGGGTAAAAGTAGTGATTACTTCCTATTATGAGATCAATCGATATCCTTCAATGGAGATTGATTTGAAGATAAAAATGGTTATATGGACTGGTAAAACCACCGACTATTCCTAGTTACAGAACTTTGGATGTCCTAGATATAAAATTTTTAATGGCCAGGAAAGATAGATGCGGGATTCGAGATCCATGAAATGTATCCTCTAGGGGTACGCTGATGGTGTGATGGGGATTCATTTGTGGGACCCCACTGCCAGAAAATTTATCATTAGAAAATATTTCATTTTTGCAAAAGATTATGTGAAAATGACAACTGATCAAGACATGGAGAATGGGAATACAGTAACTACAATAGTCTATGTAGAGGGAAATACAAGGAAGAAACAATTTTCTCTAAAGCATTACCAGACCACGATGATCAAGTACCAGTTGAGTCTGGACTTTGAAGGTCAACTTAAAATAAAAGTGCACTAGTAAGGAACTCATACTATGTAACTCAGAGAAATATTATTTACTGATTATTGATGGTGGATGGAGAGCCATACTCTTATGTGGAAGTGATCTATAGTCTAGATATATCCTCATGGATGGTTGTGATGTAAGAGGAACATTAAGCCCTATATAGAAAAAAGACTAGGGATCTTGTTTCATTACCTCATGGAAGGAAGGATGTTATAAAAATATGGGTATTTAAGATCAATCGAGATAGAAAGAACCAAGTATAAAGATATCATGCAAGATTGGTGGTCAACGTATTTGTTCAAATGTAAGATGTGAATTTAAATGAAATATTTTCTCCTATTGTTAGAATGATTATTGTTTGGTTAGTTATGGTGATGTGTGTAACATACAACTTACATCTTGAGCTGTTGGATGGGAAGACTACTTTTATCCATGGTGATCATCATGAAAGTATCTATACACTCCAAAAAGACAGTTTATTAGAATAAGGAAAAGAGAACATGGTTTTCAGGTTGAAAAAATATATGTATGGTCTCGAACAGGTGTTGAGGTGTTGGTACAAGATATTTTATTCCAAAAGCATGATACTTGGATACAATAGACTCTATTAAAATCAATGTGAATATTTCAAGGGTTTTTATGGTAATGATTATCTCATTATTCTGTTCTACTTGAATGACATGATGGTTGCAAGACACAATAATTATTAGATCTTGGAGATGAAGGCACAGTTGGATATGGAGTTTTATATGTTGTACTTCAAACCAACAAACAATATGATTGAGATACAGATTTGTTGAGACAGAAATAATGTGATGATTTGGCAATCAAAGAAGAGTTACTTACAGAGAGTCTTGAAACACTTATAAATTAAATACTATAAGCCAATATCTACCCCTCTTCACGTTAATTTCATGTTATCTTCCACAATGAGTCGGATAAATGAATAAAAGATGATGGAAATGTATCGAGTGAAATATTCATCAGTAGTGGGATGTGTTATATTTGGTATGGTTTGTACTTGACCAAACATTTCACATGCAGTGGGAGACGTTAGTCGGTTAATGGAGAATCCAGGATGGGAACATTAGAGAAAGGTGAAGAGGATCCTAAGATATATTAAAGAGATATCAAATGTTGAATAATGTTATAGAAGATCCGATTTTACAGTTATAGGATATTTTGATTCATATTTTGTAGGTGATTCTGAGCAAAGGAAATCCACAACTGGTTATGTGATTACTCTTGTAGGAGGAGCAGTGAGATGTATTTAGAAGTTATAGTTAGTTGTGTAATTATCCATGAAAGAGGAAAAGTACTTGAAAGATACACAGTTTTGCAAAGACGAAATTTGGTTGAGAATGTCGTTGGGGGAGGTCAGGAATAAATAGAATTAGATTCCATTATTTTTTGATAGTTATAGCATTGTGAACATTTCAAGGATTCCATATTTTCTTTCCAAGATGAAGCACATTGGGGTACAGTATCACTTTGTCTGTGATGTGTTGGAGGAAGGAAGTGTTTATATCCAGAAAAATCACAATAAAGAAAATCTGGCTGATTTCCTAATAAAGGCGGTTGAATCTGATAAGTTTGGATGGTACAGATCATCTAGCGGACTCACAAACACGTGAGAACCAAGTTTTACTATTGGAGATTTTGGCTATACCACATTATAAAATTGTGTCTATAGGTCCTCAAACTATGGCTACAAGTAATAGCCACAGTTTATGAAACTAGGTCAATAGTTAAAAGCCATAGTTTAAGAAACCATGGCTATGTTTGTGTGCCTATAGGCCTAGACTTATAGCCACGGTTTCCAACCCTGGCTATGTGTTTATAGCCACGGTTCAAACTGTGGCTATAGTTATACAATCATGGTTCAAACTATGGTAATATCTCTATAGCCACATTTTAGAATTGTTGCTATACTATAGGATGGAAAAAGTTTATTGGCATGGTTATAAAGAATGACATTAGCCCTATAGCCAAAGATAAAACCTGTGGTAAAATACCAATATCCATGGTTAAAAACCGTCACTATAGGGTCTGAAAAATCATAAAAAATACCCCCTAGAAATCCCCCCACCCCACAGATCCCTCCCTCCTATACACACCCCTCCTTCCTGGAAACCCTACATAACCCCCCCCCCTTCCCTGGAGAGCCCTCCCTACAAAAAACCCATCTTTGACACCCCCCAGCAGACCCCTACCTCCCTCTTAGACACCCTATACCTTCTCGACACTAGATGCCCCACCCTACATAAACACCCCTCCCCCCATGTACTTCCCCCTCTCCCTGCAATGCCCTCCCCCTCCTAGTCCCCCCCCTCCGACAGACCCTGGAACCCCCCCCCCCCCTAAGGACAGACCCAGACCCGTACTCCCCTCGACAGCATCCCCAAACCCTAGAGAGACTCTCCATAACTTGCCAGACCTCCACTCCAATGGACAACACCCCTCCTGGACTGACCATGGACACCCCCCAAACATACCTTGGAGAGACCCCCCCCATACCCTGGACCTCCCCAAACAGACCCCCCCCCCCCCAAATATAGAACAACATCTCCAATCCCTTGGACAACACCCCCCTCCTAGACAGACATAGACCCCCTGGCCCTGGACAACCACACAGGAAGACCCCCAGACCCTAGACACCCCCCCTAGACAGACCCCTTAGACCCTCGACACCCCAATGATTGACCCCCCCCTATGACAAAACCTGGACAGACCCTGTAACACCCCGAGATTTTATGAAAAATATTCTTTTTAATTTCATTGATGTATTTTGTTGTATGATACACCAAAATAATCTTTCACTAAACACATCCCTGACTTGGCTTTCATTACTCACAATCACGACCTTCCACGATACCGTGTGTTGTACGCAATGACGAGTTTCGCTAAAAAATGGTATGATATATAAACTAGCCATTATGAATACAAATACTCCATTTTTGAAACTTTATTAATTTTATATTTTGAAATGGACTTCAATTTTGGATTCAGAATTTCAAAATTAGCCTAGGGTGAATTTTAGGTATTTTTCTGAAAACTTTCAATTTTTGATGAATAGTGAAAACACTAGGTTACTATTTAAAAACGACTTTTTATTTAAATAATTATTTATTTTATTTAAATTTATTTTAGGTCAAAATTGATACGTAATACCTATATAAGTTCAATGTAATTCATTGGAGTCATTTCATAATAATTTTAGATATATAAAAATTTTATTGAACTTTTCACCGTCTTTTACCCACCTCCTAGGAGAATTTGGAAATTCACAAAAAACATAATTTTACCGGTTCTGTGAGTGGAATTTTGAAAATCTGAGAGACATGGTTAATATCAAGGATTAAAATGTGGTTCAATGAGATGAAAATAATTTTTGGGTGAATAGTAACTTTTTACTTTTATTTACCACGGTTAAAAGTAAATAAGGTAATTAATGGTAAAAATGATATTATTATTATCCTACCACATGTCTTAATTCTATTGTATAAGTTTAATTAAACCAAAAACAACCTTAGGAATAAAATATGACCATTTTGGTCCACTTGGATTAGATTAGGACATTTATTATTAATTGATTTAAAGAAGGGTTAAAATAGATAAAATCAATGATTAATAACTAATTCATTTTTAATATAGGGTTATACGTAAGATAAATTCGATTATAAATATTCATTAGAAAGATAAAAGGATTTTATTCATAATTGTATTTTATTTATAATTTTTAGACATTATATAATTTATTTTATTTATGACACAATGATGATACATTAATTATCTTATGAATGAAATATTAACATAATTGATGTTATAAATATACAAATAAATATAATTTGAGACTTTATAAGAATTCCACTACTTTTTTAGGTTAACATGAAATGTTAGTATATATTTAATTAACGTTTTTAGAACTAATTATGCTGTTATGAGTTTCATAAAAAATCAATTACCAAATAGTGTCTAAATTGACATAAAATAGTTTTTAAAAACAATATTATATTATTAATTGTTATTATATTCCTAAAAATATATTGTTTGGCCAAGATAGTTATATCATAATAGGTGTATCATTAATGGACCACTTGGGGTCTCCTGGATATATATGGTAAGTTTATTAACTATATAATATAAAAATACAACGTGACATGGTAAATGGCAATCTAATTAACTAAGAGTTAAAACTAGAAGATAATGTTAATATAACATCCAAAACCTATCTAAAATCTACTGGTTGAGAGTATTTCGACCCATCCCTACTTTATATTCAAATGAAATCAATTTGAAGCCATTAAAAATCGAATATGTCTTTATTATAAAATAATATTTTATGTTTTTCCTAAGGTGCCCCTCTCCTCCCTTATAAAAGGGCACCTCCTCCCTCTTTTACTTACACCACAATGGGCCTTCAAGCTCTCCCAAACCCTGAAAATTTCTCTTCTATACTTCCCTACTGATATTTTAGAGGTTCTGGTCTTCTTTAAAGGCCAATTTTAGTGCCCTAAGAGGAGGTTTCAAAGAGGCGTGTCGAAGAAGAGGAAATATCTGTTACCGATTCTTTCAAATTTATTTCTTCATTTACTTCCTCTTCATTAGTTGTTTAATAATGAAGTAAAAACATCAGTATCACTCATATACTAGTATGTCATTATAAATATAAAACAACCCTATTTCATCTTCTATCGATCCTACGGAAAATGAAATCACCGCGCGTGCGTACGTACGGAATACAGTCTCCACGCCGTGGTATAATCTGTTTTCGACCACCACCTTACTAGGATGGGTATAATGTTGTAAGTAAATAACTATATACGATTATTGTAAAGTGATATTGATTATGAAATATTATACATACACTTAAATACAATTCCACGATCATGGGAATGATATCATCGCTCATGCGTACGTACGGACTACCATCTCCACAACGCGACGAGATTAATTCTCAATGATTAACCATTCCTGAATGATTATAAAGTATATATAATAAGTAATAATGAAATATATGACATAATCATGAAACTATATTTATGTATATATATATATGTATGTCATCTACTTAATTTCATTCAATTCAATAAGGAAATGAAAACAGTGTTCATGCGTACGTATGGCCTACCGTCTCCATGAACGGTGTATTTCATTCCATTTATCGTTATATCATATATATATGTATATGATGAATATTTATTATATATAAATCATGTTTTACATTCTATAATTAAGTAAATCAGGATATATGTAATAATATCAAGAACAACAAGTCGAAATACATACAATAAATGAAACAATTTTACCCAAATTGGTGGTTTTACATCGAATTTGCAAACGAACCGATAATATAAATTCATAAGTAAATGATATATGATATTATAACAATGAATATGAATCTTTAATAAGTCAATGAAATTATTTAAATCAGTATACAGGAGGTTCGGATAGATACGAAGCATATCAGACATAAGGTAAGGGAAAATCTCGCAATCTCATTTTTATCCAAGATTGATTATACATCAGAATTTAATAGGGAGTATTTATCATCCACATCCATGTTTCCCTAATATGTAATATTATTTATATCCTCATACAATTTTTTAAATCTAATTTTACCTTTCAGTGAGTCTTTAGTAAAAGATATGGAAGGAATCTTTTGTCATTTTTCGTACGAGGTACTTTTTGACTTTTCTGGCCAAAGTACGAGAAGAATGTTTTTTAACATATACGTCCTGAATGGATTTTTAGAACATTATTTCCATGAAGTATCATTTACAAGTTCTCTTGTTTATTTTTAATCAATTTTTTGAAATTGTATGACATTTTAATAATGTAAAAAAAAATTGAAGTAGAAAGGATATTTTCCTCAAGAATGGAGTTCAAGCATTTTATCAAAATTATTTTCCATATAAGATAATATAGGGTTCTGTTTCTATCCCTATTATTACATTGATTTAATTATGTTATGAGGGAATTATTTTCATGATGTCATTTTACCTTATATGGATTATGGTATGATGGCATGATGTTTATGAATCCCATTTTTATTAAATGGGTTATGCTATGATGTATGATTTATGATCTTATTGAACACATAACAATGGTATCATTATGAGATGGGTGGGACCTATATATCCCTCTGATGAAATGGAAAAAAATTTATATATCATGATTTAGACATGGTTGGAATGGTATGTTAATCCGGTTCTGTAATACAGCACTGTAATGATGAGTGAACTCGATTCAGAAAGGGACATTGTCCACTAAGATGGTCTTGAAAGCAATGCCTTGGCTACTATGGAAATAATATCATGTGCTTAATGGTTTCCACAATCAAATTTTTGATTCCCATGATATTTTATCCTGATTAATGTTTCTTTAATATCTATGTCTTATGTACTGCCATGTTTTATGTCATTTCCCAAGATTTCGATGTTTAAACATTATGTTCATGTTTTTAAGCTCAAATGTTTATGATTTGTTTTATTTTATCCATGCTTACACTTACTGAGCGTTTGATCTCACCCTTTATATGTTTTCTTTTCCCCAGGATTTAAAGAAAGTTTTTAGGTAAGAAAACCAAATGAGGAAGATCTTTATGGGAGATGTTGAAGATCTTTCACCATGATTAGAAGATTACCTTCCGAGTTTCCAAAGACACTAAACTATTACAGTGCTTTAGTGTTTGTTTTTGTTATGTATTATGTATTCCTAAAAAGTAATGTAGTGTCCATGTACGTCATGCTTTGGGTCTCTGCAGTTGGTATTAGAGGGAAGGTTTAGTTAACCTTTCGAAACTAGGATGTGAAACCTTTAGTGAGATCCATATAGATATTTCTAAGGTATGTCTAGGTATGTCCCTAAGGTTAAGTATACATATAGGTTATTTTCCTAGAATTACAGAAAACATATTAGAATTAAACCTAAGTGTTAGATATCGAAGGTACTCCACCTTAATTATGTTCTTTTTCATAGCATGATTTTTTCCTCTCAAACTATTCTTTTTGGGTTTTAGACGATGGATGGAACACGAAGGAACCATGTTGATCAATGTAATGGACAATGAAATGATTTTCCTCCTTAACAAACTAATGTTATGGGAGATGGAGTGAAAAATCTTATTGCTATAATTACACAAGTTATGAATCATTCTAGACTTCCAAATGAGCAGAGAAGGGAAAAATATTCTTTTGAGTCCTTCATGAAGAAACTTCCACCTTATTTCAGTGGGTCTTTTGATCCACTAGTTGCTGAACAATGGATTAGTACCATTGAAAATATATTTTCCAGACTTCGCTATTTGGAACATGGAAAAGTCATTCTGCAAATTTACCGTTTAGAAGGTGAAGCATATCAATGGTGGACTCTAATTAAGAATAAGAGGCCCCGATATGAAATTGAATCCATGGAATGAGATGAGGTCAAGAACTTATTTTTCAATAAGTACTTCCCTCGTATTCTTCGAACAAATATGGAAAAGTATTTCCTTGAACTTAAGCCAAAGGATGATGAATCTGTTGGTATATACTAAGCGAATTTTACAAGGATTGCAAGGTATGAATCTGGATTTATTATCCAACCTGAATGTAAAGTTGATCAATTCTTCAGTGGCATAAAACCAAGTCTTCGAAGGGAATTAACTATAAGAGACTTCAGTAGCTATGATGAAATTGTGCATTGTGCTATCAAGGTAGAAATGGAAGTTGGTGTTACATTTTTATATCATGGTTTGGACAAGAAACAAAATATGGAGTTCAATGAGAAATATCAGAACAATGGTGAAAATAAGATGAATGTTTCTTTATGCTGAATGTGTAGAAAGAAGCATGATGGAGATTGTATTAAAGGGACTAGAAAATTTTTTATGTGTGGAAAAGAAGGTCATTGAGTATCTGAGTGTCAAAGTAATGGAAAATGGGTCGCTAATGACGTGAATAAAGAAAAGACTATAGAGAACGCACCACCAACACTTCAATTCTTCAAGTGCAATGAAATGGGGAATGTTTCTAATCAATTCTTTAATCCAAGGGTTAATGATGATAGACATGAGCAAACACCTAAGGCAAAGGAAATAGGGAAGTAACATGCGATCACTATTGGCGATGTTGAATATGACAATGATGTGGTGGAATGATTAAGTGTTTATGTAATGGGATTCCCAAAGAATGTTGTATATAGTATCGTGGAATATTGTAATATTTATGTATTGGTCTATTGTGGTTTTCAATAATTTTATGGTATGAGTAACCATGGAAATTGATTGAGATATTTTTGGAAAGATGATGATATCTGCATAATGGACGGATAAGGAGAAAATGAAATGTTTGACAGTATTCATGAGCTCATGACAGATATAAGTAAAAAAGTTATATCATGGTTTGAGTATATAGAATTATTGGATTTTGGTATGTCGAAAGAGTTAACTTTTGAATGAATTCATGTTTTCACTAAGATTTAATGGGTATTCATTTTTCAAGAGAATACATGATTAAGGTATTCACATTTTTGGAATGTGACCAACAAGATATATCTTATATGGGGATAAATGATGGTATTCACATGCTCGGTAGATGAAATTTCTAGTAATCATTTTCTTTTTACTATAAGATTGGACAAAAGTATTTTGGATAAGCCTAAAATATTTGAATGGATTATATTGGACATAAGTTAGTATTTTTTAAGGATATAACTTTTTTTATATTATTAATGGAATGTTATAATATTATAGTTTTATAAAAAGGACAACCTGCAGGACGGAAAACCACCCATCGCGTCGGACAAGGATGCAGGAATCGAACCCACAACCAAAGTGTGACATGACTTTATCCCCTACCACTAGCCTACAGGAAGTCCCTGGTAAGTAGAAACAAGTTTTATTTTATTAAGCTCTATAATAGATGATGTATAAGTCCATTTTGGAACCATATCTGATTAATCTCACCATTGATGGACTTATGTATATAACTTTTTCTATATTATGTTTGAGACAGATGGAATGACCTATCATTCTATCGCATGATCTGCTAAAATGTCACGAAAGACAAATTCAACTTCATTTCGAAAATAGATTAAGTGGAAATTGTTTAAGGCACGAACAACGGTGATATTATACCAAAATAATGTCTGTATTTCTTCTAATTCAAATTCTACAACTTTAGGGAAATGATCTTTAGAACAAAAAATGTTGTCCTAATGCCCTTATATCCAATGAATTAGATGGTACGCTAGATCATCACAAATTTATGGCTTTGTGATTGTTGGATTTTTCATATCCATTTTCTCTAAAATTCTTTATCAGAACATGACAGTTATATTTCTCTTCCATATCCATATTTTCACCTATGTTCTCCTATGTGGAAACCCAGTGATTAGTTAATTTGGGTAACCATTACGTTTCGTATTTTAGTTTTTAATGATAATTTTTGGTATTCCTTTTTACAATGTGGGTTTCTATTAAAGAACTTTCAAATAGTAAACCATTTATAACCCCGACGAATTTTGAGGGTGAAATTCATTTTAAGAGGGGGTAGAATGTAACATCCTAAGATTTTATGAAAAATATTCTTTTTAATTTCATTGATGTATTGTGTTGTACGCTACACCAAAAGTACCTTTCACTACATGCATCCCTGAATTGGCATGAATTACACACACTCGCAACCTTCCACGATAGCGTGTGTTGTACACAATACCGAGTTTCGCTAAACAACGATATGTTATATAAAATAGCCATTATGAATAGTAATAACCACTTTTTGAAATTTTATAAATTTTATCATTTGAAATAGACTTCATTTTTGGATTCGGAATTTCGAAATTATCCTAGGGTAAATTTTTGGTATTTTTCTGAAAACTTTCAATTTTTGATGAATAGTGAAAACACTGGGTTACTATTTAAAAACAGACTTTTTATTTAAATAATTTTTTATTTTATTTAAATTTATTTTAGGTCAAAATTGATACATAATACATATATATGTACAATGTAATTCATTGGATTTATTTTATAATAATTTGAGATATATAAAAAGTTTATTGAACTTTTCACCATCTTTTACTAATCTCCTAGGAGAATTTGGAAATTCACATAAAACATAATTTTACCACTTCTGTGAGTGGAATTTCAAAAAATCCAAGAGACACAATTAATATCAAGTACTAAAATGTGGTTCAATGAGATGAAAATAATTTTGGTTGAATAGTAACATTTTACTTTTATTTACCACGGTTAAAAGTAAATAGGGTAATTAAGGGTTAAAATGATATTATTATTAACCTAACACATGTCATAATTCTATTGGATAAGTGTAATTCGACCAAAAAAACCTTAGGAATAAAATATGACCATTTAAGTCCACTTGGATTAGATTACAACATTTACTATTAATTTATTTAAAGAAGGGTTAAAATAGTTAAAATCAAAGTTTAATAACTAAATCTTTTTTAATATAGGGGTATACATAAGATAAATTCGACTATAAATATTCATTAAAATCTAGAATGATTTCCAAAATAATGGTATTTTATTTATAATTTTTATACATTAAATAATATAATTTATTTATGAAACAATGATGATAAAGTCATTATCTTATGAATGAAATATTAACATAATTGATGTTAAAAATACCAGAATAAATATAATTTGAGACTTTATGAATTAAACTAATTTTTAGGTTAATATGACATGTTAGTATTTATTTAATTAACATATTTCGAACTAATCATGCTGTTATGATTTTAATAAAAAATTAATTACCAAATAGTGTCTAAATTGACAGAAAATGGTTTTTAAAACAAACATTATATTATTAACTGTTATTATATTCTTAAAAATCTAAGGTGCGGCCGCGATACATATATCATGATATTTGTATCATTAATGGACCACTTGGGGTCACTTGGATGTATATGGTATGTTTATTAACTATATAATATAAAAATAAAAAGTGACATGGAAAATTTCAATCTAATTAACTAAGAGTAAAAACTAAAAGATAAGATTAATATAAAGACCAAGACCTATCTAAAATCTCTTGGATGAGAGGATTTATACCCATACCCACTTTAGAGTCGAAATAAATCAATTTGGAGCTATTAAAAACCGAATATGACTTTATTATAAAATAATATTTTAAGTTTTCCCTAACGTGCCTCTCTCCTCCCCTATAAAACGTCACCTCCTCCCTCTTCTCCTCACACTACTTTGAGCCTTCAATCTCAGCCAAACCCTGCCAACGTCTCTTATCCACTTACCTTGTAATATTCTAGAGGTATTGGTGTTCTTCAAAGATCAATTTTAGTGCCCTAAGAGGAGGTTTCAAAGAGGCGTGTTGAAGAAGGGGTAATATCTGTTACCGATTTTTTGAAATTTATTTCCTCTTCTACTTACTCTTATTTAGTTGTTTAATTATGATGTAATATAATCGGTATCAATAATACACCAATATGTTATTATAAATATTAAACAACACTATATCACCTTCTAACCATCCTACGGATAATGAAATCACCAAGCATGCGTACGTAAGGAATGCTATCTCCATGCCGTGGTGTAATATGTTTTCGACCACCACCACACTAGGATGGGTATAATGGTGTAAGTAAATAACTATATATGATTATTTTAAAGTTATATTTATTATTAAATATTATACATACACTTCAATAAAATTCCACGATCATGGGAATGATATCATCGCTCGTGCCTACGTACGGACTACCGTCTCCATGATGCGATGAGATTCATTCTGAATGATTAACCATTCATGAATGATTATAAAGTATATATAATAAGTAATCATGAAATATATGACATAATAATGATACTGGATTTATTTATATATATATATATGTTTGTCATCTACATAATTCCATTCAATTCAATAAGGAAACGAAAATAGCGTTCATGCGTACATACGACCTACTGTCTCTATGAACGGTGTATTTCATTCCATTTTACGTTCTATCATATATATATGTATATGATGAATATGTATTATATATAAATCATGTTTTACATTCTGGAATTAAGTAATTAAGTATATAAGTAATAATATCAAGAACAACAAGTCGAAATACGTACAATAAATGAAACAATTTTACCCAAATCGCTGCTTTTACATCGAATTTGCAAAAGAACAGGTAATATAATGTCATAAGTAAATGATATATGATATCATAACAATTAATATGATTCTGTAATAAGTCAATGACATTATTTAAATCATTATACAGGAGGTTCGGATATATACGAATCATATCGGACATAAGGTAAGGGAAAATCTCGCAATCTCATTTTTATCCGAGATTGTTTATAATTCAGAATTTACTGGGGAATATTTATCAACCACATCCATGTTTCTTAAATATTTAATATTATATATATCCTCCTACAATTTTTTAAATCCAATTTTACACTTTTATGAGTTTTTAGTAGATGATATGAGAGGAATCTTTTGTCATTTTTTGTACAAGGTACTTTTTGACTTTTCCAGCCAAAGTACTAGAAGAATTTTTTTTAACTTATACGGACTGAATGGATTTTTAGAACATTATTTCCATGAATCTTACATTACAAGTTTTCATGTTTATTTTTAATCAACTTCTTTTTGTTTAAAATTGTATTAAATTTTAAGAAAGGAAAAATGTTTTTGAAGTAGAAAGGATATTGTCCTCAAGAATGGAGTTCAAGCATTTTATCAAAATTATTTTCCATCTAAGATAATATAGTGTTTTGTTTCAATACCTATTTTTTACATTGATTTGATTATGTTATGAAGGAATTATTTATATGATGTCATTTTACCTTATATGGATTATGTTATGATGGCATGATGTATAAGAATCCCATTTTTTATTAAATGGGTTATGATATGATGTATGATTTATGATCTTATGGAACACATAAGAATGGTATCATTATGAGATGGGTGGGACCTATATCTCCCTCAAATGCATTGGGTAAATATTTATATCTCATGAGATAGACATGGATTGAATGGTAAGTTAATCCGGTTCAGTAATATAGGACCGGAATGAGGGGTGAACTCGATTCAAAAAGAGACTTTGTCCACTAAGATGGTCTTGGCAGCAATGCCTTGACTACTATGGAAATTATATCATGTGCTTAATAGTTGTAACAATCACATGTTATTACCATGATATTTTATCATGATTAATGTTTCATTATGATCTATGCCTTATGTATTGCCATGTTTTATGTCATTGCCCAAGATTTTGATGTTTAAACATTATGTTCATGTTTTTATGTTCAAATGTTAATGATTTGTTTTATATTATCCATGCTTACCCTTACTGAGAATTTGAGCTCACCCTTTATATGTTTTCTTTTCCTCAGGATTTAAATAATGTTTTTAGGTAAGAAAACCAAAAGAGGATGATCTTTATGGGAGATGTTGAACATCTTTCACCATGATTAAGAGATTACGTTCCGAGTTTCCAAACACACTAAACTATTACGGTCCTTTGGGGTTTGTTTTTGTTATGTATTAAGTATTCTGCAAAAGTAATTTAATGTTCATGTACGTCAAGCTTTGGGTCTTTACATACCCCCACCCCCCACACAAAGACAGACCCTAGACACCCCCTCACCCTGCCCCCTATCCCCAGGGCCCTCCCCTGCCATCCCCCTTACCAGTGCCCCTGCCCCTTCCCCTGCCAGTCCCCCTATCACTCCCCACCCCCTACCATCCCCCTTGGATAAACAATGGATCTTGGTACCAAATAAAACTTTCTAAACCATGGAAAATAGACCCTACAGCCATAGTTAATAACCATGTAAAATGATATCTACCTATCTATACATAATCACCAAATGCTTCCATAATAGTTGTACCTTATAGCAGTACTCACATCCTCTAGATACGAGAAAAAAAAAACCACCATCCAAATAAAACTGAAGTAAATCATAATACAATATATATCATAAGAATTCCAACTCTCTCTAATATAAAAAATATAAAAGTTCACTTTCAATATCATCATAATAAAAAGACCTATTTAATAAAATTAAATGTATATACGAAGAATAAAATTTACATATGAAATGTACATCAATATCAACAACACCAAAACCATCATGAACCTCATCATCTCCTATAGAGATACCAACATCATTATCACCTCCTCTCAGACCACCACCACCACCACCATCATCATCAGGATCATTGAAATATTAATTGGTTTATGCCCCAAAATCATTGGGAGGAGTGTAGAATTTTGATAAACATAATGCATACAATTTAGAACACATTTAAATAATGAAAACATTCTATGTTTATATGGTGATTCATATAATAACATTATGTTACTAATAAAATATACTGATATAAATAATGCATAAAATTGATAAGACATATAATTTATGAAAAATCTGAAATATATCTATGTATGATGATTCGTGAACATAAAACTGAAGGGAAATAAGAAGGATGTCTAGAATATAGAGCAATAGTAAGAGTATTATGGTATAAATAGATCAAAATAAGAATGAGTATAATTAAGTATGGAGATGGTTAAAATATTAAATAATATTTATTTAATAAATCCCTACCCCCATGCACCTCACCCCTCGCACCCCACCTGCACCCTCCAGACTGCCCTGCTGACCCACCTGACCCCCACCCCTTGAACCCCCCCCCCTCACCCCACATTCACCCTCCCAAATTCCCTATTTACCCCCATGACCCCTTCACACTACCCCTTGTACCCTCCCACACTGCCCCCCTTTCACCCCACCTACACCCTCCCTATTGACCTGAAGACCCCCTGCCCTGCATACCCACCCTGCACCCTCCCCCCACTACCCCCTTCCACCCCACCTACACCCTCCTCACTTCCCTGCAGACCCCCTCCCCCTTGCACCATCCCACCACTAACCCCCCTGAACCCCACCAGCACCCTCGCAACTACCCTATAGACCCCCTTACCCTTCCCCACTCCCCCTTCCCTTCAGACCCCCTCCCCCTTGCACCCTCCCCAACTGCCATATAGACCTCCTGCACCCTCACCCACTACCCTCTTTCACCCCATCTACACCCTCCCCACTGCACTACACCCCCCATGCCCCCTCTCCATGCCCTAATACCCCCCCTTCACCCTCCCCACTACCCTTAATACCCCCCTGCCCCACCTTCACCCTCCTCAATGAAATCCAAAACACAGTGAAAAATATTAGGAACTCAAAAATCTCAAATTCCATAATTAAAATTGGTCCAAAGAATAGAAACAGAATAAACCATACCCAAATACGATGTTGAAATCAGTATCATCAACGGTGGTGGATTGAACAAGACTCATTATAAGAAACCTCGAATAAAAAAATAGTGGAAAAAAATGAGAAATAATGATTTCTTATATATATGTGATCAGTGTGTTAATTGTACATGATAAATGATACATGATTCCATAACCAACAAAGAATTAATAATATTGAGATTTATATGTACATGCCAATACTAAATAACATGATCATTAATAAACATCTATTTTTCAAACATCACCTTCAATTTCCTATTAAAAAATAAAAAATCACCAAAATATGGGAATAATGTAAACGTCCATCAGCACTTAAATGTGAGAAAAATAGATTAGACATAGTTCTTAACCTAGAAAATCTATTCCTTGAATATATAAAACACCCAAAACTCATCATGCCAATATCCTTCTTGATTATCTATATTGATACCATTTTTTTAGAACGTTCTACTTCTAGAATTCACATTTATTCATAGTTTAAATAGCTTTATATTTTATAATGTAGATAATTTTTCTTATTTTATTCTTACTCAATCCCCCCCCCCCCCCCGCACCTTGCACCTCCCCCTATACTAGCCTACCCCCTAAACCAGTCCCCTCCCCCACAACCGTCTAGTACCCCCCTCCCCTTGCACCACCCCACCCCTTCCCCTAGCCTGCACCAGCCCCCAAACCCCTACAACAACCAACATCCCCACCCCCGCATCACCCCCACCCCTTCCCCTACACCACCCCCACCCATTACCCTGTAGTAGCCTCCCCCCAAACCAGTCCCCTCCCCCCAAAACCAGTCCTCCCAAACTAGTATCCTCCCCCAAAACCCAGTCCCCCTACCCCATACACCACCCCCAGCCCCTAGCCTGCACCAGCCCCCACACCCCTGCACCAGCCCCCCTAACCCCCCTGCACTACCCCACCCATTCCCTTGTACTATCCTCCCCCTAAAACTAGTCCCATCCCCCCAAAACAAGTCCCCTTCTCCCAAACCCCACCCCTCCCCAACCCCCAACCCCCTACAACATCCCCCAACCCCTTAACATGTACTAGCCCCTCTAATTACCACTACTTTTATTATTATATAAATATAAATGTGAGCTAAATTGATCTTATTCATAGTGGTATATGTTGTAATATATTTTTGGATTTCCTACTCAGTTTCATGACTATGTAGTATCATTTATCTAATTCCATCCGCTACATTGATATTTCATCTAGTTTGGGTTGTATTTCAATTCATTAAATGCATCATATAGAACAGGTTGTCTTTGTGTAGTATTCATTAGGTTATTCTCTTCTCTAGGAAACTCAGACCTCAATGATATAATATTACCATAGAATATATTTATAGACTTTGTTGTTCTGGGTTTACCACCGATGGTTAGTAACACCTCTTCCCATTCTCAATTCAATAGGTATGAGAAAGGATGTTACACCGGTGGGAGGAAACTTTATTACACATATGGAAGATAACCTCAACATCTTTGAGGCCTCAATCCCACTATCATCCTTGTTCCAATTATATTTGATTGAATTTAATCTTAAACGCATGTTGGGCCTATTTATATTGATCGAGAAATAGTATGTGTGTGCACCCGAGTACACTGTTATTGAGAGTGAGGATCTATCTCCAGTAACTTCTGGATAAGGGATCAACATGAAAGAGACTATAAGGGGGTATCTATTTATGAGGCCTAACCATATTAACCCATTCTCACTTTGGAGGTGTGGTTTTTCTAAATGGATTCATCTATCTAGTTCTATATCGATGAACTTCATATTATATTATTCGGCTGTGGGTTACTATTCATTGAGCCACTAGTCCACCCATTTTATCTCCCTAACACCTCTTTGGCCTTGTAGCCTTCCTCTTACATTGACTCGTCAACCCCTATACCTATTCTGAATGAAATAATTGGCCCAAAATTATGAAACTATATTCAAATTCCTGTTGATATCGACAACCCAACTGCCCATCATGAGTATTTGCTGACTTACCAAATAAGGGAAAGGGACATGCCACTGAAAAAAGTGAAGACAACTGCTTTTTTAACCAAAATACCCAAACCAGAACGTATTTTTAGTTTATAAATGTACTTAATGTGTAGCCCTCAACATAAACTCTGACATAGACTACGACTATAATGTAGGTTTCCCTAGTATTACACGAGCAGGCTGCACCCAGTACCCCAGAATTATTGACCATCACCAAAACTAAAATATTAGAAGATAATAAATATATATATAATGTTTCTAGTATTGAAGAATTATTCACCATCTCCAAAACACTCATACATCAGTTATAACGTGGATGCAGAATGGTCATATATATCAGTATCCTTTAGAAGTTCATCCATCCCCGCCATATCAAGTGGTGATTTCACAAAGACATGTACAGCTGGAAACTAATATGATTGAACAAACACCTCAGACACCACTGCTTCTTTATGTTCCATGACTGATAGTTAAGGATCATTTAAATAAAATGAACACTCACCCACATCTTCATATGTGGATATATACTCTTCCAAGTGAGCTTTGCAGGGAAATGCTCATTTTTGAAAAATTAAAATGTGTTTCTAGAATAATCCAATGAATGAAAGGAGTGAAGTTACACATATAATAAAGGTTTATAGGGTATAATACCTTGAAAATATATTTTCCTTCCATTCATATTCCCTTATAGGTAATCCTCACCCGAAGGAACTAAAGCTGAAATGGTTCTTCCCAAAGTGGAATTACCCCCCTCATTTGGGATAATAGACATGGGAATTCATTATTATTGGTCTCCCAATTTCCAAGAAACACTTCTCATATTTCTATATCATGGAGATATTATATAGGGGATGTAAATAGTTTTTGTTCATCCATATCCTCCTCTTATATGAACAAAAACATAAATGGAATCAATATATTTTCAATGGAATCATGTGCCTTTAAACATAGAAGTGAGATCAGTCTTCCCACTACCTATATGGGATAGCCAAAATCGATCATGAACATTTGATGTGAGCAGAGAACCACCACTCAGTGAAACAAAAATGAATATAGAAACCGATCATTAAATAAAAATGATGATGGTATGCATATAATTTATCATTTTTTCAACAAAATATAATGGTATATGATTCAAAAGTGTATACCTGGGGGTCAACAATCCAACAATAATACAGAACAATGTCTAGAAGATCGACTATTTCATAGTCACGAGTAAACATGAAATAATCAATTATTCAAGCATGGCGTGTTCTATGTAAATTTGAATAGAAACAAAACAGATGGTTACTAATGTCTTGCAAAAATGGTATAAAATAATCATTACCTCCTGAATTTCATATTCATGGCAATCTCGGTTGCATGTCGTGGGGGAAAATAAATTTCATCGGCTATGTTTTCTTATTGGTTCTCTACATAGAATGCATCACTAACATGTATAAAAGTACAAGTCATCAAACTCACAATATGATCAGTGAAACTAATTGAGTGGCTTCCTCAAGAAAAAAATGGAAAATTAGACTACATACCGTCAGAGGTGTGCCCGAGGAGATATAGGGGATGCTTCAGAGAAGTGTCATCAGGGAGGTACAATAGTCCTGTCGGAGGAATATAAAATCAATATAATAATAATAAAACTTAACTAATACATAAATAAACATATCTCATAATAGCGTAATTCAATATGTGTAGAAACTGTCTGAAACACTGCAATACAATTCAGTATTAAAATAATCAAACCTCATTGCATAATAATATTACACATATTAACAATCCAAAAATACAATTCACATCAACAATGAGTCTCAATATCAGTATCACCGGATTCAAGATTACCCTCATCCACACCTCCTATAGAAGCACCATCATCACCTCTCACAACAGTAGCATCATCATCGACATCAACATCGGTACTGGCACCTACACTGGGACCGGATCTGGCTATAGCTCTAACTCTAGCTCTAGCTCCATGTCTAGTCGATGAATCCACATTATCATAACTCAAAGACATAAAACATGCATCGACCATTGCTTCTACTTCTAGTGAATGTCTACAAGAAATGGAAGACATGAATTTCTTCATATTTTCAAATATCACATTTTCTGTTTTTGAGTTGCTTCTTTGATTGCAGAATTATTCTATTCCAATATGACCAAACCAGAATCAGTACTTGATTAAATGTTGTCAGTAGACAAGTATAGAGATGGTAAAATCTTCTTCCAAGGTCGACAACACACTCTGACTTGAAGCTCATCTCCTAATACCTGATGTAGATGATCATTCAGACCTAAATTGTCAAGTTCTTTTTTTTCCACTGTCTATAAATAATTATGTTGATTGATATATAACATAAATTATAATTATAAAATAATATATGGAATTAAATTCAGTAAATAGAAAATAAATTTAAATATACCTTCTATCACCTTCTCGGTGTCCGTATTTTTCATAGTATGTTCTTTCTTTTTTCAGCTTATACAAAACAATGTAGACCGAGGAACACGACCCTCGATATTGAATTCCTCTTTTGGAAAAAATAATTAAATAATTCCAAATTGAAAGTCAAAAAAACACTAAACGAAACTGACTATTTTAAATATTACATTTCCTTTATTTTCTCAAGATATTGGATTGAAGTTTTTCCATGAGTATAAACAAGTTTCATTCCACTCTTATTTCTTTTATTTTTGTCAAATTTCAATTATAAACAAATAATTATATAATTTAATTAACATAAATAAAACTTGTTTTCAAATAAATAAATGATTATATATATAAGTTTAAAAAATACCATAAACTCTTGACACCTCCAATAGCCGATCAACACTTTGTATTATAATATTGGGAAATCATGAACCACTGGTACTTCTTCAAGATCTATGTCAACTCTATTTTTACAACCAAGATATAAGCCATACTTGTATGCTCACTACATTTCACCTAAATCCATTTACCTTGCATCATTAGAATTTTTTCCATCAGCAAAATCATATCAGTTCTAAAATGGACACAATATTTGTTAAAAAATATTTTAAATTAATATATATAAAAGGTGAAAAACATTACTTACCCAGATCTCTTCTAAGGATTTTTCCTTTATTTCTTCTCTAGCATCCCTCTAACTTATTTGTTGAACCAGAATGATATTTTTGTGTATAGAAAGTGTTTCCATAATGATTTTATATTCCATACCATTTTTTAGTTATTGCTTTGTCCTAATTGTATTCAACCATGATTTCCGTGCATCGATTCCAAACCTCTCTGATTTTTGTGCAGCCTCGTTATCTAGTGGAGACTGGAGCTAATCACGAAAAAAGTATAAAAAGGATGATAAAATATATGAATTTAACATTAATCACTAACATTGATGTTTAAACACATACTAGTAGATGGGGGATCTTATGACCCCTGAAGTGCGGCCTCTAGAGGGGGAGTAGCCTCTATGGTATGTGGGATATCTACAGTGGGAGTACTCTGTACAGCAGACATATAACCCTATAGAGATGAGGGTTGATATGGATATGGATATGAAAGTGGGATATATGGTGTCATAGTGACATGTACATTGGATGGTGGGAATGGAAAATAATGAGGGATGAGAGTTTGAAAACTACCATTCAATTTTGGTGCGGGTTGATAGGGATATGGAAAATGTGGGTTTGGATAATATGGAGGTGGCATAATGGGAGGATGACCTTCTGGTGAATCAAGTGGCATAGTAGTAGGCTAAACTGTATAATCAATACCACCACCATTCTATCACCCTCGGTAGTATAATCCAACCGTCTCCTCGATGATGTTACCAAAAATAACAATGATGATAAAATAAAATGAACGATAGAAAGATAAATAATATGAAGGAAAATAATATTCAAACATAAATTGTACTAACAGTGTTGGACAGATGAGACATATGTTTTTCATTTCTTCGTATTCTTATATTTCTTCTAATATCATCATATTAAGACGTTTTGACTTGGATATATAAGATAATATTCTCAAATAAATGGAAAAAATGAAAAATGTTAAATAATACAATTGTATCATAAAAAGTGAGATACATTTTCAATGTGATATTTATATTGATAAAATATGAGGACTTTAATATGATTAAGAATTTCTATAGATGTGCTAAAAAAATTGGTTGTCCTATAAAAATTTATATATTTGACAATGGTATAAAATATACTAGTTAATTTGATATCATGTATGGATGTTTAAGACAAAACATACAATAATACGATAATTCCACGTAAATATATACAAATGTGTCAATGTTATGTGTGCTCGGTAACAATTTCTAGTTCACAATATATTCTTGAAATTGAGTCATCTATGTCATCAAATGAAACATTCGAATAAATATCGACAAGTTTATCCAAAACATCATTTTCATCCACATCTTCATCAAAAATATGTCTAGGAATGACAATAACAATAGCACCAAATTGTAGTTGAAACGGGTCAGTTATATAAAACACCTGTCTGGCCTGTGATACTAGAATATAAGGTTCATTAGTGTGATGCTAGCAATTCATATCAATCACTCTAAATCAACACTTATCAATATTCATTCCTTGTCATGTCATTGAATCAAACCACTTACATTTCATCACTGTGAAACGACCATGTTCATAGTAATCAAATAAAATGATTCTTTTAACAACACCATAATATGATATATTTTCATACAGAGGTTTTCTATCTGATGCACTCACAAAACATTCGGTTGTGGTGATTATCATGAAACTGTCATGTTGTGTTGCCCTTTTTTTCACAACTATTTATAGAACATTTCAAACCATTGACAACCAATGCTTTACAACCACGTACAACATCACTTGGACCAAAGGAAAATGCTCTTACGTCAACTGATACTTAATTTATTAGTAGAGTTAAAACATAAAAGATACCAACATTGAATATTAAATAGAGACATGTGATAATGTTATGAGAAGAAAAAAATCTACATCCTTTGACTTTAACCAAGAAGAAAATTCCTGTTATGCAACAGTTCCTTCCACTTAATAGATAAAGAAAAATGTATCTTTTTTATAATTTCTAAATTTAATCTACAAATATTAAAGCTTAAAAATGTAAGAAGATATTAATAAATAACATAATGAAAATAAATTCATATTTATTAGTTTACAACTTTGATATAATCACAAAGCACACCACAATTGAATAATACTATACAATGAGCCATTTCCCACTCTTCCCTCCTTAAAGTACACAATGAGTACGATCCAGATATCCCCTTTGTTTGGGGCAGTGAAGAAAATTCATGATCAATGGGATCATATTGCTTATCTTTAGTTATCATAAGTTGATTAGACCATGTGGTGATGTTAGCCATGTACGATGAACAGAATTCCATGCATTCTTGTGCTAAATAACATTTCACAATAGAGCCTTTGGGGTGATATTTATTTCTCACATAAGATATCAATGGAAACTTCATTATTTCTATAGGATACATCCACCGACATGAAATAGGACCACCAAAAAATGACTTCTATTGGAAGACTCACAGTCAGATGTAACATACATGTGAAAAATGACAGTGGGAAAATTTTCTACATGTCACAAAGAATAATCGATCCATCTCTCTTCAACATCTGAACAACACTTCTGCTTATCCTTTTTTCTCAAATTTCTCTAAAAAATGACATAACATAATCACATAAACTCTAAAATTATGTGAAGGTAAATGTCGAATGGAAGTAGGAATCAACTCATGTAACAAGACATGGTACTCATGGGTTTTAAAATATTTTAGTTTCACATCCCGTGTATTCACCCTTTTAGAAATATTACATGAATAACCATATAGAACCTTCAAACATTCCAAGACCTGAAGAAACATTATCTTCTCCATATTTTTCATCAAATAATAGGTAATAGGGACCTTCCACTAATTTTGACCAATTTACACAGGATGATGTTTTTCTCTTATACCCCAATCCACCAAATCACGACGATACCAAAAAACATCTTTTGTTTTACCTTTGACATTTAAAATATTAGTAAGTAACATCTCAAAAATGTTTTTTCTCGATATACATTACATTCCAACAGTGATCCAATTAATATTATGACTAATCCAACAACTCAAAGAATATGCTTTTATTTCTCCCATTATTAGTGGAATTCGAATTAACATGTTTTCCCTTTCTAATATTTGATTGACTTTTGCCAAGAATATAAATCAAATCCTCATGTTATTTAACAATATCAATCCCTAACAGTATTTGAGGTCTCTCATTGGTCTCGATGACATTATCGATCTATCTCTGATTTTTCATATATGGATGATCCATCGGTAGAAATCACAGATTCCATATGAAGATGAAAGTTTGTCGAAATATTAATATTCAGAAAAGTGTATTTTTCATACAAATAGGGCAAGATAATTTCTATTTACTACTCCAACAAGACATCACTCTGTAGGAAGGGAAATCATTTATCATCCTTAATAAAGCTGAACGAAACATAAAGTACTCCTTCATGAAAGCATCATATAACTGTGCACCAACAATCCAAAACTCATTTAACTCCTCTATTAATAGCTGCAAGTAATTGTCAATATCATTTCTAGGATCACTAGGTCCAGATATCAATATACTCATGATTGTAAATAGGTTCTTCATACACATCCATGAAGGAAAGTTATAAATGGGAATGAAAAAAGGTGAAGTACTGTGTGTAGCATGCATTTACTGAAATTGGTTGAAACCACCACAATATATTCCCAATCTAACCTTTCATGGGTTAGTAGAAAAATCACGATGTGTCCTATAAATTTTCTTCCAAGGCAACCCATCTGCAAGACGAACTACTTCATCATTATCTTTATTTATTTCATATTTATGCCATCTAATATTATTTTCCATTTTTTCCGACATAAAAAGTTTTTGAATCTTTGGAATTAAAGGGATGAGCCACATCACTTTCATTGGTATACGAGATTGAATTCCATCTTTATTAGTCTTCCACCTTAATGTACCACACTATTTTCACAATCTTAATTCTGCATATTCCTTCCAGAATAGACAATAATATTTTCCGAAAGAATGAATCTTAATCTATTAAAATCTAAATTTTTCATCCAACATTGATTCCATGTAATCATTTTCTAGAATACAAGAATCATCATGAAGTAAATCCTTAATAATTGTAAGGATATATTTGACCATAGTATTACTAAATCTATAAATTCCTTTTCCATGATATAATCACATTAAAAACTCATGTTTTCTCATTTTTTTCACATGACTAATATACTGGTGAATTTTCATCTTCTATCATTTTTCAAACAATCTCAACGTCATCAGCCTAATTAATAGATGAAAACTATGCTTCAGTATTAATTTATTCTTGCACTAGTCTACATGAAGAGCTCGCTTCAGAAAAAAAATGAAACCGATCTGATAGCTGATTTTTCAATCAAATCAATTCTGCTTAATTGATGTAATTCACCACTTGCGCTTTTTCTTCATTATGATACAACACATGATAATTTTTTTGTGAACCTTTTTTAGTTATATGATAACTCACTACCTCATGAGTTACCCATGGTATTATAACATAATTAAAACACAAGCATCGAATCAATCCTCCATATAAATAATTAATGAATGAATAGTCCATGCAATATCATTACTCCTTCTAAAAGTAAATAGTGATCCGATCAACATTGTACATCCAGTATCTATCCATTCTGAGTAATATAAACATACATTGAATAAATATACAATAAAATGACTTAACATTATGTCTATTATTTCATAAAATAACAAGTAACCAACAATAACATGTTAATAAAAAATCATAACAAATATTATGTTTAAGGGAATTCATAAATGTTTCAAATTATAAAAATTCATGAATAGTCACACCTTTCAATGATCACAAAAGATTACTTTAGTGTAACTAAAACACCCACATTAAAAACTAGATAGTTGAATAGTGACATATTATGTTTTTTATAGAATTATTTTATGGGTACCCCCCACCCTCCTGGACACCCCTCCCCTCCCTCTTGGAGCCCCTCGGAGAGCCCCCTCCCCCTGAAACCCCAGTCCCCTTTCCCCCCTCCCTACCCCCAGGCACACTGCTCCCCCAGACACCTTCACCCCATCTTGGACTGCCCCACTCTCCTTGCACCACTTTCCCCCCTCCATGAACACTGCCCCCATAGAAACCCCCTCCCTAACACCCCTCCCCCTAGACCCCCACACCCCATACACCCCCACACCCCCTGCTTCCTACCCCCACCTTCTACCCCCTCCTGGACAACCCCCCCTCCCCCTGAACCCCTACTCCCTCCCTACCCAATGGCCCCTAGACTCCCGCCTGCTTGTACCCTCCCCCTACACAATATGATCAGTGAAACTAATTGAGTTACTTTCTCAATCAAAAAATGGAAAATTGGACTACATACCATCGGAGGTGTGCCCGAGGAGATAGAGGGGCTGCCTTGGAGAACTGTCATCGAGGAGGTACAATGGTCATGTCAGAGGAATATAAAATTCAATATAATAATAATAAAACTTAACTACTACATAAACAAACATATCTCATAATAGCATAATTCAATATGTGTAGAAATAGTCTTAAACACCACAATTCAATTCAATATTACAATAATCAAAGCCAATTGCATAATAAAATTACACATATTAACAATCCAAAAATACAATTCACATAAATAGTGATTCTCAATATCAGTATCACCAGATTCATGATTACCCTCACTCACACCTCCTATAGAAGCACCATCATCACCTCTCACACCACACACATCATCATCGACATCAACATCAGTTCTTTCACCAACAGTAGGACCAGCTATGGCAATAGCTCCAGCTCCAGCTCTAGCTCCGGCTCCAGTAAAAGAATCCAAATTTTCATAACTCATCGACATAAAAATTGCATCAACCATTTCCTCTACTTCTGGTGAAAGTCTACAAGAATTGACAGACATGACTTTCTTCAAATTTTCAAGTATCACATTTTCTGTTTTTGAGTTGCATCTTTGATTGCAGAATTATTCTGTTCCAATATGACCAACCCAGAATCGGTACATGATAAAACGTTTTTAGTAGACCAGTATAGAGATGGTACAATCTTCTTCCCAGGTCAACAACACACTCTTACATGATGCTCATCTATTAATACCTGATGTTGATGATCACTCAGACCCAAATTGTCAAGTTCTTTTTTTTCCAATGTCTCTAAATAATTCTTTTGATTGATATATAACATAAATTAAAATTATTAAATAATATAATGAATTAAATTCATTAAATATAAAATATATTTAAATATACATACAGTCTCCTTCTCGGTGTCAGTATTTTTCATAGTACGTTCTTTCTTTTTTCAGGTTATACAAATCAAATTAGAGCGAAGAACGCGACCCTCGATATTGTATTATATTTTTGAAAAAACAATGAAATAAATCAAAATTGAAAGTCAAAAAAAAAACTAAACGAAACTAACTATTTTAAATATTAAATTCCTATGTTTTCTCAAGATATTGGGATGAAGTTTGTCCATTAGTATAAACAAGTTTCATTCCACTCTTATTTCTTTTATTTCTGTCTGATTTCTCTTTTAAACAATTAATTATATAATTTCATTAACATAAATAAACCTTGTTTTCAATATATATATATATATATATAAAATAAATACCATTAACTCTTGACACCTCCAATAGCCGATCATCACTTTGAATTGTAATAATGGGCAATCATGAACCACTGGTACTTCTTCAAGCCCTGTTCCCACTCTCTTTTTACAACCAATATATAAGTCACACATGTATTCTCACTACATTTCACCTAAATCCCTTATCCTTGAATCAATGGCATTTTTTCCATCAGGGAAATTATATCAGTGCAAAAATGGACACAATATATGTTAAAAAATATTATAAATTAATGTATATAAAAGGTGAATAACATTACTTACCCAAATCTCTTCTAAGGAATTGTCCTTTATTTGTTCTCCAACTTCCCTCTAACTTATTTGTTGAACCGAAATGATATTGATGTGTCTATCAACTGTTAATATAATACTTTTATATTCCGTACCATTTTTTTAATTATTGCTTGTCCTCATTGTATTCAACCATGATTTGTGTGTGTCGATTCCAAACCTCTCTCATTTTTGTGCAGCCTCGTCATCTAGTGGAGACTGGGGCTAATCATGAAAAATAGTAAAAAAAAGGATACTAAAATTTATGAATTTCACATTAATCACTAACAGTGATTTTTAAACAGACACCTGTAAATGGGGGATCTTATGACCCCTGAAGTGTAGCCTTTAGAGGGGGAGTAGCCTCTATGGTAGGTGGGATATCTACTGTAGGATTACTCTGTTCAGTAGACGGATAACCCTATACAGATGTGGGTGGATATGGATATGGATATAGCGGTGGGATATATAGTGGCGCAGTGCCATGTACATTGGATGGTTGGAATGGAAAATAAGGAGGCATGATAGTCTTAAAACTACAATCCGATTTTGGAGCAGGTAGAAAGGGATATGGAAAATGTCGATATGGATAATATGGAGGTGGAATAATGGGAGGATGACCTTCTGGTGAATCAACTGGTATAGTATTAGGCTATACTATAGAATAAATACCCCCACCATACTATCACCCTTGGTAGTATAATCCATGCATCTCCTCGATGAAGTAGCCTAAAATAACATAGGTGATAAAATAAAACGAACGATAGAAAGATAAATAATATTAAAGACCATAATATTCAAACATAAATTGTACTAACACTGTTGGACAGATGAGACATATGTTTTTCATTACTTAGTATTCTTATATTTGTTCTAATATCATCATATTATAACGTTTGGACCTGGAAATCTAAGATAATATTCTCAAATAAATGGAAATAATGAAAAATGTTAAATAATACAATTGTATCATTAAATAGTGAGATGCATTTTCAATGTGATATTTATATTGATAAAATATGAGGACTTTAAAAAGATTAATAATTACTATAGATGTGCTTAAAAAATTGGCTGGGCTATAAAAAAATTTATATTTGACAATGGTATAAAATATACTAGTTAATTTGATATCATGTATGGATGTTTAAGAAAAAACATACAATAATATGATAATTTCAGGTAAATACATACAAATGTGTTGATGTTATGTGTGTTACGTGGCAATTTCTAGTTCACAATATATTATATAAATTGAGTCATCTATGTCTTCAAATGAAACCTTTATATAAATATCGACAAGTTCATCCAAAACATCATTTTCATCCACATCTTCATCAAAAATATTTCTAGGAATGACAACAACAATAACACTAAATTGTAGTTGTAACGGGTCAGTTATATAAAACCCCTATCTATCCCGTGATAGTAGAATATAATGTTCATCAGTGTGAAGCTGGAAATTCATATCAATCACTCTAAATAAACAGTTATCAATATTCATTTCTTGTCAAGTCATTGAATCAAACCACATACATTTCATCATTGTTTCAGGACCTTGTTCATAGTAATCAAATAAAATGATTACTTCAAAAACACCATAAAATGATATATTTTATAACTGAGGTTTTCTATCTGATGCACTCACAAAACAATATGTTGTGGTGCTTATCATGACACTATCATGTTGTGTTGCCCTTTTTTTGCACAATTATTTATAAATCATTTCAAACCATTGACAACTATTGATTTACAACCACGTACCACATTGCTTGGACCAAAGGAAAACTCTCTTACTTCATCTGATACTTAATTTATTAGTAGAGTTAAAAAATAAAAGATACCAACATTTAATATTAAACAGTGACATGTGACTATGTTATGAGATGAAAAAAATCTACTACCTTTGACATTAACCAAGAAGAAAATTCATGTTGTGCAACAGTTTCTTCCTCTTAATAGATAGAGAGAAATGTCTCTTTTTTATAATTTCTAAATTTTATCTACAAATATGAATGCTCAAAAATGTAAGAAGATAAGAAATAACATAATGATAAAAATTTATATTTATTAGTTTACTTACTTTATATAATCATCCAGCACACCACAATTGAATAATATTGTACAATGAGCCATTTTCCACTCTTCCCTGCTTAATGTACACAATGAGTATGATCCAGATATCCCCTCTGTTTGGGGCAGTGATGGAAATTCATGTTCAATGGGATCGTATTGCTTATCATTAGTTCTCATAAGTTGATTAGACCCTGTGGATACGTTAGCCAAGTACGATGAATATAATTCCACGCATTCTTGTGCTAAATAACATTTCACAATAGAGCCTTCAGGGTGATATTTATTTCTCATGTAAGATTTAAATGTAAACATCATTATTTCTATATGATACATCCACCGACTCAGAATAGGACCACCAAAAATAACTTCTGTGGGAATATTCATAGTCAGATGTAACATACATGTGAAAAATGATGGTGGGAAAATTTTCACCATGTCACAAAGAATAATCGATCAATCTCTCTGCAACTTCTGAACAACACTTCTACTTTGCCTTTTGGCACAAATGTCTCTAAAAAAATTACATAACAAAATCACATCAACTCTAACATTATGTAAATGTAAATGTCAAATAGAAATAAGAATCAACTCATGTAACAAGACATCGTAAACATGGGTTTTAATATATTTTAGTTTCACATACTATGTATTCACCATTTTCGAAATATTACTTGAATAACCATATAGAACCTTCAAACTTTCCAAGACCTGAAGAAACCGTATCTTCTCCACATTTTTCGTCGAATAATAGGTAATAGAGAATTTCCACTAATTTTGACCAATTTACCCAGGATGATGTTTTTCTCTTATACCCCAATCCACAAAATCACGACGAGGATGCAAAACATCTTTTGTTTTGCTGTTGACATTTAAAATAGTAGTAAGTAACATCTCAAATTTTTTTTCTCTCGATATGTATTACATCTTAATAATGATTCAATTAATTCTATGAATCATCCAAAAACTCAATGAATATGCTTTTATTTCTCCCATTAATAGTGGAATTCGAATTAACATGTTTTCACTTTCTGATATTTGATTGAATTTTTCCAAGAACATAATTCAAATCCTCAAGTTCATTAATTATATCATTCCCTAACATTCATTGAGTTGTCTCATTGGTCTCAATGACATTATCGATATATCTTCTATTTTTACTATATAGATGATCCATCGGTAGAAATCACAGATGCCATATGATGATTAAAGTTTGTTGAGACATTAATCTTCAAAAAAGTGTATTTTTCATACAAATCAGTCAATATAATTCTTATTTATTACTCCAAAAAGACATCACTCTGTAGGCAGGGAAATAATTTATCATCAATAATAAAGCTGAACGAAAAATAAATTACTCCTTCATGAAAGCATCATATCTGTGCATCAACAATCCAAAGCTCATTTAACTCCTCTATTAATATCTGTGTGTAATGGTCAATATCATTTCTAGGATCACTGGTTATAAATATCAATATACTCATCATAGTAAACTGCTTCTTCATACACATCCATGAATGAATGTTATAAATGGGAATGAAAATAGGCCAAGTACAGTGTGTAGTATGCATTTGGTGAAATAGGTTGAAACCATCACAAGATATTCCCAATCTAACCTTTTGTGGGTCAGCTGCAAAATCACGATTTAACCTATCAAATTTATTCCATGCCAACCCATATTTAAGATGCACTATTTCATCATTATCTTTATTTCTTTCATATTTATTCCAGGTAATATTATTTTCCATTTGTTCTGACATAAAAAGTTTTTGAAGCTTTGGAATTAAAGGGAAGAGCCACATCACTTTCTATGGTATGCGATATTGTATTACGTCTTTATTAGTATTCCACCTTAATGTGCCACATGATTTTCACTATGTTAAGTATGCATATTCCTTCCAGAATAGACAACAATATTTGCGGAAAGAATGAATCTTAGTCGATTAAAATCCAAATTTTTCAACCAACATTAATTCCATGTAATCATTTTCTAGAATGCATGCATCATCAAGCAGTAAATCCTTAATAATTGTAAGGAGATAGTCGATCATAGTATCACTAAATCTATACATTCCTTTTCCATGATATAATCACATTAAAAACTCATGTTTGCTCATTTTTTCACATGACTAATATTTTGGGGAATTTTATCTTCCATCATATTTCTAACACTCTCAACTTCATCATCCTAATTAATAAATTAAAACTATGTTTTGATATTCATTTATTCTTGAACTAGTCTACATGAAGAGCTTGATTAATAAAAAAAATGAAACCGATCGAATATCTGATTTTTCATAAAAATCCTTTCTGCTGAATTGATGTAATTCACCACCTGCGATTTTTCTTCATTATGATACCACACATGATAATTGATTTGTAAACCTTTTTTAGTGATATGATAACTCACTTTCTCATGAGTTAACCATGGTCATCCAGCATAATCAAAACACGAGCATCAAATCAATCCTCCATATTAATAATTAATGAATGAAAAGTCCATGAAATATCATAACTCCTTCTAAAAGTCATTAGTGATCCGATCAACGTTGTACATTCAGTATCTATCAATTCTGAGGCATATATACATACATTGAATAAATATACACTAAAATGAAATAACATTATATGTATTGTTTCATAAAATAATAATTAACCATCAATAAAATTTCAACAAAAAAATCATAAAAAATTCTATGTTTAAGGGAATTCATAAATGTTTTAAATTATAAAAAATCATGAATAGTCACACCTTTCTATGACAACAAAAGATTATTTTCGTGTACCTAAAACACCCACATTGAAAACTAGATGGTTGAACAATGACATATTATGTTTTTTATAGAATTATTTGATGGGTACCCCCCCCCCCTCCTGAAAAACCCTCCCCTCCCTCTTGGACCCCCCCCCCCCAAAGAGCCCCTCCCCCTGAAACCCCACTCCCCTTTCCCCCCTCCCTACCCCTAGGCACACAGCTCCCCCACACCCCTTCACCCCCTCCTAGATACCCCCTCCCCTTCCACCCCCTTCCCCTCTCCTTGCTCACTACCCCCATAGACCCCCCCTCCCGGACACCCCTCCCCCTATACCACCACACCCCCTACACAACCACACACCCAGCTTCCTACCCCCACCTCCCACCCCCTCCTGGACAGACCCCTCCCTCTGAACCCCTACTCCCTCCCAACCCAATTCCCCCTGGACACCCCCACCTGCCCCCTCCCCCTACACACTTACACCCCCTACACACTTCCCCCCCCCCCCAACCCCCACCTCAGACACCCCCTCCTAGACTGCCCCCTCGTCCTTCACCCCCTCCCCCTGAACCATGACACCCCTTGCTCCCTGCACACTACACCAACCACAACTCCCATCCCCTACTGGATAGCCCCCCCTCCCCCTGCACACCATTCCCCCTCCCTGCAAACTGCCCCTGGATCACCCTCCCCCCCCCCCCCCCCGCACACCCACACCACCAACCCCCTCCCCCAGCACCCCCTACACACTTCCCCAAACCCTACCAGGACACCCCCTCCTAGATAGCCTCGTCCCACTACACCCTCCCCCGGCACACACACCCCCGACTCCCTTTACACTCCCCCCCCACACATACACATAGACACCTCCCATCCCCTACTGAACAACCCCCTCCCCCGACACCCCATACCCCTCTCCCTACACACTGCCCCTGGACACCCCCTGCACACTGCCCCCCAACCCCCACTCTGAACAACCCCTCCCCCTGCACCCACACCACTGCTCCCTGCACACTGCCACCCCAACTGCCACCCCCTCCCCCTACACCCACTACCGCCCTCCCCGCACACTACAAACCATGGACACCCCCTCCCCCTACACCCGCACACCCCCCTTCACACTTCCACCCCAACCCCCACCCCGGAAACCCCCTCCAATAGCCCCCCCGCCCCTCCCTTCACCCCCTGCACACTGCCCCCCAACCCCCACTCCGAACAACCCCTCCCCCAGCACCCCACACCCCTTCTCCCTGCACACTGCCACCCAAAATGCCACCCCCTCCCCCTGCACCCCCACAACCCCTACACACTTCCACCCCAACCACCACCCCGGACACCCCCCAGATAACCCCCCCCCCCCCCCCCCCGCCCCTCCCTGCACCCCCTGCCCCCATCTAGTGTATCACCAACATAATAGATGGATCACACTAGCTCACAAGAAAGAATAATTTTAATACCTATTCAAAATCCAAACTCTCTTCTAGAAACAAATCCATAACGAGTAATTCGATATATGATAACTCATAATAAATCATATGTATAACCTACCAGGAAAAATCTCACTAAACATGGTCAAAACGTCAACAACAAATAAAAGAAAAAATTATAATAATCACTGAAAAGATGATAATTTATTCATAAATATAGGATATCCAAATAAATATCATAACCTTTTATAACAAAATGAACCTGTGATATTGGTACATCGTTAGTGAAAAGATGATCTCCATAGACTATAGATCAATATTAATGATATAATAAATAAAAAAATAATAATAGATTCTCAATCATAAAATATACCATAGTTTGTTTTAGTGTCTCTTTAATCTCTATGATAAGCAACTTCTGCTCAATCACATAACATAGGTACCTACCCCTTACCCAAATCATAGATAAAAATGTATGAACATGCACTAAGGTACCCTTGTAGGGTGTGATAATAAAAACCTAGTAGGAATCCACCAACAAGACCTAAGATTTAGTGTTGAAATTTGTGTGAGTGAATTCACTAATGATATCTAAATAAAAAATCAGTTATGTACCCAATTTGGGCCATCATGGACTAACCATGTTTTGATGAACCCCGACACTAACTGATTTTCCCAATGCTAGAAGGAATTTTCATCTTGTACAAAAAACCATTACCAACCATATAGGCAGGGGATAACATGGAAATAATATTATAAAAAAATTCACACATTGGAAACAAATAATGAAAAGTCCTAACATAACCATCTTTCTATATAGGAAATAGATTTAGGGAAGTTATAACACAACAAACCTATTAAATAGGAAATGCATCACAAGGAAGCTGTAACATAGACGACGTCCCAAATAGGAAACTCATTATGATGAAGGAGTAAAATATTCACCCAATTATATAGTAAATAGATCACGGGGAAAGTTTAAATAATAAAACCTATAATATAATAAATGAATCACGATGATGGTGTAACATAGATGACTTTATGCATATGAAATAAATCATGAACAATGTGTAACAAAACCAAAATCTAATACATGAAATGACAACCTAGAATATGATGCAAGGAAAAAACATTTTCTAAGACCGGTGGAAAGGTCCCAAGTCCCCACCTCACCCCTGAAATGGACTTTTAATCCAATATGGACTAATTATACTTTTAATACAAGGTATACCCATTATCTAACCATATGATTTATGGTCTCTTATCTAAATCAACCATTATAAGTAACCAAGACTGTTGGATACTTCTGCCACTGCATCTAATCACTATATACCATATCATTTATTCTCAAGACCCATATTATTCATAATTGAGGAATGAAATGATCCATAATAATTGGTCAAGATAACCACCCCTAGATGATGTAAAAAAACATAGACATTCAACTTTAGGTCTTGATAACTAATTTGTATAACCATCATGAAAACCATAACTACATATAATGGGTTGGTTATAAAAAAAATAAAAAACTCATAAACTACCCACATGAGTTCAATTCTACCATTTATAATCTACCTAAGATCTTAAATATTTGATCCGGAAGAACCACATTCTTACTCATGCACCTACATGTGTGACAGTTCATGTAATCCCATATAAAAGATGATACATGATAAGAAACTACCACATTAATCAACTTAGATTTACCTTTACAATTGGATTCATCCAATTTGAGTTCAATTATTCACCTAAAAAACATGAAGAAATCTACATAAATTATGGATGTAAAAAAGTATAGAGAACCATGAAATAAACACGTGTTCAAGGATTTCATTCAGTCAAACATAATGAAATGGAGTGAGTACAACTTATTATTATTTAATCTGGTAATAAATGAGGTGGTGAATCTCTTGAATCCTTGGGGGAAGGAAAAATGTGTTTCAAATCACGTATAGTCCAGATGATGAAGGAATAAGAGGTAAAAAAGAGTTTATAAGTTGAAAACATAAAAAATATATTAAATTATCCACCCAAGATGAAAACAAGGTTTCTATTTCCCTATTGGTCACTGTTTAAAAAATCACCAGGTGGATAGTGTGGAATCAGGAGATACTTCCCTATAGAAAGGTCATTAGGTATTCCGAGGGATCTTGCTGATTAATTTCTATTTTAGGACTATGGTTATCCATCTTTGAATTACCGCTAACACATGAAACCACATATCATAGTAAAACATTAAAATCCAGACATTGATGAAATTAGATGGAATAAAATACCTACGTAGATTGGAACCATTCTGGAGTAGGGACCCACTGTGAATTGTCAACAGGGAGGAGGGCACCGTGATGAGAGAGGGGTACAGGGAGGAGGGTGCTACTGTGATAGAGGTCATCGAGGAGGAGGGCGTCATGGAGAGAGAGTTCGTCGAAGAGGAGGGAGCCACCATAGAGAGTATAGGTCAGGTAGGAGAGGCAGAGTATGAGTGCTCGGTAAGGTGAAGTCATCAGGGATGAGGTAGTCACAATGAGGGGAATTCATCGAGAGGAGAAATCTTTAGGGAGAGAAGGTGTAAGGTGAGTATCGAATCGGGGAAGATGAGCCCAATACCAAATAAATGACAAACATGGTATAAGCACGATGTATTAATTAAAATGTGGCAATTAGAAAGATATATCCACATACCATTAAAACGATGGCTATAGGTTTGTGGATATAGATTTAAATTATAGTATTGTTTGGAAGAAAAAAATAGTGGATATGTGATTGGTTCTCAATAAAATCTCTAAGTGGGAGATGTTTTAGTAGTATTTTTCCTTGGATGGCACCACCCCGATTGATTTTTTAAAGGGGTGGCAGTGGTGGGTGTTGGGTAGACAATCCCCACCAAACTCATCAATGGAGGAAGATGAGGCCGGGGGAGATGTAACATTTTAATTAGGCTCTCTCCCAATTGTTTTTCACATCGGCATCAGATCATCATCTCTAATAGTTTCATTTATTTGTGAGGTGGTTTCCCCATCATATTCAAGAGATATTTTTCCGAGTGTTTTCTACTTGTAAAATTGTGGGAGTGTGTACCCACATTACCCATATAGATCCTTTTTTCCTATGGTTTTTTACCCCTTCTATTTGTGGTATTTTCCAAATTAAATCTAGTGTAATTCATTTTTCCACATTTTTTACATTATTTTTAAATCATAATTATCACTACAAGGGTGGGAAAATAATTTTACGATCCCAAAAATGGATATCTCCATCAACAAGAGAAGAGGAGATGGGTTTCTCATGCCGAACCTAGCCACCAGATTATAAATTTTATGGGATGCCTCCACTTCAATGGAAAATGCTGGAAATGTAAACCTTAGAGATCCATCCACTATATTGGATCAGAACGACTCTAAAGGAATGTCAAGGAACTATAGAAGTTGGAAAGATCATAAGTTGGGGTATAGAAGAATATATTTAAGTGACAGACCATGGGATAAGTCTAAACTGATGGCTCGTGGATCCATGCCAAATGAGGGGACTAGGGAACCAACTAATAGGAAAGAAATAGGAAGGTGAGAGAATTGCACCATCATCGAAGGATGTATCACTACCACTATGAGATCTTCCAATGTCGGGGAAATGGTCATGAGCATTTGAAAAAAAAGGTGTGTACAATGTGTTATTTTTCACGGGGGAAGCCATCTACCCTTTGGGAGTATATTATCCAAGAAATGAGTTATTTATATCTATCCAGATAGAATAAATTAGTATATTTTTATTTATAATAAAATAATGATTATATTTAACTTTTTTTATTATTACATTATAAATAATTAATTAATGATTATATAAACATTAGATTTTGATATGATGAAACTAAAATAGTATTATTTGAGAAATATGTAGTTTCAATCTTGAGACCCTTATGGATGAATTAATGATTTTTTGAAAAAACAATTATCTTAAAAAATATAATTACTAAATAATAATTATTTAAATATAAAAGTTCATATAATTTTATAAGGAAAAATATATTTTTTTATAAGGGATAAATAAGATTTATTGTCATTAAACATTGTATTATCAATAAATATGGATTTTTGTTTAAAATTTTAAATTCAAATATTTAGATAATTATTTTGAAAAAATAAATATTATTTTTGAATCTTACAAATTAATGATATACAATGGTGAATGTTTCATAATTTTCTAAGTCAATTAATGTTTTTATTAGAAATTAAATACAGTATGAATATACTATATCTATAATGACATTATAAAATCCAAATATTTATGTAATAAATACAATAAAAAGAATTCATGTCTATTATTAGGTTTTCTGTTTAAAATAATGTGTTTTTGTAGTAATTGATTAATCTTATATACCATTAATTAATCCTCAAAAACCTATATTATATTATAACATTTTCAAATTGTTTTTATGAGAATATGACTAGCTTTCACATCATCAAGGGTATTATTTTATTTATTTCAATTATTATACATATAAAATATTAAAAAATAGAATTATTTTTCAAAAAAAAATGGGGTAATCCGTCATAAATTTGATAGTATTGGTTATTTTTTCATATAGAGTCCAAATACTTTGTTTAGAAATTAATAAAGAATTCACCTCACTTTTCTTATAAAAATGACCGAAGATCTCATTCATTTACACTGAAAACCATTAAATCGTGAATTTTATATTCTTTTAGCTCTCTTGAGTCCTCTTATCATGTCTATAATATCTTAATAAGATCCTCCTAATATTCTGTAAGTGCTCTTTCAAGGTAAGGGATCATCTCCTCCCTTTTATTCATGCACATCCTCTATATTATGCCATTTAATATTCAAATTGACATTTTTAAAAATGTTTTTAAACATATCTATTTCTATACATATGATTTCAAATTGAGTAGAGAGATCATTGAAATCTCATTAAACCATTGAATGAATCAATATGTAAAAGAATTACGCTGCAAGAATTATCTCATGATTTTCCATGAAAAACATTTGTGTAGGGAATAACCATCCCCATTTCCACTAACTGATATTCACATAGATGTACCTACCAATCAGAGAATATGGAATTTTATATCTATAACCACACTCAATAATCATTGATTTAAATTTTATAACTTACATCCTTATGTTGAATGATCAATGTGACAAACTTATACACGTACATGATAGGAATGTTACAGGTGGACCATAAATTATATAGCCTTCCAATTCATTGACTAATTTTTTTCACATGATATTCCATATATTGTGAATGATATTTTATCCTACGAACACTATGTAATGATTTATTGGTGGTTAGATTTGTCATATGCTTATAATTTCATGTTTAATGTTATTTTCACATCTCTATATTTCCTTGATGTTATCATCTGACATCATGCTTTAATGATATTTTTTATGATTATCATGCCTTTTATATCACCTTGATATGAATATTTCCTAACATGTATTTATTTGATCATGTTATGCTTTGACCCTTCCCAGACATGGATTTATAGAACACCCCTTTCTTATGTATTTCCCAAGGTTTCCCATGCAGTTTTAGATGATTAAAGGATCCTAATCGCATGATATGAAATTTTCATATAATGTAGTATCCTTATTCTAGTTATTAAGTTATTTTCCAAGTTTCCCGAAGTCACCAAGCCTGATGATCTTCTAGGAGATTATTATTTATAACTATATGTAATAAATAATGAATTATGGTGTATAAAATATATGAGTTTTCATAAGTGGTTCCTTTGTGTAGGGACTTAGGTGAATCGGACCCCACATATGGGGACATGGGTGACGTGGCCCCAATGTCTGTAGACATGGGTGAAGTGGAACCCATATATGGATGCTTGTGAATATTGATGCCAATGTATTGAGGTACAGATGAACTAACAGCAATGTGTGAGTCCTAGACATATGGTCACCGTAACATGGGATTTGGATTAATTGGTACCCCAGAATAGAGGCTTGTTTAAGGAGTCTTTCTAGTATAGTGCTAATGTAAATTTACACTGATTTATAAAGTATTGGTCGAGTTATCTCCCTAATATGGGTCTTGGGATAATCTTTCCCTAGGTATAGAGACTAATGAAAAGGCTCACCCTAATATGAGACTTTTGGATGACTATGGAACATGAAATCCTATTATATGACCCCCAAGCTTACTTAGACTTCTAGTAACCAAGTGTGGGAGCGCTAACATGGGTTGGTATTGTGGCCCCTAATATGAAACAAGTTGTATGAACTAGGGGCCTTTTCTATAGTAAAATGGGGGAAGTTTCAATTCACAATTTATTGATGCTAAAACATTTGGATGACTCAATTTCTATGAGTTTCATAACTAATTTCCACAATTATTGACTTATGAAGTCACCTAAAGTGGAGTAGGGGAGTACAGAATGTCCCGAGCTATGATCTTCTTTATCTCCTCCACTATTTTCCCCTCCTCCATGTGTTTTTTTCAAAAAGATAAGTACATGGTCTAATGTTTCGGCAATGGGTGTGAAGGGAATGGATTATGGGGATGAAAATGACATGGGTACTCACTTTGAGAGGTGTGTGAAGCTACCAGGGCATATAAAATTATTAGGAATATAAGTGAACTTTGAGTGAAAGTGTCCCCACCACCCGTAGAAGTAAGGTACAAAAATAAAATTTGGTGCACCTGAGTGGGGTGTATTCTATTCAATATCATTTCCAATAAAACAATTTCATAACAAAAAATGTATCCATTCTTATCAAAAGGGAGCTCCAAAAAGTCAAATGGAATGGTCATAGAATATATATACAACATCCATGTTTTCCACTAGTAATCATATGTATGGATATTGAAGGAGAAATATATGATATGAAATATAAAAAAACATATATAAAAGAATATAAAATATATTAAAATCATGTGTTTTATTATGAGAAAAAATAACAAACTAATGATCTGAAATAAATCATGGTGGTTTATTTAGATAGAAATATTTATTATATTTTGGTTTGTCGATTGTCTATTGAGTAATCATTAAAATATCATATGTGGAAATATTTTATGACCTTTTTTATAAGATGTGGGTGAAGTGATAAGAATACATAGTGATACTTAGAATTAATAGTGAACTCACCCAAAAATATTGGTCATAATATAGTTAAATAGTGGACTTGGTATATTTGAAAATATTTCATGTATTCTCCTTGGACACTCTCTTTTTAATGTACAATGTTAAATCTCAATATATTCATACATTAAATTATTTACTTGGAGAGTGTTCTTGGTTGGATATATATGATAGTTTATATTGTTATTGTTTATATAAGAAGAATATATATTTATTATGAACGTATTCTCACCCTAATTCACCCTTATAGTGATTGTGTCCTTAGTGGCTGCAAAATTTTTCCTTCAGGACAACACACTTGAGGATTGTGACCCTAGAAAAGAGGACCAAATGTTCTCAATCTTTGGAATAATAAAAGTTGTTAGTGACCCATAATAAGAGTTCAATAGTATCCATGATGGGTTTTGAAGTGTATATCTAATGAAATATGTTATGGTCATTTGAAGGGAAATTAAGAATACATAAGGAAAATTTAATTCTTACTCGGACACAAATATGTTGGTTTGACACATGGATATAAAAAATTCCATTATATAGGTGATTAAATTATATATTAGTATGTAAAAGGTATGTTATTTTATAGGTATTTTTTTCAAAATGTTGAATATGAAATTTAGTTTAAGAAGTCACAAGCATTATTTAGTGTTATGTTGGAGTTTATTACCATTCATGTGAGTAACATTGGTTTATTGGATTTACAATATATGAATTGAATAAAATTAATTTGCTGGTTTGGATTTGAACATGAATTTGAAATATGTTATTTGAATTGAAGGAAATGATATTTGTTCTTGACCACTTGATGAGAGTTATACAGGTGAAGATCCAAGCCATTAACATCTTTAAATATTATAACCTACTATAAAACATTGGAATTCTTTATATTAGTGTATATTATTCTTTAATAATTTGGAACACTATATAAGATATATAATAAAATTTATAAAGGACTAGAACACATGAACTATTTAAAACCAATGTACATGGTTCACCATTAAAATGAAGGCTACTACAATGTGTGGATTAACTGATTATTGCTTTATGTCAATCTATTAATACACTATCACTGTTATTATTTAGGGTGAATACATATAGAACCAGAATTTTCGTAATTAGATATTACAAATTTTTAGATGAATATTCATTACATTATACAAACACATACTTGAGGACCATAATAGTTTAAGGTTTTTGTAGACTAGGTACCCAATATTCTAATTTGGTAAAATATATTCAACATATCCCTTAATGAGCATCCTCTTCATTACTCTTCACAAATATACATGATGTAAAATATTTCATCCTAAAATTGGCGGAGGAAATATTATAAGGGTGAGATAAGATGCCCATTTAGTGTACAAAGGGATATAAATAATCATAAAATGAATATAAGGGAATGATACCATGAACAAAAGGTTTCAAAAACATTCCTCGCATATTAAGGATCATAATTTTGGGACAAGACATAATGATTGAAAATTCATAATAAATGAATCATATTGAAATCAGAAAACCCGATCCATAAGAGCATAACATTAGAATATGACAAGGAATTGTTGAATATAAATAATTAGACATACTAGTTTCCATTGTAGTTCAGGATCACATCCAAGGATGGCATAGTATAATGGGTTCACTCCAAAAACCATTATAGTAGAAAAGGTTCACTCCCAAGACCATTAAAGTATAAAAAGTCCCTTATTAAACCATGTTCACTCCCCAATCCAGTCCTTTCTATATCATGAAATATAAATCATTACCCAATCATTGGAGGGAGATACAAGTTCCTCTAGTCACATAATAAAAATAATACATATGTGTGCTAGAAGATCATAAAAGATTCATATTATCATAACCCCTGAATGGAAATGGGCTCTATAAACATCCAATAATATCATATCCAATGTAAAATAGATAGGTTTGATACTCATTTTGTCATTTTATGAATGTATTGCTGATTGAAATGAATTAGGCTTCCGAAGAATTTTATCATGGTATAACCAAGGGAAGAGAAAAAGGATTTATTAACATATTATTGTCATAAACCATTCTGAGAATGAATAAGAATGGTATCCTTAGTTCATATACCCTTTAAATAATTATGTACATAAAAGGATTTCATCATTGATGGATAATTATTTTAAAGGATGTCATAATGGATGAATTATAAGATTTTATCTTCAGAAATAAAAAAAACAATCCTAATAAGTGATATGATTGTAACATAAATTTTTTTCTACTTTAGTAACATTTAATAGTAATCCCAAGGAATGAGAGAAAAAAAAGGATAGTTAAATAAAATTAAATTTCTGAAGAATCATAATAAATTACATTACTGGGAAATATTTATAACATGTAAAAAATGAGATTTTGAATATGGCATGTGTCTTAGAGAAGTAAAAAGTGAGACATAATCCCTTACTGCATTAGTAATAGTTTGAATAGTAAGTCCAAATATATAATAACATAAATTTAAACATTAAATATAATGAATATAATTCGATTAGTTTTATAAATTTTTAACGGGGAAGTATATATACTGCAGAAAATAAATGAGAGGGAAATTTTCATTTATCTTCCCGAAATAAAATAGATACATGAAATCCCATACTGTAAGTATAAAATGCCATCGTACATGTTAAAAACTACAAGATAATAAATATAAGTTTATTATATTTATATTATAGAAATATAAATATATATATCATATCATATATTATTTACTTATTCTCATTTATTACCCTTCTAATTATAAATTCTTTTAAAAAACATGTTTTATTTAATAACGAGAATGTTTTTATTTATATTGTGATGTTTTATTTTCGGTCCTCTTACTTTGATTATTATTCCATATTCTAAATAATAATTATAATTAAATAAAATATTATATTTATACATATATTATAAGTTCAATACCCATCCTGAATGTTGGGTTTGAGAAATTAAGTTTGTTTAGATCATTGAGATGGTATGTCGTAAGTACGCATGAGAAATGTTTTAATTTTTCAAGGATAATTATTGAAAATAGGTAGGAAATATTATATATATCTAATAATATTATAAATAAAATTTCATTTTTTTATATATACTTATTCATATCATCAATGTGTTGTGGTGATGAAAAGAGGGGGTCACATTGTTTCGTGAAGGTGGTAGTCCACACATACACGAATGACGTTATCATATTTTAGTGAGTGAAAAGGTGAAAAATAATAAAATTTAATATATTTTAATAATGATAAATATTTAATTAATAGAAAAATTTTTCTATTATATTACATATATTCATTAAATCTATCGTTATTATCTTCCATGAAAAACATTACTGAAAAATAAAGCACATTGCTTCGCAAGGCGGTAGTCTACCGTACTCATGAGTGGCAATATAATATCCCCTATAGAATGGAATGAAAAAGGTATATATTATACAATGACTCCATATGTATAATTATGTTATAAATATAATATATATACTTTAGATACCTCATCATTCCCAACCATTAGAGGTGGTGATATAAAAATGAATGATATTAGTTCATAAGGTGGTAGTCCACCGTACACACGAATGATGATTTCGTAACACATTTGATGTAATTTAGGATTTTTTAGGTCATGAAAATAAAATAAAAAATATTAATTATATGGATGATAATAAGGTTCTTATATCAGGATGGTTTAATAAAAATTGATGGAGGTGGATAAATAAATAAAATAAAAATTCTCGTCGAAGAAACTACCTATTCTTCATGAACCTCCACTGGTTTTCACACAATTCCTTAAATGGATGGATTTATGAATATACTAGGGAATATAATATTAGATTATGGATTCTAGGAATTGATTACAGATGGTATTTTCCAAACCAAATGAATTTAATGTTATGAAAAGGTGAGGAGAGGGAGGCCTTTTATAAGTGAGGTGAGGTGCACACTTTTAATTATTTAAAAGAAAAATGTGTACCCACGTTTTTATCAAGACCCCATGTCCCAATAGATAGTATTACAAATATATATATAATATGTGGGGTGGGGGCGTGCAAGTGACATTCATGCCAGAAATGTGGTGTTCATGTACCTTGCGCACTGATGGATCCTCGGCTTGACATGGGCGATCTAATTTTTAAGCCTGTGAATGTCTTGATTTTATTCATGTGTTTTCTCCTATTATTTACAAGGAATTTTCCTTTTTCACATTTTAGATTATATTATGGAAGACAGTGTCAAAAAAATCCCCCCTTCAGAATTGGATTTGGAAAGAAAAGAGAATTCTATACTGAGGTAAAGTTATGCGAAGGGTGAATAGAGGTTGATCTGGCATGCAACTAAGAGAGTGTGACGTATGGGAACACAAGTGATGGCGCATAGAGTAATATTCATCATTTATATATAGTGTCTTAAATTTTGTGAAAATTAAAAAAATGTCTAGAAATCTAGCTCTCAGTGCGCAAGTTTTTTTGCTTAGAAACTCCTGTCGGTCACACTTCTTCTATACGTTCTTGATTTGCGTGCAATATATAGGGCTCCATACTTGCATGCGAAGTTCATACATTAGTGCCTAAACCATATATTCATGACATAATTCCTTTTTCAATTTTTGTTAATTCCTTTTTAAAAAATTTCCAAAATGATCTTACATTTAATGATTAATATTTTTTCCCTTTTGCAGGTTCAATGGATCCCAAGAGAATCTGAACTGTTGATGAATTGGCCAGTAAGAGAATTGATGATATGATGAAGATCATTGTTCATGATTACATTTACATCTGTGACAATAATCAACTAGATTTGGAAATCTTTGTGTGGAAATATCACTTCAATTATCCTATGAGTATTTACTTCCCTCTGTATGGTTATGGTCATCTGCAGGATGTCAACATACTGGACATGAAGAACTATATTCCACTTTCATGGTTTCAAGACAATAACAATTTCTCATCTACATATTTTTTGTTGTTGTAGGAACATATATCAAATATGTAAAAATTGCTATGTATCATTTCATGCATCAAAACCCATGTGATCTATACTTTAAAGCACATACATACAAGCTACGACCACACTTCTATTCATTTATCATTTGAGATTCTCAGATTGATCGATCAAAGGGCTAGAAGAAAAGCTAGAATTTACACCCTGGATGGGGAATTAAACCCACATGGATGTGGGCATATTGGGTGTGCAAGACAAGAGGGAAGATTTTGGATGACTTGAAATGAGTTGGGATTTATCTTACTATATGGGTTGGTGTAACGCCCTGACCCCAGTTACCTATATTCATTGCATTATTTTAATACATTGGAATCATTACAAGGAATCATGTCCCAAATGAGTGATCAGTTTAGTATTCTAGGAAAATAAATTACATACATGAACGTTACATTAAACATTAGAAAATAAAACACAACATAAATGATCCTTTATGAACGCCATTAATCCCCTTGCTTATCCCTACTTATCAATCATAAAACACTTCATAGAATCCTAGGAAAAAAAACAAAATAAATGGGTGAGATTAGATGCTAAATAAGGATAACAATATTGAAAAAACATTCACAAATAAACATAAAAATTTTAGGAAATGTATAAAACTCAAAAAAAGCCTTTTAATCTTACACTTCAGCATAATATGGAAAATATAAATCAAATAATTCCATTTACTTATTCACAAGGATATTATACTAGTGAAATAATCACATGCAATATTAATAACCAATTTCACAATGATGGAATACATAAATCCAGACTTCATAACCACATATTCAAGGCCTTGTGCCAAGACTAAAAATAATATTTTTTCAAGGCATTGTGCCCATACATTAGTTTGTCTCATGAGATATACTGATGCATCGAGGATTTATATTGGGCTCCACCATTCACTTACTAAGTCCAATGTATTCCTCATATGAAAAGGTTTAAACATAAGATAAACAATCATATTAAAACTAGAATATGAAATGTAAATAATTTATACATAAACCATGAATAGTATAATAATAACACATCCATAGTCAAACATATCACAACACCTTTAATAAAATATGGAAGATTTTTATCATAATAAATCAACCTAGATCGAAAATAATATCTAGTAATGGATGTTGACATAGTTGAAAATGAATAGTAAATATCTTTGAGAGAAATATACCTTTTTCATGAAATCATTTCAAAAGTCAAACGATTTATAAAGGAAGTCATTTAAAATATATTTTTGAATCAAAGTGTCCCATACCACTATGAAACTTTTGAAAGGAATGAACATTTTAAAACATTCTTTTCCATATAAATAAATCATTAAAATAATTTTGAAAACATGGATATTAATAAGAAAGGTTTAGTAGAATTAATCATTGAAACATTTAAAATGATTTTTTTAGTTAAAGTGTCCCTTAAAAAAATCCTTTTAAAAACTATTTTATGAAACATTGACATGGATAATAAATATTTCCCAGTTAAAACTTACAAATAAATAATCTTGGATAATAATGAGATTGAAGAATTAACCCTTACCATGAACTTTCCTTTGGTCGAGGGTATGCTTATCCTCATATATAATAACCATAGTATGTTATTAAATTATACCAGAACCATATTAATATTTATTATATTATAAAATATTCCTCTATTTCTTTATACTACCCATTTAATAATGATTTTTTTGTTAAATTAACATTTCGGGTAATAACCTCTTTCTTTATCATACATGTTTTAACTTGTTATTCTTGATCTTATCACTTAGATCATGATTTTAATACTTCCAGAATATAAAAATTATTAATATATCACATATATTTAGAATATAAATATTTATAATAGACATATATATGAAATGGAAAAAACCATTTGTGGAGATAGTTGACCTTACGTACGCAAAAACGTTGTTTCTGTTTTCAATTAATTTTGAAGAGACTTAAGTGAATAAAATATATGTAAGTACATGTATACATATATATATATCTTAATTACCATTTTTATGTCATATATTACCTACTTATTATTAATATATATTCTTATAATCATCATTTAATAGTGAACCTGGAAATGAATCTCATCGCGTCGTGGAAACAGAAATCTGTACGTACACAAGAGCGAGGATATCATTTCCTTAATGATTAAAAGGTGTGGAGGTGGATGGTGTAATAATTTTAAAAAAAACATTATAATTAAATTTATATTTATTTACTTACATATTACTCATCATTATATCTATCCAAATAACATAGTGTTGAATAACAAATTACACCATAGCATGGAGACAGTAAGTCTTACATACGCACGAATGGTGACATTATCACTCATAGGATGGATAGAATAATGAATATGGTTACACCATATTTATATTAACATCAAAAAAATTTATAAGGTACATGAGTTATTATTTTGGTATGGTAATAACAGAGAAAGATGAAGTGGAAGAATAAAACAACTTGATAGAGTGTGGTGAAATTATTACCTCTTTTTCGGGTGTTTCCTTTTGAGTTGACCAAAAGGGATCCTTAAGAGGGCTTTATGATCAATTTAAGGACTATAGTTTGAATTGAGGGTTGTAGGAATGTTATTTGGCTAGAGGTTGGCACATTGAAATGGCTTTGGAGGCGTGAATTTTAGAGAATGGGATGTTCCCTTTTATAAGAGGGGTGAGGGTCACTTTAAGAAAAGATTAAGGTATTAATTTATTATACAATAATATTAGGTTTATAATGGCTCAAAATGAATTTATTTAGATCCTTAGGTGGTTATGGGTCTCACATCTCTTAACCAGTAGGTTTTAGAGAAGTTCAGGTTACCATTTTAAACTTATCAATTGGATTTTACTCTTATTTAAATAGTTTAACTTTTATCGTGTTTTCTTTTATTCTTACACTATATGGTTAATAAAATAACTCTAAACATCCAAGAGAAACTCAAGTGGTTCATTAATGACATATATAATATTATTTAATCCCTTTGGACAAACCATAGATTTTTAAGAATTTTATATCAACCAATAATATTGTTTTTGTTTTAAAAAAAATATTTTGTCAATTTTGACACTCTCTGGTATTTGTTTTTTGTTAAAATCATAACAATGTGATTACTTTGAACAAAACTGATATAATCAACCCAATCATGTCATATTAACCTATAAAATTAGAGTAATTTTTCCAAATTCTCAATTAACATTTATTCAGGTATTTATAATATCAATTATTTTAATATTTTATTAATAAGGTTATTAGTACATCATCATTATGTCATAAATAAATTTAATTATTTAATGTCTAAAAATTAAAAATATAATTAAATTATGTAGGAAATATTTTATTTTTCTCATGGATATTTATTTTAGAATTTATCTTATGTATAACCCTATATTAAGAATGATTTAGTTATGAAAACTAGAATTTAACACTTTTTACTCTTCTTTAAATTAAATAATAATATATGTATTAATCTAATACAAGCGGACCTGAAGGATAATATTTTATTTATAAGGTTGATTTTTTGTCTAATTAAAGTTATCCAAGATAATTAGGACATGTGTTAGGGTATTTATAATATCATTTTTGACCTTACTTACCCTATTTTCTTTTAACCGTGGTAAATAAAAGTAAAAAAGTTTCTATTCACAAAAAACTATTTTCATCTTATTGAATCAAATTTTGATTAATTATGTTAACCATGTATCTTGTATTTTGGAAATTCAATTCACAGAAGTGGTAAAATTTTGTTTTATGCAAATTTTCAAATGCTATTAGAGGTTGGGTAAAAGACGGTAAAAAGTTCAATAAAATTTTATATATCTACAGTAATCATAAAATGACCCCAATGAATCACAGTTAAAATATATAGGTATTATGTTTCTAATCTGACCTAAAATAAATTAAAATAAAATAACTATTTACTTAAATAAAAATTCAGTTTTAAACAATTACATAGTGTTTTTCACTATTCATCAAAAATTGAATGTTTTCAGAAAAAATACCCAAAATTCACCCTAATATAATTTTGGAATTAAGAATTCAAAAATGAACTCTATTTTACCAAATTAAAAACATAGAAGTTGAATTTAATAATTTAATGTTCATTCGTGTTGTCAAAATAAAAATGCGGATTTTTAAAAAAAGAAAAAACATTCAAAAGATTGACACGTGTTTATGTCAAATTTAAATCTGAAATTACTTGTAATGACCAAAATTATATTAAATGATAAAAATATAATCTAATTAAACTTCCAAACCCTTCAAATTTATAATTTATCACTCAAAATTATTTTGATTAAAAAAGTTGTTTTCAGTTAAAATTTAGTAATTTTCATTGTTCACCCAAATATGAAAGTTATAAAAAAACACCATAAATTTATCAAAACTATTTTTTTTATCCTGATTCTAAAGAAGAAGTTTATTTTTGTCAAATTGAATATATAAAAGTGTTAAATATTTTATTTAAAAGGGGTTCTCCATTAAAAGGCGGTAAAATTACATTTTTGGAAAAATAATTATTTTATCTAAAAAAATGATTCTGTTCTTATATTATGTCTAAGAAACACATAATATGGAATATAAAATTTTATATAGTATATAAAATTCAAAATTCTGTTAACACTATTCATATACTCTTTTTGGACGACTACTTTGGTAAGTTGTGGTGCGCTCAAACTTGGTGTTCCGTGTTGCACAAGTTGTTGAATTATTTTGAAGAGATAACATACTATGAAATCTTGGTGTGTTACATTCTAACATCCTTCAGTAAATTGTGTCCTCACAGTTTGAAATTTTTCTTTAAAAATAAATGTTTAAAAATAGAAAATACCTTTGTGGAAAACCCACATCAGAAATTTTTATAATAAAATTTATTCTTTATAAGAGTGAATGGGAAATGAAAAGGTCACCACCAAATTAGGGTTTTAAATAGGATAACATTGGTTGAAATTATTGACACGTAATTTGATTAAAAAATTAAATATTTATATGAAGTGATTGAGGTCATAAATAACAAACAAATGTAAAATTGATGGTCTCAAAGCCATCAATCTATGATGATTTAAAATATCATTAGTTCAAAAAAACATAATGTATTTTGGTAACACAATTTTCGCTTTAGGATCCCATCCCTAAAGTTTAAGAATTAATTTATTCAATGAATAATGAAAAAAAAAATTGACAAGTAGAGTTTAGTCCTTCAACAAATTCCTTCCAAAAACTCATCTTTCACTCCAAAAGATAATAGAATTCAAAAAATATTATATTTATCCTAATCCTATAGGGTTCCAAAAATAATGAATTTATAATTCATTTGTATGAATATTTAAAAAACTAAATTATAAAAACTATGACATCACTTATGCCAGTGGTAGGTGATCCACCCTTTTCGCCCTTCGGTTGCAGGTTCACGTTTCACGGCCTTACCAGATGCGACGGGTTGTCTCCCGACCTCCGTGTTATCCTTTTTATGATAATCCAAAAGTAATATCAAGAAATAATTTAACCATAAAAATAAAATCCAATGTCAAAATTAATCGATTCCAACCTTTTGTCATATCCAAAATACTTCTGTACAAACATAGAGTCCAAAATTTTTAAGGAAGGTAAACACAATGAAGATCTTTTTTTCATGTAATAATATGTGAATACCTTCATCATGTATTCTTTTAAAACATGGTAGCACCCTGAATTACCATAACACCTTATTGATCACATTCATTCTCCTTTATTACTTATAGAATACTTGATATATTTCTTATATCAAAAAATTCTGAATACTCCAACAATGATGAAATAAACAAACCATTAATCAGTTCCAAGGTGGTCAAGAATATCCAATATAATTTATCAAAATCAACCATATCTTATTCCATAATCACTACCTCAGTATCAACACCATATTAAGGTTTATCTTTCCTCCAACTATTTATTTTCCAAAAAGGTTTAACTTTTTGTTGAGTCACTTTTCATAAAACCATATAATCTCAAGTCCTCAATGAAATAAAATAGCAGGACAATCCTTATTTATTTCCATAATTCATATAACTGGTATATCATCGATTCAATAATTAAATGACATAATTATTTAATAACAACATAAGAACACAACTCATTCCTATTCATATGTTGTAGTATCATAATTTTATTATTATCCAATAGCATCATTTGTCATATACTCTGATGTCTGGGACATTGATTCACACAGTGTTGCAACTCCTTGTTGATGAAGAATTTTATATTTGAAACATTTTTATTACACTTGTAATCACATAATTGGTGTCCTTTTTCTCCAAAAAAATAAAAAACTCACATTCCCCTTAAGCATTTACCAAGGTGGTTACTTCCATATTTATCACATGTGGGAAAATCCTTTTTCCCCTCTTCCCTTTATCCATATTTGTCTCTACTATTCTTTTCTTCTCTTGCTTCCCTTAAAATCCATAGGACTCATACAATTATTTACATATCTTATTAACACATGATACTATTACTTCATATGTTGAGAATATGCGGTAGACTATTTCTCTCCAAAATTTTGTCTTAATACCATGAAAGATATGATCCTTCTTACTTTTCAGATCATATGTATTGTTGGAGCTATCATTCCTTCTACTGGGCGCCATTTCTAAACAATTGCATACAGTAGGTCAGTTTTTGAATCGAAATTCATATTTCCAAACATGTAAAATAAATAATGTAAATTGAACAGTTTTTGGATATAATTCATAATCAAAATAATGTATTCTTTGAGGAAGTATTTACTCTCGAATCCTTCATAATGGCTTGTAATAAAAATCTGAATTATCCTAAGAATATACCCTACGAGTGTCATAAACAAGAGTGTAGTAAGGCCAGTTGTCGTGCACCAGGACAACCCGGGTCAAGCCCGAAACTCCTTGTTAGAGTTTTCACTCTTAGGTATATCTGTCCTAGAGCTACCTCTACCAGCTCGTATCCAGACATGGGTGTATTGCTTGGAAAATACACAAAATCATTACATTACCAAAATTCTAGGATTTTCTTCTATACTAATCCTCAAATTATATCTTTGGGTAATATTTTATAATCAGAGTTTATCTACATCTATTTTCAAGGATGTTTCTAAATTTTATATTATACCAACCGTAACTCCCCGACCCCAGTTACCCAGAGTCAGTTCATTATTTTAATACCTTGGAAAGGTTACATGGAATCATGTCCCGAAAAACTGATCAATTTATCATTCATACAAAATAGATTATATAGATGAATGTTACATTACACATTAGAAAATAAAACACAACATAAATGATTCTTTGAGAATTCCATAAATCCCCTAACATAACATTCTTTATCAATCATAATACACTTCTTGGAATCCTTGGAAAATAAAACACAATAAAGGCGTGATCTTAGATTCTCAGTAAGGATAACAATATAGCAGATAATTTCAAAAATAAGCATAAACATTTAAGGCAGTGTATAAAAATAAAAAAATTCATTTTAAACATAATCTTCAGCATAATATTGAAAATATAAATCAAATAATTCCATTTACATATTTACATGGATATTCTACTACTTGAATAATCCCATGCAATATCAATAACCAATTTTATAATGATGGAATGCATAATGCCAGACATTGTAACCACATATTCATGGCCTTATGCCAAGACTACAAATACGAATTTGTCAAGGCCTAGTTCCAAGAAACTAGTTTGTCTCATTAGACATACCTATGCATAGAAGAGCTATAGTGAGCTCCAGCCACCACTTACTAAGTCCAATGAATTATTCATATGAAAAGTTTTAAAAAGATCATAAACATTTGTATTAAAACTAGCATACAAAATGTTAAGAATTCATACATAAACCTTGAATGGTATAAAAATAACACATCCATAGTCAAATATATTACAATAACTTAAATAAAATATGGAATATTTTTATCATAATATATCAACATCGATAAAGAATAATATATAGTAATGGATGTTGACAATGTTGAAAATGATCAGTAAAACTATTTGGGAGAAATATCCCTTTTTCATTAAATCATTTTAAAAGTCTCACAATTTATAAAGAAAGTCATTTAAAATATATTTTTGAATCAAAGTGTCACATACCACTTTGAAACATTTGAAAGGAATTAACATTATAAAAAATTCATTTCCATATAAATAAATACTTAAAATCATTTTGAAAACATGAACATTAATGACAAAGGTTTAGAAGAATAAATATTTAAAATATTTAAAATGATTTTTAAGTTAAATAGACCCTTAAAAATAATCATTTTGAAAACTATTTTATGAAACATGGACATGGATAATATATATGTTTGATTAACAAATTACACATAAACAATCTCAGATAATAATGAGATTAAGGAATTAACCCTTACCTTGCACTTTCCTTTGGTTGAGGGTGCATTTAACCTCCTATATGATTACCATTGTATATTATTAAATTATACCATAACCAGAACCATATTCATATTTATTATATTATACATGATTCATTTATTACTTTATACTACCTTTTTAATAACAATTTCAAAGTTAAATTAACATTTCATTTAATAATCACTTTCATTATCATACATGTTTTAAATTGTTATATATGTGTATTCTTATAATCATTTTTGAATGTTTAACCTAGAAATGAATATCATCGCGTCGTGGAGACGGTAATCCGTACGTACACATGAGCAAGGATATCATTTCCTTAATGATTTAAAGGCATGTAAGTGGATGGTATACTTATTGGACATAAACATTATCCAGTTATTTTCATTATTTAATTATATATTACTAATCATTATGTCCATCCATATAAAATAGTTTTGAATAACAAATTACTCCACGACGTGGAGACTGTAAGCCGTACGCACGCACACATGGTGACATTATCATTAATAGGATAGATAAAATAATGAATATGGTAGTTCAATATTGAAAATAACATCAAAATATGTATATGGTACTGGAGTTATTATTTTGGTATGGTAATAACAAAGAAAGAGGAAGTGGAAGAATAAAATAACTTGAAAGAGGCTGGGGAAATTATTACCTCTTCTATGTGTGTTTCCTTTTGAGTTGATCAAAAGGGCTCCTTAGGTGGGATTTATGATCAAATTAAGGACACTGTGTTGAAGTTAGGGATGTTGGTAGGATATTTGGGAAGTGTTTGGCCGAGCCAAATGGATTTAGAGGTGTGATTTTGAGAGAAGGGGATGTTCCCTTTTATTAGAGGGGTGATGGTCACTTTAGGAAAAGATTAAAGTATTAATATATTATAAAACCATATTTGTTTGATAATGTCTCCAAATGAATTTTTTTCAAGTCTTAGTTGGTTATGGGTATACATCCTCTCAATAAGTAGGTTTTAGACATGTTTAGGTTACCATTTTAACCTTATCATTTATATTTAACTATTAGTTAAATAGTTCAATTTTATCGTGTCTTCTTCTATTCTTACACTGTATGGTAAATAAACTCACTCTAAACTTCCAAGAGAAACCCAAGTTGTTCATTAATCACATATATAATAATATTTAAGATCTTTGGCTGAACATTATATTTTTATGAAAATTAGATCAACCAATAATATAGTTTCTGTTTTAAAAACTATTTTTTCAATTTTGACTCTATTTTGTATTTTGTTTTTTTGTTAAAATCATAAAAACACGTTTACTTCAAAAACCATTGATTGAATCAACCTTAACAAGTCAAATTAACCTATAAAATTAGTTGAATTTATCAAAAGTTTCAAATTACATTTATTTGGGTATTTTTAAAATCAATTATTGTAAGCATTTAATAATTTGCTAATTTTACCATCATCATTGTGTCATAAATAAATTTAATTATTTAATATTTAAAAATTATAAATAAAATACCACTATATATGAAATATTTTTATCCTTTTAAGGAATATTTATAATCTAATTTATCTTCTGTATAACCCAATATTTAAAATTTTTCAGTTATGATAACTTGAATTTAACACTTTTAATTTTTCTTTAAATTAAATAATAATAAATGTTCTAATCTAATCCAAGTAGACCTAAAGGATAATATTTTATTCGTAAGGTTGTTTTTGGTCGAATTGCATTTATCCAATTGAATTAGGACATGTGTTAGAATAATTATAATTTCATTTTTACCCTTAGTTACCATATTTACTTTTAACCGTGGTAAATAAAAGTGAAAAGTTACTATTCACCAAAAATTATTTTCATCCTATTGAACAAAATTATAATTATTTAGGTTAACCATGTCTCTAATATTTTTCAAATTCGACTCACAAAAGTGGAAAAATTAAGTTTTATGCAAATTTTCAAATGCTCTAAGAAGTTGGGTAGAAGATGGTAAAAAGTTCAATAAACTTTTATATATCAACACTTATTATAAAATTACTCTAATGGGTCAAATTAAAAATATATAGGTATTATATTTCTATTTTTACCTAAAATAAATAAATATAAAATAACTAATTACTTAAATAAAAAGTCGGTTTTAAACAATAACGTAGTGTTTTTCATTATTCATCAAAAATTTTATGTTTACAGAAGAATACCAAAACATTACCCTAAGATAATTTTCATATTATGAATTAAAAAATTAATGATATTTTATTGAATTAAAAACATTGAATTTTCATTTATTAGATTAAAATTAATTCCCGTTGTCGAAACCTAAAAGCTGAATTTTTTATAAAGTAATAACTATCAAAAGATTAGCACGTGTTTATGTCAACATTAAATGTGAAATTATTTATAATGACCAACATTGTACTAAATGATGAAAATATAATCTAATTATACTTCCAAACCATTCAAATGTATAATTTTACACTATAAATTATTTTTATTAAAAATGTTGCTTTCAGTTAAAATTTAGTAATTTTCATTGTTCACCCAAGTATGAAATTTATCAGAAAAACAACAAATATTTATCGAAACTAAATTAATATGTCATTATTATAAAGAAGAAGTTTATTTTATAAAATTGAATACATAAACGTTTCATGTTTTGGATTTAAAAAGGGGTTTCCATTAAAAGGCGTTAAAATGGCATTTTTTGAAAAATACTTCTTTTATCCAGAAAAATGAAATTGTTATTATATTATGTCTAAGAAACCCATAATATATATTCTAAAATTTTATATAGTATATAAATTCAAAATTCAGATAAATATTGCATCCCTCCTTTTTATTGCACAACTTTTCATTACATTTTACAAACATAGGATCATTAAAGTCTAGTGTCTTGGAAATCAGGAACATGATACATGAAACCACATCAAAATTCTTCTAAACCACTTCTAAGGCTTCATAAAAGGTTCATCCTAGGTAAAATTATTTCATCTCATATCCTGGAGACATACATCAATGGAAAGGGGGAGCAAAAGGCCGAGTAAGGGTAAACAAGGGAATCAATGTACTTGTGATATCAATAAGAACATGAATAAATAATAAAGACATGAAAAATAGAAGAATAGGAATATCATAATGAAAATAACATGAAACATAACTTGAATATTTGGATACAATATTTCATTTATACTTTCATGAACATATTACCATGGTCTATCCCCATGGTGTCATAAAAATTACCAAGGTTATTCACCAAGGTATCGTAAAATATGTCATATTTGGAGATAAATTCATTACCAAATCAATTAGAGTTATATCAGGGTGTTCCATTTATATTTATTTACTTTCATGTGAGTCACATATATCATAATCAAAAATTTCATAAATAACCATTGGAAAATAAAATAAATGGGTTTCATTTCAAGATCGGGACATTTTAAAAGTTCTTAAAAAAATAAGATCATTATGTCATTTATATCCCATTGAAAGGGAGTGAGGGTTATATTTATGTCAATTACAGAATCATATAAATCTTCATTATATATTTATGAACACCCAATGAAACTAAATAGGTCTGGGTATTCACATAAATAAAACAAGAGAATTTCTGGAGAGAAAGAGATAGAAATCATTAGGTGAAATTCTTTGCAGTATAACGGCTATATAACATAGTTTTAAAAAACATTTAAAAGAGAGGGTATAAGAGTAACATACTCATAAATAACTTATAATACCGTATAAATATAGAATAACATGGAGATAAGAACATGGTATGTAAATTTTAATGACATACCACATGAAAAGATAACATGAAAGAAAAGAGTAGTCGAAATTCCTTTTACGAAAAATTCGACAGCCTAAGCGCATTACATAAAATTTAGGAAAACAAATTGAGGAGAGAAAAATGGTTCTCTAAACAATTATCCATGAAATGGTCAGTAATTAGGACATATAATACCATACCCTCAAAAAAGAGATGGAAACTATATGACAAAACATAAAGGAATTCCTGGCTTAAAAGAGGAGGGTGAAAGATTCTCTTACCATGAAGAGTAACTTTGAAACCATGAAGGTCCAGAACTTGGGAGGATTAAGGGAACCTTGGGAGGACTCCTTTGGCGGTAAAGAGATTATAACATAATTGAAGTGGATTTAGAAATGAAATTAATGATGGAATGACTTGGTATTTATAGGAGAAGTGAAGGAACAAAGTATTAATTGCCATGGGACACCTCATCAGTGGTGTTGGAAAAACCATGGGCTTTCCCATGGTATTTTACCATGGTATTGGCCACTTGGGGAACCTCATACCCTATTTTATTTTTCACAAGTCGACCAGAAAGATTTCATAATTATTACATCCTTAATGTTTTCATTAAACACCCGAAACTAAAAACTGTATTTTCACTATTCAATGAAAATTCCACTTTTTCAGAAAAATCCCCAAAAATATCCTTTCCCTAATATTAATTTTATGAATTTAAAAATGATCTTCATTTTTTGAAAAAAAGCTATAAATATATTTAATTTAATATTTACATAAAAAACATTATTCACCCGAAAAAACTAATATTTAACCAATAATTTATGAAACAGTTATTTACCTATTTTATTGAATCACATTACATAATCAAGGTGCCTAAATTATATTAATATTTTCTTATGTGAAGTTACATAATACATTTTGTCACATTACTAATCTGAAGCAAAAAATCACTATTCATAATTTACTTTTCAATAAAAATTATGTTGATCTTATTAGACTCTAAATTGCATACCGAACACAACTGTAGAAGACCATTTTTTGAAAATCAATACACATTATTAATTATGTAAGGTTTAAATAAATATTTTATAATATCCTTTTCCCAAAGTTCATCAATAATATGCATCCTATATTTATCCGGACATTTGAGATTAACCAACTTCACCATAAGAAGAAATAAAAATTTTATTTATATAAAAGGGTTACACAAATTAGCTAAGGTCTTGTTACATATCCCCTTGTAACATCAACATAGGACCTAAGTGCAAGGTGTGCTAAGGTGATATAATCTTGGGGCAGCTCGACAAACATTTCCCGAGTTGTGATTTCTATCAGCATAAACTTCTCGCGAAGGCGATTCCGTTCCAGCTTCACACAATGATGTTCGGCTTGGGTGTGGTCTAGAGAAAAGCCGAAAGGTGATACATCTTTCCTGAGTTCTGTCAGATAGGCTTTGATCCACCTGAGACTGCTGGATGAGGCCATCAAATATTCTTTCTGTATTAATTAACCAAGATCACTTGTATTTATAGACAATAATAGAAATATTTTGTTTTCAACGGTCATATTGACCAATGGTCATATTACAGTCAAAACCCAATAATCTCATTTCAATTATACTCATTTAATCAAATGAAATAGTTTTTTGGAGTATAAAATAAAATAACACTCAAAATTAAGAAAAAAAATTAATCAAAATTTCGGGTCATTACATTCTTCCTCCCATAAGAAATTTCTTCCCCAAAATTTTTAACTAGTACCCTCAGAAGAGAAAATATGTGGGTAATTATGCCTCATAGACTCCTATGGTTCCCATGTGGCTTCTTCATAATTGTGGTTCTTTCACAATACCTTAAAAAGGTGGGTGGTCTTGTTACGTAGAACCTTGTTTCTACGATCCAAGATCTCCACCGGTTTCTCCCCATATGAGAGGTCATGTTACAGTTGTACCACCTCTGGGTTTTATACATCTGAATGGTCAGGAATGTAATTACTCAAGAGGGATAGATGTAAGACATCATGAACTTGTACTAGATTTGGAGGGTGTGCAAGCTGATAGGACACTGCTCCTACGTGGTCAAGGATTTCATAGGGGCCAGTTTACCTAGGGTTGAGCTTCCCTTTCTTCCAAAAGATCAGGACTCTCTTAAAAGGTGAAATTTGATGAAATACCTTTCCACCAACATCAATCTCCATGTCCCTTCGATGATTTTCATCATTTCTCTTTTGTTGATATTGAGCAGCCTTAATGTGTTGTTGGATGGCATAGACTTTTTCTGTCATCTCTTGCACAAGATCAGGCCCATGAAGCTTTCTCTTACCAGCTTCATCACAACAAGTAAGAGTTCTACATCTCTTCCCATAGATAAATTCATAGGTTTCCATTATAATTCTCAAGTGGAAGCTACTGTTGTAAGAGAACTCGTTTAATGGTATATTTTGATCCCATCCACCTTTAAATTACATTGAGCATGTTCTCAGCATGTCCTCTAGTGTTTGAATATTCCTTTCATATTGGCCATTTGTTTTGGGGTGATAGGTCGTACTGATGTTCAATTCAGTGCACAGAGCATGTTGAACACTTCTCCAGAATTTTGATGTGAACCTTGGATCACGATATGATACAATAGAAAGTGGAACTCCATGAAACCTTACCACTTCCTTCATGTAAATCATGGAATCTTGATCAAGAGATAGATCTTCCCGAATAGAGATAAAATGGGCAGTCTTGGTGAGATGGTCCACAATAACCCATGTCGCATTGCTTCCTTTGGATGTTCTCAGAATACCGGTGATGATGTCCATTGTGATATTGTCCCACTTCCATGAAGGTATGTGTATTGGTTTCAATATCCCTTTAGTAATTTGTCTTTATTTCTTCACTTTATGACATACTAGGAACCTTAAAGTGTTTTCATCAATCTCCCTTTTCATATTATCCAACAAAAAATGATAACAAAGGTTCGTATACATTTTTTTGCTTCAATGATGTATAGAGAAATAGAGATATGATCGTCATCCATCACCTCCTTTTTATTTCCGAAATAGATAGAATACATAGTCTTGTACGAAATTCTAGTACATCTTCTTGATCAATACTAAACTCAGGAAACATCCCATTCATCACAGCTTCAAAATTCTTTTGTAACAATGTTTATACTTTTTGATCTTTCTTGATCTTCTCTAGTAATGACGGTTGAGAATTCACTGTGTTAGTATTGAGGATGCCCCTTACCATATAATTCCCATGTCCATCTTTACTAGGTCATTTATTAATGGATATCATTGAATCATCATCATGGAAATAACAACTGGGTGTTTACTACTTACTACATCATCAACTCTGTTTTCTCTTCTGGGATGATAATGAATTGAACAATAATAATCTTTAAGAAGATACAACCATCTCCTTTGTCTCATGTTCAATTCCTTTTGCATGTAATTTTACTTCAATCTTTGATGGTCTGTGGATATATCACATTTCCCCCCCATAAATATTGCACCTCCATATCTTCAATGAAAAAACAACCGCAGGCAGCTCCAGATCATGCATAGGTTAATTTTTCTCATGATTCTTCAACTTTCAAGATGTATAAGCAACGACCTTGTCATTTTTTCAGGAGGACGATCCAAATCCCTTTCAAAGATTGATCGCTAAAAATAACGAATATTTCTCCACTTGAGGGATGAGTTAACACGGTTGCAAAAACCAATCTCTTCTTCAACTCTTGGAAACACTACTAGAAATTTAGGTTATAGCCATGGTTCTAAATTGTGGCTATAAGCTCAAAAACTGTGGCTGGTATTGGCATAGCTATAGGTTGGACCCTATATCCGCAGTTCGAACCAAGGATATATCCCAAACGCCACATCTCCAACCGTTGCTATATCCCTATAGCCCTAGTTTTCAAACCGTGGCTATAAGGTCAACCCTATAGCCACGCCAATAATGTCTATGACACTATGAATCATGGATAAATCTCTATAGCCACAGTTAAAATCGTGGCTATATGGTTGTAGCCACAGTTTAAAACCGTGGCTATAGGCCTTTCCACTACATAAAAAAACCAGCACGGGGAACCATGCTGGCTGTTGGGAGGACACTACCAACACTCCCCTACCCCAACCCACAGCTCCCCACCCTGCACCAGCACCCCCACCCCCCTGCTCCTGCACACCTCCCCTTCCCCACCCCCTTCACCTTGCACCCCACCCCCTCCTCACTGCACACCCCCTACAGTGCTTGATAGTGTCGGTCGGTCAGCTATGCTACAGTTTCAGGCCAGAAGCATTCTTCCCAACTAAATCGACCAGCACCACCCTAATTGACTATTCTGAAAAAAAGTAATGGAATCAAAGATATTAGAATGTCTCCTTGGGTAACGATCAGGAATGAAGGTGTTTGGGTCATCCAAAGTAGTCTGTAATTTGGTAACATCAAGGCCTCAAACACAATTTTGATCAGCCATAAAGGATCTATATTCTTGGATTATTTTAGGCCAAGTATGACGGGGTTATCTCTTTAATGCATGAATTAAAAATTATATACATTTTACCTCTCCAGAATACATTTAATTGGATCCCATTCCCGATAAAGATATTCCTTTTCCAGAAGGAATACCACTAAATCATTATTCATTGAGATCAAATGACTAAACATGTCATTATTAGAGTAGGACAATAGATGTTTTTCTAAAAAGATAACATCTGCACAAAAGTTATCCATGTAATGACGTCCTAGAAGTAGGTTCTTTAACCATGATTGAAGATCATGTTGAAGTTCCCCCACCATGTTATGAAGACCAATCCATAGGTTATCATGAACTGGCATGGACTATGACTCAAAAACCGTGTTGAGAAAACATGGGTCAGAGATCTTTATGTGAGAAAAGATAAAGTGATCACCTCTATTATTAGCCTAACAAAGGGTCCCAATAATTAGTGAATGATCTGAAAGATCACAAGAAAAGTGAAAAAATTTACACTTAGTATGAAATAAATGGCATTAAACTTTTCTAGGTAGCGGTCAAAACTACTCCATGCATGGGGTTCCGCCCTTTGGTTGTTAAACAATGTGAATTGGTCTTGAGAATAACCAATGTAAATTTAAACCTTTTGAGACAGGAATGAAGCAAATTCATAACTCTCCCTCTATGGTAAAACTCTACCACCTTTCTTTTCAGATGGTCCAACTATAACATTGAAGTCACCTCCCATGATCCATGGAATTTCCCTTGGATCAATGTAATGAATGTCTCACCAAAGGGTTTCTCTAGAAATCATCTCACATTTTTCATAGAAAAAATTTACAAAGAGTTTTCGGTTATCGAAATAAATAACTAAGGTTATTAATTGATCAATGGAACACAAAAGGTCTATAGAAATGATATAATGATAGAACATCCAAATATGAATGTTGTTGGGGTCAGTATGCATGATGTTGTGCACCCTAATCCTATGATAAAACACCACAATGCGAGAGGAGGTTTGTATAGGATCAAGGTAGAAATGTAATGAATGAATGAGATGATCAAGTTCATGAACAAGGATGATAGTCTTATCCCAGGTGATGAGGCCCTAGGAAATCGAATGTAAGAGGGATGTCATTAATTAAGGGTGGGGTGGTGGAAAAGAGGAAACTCTATTCCAGGATTTGGAATCCTGAAGGATCCTGGACTAAGATTTGGTATACATCCCTCACGTGGGGGAGATGACAGAATCTAGAGAGATATCTACTTTCCATTCTAGATAATTAGGAGGAGTAATAAAAAAAGTTAAAAAAATTTAGATATAAGGGGGGGAAACTTGAGGAACCCGGATCAATCACCTGAATGGGGGGGGAGATGAGAACCTATATGCCCTTGTGAAAATGAAGCTTTCCACTGGGTGGAGATAAATTTCTTGGATAAACATTCACATGAGGCCTGAACACCACAAAAGAATTGTATTATGTAGAATCAGAGGGTGGGACACAATTGAGGAGGAGGGGTAGTGGAAGATCTGAAGGACACACATCCAGAAGAGTGGGAAGATCTCTTGGACCGGATATGTAAGGTGGGTGAATCAAGACAATAGGAACTAGGGGAGGCACTATAGGAAGATGAAGGACCACCGGGGAAATAGCAGGAGGTGAATTAGAAGTTGGGGAAAACGAAGACGCACCCTTATCACGAGGATCCAGGGATAAATTAGGCTGCATTGAAGGAATATGAAGAGTATAAACACCACTGTGGGGGATAAGGACCAACATGAAAGTGTTTTCACCGATATGCTAAGTATTCTTGCAATAGGATGTGGGAGATGAAATGCATTAGGAATTGATGGAAGAGCTTTTTCCACAAAGATAAAGTCTCTTCCATGATGAGGATGCAGTTTGGGAAGGGTTGGAGAGATCTATATCCACACAGATCTGGGAAGAAGAAGCATCAAGAATCTAATAAATGTTCTTGTCCACAAAAAAATATCCAACCACATCACTAATAAAATGATGGAAATCTAGGTTATGAAAGGGTAAGAGGAGGTCCAGGAGAAGGAACCACACCACAGCCTAGGAGAATCTGCAACCCATGTGAACAATGATTTTCCACCAAAAGAGTTGAACTAAATAGTTTTCAAATAAAAAATAGGAAGAAGACCAAGAAAAGGTGAATTAGTCCCAAGAAAAAATAACCACACAAAAATCCAACCATTAAATATTTGAATTCCTCACTGTTCTATTCAGTGAGCACGAAGCCAACAGATTCTGAAATTAGGGGAGAAGAGGCCAATTTTGAAAAGAATCAACCTATATTACATATGGGTAAATACCATTATAAAAGACTCAATATAGAATGGATTTTGTGGAAAATTAAGAGTTGAATAAAAAACTACAAAATAATATAAATAATTATTTCCTACACCAACCTTCTTCACCATACAATGATCCATTCCTCTTCATCAAAAAAATGGGTAGATGCACATTTGGAAAGCCCTTGAACACCCCACCTTTCACCCTCCCGCTGCTCTGCTGATCCCCCGGCACCCCGGACATCACTTGGACACCCCACCTACACCCTTCCCTACAAACCCCCCCAGAAAACCCTTAAACAGCCCCCCCTAGACAGCCCCTCCGGGACACCCCACCTGCACCCTCCCCTACCCAGTAGACCCCCGCCCCCCGGAAAACCCTTGGACACCCCACCTAGACACACCCTTCTAGAAAATTCTTGTAGCCATCATTACCTTCAATTCTTTATGAACGAATTCTAAATTAACAATGCCTTGAAACTATTTCAAGAATAGTCTTTGTCTAGCTTAGTCTGAATAATAGACTTCACCAACTAATAACTCAGACCCTCTAGTGAGATGGTTACAAAAATTACCTTAAGAGACTCATAAATCTAAAGCTGGATAAAAATATCCTCAACCATCAGTACCAAAACCAATTCACCCTAATATTCTTGTTACCTAGGAATTATTGTGAGGCTACCATCTTGATTCTGGGGGGCTATTACAGGATGAAATGAATGTGGAAGGGTGTTGTTGTGGACTCGATGTGGCTGGAGTAGGGAAAAATCATGGCATAAATGCGGCGTGACTGTGGCGTGACCACAACGTGACTGCGGCGTGACCGCAGCGTGACCGCGGCGTGACTATGGCATGTTGGCTCGGTCCAGCGACATTCACGGGGAAGCAACTTCCGACTAGGAGCGAAGGGAGTGGGAGGAGGATAAAATGCTGGTGGGAGGGGGATGGTTGCAAGTGCTGGGGGGATGGTGCGGGCTGATTCAAAGGTGGCATGGGGGCTGTTGCGGGATGGAATGCGGGTGGCAGTGGGACGAAATGAAGGTGGATGTGGGATGGTGTGAGTTGGATGTTGCTGGAGCAGGGCTATATCACAGCATTAACACGGCCTGACCGTGGTGTGACTGTGGCATGACTGCAGTGTGTTGGCCCGGTCCAGCGACATCCGTAGGGCAGAATCTTCCAGCCAAGAGCGAAGGGAGCGAGAGGAGGCTAGAATGCTAGTGGAAGTGGGCTGGTTGTAGGTGTTGGGGAGATGGTACGGGCTGATTCAATGGTGGCAGGGGGGCTGTAGCGGGATGGAATGGTGGTGCTCGTGGGATGAAATGAAGGTGGAAGGGAATTGGTGTGGGATGGATGTGGCCAGAGCATGGTCAAATCAGGGCATGACCGCGGCGTGTTGGCCCAGTCCAGCAACATCCTAGGGGCAACATCTTCTGGCCAAGAGCGAAGGGAGCGGGGGGTGGCTGTAATTCTAGTGGAAGGGGGCTGGTTGCAAGTGTTGGGGGGATGGTGCGGGCTGATTCGAAGGTGGAAGGGGGGCTGTTGTGGGCTGGAATGATGGTGGCAGGAGGCTGAAATGAAGGTGGAAGGGGTCAGGTGTTGGATGGATGTGGCCAGAGCAGGGCCAAATCATGGCATTACCGCGGAGTGACCGCGGCGTGACCGCGGCGTGACTGCGGCGTGACCGCAGCGTGTTAGAGCTTTCTAACTAAATGTTATTTCTCCCCCACTGGGTATACTCACCATGACACATTAAATGTATTTTATATAATCATTCAAATTAAATGGGAAATGACACACATACAATTTAAAGAAGAAGGTGGAAAACATAAAAAACATTGAAAACAAAGTAGAAACACAAACCTCGATGTTTGTAAATGCTTCCAACAACAGTATGATTCGATCTTTAACAGGTGGATGAGGTGCTGTCCAGCTTTTTCATGCCCAGAAAACACATGAAATATGTTATTAAATAGTAAAAAAACTAAAAGAAATAAACGAAAAGAAAAGGGAAAAGAATTTTTAGGTTCCAAACCCGGAACATGGGTTGTTCTTAACCTGTCCATAGTTGCACCCCACCACCCAGCCACCAGCCCCTGCCCCCTCCAACTTTCCCCTGCCCCCCTACAACCTGCCCTCTTCTCCATGCTCCCCTTCCCCCTGCCCCACTCAAAACTGCCCCTCCTGCCCCCCCTGAACACCTGCCCCTACCCCCTTTCCCCTTCCCCCTTCCCCCTTCCCCCTGCCCCCTTCCCCCTCCAACCTGCCCCCGTCCCCCTACAACCTACCCCATGCCCCTGCCCCCCTGCAACCTTCCCCCTTCCCCCTGCAACCTGCCCCCTACCCCCTACCCCCTCCAACCTTCCCCCTGCCCCTCCACCCTGTACCCTAACTGTTGCCCTCTGGCCTCTGCCCCCCCCCCACCCTGCCCCCTTCCCCCTGCCCCCTGCCCCCACCCTACCCCCCTACACCCCTCCACCCTCCACCCTGCCCCCTTCTCCATGCCCCCCTCCACCCAGCACCCTAGCCTGCACAACACCCCATGCACCCCCTGCACCCCACCCCTGCCCATGCCCCCATCCACCCCCCTGCCCCTTCCCCCAGCCCCCAGCCCCCCTCCACCATGCCCCTGCCTGCTACCCCCTCCACCCTTCCCTATGCCCCCTGCCCGCTGCCCCCCTCCACCTAGCACACTAGCCTGCACAGCCCACCCTGCCCCTCTATCCATTCCCAGTTTCTAAAAAATGTATTTGTAATATGTACAAATTATGAACCTAATTTTCCAATGATACTAATCATTTAGATCCTTGAATGTATTATGTTGTCAAATTACCTTAGTATCATGTGACTCACTAGCTAGAGAAGCATAAAACACATGTTCCCCATCAAGATGAGTGCTATATTAAGCCTTGAATATACGGTTGGACAGAGACTCTAGAAGTTCACTATGGAATTGCCTATGTTTCCTAGAAAATGTATTGTTTAACTTTGAACTAATTTTCAATAGAGAACCATATAAACTCTTGATGTTTCTTAGACAGGTCATGCTCTACAAACAAAAAATAATGAATGATATGTTTCCCTTTAAGCATCTTCTGATCGACCTAATATATTTCCAAGAATGTTGCTGCAAATAGTCTGAGAAGAAGGATTTTAAAAAGGAAGATGTAATCTGATAATCTAAATCCATTGGGATGTAAACTGAGAGTCTCTACTATAGTGAACAATTAGGTTCCACTGGTTGAGGAAACATGGTTAAAAGTTGAAAGAACATGAATATTTGAACAAATATAAAGGCAGATCCACCACTTCATGAAACCTGAGAAAGAATCAATGAGAACTCAGTTCAGTACACATATGGTGGATCAATTCTTCTTATTTGGGAAGTAAATAATTATGAAATTTTAGGGAATAATGTTCGACTGGTGGAAAACAATTGAAAAATAATGAAACATTCTGGTTAACCTGAATACCAGTGATCGATCGTCAAATAATTGATTTCAAAATTGATGTGTGTCGAACCCCAGGAAAAAAGACATATAAGTACATGAGACTTCATGGTACCGAATAATAGATAAGGTGAAGGATAGGAAACTATTAAGGGAAGGAGTAGGCCCGAAGGCCACTCCAAACCCATGAAACCTTATGTCTCCAGTGATGCTTAGTAATGTTTCTCATAGATGAGAAGTCATATAGTGGGTTTTTTGTAATGACTATGGATTTCATTTTTGGGTTAATTGAAATTTTATATTTCAGGTGGATCGACTTAGTAAATGGGGAATAAGTATGTGGTGTTCCTAAAAAGCAGTAGATGGGGCCACCAGTTAGATATTATAAAGAACCATGAACATATTAATAGTGATAATGGCGGAGGGTTTGCTCTAGACTAACTACTGAATGGTTGATGGTTAGAACCAAAAAATTTGTGGCCATTGGTCGGTTGGTGGTTTTCCAATGGGTAACCTGTGCCTTCCTTGACCTTGTTTTCCATAAGGGAAATTTATGTCCTTTATCATGGACTTTAGAGGTGGATTAGAATGGAATTGGAGTATTTGTTCCACTTAGTTTCAAATAGAATGATATGGATGGCATGAGAGGATGTTTTCTAAGAAGATTTAAAGAAATGAATGCTAATCTGTGATGACTACAGGATTGGATGACCACTGAAATACCTAATTCGGTGAAGTTTGGAGATCTCGCAATGTGTAGGAATACCCCATGTGATCAAGAAAATCACAAGTTACATAACATGTAATCTGACATTACTGGTACTGTGGGACCCCTAGGCTGTGGAACTGGGATTTTGGTTGGATTTTAATATCACATGACATGTGACATGGTCACACAACATGGGACCCATCTTCAAAGTCTAACAACACTTAAAGAGTGTCTTGGTTGAAACAATTGTTTTAATAAAAAGAGGGAAACCACCTACATGGATATAAAAAGGGTCAAGTATGATGTGTGCTTTATGACTAACAATGACATCAATTATACGGAAAACATCAATACAATAATTTTAAGCAAGGTATACCATTGTGAGTTTTCGTAGACAGCACCTCTCCTTTGGAGGGGTTTTATTACAAAACCATAACTTATTTATCAAACAAAACAATTATCTTAACTAACACATATTCAAGAATTAAAATTTAATATAAACATGTAGAATTAAGAAGGAAACTAAATTCAATTTAAAACATTCGTGAATTAAATATTCTCGGAGAGGGACCCTACCTCAACCTCAAGGTGCGTTTTCTTTTGACGACGACAACTCGAATCTTCCTTTTTTCCGCTTGCACGCATATGCAACTTAACATATATATAAGGACGCCTAGCCCCTATATACATATTTTCATGGCCAAATATGCACAAGGGGGTCCTTAGATATATTTTTATACTTGCATATACCCAACTACACTTACACGCGTATGGATTTTTCATATCTATATATAAGCATACCTAGCCCCAATATATATATATTCATACAGCCATGAGTGAATATATATAAAGGGGTAACATATATATGAATATTCATACCTATTCATACACATTTAATCATTCGTCAACGGCGACTCGAATCCACCTCAATGAAATCCAAAACACACAACAAAAATATAAGGTACCCAAAAATAAAAATTTCCCTAATTAAAATTGGGCCAATGAATAAAAACGGAATAAACCTTACCCAAATATTGAACTCATTGTCTTCGATGGTGGTGGATAGAACCAGTCTTATCATAAGAAACGACCTAAAAGAATATAGTGGGAAAAGAAATGAGATATAACAACTTCTTATATATATGGGATCAGTGTGTCAACTGTACATGATAAATGATACATGAATCCATAAACAAAAATGAAAAAATAATATTCAAATTTATATGTACATCCCAATAATATATAGCATGATCAATAATAAAGCTCTTTATTTTTCAAACATCGCCTTAAATTTCCTATTAAAAAATCAAAAATCACCAAAATATGAGAATAAAGTAAACCTCCATCATCCCTTAAAAGTCAAAAATAGGGATTAGACATTGTTCTTAACCTAGAAAATCTATTCTTTGAATGTATAAAATACCTAAAACTCTTCAGGCATATATCCTTATTAATTTTCTAGATTGAAACCTCATTGATTAGCATGTTCTACTTCTAGAATTCACCTTTATTCTTAGTTTATATAGGTTTATCAATTTTATATCGTAGTGAATTTTCATTCTTTTATTCTTACTCAATCTGCTTGGGTTTTTCAAACCAGATTGCTAATATTATTGGAAAAATGTTTGGTGCATGATCTCCCTTCATCTTGATTGTATATTCCTTCTTTGTAGAAACTATTTTCGAACATGCGATAATTGGTTCGTTCCTTTTATATTTCAAAAATTATTATTGTTATGGAATCTATGTCATAAATTCTTAACAATTTGGACTAATTGGTTTCCCTTCCATACAAACTTTCAACAGCCTTTAGAGTACCCTTTTTTAGGCTCCCATTCAAACTCCACACTAGAATTGTCAAGCACTAGCCCACTAAAATATCAAATATTGAAATTTAACCCAACACATTGATCTGAAGGACATCTTAGAAAAAAAAGAACTAAATAGCATATTTACCAATATAAACTCCTCATAATTAACTGAACCCACTGACTATACCAACCACTATAGGTAAATCAATAATTTTGGTGTGGTCTTGGAACCAAATATGGTTCATCCAACATCCATCTTCAGACAGTAAATTCATACATTTATTGTCTAAGTTCATACATTTCATAACCATGATAATGATCTCCATCCCTTGATATGGATTTCACTCAAAAAGGACCAGTAAGAATCTCCCCACTATAGTATTGTCGATACCATCATCAATCCTACATACACATGTCTAGTGCCTCATATCAAATTATGATAACTACAGAAGATCCTAGCCCAATAATCTTAACAAAATTTCTTCATTTAAAATCTATCATCTTTAAAACACACATTATATCCAACAAAAGTAATACATTAAAAGCTATTAGATAGTGAAATCACAATTATTGAAAAAAATTATAACTTTAGGAATACCTCATTAAGTATGGTACTAAAAGTCACTTCATCTAGGATGGCTTATCCCAATAAAATAATATAGAAACCCACATCTCGACACATAAATGAAACCTATTTTTCTCATCCCAATACTAAGGGAATGAATTCACATTCTTGATACATGAGAAATAGACCAGGGTTCATTTATTCTTCTAATATTGAGCTGAGATATAACTCATTTAATTTATTCTGTCACCCTACTAAGGCTCACCAACCAACATTCATTCCTACCCGGTTTCCATCCTTCTCCATGCACCTTCCAATGCAATGGATGTATCTACATATATAGCTCAGTCTTTCTTGAATATCTCCTAGTAGGTGTCCAGATAAAAGGATGCTACTCATGCCCATAATGTGTACATAAGACCATTTAAAAACTAGAATTCCTTTACGAATAAATTTCATCTGAAGGATGGCATGAAATGAATAAACTTCCAAATTTATTAGCATACTCCATTACTGATTCCCATAATGATATAGCTCCATGAATCCCCAAAACATGCTCTTATTCTGTAAATCTTCAATATCCTCTCATATAAGAGGGAACGAAACTTCATCCATAAAAAATCATCATTCCTTCTTTTATGAACAAATGTATTTATCCATTCTAATTCATCTCCTTTGAATTTAGAAACTTCTAGTTTCACCCATATATCCTCTAGAGTTCCAATCCTTTCAATTAGGAACGAACCTTTCTTCAACATATTCTAAACATCCTATGATCCCTTTTCAATACTAAAAATTAGATAATTCTACTCTTAGAACTCATTGAAAACTTTGAAAACCATTTCATTTCCTTTTCGAAGTCCTTGGACAATAGATCAAAGTAGTTGTAACATAATATGAGGGAAACAACCACATGAGCATATTTTCCAAGAGACCACCATGCCATCCTAATTATATGCTTTGTTGATGAATTTTGACTCAACATCATCTCGTAATAACAACATTACTAATTATAATCCCATCGTGCAACAATCCTAAGCAAGAATTATTACCAAAAAATCATGAAACTACCTTTAATCCTTACTTCATAACAAAATATCATTTCCAAACCACCAAACCCTAAGTTTTATAATAATAATCTAAGGGTAACTCTCCTACACACCAAGCATAACAACCAAACCCCGCACATTCATCCTTGATAATAAGAAATCCTCCACCCCTTAACTGATATTACAAGAAACTTCCTAATGAAAATACACAATCAAATCACCCATAAATCACAAAAATTCCATATATAGAGATTTTTACATCAAAACGTCAAGAAGGACCCCCACAAGATCCCCCAATTTGAGGGACTACCACCAACCCAAACCCCCAAAGACAAATCCAAACCATACCTAATACATAACCAACATTCTCCAAATGCCACTCTAACACCCGAACTCACCTAGTTTGAATAACAAAAATGTATCTGGTTTTTCAATCATCATCTGATATTTTAAACCACCTAAATTCCCATAAACATATACATTCCAACCATTGGAGAAAATACTCGAGTGAAATTTGAGGGGTTAAAACCCTAAATACCTGGTTCTTGTTGAGATCATCATAATATGTTTTAAAGAGTTCACTTCCAAGCTGACCACCACTTTTGGAGTTGATGAACATCAAAACAGGACAGGTTGGTGAGTGGGACGCATTTCAGACCGTGGATCCGAGTTTAAAAATATAATTAGTAATGCAAAAAACCTGCACATTGGTATTGATTTTTTGTTTAGCCCATAATAACTATTCAACTGCACTTTCAAATTAGACCGGTATGGTGCTATAGAATCAAAGGTTTTCAATGTCGTTAACAATGACATAGAAGCATCTCCCATCAGTTTTCATCAAGAAAACACCACATGCAATCTCAATGACAAGAATCAGCAACCACATACATAAAATTTTGAACTCCTTCACAATTGAACCACAAGACATGATAATAAGCTTATCAATGCAAAAAATAGCATTTAATAAAATAAATAGAAAACATCATATGAGGATAAATAAAACACTATATCCCCAATTATATGGAACACAAGGAAAAGTGGGATTTCATTTAATGCACCATGAAATCGTAGGTTCTCCGGGAAAAAAGATAACTAAGTGATAAATGAAATAAGCCTGGGATGTAAAAGGAAAATCGAATACAAATTAACAAACTGCTTCCAACAAGTAACTTCACCTGACAAGAAATGAATCATTTAGGAAAAGCCATAGGCGTGTGGAAATTAAAAACAAGCCATCAAGACTACTACCACACGAATCCAAAAAAAAAACCTGCCTGAGTAGATAAAATTTCTTTTAACAACCAAAAACTAAAGGAAACTTCCAATGACTAAATAAATTGAAACGATGATCATAAATTCCCAACTATATAGGAAGTAAAAACCTAATCCACTCTGACTTCCTCCCCCAACTCTCCATATTCCTCCGGACCATGTGATTATCATTCAATAATGGAAATAAAAACAAGAAGAACACCATCCATGGTAGGAGGATGCTTCTATCGACAAAACTTAATAGGATTATAGTGGGAGGAAAAAAGAAGGAGGGAGATTCGGAAAGTACACAGAAATTGAAAGCTGAAGCGCCAGTGGATTCCTGCTTCTAAAGGGCCATCGTGAATAGTGAGAGAGAGTTCATGAGAGAGGACGATGGTTTAGTGTGGACGGTTGTGGTGAGATTGGTCAATGGCAGTGTTAGAGACCACGTTGATTGGGAGCATCGGGAGGAGGGCGCTGTGGTGAGAGCTGTAGACAGTTCAGAGAGTAGGGTCACGAATCGGGGGAGGAGGAGAGGATAGGCTACCACGGATCGGGGGAGGAGGAGAGGAGAGGCCGATGAAATCCAATGAAAAAAAAAGAAATTCCAATGTTTATAAGTTTAGACACGAATGTTTAATTAATGCGTGGCTATAAATAGTCTATAGCTACTGACCTATAAAACTGTGGCTATAGGTCCGTGGCTATAGCAAAAATTTCTAGTAGTGAAAATATCCTCACACTCATTTTTCAAGATGAACGTGACCCCAATTTTGAGTTAACTTGGTTAATGGATTATAAAGTCAATAATAGTTCTTCACAAACCTCCTATAATATCATTCTAATCCATGAAAACTACAAATCTCAGTTATTGTTGTAGGTCGAGGCCACTCCTCTACAACTTTTGTCTTTGTTGGTTCAACAATGATTCCCTCATTGGTAACAATGTTCCCCAAGAAAGCAACTTATTTCAACCAGAATTCACATTTACTGAACATTACAAAAAGCCTCTCCTTCTTTAGAGTTTTCAAAATAACCCTTATATGATCTTCATGCTCCTTATGAATTTTTGAATATGTCAGAATGTCATAAATAAAAACTTCCAAAAATTTAGCAATGTAGTCCTTAAAGACTCTACTAATCAAATACATAAAAATATCAAGTGCCTTAGTCAGTCCAAAGGGCATAACGAAAAACTCATAATTCACATATCTTGATTGGAAGGCAGTTTTCGGAATATCTTCTTTCTTCACCCTCAATTGATGATAACCAGATCAAATATAAATCACAGAGAAGAATTTAGCCCCATGAAGTTGGTCAAATAAGTCATCAATTCTTGGAAGAGTGTATTTTTTCTTCACCATGATCCCATTCAGTTCTCTATAACCAATGCATAGCCTCATTGATCCATCCAACTTCTTCAAAAAATAGAACCGGTGCTCAACAAGGAGACACACTCATCAGATAAACCCCATCACCAAAAGATATTGAACTAGTTTCTTTAATTCTTATACCTCCACATTTTCCATTCTATAGCGGGTCTTTTATATCGGATGAGATCTAGGTACGAGTTCGATGGATAACTCTACCCCCATTTATGGGGTTGGTCCATGAAACTCCTTAGGAAATACATCAATGTATTCCTAGATGATGGGTACATTTTCTATCATCAAACTCTCATCATCTTCTTCTTCTTCTTCACTGATCAAATCCATAAAGAAGGATATAGTGGGTTCTTTTAGAAAAAGATGAGGTTGAGATATATCTCCTTGAATGATAACTGTTGGTTTTCGATTCAAGATTACTGATAATATTAGCATTATACATTGAGAGACAGTACATACCTAGTATAATGTCGAATTCCATCATGGGAATGACTACTAGATTTGCGATAAGAGTGTGATCAATAAAGTAAATACAAGAGTATCTAAACACTGATGATGCCTGGATAGTCCCACCAAGAGTCTTGACTACTAAATCTACTTTTATATAATCGGGGGTTGATTCTAAATTCTTTGCAAACTAGGAGGAAATATAAGAATGCGTAGAACCAGAATCAAACAATGTACATGATAGCTTTGAGAGGACAATAAGAGTACCTTCTACCACACCATTCGAAGCTTATACCTCAGATGTTGTGATAGAAAATGCACGGACGTGACCCCTTGGATTTTATTGAGGCTGATGGTGGTTCCCCTCCACTTCCCTCAGATTTGGTCAGTGATTGGAAAAGTGCCCATGTTGTCAACACCTGAAGCCCTGGACATCAGGTATGGCATGCACCATCTTCCCCATGTCATTTGTTAATGTAAGTTTAGGTTTCATCTCACCATGACAATTTATCACAATGTGTCCATCTCTACCACACTTTTAGCACTTCACACTCTCGAGCAGGAAGTTCCCTAAATACTTCTTCCCACAATTACTACACATGGGAAGTTCTACATTCTTGCCTCCTCTTCCTTGGTCAAAGGTCCTCCCTAAACTTGGCTCCAATTGTCTCTTCTTTTTGTTTGATTTATGAGACCACTACGTCTCACCATACACTAGCTCAATGTTCATCACACACCGCATGATCCCCTCATAGCTATCATAGTCCTGGTTGGCTATATTATTTCGCAAATGAGGTCTCAGTCCACCAAAGAATCTATCAACCTTACCATATGGATCCATGAAATACAAAGAGGTATATCATGAAAGCCTTGTGAAGTTTATCTCGTAGCATCCCACAGATTCATTCTCCATCTGCTTCAGCTCATGAAACTCCTTCTCCTTTCTACTTCTCCTAGAATGAGGGAAATACTTACTGAAAAGGATCCCTATGAACTCTTCCTACTCCGTATCTGAACCTTCCACCAATTTCTTCATTTTTAATCAGTTCCCACCGCTGATCAGCTTTTCCTTCTAAGAGATAGACAACCATGGTGACCTTATCTTGCTCCGAACAACATAACACAGAAAAGATATTCTCTATAGAGCTGCTCCACTATTCAGAAATCAATGGACTCAACAGAATGTTGTTCCCTTCATGGTGAGATCGGTCTCTTAGCTCGATTCAAGTTGTTACCCATAACTTGAGTCAGTTGGTTCATCATTTGGGTGAATGTTTCCATTCCGGCATCCATAAAAGGGATGTCAACGCATGGTCCATTACGGTCACCATTTTCACAATTCCTCCTATTACCATCCATTTTATAGAAGAATAAATCTTTAGTGAGAAACTTATTTCATTTATGAATCTCTTAACTAAAAATGATTTTATGTCTTAAAACATCATTCATAAACAATTATATTTCTCTATAATTCAATCTTAATGGTTCATAAAAATATTGATATTAACCAAACATATCCCCTGGTAGTGTTGTAACCAAGAGTGAAGCAAGTCCCATTGTCATGCACCAGTTCCCATTCGATTCTAGCTCAATGTGGTGTTTTCAGGTTTTACCCCTCTGTACATCTATGCCAGAGCCGCCTCTACCTTCTCGCATCTAGATAGGGATGTATTTGTTTTATAAACAACAAAATCTATAATCACCAAAATACGAGGAATTTTTCATATATTTAAACGTTTCTATAGGGTTCTTTCTAATGTTTTCATATCATAATTTCCATAATTAACTTAACTATCCTTTTATACCAACTATGGTATCCCGCCTTTTTATTAGAAAACTTTTCATTACATTTTACAAATAGAGGATTTTTAAAATCTAGTGTCTTGTAAATCAAGAACATTGTACATGAAACCACATAAAACATTCTTCTGAACCACTTGTAAGCCTTCCTCATAGGTTCATCCTATGTACAATTACTACATCCCATATCCTGGAGACATACATCCAAGGAAAGGGTGAGATGAAAGCCCAGTAAGGGTAAACAAGGGAATCAATGTACTTGTGATATCAATAAGAACATCAATAAAAACATAAAGACATGAGAAATGGAAGTATATGCATATCATAATGAAAAGAACATGGAACATAACATGATTATGTGGATAAAATATTTCATTTAGACATTCATGAACATATCACTAAGGTCCATCCCCATGGTGTCATAAATATTACCAAGGTTGTTCACCAAGGTATCATAAAACATGTCATCTATAGAGATTAATTCATTACCCAATATATTGGAGCACAATCAGTGAACACCCTTAATATGTCATTACCTTCATGTGAGGCACATATATCATAATAAAAATTTCATAAATAAACCATATAAAATAAATGAAATGGGTTTCATTTCAAGATCGTGACATTTTAAATGTTCTTAAATAATAATATCATTATGTCATTTATAACCCATGGAAAGGGAGTGAGGGTTATATGTGTGTCAATTATAGAAGAAAATAAATCATTTTTATATATTTATGAACTCCCAATGAAACGAAATAGGTCTGGGTATTCACATAAATAAAACTAGAGAATTTCTGGAGAGAAAGAGAGAAATTTTGAGGCGAAAATTCAATAGTATAAAGACTATATAACATGGTTTTAGAAAACATTTAAAATAGAGGTTATAAGAGTAATATACTCATAAATAAATTATAATATTTTATAAATATATTGTAACATTGATATAAGAACATGGTATGGAAATTTGAATGACATACCACATGAAAATGATGCATGAAAGAAATGAGATTACGCGATTCCTTTTACGAAACATTCGTCAGCCTAACGACGTCACATAAAATTTCAAAAAACAAATTTATGAGAGAATAATGGGTCTATCAAAAATTATACAGGAAATGGGAAGTAATTAGAACATATAAAAACATACACTTAACACAAAGAGATGGAAACTAGAATACACAACATAAAGGAAGTCATGGCTTAAAAGAGTAGGGTGAAAGATTCCCTTACCTTCAAGAGTAACATTGAAAGCATGAATGTCGTGACCTTGGGAGGAATGATGGATCCTTAGGAGGAATATTTTGGAGGTGAAAAGATAGTAACTTCAGTGGGGAGTATTTATAAATTAAATGAATGGGGGACTGGATTGGTATTTATAGGAGGAGTGAGGGAACAAAGCATTAATTTCCAAAGGACAACTCATCAGTGGTATTGGGAATAAACGGGCTTTACCATGGTATTTTTCCATGGTATTGGTCACTTGGGACACCTCATAACATTTCATACTATTATTAAGTCGACCATAATGATTTCATAATTATTACATCCTTAATTTTGTCATTAAACACCCGAAACTAAAAACTGTATTTTCACTATTCACCGAAAAAACAACTTTCCCAAAAAATCCACAAAAAACACCTTAACCTAATACTGATTTTCTGAATTCAAAAATGAACTCCATTTTATGAAAATAATTTTCTAAATATTTTTAATTTAATATTCAAATAAAAAATACTACTCACTCGAATACTTAACTAATAACTTCTGAAATAGTTATTTACCAATTTTATTGAATCACATTACTTAATCAAGGTGCCTAAATTATATTAATACTTTCTTATGTGAGGTTACATAATCCCTTTGGTCACATTACTAATCAGATGTGAAAAATCACTATTTATAATTTACTATTTACCAATAAATTATATTGATCTTATTAGACTATAAATTTCATACTGAACACAAATGTAGAAGACCATTTTTGGAAAATCATTACACATTTTTAAGTATTTAAAGTTTACATAAATCTTTTAAAATTTTATTTTTCCAAAATTTATCAATAATATACATCCTATATTTATCCGGACATTTTAGATTTACCAACTTCACCATAAGAAGAAATAACAATTTTTCTTATATCAAAGGGTTACAAAAATCAGCTAAGGTCTCGTTACATAGACAATTATAACACTAGTATAAGACCTAAGTGTAATGCGTTTGAAGGAGATAGAATCTTGGGGTGGTTCGACCAACATTGACAGAGTAGGGATTTCAATCATCTTGAACTTCTCATGAAGGTGATTCTCTTCTAGCTTCACACAATGAAGTTCACCTTGGGTTTAGTCCATATAAAAGCCCAAAGGTGCTACCTCCTTCCCAAAATCCATCATATGGGCTTCAATCGGCCCAAGACTTCTGGATGAGGTCATCAAATCCTCTTTCAGTATTAATTAACCATGCTCACTTGTATTTATAGTCAATAATCGCAATATTTAGTTTCCAACTGTCATATTGACCAACAGTCATATAACAGTCGAAACCCAGCGGTCTCATTTTAGTTATACTCATTTCAGAATATGGAATAGTTTTGTTGAGTATAAAATAAAATAACACACAAAATTAAGAAGAAAAAATTTAATCAATGTTTCGGGTCGTTACATTAACACTATTCATAACCGCTTTTCAAATGGCTAGTTTGGTAAGTTGTGGTGCACTCAAACTCAGTGTTGTGGGTAGTGAATGTTATTGAATTAATTAAAAGGTATAAAGTACTATGAAATATTGGGGTGTTAACGTCAAACAGACCAATGTATATAGAAATGAAGATTTAATGCTAGTGTTTTTGAGACGATGGAGTCCAGACACAAATTCCTTTCATTGGACACACTGAGAACTAGGCATCAATTTGTGGGATGCCTACAAGATCATTGGAGCTCCAATCCTTGGTGATAGGTATGATGAATTTATTCCTCCAAAGGTGACATCGAATGACTTAGAAAAGACACCATCCTAGGATTGTGAGTTAATAAATGTATTTTATAAACTCAATTATATGAACAAAAAAAATTCCCCCACAATAAGGGAAATACACCCAATGGAATGGATGGAAATATTCCTTTTGAAGAAGAAGGAGAAGGGTCCCACTGGTACTCATATAAAAAAATTTACAAAGTAAATAAAGAGACATACACCCGACCCTTTCTAGACAACATTAGAGAAGGGAGAGTTTGAAAATTGGGGGTATAAAGTCAACTCCAAAATTATTACAAAGACATGTCTGGAAGGTTTCCTAGCCATGTGACTTAGTGGGTATCTATTACCTGTTTGATATTCTAAGGGATCTGTAAGGGCATGAACTTTTGTTTTCATGGCCTAGCTACCTGAGAAGAGTATGGTAGGATTGGTTACCCCTATTTTAGAAAATATTCATAGGATCTTACTACATATCTATAGAGAGAAGTATCCTTTCAGAATAGTGGGGACATTCATGAGGGTATAGGGGTTGATAACCACTCATTTTATAACTTACGCTATGCAAAGTGGGGTACATATCATTGGATATTTGTTCCGACCATCTATTCAAGCATTCTCTAGTATTTCACCTTTGACTCTGAATGCGTGTGATAATAAGGCTAGGATGATGATGTATAATGAATTTCATCTTTTACCTTATGGTAATCCGCCAACAAGGAAATTTTTTGATGATGGGATTACCAGTATAGAGCTGAGGGCATATATGTTAGCTTGTTAGAATGGCGTGTAGGCCACCAAGATTAATGGAGACATAATATGTGACGCCTATGCTCTTAATAGATGCATGCTTCAATTTAAATGTCCGTAGAAAATTAACATCTCTCCTCTAGTGCATGTCATATTATAGAAACGTCTGGTGGTATCCCAATAACTATGGTTGCTGACAACTGTAGAGAAAATTGGAGAATTAATCAAACTACCTTCCACAGATGCAATAAACAGATTAACTATCTAGTATGATGATAACTGTGTATCATCATACATGGAATTGGAGTTAAATCATGGTTTCACTCAAGTAGGGATAAAAAGAGGCATTATGAAGAGACCTTCTCATTTGGTAGGTAATTCTTCTTCATCAGGGGCCCATTTATTAGAGTCAGAAGGTAGAGGTGACAATGCTCCTGGCTCACCGAAGTGATCTCATGCAAGATATAATCTACCTGTAAGAATCAAGAGAACCAAACTATCAATCCATACGGAATCTATACCAAGGTAGTCTAGCCTATATCATTCAAAAGAGCAATGAGACCCACTTTCTCATCCCCCATATATGACTACATGAATTTGGAAGAAACATAAATCTAAAACTGCAGGAATCTCTTCACAACCCTCTAGAACATACTCTAAATATATATGACCAAAGGTGGTCCAAAAATGGAAAATCCTACACATTTATGCTGAAGCCACTTAGATATATTTATGTGATGTGTTGCGTATTCCAGGGATAGGGGATCTACAAGCATCCTCTGATATTGTCTATAAAAACAACCTTGATGAGGTGAAAACATATATCCAAGAATTGGAGGTTCTCATATACAAAATGAATGAATCAATTCCCACCACAAAGTGACTGAAAATAAATGATAGACCATCGTTCCATTGAAGGGATTAACCATTCCTTAAATGTATAATGACATGCTTTTTTTATCCTGACAATGAAAGTTTTCTTTTTCTCACATTTGTTTCAACATTTCAATTTGAATTTAATCCAAGCATTGTTACTCATGAGAAATATCATATTAACTTGTAGATAGATAAAAGAAAAATTGACATTAGTTTCATCACCCAAATATAGCCTTGGTGGTACTACACTTGGAGCTACTGGATCACCACATGAATAGAGAGAAATATCTGCAGGCCAACAGGCCCTAAGGGATGAGATATAAAGGGTCTTGTAGTAACCAACACCTATTTTTGGAGATGATGATGCAAGTCCTCCAACAAAGGATAAGAAATAGAAACACCGAATAAATAAATCAATGGTTAAACGTTTTATCAGTAGTGGTAAGAAATAATAACAACCTGAATTTTAGATTTATTCATAGAAAGTGTTTAAAATTCTTAGAACATTAGGAGAATCTTCTGTTTATTCTCGTAGAGAAATTACTCATGAGCTATGACTAACCATGAATGATTCTTTTTAAGAGGCACAAATTTTTTATAACTCAGATATTTATTCGACTAAAAAGGCATCTAGGTCAATGGAACCAACATCTGTTCTAAGCACTGCTTATATTCATGCTATCAAAAGAAAAAACCCCTATGGTAAATAAGAAGTGATTTAGGATAAACTAAGAGTAACAACATATGACTTCCACTCTATGATGCTTTAGGAAAATTACATGCACCATAAAATCCTATGACAACTGATTCTGACCCCCCTACTGTTATAGAGGATGTTATTCAGTGTTAAAAGTTGTTAGTGGAGGGTCCTGAAACAACCAAACTATGTGATCCCATGGGTGAAACTAACATGTGATCTGGGATATCATTAGATGTTATGATGAAACCTGGAATGTCTTTTAAAGAAGTATTGGAACACACTAACATGCCAAATACATTAGAATATTTTGAAGATCTTTATATAGAACCAAATAGACGTGATTTTTTATTTTTCATCCTATAAACCATTTTATAACTAATTTTCTATCTATTATTGGTTGAAATATGCACTTCCATATAAAGAAACTAATGTAGTTTCAATGCCTGAGGGAAGTCTCGAAATAACTATCAGTCCCAACATTTTAGAGGCATTGGCTCAGGTTAATCTTGAAAAATAAAATCATCCTGAGATTCATTCAGAGGATCCTGAGAAAGTTAAAGAAATAATTCCCCACCAAGAGACATCAACCAATAATATTGAAATTAAGAATATTGGTGAGGAGTCTTCTCATGATTATGACCTATTGTTGGGTAAGGGATACCGATATTGTGATTGCGCTCACTCTTTTTGTCCTTTGAAACTAATCATAACCATAATTTTTACTTCACCATATAGGATTATCACCTTGAATGGCTCGGTCTAGAGGTGAAGCTTCTACATCAACTCAAACAGTGTTAGGAAGTGAAGTAACCATTGTTAAGTAAGGATCATAACAGGGAACATATTCATGTAAATTAATCCCAGAATATATTCTTATTTAGGACAGTTATTCGAAATCAAACTCGGAAATGCAAAAGCCTTTTTGTCTTGCACGTCTTAAGCCATGAAAAAAATATATGAAATTTAATATATGAAATTCCCCTTGAGGAACTGCCCTCACAAATTAAAAAACTTTCATATTTATTCATTATGATGTTATTTTGTGGTTTTGAATACCATGAAATTCATAGTACAATGAATGTGATTATCTGAAAAATGGAGCAAGAGTAGAAGCTTCAACAAGATCTGATAAAAACAAGATTGCTGATCAATATTGATAAATTACAACTAGTCCAATCCGAAGATGAGGCCAATCATAATACAATATTTGAAGAACTGAAGAAGAAAATTGATGAAAATTTTGTTCAGCATCTGCGCCTTCAACAAGAGTTAGACATTGACACTTGGTTTCTTGACCAGCTTCATGATTCAATTGGAAAATTCCAAAAGGATGGAGAAAAATATATTGGAGATGCTAAAGAATCACTTCATCATGCATAAGTGAATTATATTGTTCGTCTAACCATACTACAATAGGAAGCTGATTGGTATCATGAGTACATTAATCAAATGATATGTTATATTCAAAACATGTTATGATTTATGATAGATTGACTCTTGTTTTTGGATGCTCATCTGTGGATTTTTTTAATCCCAAATTAAGATACTTTTTCCTTTAATAATTATTGTATTCATAGTTAGTAGCCCCATTTTTTTACCTAAACTAATGGTCCTAGTATTTATTGTTTTATTTTTACTAGGGTTATACAAAAAACCCCAAAAACGTTTTATATTTTGGATTTCTATTACTCATTATTTCCTAAACCATACAAAAAATGTTATTTTAGTGAGACGAGAATCGACTTTTATCTATAGTTTCCATGGTGGGGTTTCAATATATTGAGTGTTATGTCCCTTGAATATTGACATTTTAGATTCATTCATGTTGGAATAAAAAGGATAGTATTTATGGTCAAATAGCTTTGACCATATATTTTTAAATTATTCCCAAAATAAGGCTCAATGGCTAGAAATAAATCTAATAATCTTTAAATACATCCTAGGGGAATTTTGAGTCCTGATTTATATGGTTAGAAAATCTATATCTTTTATAATCATAAAGTGGATCCTCGTCAAGAACGAGGATACCATTATTTGACGAACTGGTTATAGGGGTTTTATTATGCATGCCCAACTAGGTTATATGCTGCATAGCCAAATAGTTTCATCTTTCGACTGACAGGTTTGTTATGTAAAAAAAATTTATGCAAGTCCTCTAGTGGCACATACTGTATTGTAAAGAAAAAGAGATCTCATGAATATAGCATTTTATTGTTGATATAAAAGAGGAAGTAATATTTTGGTTACTACATACCACATTTGGTGGTTTTTTGAAGGAATCTTATTTTATGAATAAAAGGTTATCTATGCCAACATAGGTCATGGATGGAGAAACCACTTCTACAAAATATAGTGTATAAGGAATGGTTGGAATTTTTTATAAAGGGGATTTCTGACATCATGTTGTGTAGTTTTAAGTCATGTAGTGAGGATATATACCGTGTAGTTTAATGTCATGAAGTGTGGACATTATACTGTGAATCATTATTTCATGCAGTGAGGAAATTCAATGGCTTTAGTTTGGAGTCTTTATCTTTGACCAAATGATTGATTATGACAACCCTTCTCTATATTACACACTTAAACCTGATTTATTACATAAAATTCACCTGATAAAATATATAATATCGAGAGTTCTAGTGTCTTTGGGGCTTAGGATCAATACATAAAAACATAAAACATTAAATACAACATCTCTTTTGAGAAAGTCCTTTACATGACCTCTACATTCCCTCGTACTTAGTATTGCACGGGATAACCTGAGGACATGCATAAGAAAACGGTGGGCTATAAAGACCAGTAAGGGAATAAACAAGGAATAACATGAGGAATACCATAAATTTTTGACAATTGGAACATCAAAGGGGCACAAGAGAAATATTAATATAAAGGCATGATAAAATCATGATAATCCTAAAATGGAAATATAGAAACAACACATAACATGTAATTTACATGAGTCAAGGCTCATTGCACATGGATCGAGAGTAATCCCTCATTGCACATAGAGCACAAGTAAAACCTCATTTCACTTGAATTATCATGAATCAACACCCATTTCACATGACATATCATGATATTATACTTTAAAAAATGCATTGGAGAGCTATCAGGGCGCACCCTCCATAAAAATTTCATTTCATTCATAAGTGTGCCACATTGATCATATAACATAGATTCAATCATCATCATAAGTTCTTCCATGATTATGTAATGTGGGATAAATACATGAAATTACAATTCAATATGTATATGTGAATAAATGTGAATACCCTTGATTGTTACATGGTTAGGCTATTCACTACACAATGATCTTGGCTTGGGAAAACGTGGTGCAATTTCGTAAGCATAACAGTGTTACATAAGAATTCATGAAAATGTTTGATGAGATAGAAAATGGTGTCTCATCATATTTAAATGAAATTAAAAGTAAGGGGGTCATATATATACATGTCCCAACAAAAATAATTGAATTTAGATGCAAAATACAAAATAATTACTTGGATATAATATAGGAGAGTGAAATCCCTCACGGAATTTCAGCATGGTGATAGGTGAACATGGGAGGAATTAATGAGAGTGAAATGGGTCTCCCATAATCCAAACATAAAAAGGTAAGTATGGATAAGTTGATTAATAATACCCCAAAATTTTTAATTGAAAATAAAAGTGCGTAAAAATATTAAGAATATTGAAAAAAAAAGAGAAAGGTAGAAATCCCTTACTTAAAAGTGTGATCCCAATGGCATGGGAGAGTCTTGGGAGAGGTTTATTGGGAGCTTGGGGAACCATTGGAGGATTATTGAGATATTAGGGAAGGGGTTTTTTGATCTCTCGAGGCTTTTAGTGGAAAGGACATGGGATATTGGGAGGGTTTATATAGGGAATGAGAGGGAATTCTTTACAAGTTAGGTTTGGGACATCTCACATTAAAATAATCAAAACCATGTACCATAGCATGGTTTTGATTATAGTTTTTAAGAAAGGAGAGTGGAAAAAAATATTTTATATGTCCAATGGCCGAATGTCTTTAAATAATAGGGCTTCTTATATGGATGTGAGTCACACTCTCAAGGAAAACAATTTAAAAAGTCAAAATGTTTTATAAGCCTTGAAGGGTCCTATAATGCTCTGTAAAATATATCAAAAAAACCAAAAATCACATTATTTTAATGGTAAAACATATATTGGACGAACATAATGTTTATATTATTTTATTACAACACTATTGTGTCATTGTGATGTGATAAACACATTATATGTTTAAACGTTATTTAAGTTTTACCCAAAAATTCGACTGTCTCAGAAAATTAACAAACATTAAATGTTAGATAATTTCAATGTCATAATTACAAAAATAATATTCATTTTATGTTAATAATTTTATAAATATGTGAATTTTTACTTTTAAAATTAAAACTGACATTTACTAAAAATTCATGAGTTTTGACAAAAAGAACTTTCAAACCTTCATAAAAATTAAAATTTCATTAATAAAATTATATGACCATTTATATTTAATAAAAAATAATTTAATAATGATAATATTTTATTAAAATATTACTTAACTAAAAAATAAATTAATTAATCAACATATATTTCTCAGTTGAATATTAACCAAAAATACTATTTGTTCTTTAAATAATATTTACAAAGTAACAATAATAAAATGAATGCACATTCTTCATACAAAAATAATGTATATAGTCATAGTTCTAGGTTTTTTTACATAACCTCTTCTAACACCCGCATTAGACCAATGGGTAAGGTGTGCTATGGTGAACGACTCTTGGGTGGCTCTGATAACATCACTCGAGTGGTAATCTTTATTTACTTCCACTTCTCCTGTATGCAGTTCCGCTCTAGCTTAACATGTTCAATCATGGATTGGGCTTTTTCAAGAGTTAATCCCAATGACGCCATCTCCTTTCCATGCTCCGAAAAATGGGCATCGTACCGAGAAAGTCTACTCAACGAGGCCATCGCTTCCTTTGTCTGAGTAAATTGGATTTGTTAAAGCCGAATATTTATACTAATCATGTGATCACTATTGAATAGATATATTATCAATAGTTACAATTCGTAATGGTATTTTAAAATCCAGAATCATAAAACCAATGATGTTCACATTTTATATAACCATAATAAGACATTTAATTAGATCAAGAGGAATTTCTATTAATGAAGGTTTGGGTCCTTACAATCTTCCCCCCTTAAGAAATGTTTTCCTCAAAATTTCTTCTCCCACTCAAAAACAAATGTGGGTAACTTTATGTCATCACTTCCTCCGTTTCCCACAATGCTTCCTCAAACTTGTGATTTTTCCACAATTCCGTGACGAGGGGTATTGTCTTATTTCATAGAACGTTTTCTCTACAATCTAAGATATTTACTGGTTTCACCACAAAAAATGATCATCCACTAGCTGTACTACCAATGAAGAGAGTACATGTGAAGGGTTTGGTATGTACATCCGTAAGAGTGATACATGAACGAAATCATGTACTTTGGCCATGGTAGGTGAAAGTGCTATTGATAGGCCACAACCCTAACATGATCAAGAATCTATAAGGGGATGATTAACTAGGACTTAACTTCCCTTTTCTTTCCAATACTCAAGACCTTCTTCCATGGAAATATGCATTGAAATACCATGTCACCATCTTTAAACTCAAGGTAAAATCGGTGGTTATCGGCATAACTCTTTTGTTGACTCTTGGATGCCTTAATATGATGTAGAATGGTTTTAGTCTTATCCACCATTGCATCGACCATTTCTGGTCCTAGTAGCTTACGCTAACCAAATTCATCCTATCATAGTGGTGTTTTTCACTACTTCCCATATTGGGATTCATAAGGGGCCATTCATATTCTTGAGGGTAAACTTTTATTACAGCATAATCCAACCAGAAGAAGATTTTGATCAAAAAATCCTTTAAATAACATTTTACTTGATGTTAACATCTCTTACAGTGTCTGAATAGTTCACTTAGATTGGCCATAATTTTTAGGATGATAGGCCATAATAATGATTAGATCAATATCTGGAGCATGTTGAAGACTATTCCAAATCATAGTGTTGAATCTTGGATCTCGACCTGATACAATATATAGTGGTACTCCATGCAGCCTTACCACTTCACAGATGTATATACATGAAATTTGATCCAATGAGAAATCCTATCAAATTTCAAAGAAGTGTACATACTTTTTATGATGATCCACAACAACCAAGATTCCATTATTTCCTTTGGATGTCTTCGGAAGTCTGGTGACAAAGTCCGTGGTGATGTTATCCCATTTCCATGTTGGTATGGGTAACAGTTGCATCATCCCCTTATAATTATGTCTCCCAACATTCACTTGCTGACACACCAGGCACTTTGATGTAAATTTAGTGATCTCATTCTTCATATTATCCCACCAATAATACTCTGAGAGATCTCGATACATATTTGTGTTTACAGGGTGAATAGATAAATTTGAACTTTGTGCATCATCCAAAAGTTCCTTCTTTGTCTTTGAACTTGATGGAACACATAGTATTTTCCCAAATTTCACAATTAATTCTTTATTAATAATTTACTCCAAGGATTTACCTCTTATGATATCTTCCACTTTCATCTAAATTCTCACATCATCCTTTGGAGCTTCCTTTATCCTTTCTAAAAGAGATAGTTGAGAAATTATTTTTGAAATTATTGATGATGTTGCCTTATTTATGATTCCTATTTCCATCTTCATCAAATATAAGAATATTGGAGCGTTCTTAATTCACATCAATGATTGAATTGATGGGTCCTTTCTACTTAGACCATCTCCCACCTTGTTTGCTTTCCCAGGGTGGTAATGGATTGAGCAGTCATAGTCTTTGATCAGATCTTACCATCTTTGTTGGTGCATGTTCAAATCTTTTAGTGTGAATATATACTTGAGCATTTTTTGGTCCATATATGTTTCACACTTCTCCCCAATGAGATAATGCCTCATGGTATAAAGTCCCTCATTGTATCAATGCAGCATTTTTTGAGGTGCTTGTGTTTGTTGAGAAAGTGGATATCTGTGTTGTGATTATTGACAAAGAAAACCATGACATTAAAATATGTTGAAAAATGGGATTTACTGGTGGAATGTCAATTTCAAGGGTTGTGGTTAACGATTTATGCTTAATCCAAGAACAACAATAAAAGGAATGGATGATCTGGAGGTAGTACAAAAAGAGCAGATACAAGGTGGTGTCGTTTTCCAGTGTTTGCCAAATTTTTGGGCCTGAAAAACGTCAAAAAGAGAAAAGTGGTATATGGAAAAGTGACTTTGGCACTGTTGACTTGAAGGAGAGGAAACATGTGTGCCCTATGTCTTTCAAGACTAGAGCATAAAAATATGGCAAAGGGATAAGGGGCGCCCATGTTTTAGACTTGTTCGTGCAAGTGACTAACGTGGTAGAGACATGCATGCCAATACTTGTGCGCCGAGGGGAGACTTTCACACCATCTCGCAGAGTGTTTAAATTACTATAAATAGAGGTCGACCCCACATCATTCTGTGTAGAGATAAACACATAGAAAACTCAGAGCTCTCGTCGCGCAGGTGTGGTAGTTGCGCATGTGGGGTGTGGTCGCGGAAGTAGAGGTGGTGCGCCATGTGATTGTTATGTGCCCAAGGTGGTCTGGGAAAGGAATAAAGAGAGTCGCGCAAGTTATGATTTGATTAAGGAAGTGTCACGCTAGTGGTTTGGTGACATTTCCGTGCCATGTTTTTAAGAAGCACGAAAGTTGTTCGTTGCACGCCAATATTGTTTTGGGCGTAAAAGGGTGTGTGTCATGCAAGTATATAGTTGGAGAATCTTTTTTCATGCAAGTGGGTGAGGTGGACTTGCACGCTAGTTTTGACTTGGGCACTGAGGCTTGCGTGCCTGCTAAGAGAAGGGATCTAGGTAAGGTTGATTTCCTGTAGAGATTTAGTGTTTTTTGAAAGCTGGATGATTTCCTGATTCATTCGGTGCAAAGTGAGATTCATCTATGGATGAAAGTTGGGCTTCAATAGAGCATACGAATACAACAGAGGATGTATTAAATAGTCATAATGAAGAGCCCTACATGTCTATAAACTGTGAGGGGATACTTTCCAGAGCAGTGATAAAAAGAAGAGGAATAAGGTGATCCTCTCCACCGGAAGTGAGCCAGAGAGAGAGAGAAACAGGGAGTAACCCCTAGGAAAGTAGTGATATAACCCTAATCATTGTAAATGAAGTGAGCCTTGGAATAGAAGTGATCTATCCCAAACCTTGTAAACAGTACTGTGCTTTAGTTTATTTGGTACAATGACACATCGCCTTTTTATGTTCATTGGATGTAGCTTAGTGAGGGTGAACTAAGTAAAAATCACTGTGCATGTCTGCTTGCTTCCTTGCATTGAATTTAAAGCATCATCATAAAAATTAGAAGAAAAGAAGTGGTCAAAATAAACACAAAAGTGAAAAAAAAGTGACACTTGTAATAAAGTGGTCCTGATCAAGTGGGGTAGGAAGAATTTTGAAGAAGAATATCCAAACCCTGATTCACCCCCCCTCTTAGGGTATATAGGCCCCTATTGGTCCTAACAATTTTGTGGTCCATATATATTTCACACTTCTCCGTAAATAGATAATGCCGCCATATTTTTAATGTGAAGATCAACGCTTCCAACTCCAAATCATGTGTTGGATAATTCTGCTCATGAACATTCAATTTCCTCGAAGCATAGGAAATGATTAGTTCATTATGCAGTAACACACAACCCATTCCCTTATTAGATGCATCTCTGAATACCAAAAAAGTTCTCCACTTGTTGGTAAATTGAGCACGAGCACTATGATAATATTCCTTCTGGACTCCTTGAATAATTTTTCGCATTCATTAATCCAAACAAACTTCACTCCCTTTTGAGTTTGCTTGGTAAGACGGTTGGACAATCGTGATAAATTTCTCACAAATCATCAATAATATCCAGCTAACCCCTAGAAGCTACATATCATGGAATTAATATGTATTTCCAAGTAAGATTAGACCTAGTGGGGAATATAGACCAGGAAGAATAGTGTTGATATAAAGTATTGGGTTTGAACCTCAGAGCAGCTTCCTACGTATCCTATTTGGATGGGAATAAAAGACAACATAGTTTTGTGAGTCTCGTAAGAGAGTATAGTCCTTTGAGTGAAAGGATTCAGGTATTGCATCCTAAAAAGGAATCCTTGGTGATTTGGGGGTTTAATTTGGGGTTAACTCTTAATGATGATGCCCAGTTGTGGTTGAAAATGAGATGGTGATTGAGTCTTAGAAAGGGGTCCTATATATCCAAATTATGGTGGGAATAACAGTTCTCATAGTTCAAGACTTGGTGTTTGTGTAAATATTTTGATCATGACAAATCACTAAACCTACGTGACTTATGATTGGTTTGAGAAAATAGAGAAATTCAATTATTCAACAAAGGCACACACACACTAAATGTAAACTATATTTTGATATGTATGCAGAGTTCTTATTGTGCCGATTTGGGTAGGTTTTCCTGAGCTTCCTCCTCACTTGTTCAATAATGCGGCCCTATTTCCTATTGATAGCCTTATTGGAAATCCCTTGAGGTTATATTCAGCAACAAAATCCCTTTCCAGGTCATCTATTTCTAGAATATGTATAGAAATTTACGTTTCACCACATTTTTCATCAAACATATGGATTCAGAGTGGTGAACTTGGTTTGTCTCATGAGATTTTCTATGAGAGGGTGCCTGATTATTGTCACAAATACATTACAATTGGACACCCATCTAACAATTGTGGTAAAAGTAATGTATGTCATAAGAACAGGAAACCCACTTGGGTTGAAAAGAGTACCAAAGATGGCCCTTCCAATATCTCCAAAAAGGAAAAAATAGAAAATAATATTGGATTGGATCAAACCCAAGCCCCTAAAAATCAAATTTCATATTTCATAGCTTATTTCCTTGACAGCACTGTTGTCCCTCCCCTATCTGAAGAATATCCCTTTAAAAATCAGTACTCTCATTCAAATGATAAAAGGGAATTAGTTTTCCATGATCCAATCACTATTGAGGAATGGGATGATCACATAATGTCTCAAGAAGAAGAATATAAGGTTCATATTGATGCTTCAGATGTTAGTGACTCCTCAGTTGAGGAAGAGGATAAGCCTAGCCAAATTGAAGAGTCCTATTTAAAATCTATGGAGAAGAAAGGAAAAAACCTATGATGGATAAGGACGGATTTATCACTCCAAATCCGAAGAAATCACAAATACGTAGATACTATACTATTACGGAAATGACTATTATGACTAGATCATTGGATGCTTCCAGGAGGGAATCCACTGAAAAAGTCCAAAAAAACCATTGATAGCTGCCTCTAGAATTGTTTTATATTACTTCTCATAGCATTTTACTGACCAAGAGATCCAGTATTGGAACAATCATATGGAAAGGCAGCAAGAAATTGCCCATCAAGATCTTTAATAGGATTTGATTTCTGCTGAACAATATCTTAATACAAAAAGTTTAATTTTAAACAAATAGATGATGATGTCTATCTAGTCTCTTTGATGGAGACTTTGGATTATATTGGCAGTTGACTTTTGGATCTCCAGATTTCTCTGCCTTATCTGGTTATTGCTGACTTGTTTTCATTTTGGTCTCATTATATTGTTGTTTCAAACTTGATGGTACGAATTACTTAGAATCATGTTTTCGGGTTTTGAAGTTCAGTTGTGTGGTTTTATCTGATTCTTGACTGGATCTTGTTCTTGGATTTTAGAGTGTTTTCTTTCTGATCTTGATAGCCCTTGTATGGATCTGTTTTCTTGATGGGAGGTTTATTTGGATCTGTTTATGATATGGTTTAGCTGTTTGGTTTGGTGACAGCAGTCATCTGCTTCAACTGCATGTCCTTTCTGTTGTAAATGAAATGTGAAATGGGGGGTTCCAGATGCATGATGGTGGGGAAATTGATATCTGTGTTTGTTATGATGCTTTATCTGCTGCAAGTATTCTAAATATTTTGGATAATGTACTCGCACAACATGTTGGTGATTATATATTATGTTGTCAATCATATGAAGGTGGTATTGCTAGTAAGCCTGGGTCTAAAGTCTGTGGAACACCTATTGTGGGGTTGTGAAGATGATTTTGATTGATGAGGATACAAATAGAAGATATGGGGCAGGCCTGGATAGTTTCCCCTTTTTGCATCAACTTATGAATATAAAGACTAAGAAAGATGGAGATGGATGGTTCAACTGATGTTTGGAAGGAAGGTCATTTTGGCAGTCTTATTTTTTGATTTTTGTTTGTTTGAACAACCTTTTTTTATCCCTGTTAACTCCCCACTGGTGAAAGTTCTTTACTCCTTGTGTTTTTAACGCTACATTTTGTCTATTAATAAATTCCATAGGGGGAATGAATTGGGAAAACAATTCATGGCACCACCGTTTAAAAAAAACAATGGCACACACACACTATTCCTCCTCCTCTGGTGGAAAAGGATGTCCCTACGGTGGTGGTGGTGGAAGAGGCCGAGGCGACCAAGGAAGAGGGTGAGGCGATGAGACTTCTCTCTGATCTCTTTACATTGGGAAATGGTCCATTGTAAGTAAAGATTAAAGGTGAAGGAAGTAGAGAGAAGAAAAACTATAACCTACTACTTGAAATGTTTGGGGCTTACCCCATGATGGATTCCCAATCATTTGTTCAGGCAGGGGAGGAAGAAATTTAATTTGTTCAAATAGAAAAGTTGTTGTGAATTGTACCTTCCATACAAGAAACCCAAGGTTCCATGTTTTAGGGATTAAAATGGGTGGACAAAACCCAAACCCTAATACTCCAAAAAGAGTAATTCCCAACACTGCTCCAAGGAGAAAGGTTCATGTTACTACAGAGATACAAACCAATAGAAACTGCATGAATCCTAACACTATTGAAAAACTAATTTGGGAAACCTATGACTGTAGATATAAAATCCCGAAAAAGAGACATAGTGATGTGTCTTTACCAACGGTTTGATAACTCAGATGTTTTTGGTGGAGGTATCAATGGAATCCATTTAAGGAAACAGAGCCCATGAAGAAGAAACCTTCCTATGAATGGCTTTGAAGAAGGCTTGGTGAGTTTCATAGATGAATAAAAATAAGTGAAACCAAATAAATATCTGTCATGAATTAATGGGCATGTATTTAGGATTGCGAATCCTGATGTTCACCTAAGTGACGAAAAACATGGATTTTAATACATGGTGAGATTTGAATCATGCCTTTAGGAGTATTCACAGGTATTCCCAGAAGTGGGGCGCTCATAATCTTTTGAGAGGAATAGGTGGTGCAGAAGTGTTTTTGATTTTGGGAGGTTGGGTCCATTACACGTGAAAATGTTATGGATTTCAAACACTAAAAGGAATTTTGTCCTTTGATATCCCTTAAATTACTTCTCTCTAGGTGTTAATGATATTTCTTGATGTTTTTAGAAGACTTGGAAAAAGCATTAGCGATAACAGAGTATAAATTAGGCTTTAGGGAAATTCGTCCATCCAAATGAAGGCCCCAATGGTATTTTTATAGGAAAATAAATTATCCTAGGAGAAATGGTGTTGGGGTTCGAAATTGACTTACATGCCAAAAATGTGGCACACAATTACCTTTCACACATAAGGATCATCTACTTGACTAGGGTGATCAAATTTTCAAGCCTTTTTTGATCTTTATTTTCATCATGTGTTTCCTCTCTTTTTACTAAGTCATTACCATTTGACATTTTTTTGATTCTGTGATGGAAAGAAGTGTCAACAGATGTAAGCTCCATCAATGATAGCATAAACCACATTATCTATAAATCATTAACTAGATACAATGTAATTATTTCTATGCAATATGATTTATCATTATCATTCATTTCTTCATCCAAACTAAAAACAAGTTTTTCCAACAATATGAACATTTGAAGGGTTATCTTTCCTGAATTATTTATTTCCATAAACTATGACCATTCTATTAAATCAATTTTCTAGGTCATCAGTACCAATTAACATGTTCCAAAAAATTATTAATGAAAAACATAAACAAAATATTTTTATATATTACAATTAATTATATTTAATTCTATACTTCCAATACATAAAAACATCAATTATTCCAACTCATCCTTAATACATTAACTTGGATTCATCGTCTTATTCCTTAATACCCATTTTCTTTCATATGTTATTTGTATCCTCTTTATTTCTTGTAGCAAAACCATTTCTCATACAACCTTGCTAATTATATTCATGGGATTTTCCATTAGGATATCTATTTTCATACTACCCCTACCTTAAAAAATTAAAACATCAAATAGTCAATGATACCTTAAGGATACAATTATTCCAATACAATGCATTAAGATTTTTTTTTTAATTTTTATCATCTCATTTACTTAGTTTTTTCCTTCTTTTCCACACCCAAAACATATTCTTATCTCTATGTGGCATTCCCTTGAGTGCTATTTCCAAAAATTTTGATATAAAATGAACCGAATCTTCTCCCCCTATGGTCTCAACTACCAAAACTCTCAAAAAACGCAATACTTCTATTCATTGGTTAATAGATGAGTTGGTTAAGGTGCTCAATGTTTATCGTGTTTCATGGTAGTTGATTAAGCATAATACCAATACCATTCACTCCAGTCATCATCCTATTTGTCTACTAATCATCAAATTTTTAATCACATTCAATGTTAACCCAATTTCTTTTGGTTCATGTCATTGACTAAAACCAAAATACATGTGCTCAACACTAATCTTAGTAAAAAATCAATAATCATTAAAAACAATTATAGTATTTCTAAATTATGACACCTTCTTTTTAATATGTGACACCTTAGGTTTATTCAATGTTATTCATAGTCACCATCTATTTAAATCGTTTATAATGGCTCATATTGATTTTGTGAATTTCTAAAGCATAACCCTTCAGAGTTTCAAACCATGCATGTAGAAAGGAACATTGTATTGCATCGAGTGCCGATTGAGTCCCAATAAATGCACCCTTTTCGATGTTATTACCCCTAGGTACCTTTATTCCGTAACCATATCCACTTATAGTATCCAGAAAGGGATCCAATTTTTAATAACCCAAATTATTTTTTCCTTTACCAAAACTCCATAAATGTTTCCTTTACATTAACTCATCCTTAGACCTATATATTGAAATATCGCCAGTTGTCTCACTACTGTTTTCACATAACACATTCTAAAGGATAAATAAACGTTTCCTATGATTCTAATTATAGAATAAAAGGCTTTTCATACATTGATATTACAACTTTTAGATTAATATTCCATACATTGAAAAAACACACACCTAAAAACTATAATAGCTTTGTATCTATGGAGAATTGGAACACATGATTCAAATTTGGTAAGTGGTATTCAAAATATCCCAAATATACCTTATCATTTATATCTCATTAAGAAAATTCCCTACATAATACAATTCTTTATAATCTAGAGATAAGAAACATAACAATGGGTGAGCTCAGATAGCCAATGAAGGTAATAAAGGGATATAAGTATGAAGAACATACACATAAGGGTATTAAAACATGATCATAACATTTGAAAACCATACCCACATATTAACAATTATAATTCTTGAGTCATGAAATAATGATTGGTAGTTCATAATACATTAATCATAATGAAATCAAAGAACAAGATCCATGAGAGCATAACATTAGATTATGGAATCATATTGTGGCACATACATAAGCATAGAAAATCATTTCCATAGTACTGAAGTATCACTACCAAGGCCATCATAGTGGAATTATTTCACTCCACATACAATTATATTAGTCAATGTTCACTCCCAAAACCATCATAGTAGACAAAATCACTTACGGAAATAAGTTAACTCCTCATTCCAGTCCTGTCTATATCATGACAAATAAACAATTATCCAATGAAATGGAGAGTGATATGGGTCCAACAAATCATTTAATAAAGAGAATATATATGTGTTCAATAATATTATAAAAAACATCATATCATAACCCATGAAATTAAATGAACTTTTTAAACATCTCATAATATTAAAAAAATGGAAAATAGATTGGTTTTATAATCATGTCATCATTTCGTCAAAGAATACCCCATAGAAAAAGAAGTGGGTATCAAAACATTTTAACATTGTATATCATGTGGAAAATAAATGGGTTCTATGAAATTTTTTTCATCATAAACAATATAGATGAAGAATTGGAATGGTACCCTTGGTTTATATGCCCAAAAAATATTTTGTTACCTAAAAGGGTGTCATCTTTAACGGATAATTATTTTGATAGACAAATCTCTTGGAACATTTCCTAAGGGAAATAAAATTTATTTAAAAATAAAATATTAAAACTAAAAATTCATACAATATTTTTGAAATCATTTTCTTTGAAAATAACTTTCAGAACATATAAAAGAATTGTTACACATCATTTAAAACATGTATTGAGGAAAATACCCTTTTCACACTAAAAGAATGTTTTGAAAAATAAAACATTTTGAAATCATTTTTTTAAAATAACCTTTAAAATTTTATAGGAGTATTCAAAAGAGATATTGTTCCTGATGGTAGAAAATTTTGTTCATTCTGTACACATTAAGACCAACATTTATTTCATATTTATAGTAAAATACAAACAAGCATTGCTTCGAAAAGGAAATGAATATTACTTTCAAAATGTTTTTAAAATGTATTAAATGGGTAAAAATTTCTTTATTAAAACATTTTAATAATTAAAAAATTAATTTTAGTAAACAATTTTAGAAAACATGGTTTTGGAAGGAAAAGTCTTTTCGACTTAAGAGTGAGAAAAACCCAATTTTTCATAAAACAATCATCTAAAAAATTGAGTACATAAAGTGATGAAAATAAAGGGGAAATATGTATTATCATGAAATAATTAGAGTATATGAAAATTTGTGTGTTTTTTAGAGATATATACTAAGATTTTATCATCATGAAAATAATCATAAAAATTCCCAATATATGATGTGATTGTAATATAAATATTTACCACCTTGGTTACATTGAATCGTAAGCCCCATGAAAAAGATATACTAAATTGGTTATAGAAGTAAATATAATTTTTAGGATAATCATAATAAAATACATTCATGGGAAGTATTTACACAATAGAAATTAAATATGTGGTGAATTTGGAATGTGTCTGTTAGAAGTTAAAAGGGAGGGAAAAAACCCTTTCCACTTTAGTAACACATTGAATCGTAATCCAAAATAAATCATAGGATAAATTGAAAGAATAAATAGAATGAAAATAAGGATATTCATGACATAATATTTCAAAGAGGTATTATATAAATCACAAAAAATAAATGAGTTTTGAATTATTATATATCTACTAGAATTAAAAGAGAGACTAGAAACCCCTTAACTAAAGTATTGAAATCCTATGTTCATGTTAGAACCACATTTATAATACATATGAGTTTATTATAAATCAATAATAGAACCATAATTATTTATATCAAATCATATATGATTTACATATGTCAATTTATTATCCATTTATTAAAAATCCATTGTTAAAATAACATTTCAGGTAATAACATCTTTATTTTTGGAAACTGTTTTGATTTTTAATTTTTCATCCTATTAATTTGATCATGGTTACATAATATCTATAATAATAATCATAACATAATTTTCATATTAATACTTCAGTTATAATTTTATAATAAATCATTAAATATATTTCTGTGAAATGATGTATGTTACGATAATGTAGAAGGTAGGCCGTACATACGCATGAGTAGTGTTTCCTATATCTCAAGAATCATTATGGAAAGTAAGTAAGTATTATTTTTATCATTATTGAGTGATTATAATATATTAAATACCATAATATTTCTTTTAAATATTATAATACATATCATCCATATTGTGTAGGTATGAAAAAGAGAGATTCACATTACTTAATGAAGGTGATAGTCCACACATACACATACAACGTTATCATCTTCCAGTGATTGAAAATATAAGAAATAAAATGATATTTTTTTTAAATGATAAATATAAAATGAATATAATAATTGATTCATTAATATATTTATTAAATTTATCCTAATTATCATCCATGTAATAAGTTAATGAAAAATGAATCCCATAGCTTTCTGAGGAGGTAGTCTACCGTACACATGAGCTGCGTTATCATATCCCCTAAGGAATGTAAGGTAAAATTATATATATGATATAATTATTAAAAAGTTATAATTTTTTATAAATACAATATATACTTTAAATATATCATAAAAACAAAATTTAAGAGGAGGAAATGGAAAAATGAATGACATTGGTTCGCGAGGAGATAGTTCTACATACAGACAAATGATGAATTCATAACCCATATGATGAAAATGGGGATGGTATTAAGTAATTATATTAACATAAAAACATCAAACTATATGGATGATACTAAAGTTATTATATAATAATGGATTAATATTAATTTATGTAGGTGGAGGAAGAAATAAAATAAAAATTCCCATTGAAGAATGTTACCTCTTCTTAGGGTATCCTCCTTAGTTTTGCATAAAAATACTTATAAGGTTGGATTTAGGACCAAAATAAGGATTCTATTATGATATTATTGAAGTTGTGATTTTATTTAGGAATGTATATTCTAATGAAAAATGGTTTGAAGGTGTGAAAAGGATAGGATAATGGTGGTTTTTTATAAATGAGGTGTGTGGAACACATGAAATTTTGGAAAATAAAAATCTGTACCCAAAATGTTTACATGAAAAAAGGATCCAAAATTTAGTATTCATGTTAATTTTACATTATAGGGCTCAAATATGGACATAAAATACATTTTAAAATAGTTTTTAGGTCATTTTAGATATTATATTTTTAGTTTAACACAATATAACCAATTTTTACCTTAATTGTCACAATTAAATTTATCTTTTTTTACTATTAATTTTGGTCACAAAAGAATTTGAAACATTAATATAATATAAATTATTCTAATTATCTATGTTGAATATATTTTTAATATTTCAATTCACAAAATTGGAAATTTTAAATTTAAATTTAATCAAGTATACCCAATGAGAAAGAACATTTTTCAAACAGAAAATGTTCAATAATTTACAACTTTTTTGTTTAAATTTTCAATATGAAAATGATTCGAATGAACATAATCAGAATAATAGATATATTTTGGAAATAATGTGAATTATGACCTTATCTTTGAGTTTAAATTTATATTTTTTCATAAGGATGATTTACTTGATGTGGAGTTGATATCAATATGTTTGTAATGAAGTTATGATGAGTATTATTTTGAAAATATCATCAAACATAAATGTGATTATAGTCGAATTGTTCTCAAGGTCCAATTCATGTTTCAATTGTTTTTGGGGGTGGCACATTTTTCTCAGTATGAATGAATGTATTGAAATAAATTTATATATATATTAGGGGATTTAGTTTCATTTCACCATATATTAGATATGACCAAGTGTTTTTAATTGTTTTTATACTAAAAAATATCCTTCCAAACTAGCTATCTATGGGGACCAAAACCACCGCTTAAGTGGAATGTAGAGTTTGATCCAATTTTCATGGAGACAAGGGGTGTGTATTACACTCCCAACAGAAGGTTAAAGGGTTCAATGGAAAGCCAACATGGGTGGTGACATGATGAAAGAGGGACTAGTAGAAATAATAGATTTAGCATCGAAGTAATGATGTTAGTTTTTTCAAAACCGATTCCAATTGTATGTGAATGAAATTTTTGGCCTCATTTTTACAAAAACCCAACGCAAAATCAAACTTAATAGTGGTTTTTGGCATCATATTTAGTACAAATGATGCCACAAACATCGACATGTATGATATATGGCATTGGTGTTTTAAAAAAAACAAAGCCAAAAATAAAAAAAATTCTTGCACCAGTTTTTTAAATAACCCACGCCTTTAATTACAAGCATGGGATCTTTCAGAATCAGTTTTTATAAAACCCCATTCCATATATAATAAAATTTATTGCATTGTCTTTTTAGAAAACCATTTCCATATATTCAAAAAAGTGTTTTTTGTGTTGATTTTCTGACAAACCGATGCCGAAATTAGTTTTCAAACTCTTTGGCATTGATTTTTGTAAAAACAATGCCAAAATACTTTTAAAATTATTCAGGATCATGAAACCCCCATGTATTTGGATCTTTGAAAGTAAAACTACAGCGACTCCTCTAAACTCTTGAAGACTACAATGGTGTACTTGTGATCTCTAACCACCATTCATCCCTGTTTTCTTCTATTTTCACAATCTGTAGTCTGATTTCTTTATTATCTCCCCATTTTTCATCATCTACGAGTTATTTTTTCTTCCAATTCTTATTTTAGGTGATATTTAACAACAGTTTGATTTTATTTTGTTGTTTATCTCTTTTTTTTCATTATAACACTCATTTTTTATAGATCTCGTAGTGTTTAATTTTCCAAATAATTCTTCAAATAAATGATCTAATTTGGATATATTTTTATGTTATCAATAAATTTTATAAGTAACTTTTTAATTTTAAAGATAAATTAGTTATCATTTAGTAATTTTTTTAATCAATTATTAGATTATATTTTATTATAAAATTGTTGAACATGGTTATTAGTTATCCCTAAAAGTTATCATCCAATATAAATTTACATTATTTTTGTTTAATTTAGTTTTGTCTAAGATTGTTCAATTTGGATAAAATTTGGTTGAGTCTTTTTATCCATTATAATTAGATTTGGATGAATTCAATTCATATTTATATTTTTATATTCCATCCACTCATTAATGTAGATAAACAGTCTATCCAAGGGTGTCACTTAAAAAATAAAAGAGTCATTCCAAGAGTTAAAATCACTAAATATTTTTTATACTCTTGCTCACAACATGTGATAACTTTTTGGACAACTGATACTACTGCTTCATAATTTTAATATATAAAATTCATAATTTTTCAAGGTCTATAATGACTCGTATTCAAGTCCATGTGACTCATTCAAAACATGATATCACTTATAAGAAATGATAAATGACTTGTCCATGGATCTAGATTACTTATAAAATGTTCACGATTACCTATATGCTGTTTTATATTACTCATATAAAAAATGAATTAACTCATACATTGGTCATGAATTATCCTAAAAATGCCTCATAAAGAGTGATGAATAGATCATAAGTAGATCAAAATAACAAATAAACATATCTATAATAACAAAATTCTACAACCTCAGCTTGAGATTCCAGTCTTTCTTCAAAAAATAGATCTCTCGCATATATTTTATATTGTCCAATTGAATCACTTTAAAGTACCATAGAATATCGTAAAATAATCCAAGAATTATCCTAAAAAATACAACCCCTTATATATCATTTATAATGTCTGTTTCAAAATATAAATATTGAACCAGAGTACCTCAACAAACTGAACTAGCATTAGATTTCTAACTTCACTTAATTCATTAAAATCTTTCATCCATGTTTTATTTAACTCTAAATCCTAAAGTCATTTTTCTCAATAATCTATTAATTATTTCTCTAGATCCATTCAATATTTTCTCAAATATGTAAAACTAGGTTGTATCCATATAATGGGTTTTTTTACTAAGATAAGAATATAATATTAATGTAAAATGATTTATAAATTAATGTATTTTTTAGTTGGGTTCCTCAGTTGGTATAAATGTTCTCTTTCTTATTTTTTGATTATAATTATAATAACTTCAGTATATAATAGAAAAAAAATAAAAATGAATCAATTGTCTAGTAAGATTTAACAATTTAGTTAGGTATTTAATTTCATCTATATTAATTTTGTGATTATTATAACTGATTTCACTTATAATATGATCATTTAATCTAATTAGTATTTCTAATTACATATAAAAAGTAATTTTTCACCAATTAAATTAATGCAATTTATAATACTTTTGACACATGAAACATCGAAATAATGAAACATATTTTTAAATTGAACTAATAAGTTTTAAAATATTGATAATACAATTAAATTATTATATCAATATAACAAATAAATATAATATTAAAATAAAAAGTTTACTACTTGTAAATGTGTTTCATATCAGATGTTTTCTATCTGATTATTAATAGTTTTTTTTAATTTGTTTTTGTCTAAAATTTATCTATATATATATATATATGTAAATGTTTATATGTTTTAAAATATTCACCAATTATATTGTGATATTAGGTATTGAATGGATCGTAATTGGATCATTTAAAAAACCACTAGTGAATATAAAAATAGAGTTGATGAATTCTTGGAATTTTATAAATTAAATCTTCAAAACATCGATTTGATTTTTTATCCACGTGTAAAGTGATTGAATATGATAAAGATAAACTCCATATAAATAAAGGATCATCTCATTTGTAATGGTTTTTGCCTTAATTATACACGTTGGGTCTAACATGGTGAAATTACTGAAAATTCAACATCCAATGTTGATGAAAATATTAATAATGATGATGAGGAACATATTTAATAATTAATTCATGATTTAGGTGTTCAAACCATCAATAAAATCGCAACTGTTGAACGATTTTATAAAGATTCAAAGAAACCATTATTCCCATGTTGTAGTAAATATATACTGTTATCAGCAATTTGGAGATTTCATAACTTAAACGAAAAAAATTATTCGACTGATAAATGTTTATCCATCTTACTTTACCTTTTAAAAGATTTACTGCTCGAAGGCAATGGGCTCCAGATTTCAATTATAAGGGGAATAAAAAATTTTCCCAATGGAATTGTGGTATAAAAATATACATGCTTTCCCCAATTATTATATACTGCATGGGAAGGAATAAAAATATTTATCATGTTTTCCTTTATGAGGGTCATCACAATATAATATTGATGGGAAGGACAACTCAGATTCATTCTCTAGTACTGTCATCTAACATCACGAAAAATCAATTTTTTTACTTTCTAACGATATCACACAATATGTTTTGAAAACAATTTTGATAATTCAACTAAGATTCATTATTAGGTATGGGAATCAAAACTCCTGGTATAGAAATTTGGTACCTTCAAATAACTTATCACCTGAAGCATATATTTGTAAATTCAATTGATGTAAAAAAAGTTAAGATAGAATTTAGATGAGCACATCTCTAACGGTAACTTATGTCACCATACTGAATCACCACATTATAAGAGGTCGGATAAAATATTTCTTGATTTGTAACTGATGTTTGAAATTTGATAATGGGACTGGGAGTTGATGGAATGAATTCATATCGGTGCCTCCGTAGCCAAAATTTTTCATCACCTATTTTGTTGGTTGTTTATAACTTTTCCCCAAATCCATATTTGAAATAAAAATATGTTATGATGAGATGGATGATTTATAGACCACAAAAACCAAGAAATTATATTGATGTGTGTCTGTCACCATTGATTTATGAATTGAAACTACTATGGGAGGATGCTGTTAATGATTTTGAAGCATACAAAAAAGAGTATTTTATTTTTCAGGCAATGATAATGTTTACTATAAAAAACATTCCTTCATATTTGAGATTATCTAAATATAGTGTTAAGGTACATAAATCATGTCCAATTTTTGAATAATAAACTTCATATTAACAATTTATGAATGGAAGAAAGACAATGTACAATGGGCATTGAAGATTTTTTTGGGAATTTATCATCCTTAACATATATTGAAAATGGAGTTTAACATTTTAGAATATTATAACCTTCCCCCTCGGCCATTGTTAGCTGAAGAATATTATTACTGGGTTAAAAATATTGATTCGACATTGGGATGTAAAATATTTTCAAACATAAAAGAAATATCATGAAAAAACATTCTTTTTTTTGAACAACCTTAATGGATATTTTTAGAGATAAAACATAACATTATTGTTATACATTTTGAGAAATAATTGTGTGGAAGTTTGATTGGATATTTTTTATACACTAAAGGAAAGAAAAAATATGGATTGGTATATAGATTAGAATTGATATAATTTAGAATAAATTTGGAGTTAACTCCCACTATGAACGGAAACAGATAATATTTATCTCAATATTGTCACAAATTAATCATGATTGAAAGAAAAAAAAATTTCAGTATCTTTATGGTATTAAAGTACCCAGTGGTTTTTCTTCAAATGTGAATAATTTATTGTCATTTCAGGATTTTAAATGAATAGGAATGAAATATCATGATTGCCATGTATGAATCAAACAACTTCTATAAGTGGCAGTGTGTCGTATATTTCTGATATCTTCCAGAAAGACTATCATCAGGTTATGTAATTTTTTCAAATCCATTTTTAGCAGAGTCGTTGATCCAAGTTTTTCATAAGAGTTAAAGAATTAAAAAACTATTATTCTTTGTCAACTATAAATGTATTTCACACCTACATTTCTTATATAATGGTTCATCTTATGATTCATTTGGTGTGTGAGATAAAAATTGGTGGGCATATATATTTACGATGGATGTATCTTTTTGAAAGATATATGAAACCATTGAAGGGATATGTTAAAAATAATTATCAAAAAGAGGAAAATATTGTTCGAAAATATGTATCATAAGAGGTTATTGAGTTCTATATTGATTATTTGTATCGGGTGGATCATATTTGTCTCCATATATCTAAACATATGAAAGTTGATAGAGAAGGTAGAGGGGTTTGAGGTTTAAAAGTAATTTTTATTTCAAATGATGACGTGATGCAGACACATTTATATATTTTGAACAACATGGATGAGGTTAAACCATATATATCCTCACATATTGCTTAATTGAATTTACGATATCAAAAAAGAAATGTAAATTGGTTGATGTTTGAGACTAAGAAGACATTTGTTTCCCGGTTTAAAGAGAAAGTCACCAAAAATATTTCAACATCAAAAACATTGAAGTGGATAGTAGGGGGACCATCTCTTAATGTGATCACATGATATGGTTTTGATATTTATTGTTATACATTTAACAAAAAAAATCTGGATGACACGTGTACCATTAAGAGTAGTGGTGTGTTGGTTTTCGCTGAAGCATTGCATTTTTTGAGTACCAATGATAAAAAACCAATTTATTCATCAATTTCATATTTTAATGTTCTTTAAGACATATGTGAAATTTATTATTTTAAATTTCGAGTCACCATTTTTTGTGTAATTGAGTTGATAGTAAGATTGGTGAGAAACGTGAGGAATATTGGTTTAAATTGGTTGATTTAAAAAACATTAATTACAATGGGGACCTATTTATCATGGATACCCATGAAAAACAAGAATTTTATGTCATTGATCAATAAAATGATTAGTGGTACGTTGTTTTTTCATGTAAAAGGATACCATTCTGGTGGTGATTATGATGTTGATTATGTTATTGACTTATATGTTCCTTATTCATATATTACGCTATTTACAGTTGATTAAAATGTGTGTAAGACAAAACTAGTGCATTCAATATGTAATGATCATGATGATGACATGTGAGAAAAAACTAAATTATTCTCTTAATTTTTATGGTAAATATTTATAGTTTGTATCCTTTTCTGAAACATAAAAATGAATGCCTCGTTTTTCCTTATTTTTCTCTTTCTTATTTCTAAATATTCAGTTTTCTACTGATATGCATGTACTCAAATTTTATTACACATTTGAGTAGCAATGTCAGATATAGTTATAGAGGAGTATTTATTGAAGTATATTTTTTTCATATTATTAAATATTCAGTAATACAATTATTTAATTAAATAAAAAATATTAATTTACAAAAAAAATGCAGGACTACTGATGTGTCCTCAGTAGAGGATACTACTTCTATTTCTATAAAATATCATGTTCTCATGTTGGTAAATGTTGTATTACATGGTTACCAAAACTATCACTTGATCATGATTATAATATATTAAACATCCATTTTAAAGATAATAATAATGAAACTAATCAAAATTTAGTTCAGTTTATCAGTTATATATTGATGTAGAGCCATTATAGGATTATTATATTATATCCTAATTAGAATTCAGTGGACAGGATGGTGAAACAACAGCTTTGGGAGGCCGTGAAGGAAAATATCATTATTTATTTATTTTATCTCATTTTTTTAAATTTAAATATTTCAAATGACATATTTAATTTATTCAATTACAGATGACAATAAATTTTGAGAAATCCAATGAAATTAAGAAAATTCATCTCTCTATAGTGGTGGTTCGATGGAGAGATTTAAAAAAAAACTACAAAAATTATGTTTTTGGAATGAGAATGTTTGAAAAACATAGCCTCATGTATCATTTTATTGATGAAGATACATGGAAGCTATTTATTGATAGTCGTCATGAGGAAAAAATTTAGGTATGCTAATTATTTTATATTGAAAAATTTAATATTTATAATTATAATTACTTGTTAGCTTATTTGTATTTAATAGTCCTCTAGGATATCTCATCATGAGATTAAGTTGAGAAATGTATACCATAATAATTTATTACGTGGAGGGTATCCGTATTTGGAGGAGAAAATTATTGAAGAGAAATTTGAAGCATTAAGTGATCGATCTATTAGTGGTTATAAAGAGGTTCCAAATTCTCCTTAATCTCCTCCCACCTACCATGAAAAATGGAAATTAGAAAGAATAAGGAAAAATGAAAATTATATTAAAGAGAAAGCTAATGGTTTGGCAGATAAAATTGTATGTAAATATTATTTATTTGTCCTCAATTTTAATATTTTATAAAAAAAATTCACTAATAAAACCTTTCCATTTTCATTTTTTGAATGACCATCAATAAAAAGAGACATGAGGAAGTTTTATCCTCAAGGGTAGGATGGATATCCTAGACAATGATTTGATAATGGTAGAACACCCAGGATTTGTTAGAGGATATCAGGTACGTGTTATTACTTGGATGGTTTATGGTCAAAGTAAGAAATAATGAGACCTAGAAATAGAATCATTAAAACCCGAGCTAAAAAATATGAAATAGTCTATGGGTGATCAAATTCAAGCAGGAGTGAAGAGGGCTTTAATAGAATACTCAGAACGACAGTCTTCGTCTGTGAATCCTTCCTAGGTATATTTTTATTTGTCATCAATTTTTTTATTATAAAAATTATGAACTCTAATATAACTTTTTCATTTTTCATCCTTCCAAGCATTCTCACCAATACTACCCTTCACCATCTACCTAGCATGCCCCATATTTTCATTCTTCCTAGGTATATTATTTATGGCTCATCAATTTTTCTATTTTATAAATTATAAATACTAAAAATACTTTTTCATTTTTCAGCCATTCCAGCCTGTTCACCCGAACTACCCTACCCCATCTGCCTACCGTACCCCATATGAGTAGCATTCCCAGGTATATTATTTATTTTTCATAAATATTTCAATTTTATAAATTATAAACACTAATATAAATTTTTCCTTTTTAATAATTCCTAACCTGCTCACCCAGACTTCCCTACCCCATCTACCTACATCCATCCTCCACTAACTCGCATAAACCAATCAATATATCAATTATTTCAAATCAATTTCTATTTTATAAATAACAAACACTAATAAATTTTTTTCTCATTTTTCAAACTTCCCATCCTTCTCACTGGAATAACCCTGCCCCATCTTCTTACTTTGATCATCAACCACCTCACTCGAACAAAAATGTATACTCTGAGTTGTTTGTGGTAGACCATCATATAAATATTATTATGTTAGGACTTATGCATTTTTGGCGGATTCTATACATCATTGTCCTATGATGATGGGTCAGGTTAGAGTATCAATACACGATATTATAGATCATAATTCTCTACTACCATTTCCTGCTCAGGAGATCACAGGGTTGGGGATTTTCTGGGTCTTTTTTTTACTTTTCCCGACTAGTTTCATTTGTTATATTTCATATGAGGAATGTTTTTTATAAATATTAATTATGAATGATTGAAACTTACTTATAATGTTTTCTAAAATTTTACTTATATTGGATTATCTAAAAGAACAAGAAGTTTCATAAGTGAAAAAAATGTTTCTGGGACAGTCGACTGTGGATACTTCCGATATTTCTTATGGGATAAAAAAATGATCTTAGGTTTATTATTAATGTAATTATATATTTTAGTATTGGATGTTGGCAGATATATGAAGAATATAATATATATTGAGATTACTCAAAGAAGATATCATGCATCTAGTTGATTTTGATGGGCTCGGACTGAATGTGGTGCAGTTGTCTTACATGTAAAAAAATTGACATTTGATTTTATATTTCTTTAATAAAATATGGTTTTATATTGTCTAAATATATTTTCTTTTTAAATTAGGTATCTATAAATTCTTTTTCTAAAAAATTAAAGTAAAATCATTTAAGATTTTATGGATCTAGAATTCATTTCCATGGAAGTTCAACATGTGATGAATCATGATAGAGTTGCATATATATGTGAGAGATTATAACATATAAAGATTGAGTGTTGGTTTCTTCCAATTCTTGATAAGTTAGAATAGAAATATAATTAGGAACTAATGATCATTATAATTTCATTAATTGTGAAATTTTTGTAATGTAGGGGGAATTGGATGTTAGGCATATTGATCCCAAGTGAATGAACCTTTTATTGGTTTTTCCCTTTATCAGGGATTGTTCATAAATTATATTCCTGGTTATTAGAAAGGTATGTTTTTTTCTGTTGATTATAATCTCAATATGATTAATTATCATTGTTTAGAAAGGTATTATTAATTCATATATATGAAAATGAAGTTCATGGAAAAAATATAACATGGAATAGAAGCCGATAAAGACAGAAAAAAATCCAATATGTGGAAGTACGAGAAATTAGTTTTTATATTAGATTTTATTATACATTTTTGTTATATATTGATTTTTATTATCAGTTTAATGTTTTATAACTCTATCATCAATGTAAACAAGTATATTATGAATGTGGTTATTATATTATAAAATTCATATATTGGATAATTACAACTGGCGAAAATACTGAATTTGATAAGGTTAGTTATATTAATTTTTTTATATTTTTTCATTATTATTATATTTTTTATCTCACATCATTTAATGTTATTATAGGCATTCACTGATTCCCAGTGTTTTTGTGAACCAGATCTTAAACATATTCAATCTATTTTTACGAACTATGTGTTATGGTTGATTAGGATTTGAGGAATGTGTATTCTAATATTTATGAATAATATTACATATGGGTACAAAGAAATAACTCTTTTGATATAATTGGTGTTTGATCATACATACAATCAAATGAATGCTCCAATAATAACCAATAATGTACATGTTGTAAATTACATGTGTTTGTATTTTAATTCTTGTTTATAATACAAATGCGTAGACTATTTTTTGATTAACTAAATAATAAAATTCCATTTATATATTTTTAGTACATGATAAATTCTATTTGAATTCTATATTTCGTGTTTTTATTACATAGGTTTTTATTATTTTTGTAGTGTAATATTTTCACTTTTCTAATCATTTTAACATGCAGCATTGGTTTTTTAAAAATTAATTCCGATTTTTTTTAAAAATTTTGGTTTTCAGCATTAATTACATTGAATACCGAAGCTGAAACCCTTATCCAAGATCATTTTTGAGATCAGTTTTCCAAAACCTGATGCGGGAAGCTATATTTTTTTACATAACCTTTATAAATGTAAGTTAAAAACATAAGTCAAAAATAAAAAACATTCATTAAATACTATTTTTCGTACTAGTGGGGATGAAGACAACATAGGGAAGTGACAAAGGGTTGTAGGTGTAGACACCATACTCTCATATTCATGTTTTATGGAACACATTTTATTATTACAAAACACACTAATGAATTAAACACAAATGTAGGATTCAAAAACACTAGTTACTAGTAATTTTCTATTAAATATAAGAAAATAACATTATGTGTTTGATGAGATATTCAAAATCATTTTGATGAGTGTCATGGTTTTCTTCTTCTTTGAGGCTATATCTAAAGAATTATGTTCTATAGTTTCTATATGCCACACCATTATTGGATAAATCCAAAGAATCCATTAAATATTTTAATATTATGAGGATTCAAATATTTATCAAATTCATATGCGACATCATTTTCATCAATATAACAAATATCAAACTGAGGATAAACATTTTGAGGAAAATATTGTTTTATAGTGACTGTGCGTTTTTTGCATAATTGTGGTCAGATTGTGCATAAAATTGATCCAATGCACATGAGAAATGCTGTTGGAGAATTCATCTATAAATACCCCCATGCGGATCATTAGATGTTATGATCTTAACATTAATTCTGAGAAAACTATGAGAGAGATAATAGAGAACTGAAATCTATCTGATTTCATGGGAAATTTAGATGCTTTCATGTTGATCATTTTCTTTGTGAACACATGAGGATAATTTGTGATTCTATGAATGTTTATAGATATCCACTAAGTGATGTGAAAATGTGTTCAATGTTTTCCATGATATTCATAGATTTTTGAGGAAGAGAACCCCCAAATACTATTATATAAATAATAAATTTAGAATATGATTTCTTATTTTATATTATTTGAAAGAGATTGAGTTTCATGAGTAAATAAATATACATGAGTACAGTTGTGTGAAATAGTATGTGTGTTTGATTTTCTGTGAATGAATGTGTTGTGTATGGAAAATGTGTGAGACTTTGTTTCATGATATACATGTACGAAAGAATTTTATAAGACATATTGGTGAATAATTTCTTTTAGAAATATATTACTTTTGGGAAGGATTTTTTTATGTGGCACACATATACAGTTTTTTATAGAATACTGAACACCTAATTTTGAAAAAGGATAATGCATGGATTCATGATCATTCATACTTATTTTATATTGAATCTATTAACTAATTCATATGTTATATACCCTAGTAGTTAGCGTGTTGAGATAATTTTAGATCAGTTGATGATCAGTGGAAAATAAGTAGGAACATATAGTGTTTTAATAATTACTGAAGTTCTTCATGATTGTACATGAGAAGATTAGGTGATCCAATTTCTTTGTGGATAAATATTTTATCTCAAGGTAGTGAAGAAGTAGTGTGATGATTGTATATATTATTCAATCATCATATCATATATTGTGAGAGTCAGGATTGTGGATGTTTTTAGTGGGAATCTTAAGTAGAAGAAACCTCTAGTTAGACTATTGAGTAAGACAATGGGATGCTAGTAACACTGTGGGATGTAGTATAAGGATCCTCCTATGGGACTCCATAGTATGGATTTTAGGAAGTAACTTGTAATCTCTAGTGGGAGTCTTGAGAGAAACACTACAGGAATCAGTGTTGATGGGAATATGAATTTTCTTTATTGTTATACACTACATATAATGAAAAATATATAACAGAGGGGGATAACCAGTTGTAGTAATGAGTATATATTTGTACTAAATATCATAAAAATATATGTTTACCAATCATTGGACACATTTATTAGTATAATATAAAGGTCCCCTATGATGATCTGATAGATTTATAAGAAATTTAGAATTGAATTTAGTAAATAGACAAGGAATTATTATGTTTGATGGAATGAAATATTATTGATAGATGAATAATTTTCCTTATTTCCTTATATCCCTTGTCCTAGAAGTGAATGATGTAACCACATTGGGCTTCCCACCTATTATTGAGGATTTTTCTATGAATCAATATGAAAAGATAAATTTATAAGTTAATGTAAAAGATTATATTTTAATCATGATGGATTTACGAAAATAAGTATATACAGAATTCGATAGGCCTCCAAAATACCAATAAGATCATAGATAAACTGAGAAGAAATTATGAAGGCTATATCAAATACAAAAAATCTAATATATAAATATTATTAATCAAGTTTAAGGTTATTAAAATTATAGATGAATAAAACAATGATGACTATTTAATTATATTCAATGAGGTACGAAATAGTATTTATGGATTTTCTGATAATATGGGAGATATAAGAATTGGGAAAAAAGATTATGATAAATTTCCTTAATATTCTTGATTCCAAGGATTCATAAATAAAAGATAGGTAACTAATTTTATTGGATCTGTACCATAATATTCTCATAGCTTATTAAATGAGAAATGATTTGGCTTTCAAGAAGAATGTAAAATAGGGGATGGAATTTGCAGCTTTTAAGAACGGAATGTTCAAAGAAATGGAAGTTGATGAATCAAGTGATTAGGACATGATGAAATTGGTGAATACTTGAGTGAAATTTTTTCCCTTATTAAAATTGGTTTTTATAGAGGAAATGGAAAGGAAAAGGCAAGAAACTACTCATGATCTTCATATGTAATGGTATTGGAAAACATTTCATAATATTCTAAATGAAAATGGATGAATTTGAATTTTTTGACGAAAGTGAAAATATCATAAATTAAAAAAGGATAAGAAGAAAAATATGTAATCTAATAACAAAATGAGGAACATGATGAGAAATAATAGAAAATAAAATTAATCATTTAGTTTTTCTTCAGATGATGATCTCAATTTCCTTGTTCACATATATAAATGATCAATTTATTCAATTAGTAATGATAATGGTGACTTCAGAATAGATCTAGAATCATGGTTAATAATGAGTTTTAACCTTGTATTGAGAAAAACAATCAACATAAGAATGAGAATACGAAGCTAGAAAGAGGAAATATAAAATTATCTATTGAAAAAGTAGAGCATGTCATAAGTAAAATAACTATGGTTTAAGAAAATAATATATATATATATATATATATATATATATATATTTGAGGTACATATGCAAGAGAATATGGGGATTGATTTTGAATAGAAACTAACTCACATGGAGAGAGATATTTATGAGTCATAATCAATGCATGTGACAGTCCAAATTGAATTGAATAAGAACATAGAAGACATGAATAAATATATTGGGTTAAAATCTATGTCATCCCATGCTGGTGAATTTTTAGGGATATTAACTCAAGATACGATCATTTTACCACATCAAATTATGAAAGAAAGATGTTAGGAAGACCATTTATCCCCCATAAAGAAAAGTATCGATTAAGATAATACAAAATCATGACTTTTTAGAAGAATTTTATCAAAATAATAATAGGTCACAGTTAAAAGGAATTTTCATGTGTTTTGGAAAATTTTGGCTTAATGGATAGTCTTCCTAGTACAAAATATCATTTCCCAAAATCAGTCATGAAACAAGGGGGAATATAATTAACAAATTCGAATAGACTATCAAATTAACCCATAAAATTGTCCAATAATTTTTTTATTATAAATTAGTAAAATAGGTTCGTTGAATAAATGGATTATAAGATCATAGAGATGTGGTATGCATGAATAAATTACCTAAAGAGGTTCTATATGATTTGAATATGCAGAAAAAATTTAAGGAAAAAGTTGAGGAAGTCATGTAGATTAGATAATCAGTGCGAGAAACCCAAAAATGTTGAATATACAAAGAAATAATGTTTCACTATTTGGCCAGATCAATTCTAAATGGATACAAAATTAAGAAACCCAATGTAAATGGTACAATTTTGGGCAATAGTCTTATTTTACAAGATGATATTGAATATCATAATAAGTCCTATATTTTCGAATTTTTGGAAAATTAAATGAATCTATGTGTGAAAAAATGGTTTTGACATGATGAAATCTATGAAATCAGAAGAATTGAATATTTATTTACTTAAACATTATGAGAAAATAGCCCAAAGTGAAGAAACAATTTTTGATAAGGTGAACGCTTCAAAACAAGAGATCAAATGGAAGAAGAAAAAGTCAAGGTTGTGGGGAAACTTTCATCTTGAGTTCTATATAACAAAACAAACTGGTTCCTCTATATTCCATCGTATTAATGCATTTTTCAACCATACAAGGAATTAATGTAGATGGTTGCATCTCTTTAGGGGGACTATAGATGATTTAAAGTGATTAAGTATACACAGGTCATGTGAATCAGATAATCACTCTCTAATTAATAATCTGAATATTATTGAAAAATAATTATCATAAGAGTCTTTTTATTGAGATAAAAAGTTGGAGCTAAATGTTTTTGGACTTTAAATTTTTAATGTGTTTGTTCTAATGGTTGTAGGATAAATATTTATTTATAAGCTGAATGAATAAGAATATAGAATTTATGATGTGAGAGTTGTCTATTAGTTGTATCAAATGTATGATTATTCATAGTCATCATTGATAATCTTAGTTATACACTCCGGTTATCTACACTGGTTCTTCCCATTTGAACATATTGTTGTTTAGAAAAATTCTATTTGTTAGAGAAAATATGTTGTATCATATTTAATTAATTATAATATTTTTGGTGAAAAATGAAATCCTCTACAATATCTTTGTATTCATTATCAATAATGGGGAGAGGGTAAAATATACATATTGATCGTGATGAAGTATAACGGTATTGAGAACCAATTCAAATGGGGTTATTGAAGCACCCTTTAAGTTTAATTTATTTCCTAACAATAATGGTGATTTACCTAATCATAATTTTATGCCAATATGTCAACAATGAAATGATGACAATTCTATTTATGAAAATATCCTCAACCTTAAATAAGATGATTTTTGAACTGGTCATAAGTTTGAGGACATGTTTCAATTTCTATTGATGTTGACACATTGATCTTAACAAGAAATAAACTACATGAAAAATGTTTCAAATAGAATAGGGGATTTAGTTGCTCAGCGCATTATATAAGACATTGAAAGGTGTTTTTGGTTGTGTTTATATAAAAAATTCCCAACCAAACCACCCATCCATGGGGACCACAACCACTACATATGTGGGCATTCGACCCCTATCTAGCTAGCACAAGGAAGATGGTGTGAAGAGCATACACAATAGAAGTAGAAATTAATAATAGTCAAGATAACATTTGAGGAAGTATATTGGTAGAGGGGATGCTGGAATGGGGTGGTTCTTTTGGTAGGGGGTGCGGACCCCATACTTGCATCAGCTGATTATGTGTTGTAATATTAATAAGTGCACAAAAAAAGTTAAAAATGATGTGGGACTTGGAAAAAATGTTTAATTTTCATCCAATATTAAATACATTTACAGAAAACCAATTATTTGGTGAGATCTTCTAGATCCATTCTATCAGTGTCGTGATTGTCTTCTTCTTTGAGCCTACATCGAGGGACTTATATTTACTAGTTTCTTCATGTCACATCTCCATTGGCTCGAGACAAATAATTCAATAAATATTTTATTATTATGATTATTCAAATATGAGGAAATTCAAAAGTAACATATTTTTCATAATTCTAATAACGATAAAACATAGGATAAATATTGTGAAGAAAATATGGTTTTACGATGACGATGATCTTTTTTGTCACACAAGATGGGGAAGTGTGTTCCTAAAAATGAGCAAGTGCACAAATTATAAATTGGTGGAGAATTCAGTTATAAATACCCCATAGGGTCTCATATGAGGTTATGAGATTAATGTGATTTTTTGAGAGCATTGTTAGAGGGAAAATAGAGACCTGAGAGAACTCTGATTTTTGGAGAAGTTTCCATGATTCATTTTTGAGAATTTTCCTTCACGGTCACATTAAGATGATTTTCTTTTCAGTGAACTAGTGTAGATATCCACTAAGATGCAACAAGAAATGGAGAATTTTTTGGTGATATTCAATGCTTCATGATTAAGAGAAACAATTTATACTATTAGGTGAAGAAGAAATATAGAAAAAAATATTGTGTATTTTTTAATGAGAAAGAGAATGAGTTTTATGCATGAATTCATATATGTGAATAATGTAGAGTGAAACAATATGTATGATGGAGTTCATGAAATGTATTGTGTTGTTTTAAGACCCATTGTTTGATAATATTTTACAATATACTTGCATTGAGGAATTTTGAATGAAAAAATGTTGAAAATGTTCTTGGGAAGACATATTATTTATGTTAAGGGTTTTTTGATAATCATGAATACAATATTTTTTTAGAACATAGAACACCTAATTTTCAGGAAGGACAACGAATGTATGCAAGCACATTAATTTTGATTTGAGATTGATGTTGGGTAGTAACCCAGGAGTCATATACCCTATCAATTTGTGTGTTTAGATATGTTTAAATTGGTTGATGATCAGTGGAATGTGAGAAGGTTCAAACAATTGGTTATCTATTTCCAGTGTTCATAATGATTTTTCATGATCATAATTGGTTATTTAGTTTTTTAGTGGAATACTTCATATATAGGTAGTGAAGAACTAGTCAGAAGATAACCAAGATCATTATATCAGTTGATCAGATCTTCTGTGAATCAAGGGTGTGGATGTATTTAGTGGGACTTTGAATCAGGCTCATGGGATTCTGGTAACACCATGGGATTCAGTATAAATATCCTCATGTGGGACATAAAAGTTTCTAGTTTAATTGGAAACTTATAATCTATGATGAGACTCTAGATTGGAACATCGTGGGACTTAGGGATGATCAGAATGGGACCTTCCCTGATTTTAGCCACCTAAATAATGTTAAGAATTTATAATAGATTGGAATAACCATTTTCAATAATAATTAAGACTTTGCAGTTAAAATTGAAAAAAGACCTATGTATTATACTTACTTTTTATTGTTCCTTATAGGGATAAGAATTGAAATAAAAATGAGGGGTCAAGAATTTAATCAAACATAGAGGATGAGAATATGTAAAAAAATAGTGTACCACTGATTCAACACCTCTTAGATGCACTTAACTATTCCTTACACAGTTCTAATTAAAAAATATAGTTTAAATTTTTAAATAATTTAAATGAAAAGGTAGTTTCCAATTATTCTTACAAAAATTAATATCTTAAAAAATTCTGTAAAATTCACACAAAGAAATTTCAATCTAATGATTTAAAAAAAAACACTTTATTTTTTCAAATAAGTTTCTTAAAATTTACAAAACTAATTTTTATAGTAAGTGCACAAAAGGTTGACAGAACATATTCTTAGAAAAATATTGTTTATAAGGGTAAAATTTTAATTATTGTTACCCCTTATATAAAAAACCCATAAAATGAATTTTAAATATTATATTGAATATATACTATATAAATTTCCCTTAAATAATTCACTAAAAGTTTTTTATATAATTTTTTGACTTAAAACAAGTTTATTTTCATAAATAAAGTTTCTATAAAAAAAAGCATACATTATTTTCAAATAGTTTTCAATTTCTCATTTAATTAATTGATAACCAATGAATTAATTTTATATATATGTGTAACACAAATATTTTCATAATTTAATTATTCAAGTTTCTACCTTCCATTCTAACATCTAGGTTATAACTATTTTATAATAATATTATAATAATATGACACATTTTGTTTAATCTCAATGTTGCGTGTAACATAAGATAAACTCAGTGTTATGTGTAACATGAAATGTCCAAAAGAATAAATTTATTCGAGAAAAATTCAAAAAATCTTTTTGCGTGATACTGAATCACTGATCATTTAATGTTCCGACCCTTTTATAAGTTATATGAAGGTTTTATATATATCCATGGATTATAACCTAAGTGTATCACTACTAGTTTGAGTGCACTTTCAATTATTTTTATGCTCCATATAATTTTATATAAAATAAAAATAATATTATTTTTATCACCATAATTTAAATGAGAAAATATTAATTATGTAGGAATAATATTTTTCCATATTTATTTATTCATAAAATAATGATTTCTACATTACTTCCCCTATTAGAGTTTTAGATCTTCATTGTGACTCATATTCCTCCTAGTCCTATCAAAATAGAAACTATATTATATAATATCCAGTAATATATACTTGTTGGATACGAAATATTTTCCTCAAATTATCACACACCCTATTTAGTGATCTTAAATATTCATTAATCACAGATATTTTATTAACCTCCAAAATATGAAATCTTAACCTTTAACACCAATTTTTTGGGTTTGTAATAGATATTCCGATATTATATCATCTTATTCATAAATTTTTGTTCCCTTTATATATTATTAATGAGTACTGTAGGATTCGTCCACCCATATGAAAAATAATCCTTGATGGCCATATCACATTAAATTTTTCAACGAATTTTATTTTCAGTAGTGACTTTTTTATTATAATATTCTTCAGATAGGGATAATTATCCACATTATTTTTATATCTATGATCCTCTTATTTATTTGTTAGGGATTCATTTATCTAAAAAAAATCCCCTAAGTCTATATTAATTGTCATAGTAATGGCTTACCTCCATCACTCAAATATAAATAATTTTTAAAATTGGAACACCAAGATAAATATCTTAATGAGAATAAATTTATGGAGTCATAGGGATTTCCAATTGGTGGAATCCTTATAATTTTTGGGAATATATCTAATTTAATCTTTTTAATTAGATCTTTAGGATTACATATTAAAGTAACAGTATCCACTTCCATATTTAACTCATTCTAAGTATGCATGACCACCACTCCTTAGACAATTATATGTCAATATGCCCTGTTGAAGTAGGAAATGGAGTAACGGGTGGGTGGATATGTGATGGGAAATTCACCATCAAGGTATAGTTATATTCAACCTCATGTAAATTAATTTTATACAAGTTACTTAAAGCAACCCCAGTTTTCAAGAAAAGATCCTCTGTTATAAGAAAGTAACAACTCCTAGAGAAGGAATTGAAATCATATATCATAGGTTATCATGATTCTTTAATGTTACCACCACCACTTATATTACTATGGTAAAAAGAACTATCTATGTTCAACTATATCTTGATAGTAGGGGGTTATTTTCCACACCAATTACCATATACCCTCTAATGAATTCCAATTGCAGTTATAGTTGTTTTATTATATGTATTTCAATTTTTTGTAGAGAGATAGAGAGAGAACACATCATTTTTTTATCTAACCTAATTCCACTACCATATCTACAACCATGTATTTAATAGTAGTAAGAGTATCTTTGGTCCCATGGATACAATATATGGTGTGATTTTACAATATAACTCAACAACCATAGTCATATCTGATACATTATCAAAGGTCATCGTGACCATCAAAATATCATTTATATTATCTTAGAATAACATAGTAGTGAAGGACCAAAACCAAGGGAATGTTAGGGAATTTATAAGGGATTATTTAATTTTTAAATAGTTTATATTGGGAAGAATGATGGTTTATAAAAAAGGGAAGGGTCATTGTAAAATTAAAATTAATAAAGACATGATAGTGATGTGTTAAAAGTTTTATAAACAAAACAATATAACGGAGAAAAATCATACAATAAAGAAATCAAGTGTAGTCAAAATGAGTAGTTTATTTTAAGGGTGGAGTTATTAAGAAAATGTGTTTCTATAAGACTTACAAACATGATCACATAAATTTTTACATTATCATTCAAGATATATAACTTCAACTACACAAAACTCAATATTTTTAAAGAACCAAAAAAAGTGATCTAAATGTCAATCATGAGATAAACTGTCATTATTATTAAATGTAAATTCCACCAGTTCCAACCAAAAAAGGTTGACTTTTAATAATAGGAAAAAAGGATCACATTTGTCATATAATTTTCATTAGTTAATCAATTATTAATGAAATAATATTTAATTGAAAGTTAAATGTCTAGGAAATATTAATTACAGTATAGTAAGATAAAAATCAAATAAAAATAAAAAATTAATTATCATCCAAAAAAATAAATCCCTTAAATTATTTAAATACAAATCAGTAATTCTATGACAAGATTCTTCATTTATATAAATAATAGATATTTATATGAAGAAAATGTAATGATAAATATAGGATATTCTCTATCAAGTTAAATTATCTCTCTCCCCTACTTATATTTTACCTTCTTTCTCTGGTTATATCTCTTTCCTGTGCATAAGAATAAATCAAATCCTATACTATTGAGTGTTTTAGTGGTGATATTTTCTATCTATGAATTAGTTCATCCCATGAATTAGTTCTTCAAAATAGGAATTTTGTGTCGTCCTCATTATAGAAAAAATTTCAATCAACTTTACTTTCCAATTTCACATGTCAAGAGACACTACCTTAAATGTTATTCACATTAATAGGATATTTTTTACATACCTTTTTACCAATAAATTCATTTTATCACTACCCCTTTAACTCAAAAAAACTTCCAAAAAATCATTTTCTACTTAAATAGGATCTTAATTTCTCAATTTATGACAAAATCAGCATGATACCATTAGGTAAAAAATCAAAATTGTTAATTAGGTAGTATCATGTTCTTCTATAACCTTATATGATCTCTATGACCCAATGAAAAACTCTCAAACATTCTTCAATTACATTAATCAGACACCCATGACCAAAAAAATATACATCGATCGACTTCATCTCAAAATAACCTCCCTCCTTGGTAGACTACATCATTGGTCATGCATCCCCAAGAAAAAATTTAGATAGATAACCTTAGTTAGACATAGCTATAAATAGAACCTCTAATGAACACCAATTTCATTGATAATAGACATGAAGGTTCATTGAGCATCTATTGTGTGACCATAGATTCCTTTGAATCAATATAATTTATAAGTATTGCAGTATCATTATCTTTCTCAATGTAACCCTAAAAATGAATCAATAAAATATTCATCAAGGTGTTCAAATCAAATTGGCTTTTATTCAGTGAGTTTCCAACTTCATAAAAAAATAAATATTCACTAACATTAATAAATAAAAAACTTCTTTGGTGGGTCTTTGACTTAGTTTTTATGGATTCAGTTTTAGGTTAGGTTTAGTGTGTGGCATTAACGCTCGCCTTGTCCTTGGATGGCCATCTTGAGCGGAGAAGATGGGAGATCAAAAGCTATTATTTGATTAGAACATAAAATAGTTAATTTCAATTGAATTTATATCAAGATTCATCTCGTTTCATTAGTTTTCAACTAGCCAAAAATATTCTTGATTTTTTCATTGGAAATATATATTTACTTTATCATTCAATAGATATAGATTTGTGTGTTTTCTTCTTTTTTAATCAAATTCAATTTATCCATCTACTCAAACTCAGTCATAGGTAATCATTGATGAGAATGTATGAAAAATGAGACTGGTATTTCGTGATTCATCTTTAAATATCCTAAAAAATAGTTCTTGAACCATCATATAGGGAACGCTCAATCGATGTGGTATTTACTCAAAAGTGGGCTGAAATTATTTAGCCTTTATTTCTTCTTGTCTCAGTTGAGGTCTGCAACGTGCATGTAGAGTAATAAGCTTAGTAACAGAAATGTCATACAAGGATGCTAAAAATATTACATGAAAACCTTAACAAAGTCATAAATATTCAGAATAATGTGATACATTGTTACAACCGTAAATCTATTTACCTATAGATGGTGGTTAATTCATTAAATTGGAAATGGTAGAGGGGTTCTAATCTAGAATTATAGATCAATTTTGTTGTCATAGAGAACTAGATATATACATGATACCCATTTTACATTATGAATCAAATATAAAACTTAATAAAATAAAATAATAATCATCTTCGAAACAAATTAAAAAACAACTTTATATCATCGAAAACAAAAACAAAAAAAGGGTGGGCAGAAATGCTTCACAGTGGTTATTTACAATGGAATATATTATGTGAAAAAAAGGTATAACCAAAATGGAAAAGTATATAACTCAAAACAAAAGTCATTCAATCAATAACTTGAGAAAAAAATGAATCCATGGGTAATATCAATTCAATAATATAATGGATAATAATAAATAAATTATTATTGAAGGAAAGAAAAATATTATACATCATTATCTTAGACCATAGGGTATATATAATGTCATGACCTTGCACCATGAATGTTTAAACAATGGTTAGAAATACACAAAAAAACTCACTTAAATTGGAAATCTGATTTTCCTTATGATACCTATTGATGCATTATGGGTCTATTTATAACTGGCCCACAATCATCACTACATGATCAATAAATTCCTCTTATATCTAATTATCAATTCTATTCATAAAAACCATGTCTTATCAATAAATATATGTATTGAGTAATGTATAAGGATTTACCAATATTTTCCCAAGCCAATCAAATAAAATTTATAATAAAACATTGTATGTAAAAATGGAAAATGTATTAGAAAATAATAATATCCATTATATAAATAATATGGAAATTTTCATTACCCACATCCACCAATGATACTACAATGGAAGGGGAGAGATAATTCCCCTAGAGTCCCTACGATGGTAGGACCTAGATTGGAGACACACATTTTGGGTATAAAAATATCATAAAATGGGAGGCATTACCCTCTCTAATAAAATAGGATAGAGAGATAAGATGAATCAACCACACGAAAAGTCATTACATTATTTAAAAAGGATCCACATCCATCTCAAAATGCATGTATAGAAAACTAAAAATTTGAAAAGTATCCAAATACAAATACCCAAAAATAAAGATAATGTAGTGACACAACAACTATCAAATGATCCAAGCTAGTAATGTACATCAAAGTCTACATAATCCTCCTCAAAAAAAGAAAATTAGTTTACATACATTGGGTGAGCGTACATGAATACTTGGTAAATAAACAAAAGTACCTCATCAATATGTGAAATAAAAATACTAATGCACCCATCATAAAACATAAATACAAAAGAACCTAAACAGGTTAACTATCTACTTTAACCTCATCAAGGATTTCTCACCATCTAACGCAATATAAGTATACTAATATAGTATGAATCCTGTTGATAAAAGGTACCCCTAAAATCATTACCAATGATTTGATGATCTCAATCCAAAGCATCATACATCTTGCTGATCCCTACTCCTCCAAATAACACATAACACCTCCCCACAACATGGTCACATCACACTACACCCATAAACACCTATCCCATCATGTCATAGATTTTTCACATCTCGTCTTTCCTGAAGTCACCTTGTCTATCACATTACAAAAATAATTAGAGTAGTATTGTAGGATGATCATGAAGTAAATTAACTTTGGTCCCTCCTCCTACTAAGAAAGACGCCCACAAAAAGTTAACCCATACAACTAATATATCAAATATAACCTGAAAAGACAAGATCAACCTCCCTACAACAAATTCATATCAAATATCTCCCAAAAAACATGGTCCATCACCTAGAGTAGTAATTGACCTCCAATAGTCACAGTCTAAGAATATATACTTTCTTATAAGGGAGGGAGGGGAAGAGTTGGTAGCCATCCATCCATCCTTATCCTCAGGATGTCGGGAAAACACCATGTGTATGAAAATATGGGTGTCGGCACACAGTGCTCCATGTGAGTGGGGTGTGTATAGAAATAAAAAGGAATTTACAAGTATATACATATAACCATACATATTCCCATCCTATGGCTTCAATACAAAACTCTAACAAACTAAAAAAACCCCCTTTCACGTGCACCTCAAGATTCATAACACCATAAAAACCACAAGAAAAATTTCACATCACTAGCTAATTACATTACCAATCCCATTCTTTTAATTATTTACCTCCAATCAGATTCAACCACATGACCCATCATTTATTTATTCAATATTTAGCTCAATATCATTAACCCGACCAAACCCCAACCATTTCAATCGTTATTAAATAATAATTCCATCAGTACCCATGCTCCTAGCCCAAAAAAACCACACACCAAAAGTATCTCATCATTCCTATTGAACCATCACCTCAAGACCCCACAATCAAAACCAAACAAACCATCACCTCACCAACCCAACAACATGAATAATCAAACCAATATGTAAATTTCCGAAAAGAATGATCAGACAAACTACCACCTCTCAACATGAAAAAACATCCAAAAACCCATCACCTCACCACACTAGACGCATGGACAAACAATCCACCACATAGACACCCTAAAACCATGGTTTTACAGACCACACATCACCCTACACCACATAAAAATGAAATATTGCCGCCCAAAAGAACTAACACACATCCTAACAAATAGAAAACCATTTTATAAAATTTAATGGGGGATTTTATAACATTTCATATTATTAATGGGTTTAATCACACAATCCAAAAATAGGGGTGGAACATTTTATTTACCATTTATATGTGGATAGACACTTTGTAATTAATGGTGATATCACAAAAAAATAATAAGGACATCATGACACATAAAACACGAGTGAAAAAAAATCACGTAATGACCACAATTTCTAGCCAGGAATCCATCATGTACAATCACAACATCACATGCAATTTAAATTATGTAAACTAATGTGAATAATTCCTCATTAATTTTAATTAACTGATTAATCTATCTTTACTAGGCCGGAGAGAACCATCCCCCCATAGATAACCAAGATTAAATCCCTCCTACATGATATATAAAAATGAGAAATTGGGGATTTCCTAAATCTAAGAACCTTTTCATACTCTCCATTCATGATTAGAAGAAGAAGAAATTCTCCAAAACAGAAACACACAATGAAAAAACTGGATAATCCTACAACACACTAAAGATCCATCAGAGCACATCCCAAACACACACCAAACTATAACTATACCACCATAATGAATATAATAATATGATAGGAAGGGAAAAAATGGTATAAAGTGGATAACTGATGTTATTAATATTTTAATGACATATTATATACCCCCTTTACTGATTTCATATGAAATTTGCATAATTTGGGTGAAATATTAATGTTTTAATACTAAGTATAATTTTTGATATTTTTTAGAAGTAGTCCAATTGAGTCAGTTTACTATTTTATTTATATATCTCACCATTATGATTAAAATTATGTGATTCGTGGATTTTAATATTCCGTGTTCAATTTAGCACATATCATTAGAAGAAACCATGGGCCAATTCTGCCATTTAAAGGCTCATATGGACAACACAAGAAGACCCAAATAATTTGGGATGAAACCGGACCATCAATGATGATTGAGTTACTGGTCTAAATCTTGAAGCCCAAATTTTATGAAACTCCACCATATGTTTGATATTATCCAAAGGCATCAAGGATAAAAGTTTTAAGGTCCGACTATAAGACCAAGATGTCCCGACTATTTCTTTAAATTCATCCCACTATTCTGGCTGAGAATTAAAATCCGGACATTATTCATGACATATCTCATGATGTAATCATCAAATAGAGATGAGATTTTGTAGTGTGAAAGAGGGGATATATATGGACGATGTTTTTGAAGAAATAATTCGGCTTTTAAGGAATATTTTTATTCATAAATCCTTTCACCTTTTGGGTTTCGAAAATATTGGATTGAAATGGACAGATTGAAATTACTTAATCAACCAGACATAACATTGGTTATATAGGTCAAAATGACTCCAAATGTTGACATAGGTCGGCCAACATTAATATATACAACTATTCAGAATAATATATCTTGATATTTGGCTGTCGGTTTGTCCAAATCATCAAACCAAGTGGAGGGGAAGATTGGGAATGCAAACAGTCCACTTCCATGGGCTATAAATACATCCCCCTCCTCTCATTCAAAGGGGATGGAATTTCAGAAGAGGGGAGAATAAATTGGCATGACCAAAGCCCGGAAAAATGCATGGGAGGACATTACATACTCATGTTTTACCTTGAGATTCCCTTCCTTCTCTCTTTGTTTCTATTCACTTTTGTGTTGTTCTTAGTTTTTAATCTTGTAAGTTTGAGTTTTGTAATTCTGTTTTAATGAAAGTTTCTTCTTCAATATCACTTATTCTAATCCACCTTCTGTAGTTTAATACTAATGTTCTTAAAATAGTTTAAATACAGTTGAATACTTTTACCTTCTTTTTCTTTCTGAATCAATAGAAAGTCCATTTTTTAATTCTCATCATTGTTCTTGTGTGTGTCTTCGACGCACCACTCATTTCTTATCCCTTTATTTTTATTTTATTATTAATTTATCATTATAATAATTATAGCTAGATTATTAAACACCCAAACGGATGAGTAAATCTCTTATTGGGGTGAGTCAAAATTTAGGGATGTTAAGTGATTGAGTGTATTTTCTCGATGAGTATTCATTAATTTAACATTGTGTATGGTGGACTTAACGTGTCATGGATTAATGACATATTTTGTTTAACATGTGGTTTCAATGGATTACTGGAACCATAAATACACTACTATAAACAAGTATTGGTTATGATTAGAACCCTATGGTATGTTATGGCTTGGATTAAATCCTTAACACTTAGGAATTCCAATCAACGTTATCTTGTCATGTTGGTGTTAATTTAAATGCAATATGAAGAAAAGCTCAAGGATATCAAAAGCTTAACACCTTAATGATGAACTCAACCAAATATTTATAAAATTTTTAAATAAAAAATCATCCATAAATTAACTCATAAGCACTGGAAACAGACCCCCCAATTAGAATATAATTAACTAAATACAACCGACTATTAAAAAGTATCATCACCGAGGATTCGACTCGAGTACTTCTATACACATTAGAAAATCATCATAACTTTGAACGGTCGATAGGTAACAATCGTCCATGAGTTTGAAATGGCGTTGTTACTGGAGATGGTGCTTTAAATAGTCATTAGTTTATGGTTATTGTAAAATAAAAAACAAATATGAAAAAAACACAAAGAAAAACCTATCTTCTCATAAAAATCATAATCTAAAAAAAATAAAAAGAAGACCCCATCTTCCTTTTCCTTCCAACATCTCTCTGAATTCCATGTAGCATCCCAAACAATCCCATCGATTTTCATGACCCTGAAATAGAGAGAATATATTTCCAAATTAGGATAAACATAAGAGATAATCAACTCATTCAAGAACCAGTCCTTGTCCAACCAATTGAATTAGATATGGCCAATCCTAGGGAACAAACAATAAAAGAACTTGCTGGACAGGATATAAATTTCCATCTGTTGGTATTCAACATCCAAACAGAGAAGCTGAATTCGAAATCATATGGGTTTAGATTCATCTTCTTCCTCATTTCAAAGTGCTATCCATTGAGGATCCACATATTTACCTTAAAGAGTTCCAAGTGGTGTGCTCTACCATGAATCCTCAAGGGGTTTCTGGGGAAGAAATCATACTTCAAGCATTCCCTTTCTCCCTAACTAACACTTCTATGTAATGGATCTAATACCTTCCTCCTAGTTTGATAACCACATGGAATGAAATGAAGCGACTTTTCTTAGAGAAATTCTTTCCTACTTCTCATATTGCTTCTATCCAAAATGAAATAAGTGGTATCAGTTAGTTCCCAAGTGAATTACTCCATGAATAACGAGGAAGGTTCAAAAAGCTTTATGAAACCTTCCCACACCACCAAATCCATGATAAAATATTGATCCAATACATCTATGAGGGGTTATTATCATTGGAGTGAACCCTCATTGATGCCGCAAGTGGCAGTGCTCTTGTTGATTAAACTCCCACAGCTCCAAGAGATCTCATAAGTAACATGGCTGCAAACACACAACAATTCCATACTCGAGCACATGCTCAAGTCAAAAAAACCAAAGAAAATCAATCAATTGATCTGAAAAAGATGACCAAGAGGATGAGTGATCTTACAAGTCTTGTGCGACAACTAGTTGTGGCTACCAAATCTGCAACCTCGTCTTCTCTGCCATCAATGTTTCCTGGACCTGTCAAAAATTTTGGAATCTGCAACTCTCTATATCATCCCACTGACACATGTCCCCAACTTCAAGTGGATCAATCTGATTCATCTGGACCAATGGTGCTCAAAGTAGTATATGCTCAGCGGAACACCAACCCTCAACGATCAGGTTAGTTTTTTAGAAACTTCATCCAACCTCACTCTGATCCATTCTCTTCTTCCTATAACAAATGCCTTAGGTATGGTAATCCCATATCTCATCCTCCTCAATGCCCTCCTCAAAATCCAAACCAATTCCAATATGGTCATGGTGTTGGTATCTTCCAAAAACCATAACCTTTTTTTCCTAAACCTCAAAGGAACAATCCTCCTCCTTGATTCCATTATCCTAGTGAGCCTTCCCAATTACAAAACCAATACAATTGCTTTCCCAAGACCAAAATCGCGTTAATCCCAGTTTGGGACAAGCCTCTTCTTCCAAGTTACCATGGGAAAGTTCTGTTGAAGATCTTTCCTCTGTCACCTGTTCTAGTCTCAAAAACATTGTACCACCCCAAGCTTCCACAGTATGATTCTCTTTGAATAATACAGTAGCGTGTGTTGTACGCAACTTTAAGTTCTTACACACATCACAACCAATCACACTAACCGTTTTGAATAGTAATACCCACTTTTTAAAATTTTATACATTATATCATTTAAAAATGGAATTCATTTTTGGATTTGTAATATCAAAATTAGCTTAGTGTGAAATTTGGGTACTTTTATGATAACTTTTATATTTTGATGAATAGTTAAAGTTACTAAATTTTAATTGAAAACAAATTTTTTAATCGAATTAATTAATAGTGATAAATAATTCATTTGCATGATTTTAAAGTGTAATTAGATTATATTTTTACCATTTAATCCAATTTTTGTCATTGGATGTAATTTCACATTTAAACTAGACATAAACAGGTGTAAATATTTTGATAGTTATTATTTCTTAAAAAACACGCACTTTGATTTGACAACATGAATTAATTTTTAATTAATTTCATGAACTTTTGTGTTTTGAATTTCGAGAAATGGATTCCATATTTAGAATCAGGAGTTCCAAATTGTGTAAATAGGTATCTTTTATTTTTATACATTTTGAATAATTATTTCGGTTAATATTTATATACCATGGTTAAAGGTTAGATCAGGTAAATAATTGTAAAAAATAATATTATAATAATATTAACTTACCATAAAAGGTGTCCTAACCCTATTGGTAGATACATGTACTACCATGGTCATATTTGGGTCGCTTTTGGGACCCCATGGAGTTACTTGTAAGTGATAATGACACATTATATTAATTAAGTTAAAGTTAATACAAAAATGACATAAGCATATATCTTCTAGGGAAAAAAATTATGTAGTGTTAGATATGTTATATATTAAACTATACATATTAATTATAAATCTAAAACAATTTCATACATAATGATATTTTTTTATAATTTTTAGAAATTGAATAATTAAATTTCATTATGACACAATAATGATGCAGTATTTTCTTTATTAAATAATGAATCAAATAATTGGTATTATAAATGATAAAATAAATATAATCTGAACGTTTTGATGCCATACAGTAATTATATATGTTAATATGACATGTTATTATTTCTTAAATGATTTTTTTAATTAATAAAGTTGATAAGACATTCACAAAAATCAATTATTAAATAGTGTCAAAATTTACATAAATGAGTTTTTAAAACAAATATTATATTATTAATTGATATTATATTCTTAAAAATATAAGGTTCTGCCAAAGGACTTATATAATGATAGGTGTATCATTAATGGACCCCTTGGGGGTCTCTTGAATGTATATAGTAAGGTTATTAACCAAATAATATAAAAATACAAAGAGACATGAGAAATGTCAAACTAATTAACTAAGAGATAAATCTAAAAGATAAGGTTATTGTAGTGACCCAAACCTGTCTAAAACCTATTGGAGGAGTGGACGTAGACCCATACCCACCTTTTCCTCTAAATAAATCAGTTTGGATCCATTAGAAACTGAATATGAATATTTTATAAAAAAAATATTTTAAGTTTTTTCTAAGGTGCCCCTCACCCCTATTATATAAGGGAACTCCCCCTTCTCTATAATTAGCACCTTAAAAGGATTTTGGATCGGCCAAACTCTACCCAAATACCCTCCCAAATATCCTCCCATCATCATAGAGGCCTTTCTTTTGTCATAAATCCAACCTAACAAGCCTTTTTATCAAATCAAAAGGAAGAACCCGAAGATGAGGTAATAATTTCACCACCCTCTTTCAAGTTCTTTTCTTGTTCCAATTCATAATTATTTGTTATTTCCATTATAAAATAATAACTATAGTGTCTTATATATACTTTAATGTTATTATAAATATGGTACAACCATTTTCATTATTCTATCCATCCTTTGAATGACATGTCATCATACGTGCGTACGTACGGGCTACCGTCTCAATGTCGTGGTGTAATTGTTGTTCAATACATTATTATTTGGATGGGTATGATAATGATTTGTCATTGATTTAGATAATAAATATAAATTTATAATTATTCATTATATATGATATAACTTAAAATTATATATTATATAAATATCAAAAGAATGACATTGTCGATCGTGCGTACATACGGACTACCGTCTCCACGAACGCGATGAGATTCATTCCTCATCGTATCCATTCATGACTAATTTTCTTTTGATGATTAAAAATAATGTTTGGGGACTTTATATAATTATGTATATTAATGAAATACAACCTATGGATAACAAACACGGCTTATGTAACTTAACATATAAAATAAAATGAGTAAGTGAACACCTGAAACGATGGTAATACTAAAATATTATTAACAAAGAAATATTAAAAGATCATATATGTTATCATATTTATGTATATGATTATTGTATAATTTAATAAAAATGATTTAACTATTATACAAAAGTATTACCTACCTTCAACCAAGGAAAAGTATACGGTAAGGGTTTGTTTCACAATCTCTTCATTATCCGAGGTTGTTTATACGTAATTATCTACTGGGACCCCTTTATCATCCACATCCATGATTCATAAAAATGTATTTCAAAACATTCATACTATTTTATAGACTATGGTTTATAGTCATTCATACCACTGTTTTGACTTTTTATATGATTTTTATAAAGGAATCTTTCGGTTGTTTTCCAAACAAGGTCCTTTTATCCTTTTCGATAAAATTAAGGTAACAATGTCTTTTCTAACTTATATGGTGGGGGAGGCTATTTTACGCCATTATAAAATAGTAGAAGCTTCCCTTACAAGCTTATAATAATATTTTCAATGTAAATTCTTCCTTTTATAATTATGTTACTTTTAGATGATTTCAAAAAAAGATATATTTCTGTCAAATAGTTTCGATTTCATCTATGTCAACATTCTTTTAAAATAAGGATTTGGCCCCAACCTCTAAAAAACTCTATGTCAACATCCATTGATGGATTTTAAGTTTATTTGAAGTTGATCTATTATGATACAAAGCATCCATATTTTATTGAAGGTTTTGTGATATGTTTGACTGTGGATGTGTTATTTTTATACCATTCATGGTTTATAGATAAATTGTTGACATTTCGTATGCTAGTCTCAATACGAATGTTTATGTTATGTTTAAACCTTTTCATATGAGGAATGCATTGGTCTTAGTAAGTGACATGTGAAGACCTCTATAACTCCTCGATGAATTAGTAGGTCTCATGAGACAAACTTGTGTCTTGGCATAAGGGCTTGACAAAAACTTATTTGTTGTCTTGGCACAAAGCCTTAACTATGTGGTTTTGATAATCTATAATTATTCATTTAATTATTATGAAAGTGGTTATTGATATTGCATGTGATTATTAAACCAGTAGAATAACCATGTAAATAAGTAAATGGCATTATTTCATTTTATCTTTTCTATATTATGCTGAAGTTCTAGTTGAAAATGCTTTTGTTTTAGTTATACATTCCCTTAAATTTCTATGTTTATTTATGAAAGTTTTAGCTATATTGTTATCCTTACTGAGCATATGTGCTCACCCCTTTCAATGTTTTATTTTTACCAGGATGTGAAGAAGTATTTTTTGAATGACCTGCAGGGATAGTATAAGGGGATACGAAGACAAGATGTTGTTGTAGTTTTTTTACTTTATGATGTAATGGAAGACTTATTAATATATCTAGTGTTTCCAAGGCTACCAAACTAATCGGTCTGCCTAGACTTGATATTTTGTGATCATTCCAATATTATGTAATAATCCACAAACTCAGGGTTATTGGAATCGGGGTATTATAGTTGGTATCAGAGAGGGTTTAGTACAAACCTTGGAAGCTAGATTTAGATAATCTCTGATTAGAGCACATAGACATAAGATGGAATTTGAGGATTAGTATACAAGAAATTTCTTGAATTTTGGCATTCCAGAGATTTTTTGAGTTTTCCGAGCAATATATCCCTGTCTAGATATGGCCAGGTAGAGGCAGCTCTGGTACAGATGTACCTAGGGGTAAAACCCAAAAACACCGATTTGAGCTAGACTCAAATGAGAACTGGTGCATGACAGCCGGCCTTATTGCACTCTTGGTTACGATACTCCCGTGGGATACGATTAGGATAAATATCATTTTCTATACAAAACATTATAAAGGTATTATGAGTATATACATCCACAATGAAAACATTTTATATATTATTATGGATTGAATCCATAAAATATTCAATTTATTTTAAGTGTTTTAAAGTTTGGAATTATGTATTGCAATTCATAAACTAAACTAGTGTATGCCATTATTTAAAAATGTCACCTAGTGGAAGAAATGAATACTCTATCAATGAATGCACTCCATGTAGGGATTTTCCTCCTGCTCAAGGTAATTATAATAGAGATGGTGATGCAACTGGTGGTGATCAGCTAATCACCATACTAGGACAACTCACTCAGGTTATGAATAATAACCTTACCCATATAGAGCTCCCTGATCCACAATGAGGAGGATCAATGTTAGATATATTAATGAGGCAACATCGACCAACATTTAATTGGGGTACATATATAAGGCCTCGGCCTTAAACCTTACTTAAAATTGAATTAAATGAATAATTCACATTGAGGATCTTTTTAGGTTTAGAGTTTTAGAGAATTAGGACATAACTATTACATCTCAAAAGATTACAAAGTAGTCACTTCTACAAAATTTCCAGAAAATAAAAAAACTCTTAAAAATAAACATGTCTAGTTCTGTGTATTAGATAGCATGGATTTACCTTGATCCCATCCTTGACCATATTCCACATTAATTCCTGTGAAAAACATTTCAAAAAAAACTTGGGGTGAGTATAAAAAGCTCAGCAAGGGATACACAAAGATTGAAAATTGTTAGTTTTTCAAAGCAACAAGTAAACCATGAATAATTTATCAAAGTAATACCTTTCACCTTTAGGAAGTAGGAAGAACTCTTCACTAAATAACATATAATTACTTACCCTTTTGTAACCAAAAGATTACCATAAAACCCATATAAAGAACAAATAACAATTAAAGGTAACTCGGGACATAAACATACTTAATTGGAATAACCATACGGTCAACTTCCACACATACTTAATGGAATCTCCATACGGCCAAATTCCATACCCAATGCATTGGAGGTTATAATGTAACCACCCATCCTGGTATTCGCGGCACCACCCGTCAAACAGTTTAAAACGTAACAACCCGTAAAGTGTCCAAGTACCATCATTACACATAAAATATTGAAAATATAAACATTTCAATAACAACATTTCATTTTCAATCAAAATATGTAATTCCAAGATATTAAATTAATCAATCCATCTTCAAAAATCATTTAAAAGAGATTTTTGAATCAAAGTTTCCCATACCACTTTGACAATTTTATTAGAATTACAATTTTAAAACATTAATGACCATATAAATAAATACTGAAAACCATTTTGAAAACATTGACATTATAGATAAATATTTAGAATAATAAATCTTTAAAACATTTAAAACGTTATTTTTGTTAAAGAGTTTTTAACAAAATGAGAGACTCTTGAATATAAATAATTATGGAATAACATTTAATACAAACTTTATAACATAATGATAATAAAGGGATTCATGATATAATATGTCAAAGGACCGTATACACACCATATAAGAGTGAATTGGTGCATAACAACAATGAAGTTTCAAAAGAAATGTAAAATGAGATGAAATCCATTATAAAGATGGTATCCTTAAAATAAGGATAAATAAATCTCATAATTATGTGTGAAAAATATAAATACACCCAATATAAGTGGATATTAAGTGTAAAACAATAAAAGGGCATTCACACATATTCGAAGGATGACATATTCCATAACTACATGTTGAACCCAATGAAATTGAAATTGGGTTAAGAAGTTCCCTTGGTAAAATTCGACAGCCTAACAGCGTCACATAAAATTTTACAAAAAGGGTTGATGAGAGAGATAAAGGGTATCTCATCACTTGGACATAAAATTTACATAAATAAGGATATAGAAGAACATATCCCAATATAATAGTATGTGAATTAAAAGACATAACAAAAGAAGCCTTTTAAAAAGAGGAGGGTGAAAGGTCCCCATACCGAGTTGGGTAACTTTTGAAAAGTACACCCCATGGAAGAAGGGTCATTAAATGAAGTTGTAAATACCCATAAATGAAATTATACAACACAAAGTGTATAATAATGGGCAGTACATACACCACTCAATGAAAATAGTGGCAAATGTAGCATAAATGTCGCAGGAATAAAAGTGAGATGAAAAATCCCTAACGAAAACATGGCAGCCTAACAGCGCCACTTAAAACATCCAAAAATGGATTTATGAGATCAAATAGGGAATCTCATAATATGAACATAAAAAGTAAAGTATGAGGAATATAAAAGAACATCCCCCATAATAACAAAGAGGATCATACAATAAGTTACATAAAGGAGAGTACTTAAAAAGAAAGAGAGAGGTTAGATCTCTTATGAAAATTCAGCAGCCTAACGACGCCACTAAAAACTTCCAAAATGGATTGGTGAGAAAAAATAGGTTCTCTAATAATATGAACATAAAAAGTACAGTAGGAGTAATATAAAATAACATCCCAATCATAAGAAAGATTAGCTTAAAAGGAATGACATAAAAGAGTGTACTCAAAAAGGAAGAGAGGGGTAGGATCCCTTACATCGGGTCCGACTTGACTCGATCGTTCTCTAACATCCTGAATAACAAACTTGAGTTAATTTCTACTATATTAAGAACATTTTTTCAATTTAATTATTCCTTTTATATCACTTACTGCCATGTTATAAACATTATGAAATCATTTGCGTTAATAATGTTTGTTTTGTCGATATTTGGTTCTTAAGTCGAAAGTGGACTTCTTACAATTACATGTTGTTCGTGTGGTCAAAGGTTCCTTATATCCTGAATGATATTCATGATTTGGATATCATATATATCATATATATCCAGAATATACAAGTATTTATAATATTACATAATCATTTAGGGGTAAAAAACGAAATGCACCGTTCATGGAGACGGTAAGCCGTACGTACGCATGAACGCTACTTTCATTTTTATGTCATATTAATGGAATTAAAACTAAATGAGAGGTATGTATATTTTAATTCCTGAATAATATTCATAATTTATATGTAACATAAATCATATATAATAACTTTAAATCCATCCTTTATACATCCCACATATTTCATTAACAAATTGAATCACTTTGAGGGGGCGGTAGTCCGCACTTCCTAAAATACAAATTATCGTGTTTACCCACAATCGAAACCATAAAGGTATGCCACAAAAGAAAAATAAAGATGCTTAAGTAAAACATAAACATATTATATATCATATATAAATATAGTGACATCTTAATGGCCACCTTTTAAGGTGTTATATGAGTGTTGAACAATCATCGTTTCGTGAGGCAGAAATTCGCCATCCACATAAACAATATGTTCATTAACCATTAGAAGTAGTTGTGTGTATGTGTAGCTCGAATGATTCTTATAAAAACATCCTAGTATATTGAATATACATTAGTTGTTACCAATGAAAAGAATAAAATGAGTTTATGGGGTTGTAGAAGCAAAATAAAACAAAATAACACAAGAGAAGACACTACCTTTAAATCGGGTAACTCTTTTTTATTTGAGCTCAAAGGCTTCCTTGTGAAGACTTATGCCCAAATTGAGGCTTCAAGGAGTAATATAGGGATGTGTAGAGACAAAATGGGCAGGGTTTGGCTGAGCCAAAGGCTTGAGATGTGTGGGTATGGAGGTAGAGGTGGGGGCCTTTTTTAAGAGGAGAGGAGGGGCACTCTTGGAATATAAGGAAATGTTACTTTATTTTAGAATGTGTTTAGGATTTTAAAGGTCCCACATTGATGTTTTTTGCGGATAAGGTGATAAGAGTGAGAAATACATTCATACAATAGGTTTTGGACTTGTTTAGGTCTTAGAATTTACATTATCTTTCCATTTTATTTAAATCGTTAAATAATGAGGTAATTGATGCATCATCATGGTCTCATAGATAATTTAATTTAGTTAATGTCTAAAAATTATAAAAAAAATACAATGATGTAGTGAATCACTTTATCTTTACAATTAATATTTATAGGCAAACATCTGACTTTTATAACCCAATTTAAAAAGTGTTTTAGTAAAACAACTCATGTTTGTGTCATTTTTACTTTTACATTAAATAAAAAGATAATAATGTCATTTTCCTTCCAAAGTGTCTCCATGGGGTCCCCAAGTTTTCCCATGGATTGTATTGGTCGTCCATGACACATCAAATAAGGTTAGGACATGTGTCAAGCTCATCTCATATTATTAAAACAATATTTTTACCTTAAACTACACTAATTACCTCTAATCGCGATTAAAAACATAAAAGTTACTATTCACCAAAAAATTATTTTAATTCCATTGAACAACATTTTACTTCTTTATGAAAACAATTTATGTTAGATTTTTGAAATTAAAAACACAGAGGTGGTAAAATTTCATTTAAATGGAAAATCAGTTTTTATAAGTACCACTTAGTGGTTTCACTATTCATCAAAAATTGAAGTTCTTCAGAAAAATACCAAAACGTCCCCCTAAGCTCTATTTGATATTACGAATTCAAAAATTAAGCCTATTTTAAAAAAATAAAAACATATAAGTTGCATTAATTAATTTAATAATTAATTCTCACTGTCAGAGCAAATAGAGTGTTTTTATGAAACAATATGTATCAAAAGATTGACACTAGTTTAAGTCCGATTTCAAAGTGAAATTAATTCCAATGAACACAATTGGATTAAATGCTAAAAATATATTCTAATTGAACTTTAAAACCAAATCAAAGATAATCTATTCATATAAATAAATTAGATTCAAAAGAGGTTTTGAATTAAAATACAACATTTTTCACTATTCATTATAAAATGAACTTTATCGGAAAAATAACAAAAATTTTCACAATGTAAATTTTGATGTCCTGATTCTAAAGAAGAATTTTATTTTGTCAAATATAACACATAAAATTTTCAAGAAGTGGATTTAAAAGAGGTTCACCATCAAAAGGCGGTTAATCGACCTTTTATAGAATATTAGAATGTTTATGCTTCAAAATTTGATTCATTCGCATTTTCAATCCTCTAACATTTATTGTAAAGAGTAAAAATATTTGACAAACATACATAATCATTTTTTAGTTAGTTCCTTTCTTTCCCGCCATTACAATGGCTAGGCATTAACTACCATTTAAAATAATATTATTTTATTATTAGAGTGCAACGTAAGATTTCAATGGAACTCGTTGTCACGTATTGGGTACGCCATCGAGCATAGCGTTACCTTTAAAGTAATATTAATATTTTTTTCACAAATATGGATAAATATAAAAATGTCATATTTTTTATTTACCTGGGGTGTTACATCCATCCCCCCTTTTGGGAATTGTGTCCTCGCAATTTCAAAATTGGGCTTGAAAACTCCATTGTAAGTCCCACATCGGAAAAGGAGTAAATTAAACTATCACTTTAAAAGAACGAAAGGGAAGTACAAAGGTCACTTGAGTTAACCCATAATAGGATTCAATGTTTCAAAATATGGACATAGAGGAAAAAACAAAGGGTAATGTTCTGATGGAGAGTGATAGTAAACATGTCTACGAGAAAGTTAACCATAAGAAAATCACAAACTTGTGATGTGTTAAACTGTATTGGATTCCCCAGTAGGAAACGTTAATGGACAACATTTGTTTTAGTTACTTTTCATTGAGGAATTTTTTTTGAGCTTAACTAAAACATAAGGAAACATACTTACTTGTCATGTTGACTTTCAAATTTTACTATATTTCTTACACGAACTCATATTTTCTCTAAAAGACGAGTATTTATAATGACTCGTTTACATTAAGAGAGCTATAATCAACTTCTAGAGAATCACCTAATCCATAAAAGAGAACTATATACTTCCCATGTCTTTATACTTTAACCAAAACCAAAACCAAAAATGTTGGTTCAAGATCAGATAGTCCAGAAAAGGATAACCCTTTATAAAAAGAAAATCTATTCTTAATCTCCAAAATTTGTCCAACAAAACCCAAAGTTCACAGAAGACCATTCGATAAACAATTTTTCAATAAAATTCTTCAAAGTAAACCAAACTAATATTGAAACCCAAATATTTGAAGGATTTAGTCACATTTTCCTCCAAGGTATAAAATAACACTTATCTCCAAATAAAATCAGTTGCTCATAAAGTCTCACATTGAAAAGTAATTAAACTAATCAAATATCCTTCATGATAGGTTAATAAATTTCCACTAATAACCCAAAATCACTTACTATTAATTCATAAAATCATCTAACTAAAAAGAATTAGTCAAACTAACCAGGGACTTCAAGAAGTCCAGTGGTAGGCGATAAATACCAGTTGCACTTTGGTTGTGGGTTCGATTCCCACAGCTTTGTCCGACGCGATGGGTTGTCACACGGTCTATGTGTTGTCCTTTTTCCAAAACTACATAATTCTCAAAATGAGTTAAAATATTCAAAAATGATCATAAAATATTTTAACCTCAAGATTATCTCATGCCTTTCATTTTCGAACATATCATAGAGTAACCCATAATTTCCTATAAAGTAAGGATCATATAAACCCTAATCTTTACCTTTATAATTATTACCTGAACTTCCACATCGAGTTGGTCATCTCGTACATGATGCATTAGAGAACTCAACAAGGTTCAAGTTGTTGATCATGAATCCTTGATAGTTGGTTTCATACAACCACGAGATTCCTCATTGAATCCCCCATTTCATCCAGTCTCTTAATCAGAGAACCACCACAGTTTCCTTCAAACCTGTTGTCACTTTGGTGCATGCTAGATCCATCCATTTACTGAAACCAAAAAGGTCAGTGTGAGTATATCAAAAAAACCATCATGTACTAATGAGGAAGATAAATACTAAGATATACTTACTCATTCACTTTATCTAAAACTAGGACTATTTCAGAAATCCTAACCATTATGGTAATGTCACTTATGCTTAGAGGATACCCTAACCTCTAAAGTTATCTAAACCGACCTTTGATACCAACTATAAGGTCATGGAATTAAACCTTACTTAATATTGAATTAAATGAATAATTCACATTGAGTATCTTTTCAGGTTTAGAGTTTTAGAGAATTAGGACATAACTATTACATCTCAAAAGATTACAAAGTAGTCACTTCTACTAAATTTCCATAAAATAAAAAATCTCATAAAAATAAACATGTCTAGTTCCATGTATTAGAAAGCATGTCGTTCCCTTTATCCCACCCTTGACCCTATTCCACATTATGTCCTATGAAAAAAATTTCAAAAAAAACTTGGTGTGAGCATAAAAAGCTCAGCAAGGGATATAAAAAGAATGAAAACTGTTAGTTTTTCAAAGCAACAAGTAAACCATGTATACTTTATCAAAGTAATACCTTTAACCTTTAGGAAGTAGTAAAAACTATTCACTGAATAAAATATCATTACTTACCCTTTTGTAACCAAAATATTACAATAAAACCCATATAAAGAACACGTAACATATAACGGTAACTTGGGACATAAACATACTTAAATGGAATAACCATATTGTCGACTTCCTCACATACTTAATGGAATATCCATATGGCCAACTTCCATATACAATGCATTGGAGGTTATAACGTAACCACCCGTCCTGGTATTCACAACACCACCCGTCATATGGTTTATCATGTAACCACCCGTAAAATGTCCAAGTACCATCATTACACATAAAATATTGAAAATATAAACATTTCAATAACAACATTTCATTTTCAATCAAAATAAGTAATTCCAAGATATTTAATTAATCAATCCATCTTCAAAAATCATATAAAAGAGATTTTTGAATCAAAGTGTCCCATACCAATTTGAAGCTTTTATTGGAATTACAATTTTAAAAAATTAATGTATATATAAATAAATACAGAAATCCATTTTGAAAACATGGACATTAAAGATAATTATTTAGAATAATAAATCATTAAAACATTTTAAACAATACTTTTGTTAAAGAGTTTTTAACAAAATGAGAGACTCTTGAATACAAATAATTGCGGAATAACATCTAATACGAACATTATAATATCATGATAATAAAGGGATTCATGATATAATATGTCAAAGGACAGTATACACACCATATAAGAGTGAGTTGGTGCATAACAACAATGAAGTCTCAAAAGAAATGTAAAATGAGACGAAATCCATTATAAAGAAGGTATCCTTATATTAAGGATAAATCATTCTCATAATTATGTGTGAAAAATATAAATACACAAAATATAAGTAGATATTAAGTGTAAAACAATAAATGGTCATTCACACATATTCAAAGGATGGCATATTCAATAACTACATGTTGAACCCAATGAAATGGAAATTGGGTTAAGAAGTTCCCTTGGTAAAATTCGACAGCCTAACAGCGTCACATAAAATTTTACAAAAAGGGTTGATGAGAGAGATAAACGGTATATCATCAGTTGGAAATAAAATTTACATAAATAAGGATATATAATAAGATATCCCAACATAATAATATGTGAATTAAAAGACATAACAAAAGAAGTCTTTTAAAAAGAGGAGGGTGAAAGGTCCCCTTACCGAGTTGGGTAACATTCAAAAAGTACACCCCATGGAAGAAGGGTCATACAATGAAGATGTAAATACCCATAAATGAAATTATACAACAAAAAGTTTATAATAATGGGAAGTACATACACCACTCAATGGAAATATTGGAAAATGTAGCATAAATTTCATGGGAATAAAAGTCAGATGAAAAATCCCTTACGAAAACTATGTAGCCTAATGGCGCCACTTAAAACATCCAAAAATAGATTTATGAGATCAAATAGGGTCTATCATAATATGAACATAAAATTAAAGTATGAGGAATATAAAAGAACACCCCCCATCATAACAAAGAGAATCATAAAATAATTTACATAAAGGAGAGTACTTAAAAAGAAATAGAGAGGTTAGATCTCTTACGAAAATTCGGCAGCCTATAGGCGCCACTCAAAACATCCAAAATGGATTGGTGAGAAAAAATAGGGTCTCTCATAATATTAACATAAAATGTACAGTAGGATTAATATAAAATAACATCCAAATCATAAGAACGATGAGCTTAAAAGGAATGACATAAAAGAGTGTACTCAAAAAGAAAGAGAGGGGTAGGATCCCTTACCTCGGGTCTGACTTGACTCGATTGTTCATTAACGTCCTGAATAATAAACGTGAGTTAATTTATACTTTATTAAGAACCTTTTTTCAATTTCATTATTACTTTTATATCACTTATTGACGTTTTATAATGATTATGTAATCATTTATGTTAATAATGTTTGTTTTGTCGATATTTGGTTCTTAAGTCGAAAGTGGACTTCTTACAATTACATGTTGTTCATGTGGTCAAAGGTTCATTATATCCTGAATGATATTCACGATTCAGATATCATATATATCATATATATCCAGAATATAAAAGTATTTATAATATTACATAATCATTTAGATGTAAGAAATGAAATGCACCGTTCATGGAGACGGTAAGCCGTACGTACGCATGAACGCTACTTTCATTTCTATGTCATATTAATGGAATTGAAACTAAATGATAGGTATGTATATTTTAATTAAAAAATTATATTCATCATTTATATGTAACATAAATCATATATAATAACTTTAAATACATCCTTTATACATCCCACATATGGCATTAACGAATCAAATCACTTTGAGGGGGCGGTAGTCCGCACTTCAGAAAATGAAATTATCGTGTTTACCTACAATAGAAACCATAAAGGTATTCTACAAAAGAAAAATACATAAGCTTAAGTAAAACATAAACATATTATATATCATATATAAATATAATGACATCTTAATGGCCATCGTTGAAGGTGTTATATGAGTGTTGAACAATCATCGTTTCGTGAGGGAGAAATTCACCATCCACAGAAATAGTATGTTCTTTAATCATTAGATGTAGTTGTGTGTATGTTTAGCTCTAAATATTATTGTAAAAACATCCTAGTATATTGAAGATACTGTTTTTGTTACAAAGGAAATGAATAAAAAGAGTTTATGGGGTTGGAGAAGCAAAATAAAACAAAAGAACACAAGAGAAGACACGACCTTTAAATCAGGTAACTCTTTTTGATTTGAGCTCAAAGGCTTCCTTGGGAATCCTTATGCCCAAAGTGAGGATTCTAGGAGTAAGATAGATATGTGGAGAGACAAAATGGTCAGGGGTAGGCCGATCCAGAGGCTTGAGAGGTGTGGGTAAGGAGGTAGAGGTGGAGGCATTTTATAAGAGGAGAGGAGGGGCACTCTTGGAATGTAAGGAAATGTTACTTTATTTTAGAATGAGTTTAGGATTTTAAAGGACCCACATTGATGTGTTTCTAGGATAAGGTGATAAGGGTTCTAAATCCACTCATACAATAGGTTTTGGACATGTTTAGGCCTTATATTTTACATTATCCTTCCATTTTATTTAAATCGTTAAATAATGAGGTAGTCACTGCGTCATCATGGTCTCATAAATAATTTAATTTAGTTAAAGTCTAAAAATTATAAAACAAATACTATGATGTAGAAAACTTTTTTAGCTTTCCAATTACTATTTATAGTTAAAAATCTGACTTGTATAATCCAATTTAAAAATTGGTTTAGTAAAACAACTCATGTTTGTGTCATTTTTAATTTTACATTTAATAAAAAGATAATAATGTCATTTTCCTTCCAAAGTGGCTCCATGGTGTCCCAAAGATGACCCATGGATTGTCTTGGTTGGCCATGACACATATAATAAGGGTAGGACATGTGTCAATCTCATCTCATATTATTAAAACATTATTTTTACCTTAAACTACACTAATTACCTCTAATCGCCATTAAAAACATAAAAGTTACTATTCACCAAAAATTATTTTAATTCCATTGAACCCCATTTTACTTCTTAATGACAACCATGAATGTCAGATTTTTTAAATTGAAAACACAGTGGTGGTAAAATTTCACATAAACGGAAAATCAGTTTTTATAAGTACCACTTAGTGGTTTCACTATTCATCAAAAATTGAAGTTCTTCAGAAAAATACCAAAACATCACCCTAAGCTATATTTGATATTACGAATTAAAAAATTAATTCTGTTTTACAAAATTCATAACATATAAGTTTCATTAATTAATTTAATAATTAATTCCCGATGTCAGAGCAAATAGCGTGTTTTTATGAAACAATATGTATCAAAAGATTGACACTAGTTTAAGTCCGATTTCAAAGTGAAATTAATTTCAATGACCACAATTGGATTAAATAGTAAAAATATATTCTAATTGAACTTTAAAACCAATTCAAAAGATAATCTAATCATATAAATAAATTAGATTAAAATGAGGTTTTGAATTAAAATACATCATTTTTCACTATTCATTAAAAAAATGAACTTTATCTGAAAAATACAAAAAATTTACACAATCTAAATTTTGATGTCCCGATTATAAAGAATAATTTTATTTTGTCAAATATAACACATAAAATTGTCAAAAAGTGGATTTAAAAGAGTTTGTCCATCAAAAGGCGGTTAATCGACCTTTTAAAGAATATTAGAATGTTTATGCTTAAAAATTGGATTCATTAGCATTTTCAATCCTCTAAAATTTATTGTAAAGAGTAAAAATATTTGACAAACATACAAAATCATTTTTTAGTTAGTTATGTTCTTTCCCGCCATTACAATGGCTAGCCATTAACTACCATTTAAAATAATATTATTTTATTATTAGAGTGCAACGTAAGATTTCAAAAGAACTCGTTGTCGCGTAATGGGCATGCCATCGTGCATAGCGTTCCCTTTAAAGTAATATTAATATTTTTTTCACAAATAGGGATAAATATAAAAATGTCATATTTTTTATTTACCTGGGGTGTTACATCCTTCCCCCCTTTTGGGAATTGCGTCCTTGCAGTTTCAAAATTGGTCTTGAAAACTCCATTGTAAGTCCCACATCAGAAAAGGAGTAAATTAAACTATCACTTTAAAAGAAAGAAATGGATGTACAAAGGTCACCCGAGTTAACCCATACTAGGATTCCATGAATGAAAATATGGACATAGAGGAAAAAACAAAGGGTCATGTTCTGATGGAGAGTGATAGTAAACATGTCTAAGAGAAAGTTAACCATAAGAAAATCACAAACTTCTGATGGGTTAAAAGGCATTTGATTCCCCAATAGGAAATGTTAATGGACAACATTTTTTTAGATACATTTCATTGAGGAATTTATTTTTGAGCCTAACTAAAACATAAGGAAACATACTTACTTGTCATGTTGACATTCAAATTTTACTAGATTTCTTAGACGAACTCATAATTTCTCCAAAAGATGAGTATTTATGATGACATGTTTACATTAAGAGACCTATAATCAATTTCTAGAGAATCACCTAATCCACAAAAGAGAACTATATACTTCCCATGTCTTTAGAATTTAACCAAAACCAAAACCAAAAATTTTAGGACAAGATCAGATAATCCAGAAAAGGATAACCCTTTGTAAAAATAAAATCTATTCTTAATCTCCAAAATTTGTCCAACAAAACCAAAATTTCAACGAAGACCATTCGATAAACAATTTTTCCATAAAATTCTTCTAATTAAACCAAACTAAGATTGAAAACCAAATATTTGAAGGATTTAATCACATATTCCTCTAAGGTACAAAATAACACTTATCTCCAAATAACATCAGTTGCTCTTAAAGTCTCACATTGAAAATTAATTAAACTAATCACATATACTCCATGATAGGTTAATAAATGCCCATAGAAAACCCAAAATCACTTACTATTAATTCATAAAATCATCTAACTAAAAAGAATTAGTCAAACTAACCAGGGACTTCACGAAGTCCAATGGTAGGTTATAAATACCAATTGCAATTTGGTTGTGGGTTCGATTCCCACAACTTTGTCCGACGTGACAGGTTGTCACACGGCCTACGTGTTGTCCTTTTTCCAAAACTACATAATTCTCAAAACGAGATAAAATCTTCAAAAATGATCATAAAATATTTTAACCTCAAGTTTATCTCATGCCTTTCATTTTCCATCATATCATAGAGTAACCCATAATTACCTATAAAGTAAGGATCATATAAACCCTAATGGTTACCTTTATAATTATTACCCAAACTTCCACATCGATTTGGTCATCTCGTACATGTGCATTAGAGAATTCACCAAGGTTCAAGTGGTTGATCATGAATCCTTGATAGTTGGTTTCACACAACCACGAGATTCCTCATTGAATCCCCCAGTTCATCCAGTCTCTTAATTAGAGAACCACCACAGTTTCCTTCAATCCTGTTGTCACATTGGTGGCTTCTATATCCATCCATTTACTGAAACCAAAAAGGTCATTGTGAGTATATCAAAAAAAATATCATGTACTACAAAGGAAGATAAACACTAAGATATACTTACTCATTCACTTTATGTAAAACTAGGACTCTTTCTGAAATCCTAACCATTATGGTAATGTCACTTATGATTAGAGGATACCCTAACCTCTAAAGTTATCTAAACCGACCTTTGATAACAACTATAAGGCCCCGACCATAAATCTTACTTAATATTGAATTAAATTAATAATTCACATTCAGGATCTTTTCAGGTTTAGAGTTTTAGAGAATTAGGACATAAATATTACATCTCAAAAGATTACAAAGTAGCCACTTCAACTAAATTTCCATAAAATAAAAAAACTCTTAAAAATAAACATGTCTAGTTCCATGTATAAGATAGCATGTCTTTCCCTTGATCCCATCCTTGACCCTATTACACATTAAGTCCTCTGGAAAACATTTCAAAAAAAACTTGGGGTGATCATAAAAAGCTCAGCAAGGGATACAAAAAGAATGAAAACTTTTAGTTTTTCAAAGAAAAAATAAACCATGTATACTTTATCAAAGTAATACCTTTCACCTTTACGAAGTAGTAAAATCTATTCACTGAATAAAATATCATTACTTACCCTTTTGTAACTAAAAGATTACCATAAAACCCATATAACGAACACATAACATATAAAGGTAACTTGGGACATAAACATACTTAAATGGAATAACCATACGGTCTACTTCCACAAATACTTAATGGAATATCCATACGGCTCACTTCCATACCCAATGCATTGGAGGTTATAACGTAACCACCTGTCCTGGTATTCACGGCACCACCCGTCATATGGTTTATCACGTAACCACCCGTAAAATGTCCAAGTACCATCATTACACATAAAATATTAAAAATATAAACAATTCAATAACAAAATTTCATTTTCAATCAAAATAAGTAATTCCAAGATATTGAATTAATCATTCCATCTTCAAAAATCATTTAAAAGAGATTTTTGAATCAAAGTGTCCCATACCAGATTGAAGATTTTATTCGAATTACAATTTAAAAACATTAAGGTCCATATAAATAAATACTAAAAACCATTTTGAAGACATGGACAATAAATATAACTATTTAGAATAATAAATCTTTAAAACATTTAAAACGATATTTTTGTTAAAGAGTTTTTAACAAAATGAGAGACTCTTGAATACAAATAATTGCGGAATAACATTTAATCCAAACTTTATAATATCATGATAATAAAGGGACTCATGATATAATATGTCAAAGGATAGTATACACACCATATAAAAGTGAATTGGTGCATAACAACAATGAAGTCTCAAAAGAAATGTAAAATGAGATGATATCCATTATAAAGAAGGTATCCTTAAATTAAGGATAAATCAATCTCATAATTATGTGACAAATATAAATACACCCAATATAAGTGGATATTAAGTGTAAAACAATAATATATCATTCACACATATTCAAAGGATGACATATTCAATAACTACATGTTGAACCCAATGAAATCGAAATTGGGTTAAGAAGTTCCCTTGGTAAAATTCGACAGCCTAACGACGTCACATAAAATTTTACAAAAAAGGTTGATGAGAAAGATAAAGGTTATCTCATTACTTGGACATAATATTTACATAAATAAGGATATAGAAGAATATATCCCAACATAATAGTATTTGAATTAAAAGACATAACAAAATAAGTCTTTTAAAAAGAGGAGGGTGAAAGGTCCCCTTACCGAGTTGGGTAACTTTCGAAAAGTACACCCCATGGAAGAAGGGTCATACAATGAAGATGTAAATACCTATAAATGAAATTATACAACAAAAAGTGTATAATAATTGGAATTACATACACCAATCAATGGAAATAGTGGAAAATGTAGCATAAATGTCACGGGAATAAAAGTCAGATGAAAAATCCCTTACGAAAACTCGGCAGCCTAACAGCGCCACTTAAAACATCCAAAATTGGATTTATGAGATCGAATAGGGTCTCTCATAATATGAACATAAAAATTAAAGTATTGGAAATATAAAATAACATCCCCCATCATATCAAATAGGAGCTTAAAAGAAGTTACATAAAGGAGAGTACTTAAAAAGAAAGAGAGAGGTTAGATCTCTTACGAAAATTCAGCAGCCTAACGGCACCACTCAAATCGTCCAAAATTGATTGGTGAGAAAAAATAGGGTCTCTCATAATATTAATATAAAACGTACAGTAGGAGTAATATAAGAGAACATACCAATCATAAGAAATATGAGCATAAAAGGATTGACATAAAAGAGTGTACTCAAAAAGAAAGAGAGGGGTAGGATCCCTTACCTCGGGTCCGACTTGACTCGATCGTTCTTTAACGTCCTGAATAATAAACCTGAGTTAATTTCTACTTGAATAAGAACCTTTTTTCAAGTTCATTATTCATTTTATATCACTTATTTCCATGTTATAAACATTATGTAATCATTTATGTTAATAATGTTTGTTTTGTCGATATTTGGTTCTTAAGTCGAAAGTGGACTTCTTACAATTACATGTTGTTCGTGTGGTCAAAGGTTCATTATATCCTGAATGATATTAATGATTTGGATATCATATATATAATATATAGAGAGAATATAGAAGTATTTATAATATTACAAAATCATTTAGTGGTAAGAAATGAAATGCACCGTTCATGGAGACAGTAAGCCGTACGTACGCATGAACGCTACTTTCATTTCTATGTCATATTAATGGAATTAAAACTAAATGAGAGGTATGTATATTTTAATTCCATAATTATATTCATAATTTATATGTAACATAAATAATATATAATAACTTTAAATACATCCTTTATACATCCCACATATGGCATTAACGAATCAAATCACTTTGAGGGGGCGGTAGTCCGCACTTCCTAAAATGAAATTATCATGTTTACCCACAATGGAAACCATAAAGCTATGCCACAAAAGAAAAATACAGAAGCTTAAGTAAAACATAAACATACTATATATCATATATAAATATAGTGACATCTTAATGGACACCTTTGAAGGTGTTATATGAGTGTTGAACAATCATCGTTTCGTGAGGCAGAAATTCGCCATCCACAGAAACAGTATGTCCTTTAACCATTAGATGTAGGTGTGTGTATGTGTATCTCGAATGATTCTTATAACAACATCCTAGTATATTTTAGATACACTATTTGTAACAAAATAAAATAATAAAAAGAGTTTACGGGGTTGGAGAAGAAAAATAAAACAAAAGAACACAAGAGAAGACACTACCTTTAAATTGGGTAACTCTTTTTGATTTGAGCTCAAAGGCTTCCTTGGGAACACTTTTGCCCAATTTGAGGCTTCTAGGAGTAAAATAGGGATGTGGAGTGACAAAATGGGCAGGGGTTGGCCGAGCAAAAGGCTTGAGAGGTGTGGGTAAAGGGGTAGAGGTGGGGGCCTTTTATAAGAGGAGAGGAGGGGCACTCTTGGAAAGTAAGGAAATGTTACTTTATTTTAGAATGCGTTTTGGATTTTAAAAGTCCCACATTGATGTATTTCAAGGATAATGTGATAAGGGTTCGAATTAAACTCATAAAATAGGTTTTGGACATGTCTAGGTCTTATATTTTACATTATCGTTCCATTTTATTTAAATCGTTAAATAATGAGGTAATCGCTGCATCATCATGGTCTCATAAATAATTTAATTTAGTTAATGTATAAAAATTATAAAAAAAATACTATGATGTAGGAAATATTTTTATATTTCAAATGACTATTTATAGTCAAAATCTTGACTTGTATAACCCCATTTAAAAATAATTTTAGTAAAACATCTCATGTTTGTGTCATTTTTACTTTTACCTTAAATAAAAAGAAAATAATGTCATTTTCCTTCCAATGTGGCTCCATGGGGTCCCCAAGTTGACCCATGGATTGTCTTGGTTGGCCATGACACATCAAACAAGGGTAGGACATGTGTCATGCTCATCTCATATTAATAAAACATTATTTTTACCTTAAACAACACTAATTACCTCTAATCACGATTAAAAACTTAAAAGTTACTATTCACCAAAAAATTATTTTAATTCCATTGAACCACATTTTACTTATTAATGGAATCCATGTATGTCAGATTTTTTAAATTCAAAAAACAGAGGTGGTAAAATTTCATTCAAACGGAAAATCAGTTTTTATAAGTACCACTTAGTGGTTTCACTATTCATAAAAAATTGAAGTTCTTCAGAAAAATACCAAAACTTCACCCTAAGATGTATTTGATATTAAGAATTAAAAAATGAAGTCAATTTTACAAAATTAGAAACATATAAGTTGAAATAATTAATTTAATAATTAATTCCCACTGTCAGAGCAAATAGCGTGTTTTTATGAAACAATAAGTATCAAAAGATTAAAACTAGTTTAAGTCCGATTTCAAAGTGAAATTAATTACAATGACCACAATTGGATTAAATGGTAAAAATATATTCTAATTGAACTTTAAATCCAATTCAAAAGATAATATAGTCATATAAATAAATAGGATTAAAAAGAGGTTTTGAATTAAAATACAACATTTTTCATTATTCATTAAAAAATGAACTTTATCGGAAAAATACCAAAAATTCACACAATGTAAATGTTGATGTCCCGATTCTAAAGAAGAATTATATTTTGTCAAATATAACACGTAAAATTGTCAAAAAGTGGATTTAAAAGAGGTTCTCTATCAAAAGGCGGTTAATCGACCTTTTAAAGAATATTAGAATGTTTATGCTTAAAAATTGGATTCATTCGCATTTTCAATCCTCTAACATTTATTGTAAAGAGTAAAAATATTTGACAAACATACAAAACCATTTGTTAGTTAGTTCCATTCTTTCCCGCCATTACAATGGCTAGGCATTAACTACCATTTAAAATAATATTATTGTATTATTAGAGTGCAACGTAAGATTTCAATGGAACTCGTTGTCGCGTATTGGATACGCCATCGAGCATAGCGTTCCCTTTAAAGTAATATTAATATTTTTTTTCACAAATAGGGATAAATATAAAAATTTCATATTGTTTATTTACATGGGGTGTTACAACATATCTACTAGTAGCTGAAAAATGGATAAATTTCTTAGAGAAAATATTCCACATCTTGGGGAGTAGCGAAAGGGAAAACGTTGTCATGGCAGTTTACCGCCTCACTGGTGATGCTGATCAATGGTGGTCATTGATTCAAAACATGATGGAAGATGATGAAGTATTAAATATGTAATGGAGGGAGTTTAATGATATTTTCTTAGAAAAATACTTTCTTCATGTCCATTGAGCATATATGGAAAGGAAATTTCTGGGTCTGAGACAAAAGGAGGATGACATGTCGCAATGTATGAGGCTAACATTACAAGGTTAGAATGGCATGCATCATATTATATATATAATCCAAGGAGAAATATTTATCATTTCTTTGATGGGTTAAAACCATTTCTTCATTGAGTATTAGTCTCACAATCGTTCTCGTCATAAGAAGATATTGTCTCATGATCTATCAAGACAGAAAAAGAATTATCTATGTCTTATGACATTAAATCAATGAAAGAGAAGAAGAGATATTCTGATCACTATGGAAATAGAAATAAGAGGAATAAGTGAAAAGTTGAATATCCATCTTGTAGTAAATGTGATAAGAAACACGCAGGTACTTTCTTAAAAGAAATGGGATTCTGTTACATGTATGGTGAAAAAGGCCACCAAGCTCGTGATTGCAAAGGGAATAAAGAAGGTATCGATGTTCAATGCTACAATTGTAGGGAGATGGGACATTATGCAAATGAATTTCATAATAGTCAGAGGAACTTATGTCAGAAAAGGCCAAGGGATAAAGGCCATGCTTATGTTATCACTACTGATGAGGTAGAAGCTCCGAAAGATGTGGGGGCAGATAATTTAATGGTTTCCTCAAGTTTAGCATAAGTTTTATTTTTTTCTGGATCATCAAATTGTTTCCAACATTCCCAGTTTGATAAGAAAATTAGATATTTTCAATTTGATTTAACAAGGGATTTGTCAGTCAAAACTCATAAGAAAAGTAACATTGCAACAATGTTTTGTGAATAAGTACCCATTAGAGAACATGAATGATTGTTATCTACTGATCTCATCATCATACCTATGATTGGGTTTGATATAATCCTCAGTATGGATTGGCTTTCAGATAATTATGCGAAGATTTAATGTAAGAATAAGGATGTTACAATTATTTATGATGATGATAAGGAACACCTTATCTTTAGAGAAGAATCGTCACCACTTAATTCTTATCTTGATCCACCCCCAGTAGCACAAATAAATTCAATTATTGAAGAGGGAGAGAATGAAATGACTATGGGTGATGAAAGGAATGTTCTAAGAGATAATGTACATATTGTTAGGGAATATATTTATTTGTTTCCAAAATAGTTACCTAGAAATCCTCCCGAATGAGAAATTGAGTTTTCCATTGAATTAATTTTGGGATCAAGGCCCATATCGAAGACCCCTTACAGAATAGAAATTGTGGAATTAGTGGAACTAAAGAAACAATAAGAGTAATTGAGTAATAAGGGATTTCATTGCCCAAGTGTTTCCCCATGAGGAGTCGCTATTCATTTTGTTAAAAAGAAAGATAGATATATGAGGTTGTACATTGACTATTGGGAGATCAATGCTATAACAATAAAGAACAAGTATCCCCTACCTAGAATTTATGATTTATTCGAACAACTTCATGGAGCATGATCATTGATCTGGATATCATCAATTGTGTGTGAAGAAGGAAGACATTCCAAAAACAACATTTCGAACAAGGTACATGCATTACGAGTTTACAGTAATTCCTGTGGGATGAATAATGCACCCTCTTTTTTCAGGGATCTAATGAACAGAGTTTTCAAAGAATATATTGAGGTCTTTTTAGTGGTATTTATTAATGATATCTTGGTACACTCCCAATGCTACGAGGATCAAGAAAAATCACTTACACATTATTTTAAAGACTCTTAGAAGACATGAATTATATGGAAAGTTTGGCAAGTTTGAATTCTGGCTTTAGTAGATTTATTTTCATGGCCATATTGTCTCTAAGGATGGAATTTACATTGATCATTCAAAGACAAAGGAAATCCAAGAATGGCCAGCACCAACGAGTATAACTAAGGTACAATATTTAATTGGTTTATCAGGTTATTATCGGCATTTCGTCCAGAATTTTTCCCGATTGACTAACCCATTAACGAAGCTCACACATAAAGGGGTTCAATTTATTTGGACATTCAATTTTGTATAATTTTTGGAATAAATAAATAGAATATTAGTCAATGATCCTATATTGACTCTACCATTGAGGAATGATGGGTTTGATATTAATATTGATGCTTCAAATAAAGGATTTGGTTGTGTCCTTATGCAGAATGATAGGGTTATTTCCTATGCATCATGATATCTGAAAATTCATGAGCAAAACTATCCTACTCATGATCTTGAGTTAGCTGTTGTAATCATTTCTTTGATGATTTGGAGACACTATCTCTATGGTAAAAAATGTGAGATTTATACAGATCACAATATTTTAATTGTTATTTTCTCACAGAAAGAACTCAACATGAGGCAAAGGAGATGGCTTTAACTAGTCAAGTATTATGATCGCATGATACACTACCACCCGGGAAAAGCAAATAATGTGGAAGATGCTTTGAGCAGAAAGGATCTTGTTGTTTTGAACATGATGAGAATTGAAAGGGATCCTATTTTTATGGATCCAGTGAAGATGGATTTGGGAATTACCAAGGAAGGTGAAACATTGATACTTTTTCAAATGGTTGCCAACCCATATTTACTAGAAAGGATAAAGAGTTCTTAGACTGATGATGAAGAATTCCAAAAGAATATTAAAGCTGTGAAATATGGGAGATTGTGCGACTTTGTGTATGAAGGTGGAATTTTGAAATTTGGGAAGAGACTTTTTGTTCCCGATAAACCTGATCTAAAAAGGCAATTGTTGGACGATGCTCATAGTTACAATTTCTCTATACACCCAGGGAGCACCAAAATGTATAGATATTTGAAGGAACTTTTTTGTGGGACTACATGAAGAAGGAGATTTATGATTTTTTGTCAAGATGTATGGTTTTTCAACAAGTGAAAGATGGAAGGCAACAGCCTGGAGGAGTCCTGAAACATCTTCCCATACCAGAGTGGAAATGGGATAATATTACGATGGACTTTGTCATGGGACTAGAAATGTATAATAGAAGAAACGATGCAATATGAGTCATTGTTGATCATCTTACCAAGTCAGCACATTTTATTTCTATAAGAGAAGATCTACCACTTGAACTTCTTGCAAGTCTATATATTAATGAAGTTGTGAGACTTCATGGAGTACCAATATCTATTGTTTTTTATTGTGATCCCCGTTTTACTTCATGATTCTGGAAGAGTCTTCAGATGGACTTGGATACTAAACATTATTTGAGCACTGCCTACCACCATCAAACAGATGGACAATGAGAACAGACTATTAAATCCTTAGAATACATGTTGATATCTTGATCACTGGACTTTCAAGGTATGTGGGATCAATATTTACCTTTCGTATAATTTTCCTATAACAATAGTTCCATTTAAGTATTCATATGGCACCATATGAAGCGATATACCGAAAGAAAGCTGGCACATCAACCTGTTGGGATGATGTTGGTGAATGAAAACTTATAGGCCCAGAACATGTTGATAAAATGATGGAAAAGGTAATCCAAAACCAAATCAAAGCATCTCAAATAAGCAAGAAGAACTATGCCGATAATCTAAGGAAGGATTTGTAATTTCAGGTAGGAGATCATGTTTTCTTGAAGGTATCTCTATAAAAGGGTGTTATAAATTTCGATAAGAAGGGAAAATTGAGTCCCATGTATATCGGACAATTCAAAATTCTAAAACGAATTGGGGCTGTAGCTTATCGTTTGGCAATGCCGCTAAATCTCTCCAAAGTTCATGATGTGTTCCATGTATCAATGTTGAGAAAATACATGCCTGACCCAATGCATGTACTCACTTATGAGGAAGTAGAACTAGAACCAGATCTGTCTTATTGTGAAGATCCCATTATGATTATTGATACAATAGAACAAGTGATGAGAAACCAGACGACTCGTCTGGTAAATGTTTTTTTGGAGAAACCACAAGATGGAAGAGACAACGTGGGAACCCGAGGAACATATGATGAAGAACCACCCGAGTCTTTTTATGCAGTATTATTCAATAAATTTTGGGGAAAAATTTTTTTGAAGGAGGGGAGAATGTAACACCCCATTCTTCTACGATATGCTTTTCTTTGAATAATACAGTAACGTGTGTTGTACGCAACTTTGAGTTCTAACACACACCACAACCAATCAAACTAGTCGTTATGAATAGTAATGAAAAAGTTTTGAAATTTTATACATTTTATCGTTCAAAATAGGCTTCATTTTTTTATTTTTAATATTGAAATTAGATTAGGGTGAAATTTTGGTTCTTTTTTGATAACTTTCATATTTTGATGAAAATTGAAAGTTACTAAATTTTAATTAAAACCCACATTTTTGATTGAAATAAATAATAGTGATAAATTATAAATTTCAGTGATTTTAATGTATAATTTGATTATATTTTTATGATTTAATTCGATGTTTCTCATTGGATGTACTTTCACATTTAAACTAGACATAAACAAGTGTCAATCTTTTAGTAGTTATTATTTCTTAAAAAACACGCTTTTTGTATTGACAATGGGAATTAATTTTTAATTAATTTCTCCCACCTATGTGTTTTGAATTTAGAAAATGGATTCCATATTTAGAATCAGGAGGTCCAAATTGTGTAAATAGGTAACTTTTATTTTTAGACATTTTGAATAATTACTTCAGTAAATATTTTATTTACCAAGGTTAAAGGGTAAATCCGGTAAATAAGGTTAAACAAATAATATTATAATAATAACAAATAAACCTAAAACGTGTCCTAACCCTATTGGTTGATACCTGTCCGACCATGGGCATCTTTGGGTCGATTATGGACCTCATGGATCCACTTTTAAGTGATAATGACACTTTATATTAATTAATTTAAATTTAATAAAAAAATGACATAAGCATATATCTTTTAGAAAAACAATTTATACATAGGGTTATATATGTTATAGTTTTTACTATAATTATTCATTAGAAAGCTAAAAATGATTTCCTACATAATGGTATTTTATTTATAATATTTAGACATTGAATAATTAAATTTATTTATGTGAAACTAATGATGCAGCATTTTCTTTATTAATGAAAGAATCAAATAATTGGAATTATAAATGATAAAATAAATATAATATGAACTTTTTGATGCCATAAAAGTATTTTATAGGTTTATATGACATGTTATTATTGCTTGAATTTTTTTTTTGAATTAATAAAGTTTTTAAAACTTTAACAAAAACCAATTATTAAATAGTGTCAAAATTGATATAAAAGAGTTTTTAAAACAAATATTATATTATTATTTGACATTCTATTTCTAAAAATCTAAGGTTTGACCAAAAGTCTTATATAAGTATATTTTTATCAATAATGGACCACTTGGGGGTCTCTTGGAAGTATATAGTATGTTTATTAATATAATAATATAAATATAAAAAGAGACGCGGTAAATGTCAAACTAATTAACTAAGAGTTAAATCTAAATTATAAGGTTAATATAGTGACCCAAACCTGTATAAAAACTATTGGTTGATTGGATTTAGACCCATAACTATCTTATACTCGATTTAAATCAATTTGGATTCATTAGAAACCAAATATGAAATAATTATAAAATAATATTTTATGTTTTTTCTATGGTGCCCCTCACACCTCTTATAAAAGGGAACTCCCTATTCTCTATAATTAACACATTAAAAACATTTTGGATCAGAAAACCGCTTCCCAAATACCCTCTATAATATCCTATTTTCATCCTAGAGGCCTTACTTTAGTCAGAAATCAAACCTAAGGATCCATTTTGATCAAATCAAAAGGACGAACCTGAAGAAGAGGTAATATTTTCACCACCCTCTTTGAAGTTCCTTTCTTTTTCCACTTCTTCTTTATTTTTTATATCCATTATAAAATAATAACTCCAGTATATTCTATATATTGTAATGCTATTAAAAATCTGGTACAACCATATTCATTATTCTATCCATCCTTTGAATGACATATCACCTTACGTGCATACATACGGTCTACCATCTCCACGTCGTGGTGTAATTGTTGTTAAATACATTATTATTTGGATGGATATGATAATGTTGTTTAATTGATTTTAATAATAAATATAAAAAGATAATTACTTTGTATATATGAAATAACATCCAGTTATATATTATTTTAATATCGAAATAATGATATTGTCGCTCGTGCTTACGTACTGACTATCGTCTCCACAAACGCGATGAGATTCATTCCCCATCATATCCATTCAAGACTAATTTTCATTTGATTATTAAAAATAATGTTTCTGGACTTGATATAATTATGTATATGAATATGATACAACCTATGGATAACAAACACAACTTATGTAACAATACAAATAAAAGAAAATGAGTAAGTGAACACCCGAAACGACGATAATACTAAAATATTATTAACAAAGAAATATTAAAAGATCATATATGATATCATATTTATGTATATGATTCTTGTATAATTTAATTAAAATGATTTAACTATTATAGAGTAGGTTAACCTACCCTCGACCATGGAAAAGTATATGTTAAGGGTTTGTTTTACAATCTCTTCATTTTCTGAGGTTGTTTATATGTAATTATCTACTGGGACCCCTTTATCATCAACATCCATGTATCATAAAAATGTATTTCAAAACATTCATACTATTTTATAGAATATGGGTTAAATTAATTTATACCATTGTTTGACTTTTTATAAGATGCTTATAAGGAATCTTTCCGTTGTTTTCCAAACATGGTCCTTTTAACCTTTTCAACAGAATTAAGGTAAGAATACCTTTTTTAACTTATACAGCGGGTACGGCTATTTTACGTCATTATAAAATCGTCAAAGCTTACCTTACATTCTTATAAGAATGTTTTCAAAGTATATGGTTCCTTTTATAATTATGTGACTTTTAAATTATTTTAAAAAAGCGGATATTTCTCTCAAATTGTTTTGATTTCATCTATGTCAACATCCTTTGATGGATTTTAAGTTTATTTGAAGTTGATTTATTATGATAAAAAACATACATATTGTATTTAAGGTTTTGTGATATTTTTTACTATGCATGTGTTATTTTTATACCATTCATGATTTATGGATAAATTGTTGACATTTCGTATTCTAGTTTTATTACGAATGGTTATGTTATGATTAAACCTTTTCATATGAGGAATGCATTAGACTTAGTAATTGATGGGTGGAGCCCGCTATAGCTCCTGGATGCATTGGTAGGTCTCATGAGACAAACTAGTGTCTTGGTACAACGCCTTGAAAAAAACCTATTTGTAGTCCTGGCACAAGTCCTTGACTATGTGGTTATGATATTCTGGACTTATTCATAATATTATTATGAAATTGATTATTGATATTGCATGTGATTATTCGACTAGTATAATATCCACGTGAAAAAGTAAATGTCATTATTTCATTTTATATTTTCCATATTATGCTGATTTTAAAGTATAAAAGGCTTTTGTTGTAGTTATACATTGCCTTAAATGTTTATATTTACTTATTAAAGTTTCCACTATATTTTTATCCTTACTGAGCATCTGATCTCACCCCTTTCGATGTTTTATTTTCCCCAGTATGTGATGAAATTTTTTATGAATGACATACAACGATATGATGAGGGGATATGAAGACAATATGTTGTTGTAGTTGTTTCACTTTATGATGTAATGTAAGACTTATAAATATATCTATTGTTTTTAAGGCTACAAAACTAATCGGTCATTTGATACTTGATCTTTTGGGATCATGCCAATATTATGTAATAAAGCACCGAATCTAGGTAACTGGGGTCGGGGCGTTAAAAACATTGAGACCCAAATTTGTCAACTTGCATCCCACCTTAGTCTACAGCAACCATCAAATTCTTCCCAATTCCCAGCTCAACCATTACCCAATCCCAAGGGTAATGTAAGTTCAATTTCACTTATATCAGGAAATAAAATTTCTATACCTCATTATAAATAATATAAACCACCTTTAAATGTTGACCTAGAAAATGAAAAGAATAAGAAATATGAAATAGAACCTGAATTCTTTCCCTCACCTCGTTCTATTGCACATAAGAACTCAATTCCTCTTCCTCAAGCTGTTTCTAAGCCAATGAAGTCATTTAAACCTGATCCTGAGATGCTTGAAAGGTTAAGACATGGTGAAGCCAACATTCCTCTCTTAGATGACATAAAACAAATTCCTATGTATGCCATGTTCCATGGGATTTGTTCCCCCACAAGAGGAAACATAAGACCTTTGAAAATGTTTCCACCCAGGTATCTATTCTCATAAAGTGCAAAGATCTAGGGACCTTTACTTTTCCATGAAAAATTGGATGTTCTAACATCGATGATACACTCATAGACTTAGGATCCTCAATTAATTTCATACCCAAATCCATCTTCTCCAAACTTCATCTAGGCCCCATACATCCAATAGGTGTTGTCATTCAGTTACCTAATCTATGAACTGCTAGTCCTGAGGGTAAAATTGAGGATATCTTTTTTTCGTGTTAATGATATTATCATCCCAGCTGATTTTTATGTCCTTGACATGGAAGGTGATAAGAACTCTTCTAGATCTCCCTTAATTATAGGAATACCATTCCTAATGATAGAAAGAACCAAGATTAATGTCCATTCAGGTATCTTTTCCATGGAATTTGGTGACCAAATGGCCAAATTCAGCATTTTCCAAGCCATGTGATACCCATATGAGGATTACTCTATATTCTCAATCCATGCATCCGAGGACACTTATAAGAGTCAAATGAACCCCATTACATCATGTTCATCTTGTTCTGATGATAAAGGATCTTGTGAAATCTGCAACATGTTTAACCAAGTCATAAATGGTGATGTTGATGTGGACCTCTCATTCATAGATTTCATAAATCTAGAAGAACATGAAAAATATCTTGAATCCCGCATCAACACTTATATAAACTGATCCACCTTGGATACTATTAAGGAAAATGAATATGAAGAGACTGATGTCCCTTCATCCATACTTGAGATGTCTAACCAACAAATGATAGATGATACTGATCTAAAACCTCTTCTAGAATAGATGAAATATTCATTCCTTTTCCATGATCACTCTTATCCTATCATTATCTCTTCTTCACTTACCAAAACTGAGGAGTCCAAACTTCTTCATGTGTTAGAGGAAAAAAAGTCCTTAGGTTGGAACCTAGATGACATAACAGGAATCAACCCTTCTCTTTGCATGCATGACATCCATCTTGAGGAATCATCCAGACCAATTAGACAACCACAATGAATACTAAATACACTCATACTTGAGGATAGTTAAGAGATCACCAAGCTTCTTCAATCTGGTAATATATATCCAATTTCTGATAGTGAATGGGTTAGTCTAATTCAAGTTGTACCTAAGAATGGTGGGATAACTATTCTCACAAATGAACATGGGGAGGTTGTCACAACTCGAGTGAAGAACAAATGGCGTGTGTGCATAGACTATATGAAATTGAATGCTGAAACAAGAAAAGATCACTACTGTAGATACCAAAAGCTTGACGTACATTGAAATTATATTACTTTTGCAGAATACTAAATACAATACAATAACAGACACCCAAAGACCGTATTAATTTTGTGTCTTTAGAAACTCGGAACATAATCTTCTAATCATGGTGAACGATCTTCAACATATCCTATAAGGATCTTCCCCTTTTGTTCTCTTACCTATAACATTTCTTTATATCCTAGGGAAAATAAAACATAAAAAATGGTGAGCTCAAATTCTTAGTAAGGGTAAACATGGAGAATAAAAAACAAACCCTAAACATTTGAACGTAAGAACATGAACATAAAATATCATAATCATGAGTAACGACATAAATCTTGGAAGTTTGTAATGAAAAGATCATAAAGGAACCTTAACCATAATAAAATAGCATGGAAATAAAACATGTAATTGTATAAAACCATTAAGCACATGATATGATTTCTATAGTAGCCAAGGCATTGCTTCCAAGACCATCATAGTGGACAATGTCCATTACTGAATCAGGTTTACCTGCCGTTCCAGCCCTGTATTACTGTACCAGATTTACTAGTCCTTAAAGCCATGTCTATCTCATGAGATATAAATCTTTACCCAATGTATTTGAGGGAGATGTAGGTCCCACACATCTCATAATGAAATCAATCTTTCGTGTGACACAACATAAACATAAAAAATTTATCATTACACAATGAATAAAATGGGTTTCATAAACATTATCCCATCATAATATAATCCATATAAAACAAATAAAAATAATTTCATAATAAGAAAGGTTAAAACTTATAAATCATAAAAACATTATACAGGAAACATACACATATGAAATAATATCATCTTAGATGGAAAGTGGTTTTGATAAAAGACATGAAATAAATTCTTGAGGAAATTCATCTTCAAAATAATTTTTTTCAAAAAATGCCATGCAATTTTTAAAAGAAAAGGTTTTTGTTGAAAATAGAAATGAAATCTTCTAGAGTATGCTTCATGAAAATAAGGCATTATAAAATCGTATAAATCTGTTCATGTTGTATAAGTTAATAAAACATTATTCTCGTACTTTTGTGGGAAAAGTCAAAAAGTACCTCATATGGTAAACAAAAAAGATATTCCTTCCATACGATGTGATAAAAGTAAAAAAAAGGTAAATGACTTTAAAAATACATGGAATAAAAGTAAACATCTTATGAAATTATTTTGACAACATATGTACATGAACGATAAACATAACCCCAGTAAATACTTATGTATAAGAAATCTCGGATAAAATTGAGATCGCAAAATTATCCCTTACCTTATATCCAATTTTATCTATATGTTTCCGAGACTCCTATATAGTGGGTTTAGACATATTATTAACTTGTAACAAAACCATAAAAACAGTTATTATATCATATATGATTCACTTATGACTTTATATTACCCATTCATTTATCAATTCCATGATAATGCATCGTTTTGGGCAAAATCATTTCATTTATCATATGTGTTTTGACTTGTAATTATTCATATGATTACTTACTTCCAGAATGTTAAACATGATTTATATATAATATATATTTATAATATAAATATATATAATAGATTGATAAATGGAACAAAATACACCGTTCATGGAGACGGTAGACCATACGTACGCATGAACGCTGTTTTGGATTCATTGTTAAATTGAATAGAAGTAAAGGAAATATATATATATACATAAATCCAGAAGAATTATTATGTCATTTTTTTCAGGATTACTTATTATATATACTTTATAATCATTCTTGATGGGTTAACATTGAGAATGAATCTCATTGTATCGTGGAGACGGTAGTCCGTACGTACGTACGAGCAACAATCTAATTCTTTTGATATTAAAATCATATATAATTGGATGGTATTTCATATATAAAGAATCCCAATAATGAAATATTTATTATTTATATCATGTTTACTTATTATTATACCCATCCAAAAGATGAAATGTTTGAATAACAAACTACACCACGACGTGGAGAAGGTAAGCCGTATGTACGCACGTGTGGTGACTTGTTCATTCATCGGATGGAAAAAACAGCTAATATGGTTGTAAAATTTTTATAATAAAATAAAATTATATAGAAGACACTGGATATATTATTTTATAATGGAAACAAAAAATAAGGAGGAAGTGGAAGAAGAATGGAACTTGAAATAGGTGGTGACATATTTACCTCTTCCTCGGGTTCTTCCTTTTCATTTGATCAAAAGGACTCCTTACGATGGATTTATGACTAATGGAAGGCGTATAAGATGAGGGTATTATAGTTTAGTGGGTATTTGGGCAGGGTTTGGATGATCCAAATGGCTTGGGAGGAGTGAATTTGAGAGAATATGGAGTTCCCTTTTATAAGAGAGGTGAGGGGTACCTTAGGAAAATCTTAAAATATGATTTTATAATAAAGTCATAATCAGTTAATAATGGCTCCAAAGTTAGTTATGTCGAGGCTAGGGTGGGTCTGGCTCAAAATCTTCTCAACCAATCGTTTTTAGACATGTTTAGGTTACCATTTTAACCATATCATTTAGATTTAACTCTAAGTTAAATAATTTAACTTTTACTGTGTCTTCTTGTATTCTTACACTATATGTATAATAAACATACTATAAACTACCAATCAAACCCAAATTGGTTCCTTAATGTCATAAATATTTCTATATAAGTCTTTTTTCCAAACCATTGATTTTTAGGAATAGAATATCAATTAATAATTTAATATTTGTTTTAAAAACTCTTTTATGTCAATTTTGACACTAAATGGTATTGTGTTTTTGCTAAATTCATAATAGCATTATTACTTCGAAAAAATTTCATATAACAAACCCTACTATGTTATATTAACCTAGAAAATCAGTTTAATTCATAAAAATTATCAAATTACATTTTTTTGGGTATTTATAATATCAATTATGTCAATATTTTATTAATAAGGTAATTACGACATCATCATTGCTTCAAAAATAAATTAAATTATTTAATATCTAAAAATTATAAATAAAATACCATTATGTAGGAAATATTCTTATATTTAAAATTAATATTTATAGTCTAATTTATCTTATGTACAACCCTATATTAAAAATGTTTTATTTATTAAACTCTGATTTTAACTCTTTTAAATCTTCATTAAATTAAATAATAATAAATGTCTTAATCTAATCCAAGTGGATGTATATGGTCATTATTTATTCCTAAGGTTGTTTTGGGTCAAATAAATTTATCCAATAGAATTATGACATGTGTTAGGGTAATAATAGTATCACTTTTACCCTTAATTACAGTATTTACTTTTATCCGTGGTAAATAAAATAAAAAATTTACTATTCAATAAAAAAATTATCTTAATGAACCAAATTTTACTCCTTTATATTAACCGTGTCTCTGATATTTTTGAAATTTAACTCACAGAAGCAGTAGCATTATGTTTTATGTAAATTTTTAATTTTTCCTATGAGGTGGGTAAAAGAAGGTAAAAAGTTCAATAAAAATTTTATATATCCAAAATAATTATAAAATGACTCTAATGAATTAAACTGAAATTATATAGGTATTATTTTTCTATTTTGATGTAAAAATAATTTAAATAAAATAAATAATTATTTAAAAAAATCCGGTTTTATAATATAACTCAGTGTTTTTTCAGTATTCATAAAAAATTGAATGTTTTCAAAAAAATTCCAAAAATTCACCATAGGCTAATTTAAATATTACGAATCCAAAAATAAAGTCCATTTTGAATGATAAAATTTATAAAATTTTAAAAAATGGGGTTTACTATTCATAACGGCTAGTTTGTATAATATTTTACTAACATATCGTTGTTTAGTGAAACTCGATATTGCGTATAACACAGGCTATCGAGGAATTTCATGATTGCATGTAATGCAAGCCAAGTCAGGGTTTCAGGTAGTGAAAGATTCCTTTATTGTTGTGTATAACATAATCCAATCATATTTAATTTATACATTGTATATATATATATGTACACTCAATGTTGCGTAGGATAACCTCTATCAAAAGAACTTAAAATTCTATGTAACAAGATCCAAGAATAGTGTTGTGTATAATGCAAGCTAATACGGTGTTGTGTATAGTGCAAGATAGTCTTGGTGTAGCATACAACACAAGATATCAAATAAATTAAAAATAATAATTCTCATATAATCTCGTGGTGTTACAACTACCCTCTTTCATTCCTTGATCAAATGCTAGAACGATTAGCCGGAAAGTCACACTATTGATTTCTTGATGGATACATCGGCTACTTCCAAATCCCAATCGCACCTCAGGACCAAGAAAAGACTACTTTCACATGACCCTTTGGAACATATGTATATAGAAGAATGAATTTTGGAATTTTCAATACTCCTACAACATTTATGAGGTGTATGATGAGTATCTTTTCCGAATGCATTGAATACTTCATGGAAGTCATCATGGATGACTTTACCATTTATGGTGAATCATTTGAATCTTTCTTGAATTCACTCTCTCTAGTCCTTTAAACGTGTGTCACATGTAACATTCTGTAAAGATTTTAAAAATGCTACTTCATGGTTTCCAATGGGATTTTTCTTGGGCACATAGTTTCAAAAGATGGTATTGGAGTCGATCCTAGCAAAAATGAAGTGATCCAATAACATCCTAAACCCACTTCTGTTCAAGACATCAGTTCATTTCTCGGTCATGCTGGTTTCTATCAGAGATTCATCCATAACATTAATAGGATTTCCCTCCCACTCACTCGGTTGCTCCAAAAATATGTCACCTTCCATTTCTATGAGGTTTGCAAGAGAGCCTTTGTTCAACTCAAAACTGCTCTAACATCTGCACCAATAATCCAACCCCTAGATTGGTCCTTACCCTTTGAGTTGACGTGTGATGCTTCTGATAGAGCCTTTGGGGAATTTCTTGGTAAAAGAATAGAAAAGATTTGTAACACCCCAAGCTTCCACGGTACGTTTCCCTTCGAATAATGCGATAGCGTGTGTTGTACGCAACCTCGAGTTCTAACACACACCACAACTAATTAAAATAGCCGTTGTGAATAGTAATACCTACTTTTTGAAATCATATATATTTTATATTTCAAAATGGACTTCATTTTTGGATTCGGAATATTGAAATTAGACTAGGGTGAAATTTTGGTACTTTTCGGATAACTTTAATATTTTGATGAATAGTGAAAATTACTAAATTTTAATTAAAAACAACTTTTTTAATCAAAATAATTAATAGTGATAAATTGTGAATTTGAGTGGTTTTAAAGTATATTTAGAATATATTTTTACCATTTAATATAATGTTGGTCATTGGACATAATTTTACAATTAATCCGAACATAAACAAGTGTCAATCTTTTGATAGTTATTACCTCTAAAAAACACAGTTTTTGTTTTGACAGCGGGAATTAATTTTAAATTAATTTCTGCCACTTCTGTGTTTTGAATTTAGAAAAATGGATTCCATATTTGGAATCAGGATGTCCAAATTGTGTAAATAGGTAACTTTTATTTTTAGACATTTTGAATAATTACTGTGGTAAATATTTTATTTACCATGGTTAAGGGTAAATCCGGTAAATAAGGGTTAAAAAAATAATATTATAATAATACGAAATTACCCTAAAACGTGTCCTAACCTTATTGGTGGACACATACCCGACCATGAGCATCCTTGGGTCAATTTGGGGACCCCTTGGAGCCACTTTTATGTGGTAGGGACACTTTATATTAATAAAGTTAACATAAAAATAAAAATGGCATAAGCTTACATCTTTTAGAAGAACAATTTTTACATAGGGTTATACATGTTGGATTTTCGATTATAAATATTAATTAGAAAGATAAAAAGATTTCCTACATAATTATATTTTATTTATAATTTTTAGACATCAAATAATTTAAATTATTAATGACACAATAATGATGCAATGTTTACCTCATTAATAAATCATTTAAATAAATAAGATTATAATGATTAAAATATTATCTAAAACCTGTCCAATTCTTATTGGTTGATGTTATTTAGAATATTAGTCATCGTATCTTCGACCTCAATGATTTTTGGACCATTATAAACCGAATATAATTATATTATAAAGTAATACTTTCACTCTTTCCTAAAGAGCCCCTCTTCTCCCTTATAAAAGGAGACCAATTATACTCATTCCTCACACCTCTCAAGCCACTTGGCTCGTCCAAACTCTGCCCAACAAAGCTCCCCACATCCCTCTCCTCCTCCTTGAAGCTTCCCCTTAGGCATAAATCATTTCAAGAAGTCCTTTGGTTCCAACCAAAGTGAGTTACCTAAATTAAAGGTAACGATTTCTCTTAAATTATTTTCCTTTATTTTGCTTCTCCAACCCCCAAACTCTTTTTATTTCCTTTATTTTCTAACAACACCAGTATCCTCAATATACTAGGATGTTGTTATAAGACTTATTCAAACTACACATACACACAACTCCATCTAATGGATGATGAACATAATGTTTCTGTGGATGGCAAACTAACGCCTCACGAAATGATGATTGTTCAAATACATCTTACCGCCTCTCATGGTGTCCATTATGATGGAAATGTAATTAAATATGATATTAATGATATATATTTTATATATAAGCTTCTGTAATTCCATTTTATTTCATACCATTATTCGTTTCATGTTGTATATACATACGATAATTTCATTTGAGGAAGTGCGGACTACCGCCCCCTTAAAATGATATGACTCGTTCATACCACACATGGAACGTATAAAGGATGGTGTTAATGAACTTAAGTAACATATATAAAATATTATATTATACTGGAATAGTAATATACCTATGTATCATTTGGATTCAATTCTTTTAAAATAAAAATTAAATGGAAGTAGCGTTCGTGCGTACGTACGGACTACCGTCTCCACGAACGCGGTGAGATCCATCCTCCATCGTATCCATTCAAGTCTTATTCTCATTTTAGGGTTAAAAATAATGTTAATATCATTCTGATTATGAATAATATTTAATCTATCCATTACAAACATGTCTTACGTAACCAAACATTTAAGAAGAACGAATCGATTATCACCGGAAACGACGATAATACTAAGATATTATTAATAAAGCAATGTTAAAAGATCATATATGATATCATATTAATGTATATGATTCTTGTATAATTTAATAACAATTATTTCACCATTATAAAGGAGGATAACCGACCCCAACAAAAGAAAAGTACAAGGTAAGGGTTTACTTTACAACCTCTTCATTATCCAAGGTTGTTTATACGTAATAATCTACTGGGATCTCTTTATCATCCACATCCATGTTTCTTAAAAATGCATTTCAAAACATTTTTACTATTTACTAGAATATGAGTTAAAGTCATTTATACCCTTTATGACTTTTATAAGTGGTTTATAAAAGAATCTTTCGGTCGTTTTCAAAACAAGGTCCTTTTTAACCTTTTCGACAGAATTAAGGTAAGAATGTTTTTTAACTTATACGGCGGGTGCGGCTATTTTCCGCCGTTATAAAATCATCAAAGCTTCCCTTACAAGCTTATAAGAATATTTTCAAAGAAAATGTTTTATTTTATATGGATCTTAAATTATTTCAAAATAAAAGGAGATATTTCTTTAAAAAGAATTTTGATTTCATCTATGTCAACATCCTTTGATGGATTTTAAGAATATTTGAAGTTGATTTATTATGATAAAAAACATCTATATTGTATTGAAGGTTTTGTGATATGTTTGACTGTGGATGTGCTATTTTTATACCATTCATAGTTTATGGTGAAAGTATTGACATTTCATATGCTAGTTTTAATATGAATGTTTATGTTATGTTTAAACCTTTTCATATGGGAATGCATTGGACTTAATATGTGACGGGTGGAGCCCGCTATAGCTCCTCGATGAATCGGTAGGTCTCATGAGACAAACTAGTGTCTTGGCACAAGTCCTTGACAAAATCTTATTTGTAGTCTTGGCACGAGGCCTTGGCTATGTGGTTATGATAGTCTGGCATTATGCATTCCAACATTATGAAAGTGGTTATTGATTTTTGCATGTGATTATTCGATTAGTATAATATCCATGTGAATAAGTAAATGGCATTATTTCATTTTATTTATGCCATACCATGTTTAAAGTTCATATTTAAAAGGCTTTTGTTTTAGTTATACATTGCCTTAAATGTTTATTCTTATTTATGAAAGTTTCCACTATATTGTTATCCTTACTGGGCATTTGAGCTCACCCCTTTTCTATGTTTTATTTTTCCCAGGATGTGAAGAAGTAAGTTATGAATGACCTGCAGGGATTTTATGAGGGGTTAATAGTGTGGATTGTGGAAACATTATGTTGTTGTAGTAGTTTTTCATTTTATGATGTAATGTAAAACTTATGAATATATCTAGTGTTTCCAAGGCTACTAAACCAATCGGTCTTTCGAGATTTGATCTTTCTTGTGATCATGCCAATGTTATGTAATAATGCACCGACTCTGGGTAACTGGGGTCGGGGCGTTACAGTTGGTATCAGAGAAAGTTTAGTACAATCCTTGGAAGCTAGATTTAGATAAACTCTGATTAGAGCACGTAGACCTATGATGAACTTTGAGGATTAGTATAGAAGAACATCCTAGAATTTTGGTATTGTAGAGATTTTGTGAGTTTTCCGAGCAATACATCCCTGTCTGGATACGAGCAGGTAGAGGCGGCTCTGGCACAGATGTACCTAGGGGTAAAACCCGAAAACACCGTTTTGAGCTAGACTCGAACGGGAACTGGTGCACGACAACGGGCCTTGCTGCACTCTTGGTTACGACACTCTCGGGGGATATTCTTAGGATAACTCTCATTTTCTTTACAAATCATTATGAAGGGTTTATGAGTATATAATTCCTCAAAGAAAACATTTTTATGATTATGGATTATATCCACAAATAGTTGAATTTATGTTAAGTGTTTTATAAGTATGGGATTATGTATTTTGATTCATAAACTGTTCTAGTTTATGCCATTGTTTAGAAATGGCGCCTAGTGGAAGAAATGGAAACCGTATCAATGCACGTACTCCATGTAGGGATTCCCCTCCTGCTCAAGATAATTATAGTGGGGCTAGTGATGCAACTGGTGCTGATCAGCTAATCACCATACTGGGACAACTTACTCAGGTTATGAATAATAACCTTACCCGTATGGAGCACCCTGATCCGCAGCATGGAGGATAAATGTTAGATCGATTCATGAGGCAACAACCACCAATGTTCAATGGGAATACAAATCCCTTAGTAGCTGAGCAATGGATATTTTCCCTAGAGAAAATATTTCAGGCTTTGGGGAGCAGTGAAAGGGAAAAAGTTATCATGGCAGTTTACCGCCTCACTGGAGATGCTGATCAATGGTGGTCATTGATTCAGAACATGAAGGAAGATGATGAAGTATCAAATATGGAATGGAGGGAGTTCAAAGATCTGTTTTTAGAAAAATACTTTCCTCACGACCATCGAGCAGATATGGAAAGACAATTTCTGAGTCGGAGACAAAAGGAGGATGAGAATGTCACAAAGTATGAGGCTAACTTTACAAGGTTAGCGAGGTATGCTGGAGATTATATTCGCAACCCAAGAAGTAAGATTGATCGTTTCTTTGATGGGTTAAAACCATTTCTCCGTCGAGCATTAGTCTCACAATCCTTTTCATCATACGAAGACATTGTCTCATGTGCTATCAAGACCGAAAAGGAATTCTCTAAGTCTTATGACTTTAAAGCAAAGCAAGAGAAGAAGAGAGTTGCTGATCAATCTGGGAATGGAAATAAGGGGAAGAAGGGAAAAGTTGAATATCCATCTTGTGGTAAATGCGGGAAGAAACATCCTGGTACTTGCTTGAAGGGAATGGGAGTCTATTACAAGTGTGGTGAAAAAGGCCACCAAGCTCATGATTGCAAGGGGAAGAAGGAAGCTACCAACGTTCAGTGCTATAATTGCTGGGAGATGGGGAATTATGCAAATTCATGTCCTAAGCGTCAGGAGAACTTACCTCAGAAAAGGCCAAGGGATTAAGGCCAGGCTTATGCTATCACTACTGCTGAGGTAGAAGCTCCGAAAGACGTGGTGGCAGGTAATTTAATGGTTTCCTCAAGTTTAGCAAATGCATTATTTGATTCTGGATCATCGCATTGTTTCATATCTTCCCAGTTTGCTAAGAAAATTAGATATTTCCAATTTGATTTAATAAGGGAGTTGTCAGTTAAAACTCCTAAGGGAAGTATCGTTGCAACAAAGTTTTGTGAATCAGTCCCCATTAGAGCACATAAATTTTCTTTATCTGCTGATCTCATCATCATACCTATGATTGAGTTTGATATAATCCTCGATATGGACTGGCTTTCGGACTATGATGCGAAGATTTATTGTAAGAAGAAAGAGGTTACGATTCTTGATGATAATGATAAGGAACACCTTATTTTTAGAGCAGAATCGTCACAACCTAATTCTTATTTAGATCCACCCTCAATAGCTCAACTAAATTCAATTATTGGGGAGGAAGAGAATGAAATAACTGCAGATGAGGAAAGGAATGTTCAAATAGAGGATGTACCTGTTGTGAAAGAATTTGTAGATGTATTTCCAGAAGATTTACCTGGACATCCTCCAGAACGAGAAGTTGAGTTTTCCATTGATTTGATTCCTGGATCAAGGCCTATATCGAAGACCCCTTATAGAATGGCCACTGTAGAGTTAGTCGAACTAAAGAAACAACTAGAGGAATTGAGTAATAAGGGATTTATTCGCCCTAGTGTTTCTCCATGGGGAGCCCCTGTTCTTTTTGTTAAAAAGAAAGATGGATCTATGAGGTTATGTATCGACTACAGGGAGATCAATGCTATAACGATAAAGAACAAGTATCCCCTACCTCGTATTGATGATTTATTTGACCAACTGCATGGAGCTCAATACTTTTCAAAGATTGACCTTCGATCTGGATACCATCAGTTGTGTGTGAAGAAGGAAGACATTCCGAAGACAGCATTTCGAACCAGGTACGGGCATTACGAGTTTACTGTAATGCCGTTTGGATTGACTAATGCACCCTCTGTATTCATGGATCTGATGAATAGAGTTTTCAAGGAGTATCTCGATGAATTTGTGGTGGTATTTATTGATGATATCTTGGTATACTCCAAAACCTATGAAGATCATCAAAATCACTTGCGCATTATCTTAAAGACTCTGAGGAGGCATGAATTATATGGGAAGTTTAGCAAGTGTGAATTCTGGCTTCAGGAGATTTCTTTTTTTGGCCATATTGTCTCTAAAGATGGAATCTCTGTTGATCCTTCTAAGACCAAGGCAATCCAAGAATGGCCAGCACCTACGAGTATAACTGAGGTATGTAGTTTTATTGGTTTGGCAGGTTATTATCGACGTTTCGTCCAGAATTTTGCCCGATTGGCTAACCCATTAACGAAGCTCACACGTAAAGGGGTTAAATTTGTTTGTACAAAAGAGTGTGAAGAATGTTTCGAAGAACTGAAGAGAAGATTAGTCAATGCTCCTATATTGACTCTACCATCGGGGAATGATGGGTTCGTTATTTATAGTGATGCATCGAAGAAAGGACTTGGCTGTGTCCTTATGCAGAATGATAGAGTTATTGCCTATGCATCACGACAGTTGAAAATTCATGAACAAAACTATCCTACTCATGATCTCGAGTTAGCAGCAGTGATCTTTGCTTTGAAGATAGGGAGGCACTACCTCTATGGTGAAAAATGTGAGATTTATACTGATCACAAGAGTTTGAAGTATATTTTCTCACAAAAAGAACTCAACATGAGGCAAAGGAGATGGCTTGAATTACTCAAGGATTATGATTGTACGATACACTACCACCCAGGGAAGGCAAACAAGGTGGAAGATTCTTTGAGTAGAAATGACCATGGAGTTTTGAACAATATGAGAATTGAAAGGGATCCAATTTTTATGGATCTAGTGAAGATAGACATGGGAATAACCAGGGAAGGTGAAACATCAATTCTTTTTCAAATGGTTGCCAAACCATCTTTACTAGAAAGGATTAAGAGTTCTCAGACCGATGATGAAGAATTCCGAAAGAAGATTAAAGCTGTGAATGATGGGAGATTGAGAGACTTTGTGTATGAAGATGGAATTTTGAAATTCGGGAAGAGACTTTGTGTTCCCAATATACCTGATCTAAAAAGGGAATTGCTGGATGATGCTAATAGTTCCAATTTCTCTATACACCCTGGGAGCACCAAAATGTATAGAGATTTTAAGGAACATTTTTGGTGGGACAACATGAAGAGGGAGATTGCTGATTTTGTGTCAAGATGTATGGTTTGTCAACAAGTGAAAGCTGGAAGGCAACAGCCTGGAGGAGTCATGCAACCTCTTCCCATACCGGAGTGGAAATGGGACAATGTTACGATGGACTTTGTCATGGGGCTACCGAAGACTCCTAGAAGGAACGATGCAATATGGGTTATTGTTGATCGTCTTACCAAGTCAGCATATTTTCTTGCTATAAGAGAAGATCTACCACTGGAACGTCTAGCAAGACTATACATTAATGAAGTTGTGAGACTTCATGGAGTACCCCTATCGATTGTTTCTGATCGTGATCCCCGTTTTACTTCAAGATTCTGGAAAAGTCTTCAGAAATACCTGGATACAGAACTTCATTTGAGCACTGCTTACCACCCTCAGACAGACGGAAAATCAGAACGGACTATTCAAACCTTAGAAGACATGTTGAGATCTTGCTCACTTGACTTTCAAGGTATGTGGGATCAATATTTACCTCTGGTAGAATTTTCCTATAACAATAGATTCCATTCAAGTATTCAGATGGCACCATATGAAGCGTTATACGGAAAGAGATGTCGTACACCAACCTGTTGGGATAACGTTGGTGAAAGAAAACTTGTAGGCCCAGAACTGGTGGAGGAAACGGTGGAAAAGGTGAAGGTAATCCAAAATCACATCAAAGCAGCTCAAAGTAGGCAGAAGAGCTATGCCGATAATCGAAGGAAGGATTTGGAATTTCAGGTCGGTGATCATGTTTTCCTAAAGGTATCTCCATGGAAGGGAGTCATACGTTTTGGTAAGAAAGGTAAATTGAGTCCCAGGTACATTGGACCTTTCGAAATTCTAGAACGAATTGGGGCTGTAGCTTACCGATTGGCAATGCCGCCAAGTCTCTCCAAAGTTCACGATGTGTTCCACGTATCTCTGTTGGGAAAATACATGCCTGACCCAACGCATGTACTCACCTATGAGGAATTAGAACTGGAACCCGATCTGTCTTATTGTGAAGAGCCCGTCAAGATTCTTGATACAAGAGAACAAGTACTGAGAAACCGGACGACACGTCTGGTAAAAGTTTTGTGGAGAAATCATAAGATGGAAGAGGCAACGTGGGAACCCGAGGAACTTATGATGAAGAACCACCCGAGTCTTTTTATGCAGTAATACCCTAGAAATTTCGAGGACGCAATTATTTGAAGGAGGAGAGAATGTAACACCCCAAGCTTCCACGGTACGTTTCCCTTCGAATAATGCGATAGCGTGTGTTGTACGCAACCTCGAGTTCTAACACACCACAACTAATTAAAATAGACGTTGTGAATAGTAATACCTACTTTTTGAAATCATATATATTTTATATTTCAAAATGGACTTCATTTTTGGATTCGGAATATTGAAATTATCCTAGGGTGAAATTTTGGTACTTTTCGGATAACTTTAATATTTTGATGAATAGTGAAAATTAATAAATTTTAATTAAAAACAACTTTTTTAATCAAAATAATTAATAGTGATAAATTGTGAATTTGAGTGGTTTTAAAGTATATTTAGAATATATTTTTACCATTTAATATAATGTTGGTCATTGGACATAATTTTACAATTAAACCGAACATAAACAAGTGTCAATCTTTTGATAGTTATTACCTCTTAAAAACACGCTTTTTGTTTTGACAGCGGGAATTAATTTTAAATTAATTTCTGCCACTTCTGTGTTTTGAATTTAGAAAAATGGATTCCATATTTGGAATCAGGATGTCCAAATTGTGTAAATAGGTAACTTTTATATTTTAGACATTTTGAATAATTACCGTGGTAAATATTTTATTTACCATGGTTAAGGGTAAATCCGGTAAATAATGGTTAAAAAAATAATATTATAATAATACAAAATTACCCAAAAACGTGTCCTAACCTTATTGGTGGACACATACCCGACCATGATCATCCTTGGGTCAATTTGGGGACCCCTTGGAGCTACTTGTATGTGGTAGGGACACTTTATATTAATAAAGTTAAAATAAAAATAAAAATGGCATAAGCTTACATCTTTTAGAATAACAATTTTTACATAGGGTTATACATGTTGGATTTTCGATTATAAATATTAATTAGAAAGATAAAACGATTTCCTAAATAATGATATTTTATTTATAATTTTTAGAGATCAAATAATTTAAATTATTAATGACACAATAATGATGCAATGTTTACTTCATTAATAAATCATTTAAATAAATAAGATTATAATGATTAAAATATTATATAAAACCTGTCCAATTCTTATTGGTTGATGTTATTTAGAATATTAGTCATCTTATCTTCGACCTCAATGATTTTTGGACCATTATAAACCGAATATAATTATATTATAAAGTAATACTTTCACTCTTTCCTAAAGAGCCCCTCTTCTCCCTTATAAAAGGAGACCACTTCTACTCATTCCTCACACCTCTCAAGCCACTTGGCTCGTCCAAACTCTGCCCAACTAAGCTCCCCACATCCCTCTCCTCCTCCTTGAAGCTTCCCCTTAGGCAGAAATCATTTCAAGAAGTCCTTTGGTTCCAACCAAAGTGAGTTACATAAATTAAAGGTACGATTTCTCTTAAATTATTTTCCTTTATTTTGCTTCTCCAACCCCCAAAATCTTTTTATTTCCTTTATTTTGTAACAAAACCAGTATCCTCAATATACTATTATGTTGTTATAAGAATTATTCAAACTACACATACACACAACTCCATCTAATGGATGATGAACATAATGTTTCTGTGGATGGAAAACTAACGCCTCACGAAACGATGATTGTTCAAATACATCTTACCGCCTCTCATGGTGGCCATTATGATGGCACTGTAATTAAATATGATATTAATGATATATATTTTATATATAAGCTTCTGTAATTCCATTTTATTTCATACCATTATTCGTTTCATGTTGTATATACATACGATAATTTCATTTGAGGAAGTGCGGACTACCGCCCCCTTAAAATGATATGACTCGTTCATACCACACATGGAACGTATAAAAGATTATGTTAATGAACTTAAGTAACATATATAAAATATTATATTATACTGGAATAGTAATATACCTATGTATCATTAGGATTCAATTCTTTTAAAATAAAAATTAAATGGAAGTAGCGTTCGTGCGTACGTACGGACTACCGTCTCCACGAACGCGGTGAGATCCATCCTCCATCGTATCTATTCAAGTCTTATTATCATTTTAGGGTTAAAAATAATGTTAATATCATTCTGATTATGAATAAGATTTAATCTATCCATTACAAACATGTCTTACGTAACCAAACATTTAAGAAGAAAGAATCGATTATCACCTGAAACGACGATAATACTAAGATATTATTAATAAAGAAATGTTAAAAGATCATATATGATATCATATTAATGTATATGATTCTTGTATAATTTAATAACAATTATTTCACCATTATACAGGAGGTTAACCGACCCCAACAAAGGAAAAGTACAAGGTAAGGGTTTACTTTACAACCTCTTCATTATCCAAGGTTGTTTATACGTAATAATCTACTGGGATCTCTTTATCATCCACATCCATGTTTCTTAAAAATGCATTTCAAAACATTTTTACTATTTACTAGAATATGAGTTAAAGTCATTTATACCCTTTTTGACTTTTATAAGTGGTTTATAAAGGAATCTTTCGGTCGTTTTCAAAACAAGGTCCTTTTTAACCTTTTCGACAGAATTAAGGTAAGAATGTTTTTTTAACTTATACGGCGGGTGCGGCTATTTTCCGCCGTTATAAAATCTTCAAAGCTTCCCTTACAAGCTTATAAGAATATTTTCAAAGAAAATGTTTTATTTTATATGGATCTTAAATTATTTCAAAATAAAAGGAGATATTTCTTTAAAAAAAAATTTGATTTCATCTATGTCAACATCCTTTGATGGATTTTAAGATTATTTGAAGTTGATTTATTATGATACAAAACTTCTATATTGTATTGAAGGTTTTGTGATATGTTTGACTTTGGATGTGCTATTTTTATACCATTCATAGTTTATGGTGAAAGTATTGACATTTCATATGCTAGTTTTAATATGAATGTTTATGTTATGTTTAAACCTTTTCATATGGGAATGCATTGGACTTAATATGTGACGGGTGGAGCTCGCTATAGCTCCTCGATGCATCGGTAGGTCTCATGAGACAAACTAGTGTCTTGGCACAAGGCCTTGACAAAATCTTATTTGTAGTCTTGGCACGAGGCCTTGGATATGTGGTTATGATAGTCTGGCATTATGCATTCCAACATTATGAAAGTGGTTATTGATTTTTGCATTGATTATTCGATTAGTAGAATATCCATGTGAATAAGTAAATGGAATTATTTCATTTTATTTATTCCATACCATGTTGAAAGTTCATATTTAAATGGCTTTTGTTTTAGTTATACATTGCCTTAAATGTTTATTCTTATTTATGAAAGTTTCCGCTATATTGTTATCCTTACTGGGCATTTGAGCTCACCCCTTTTCTATGTTTTATTTTTCCCAGGATGTGAAGAAGTAAGTTATGAATGACCTGTAGGGATTTTATGAGGGGTTAATAGTGTGGATTGTGGAAACATTATGTTGTTGTAGTAGTTTTTCATTTTATGATGTAATGTAAAACTTATGAATATATCTAGTGTTTCCAAGGCTACTAAACCAATCGGTCTTTCGAGATTTGATCTTTCTTGTGATCATGCCAATGTTATGTAATAATGCACCGACTCTGGGTAACTGGGGTCGGGGCGTTACAAGATTCATCATGTCATCTATTATGACTCAAAAACATTGGATGAATCTCAATCTCACTACAATGTCACAAAAAAGGATCCTTTAGCAGTGCTTTTTTTCCTTAGATAAATTCTGGCCCTAACTCTTAGGTTCCAAAATCATAATCTTCATAGACTATTATGCGATAAATTTCTTACTCAAGAAAAGTGATTCTAAACCGAGGATAATAAGATAGATCCTAATGATCCAAGAGTTTTACCTTAATATAAATGATAGACTTGGAAATAAAAACCTTGTGGCTGATCACTAGAGTAGAATTTCTAATTCTTCCCATTTTGAAATCATCGATCATGAATTCCCCACTGAGAACCATTCATCTCTCACTCCAAAAATAACATGGTATGCCCCAAATGTAAATTACTTTTTTTCTAGTCTTTTTCCTAAAATATTTTCAAAAGTAAAAAAATTTAGTAGAAAAGTGATTCAAAATACTATTTTTGGGACGAAAATAAACTTCGGAAAACTGGGGCTGACATGGTAATAATGAGATGTGTCAATGAAAATGAGCATTCTTCCATCTTAGAATTCTGTCACTCAATGCCTAGTGGTGGACACATTGGACCATTAAGGAACTCCCGAAAGGTTTTAGACTCTGGATTATATTGTCCTTACCTCTCCAAGGACTCACATGAGTTCTGTCAATCATGTCCCTCTTGCCAAAAGTTTGGTAGAATTTCAAGGAGAAATGAAATTCCAAAAAGGCCTTTAATTTTCTGTGAGTTCATCGATGTTTGGGGAATCGATTTCATGGGACCATTTCCCACTAACAAGGGATTCTCATACATCCTTCATGTGGGTGATTATGTTTCCAGGTGGGTCAAAGAAAAACCCACTAGAAAGGATTATTCACATACTGTTACTGTGTTCATAAAGACACACATCTTCCAACAATTTCGCACACCACGTGCCATAACTAGGGATTTAGGAACCCATTTTTGTAATAAAACAATGGAATCTCTTTTGAAAAAGAATGGGGTTGTACATAAAACTTCAACTGCATATCACCCCCAAACAAATGGCATGGCTGAACATTCTAATAGAGAAGTGAAAAGAGTGATTGAGAGAATTGTAAAACCCATCAGAAAAGGCTAGCCTGAAAGTCATGGTGAAGCACTTCGGGCTTATCGAACTGCCTATAAAACTCCCATTGGGATGTCTCTTTTTGAGCAAGTTTTTGGTAAATCATGCCATCTACCAGTTGAAATCCAACATAAGTCTTTTTGGGCTATGAAAACCTGTAATTTTGATTGTGAAAAATGTGTTGAAGAAGTTTTGTTTCAATTGGATGAACTAGAGGAGATTTGACCTGAATCCTATGAGAATTCCAATCTGTACAAAGAAAAGGCTAAGGTACACCATGAAAAAAATATCCTAAGAAAGGTATTCCTTGTAGGTGAATAGGTAATTCTCTTCAATTATTGATTTCGGCTTCATCTAGGTATGCTTAATTCTCATTGGGAATGTCCTTTTGTTATTACTAATGTTTACCCATTTGGTGTCATGCAAGTCCAAGACCCCTATTCCAAAATAACATGCACGGTTAATGGACATCGGTTAAAGAATCAACATGAGAGGATGCACAATCCGGGATCAAAATCAACTTCCACTGTATCCTCAACTTCTCCAGTCGACCTACCACAAGATGGAGATGGCGACACACCAAATCAAAACCAGGGGGCACCTCTTCCCCTTTAACTCTCACACTATCTCTCTTCCTCCCTCTACCTCTTTATTATTCTTCCTCTTTCTTTCATTTTTTACCACTTTATTTATCAAACCCTTTATTTTTCTCTTTCTATTTTGTATGAGTGTTTCTTAAATAAAACAAAACTCTAAAGAAACAAAAAATAAATAATAACAAAAAAAATTTAAAAAAAATCAAGAGACGTGCTTACTCACCATCGAGTTTTGAAATTTTTTCCAACCTTTTTGGGGAGTCAAAATGCATGTTTTTCATCTCAAATTTTTTTATTTTCATCACGACTTCCGATAAATAATTTTGTGTCATAATTAAAAAAAATTAATTGCTCAATTTTGGATTTGGAAAATTCTTTTCCCAAACTGTGAGGAACAAAATTTTCTTTCATGCCATGGAAACCTATGGCCATCTTTTCAAAATGTGTGTTTTTACCCACATTTTTGAGTCTTGAGTTTGTGGACCTTCAAGCCGAATTTTCTACTTCAGTGTGAATTAATATGATAGAGGCATTTTCAGAACCAGTTGAGAATCACAATAGGCAAATAGCCTCCCATTTACCTTAAATTAATCCTCCTTTTTGAAAGCCCCATGGAGCCTATAAAAACCATTTCTTTGATAGCCACATTACAAGACCAATACCTTTTCCCACCTAATATCAACATGGATTTTTCATTGCATATTTATTTTTTCTAATATAAGTGTGTGTGGAATGGATTTCATTATGGGAACCCTTTATTGATTTCACAATATTATCAAATGATTTAGGCAAAGCATCTACTTCAATGTTGGGGAGAGGTTCCCATTCAATGAGTTTTGGGGAATGTAATGTACATTCATTTTTTTAATTTTCTAAATGTTATTGACAAGCATTCAAAAAAATCAAAAAAATAAATAAAAAATAACCAAAAAAATTGTGTTGTTTCTTCGGTATGTAAAAAATCACTCTTACTCAAACTTTGATCTTGTTATAACTATTACAATTAGTTTTGTGAGGAGATCAATCATGGGTTGGGATATGAGTGTGAGATCTCTTCTAAGTTCAATATTCAAGAAAAGAAAAACAAATACAAAAAAAGAACGCTTTAATTATATTGTTACGTCATTGGGATAAGTTTTGTGGTTTGTAAATATTTAATCTTATCATCCCCTTAAAATTTTCATCCTCTATTGTGTCTTTCTTCACACAATCATTACCTCGTAAATATGTGTTTTCATTTCTTTCCATGATTTATCTCAAAAAAATGTTCATTGTTTTTTCTATGTGGGTGTTTTACCCCTCTTCTTCTATCTATTGGACATTATATTCCTATCGTCCCATAGCCACAGGAAAACCTCATAAAAATACCTCTTGATTATTGTGCACATTGGATAGGGATTCTAAGCTAAGAGCTCTTTCAAACTCTAATATTTTCACTTTTGGTTGGTGAAAGAGTGAACCTCCACAAATGAATTTTATCATCATGTGAGGTGTGAGTTTTGTGTGTCCACATTTGAAATTTATAAATTTGAGCATTACAAAAATGAATTAGTTTTGGAACAATGTTTCTGTTACAACATGTAGTGGAATTCAAAATGGATGAGTGAAATAGTCAAAACCACTCCAGATTGGCGAAAAACAAAATTTTAATCTTTGTTGGAGAGTGTAAATGATTTTGTTATGTTTTTATATTTGTTGCACATGAGGACATGCACAAGAATAAGTGTGGGGTATTTAATGTTATTAATATTTTTATGACTTATTAAATACCTCGTTTACTGATTTTATATGAAATGTGCATAATTTATGTGAAATAGTAATTTTTAAATACTAAGTATAATTTTTGAGCATTTTTTGAAGTAGTCCAATTGAGTCAGTTTAAAATATTATTTATAAATCTCAACATACTAATTCATAAGGTGTGGTTTTTTAGGATTCCTTATTCAATTTATCACATATCATTAGAAGGAATCATCGGAAAATTCTTCCATTTGATGTATCATATGGTCAATACAAGAAGAACCAAAGAATTTGTGATGAAACTAGACCGTCAATGATGATTGAGTTACTGGTCTAAATCCCGATGCCCAAATTTTATTAAACTCCACCATATGTTTGCGATTATCCAAATTAATCATGGTAAATAATTTAAAGGTCCATCTATAAGAACAATAGGCCAAACTAATGTTTTAAAGTCCAGCCCACCATTCTAGATGAGAATTAAACTCCGAACACTATTCATGACATATATCATGACGTAATCATGAAATCGAGCTTAGATGATTTAGTATGAAATAGGAGATATAGATGAACGAATTTGTTGAAGAAATAATTCGGCTTTGAAGGCATCGTCTTATTCAAAAATCATTTCACATTTTGGGATTCAAAAAGATTGGATTAAAATGGACAGATTAAAATTGTTTAATAAACCGGCCATAACGTTGGCTCCATAGGTAAAAATGACTCCAATGATTGATAGAGTTCATCAAACAGTATTATCTAAAACTTGGAAGAAAGATATATCTTGAGATTTGGTTGTATGGATGTCCAAATAGTCGAGCCATGTGGAGGGGCAGATTGGGAATGCAAACAGTCCACTTCCTTGGGCTATAAATGCATCCCCTCCTATCCTTAAAATGGGTTGGCATTTTAGAAGAGAGGAGCATCAATTGGAACGACCAAAGCCTTGAAAAGGGCTTGGGAGGACCTTCCATACTCATGCTTTCACATGAGATACCCTTCCTCCTCTCATTGTTTCCTTTCACTTTTGTGTTGTTCTTCGTTTGTAATCTTGTATTTTTATGTTTTGTAATTCCGTTTTAATACATGATTCTTCTTTAATATCGGTTAATATCATCCACCTTATGTAGATTAATATTAATTTTCTTAAAATATTTTAAATACAATTGAATTTGCTTCCCTTCTTTTTATTCCTTATTCAATCGAAAGTCGGTTTTTTTAATTCTCATCATTGTTCGTGTGTGTGTGTGTTCGACGCACCACTCTTTTCCTATCCCTTTATTTTTATTCTATTCTTAATTTATCATCATAAAAATTATAACCAGATTATTAAACACCCAAATTTCTGAGTAAATACTTCATTGGGATGAGTCAAAATTAAGGGATGTTAAGTGATTGAGAGTATTTTCTCGATGAGTATTCGTTAACTTAACATTGTGTATATTGGACTTAACATGTCATGGATTAATGACATATTTTGGATAAAATGTGGTTTCCATGGATTATTGGAACCATAAATACACTACCATAAACAAGTAATGGTAACGATTAAAACCTTAATTGATTTTTGCGCATGTATTAAAGCCATAACACTTAGGAATTCCAATCAATGTTATCTTGTGATGTTGAATTTAATTTAAATGAAATACAAAGAAAAGCTCAAGGATATCACAAGATTAAATCCCTAATGATGAACTCACATCAATATTTATAAATTTGTTAAATCAAACATCATCCATTAATTATTTCATAAGCTATGCAAACAAACCCCCCAATTAGAATACAATTAACTAAAAACAAACGACTATTAAAAAGTATCATCACCGACGATTCAACACAAGTACTTCTATACACATTATCATACCATCAAAACTTTTACCGGTCGATAGGTGAAAATCGGTCGTGCATTTCAATAACACATTGTTGATCTCCAATGAAAAACTACAGAAACCCATAAAAGTTATGTGAGAGGAAAATGGATGGATGATCCAGCGAAGTAACCAAGTGTTCCTATAGATTGATAGAGAGATACATGCATTCAAATGAAAATAATAATCCAAAAAGATGATAAGATAACATCGATCATGTAGGTTTCATGTCATGTATTCCCTTCATGACATGAAATCCATGGGTTTAATAAAATAAAAAATTCACCAAAATTCATGTCTTTACGGACTTCATTAAATTAAATGTCATGAAATACTTTTATTGTGTGAATATTGTTGGCACCAAAAATCATAATGGAGAAGGATAATAAGAATGTTTCTGAAGCTGCCATGTGAAGAACTTTTTCCGAACACCATGGCCCCATGCCCACTGGGAAGCAAGGAGGCTTGATGTTCCGTGATCCGATTTGACATTTGTGAGACATCCATGAAACAAGGAGGATGGATGATCCACAATCCAATTTGACATTCACGAGCCCTCTGTGAAGAAAGGAGGCCGGATGCTCTGCAAGCCGATTTGATGTTTGCGAGCCCACCGTGAAGCGAGGAGGTGGGATGCTCCGTGAGCTCCTTTGGCATTCGTGAGCCCTCCGCAGAGTGTAATCGATCTTCACGTTGAGAGATCTCTTCTTTGTGGCACCTCATGCCTATAAATAACCCCTAGGCCCAAAGGACAGATCATCCGACCTTTCAACTTCTCATCTCTAAAATCACGTAGCACTTTTTGTTATGCGAACCATGAGCTACTCAAAGTATTTTTTCTCTACAAAGTGCCTCCCCTTTTCATTGTCTTTACCCCTTCATTTGAATGGTATTAATTTCGTGAAGCTCATGGGTCTTCATGAAGGAAGGAGATCCTCATTGGGGATCAGGTCATCGCGGAGCATTTATGCTTCATAAATCACCCCCATGCACACGTGACTCAAATGCTAAGGCAGAGTCATTGTGCCTCAAGAAGCAAATAGCTTCACATGACATTTCTTCATAAGGAACCCATGCATTATAGGGATTTTCATCACAAATTCCCTTCAACATCATGAAGAACCTCTTGTATTCACCTATGACCTATGCCTAGGCTAGGCCACTTCGGTTCCTGAAGACCACACCATCACGAAGCCCTTCCATTGCATTGAGAACCAGAGCTCTATGAGGCATCTACTCATAAACCCCTATGCTCTGTAACTCCCTCTCCCATGAAACCTCCTAGGTTCGCACGAAGTAACTTCAATGTCCCTCGGGCGACATTTCACATTGCATTGCCTCACCTCATACTTTTTCGTACAGCCACACTAACGGCTATTTCTTCATCATATTGCCATGCTAACATTCCCCCAAATGGGATCACCTCACGAAATCTCCAACCATGGAATTACCGGTGCATTCCCTTCACCAAGGTGTAGAGGTTACCAGTTATGTAAGTCCTATGGGTGTGGATTGAACCCACCTTGTTTGAGCTGCATGACGTTAAACTTCCATGCACCATCGTTTTTAGCACATGATGTTAAACTGTGACTTCCCCCCATGTATCCAATGTGGGGAAAGGGAAACCACCCTGGTCTAAGTCCCTATCTTTTCTTAAATGAGGTAGCATCCCTGCTGTAACACCCCTAGATTTTATGAGAAATATTCTTTTTAATTTCATTCATTTATTTTGTTGTACACTACATGACGAAGCATTGTCATCCACACTCTCAAACATATTTATAGCTAAGTGCAGCACAGGGGATGACCTAGGTCATTCTCTTGAGGAGATTTTGTGGTTAATAAATAACTACTTCTATTCCACCTAATCTAATTCTTTTTTGTTGTTTAATATTTTATTAAATAAATGTAATTTAATAAAATAAATGAAATTCATAAATCAGAAGAAACTAAAATTTAATTATAAATTACCATGCAATGCTAAACAGAATATTATTAGGGAAGAAAGGAAGTTCTCCCGAGAGAATATTCAGGGAGCACCTTCATTGGCCAGCTTCAAATATTCATAGTGTACACACTCCATCGTATGTGTGCACACCTTATTCTACCCCAGTTGTGAATGAAAATCCTACTTAGCGATCTCCAAGCACACCCTCCATCCACCTCCTCAATCGAGGGAAAATTGTTGTAGATTAAGAAGTTAACCTTTAGACAACCACAGTGAGGATTACACCTACTATAAATTATCCTTAGAATTAACTCAAAGAATATTAAAAAGATGGTCTTTGGTTAAAGAAGCTGATTACTCTCTTGGGATATTCCTCTTATTAGTTACTCATGATCATGAGTATTATCGTTCACGATGGTTAGATGAGAGGAAGAAAAGAGGGTTAATCGGTGGACACAAAAATAAAAACAATGCATGAATTTATTAGAAATCTAAATTAAAATTAAAAACTAAAAATAATGAAAAGAAATAAAATAAATAGAAAGGTGGAAGATTTGTGGCCGGCCTCCCTCGGTGGAGATCTCCTCCTTGGTGCCTTGAAGGAATGGATGGAGAATGGGATGCCTTGAGAGGGTGGAGCTCTCCTCCTTTTATAGCCAGAATGTTTCCCCTGAATGTCGACGCGTTTATGTCCCATTAAATGACATATTCACACGTTGAGACCTTCTTGAATGTTGTTCATAATTCCCTTGGCCGTGTCTCCTCAACATTCTAGCGGATTTGGACATGTATTCCGAGAGTTATGGTCGTTTTACTATGAGCATTTATTCTGTCCAGTCAGACTCTCCAAAACGAAATCCTCCGGAATAGGGTGCATTAATGACCCCATAAAAGGCCAATTCACTCGTTACATCCTTATTAAAAGATTCTCCAAAACTCCTTTCTCGTCCACCCACCGATTTTCACAAGCTTTGGGCCCACAGTGGATGAGTTAGGGACCCCACATCAAAACTAGGCAGAACTGAAAACAGTTTTCTTGAGCCAACTTGTGAGCTTCTTTTGAGCCTCCATATGGCCGATTCAGATTTTAGTCCGAATATATTAAATGAAGCCCTGGATGTGTAGAATCTGGAAAAGAGATAATTTTGAAATTTTGATCAGTGTAGATAATGTTATGGCCAAACTACCGAAATAATTTAAAACTGTTAAAAATCCAAAATGGCCAATTTTTACTATTCAGCTCAAAATAACACCATTATCAAAAAAATGAAACAATTCATCTTAGATGAACACTTTTGTGGGTTTAAAACAATGATATTCAATATAAATTAATTGAAAATATTTTCTCTATCAATTCCCCCACACTTAGCACTTGCAGTCCTGGACAAGTAAAAATCAAATCAAATCAAATCCAAAACACATATCAATGAGATCAATCAAATCAATTTCAAGAAACAAAAAGATATCATGCCTCATCAAAAACTTTTATTTCACGTTCTACATTTATGATTTTAATATATTTCCACTTCATTTCTTATCCCATGCACACAAAACACCTACCTCACATGAATTTTCTCTCATCTCACAAATGTAAAGTCTGAACAAGGCTTTTCTCATCCAAACTCACACAAGAGTCACCATAGGTTTCATAAATTCCTACTTCTCCACCCGATGTGATTCAAGGACATGTGTTTCTCATGAGTACATTTCAGGGTTGTTATGTGGCTTCCAGTTGGTAGGATTTATATGTTAAAAGTTCTGAGGCCGAAAAAGGAAGGCTTGGCTCTTATTGAAGCAAAATTGCAAGATTTTAGTTTTCACTCAAATATGGACTCCTTCACTTCCCCTTTGATGAAAATAGGCTCCATCATTATTCAATCAGCTCAGCAGAAAACATTTCAATCTTTTCAAACATAATTTTTTTTAAAGCTCCAGATAGGCACAACTTTTTTTTACATTGGATGCTCCAGAAAGGCATAACTTCTCTTGTCATAAAAGATACATAAAAGGCACAGCTTTCAACAAAAGAATTTTTCAGGATCACACACATCTATTCCACAATTTATTTTCCACCCAAAGTATAACCAAATGAGGTAGTACACCACAAGACGTCTTCCCCCACACTTAATTTCAACTAGATCATGCAATTTCACTTCAAGAGCATGTAGGATAGGGAAAATTGTCTTGTAATGTGGCTAACCTAACAGGAAATTCATGGCTACTAGGGGCTACAATGAAGAATAAATGTAAAGGTGGGCCAAAATGAAAAGGATTATTTCGAAAATGGGGCTTCAAACCCAATAAATGCCTCAATCATTTAAAACACACGTACCCCAAACCCTCAGATTTTGAAAGGAATAAATCAAATTCTGGTTTAAGCAAGTATGGTCTGGTTCTCTCAAGAAATGAGTTGAATGAAAAGAATATAACAAAAATGGTTCAGAAGCCTCACAGGAAAGTGATCTTAAAGATACAGACAGTGAAAGATGGCATGGGTTTCAAAAATTAGTGTACTTTTCATTAAATTCATAAAGATTTGAACTTGAAACAAAGTTATTTCAGCAATCATTTAAACTTAGTTTCATGGAATATATTGGTTTACTCATTGAAATGGGTTTCAAAAATGGTATTGATAATCATTTTAGCTCAAAAGTTTCAGAAACACACCAAAAAATGAAAAATAAACAAACAAAAATTTAAAAACACAGAAATGTGTTTTTTTTTAAAACAAACATCAAATGAAAATCCTATACTATAAAGGTTCCCTCCCCCACAATTAAATGATGCAGTGTCCTCGATGCATTCAAGTGGACTTAACATGTAAGGAAATTTCCAAATTAATCACAACATCAAGAAAGTGTGAAAGAGAGGTGCAACCTGATTTATTCGTAGTGCAACATTGAGTTATGGTTCCAAGTGTTGCACTCTGAAAACCTACAAATAAAAGAACAAAAGAAAACATAAGATATTTATTGAAAGAAACAAAAATAGAAATAGGATGAGAATAGAAGGATAAAACTTGGTTTAATCCCCCAAGTGGGCCCTGGGTTTTGACTGCCTCCAGAGGGGCAGTTCTATTCGGTTATCCCCAATCTGAATATGGATGGGGTTTCATTGATTTGAACCACCAAATGTGGCTCTTCCCAGCTTTCATTTCATTGTTCCTGTTGAGGAGGACTCTATAGATAGAGTACACCAGATCCACCCCCTTCTCAATGTGGTACACCATGCATGGTGGGGGTAGGATGAAGTACAGAGCCTCCTCCATCTTGGGTTCCGCATGAACAACATCTTCTTTATTTTCCAGTGGTTGCTGAAGGTATGATACATCTGGGGAAAAATCAAAGGGAATGTCAGAGTTAATTATATTTCAAAAAAATTAAATCATGAAGAATCAATATCAAATTCTTCCATTTCAAAGTAAGTATCTTGTGTCTCATTTTCCTCCAAAAAAATCACTTTGATCTTCTCATGTAGTCCTTCCATTAAATTTTCAGCAGGTTTGGGGAGCTCCAGATGTTCCTCTGTAGATGCATATTCTCCCTCCAAGGAAATACAAGTGTTGGATGAATCCTGAGCTTGTTTGGATTCAATTTCTTCTTCAAAGGAAGGTGGATCTTGGAGTTGAATTTCCGTAGATAGAGGTAGGTAGTCAGACTCCTCTATCTTCTCTTAAAATTCCACTGCTTGGTTGGTTTCTTCCTTCAATGTTGCTGAATCATCTACATTATAAAAAATAGTTGTCTCAAGAAGTTCCTCACACTCATTCCATAAGTTATCTAGATCCTTTTGATCTCCCATATGTATTTCAATTGCTAACTCTTATTCATCAATCTCATCCTACATTGATTGAGATGGGTTCAATGGATCTTCGTTTAATTTCATCAATGCTTCCATGGGTTTTTCAACTTGAAGGATTTGTGGGGATACTTCTTCCATCAATTTTTCTGGTTCTGGTTCTTGTTCAGGCTCCATTTGTTGATCCTGGGATACATGTACTTTCTCCACAATCCACTGTATTGAAGTCTCTAGGTTTTGAACTGTTTGACTAATTCTTTCAAATTGGGATTCAATATCCGTGTGAAATTCTTCTTCTTGGTGTTCTACATTGATTATGTCTTGATAAAACTCCATAAAATACTCCTGATGTTCAATTAATTCTCTGGCCAATCCCTCCAACACTGGGTATTCAAGGTTCTCTTTAAGGTTTTCAATGAGATCCTTGAATTCATCCTCGGTTACGATTTGGATTCGAGCTCCCCAAATTTTTTTAGCCAAGAAAGAAACTTTATACTCTATAGACCAAGTTGATTCAATAACTGGTTCTCGCACTTGTGGGTAATTGTTCCATGAATTAAAAAAATAATCATTTGAAAACAACACGGTAAAAGATTTTTTTTAAAAAAAATATTAAATTTGAAAAAGTGAAATCATTACAAATATATTGTGGCACTACCTCCCCGGCAACAGCAACAATTTGACGAAGCGTTGTCGTGCACGCTCTCAAAAATATTTATAGCTAAGTGCAGCACAGGGGTTGACCTAGGTCGTTCTCTTAAAGAGATTTTGTGGTTAATAAATCACTACTTATTTAACACCTAATCTAATTCTTTTTTGTTGTTTAATATTTTCTGAAATAAATGTAATTAAATATAAAAAATGAAATTCATAAATCAGTATAAACTAAAATTTAATTTTAAATTACCATGCAATGCTAAACAGAATGTAATTAGGGAAGAAAGGAAGTTCTCCCGAGAGAATATTCAGGGAGCACCTTCATTGGCCAGCTTCAAATATTCTTAGTGTACACACTCCATCGTATGTGTGCACACCTTATTCTACCCCAGTTGTGAATGAAAATCCTACTTAGCGATCGCCAAGCACACCCTCCATCCACCTCCTCAATCGAGGGAAAATTGTTGTAGATTAAGAAGTTAACCTTTAGACAACCACAGTGAGGATTACACCCACTATAAATTATATTTAGAATTAAATCAAAGAATATTAAGAAGATGGTCTTGGGTTCAAGAACATGATTACTCCATTGGGATATTCCTCTTATTAGTTACTCATGATCATGAGTATTATAGTTCATGATGGTAATATGAGAGGAAGAAAAGAGGGTGAATCGGTGGACACAAAAATAAAAACAATACATGAATTTATTAGAAATCTAAATTACAATTAAAAACTAAAAATAAAGAAAATAAATAAAGTAAAAAAGAAAGGTGGAATATTTGTGGCCGCCCTCCCATGGTGGAGATCTCCTCCTTGGTGCCTTGAAGGAATGGATGGAGAATGGGATGCCTTGAGAGGGTGGAGCTCTCCTCCTTTTATAGCCAGAATGTTTCCCCCGAATGTCTACGCGTTTATGTCCCATTAAATGACAACTTCACGCGTTGATCCCTTCTTGAATGCTGTTCCTAATTACCTTGGACGTGTCTCCTCAAAATTTCAGAGGATTTGGACATGTATTCCGAGAGTTATGGGCGGTCTACTGTGAGCATTTACTCTGTCTAGTCAGACTCCCCAAAACGAAATCCTCGGAATTATGGTGCTTTAATGACCCCATAAAAGGCCAATTCACTCGGTTCGTCCTTCATAAAAGATTCCCCAAAACACCTTTCGCGTCCATCCACCGAATTTCACAATCTTTGGGCCCACAGTGGATGAGTTATGTATCCCACATCAAAACTAGCCAGAACTGAAAACAGTTTTCTTGAGCCAACTTGTGAGCTTCTTTTGAGCTTCCATATGGCCGATTCAGATTTTAGTACAAATATATTAAATGAAGCCCTGGATGTGTAGAATCTGGAAAAGAAAAAATTTGAAATTTGGATCAGTGTAGATAATGTTATATCCAAACTACCGAAATAATTTAAAACTGTTAAAAATCCAAAATAGCCAATTTTTACTATTCAGCTCAAAATAACACCATTATCAAAAAAATGAAACAATTCATCTTAGAGGAACAATTTTGTGGCTTTAAAATAATTATATTCAATATAAATTAATTTCAAATATTTTCTTTATCACTACACGATGATTATCTTGCGCAATACTCAACACTGTATTAGTTTGTAGTATACGCAAACACTATTCTTGGATTGTGTTGCACACAATTTCAAGTTCGTTCAAATAATATTCATTTTACACAACACCATTTATATATTTTGATCAAATTATAAGTGAACTATCTTATATGCAACACCAAATGAATATTTCCTTATACGCAACCCTGACTTGTCTTGCATTACACGCAAGAGCGACCTTCCTCAATAGCGTGTGTTGTACACAATACCGAGTTCCACTAAATGAGAAATTATTATGATATCATTATGAACTAGCCATTTTCAATAGTGTTAAATATATATTTAATTTTATATCATTATCATTCATCTTATATATTTTCTAGATTATGGTATGAGACCAAAATAAATTTTTTCGGTAAATTACGTATTTTTTAAAAATGTAGTTTTTCCGCCTTTTGGTGGCGCACCCATTTTAAATCTAATTTTTAACAAGTTATATTTTCAATTTTATAAAATATAATTCTTCTTGTGAGTTGAGATATAAAAATTTACTTTGGATAATGTTTTGATATTTTTCTCATAATGTTCATATATTAATGAATAGTAAAAATACCCTAAATTTTAAATAAAAACAAATTTTTTCATCAAAATAATTTATAAGGTTAAATAATAATATTGTATAGTTTTAAAGTATAAATAGAATATATTTTAACCCTTTAATATTATTTAAGTCATTATCATTAATTTTACATTGAATTCATAGGTAAAATATTTCAATCTTTGGCAATGCTTTAACTTTTAAAACCCATTTTTTAACAATGGTATTAATTTTAAATTAATTACTGCAACTTATGTGTTTTGATTTATGAAAAATGGATTTTATATTTGAAATTAGCGTGTTCAAATAATGTTAATAGGTTAATTTTATTTTTTTGACATTACAAATAGTAACTACTATACTTTTTATTTACTACAGTTAAAGGTAAATAGGGTAATTATGGGTAAAAATAAGAGTCTAAAATTACCATAACATCTACCAAAATTCTATTGGATGAATAAAAGTAGGCCCATATCACTTGAGTGTCTGAATATATTCATTTCACTGACTTTTGACCTTTAAAATGATGTAATTATTATTAAAATCAAAGAAAGTTACAACATGTCACTCTCTCATATCTTGTAAGTGTAATAATTTTAATTTTGTGATAAAATTAGTAAAACGTCGAATATAAATATTATACAGAATGATAATAAAATTATCTACATCATGAAAATATATTTATAATTTATGGGGATTAAATAATTATCATTAACGAGGACACAATATTGATGTAGAAATAATTTTATTAATTTAAGTATCAATTAAATGGTTTTAAAAATATTAAAATAAATATTATATGAACTAGTTTATGTTCTTCACAAATTTTCGAGATGAATATAACATATTAGTAATCTATTAAATATTTTTGATCGAATATATTATCGGTGTATATTTTTTTTATATGAAAATAAATTAATGGTGTCAAAATTGACACTATTGTTATTTTATAAAAATAACATTTTATAAAATTGTTTAAAAATTAAACAAATATTTAAAAAAAAATTAAATCTATATGGTCTAAAATGTCATAAAGTATCCAATTATGGACAATTCATAACACATAAATAATTATTTATAACAGTTAAATTTTTTGAATATTATTACCACAAATAAAATTAAATAGATTAAATAAGAATAAATCCAGTTGACAAGGTTTAAAATAATTTCCCAACATGTCTAAATTTTATTGGTTGATCTGATTACAACAATATATTATCTCATATTCGAATTGAGTAAAATTTGAAGGTTTTTAGGGGGGGTTTAATTTATTATAAATTAATATTTTTTAGTTTTCCAATGGTGCCTCTCCCCTATCTTATAAAAGGGAACCTCATCCCTCTCATCTTCACATCATTTTGAGCCTTCATGCTCGGCCAAACCCTGTCCATTTATTTTTTCTACTTCCCTAGAAACACACGATAAGTCCTTATCTTCTTCCAAGACCAACTTTAGGGCCCTAAGAGGAGGTTTAGAAGAGGCGCGTTGAAGCAAAGGTAATATCCTTTACCGATTCTTCAAATTTATTTCTCCTTCAACTTCTTATTTTTTATTTTTTATATTATAAAGTAATAACAACAGTATAACTAATATACTGATATATTATTATAAATATGAAACAACCCAATTTCACCTTCTATCCATCCTACGGAAAACGAAATCACCGCACGTGCGTACGAATGGAATATAGTCTCCACGCCGTGGTGTAATCTTTTTTCCACCACCACCTTACTTGGATGGATATAATAGTGTAAATAATAACTGAATATGATTATTATAATGATATACTAATTATGAGATATTCTATCATCCACTCCAATACCATTCATTAATTATGGGAATGATATCATTGCTCGTGCGTACGTACGGATTACCGTCTCCACGACGTGGTGAGATTCATTCTTCATGTTAACCATTAAAGAATGATTATGAAGTATATATATTGAATAATAATGGAATATATGACATAATTAGGCTACTAGATTTATCTATATGTATATTTCATCTACTTACTTCCTTTCAAGTCAATCATTAAAGGAAACTAGCGTTCCTGTGTACGTACGACCTACCGTCTCCATGAACCGTGTATTTAATACCATTTATCGATCTATTATATTATGAATATATATAATTCATGTTTTACATTCTGGAAGTATGTAATCCTGATCTAAGTAATCATATAAATAATTACATGTCAAAACATGGATGATAAATGAAATGATTTCACCCAAAACGATGCTTTAACATGGAATTGACAAATGAACGGTTAATATAAAGTCGTAAGTGAATCATATATGATTTCATAAATATTATTATGGTTCTGTTACAAGATAATTATACGTTTAAACCCACTATACAGGTGTCAGGGACACATATGGAAGAAATTGGGCATAAGGCAAGGGATAATTTTTCCAATCTCATTCTTATCTGAGATTGTTTATTCGTAAGTATTTACTAGGTTTATGATTATCAGCAATGTCCATGTTTTCTCAAAATGGTTTCATAAAATGTTTAATATTCTTCATTGTATGTTTAAAGTCATTTGTACCCTTTTTTTACTTTTACCACAAGGTATAGATGAAATCTTTCTTTTCTTTACCATACGAGGTACTTTTTGACTTTTACGGTAAAAGTATGACGAGAATGTTTTTTAACTTATACAGCATGAATAGATTTTTACCGTTTCATAACACATAATTTTCATGAAGATTACTTTGCAATATTTCATGATTATTTTCATCAAAATACATTTCTTTTAAAATTGTGTGGAATGTTGTGAAAAGAAAATTATTTTGAAGAACAAAGGATATTTTTCTCAAGAATTCATTTCAAGATTTTTATCAAAACAATTTCCCATATAAGATGACTTCATTTAGTATGATTATGTTTCTAGTATAATGTCTTTGTAATTTAAATTGTTTGATTTTTCTTTTGATGAAATGATATCCATTTGTTTTATATGCATTATGTTATGATGGGATGATGATTATGAAAACCATTTTATTCTATGGGTTATGATGAATGATTTATGTTTATTTTGTGGCACACATAATAATGATTTCATTATGAGATGGGTGGGACCTATATCCCACTCCAATGAATTAGGTAAAAATATATCTCTCATGAGATAAACATGGCTGGAATGGAAAGAAAATCTGGTTCAGTAATACGGGGCTGGAATGGCAAGTAAACCCGGTTCAGTAATGGACATTGTGCACTATGATGGTCTTGGTAGAAATTCCTTGGATACTATGGAAATAATATCATATTCTAAATTGTTTGAAAAAATTACATGTTTTATTCACATGGAATTTTTTCATGATTAATGTTTCTTTATGATCTATTCCTTATTTACTATCATGATTTATGCCATTGCTCAATTTTTTGATGATTTATGTTCATGTTTTTGTGATTAAAGGTTTATGGATCGTTTATAAGATCTCAATGTCTACCCTTACTGAGCATTTTACCTCACCCTTTTTATGTTTTCTTTTCCCCGTGATATAAATAAAGTTTTTAGGTAAGAAATCAAAAGGTAAATATATTTATGGGGGATGTTTGAGATCTTTCCCATGATTATAAGATTATGTTCTGAGTTTCCAAAGACACTAAACTAACACCGTCTTTGGGCGTCTATTTTTTTTCATATGGTAAGTATTCCGCAAAAGCAATATTATTTCCATGTACATCAAGCTTTGGGACATTACAGTTGGTATCGGAGAGAACGATTAGATAAAATTTGGAAACTAGGATGCCAAAACATTAGTGAAATCACTAGAGATATTCCTAAGGTATGTCTATGGATATATCTATGTTTAAGTATAATTATAGGTTATTGACATAGAATTATGGTAACAATATTTGAATTAAACCTAAGATGTTATATATTGAAGGTACTCCCCCATTATTATGTTGTTTTCCTAGCATGATTTTTTCCTCTCACACTATTCTTTTTGGGTTTTAGACGATGGCTAGAACGCGAGGGAACCGTGCTAATCAATGTAATTTTAAATTCAACTATTGTCCTCCTGAACAAACCAATGTTATGGGTGATAGAGTAGAAAATATTATTTCTATACTTACACAAGCTATGAATTATTTTGGACAACCAAATGAGAAGAGAAGAAAACAATATTTTATTGAGTCCTTTATGAGGCAACTTCCACCTTATTTTAATGGGTCTTCTGGTCCACTTATTGCTGAACAATGGATCAATACCATCGAAAAGATATTTTCTACACTTCGCTGTTCAGAACATGAAAAAGTCATTTTGGATATTTATCATTTAATGGGTGAAGCAGACCAGTGGTGGACTCTAATTAAGAATACAATGCCCCAAGATGAAATTTAATCCATGGAATGAGGTGAGTTCAAGAACTTGTTTTTCAATAAGTACTTCCCTCATATTCTTCGAACAAATATGGAAAAAGAGCTCCTTGAGCTTCTGAAAAAGGATGATGAATCTGTAGGTATATACGGGACGAATTTCACAAGGCTTGCATGGTATGTATCTGGATTTAACATCCAACCTGAAAGTAATGTTGATTAATTCTTCAGGGGCATAAAACCAAGTCTTCGAAGGGAATTATCTATAAGAGAATTAAGTAGCTATGAATAAATTGTGTGTTGTGCTATCAAGGTATAACTGGAAGTTGGTGTTACCTATCCATCTCATGGTTTTGATAAGAAACGAAAGATGGAGTTAAAGGTAAAATCTCAAAAAAATGGTGGAAAGTAGACAAATGTTTCGTTATGCTCAAAGTGTGGAAAGAAGCATGGTGGAGATTGTATTTAAGGGACTAAAAACTGTTTTTATGTGGGGAAAAATTGTAATTGAGTAGATGAGTTTCAAAGTAATGGGGAAAATGTAGTTAATAATGTGAATAGAGAAAAGACTACAGAGAAAGCACCACCAACACTTCAATGCTACAAGTGATAGGAATTGGGGAATTATTCTAACCAATGCCCTAATCCAAGGTTTAATGATGATCGACATAAAAAAATTCTTAAGGAAATGGACAAAGGGATGTCACATGTGATCACTATTGGTGATGTTGAGTATGAAATCATGGCGGTGGAATGATTAAGTGTTTATGTAACGGGATTCCAAAATAATGGTGTGGAATCTCATTTATTATATCGTGGAATATTGGAATATATATGTATTGGTTTATTCTGGTTTACAATAATATTATGGTACTGATAACCATGAAAAGTGATTGAAATATTTTTGGAATGTAGATGATATGTTCATAATGAAGGGATAAAGAGAAAATAATTTTTTTGATAGTATTAATGAGCTCATGATTGATATGTGGAAAAAGTTATATCATGGTTTGAGTATATTGAATTTTTTGGATTTTTGTATGTGGAAAGAGTTAACTTTTGATAGCATTCATGTTTTCACTAAGGTTATATGGTAATTTATGTTTCAATATAATACATTATTAAGGTATTCACATGTTTGGAATATGACCAACAAGATATATCTTATGATGTAAGTGGGATAAATTATGGTATTCACATGCTTGATAGATGACCTTTTTAGTAATCATTTTATTTATATTATAAGATTGGATAGAAGTATTTTTGATAAGCCTAAATAATGGAATGGATTAATTTGTACATCATATAGTATTGTTTAAGACTAGAACTATTTGATATTTTTTCTGAAATGTTATAATAGTACAATTTTTGAAAAATTAAAAACCATTGGATGGGTGACAACCCATTGCGTCGGACAAGGATGCATTAATCTAACCCCTAACTGAAGTGCGACATGCCTTTATCACCTACCAGTGGCCTACAGGATGTCCCTGGTTAGTAGAAATTAGTTTTATTGTATTAAGTGGTATGATATATGAAGTATAAGTCCATTTTTGGATCCATATACGATTAATATCACCATATATGGACTTCTGTATATTTAATAACATTTGATAACCTTTCGTTTGAGACAGATGGAATGACCCATCATTCTATCACATGATCTGCTAACACTTCACGAATGACAAATTCAACATCATTTCTTTATGATATGATGTGTAAATTGTTCATGGAACAAGCAACAGTGATATTGTACACAAATCATGTAAGTATTTCTACTAATACAAATTCTTCAACTTTAGGGAAATGATCTTGAAAACCAATAATGTTACCCTAGTACCCTCATATACGATGAATCATATGGTACCTTAGATCATCACAAATTTATGGCTCTGTGATTGTTAGATTTTTCATTGCCATGTTCTCTACCACTCTCCATCAGAACATGATGGATATATTTCTCTTACATATCCATGTTTCACCAATGTTCTCTTATGTGGAAACCAAGTGATAATTTAATTTGGGAAACTGGTACATTTCTTACTTTACTTTTTAAAAATATGTTTTATTATTCCTTTTTACGATGTGGGTTTATATGAAAGAAACTTATAAGTAGTAAACGATTTATAACCCCGACAAATTTCATGGGAGAATTTTTTTAAGGGGGGTAGAATGTAACACCTCATTATTTTATGAAAGATATTCATTTTAATTTCATTTATGTCCTGTATTTTATGCTACACCAAGATTAGCATGCGCTATACGCATCACTGTATTAGCTTGTAATATACGGAAACTCCATTTTTGGCTAGTGTTGCACTCAATTTCAAGTTATTTTGAATAAAATTCATTTTACACAACACCAAGTATATATTTTGATCAATGTATAACTGAACTATATTATATGCAACAACAAAGGAAGCTTTCCCTATATGAAACACTGACCTGGCTTTCATTACACACAAAAGCGACCTTCCTCAATAGCATGTGTTGTACGCAATACCAAGTTTCACTAAACGAGATATTATTATAATATTATTATGAACAAGCCGTTATGAATAGTAATAACTAAAATTTTAATTTTATATCATTATCATTTATCATACACATTTTATATGTCATGGTCTGTGAACAAAATAAATGTTTCAGGTAAAATAAGTATTTTTCAAAAAATGTAGTTTTGCCTCTATTTTATGGTGCACCCACAATAAATCTAATATCTAACAAGTTTATAAGTTAAATTTTACAAAATAAACTTATTCATGTGAATAAGTATATAGGAATTTATGTTGGATAATGTTTTGATATTTTTCTGAAAACGTTCATATTTTGATGAATAGTAAAAATATGCAAACTTTTAATTAAAAATAATGTTTTTCATAAAAATAATTTATATGGTTAAATTATAATGTTGAATGGTTTTAAAGAATAAATATAATATATTTTTACACTTTAATATAATTTAATTCATTATCATTAATTTTACAATGAATTCATAGGTAAAAACATTTCAATCTTGGGCAATGTCTTAACTATTATAACCCATTTTCTTAACAACAGGATTAATTTTAAATTAATTGCTGCAACTTCTGTGTTTTGAATTTTGAAAAATGGATTTCATATTTGAATTATGTGGGTTTAAATTATGTTAAAATGTTACTTTTATTTTTTGATATTATGAATAGTAACTACAATAATTTTCATTTACTATAGTTAAAGGTAAATTGGGTAATAAATAGTAAAATAATATTATAAAATTACCATAACACCTGCCAAAATTTTATTGGATGAATAATAGTCATCCCATATAACCTAAGGGTCCGAATAGATTCATTTCATGGACTTTTGACCACGAAAATGATGTAATTATTATTAAAACCAAAGAAAGTGACAACATGTCACTCTCTTATAACTTATAAGTGTAGTAATTTTAATTTAGTGATAAACAATACAAAACATCAAATATAAATATTCTACAGAAATATAATAAAATTTTCTACATCATTAGAATTTATTTAGAATTTTTAGTGATTAAATAAATATCCATAATGTTGAAACAATAGTGATGTAGAAATTATTTTATTCATTGAATTATCACATAAATGGTTTTAATAATATTAAAATAAATATTATATGAAATAATCAATGTTCTCCACAAATATTATAGATGAATATGACATATTAGGAATCTATTAAATATTTTTTTTCGAATATATTCTCTTTGTGGATTTTATTTAAATGAAAATAAATGAATAGTATCAAAATTGACACTATTATTATTTTATAAAAATAACATATTATAAAATTGTTTAAAAAGAAAAAAAATATTGAAAAAATATAAATTGAAATTTTTATGGTTAAAAATTTCATAACGTATCCTATTATGGAAAATTTAGAACACATAAGTAATTATTTATAACAATTTAAAAATTATAATTGTATTACCAAAAATAAAATTAAATAGAATAAATAAGGATAAATCAATTTGATAAGGTTTAAAATAAATTCACAACATGTCTAATTTGTATTGGATGATGAGCTTACAACCTTATCTCATATCAGATTCCTATTGAGTAATTCTTTGAGGGTTTAATGGGGGGTTTGAATTTATTATAAATTAATATTTTTTTGGTTTCCAAAGGTGCCCCTATTCTCTCTTATAAAAGGGCACCTCCCCCCTCTCCTCTTCACATCATTTTGATCCATCAAGATCTGCCAAACCCAGTCAATTTCGTTTCTCCACTTCCCTAGCAACATACTAGATGTTCTAATCTTCTTCAAAGACCATCTTTAGTGCCCTAAGAGGAGGTTTAGAAGTGGCGCGTTGAAGAAGAGGTTGTATCCTTTACCAATTCTTTCAAATTTATTTCCCTTTCAACTTCCTATTATATATTTGTTTCATTATGAAGTAATAAAATCAGTATCACTGATATAAATATATATTATTATAAATATTAAACAACCCAATTTCACCTTCTAATAATCCTATAGAAAACGAAATCATCATGCGTGCATACGTACGGAATACCGTCTCCATGCCATGGTGTAATCTGTTTTCCACAACCACCTTAGATGGATGGGTATAATGGTGTAAATAATAAATATATATGATTATTATAAAAATATACTAATTCTGAGATATTTTATCATCCACTCCAATACCATTCAATAATTATGGGAACGATATCATCGCTCGTGCGTACGTACGGATTACCATCTCAATGATGTGATGATATTAATTCTTCATGTTAACCATTAAAGAATGATAATAAATTATATATATTGAATAATAATGGATTATATGACATTATAAGGCTACTGGATTTATTTTTATATATATTTCACTTACTTACATCCATTCAAGTCAAAAAGTAAAGGAAAACAACATTCATGCGTACGTTCTGCCTAGCGTCTCCAAGAATGGTGTATTTAATTCAATTTATCGATCTATTATATTGTCAATATATATAAATCATGTTTTACATTTTAGAAATAAGTAATCATGATCTATGTAATCATATTAATAATTTCATGTCAAAACACAGACGATAAATGAAATGATTTTACCCAAAATGCTCCTTTAACAGGGAATTGACAAATGAACGGGTAATATAAATTCATAAGTGAATCATATATGATATCATAAATATTATAATGGTTTTGTTACAAGTTAATAATATGTTTAAACCCACAATACATGAGTCACAGACAGATACAAATGAAATTGGACATAATTTTAGGGATAAATCTTACAATATCGTTCTTATCCGAGATTGTTTATTCGTAAGTATTTACTATGGTTATGTTTATCATTCATGTCCATGTTTTCCCAAAATGTGTTAATAAAATGTTTACTATTATTCAATGTATGTTTAAAGTCATTTTTTCCGTTTTTGAATTTTTCCACAAGGTATGGATGGACTCTTTCTTTTATTTACCATACGATGTACTTTTTGACTTTTCCGACAAAAGTATGAGGATAATGTTTTTTTAACTTATACGGTGTGTATGGATTTTTACTGTTTCATAATGCCTTATTTTCCTGAAGATTCATCTACAAGATTTCATGATTATTTTCAAGAAAATTCTTTTCTATTAAAATTTCATGGAATGTTGTCAAAATAAAATGAATTTGAAGAAGAAAAGATATGTTCATCCAGAATTCATTTCAGGTGTTTTATCAAATATATTTCCCATCTAAGATGACATTATATAGTATTATTTTGTTTCAAGTATAATGTCTCTATTATTTACATGGTCTATTTTTTCTTATGATGAAATGATATCCACTATTTTTATAGGGATTGTCTTATGATGGGATGATGTTTATGAAACCAATTTTATTCTTTGGGTTATGACGAATGATTTAGGTTTATTTTGTGGAACATGTAAGAATTATTTCATTATGAGATGGGTTGGACCTATATATCCCTCCAATTCATGGGTTAATGATTTATATCTCATGAGATAAACATGGCTGGAATGAAAATGTAAATCAATTTTATTCTTTGTTGTCTCTTGTTTCTCACACCGAGAATTACTCATGTAGGCTTAGAGAAAGAACCAGCCATGAAATCCTATCTCGGCAGCCTAGAGTGTATTCCCCACACAACATAAATTACGAGGTATTTGATCGTTTCCAATGCAAGGTATGTAGGAAGCCTCCACGAGGTTCAATCCCACCATCCATTGGTCCTGACCATCTTCACATTGGTGCACCAAACTCCACTTGGAACTACAAGGTCTTTGATCATTTCCCAGGAGAGGTACATAGAGATCCCCCAAGAGGTTCAAGACCAACACTTAGTCACTCCAACCACCTTCACGTCGGTTCGCCCCCATCCTGCATGACGTAAAACTATTGACCCTAATAAGTGGTAATCCATTGTTTCCCCAGTCAGCTGTAAGTTGTTGCACACAAAACCCATCCTGAACTATAAGGTCCTTGATCCTTGCCAAGGTAAGGTACGTAGGATGCCTCCCTAAGGTTCAATCCCAACATCAATTGGTCCCGACCATCCTTCACTTCGGTTCCCACACCCTGAACTATGTGGTCTTTGATCCATTCTAAGGAAAGGTATGTAGGAAGCCTCCCTGAGGTTCACTCCCAACATCCACCGGTCGTCCCAACCATCTTCCCATTGGTTACCACCACCTGAACTACATGGTTATTGATCCTTGATAAGACAAGGTATGTAGGAAGCCTCCAAGAGGTTCAATCCCAACACTAGGTCTCTCTGACCACCTTCACATCGGTTCACCAACACATTGGGATTCCACAGAGGGTAACCCACAAATACCCCTACAACATGAACTACGAGGTCTTTGATCCTTGCCATGGTGAGGTACGTAGGAATCATCTAAGAGGATCATGACCAACAATAGGTCACTAAGACCATCTTCACATCGGTACACCCCCGTCCTGCTTGTCGTTATACTGTGGACCCCAATTTGTGGTAAGCCGTTGTTTCCCAAGTCAATGGTAAGCTGTTTCACACCATGACCATCCATAACAATGAGGTCTTTGATCCTTGCACAGGTAAGGTACGTAGTGAGCCTCTCTTAGGTTCAAACCCAACAAATATTGGTCCCAACTATCCTACACATTGGTTTCCACACCCTGAACATCGTGATATTTGATCCTTGCCAAGGAAGGGTATGTAGGAAGCCTCCCTGAGGTTCAAGACATCCATCAACTAGTGGTCCCGACCATCTTCACCTCAGTTCCCACCACTTGAACTATGAGGTCTATGATCCTTTACAAGGAAAGGTACATAGGAAACCTTCATGAGGTTCATTCCCCACCATCTATCAGGGCCACAGGTCCCCATTCACATCGGTTAGACCCCATCTATTAGTAAGTCATTGTGACCTCAATCAGTGGTAATCCATGGTTACCACATTTAGTGATAAGTCGTTGACATACATATCCATAGGTAAGCCATTGTGACCTCAATCAATGGAATTCCATTATGACCCTATTCAGCAATAATACATTTACATTCTTATCTAGAAGTAAGCCATTGGGAACCCCAATTGGCGATAATACATTGTCAGATGAACTACGAGGACATTGATTCTCATTCATGGGGATACATAGGAATATTATTCGAGGCTCTAGTGCTAAACCACGGTCATCCTCGTGATGGTTCCATCCCATTCACCATCCACTTCATTCAACCTCTCTGCCATATATCCTGATTTTTATCTGAGCTACCACATCTCGGTAGAATCATGCCATCTCATTCCCCATTCCCCTCAACAGTAACCTGGAAGTCAACAACACGTTGGCCACAACATCAGTGTTTCCTCCTAGGGTTGTACCCATCTGATTCTATCTAATCAGTGTTCTGATCAGTTCTATTTGTCTCTAATGGATGTTAAACTTGTGGCATACCCTGTGTTAAACATGGGAAGCTAAGGAAAACTTCAGAAAATGCCTACGACATATAATTCCTTGGATTCGACGCGGGATTCCTCGGGCTTCTGCACCCTTGAGAATTCCTCTAAGAAGGGGAAGAAACCCAGACGCACCAGTGTCCCAGTATCCAGACATGCCATTGTCCCAGCATCTAGATATGCTAGTGATGTCCAATGTGACAAATCCCCTGACAGACAGTTGTTTCCCTGAATAAACCCCTTGGAATGCCCAGACAGAAGTAGTGTAATTAACTAGTTTCCATGAAGATATGGAACCCGGAAGAGTTTCACAAACAACGTCCTAAATCTATAAGGGAGACCCAGACTAGGTGATGAGTTCCACGGAGGAATCCAAGGAAGGAAGAACCGACATCCCATCATCCCGTTTCGATCAAGGAGAAAATTTCCCTAAACAATAAGCGTATACCGCCTGGCTTAGGAAAGCTGGAATGCGGGCCAACAGAAAGTGCTGCCATCCTGCCAAACGAGACTAACGCACGCGCCCCGACGAATGCATCCGAAACAGAAATGGAGAAAACTGGCATGAAAGTTTTCTCCTCAATATGGAGATTAGTATCACTCAAGGAATCAATGGATTTTCATGTTAGCAGATCCAATTATCCGACTCCGGGTCTGGCCAGGAAAATAGAAGGCCTAGCGTGAAACTCAGAAGAAGTTGGGGTAGTAGAACGTTGGACATCCCATTCTACGACATTGTCAGCATATACCCTCTTACCATTCATGGAATATGGAATTGTGATGGGGAATTGGTCATCGATTCATTTTTCATTCATCACTGATGAGTTAATCTCTTTGACGCTCATGAATCAAGTTGCTACACAGGGGACATGATCACCGCCTGCCCACCGACGCAGGTGCAGGGGTAGTTCCAAATAGGTGGTCTCGCGAATTTATTTCTTTTCCATGATGACCTCTATACCCACAACCATGGGGCTCCCATGACCCATCTCCCCATTCGAGGTCATCCAACGAAGGGTGATCAATGGCCTCTTACATCGGTATGAGGAGAAGGGCGTAATCCCAACTCGGGATATGGACCACCAAGATTTGGAGGCATCTGCGCCTCATCACCAAATCTTCCCTCGAGGGCCGCACAGGGAGTCACTGCTCCTCATGACAACATATAACCGTTTTAGAAGCTTCTCCCTTGAAAACATTGACGACTAATTTCCTTACGCTGCTGATGTAGGTGACGTTAGGCCCAGCCCGACCAGAGTTCCATTACAGGGGCTCCCAGCAAGGGCTACCACCGGGTTGCATCAACACCACCGCCTGGTCTTACTGGATGAGGAGTAGGTAAGCCTCGTACCTGCACCACCAGCTCTGGTTCATCCGACTCGATGCCAGCATCGGGCGCAAGTTGAGGACTCTAGCTAAGGGGCATCAACATCGGCAACTAATGTGGCCCGATCCACCACCGACACATATCATCAGATCCCTGAATACACTAAGAATGTCCACTAATACGCCCGAAAAAGATCGAGACCCCAAAATCCCCACGGGCAGGCTGATTCGACTCTCTTGGTTGCCGACACAAGCACTAGCCGTCGTGAACTAACCCGCAACGATTCCACCAGTACAGAGGTCCTCCCCATACCATTAGCATGGAGAATGCATGCCTTCCCATCTTCAAGGTTCGGCATGGAGGTATTCCCTATGCCAACCTCAATCCAAATGAGAGTCTTCCCCGCGGCGGTGAAAATCGGTACAGAAGTCTCTCCCTTTCCCATTACACAGGGTTTGGAGTCATTCCTCCAGCCCCAGACCACCAGTGTAGGGATATTTCACATCCGGTCTCTCTTCAACATGTGGATCCTCCCTATGTACTCTTAGCATCTGGAGAAGGGCCTACATGCCTCAGAAACCAGAGAGGTGAAGTCCAGCCTCGCCTCACTAGCACCCAACATGGAGGTCCTACCCGTGTTAAGCAAGACCGGTACAAGGAGCCTCCTCATACTGAGGTCACCAGGGGAAACAAGCATGGAGGTCCTCCCCATGATCCTTCTAGTTCTAGCGGTGGTATTTCCTACTCCAGCTTTATCCGTGGAGGTCCTTCCCATGTCCCCTTTGACATTTGTCCCGGTGCTCCTCGCACCCCAGCTTACTCAGGTGGAAACCCTCTCCGCCTCAGCACCAGTGCAGCCAAAGGACCTCATGTCTGAAATCTGCCCTGTCTTGAGGAGACACCCAGGGGTAAGAAGGAAGGTTGTCACCACCATAAAAAGAATTATGGGAAGGTCCAGACATAGATTAAACTAGTCAACTTCTTAGACACTGAAGCAGAGTACGACTCAACACGGTAACCCTCCTCTCACTCATCTGAGTCAAGGGACGTGGCAGGAATGAGGGGCATCAGGCTAGTACTCCAGGAATTAGATTTCAACTAGATTCACACCTCTCTCCACATGTACATTCAGGAGGATAGAAATTTGGCAACCTCACAGGTTATAGTCGTGAAATCACCACCGTCATCACCAGAAGTGCTCTCTACCTCAATAAGAGATCACCGAGAACTATTCTGGGGACAGACGACTGGCGAGTAGAAATGTGGAATATTTCCAGTAGGCCTATCCCCTAAGCCAATAACTCAAGACATCAGTCTATCTTATCGTGACGTAGCAGCTAGGTCGCTAAACTCTTCGGAAGACAGCCCGAGATTCAGCGTCTAGTCCACCCGCTTGTAGTACTCTCCACCGGCCAGCCTGCCATCCAAGAAGTCTGCCTCAATACCACTGCTAGTACCCTAGCCACCCCCATTTGATGAATGGGGAAATCAAGAGCCACACCCTTCATCAGAACTGAGGAGAATATAGAACATCCTCATAGTGGACCACTTCCCCAAGATGTTTTTGCCAGTGGTAGTGCCGAATTTTCGAGCGCTTGAATCCCTAACCCTAGTGGTGGATGAAGGTTTCCGCCAAACCCTCTGGGCAATGCACATTCACCTTCTTCATTAGTGAGTCGTTTATTCCAAGATCCTAGATAATTTTGAAGTCATTGGATAGAAATGTCGTCTTGTCGATCTGGCTGCACTCCATGTGGCCCAGCGCCCCGAGTCACCAGGATGTCAAAAGGTCCTCCCAGAGAAATGCATTTAGAGTTTCATGATACTACATAAGATCATTAAAGAAGATTATCCCCACACGCAAATCTGTGGATGTGGGCAGTATGCTTCCCTCCTCTTTAGTCCAATCCGGTGATAGCCCGACTTTTTAGGCGATATCGAGGAATTCCCCGAGGAAGGGTCACGGTCAACATGACCGACATAGTGGACGAGGAGGATGTGTTTGGAGCTTCTTTATGGGTAAATACCCCCGAGAGCATGCCACCACTATTGGACCCATCGAGAAGAGTTAATCGCCAGTAGAGGAACCTACTAGGTCACCTTGTTCCCACCGAGTCATTAATAATCAGCAGAAATTACTGTAAGGGTAAAGTGCACGTCGGAGATGCCAAGAACTATGACCCGTCTGCCTCAGTGCAAAAGACGGAGGAAGACCCTGAGAAGGACACGTTGTGCTAGAAACATTCCGAGAATAAGAATTAGATCCATAATCTCATGGAAGAACATTTTGTAGTGCGATGGCTAGAATACGGTGATCCAAGGCCAGGGCAGCAGGGGTAGGAACAACTTCCCCTCGGCGAGCTTCCCCTAGGTCACCCTGACTGTCCTGCCCCCATAGATAGGGTTGATGCCGGAACATATGGTAAGAGGGCACGATATGTCTTGCCAAACCCTCCTGAATAGTATGACAATCCAAGGAACCTAGCTCGGGATCCCCCTACTGCCAAGAGGGGCATAACGCCCCAACCACAATTACCCAGAGTCAATGCATTATTACATAACATTAGCATGATCACAAAAGATCAAATCTCGAAAGACCGATTGGTTTAGTAGCCTTGGAAATAATAGATACATTCATAAATTTTACATTACATCATAAAGTGAAAACTAAATTATCATTTTTTCTCCACACTCATATCCCCTTATACTATCCCTGCAGGTCATTCATAAAATACTTCTTCACATCCATGGAAAAATAAAACATAGAAAGGGGTGAGCTCAAATTCATAGTAAGGATAACAATATAATAGAATAATTATTAAATAATCATAAACATTTAAGGCAATATATAACTAAAACAAAAGGCTTTTAAACTTGAAACTCAGCATTATATGGTACAAAAAAATGAAATAATGCCATTTACTAATTCACATTGATATTCTACTAGTCGATTAATCACATTCAATATCTATAACAACCTTTATAATGATGGAATGCATAATGTCAGACTATCGTAACCACGTAGCCAAGGCCTCATACCAAGACTAAAAATATGATTTTATCAAGGCCATGTTCCAAGACACTAGTTTGTCTCATGAGACCTAACGATGCATCGAGGAGCTATAGTGGGATCCACCCGTCACTTACTAAGTCCAATGCATTTCTCATATGAAAATGTTTAAACAGAACATAAAAATTCGTATTAAAACTAGAATACAAAATGTAAATAATTTCTCCATAAACCATGAATGGAAAAAAAATAAAACATCCACAGTAAAAAATATCACAAAACCTTCAATACATTATGAATGTTTTGTATCATAATAAATCAACTTCAAATAAGCTTAAAATCCATCAAAGGATGTTGACATAGATGAAATCAAAACTATTTGAGAGAAATATCTCTTTTTTTGAAATAATTTATAAGTCACATAATTATAAAATAAATCAGTTACATTGAAAGTATTATTATAAAATTTTAAGGGAAGCTTCGAAGATTTTACAATAGAGGAAAAAACCAACACCCTCCGTAGAAGTTAAAAAAAGACATTCTTACGTTAATTTTGTCAAAAAGGTTAAAAAGGACCTTGTTTGGAAAACTACGGAATGATTACTTTATAAACATCTTATAAAAAGTAAATCAAGGGAATAAATTACTTTAACCCATATTCTGTAAAATAGTAATAATGTTTGGAAATACATTTTTTAGTAACATGGATGTGGATGATAAAGTGGTCCTAGTAGATAATTACCTATAAACAATCGCGGATAATGAAGAGATTGTGAAATTAACCCTTACCTTGTACTTTTCCTTGGTAGAGGGTAGGTTAACCTCTTTTATAATAGTTAAATAATTGTTATTAAATTATACAAGAATAATATACATTAATATGATATCATATATGATTTTTAACATTGCTTTGTTAATAATATCTTAGTATTATCGTCATTTCGGGTGTTTACTTACTAGTTTTATTTTATATGTTTTGTTACATAAGTCATGTTTGTTATCCATAGGTTGTATATTATTCATATCCAGAATGATATCATGTCCTTAAACATTATTTTTAATCATCAAATGAAATTATTCTTGAATGGATACGATGGGAAATGAATCTCATCGCGTTCATGGAGACGGTAAACAGTACGTACGCACGAACGCTACTTCCATTTCATTTATCATTTTAAAAGGAATCAAAACCAAATGATACATAGGTATATTATTATTCCAGTTTAATATAATATCATACATGTGTTATTTATGTTCATTAACACCATCCATTATACATTCCATGTATGGTATGAACGAGTTATATCACTTTGATGGGGAGGTTGTCCGCACTTCCTCAAATGAAATTATCGTATATATATTCAACATGAAACGAATAATGGTATGCAATAAAATGGAATTAAAGAAGATTATATATATAATAAATATCATTAATATCATATCTAATTATTGTACCATCATAATGGCCCCCAAGAGAGGTGGTAGGACATAATTGAACAATCATCGTTTCATGAGGCATTTGGTTTCCATCCATAAAAAAATTCTGTTCTTCACCCATTAGATTGATGTGTGTGTAAGTGTAGTTATAATAATTCTCATAAAAATATCATAGTATATATAGAATATTGTTTTTGTTAAAAAATAAAATAATAAGAAGAGTTTAGGGGTTGGAGAAGTAAATTAAAATAAAAAAAGCTAAGAGAAATTGTTACCTTTAATTTGGGTAACTCCCTTTGGGTTGAACCAAAGAGAACACTTAAAGTTCCTTCAGCATAAGTTAAGGCTTATAGGAGGAGGATAGGGATGTAGGGAATGTAATTGGGAAGAGTTTGGTCGAGTCAAAAGGCTTGAGAGGTGTGAGTAATTAGATATAAGTGTTGTCCTTTTATAAGGGGGAGGAGGGGCTCTTTAGAAACAATGTAATGTATTTTTTTATAATAAATTCATATTCGGTTTCTTATGGCTCCAAAGTAGATTTATCAAAGTATAAGGTGAGTATAGGTCTTAAAAAACTCAACCAATAAGTTTTAGACATGTTTTAGGCACTATTTTACCCTTATCTTTTAGATTTAACTCTTAGATAAATAGTTTGACATTTACCTTGTCTCTTTGTATTTTTATATTATATGGTTAGTAAACGTACAATAAACTTCCAATAGAACCCCAAGTGGTTCATAAATGACATAAATATCATTAAATAAGTCCTTTTTCCAAACCTATGATTTTTAGGAATATTATATCAATTAATAATATAATATTTATTTTAAAAACTCCCTTTTGTCAATTCTGACACTATTTAATAATTGATTTTTGTTAAAGTTTTAATAACTTTATTAATTCAAACCAAATTAATTTACTCAATACTAGCATGTCATATCAACCAATAAAATTATTTTACTTTATTAAGAGTCTCAAATTATATTTATTATTGTATATCTAATATTAATTATTTGAAAAGTTCACTAATAAGGTAATTATTATATCATCATTCTGTCATAAATAGATTATATTATTTAATATCTAAAAATAATAAATAAAATACCATTATGTAGGAAATATTATTATATTTATAATGATTATTTATAATAGAATTTATCTTATGTATAACCTTATATTAAAAATGATTTAGTTAATAAACATTGATTTTAACTCTTTTAAATCTTCTTTGAATTAAATAATAATAAATGTTCTATTCTAATCCAAATGCACCCAAGAGGTTCATATTTTATTCCTAAGGTTGTTTTGGGTAGAATTGTTTTTATCCAATCGAATTAGGACATGTGTTAGGGTAATAATAATATCATTTTTACCCTTAATTACCCTATTTACTTTTTACCATGGTAAATAAAAGTAAAAAGTTACTATTCAAAAAAATTATTTTTATCATATGTAACCACATTTTAATCCTTGATATTAACTGTGTCTCTCATATTTTTGAAATTCCACTCACATAAGAGGGAAAATTATATTTTATTGGAATTTGAAAATTCTCCTAGGAGTTGGGTAAAAGACGGTGAAAAGTTCAATAAAATTTTTATTTATCTAAAATTATTATAAACTAACTCCAATTAATTACATTGAACAAATATAGAGATTATATATCTATTTTTACAGAAAATAAATTTAAATAAAATAAATAATTATATAAATAAAAATTCGGTTTTAAACTATAACTCAGTGTTTTTCACTATTCATCCAAAATTAAAAGTTTTCAGAAAAATACCAAATATTTACCTTAAGATAATTTTGATATTCCAAATTCAATAAAAAAGTATATTTTATCAAATTAAAAAAATAGAAGTTTCATTTATTAATTTAAAATTAATTCCCACTCTCACAACCAAAAGGCATATTTTTATGAAATAATAACTACCAAAAGTTTGACACTTCTTTTTGATAAATTTCAATGTGAAATTACTTATAAGGACCATAAGTGGATTAAATGGTAAAAATATAATCTATTTATAATTCCAAACAATTAAAATATATGATTTTACAATATAAATTATTTTTATTTAAAAAGGTGTTTTAAGTTAAAATACTGTATTTTTCACTATTCACCCAAATTTGAAAGTTATCAAAACAACACCAAAACTTTATTGAAACTAAATTCATATGTCCCAATTCTAAATAAAAAGTTAATTTTTTCAAATTGAATATATACAAGTTTCAAATATTGGATTTTAAAAACGATTCTCCATTAAATGGCGGTAAAATTTCATTTTTTGAAAAAAAATTCTTTTATCTGAAAAATGTATTTGTTCTTAAATTATGTATAATAAACTCATAATATGGATTCTAAAAATATAAGGATTATATAAAGTTCAAAATTCAGTTAATACAATTCATAACCTCTTTTGAAAAACTTGTTTGGTTAGTCATGGTGCGCTAGAACCTGGTGTTGCCTGTAGGGAATGTTGTTGAATTACTTTAAAAAATAACGTACTATGAAATCTTGCGGTGTTACATTCTTCCCTCCTTCAATAAATTGCGTCCTTGAAATTTGAAATTATTTTTTGAAAATAAACGGTTGAAAATAGTAAATCCCTTTGGGAAAACCAACATGGGAAAATAGGTTAATAAAATTTAGTCTTAATAAGAGGAAAGGGAAATGAAAGGGTCACCACCAAATTATGATCTCGATTAGGAGAACATTGGTGGAAATTAGACACATATAATTAGAGGGAAATTGTAAATATTTATAAGTATTTATTGGGGTCATCAATCACAATCCAGTATAAAAGTGAGGGCCTTAAATTCATCAATCTATAGTGATTTATAATACCATAGGTTCAACAAAATATATAGTATTTGGATAACACATTTTTTTGTTTTTAATATCCCTTCACTGAAGTAGAAGAATTAATTTCTTCATTGAATAAGAGAAGAATAAAAATATATACTAGAGAAGTAGAGTTTGATCCTTTAAATAATTTTTACCACAAACTCATCCTTCACTCTAAATGATAATATAACATAAAAATAATATTCTATTTATCATATTCATATAGGGTTAAAAAAATGAATTTATAATTCATCTTCCAGAATTTTTTTAAAAAGACTACAATTATTCAATCCAGGACATCACGTGGGCCAGTGGTAGGTGATACAGACTTTTCGCCCTTCGGTTGAGCGTTCAAGTCTCGCGGCCTTGCCGGACGTGACAGGTTACCGCCCCACCTCTGAGTTTTGCTTTTATGGAAATCCAAAAATAATCTCAAACTAGAATTATCCAAAATACTTCTGTCCAGACTCACACTCCAAAATTTATAAGGAAGGTAAACACAATGAAGATCCTTTTTTCTGTGTAATAATATTTGAACACCTTAATCATGTATTCTTTTAAAACACTGAAACATCCTAAATTACCATAAACCTTATTAATTACATTCCTGATCCCTTATTCCTTAGAGAATTCTGGATATACTCCTTCTATGAAATAATTTTGTAAACTCCAACAATGTTGGAATATACCAATCATTAATCAGTTTCATGGTAATCAAGAATATCCAATTTAATTTACCCAAATCAATCATTTAAGATTCCAAAATCACTACCTCGGTATTAGAACCATATTATGGTTTATCTTTCTATCAACCATATATTTTCCAAATATTTAACCTGCTATTGAGTCACATTTCTTGGTTCCACACAAACTAAAGTTCTTAATAAAATAATACTATAGTACAATACTTATATACTTCATAATTAATATAACCAGTACATTGTTGATACAACACTCAAATGACATAATTCCCTAATAACAACATAAGAACCCTAATGATTCCGCCTCATCTGTGGTAGTATCATTACATTATTATTATCCAATAACATCATTTGAGTTATAATATTTTTAATGTGACATTGATTCACGTAGTGTCCCAACTCCTTGCAGATGGAGCATTGTACATTTGAAACATTTTTCTTACCCTTTTAGTCACGTACATGGTGTCCTTTTTCTCCACACTTATAACAAACTCTCATTCCCTTCAGGCGAGTTCAAGGGTGTTTCTTCCCACAGTTATCACATGTGGGAAAATTCTTCTTTTCCATCTTCCCTTTATCCATCTGTCTCTCTTCCATCCTTTAATTTTCTTGCTTCCCTTCAAATCCATAGGACTCAGAGAATTCTTTTCTTATCTTATTAACACATGATACTATTTCTTCATATGATGAGAATACATGGGACACTATTTACATTCTAAATGTTAGCTTAATACTATGAAAGATATGATCCTTATTACTCTTTGGATCATACGTATTGCGGGAGTTTGCATTCCTTCTACTGGGTACCATTTCTATACAATAGCATAAACTACGACTGTTTATGCATTACAATGAATAATTCCTAACATGTAAAATACCTAACATAAATTGAATGGTTTATGGATATAATCCATAATAATAATGATGTTTTCATTGAATAATTATATATTCATAAACCCTTCATAATGATTAGTAAATAAAATGAGAATTATCCTGAGAATATCCTTCGGGAGTGTCGTAACCAAGAGTGAAGCAAGACTCGTTGTCGTGCACCAGTTCCTGTTCGAGTCTAGATCAAAGTGGTGTTTTTGGGTTTTACCCCTAGGTACATTTGTGCCAGAGCCGCCTCTACATGCTCATATCCAGACATGGATGTATTGCTAGGAAAACTCAAAAAATCTCTACAATACCAAAATTCAAGTAAGTTCTTCTATACTAATCCACAAAGTCCATCTTAGATGTATGTGCTCTAATTAGAGTTTATCAAAATCTAGCTTCCATGGTTTTTACTAGAACCCCCTTTCATACCAACTGTAACACCCCGACCCCAATTTCCCAGAGTCGGTTCATTATTACATATCATTGGTATGACCACAAAAGATCAAGTCTCGAAAGGCCGATTAGTTTAGTTGCCTTGGAAACACTAGATACATTCATAAATTTTACATTATAACATAAAGTGAAAACTACATCAACATTTTGTCTCCACACTCATATCCTATTATACTATCCCTGTAGTTCATTTATAAAATACTTCTTCACATCCTAGGAAAAGTAAATCAAAGAATGTGGAGAGCTCAAATGCCCAGAAAGTATAACAATATAGCGGAAACATTCATAAATAAGCATAAACATTTAAGGCAACGTAAAACTTAAACAAAATACTTTTAAACTTGAACTTCAACATTATATGATAGAAATAAAATGAAATAATTCCATTTACTCATTCACATGGATATTCTACTAGTCTAATAATCACATGGAGTATCAATAACCACTTTCATAATTATGTAATGCATAATTCCAGACTATCATAACCACATAGCGAAGGCCTCATGCCATGACTATAAAAAAGATTTTGTCAAGGCCTCATGCCAAGACAATAGTTTGTCTCATGATACCTACCGATGCATCGATGAGCTTTAGTGGGCTCCACCCATCACTTACTACGTCCAATGCATTCCTCATATGAATAGGTTTAAACATAACATAAACCTTTTTATTAAAAATAGCATATGAAATGTAAATACTTTCTCCATAAACCATGAATGGTATAAAAATAACACATCCACAATAAAGCATATCACAAAACTTTTAATACAATATGGAAGTTTTTTATCATAATAAATCAACTTCAAATAAGCTTAAAATCTATCAAAGGATGTTGACATAGATGAAATCAAAACTATTAGAGAGAAATATCTCTTTTTTTGAAATCATTTTAAAGTCACAAAATTATAAAATAAATAATTTACATTGAAAAATATTCTTTTACGATTGTAAAGGAAGCTTTGAAGATTTTACAGCGGTGGAAAATAGCCACACCCACTGTATACGTTAAAAAAAGACATTCTTTCCTTAATTTTTTCGAAAAGGTTAAAAAGGTCCTTGATTCGAAAATGACAGAAAGATTCATTTTTGAAAATCATATACAAATTCAAACAAGGGTATAAATGAATTTAACCCATATTATGTAAAATATTAAGTATGTTTTAAAATAAATTTTTATGGAACATGGATTTGGATGATAAAGAGGTCCCAGTAGATAATTACGTATAAACAACCTCGGATAATGAAGAGAATGTGAAATAAATTCTTACCTTGTACTTTACCTTGGTCGAGGGTAGGTTATCCTTTGGTATAATAGTTAAATCATTGTTATTAAATTATAAAAGAATCATATACATTAATATGATATCATATAGGATCTTTTAACATTTATTTGTTAATAATATCTTAGTATTATCGTCTTTTCGGGTGTTAACTTACTCATTTTCTTTTATTTGTTTTGTTACATAAGTCATGATTATTATCCATAAGTTGTATCTTATTCATATCTAGAATGATATCAAGTCCTTAAAAATTATTTTTAATCAAAAAATAAAATTAGTCTTGAATGGATACAATGGGGAGTGAATCTCATCCCGTTCGTGGAGACGGTAATCTGTACGTACGCCCGAATGCTACATCCATTTTATTTTTCATTTTAGAAGGAATAAATACCATATGATACATAGGTATATAATTATTCCAATATAATATAATATCATATATATTTTTATTTAAGTTCATTAACACCATTTTTTATACATTCCATGTATGGTATGAATGAGTCATATCACTTTGAGGGGGCGGTACTCTGCACTTCCTCAAATAAAATTTTCATATATATATACAACATGAAACGAATAATGATATAATATAAAATGGAATTACAGAAGCATATATATAAAATAAATATCATAAATATCATATTTCATGTAACACCCCAAGATTTCATAGTGTGTTATTTCTTCAAAATAATTCAATAACTTGCACTACACGCAACACTGAGTTCAATTTCACCATGACTTACCAAAAAAAAGCCATTAAAAGAGGTCATGAATAGTATTAACTAAATTTTAAACTTTATATAATCCATATAATTTTAGAATCCATATTATGAGTTTCTTAGTCATAATGCAAGAACAGATTCATTTTCAGTATTGCACTTTTATCAACTTTTGATAGTGAAACCTTTTTAAATACAATATTTTAAACTTTTTGACTAAATGGAGACATCAAAAAAATTTAAAATGAAACATCCCAAGCTTCCACGGTACGCTTTCCTTTGATTAAAACAGTAGCGTGTGTTGTACGCAACTTCGAGTTCTAACACACCGTAACCAATCAAACTAGCTGTTATGAATAGTAATACCTACTTTTTGAAGTTATATATATTTTATATTTTAAAATGGACTTCATTTTTGGATTCGGAATATCAAATTTATCCTAAGGTGAAATTTTGGCACTTTTCGGATAACTTTCATATTTTGATGAATAGTGAAAATTACTAAATTTTAATTAAAAACAACTTTTTTAATCAAAATAATTAATAGTGATAAATTATTAATTTGAGTGGTTTTAAAGTATATTTATAATATATTTTTACAATTTAATATAATGTTGGTCATTAGACATAATTTTACAATTAAACCGAACATAAACAAGTGTCAATCTTTTGATAGTTATTATCTCTTAAAAACACGCTTTTTGTTTTGACAGCGGGAATTAATTTTAAATTAATTTCTGCCACTTCTGTGTTTTGAATTTAGAAAAATGGATTCCATATTTGGAATCAGGTTGTTCAAATTGTGTAAATAGGTAACTTTTATTTTTATACATTTTGAATAATTACTGCGGCAAATATTTTATTTACCATGGTTAAGGGTAAATCCGGTAAATAAGGGTTAAACAAATAATATTATAATAATACTAAATTACCCTAAAACGTGTCTTAACCCTATTGGATGATAAATGGTCGACCATGGGCATCTTTGTGTCAATTTTGGGACCCCATGGATCCACTTGTAAGTGATAATGACACTTTATTTTAATTTAGTTAAAATGAATACAAAAATGACACAAGCATATATCTTTTAGAACAACAATTGTTAAATAGGGTTATATATGTTGGATTTTAGATTATAAATATTCATTAGAAAGATATAAAGATTTCCTACATAATTATATTATATTTATAATTTTTAGACATTAAATAATTTATTTTATTTATGACACAATGATGATGAAGTAATTACTATAATAGTGAAAAATTAAAATAATTGATATTATAAATACCCAAAAAAATATAATATGAAACTTTTAATGAATTAAATTAATTTTATAGGATAATATGATATATTAGGATTGATTTAATTGACTTTGTTCGAAGTAATCAATCTGTTATGAGTTTCACAAAAATCAACTATTGAATAGTGTCAAAATTGACATAAAAGAGTTCTTAAAACAAATATTATATTATTAATTGATATTAAATTCCTAAAAATCTACGGTTCGGCCAAGAGACTTATATCATGATAGTTTCATCATTAATGTACCACTTGGGGGTCGCTTGGATGTATATAGTAAGTTTATTAACCATATTATATAAAAATACAAAGAGACATTGTAAAAGTGAAACTAATTAACTTAGAGTTAATACTTAAAGATAAGGTTAATATAAGTACCCAAACCTGTCTAAATTCTATTGGTTGAGTGGTTTTCGACCTATACCCACCTTAACCTTTTAATAATCAACTTTTGAGCCATTAGAAACCGAATTTGAATTTATTATAAATTAATATTTCTAGCTTTTCCAAAGGTGCCCCTCACCCCTCTTATAAAAGGGCACTCCTCCTTCTCATTTCTTCACACCTTCAAAGCCTTTTGGTTCGGCCAAACTCTGCCCAAATACTCTCCCAACATCCCTCACTACATCCTAGAGGCCTTAGTTTGATCAGAAAGCCAAACTAAGGATCCCTTTTGATCAAATCAAAAAGAAGAACCCGAAGAAGAGGTAATGATTTCACCACCCTTTTCCAAGTTCCTTTCTTCTTCCACTTCCTCTTTCTTTGTTCTTACCATTCTAAAATAATAAATCCAGTATCTTACATATACTGTGATGTTATTATAAATATGGTACAACCATATTCAGTATTCTATCCACCCTTTGAATAACATGTCACCATACGTGCGTACGTACGGCTTACCGTCTCCACGTCGTGGTGTAATTGTTATTCAATATATTATTATTTGGATGGGTATAATAATGATATGTAACTCATGTAAATAATAAATATAACATGTTAATGATTCTTTATATATGATATACCATCCATTTATATATTATTTTAATATCAAATAATGATATTGTCGCTCGTGCGTACGTACGGACTACCGTCTCCACGAACGCGATGAGATTCATTCTCCATCGTATCCATTCAAGTATAATTATCATTTGATGATTTAAAAATGATGTTGAAGGACTTGATATCATTCTGGATATGAATAATATACAACCTGTCCTTTACAAAAAGGTCTTACGTAACAAAACATATAAAAGAAAAAAAGTAAGTTAACACCCGAAACAACGATAATACTAAGATATTATTATAAATCGATATTAAAAGATCATATATGATATCATATTAATGTATATGATTCTTGTATAATTTAGTAACAATTATTTCACCATTATACAGGAGGTTAACCTACCCCAACCAAGGAAAAAGTACAAGGTAAGGGTTATTTCACAATCTTTTCATTATCCGAGGTTGTTTATACGTACTAATCTACTGGGATATCTTTATCATCCACATCCATGTTTCTTAAAAATGTATTTCAAAACATTTTTACTATTTACAAGAATATGGGTTAAAGTCATTTATACCTTTTTTTGACTTTTTATAAGAGGTTTATAAAGGAATCTTTCCGTCGTTTTCAAAACAAGGTCCTTTTTAACCTTTTCGACAGAATTGAGGTAAGAATGTTTTTTTTAACTTATACGGCGGGTGCGGTTATTTTACGCCGTTATAAAATCTTCAAAGATTTCCTTACAAGCTTATAAGAATATTTTCAAAGAAAATGTTTTATTTTATATGGATCTTAAATGATTTCAAAATAAAAGGAGATATTTATTTAAAAAGAATTTTGATTTCATCTACGTCAACATCCATTGATGGATTTTAAGATTATTTGAAGTTGATTTATTATGATACAAAACTTCTATATTGTATTGAAGGTTTTGTGATATGTTTGACTATGGATGTTCTATTTTTATACCATTCATAGTTTATGGTGAAATTATTGACATTTCGTATGCTAGTTTTAATACGAATGTTTATGTTATGTTTAAACCTTTTCATATGGGAATGCATTGGACTTAATAAGTGACGGGTGGAGACCGCTATAGCTCCTCGATGCATCGGTAGGTCTCATGAGACAAACTAGTGTCTTGGCACAAGGCCTTGACAAAATCTTATTTTTTGTCTTGGCACGAGGCCTTGGCTATGTGGTTATGATAGTCTGGCATTATGCATTCCAACATTATGAAAGTGGTTATTGATTTTTTCATGTGATTATTCGATTAGTAGAATATCCATGTGAATAAGTAAATGGCATTATTTCATTTTATTTATGCCGTACCATGTTGAAAGTTCATGTTTGAAAGGATTTTGTTTTAGTTATACATTGCCTTAAATGTTTATGCTTATTTTTGAATGTTCTGCTATATTGTTATCCTTACTGGGCATTTGAGCTCACCCCTTTTCTATGTTTTATTTTTTCCAGGAAGTGAAGAAGTAAATTATGAATGACCTGCAGGGATATTATATGGGGATATGAGTGTGGATTATGGAGACATTATGTTGTTGTAGTAGTTTTTCATTTTATGATGTAATGTAAAAATTATTAATATATCTAGTATTTCCAAGGCTACTAAACCAATCGGTCTTTCGAGATTTGATCTTTCTTGTGATCATGCCAATGTTACGAAGTAATGCACCGACTCTGGGTAGCTGGGGTCGGGGCGTTACAGTTGGTATCAGAGGAAGTTTAGTACAAACCTTGGAAACTAGATTTAGATAAACTCTGATTAGAGCACGTAGACCTAAGATGAACTTTGAGGATTAGTATAGAAGAACTTACTAGAATTTTGGTATTGTAGAGATTTTGTGAGTTTTCCAAGTAATACATCCCTGTCTGGATACGAGCAGGTAGAGGCGGCTCTGGCACAGATGTACCTAGGGGTAAAACCCGAAACACCGCTTTGAACTTGACTCGAACGGGAACTGGTGCACGACAACGGGCCTTGCTGCACTCTTGGTTACGACACTCCCGGGGGATATGCTTAGGATAACTCTCATTTTCGTTACAAATCATTATGAAGGGTTTATGAGTATATACTTCCTCAAAGAAAACATTTTTATGATTATGGATTATATCCATAAATATTTCAATTTATGTTAAGTGTTTTATAAGTATGGGATTATGTATTTTGACTCATAAACTAATCTAGTTTATGCCATTGTTTAGAAATGGCACCCAGTAGAAGGAATGATAACTCCATAAATGCACATGATTCAAAGAGAAGGAAGGATCATATCTCTCATGGTCTTAAGCTAGAATTTATAAGAGAAATAGTCTCCCATGTATTATCATCATATGAAGAAATAATATCATGTGTTGATAAGATAAGTAAAGAGTTTACTGAGTCCTATGGCTTTGAAGGGAAGCAAGAGAAGAAAAGGATGGAAGAGAGAAAGATGGATAATGGGAAGAGGGAAAATAAGAATTTTCCCATATGTGGTAACTGTGGAAAGAAACACCCTGGAACTTGCCTGAAAGGAATGTGAGTTTGTTATAAGTGTGGAGGAAAAGGGCACAAAGTACGTGACTGCAAGGGTAAGAAAATGGTTTTAAATGTACAATGATTCATTTGCAAGGAGTTTGGACACTACGCGAACCTATGTCCTAGTCATCAGACTATGCCGCAAATGATGTTATTGGATAATAACCAAGTTATGATACTACCACAGATGAAGAGGAATGATTAGAGTTCTTATGTTGATTATGTCAATTGAGTGTTGTATCAACAATGTACTTGTTATAATAATTATGGAGTATATAAGGATTGTACTGCAGTACTATTTCATTAAGGACTTGAGATTATGTGGAACAAAGAAAAGTGACTCAATAGCAGGATAAATTTTTGGAAAATATATGGTTGAGAGAATGATAAATCATAATATAGTTCTGATACTGAGGTAGTGATTTTGGAATAATATGTGATTGTTTTGGATAAATTATATTGGATATTCTTGACTACCTTGGAACTGATTAATGATTTGTATATTCCATCATTGTTGGGGATTAAAACATTTTTGGATTAATGAAGTATATCCAGCATTCTATATGGAATAAGGGAGCATGAATGTAATTAATAAGGAATATGGTAATACATGATGAAGGTATTCATATTCTATTACGGGGTAAAAAGGATCTATATTATGTTTACCTTCCTTATAAATGTTGGACTGTGAGTTTAGACAGAAGTATTTTGGATAGTTCTAGTTTGGATTATTTTGGATTTCCATAAAAGGACAACCCGGAGGTCGGGCGGCAACCCGTCGCGTCCGGCAAGGCTGCGAGACTTGAACCCGCAACCGAAGGGCGACAAGGGTGTATCACCTACCACTGGCCCAAGAGATGTCCTGGATTAAATAATGTAGTTTTTTTAAAAGATCTGGTAGATGAATTATAAATTCGTTTATTTTGGAACCCTGTACGAATAGTATAAATATAATTTTTTTTACGAGTGAAAGATGAGTTTATGGTAGAAATTTATTAATGGACAGAACTCTAATTATAAAGTAAGTATATCTCCTTATGATCTTAGCCAATCTCATAAATAAATTCCTCAATATTAAGAAAAGAAACTTAGAACAAAAATGTTGTCCTAGATGGTACCTTAAATCATCACTAATTTATGGCTTTGGGATTGTTGGCCTTTTCATATCCATGTTCTCTACCACTCTCCATCAGATAATTGATGGTTAGATTTCTCTTCCATATCCATATTTTCCTACATGGAACCCTAGTATGTGTTATTTTCGGTAATCTTCATACTTTCCACTCTTTATTTTAAATAGAGGCCTCATTAATTCATTTTTCGATGTGGGATTTCAACTAAGATATTTTGAAACGTCAAAAATGTGTTATCCTAATACCCTATGATTTGTTGAACCGATGGTATTTCAAATCATCATAGATTGAAGAATTTAAGGACCTCAATTATACACTTGTTTGTGATTGATGACCTCAATCACTACCTATAAATATTTACGTTTTTCCTCCGATTATATGTCTCTAATTGCCACCAATGTTCTCCTAATCAAGATCATAATTTGGTGGTGACCGTTTCATTTCTCTTTTCCTCATATTAAGACTAAATTTTAGTAACCCAATTTCCGATGTGGGTTTTTCCCACAAATATATTTTCTACTTTCAACCTTTTATTTTTGAAGAACAATTTCAAATTACGAGGACGCAATTTATTGAAGGAGGGGAGAATGTAACACCCCAAGATTTCATAGTGTGTTATTTCTTCAAAATAATTCAATAACTTGCACTACACGCAACACTGAGTTCAATTTCACCATGACTTACCAAAAAAAAAGCCATTAAAAGATGTCATGAATAGTATTAACTAAATTTTAAACTTTATATAATCCTTATAATTTTAGAATCCATATTATGAGTTTCTTAGTCATAATGCAAGAACAGATTCATTTTCAGTATTGCACTTTTATCAACTTTTGATAGTGAAACCTTTTTAAATACAATATTTTAAACTTTTTTACTAAATGGAGACATCAAAAAAATTTAAAATGAAACATCCCAAGCTTCCACGGTACGCTTTCCTTTGAATAAAACAGTAGCGTGTGTTGTACGCAACTTCGAGTTCTAACACACCGTAACCAATCAAACTAGCTGTTATGAATAGTAATACCTACTTTTTGAAGTTATATATATTTTATATTTTAAAATGGACTTCATTTTTGGATTCGGAATATCAAATTTAGCCTAAGGTAAAATTTTGGTACTTTTCGGATAACTTTCATATTTTGATGAATAGTGAAAATTAATAAATTTTAATTAAAAACAACATTTTTAATCAAAATAATTAATAGTGATAAATTATGAATTTGAGTGGTTTTAAAGTATATTTAGAATATATTTTTACAATTTAATATAATGTTGGTCATTAGACATAATTTTACAATTAAACCGAACATAAACAAGTGTCAATCTTTTGATAGTTATTATCTCTTAAAAACACGCTTTCTGTTTTGACAGCGGGAATTAAATTTAAATTAATTTCTGCCACTTCTATGTTTTGAATTTAGAAAAATGGATTCCATATTTGGAATCAGGATTTTCAAATTGTGTAAATAGGTAACTTTTATTTTTAGACATTTTGAATAATTACTGCGGTAAATATTTTATTTACCATGGTTAAGGGTAAATCCGGTAAATAAGGGTTAAACAAATAATATTATAATAATACTAAATTACCCTAAAACGTGTCTTAACCCTATTTGTTGATAAATGGTCGACCATGGGCATCTTTGTGTAAATTTTGGGACCCCATGGATCCACTTGTAAGTGATAATGACACATTATTTTAATTTAGTTAAAATGAATACAAAAATGACACAAGCATATATATTTTAGAACAACAATTTTTACATAGGGTTATATATGTTGGATTTTAGATTATAAGTATTCATTAGAAAGCTAAAAAGATTTCCTACATATTGATATTTTATTTATAATTTTTAGACATTAAATAATTTATTTTATTTATGACACAATGATGATGAAGTAATTACTATAATAGTGAAAAATTAAAATAATTGATATTATAAATACCCAAAAAAATATAATATGAAACTTTTAATGAATTAAACTAATTTTATTGGATAATATGATATATTAGGATTGATTTAATTGACTTTGTTCCAAGTAATCAATCTGTTATGAGTTTCACAAAAATCAACTATTGAATAGTGTCAAAATTGACATAAAAGAGTTATTAAAACAAATATTATATTATTAATTGATATTAGATTCCTAAAAATCTATGGTTCGGCCAAGAGACTTATATCATGATAGTTGCATCATTAATGGACCACTTGGGGGTCGATTGGATGTATATAGTAAGTTTATTAACCATATTATATAAAAATACAAAGAGACATTGTAAAAGTGAAACTAATTAACTTAGAGTTAATACTTAATGATAAGGTTAATATAAGTACCCAAACCTGTCTAAATTCTATTGGTTGAGTGGTTTTCGACCTATACCCACATTAACCTTTGAATAATCAACTTTTGAGCCATTAAAAACCGAATATGAATTTATTATAAATTAATATTTCTAGCTTTTCCAAAGGTGCCCCTCACCCCTCTTATAAAAGGGCACTCCTCCTTCTCATTTCTTCACACCTTCAAAGCCTTTTGGTTCGGCCAAACTCTGCCCAAATACTCTCCCAACATCCCTCACTAAAACCTAGAGGCCTTAGTTTGATCAGAAAGCCAACCTAAGGATCCCTTTTGATCAAATCAAAAGGAAGAACCCGAAGAAGAGGTAATGATTTCACCACACTTTTCCAAGTTCCTTTCTTCTTCCACTTCCTCTTTCTTTGTTCTTACCATTCTAAAATAATAACTCCAGTATATTACATATAATGTGATGTTGTTATAAATATGGTACAACCATATTCAGTATTCTATCCACCCTTTGAATAACATGTCACCATACGTGCGTACGTAAGGCTTACCGTCTCCACGTCGTGGTGTAATTGTTATTCAATATATTATTATTTGGATGGGTATAATAATGATGTGTAACTCATGTAAATAATAAATATAACATGTTAATGATTCTCTATATATTATATACCATCCATTTATATATTATTTTAATATCAAATAATGATATTGTCGATCGTGCGTACGTACGGACTACCGTCTCCATGAACGCGATGAGATTCATTCTCCATCGTATCCATTCAAGTATAATTATCATTTGATGATTTAAAAATGATGTTTAAGGACTTGATATCATTCTGGATATGAATAATATACAACCTTTCCTTTACAAAAAGGTCTTACGTAACAAAACATATAAAAGAAAACAAGTAAGTTAACACCCGAAACAACGATAATACTAAGATATTATTATAAATCGATATTAAAAGATCATATATGATATCATATTAATGTATATGATTCTTGTATAATTTAGTAACAATTATTTCACAATTATACAGGAGTTTAACCTACCCCAACCAAGGAAAAAGTACAAGGTAAGGGTTATTTCACAATCTCTTCATTATCCGAGGTTGTTTATACGTAATAATCTACTGGGATATCTTTATCATCCACATCCATGTTTCTTAAAAATGTATTTCAAAACATTTTTACTATTTACAAGAATATGGGTTAAAGTCATTTATACCCTTGTTTGACTTTTTATAAGTGGTTTATAAAGGAATCTTTCCGTCGTTTTCAAAACAAGGTCCTTTTTAACCTTTTCGACAGAATTGAGGTAAGAATGTTTTTTTAACTTATACGGCGGGTGCGGTTATTTTAGGCCGTTAAAAAATCTTCAAAGCTTTCCTTACAAGCTTATAAGAATATTTTCAAAGAAAATGTTTTATTTTATATGGATCTTAAATGATTTCAAAATAAAAGGAGATATTTCTTTAAAAAGAATTTTGATTTCATCTACGTCAACATCCATTGATGGATTTTAAGATTATTTGAAGTTGATTTATTAGGATACAAAACTTCTATATTGTATTGAAGGTTTTGTGATATGTTTGACTATGGATGTGCTATTTTTATACCATTCATAGTTTATGGTGAAATTATTGACATTTCGTATGCTAGTTTTAATACGAATGTTTATGTTATGTTTAAACCTTTTCATATGGGAACGCATTGGACTTAATAAGTGACGGGTGGAGCCCGATATAGCTCCTCGATGCATCGGTAGGTCTCATGAGACAAACTAGTGTCTTGGCACAAGGCCTTGACAAAATCTTATTTGTAGTCTTGGCACGAGGCCTTGGCTATGTGGTTATGATAGTCTGGCATTATGCATTCCAACATTATGAAAGTGGTTATTGATTTTTGCATGTGATTATTCGATTAGTAGAATATCCATGTGAATAAGTAAATGGAATTATTTCATTTTATTTATTCCGTACCATGTTGAAAGTTCATGTTTGAAAGGCTTTTGTTTTAGTTATACATTTCCTTAAATGTTTATGCTTATTTTTGAATGTTCCGCTATATTGTTATCCTTACTGGGCATTTGAGCTCACCGCTTTTCTATGTTTTATTTTTCCCAGGAAGTGAAGATGTAAATTATGAATGACCTGCAGGGATATTATATGGGGATATGAGTGTGGATTATGGAGACATTATGTTGTTGTAGTAGTTTTTAATTTTATGATGTAATGTAAAACTTATGAATATATCTAGTATTTCCAAGGCTACTAAACCAATCGGTCTTTCGAGATTTGATCTTTCTTGTGATCATGCCAATGTTACGAAGTAATGCACCGACTCTGGGTAGCTAGGGTCGGGGCGTTACATTTAATTATAGTGAGATTATAATTTCCACCATGAGAGGTGGTAGGATATAATTGAACACTCATCGTTTCGTGAGGCGGTTGGTTTCCATCCATAAAAACATTATGTTCTTCACACATTAGATGGAGGTGTCTGTATGTATAGTTAGAATACTTTCATAACAACATCATAATATATTTAGGATACTGGTTTTGTTATAAAAGTAAATAATAAGAATATTTTAGGGGTTTGATATGTAAAATAAAAGAAAACAATAGATATAGTTACATTTAATATGGGTAACTCCCTTTGGTGTGAACCAAAAAGGACTCTTGAAGTGCCTTCTGCCTACGTTAAGGCTCCTAGGATTAGTATAGGTATGTATAGAGCTTAATTGGGTAGAGTTTGGACGAGCCCAAAGGCTTTAGAGTTTTGAGGAATTGGTTAGAAGTGGTGTCCTTTTATAAGTGGGAGGAGGGGCTCTTTTGAAAAAATTTAAAGTATTATTTCATAATAAAATCATATTAGGTTTATAATGGATCCAAAGTAGATTATTCGAATTATAAGGTGGGTATAGGTCAAAAAAACTCAACCAATAAGATTTATCCATGTTTGGTTCACTATTTTATGCTTATCCTTCAGATTTAACTGTTAGTTAAATAGTGTGACATTTACCATGTCTCTTTGTATTTTTATATTATATGGTTAATAAACATACTATAAACTTCCTAGATAACCCCACATGGTTCATTAATGACACACCTATCCTCATATAAGTCCTTTTGACGGACCTTATATTTTTAGGAATATTATATCAATTAATGATATAATATTGTTTTTAAAAACTCCTTTATGTCAATTTTGACACTATTTAGTAATTGATTATTGTTAAAGTCTTAATAACATTATTAATTAGAACCAAATTCATTTTATCAATACTAACATGTCATATGAACCAATAAAATTCATCTAATTTTTGAAAACTATCAAATTGTATTTATTTTTGTATTTATAATATCAATTATTTTAAAATTTCTCTAATAAGGTAATTCTAGCATCATCATTGTGTCATAAATAAATTAAATTATCTTTTGTCTAAAAATTATAAATATAATATCATTATGTAGGAAATATTTTTATCTTTATAATGAATATTTATAATCTAATTTATCTTTTTAATAACCCTATACTAAAAATGTTTTAGTTATTAAACATTGATTTTAACTCTTTTAACTCTTCTTTGAATTAAATAATAATAAATATACTATTCTGATCCAAGTGGACCAAAATGGTTCATATTTTATTCCAAATTTAGTTTTGGTCGAATTAAATTTAACCAATAAAATTAGGACATGTGTTAGGGTAATAATAATATCATTTTTACCCTTCATTACCCTATTTACTTTTTACCGTGGTAAATAAAAGTAAAAACATACTATTCACCAGAAATAATTTTTCTCTTATTGAACCACATTTACTCCTTTATTTTAACCATGTCTCTAGGATTTTGGAAATTTTATTCAAAGAAGTGGTAAAGTATGTTTTTTGTGAATTTGAAAATTATTCTAGGAGGAGGTAAAAGACGGTGAAAAGTTCAATAAACTTTATATATATATATAAATTATAAACTCATTCCAATGAATTAAATTGAAATTATATATGCATTATGTATCTATTTTGACATAAAATAAATTTAATTAAAATAATTAATTATTTTAATAATAATTCGGTTTTAAACTATAACTCAGTGTTTGTCACTATTCATAAAAAATTAAAGGTTTTCTGAAAATCACCGAAAATATAACCTAAGATAATTTTGATATTCCTAATTCAATAATGAAGTCTATTTTACCAAAATAAAAACATATATGTTTCATTTATTAATTTCGAATTAATTCCCGCTGTCAAAACCAAAAAGCGTATTTTTAAAAAACAATAACTACCAAAAGTTTGACACATGTTTATGTCCAATTTCAAAGTGAAATTACATAAAATTACCATTATTGGATTAAATGGTAAAAATATAATATATCTATACTTCCAAACCATTAAAATTTATAATTTAACAATATAAATTATTTTTATTTAAAAAGTTGTTTTCAACTAAAATATAGTATTTTCATTATTCACCGAAATATTAAAGTTATTAGAAAAACACCAAAACTTTATTGAAACTAAATTTTTATGTCCAGATTCTAAAGAAGAATTTTTTTTTGTCAAATTAAATATATAAAAGTTTCAAATATTGGATTTAAAAAGGCTTCACCATTAAAAGGCCGTACAATTTCATTTATTTGAAAAATACATCATTTATCTGAAAAAGTGTATTTATTCTTACATTATGTCTAAGAAACTCATAATATAAATTATAAATTTATTAGGATTATATAAAGTTCAAAATTCAGTTAATAATATTCATAATCTCTTTTGAACGACTTGTTTGGTAAGTCATGGTGCACTAGAACTCGGTGTTGCGTGTAGTATAAGTTATTGAATTACTTTGAAGAAATAACATACTATGAAATCTTGGGGTGTTACAAGGGTCATGCCGCCAGCCGCCACATGAGTAACTAGGGAATGCTTACCATGTTGAATAACCCACCAACGTGCTCGGGGTTTGGGATCCCCATCAAGACGAAGACCCCCACCCAGATAATCCAATGGCGGTACTCATTGCCCACCTTAAGGCATTGGAAACACGATAGGTGGCAATCCCGCTTCATGGAGAGCCATATCTAGAAAGGGTGGATGATATGCTAGAACCTCTGGGTTTCTGTAATCCCACCTTCTTCCCATTTAATGGGACAGGGGGCCTGCCGCTGCACCTGGGCCACATCAACTCAAGGTGTAGGCCCATGTTAGGGATTCCAACGCAGTAGGAGGCTGCCAAGCATTGCTGTTTTGTTCAGACATTGGAGGGGAATTCATTCGTTTAGTACAACCAGCTTCCCATAGGATCCATAACTATCTAGGAGGACCTTTACATGAAATTCCTCTACCAGTTCATCTCTACTACACGGAAAACGTGAATCACATACCTCTTCATGTGAAAACAAAGGCTTGATGAGCATGTCATGGGCTTTATCGCCCGGTGGAAGGGGATGACATATTCCCTTGACATGCCACTAACTAAGGAGAAATTACTGATGATGTGTGAAGGAAATGTCAAGAAAGAACTCATTCCCTCCCTGATCACCTAGAAATTCCATGGAGGATTCCAAGATTTCTCTGATAAGGCCCAGAGCCTGGAAGAAGCCTTGCAACAGGCCATCCAGGCATGTCCATGGCCCCTTTTAATTCCCGTAAGGAGGGCTGCTAGAGCGAAGTGCGTCGTGGTGGACCAAAAAGAGGCCCCCAGATAGCTGGAACTATTACTAGTGGAGCAAACTCCATAGCCTCGCAGAGGCCCGCTACCAAAGGTGCATCCTCCAGCCCAACAACGGCCTCCTCAGAATCAGCATGTGCCCCCGTGAAATGTGCTGCCACCACCTAGGTGGGACAACCAGGATCCGCCTCCTTGATAGGCTCCTACAGCTCCTCGTCGAGGATAGGCTTGAAGTCCCCCCATTCTGGACAGAAGAATCCAGACCTACTCATTCAATGAGAACCAGGTCTTAGGTTATTTCCGAAGTGCATTGGAACAATGGATTGTGTGTTTTCCTGATTGCAGAAGGCCTGGACAGGCGAACCTCACTGATCGGACAAACTACTACCCCAATCATTGAATCATGGGGCACAACCTCAAGTAGTTCTATGTGTTAAATGATTGGATTCTTGACCAGGTCGATAACACCATCGTCAGGTTGGGCCCAGCCCCGACACAAGTGGCATGCGTCGTCGTAAGGCCAGACAGCAGCAGCAGCGACGAGGGAGAGTGGAAGAAGGTTTCTAACTGTGAGTCCCATATGTATGTTGACATTATGGCTTTCAAAATAGTTTATCATTCCCTTGGTATCATCCGTGCATGCCTGAGTCAGTCGGATCATTTAGAAGCTGCAGCCGCTACTTCTATATCATCATCTCAGATGGTCTCTTCCTAGAAGAGCAAGAACCAGCAGTGCAAGGGAAAGCAACGCCCCCAATGCCAACATCTTCAGACACTCTCTGCGACTTCATGCCTTCATAGATGGATATTCCTCTCAGAATCCACCTAGTAATGGATGAATCATCATGTGATATTCAAGGGTATGCTTTGGTTAACAACATGGAGTTGATAAATCCCTATATGACCCCCCATGATGGGGATCATGAGGAAGACATCCCAAACATCCCAATCCAGTGCCAACATCAGCAGATCCGCAACCATAAGGGTCATCGAGGAACATCACTTAAAACCTCTATTCAGGCCATGCATGCCATTGAGACCGGACAGGAGGCCTAGCGCATAGCTCAGCATGCACAACCTCCTCATCTGGTGTCACCAGGCCATCCTCCACTGTCGTTTGTGCTACTGGATCTGGCAGAGCCACCTCGACCATGCTGCAACTAGCCTCACCCTTCTAAAGGCCTTTCCTAGTCATCAGACATCATCCGGTATCAAATTTTATGGCATCGACTAGTGAGCTATGGGTTATTTCCCACACCATTCAGCCGTCAGCCTAGCTGGAAAAGCCCACCATTCCTCCAGTCACAGAGCGGCCTCCTGCAAGTAGAACCTCATGTCGGGCACGTTATTATGATGTAATCAATCAATTTTCTAGCTTACTATTATGGCCTTCCATCCTCGAGAAACTTCACATATTGTCAGATATGTATGAGGCCCTCGCTGAGGCTTTAAGAAGTCCACTATAGTTTGAGATGGAGGTAGAAGCTGCAGAAGCCTTTCATGATAAAGCGGTCAAGAACGCTGAAGGTCAGGCCATCATTTAATTCTCTGGAGAAGATAAAGCCTCTCCCATATAGTGGCACATACTCCCTTTGTAAATCACCGTCCAATTTAACAACATGGTGGTTCCCCGCGGTCTTGTTGACACTGGCTCCGGGATTTACTTTATTCCAACACGGACACTGGAGAAGATGGGTTTATTTGAAGATAACCTGACTCCCTTCGATTTAAGAATTCAGGGATACGACATGACAGAGAAGACTTCAGTCGGAAATATCTGTTTGAGGAACTAGTTTGGTGGCCCAGTTTCCAACACCGAGTTTATGGTTGTCTCCCACAACATCACTTACAAAGAATTAATGGGAAGACCATGGAACCACCTGCATGCGGTGGTCACCTCATCGTATTACCTGTGCTTGATGTACTCCCTCAATGTTCGAGTAGGTGTACTCATAGGGGATGCACCTCTTTTTGCCTCTTCTAAAGCCCGCTACCTGGATGCCGACTATTACAAGAGCTTGGACAAGCAGATTTAGGCCTGTGAGGTTGAACCCATCGCAATTGCAACCGATCCCTAGGCAGGTCTAGATGATGCATACATCTTCACGATCCATCGATTGGAGGCCACAACCCCCGACATGGGGAAATTTTTTGTCGTATCTAGTACATAGGAGAATCATATTTCGATGTCCATGCGATGGTGGAAAATCACCTTGTACTCCTACACAAATTAGGATCAGGTGATTTCGGAGCCTCTTACCTCCATATGGTATCAGGATGTTCACCCCATGGTAACATAAATACGTCATACTTTCCTATTTCACAAAGCTTGAATGAACCAGCTCAAGCCAACGTGACATTATTTCTTTGATATCATCAAGCATGGACCATTAGGCCAATGACCAGATGGGATCTGATCGGAAACCTTCATTTTTATGGTTTGGTCATCATGTGAGCCACCCGATATACTTTCCACTACCGCCCAGGCTGGTACACGCCTCTCATGGGGGGTTGTAGACCTGGAGGAGGCTCCTTAGGCAGGGGATCTGTCTTCACAATTGATGATGTGGACCTAGAGGATGCTCCCCCACCTTTGAAGAGGGCGTATCCGCCATTGTTGATGAATTGGTACAGGTGAACCTCAGTAGCGAGGAAGACCTGATACCTACATTAATCAGTGCCTTCATCCTCTCGAGGAGCAGTGACGATACATAGACTTCCTGAAATAACATCATGATTTATTCTCCTGGAGCTATGGTGAGATGCTAGGGCTAGATCTCTAGGTAGTCATCCACCTCCTTGGTCTCCCGAAAAATCACCACGGGTTCAAGCAGCCACCCCGGAAGATGCACCCTTCTCATGGTGCCAGGGTTGAGGCCGATGTTGACAAACTCATCAGAGCCAACATTATCAAGGATGTTCAGTATCCCAACTGTCTGGCCAACATTGTGCCAGTCAGGTAGATGAACGGGAAGATTAGAGTCTGCATCAACTTCCATGATCTCAACTGTCAGTGCCCAAATGATGATTTTCCCGTTCTAGTGATGGAATTGATGATCGATATTATGGCAGGGTTCTAGGCCCTTTTCTTCACTTATGGTTACTCTAGATATAATCAGATTTGAATGGCACCTAAGGATGAAGCATCTATAGCCTTAAAGGTTCCACAAGGTATATTTTGTTACCAAGTCATACCCTTCGGCTTAAAGAATGCATGTACCACCTATTAGCAGTATATTCATCACATATTCAAGCCAATCCATGGGACATTGGTGGACTTTCTATGTGGATGACGATGTTTTAAAATCTGGACAATGCCAGGACAATCTTAAGAACCTTGAGAAATTTTCAGCTTCCTTCGTTCTCACCACTTGAAGATGAACCCATTGATGTGTGCCTTCAGGGTCACCTCTGGAAAGTTGCAGGGCATTTTGGTCAGATACAGGGATATCGAGATCGATCTAGAGAAGATCAAGGTCATCAAACAGATGTCACCCCTGAGCAACATTCGGGAACTATGAGGCTTCCAAGGACACTTAGCCGACATACACTTATTCATTGCGAATCTAATTGGCAAGTGTAAGCCCTTTTCTCGGCTCATGACGAAAGTCTCCACCTACAGATGTGAGGATGATTTCCAGACTGCATTTAAGGTAATCCAGCAGTATCTATTCTAGCCTCCAGTTCTGATGCCACCAATGTCTAGAAAACCACTGATCATATACGTGACTGCCCTGGAATGATCTATTTCTGACCTTCTCTCCCAAAAGAACAATGAGGGGACGAAGAACAGTCTTTACTACCTCAGCTGCAGGATCCTCGATACAGAGACCAGATACTCCCCCATTGAAAAGAGCTGGCTCACACTGGTATTCCCAGTATAGAAACCGCGACACTACATGTAGCACCATGAGGTACAACTGGTTCCTCGGGTAGAACCGCTAATGTACATTCTGAACTGCCCCATATTGACAGGCCATCTCGCACGGTGTGCAGTGATTCTTCAGTAGTTCGACATCAGGTTTGTCCATCATAAAGATATTAAGGGGAAATTATTAGAATAATTCCTTTATACCCATCCAGATTAGGATGACCCATTCTTGGATCTGTATTTTCTTGGTGAGGCAACCCTTTTAGTAGATCATGTCATCCCTTGTTGGAAGATGCACTTTGATAGTGCTTCCTAAAGCCCCACCGACAGGAGGCTCAATGATCCCAAGCTCAACAGGGTAGGCCTGAGTATTGTCATTATTACCTCATCACAATCAATTCTACCATACTCATTCCTATTGTTAGAAGGATTCTCCATAAACGAGGTAGATTACCAGGCTCTTATCACTGGACTTGAGTTGGCCCTTGAGATCAATGTGCCCCATTTTCATGTGAAAGGTGATTCCGAAGTAATCATCAAGAAAATAAATGGTGACTACATCATCAGAAAGCCAGAACTTGTACCATTCTTGGAACGCAATCTCTATCTAGTGGCCCAGTTCACATTTCAACTGAAATTTACTCATGTCCCTCCATCTTAGAACGGTCGAGAGAATTCTTTGGCCGGCCTGGCTGCATCACTTGCAGAACCCATGCAGAATGATCTGATTACACACATGGAACATTGGAGATTCATTTCTCCCATCACCCCATATGATGAATATGGCCTAAAGGTAACCCATATTAATGCTGGATCATCCATGTCTGACCCCCCGAGTTCCTCAGATGTAGTGGATGAAGTGTCTCCCTACTGGAGAGCCCCTTTTATCGAGTATCTCCAAAATGGTTACCTCCTGACTGACCAGTCCAAGTGCGAGCGAATCCGACGCCGTGCACTGTAGTATACCGTCCAGTGTGGTCATAGTCTAGATCATATCCTCTACAAGCATGGGTTTTATGGGGTAATCCTCTGTTTCATCCAGGGAGTCACAATTTCTCAGGTCATGTTGGAGGTTCATGCTGGTTCCTGCGGTGCCCACCATACTAGGCGTAAGCTATCCCACCAGATCCAGAGACTTGGGTACTTTTGGCCCTCCATGATCCATGATTGTATTGAGTAAGCCAAAAGATGTCATACATTCCAGATTCATGCTAACATCATGCATCCGCTTCCAGATCCTCTCCACTTAACCAAGTACTCGTCACCATTTGCGGTGTGGGGACTCGATGTGGTGGGACTATATCCACCGGTGACAGCTCGCCAGTGCAGGTTCATCCTGACCACTACGTATTTATTTTCCATCTGGGAAGAGGTAGTTCCACTGAAGGAGGTCAAGGACTATTCTATCATTGACTTTGTGAGCTCCAATATCATCTACCGATTTTTAGTCCCTCACATCGTCCTCACTGATACTGACACCAACTTCCAAGAAGATGAGTTAAATAATTTTTATGCCAAATACAACATATGTTTGAACCATACATCCCGCTATCACACGTAGACAAATGGACAGATCAGGGAATTCAACAAAACAATCTCTAACATTTTGTAGAAAATGGTTGGTTAGAATAAGAATAGTTGGCCAGAAAATCTCCCCAACGACCTCTGGGCTTATCTGATGATGGCTCGTAATTCCACCCAGGTGACGCCATAATCCCTGGTGTACGGAGTAGTGTTCATCATTCCTATCGAGATTCAGTTACCTTTATTATGCACGACGTTCTATGACCAGAAGGTTCCAGATTAAGTAACTGAAATTCATCTTGCCGAATTGGAAGCACCTGAAGAGAACAATCTTCGTGCCCAACACAATCTGAAAAGGCATCGGAATAAGACGGAAATAGATTCCAATTAGAAAGTTTTCCTCCGCTCCCTCTTACATGGTGACTTGGTATTGGCCCTCCGGGCACCAAAGATACATGGTAGGATCAACCCATGTTGGATCCCAAAAGGGAAGGACCTTATGTTGTTCACAAGGTTTATCCCAATGGTGCTTACTCACTAGTGACCATGGATGGTGAGCTTATAACTCCCCTACCAATGCCATGTTTCTCAAGAAATACATATCTTGAGCCAGTCTGTCCCACACGATCTTAAACTATTTCTGGTCCTTCATGACCTTAATATGTCGGGTCCTGGATGACTCTAAACTACTGGGTCCCATATGACATTAAAATGACTATTTTCTTGGCTATAGAATGTTAAACTGCACAACATTCTTAGAACTATGTATGGATTGATTCACATACTTATGTGATATGTAGGAATGCTCAAACGCCTTGTTTGATTCCATCCCCCAAACTCTTCTTTTTGACTATTACCCCTTGGGTATAGTTCTCTCAGAGGATCCTCACATGGTGTAGTGCATGCCTCCTTGGCCCCGCTCATGTACGAATTTCAATGATCGCATCATGTGACCCAAAAATCATATTTTTGATTATTCCCCCTTGGAGATAGTTATCTTGGAGGATCCTTACATGGTGTAGTACATGCCACATTGGCCCCGCTCATGTCATAATTACAATGATAGAACCATGTGCCCCCAAAATCTTCTTTTTGATTACTCCCCCTTCGTGATAGTTCTCTGAGAGGATCCTTACATGGTTTAGTGCATGCCTCCTTGGCCCCTCTCATGTCAGAATTAAAATTATGGCACTGTGTGTCGCTCCTCATTCTTATATTCCCCCACATCCTCACCGCATTATGCTAAACAACATGGCCTTCTAGAACTATGTGTGGAATGATTCCCATCCTCATGGGATACATATGAATTCCTTAACATTTTTTCTATTACCTCAACCCAAAACTCTAGAATCTCCCCTCGGGTTAGTACGTATGGTGTGGTACATGATCTTGCCTCAATTCACATTGAGTTCATCCTAATCCCACCATGGGCCCCATTCCCTGGATACTTCCACCTCTTTCACCATCATACATGACATTGAAATGCACGACCACACATATGCCTCACTCAAGCACCTTATTTGGGACTCCATCATCTTTCATGTCCAAAAGGACCCTATAATGGACTGGATGCTCGGCCCAAGTTCCCTCCTACCATCTTGGGCTAATGTCCTTGAGGGTTTCAAACTGCGAATTAATAGAAGTCCTGCGTCGCGAATTCTGTCAGTGGTTGACGTTCGTTTGTTATTACCATTCAAGGTCACACGATATAGAAATTGTGTTTCGAACATGGTCAAAAACTATCCTTTTTCGTTATCAACACCATGTAAGTCCAAAGTATTGAGTGTAATGGTTCATTCTGCCCTGCATTCTGTCAAGTCGCAGTTTCCTTCCAGTGATGCTAGCTATCTGACCCTCATATAATGGGGATAGTCAAGTCCTACTCCTTGTTTCTCATACCGAGAATTGCTCATGAGGTATTATGAGCTATAAAGAGAAAACAAACACATAAGAGGTCATATGAAAATAGTTGGTCAGGACGCCCAGTCCCAGGTTCCCTGATCCTTTCGGCCCCTCGGCTCATGTTCTAGTTTAGGATTATGAGGTGTGGTAGGTACTCACATCTTTATTCACGTCGTGGTATATAGCCATGCCACACACATCCCTAGGAGGCATCCTTTCTCTATTTATGCACCATCCAAAAGCACATGCCCTTCCATGCTTCGCGGGCCCCATCATTTGGGTTTTCGTTCTTCTATTTCCGAAGGGACCCTCAAATTGAATGGAAGCTAGGACCAAGGGTCCTCCTACCATTAAGAGGCAATGTCCTCGAGGGTTTTATGTGAAAAATCGATACAAGCCCCATGTTGCAAATGAGGTCAATGGTCGATGCCCAATTGTTTACCCCGACTTCCAGTCACACAAGGATGAATGATCTGTTACGAATCTGGTCAACAACTATCCTCCACGGCCCGAGATCAATGACCATAAACTAAGATCACTATCTTCCTCATTTGCATGAAATTAAACTACTGTCTACCCACAAAATTTTATATGTTTCCTAGTCTCGGGCCCCCAACCACAGCCTTTATTTTGGATTTTATGGTGTGGTATGGGATCATGTCCTCATTCATGTTGGGTTACTCGCCGCACTGTACACCTCCCTTGTTTGGGGTATATTAACTATTTTCATCCTTGCTGCATGACGTTAAACTGCCCATTACCCTCTTCTAGAACTATATGTGGCTTGATTCCCATCAACATTGGATACGTAGGACCTCCCGAACAACTAATCTTCAGGTCCAACATCATCACTTAGAAACCTCACTGTTATCATGGACCCTTGGCCTATATTTTCCCAGAGAGAGGGGTTTTATGGTGTGGTAGGGATTATGTCCTCATTCATGTTGGGTTACTCGTCATTCCGTACACCCCCCCCCCCCCGTTGGGGTATCTTACCCCTCTGTGGTCATTTGCAGAAATATGTGTGGCATGATGCCCATCCTCATGGGATACATAGGACCGCCCGAATGATTGATCTTCTTGTCCAGCCTCATCATTGACCCTTAGCCTAAATTCCCCTAGGGAGAGGAATATATGGTGTGGTATGGTATAATGTTCTCACTCACGCCGGGTGTTGTAACGACCACGTACTGTACTTCTTTCTCCTAAGATTTTTCAATACCCTTGTTCCATAATCATCCTTTTTAAATCGGCCACCCTCTAGTTAGCCCCCCTAACCCTCTTTAGTGATTAACCAATGTGCCCGGGAGTACACTGGTTTAGCACCTATAGTGTCAGATTATACCTGGACATGCTTTCACCCATTTTTTCAGGCTTCGTGTTCACCATTGTTAGGGATTCCATCACCATTCACACCTGAAAGGACACCCATATGGCATGGATGATCAGCCCAAGGGCCCTCCTACCATTACATGCCAATATCCTCGAGGGTTTCGAGCAATGAATTTATACAAGACGTATATTGGAAATATGTTCAGTGGTCAATGCTTCTTTATTGTTCCCACATTAGGTCACATGATATGAATGTTTTGTTTTGAACACGGTCAACAGTTATCCTCTATCATCATGACAACCCCATTAAACTCAAAATTTAGGTTACATGATTTAAATCCTTTTCAAATTCATCATGTTCAGGTAGAATTTCGAAACTCATGTTACTATTCCTCAGTGCGCATCCACACGTTAGGAGGAGAGAGCCACGATAAGGAAATCATTTGTGGCTCCGCACAGATTTCCCCTTTCCATGTACTCCACGTATTTAAAATACGTTACCCACCCTTGTTTTCTACAACGAGTTTGACTCGTGTATTCTTAGGGATCAGATTAAGATCCTCACTTACTTGGAATACTCCCGCTTCCTCATGGTCCATGTTCTGAGTCCTTAAACCAAGATCTTTTCGTATTGCCTCCTTGGGAGAAATATGAACAGCTGGATTCCCATCCTCATGGGATACATGGGAACTCCTGGTAATCTCGTCTTCAATTCCGGATTAATGGAGAGCCAATCTCTCATACTTCCTGCCCTCTTACCCTTTTTTGGCCCCTTTGGCCAGAGGTTTTCTTCTCGGAATCATGCACAGTGTGGTGTGGGTGTCGTCCTCATTAACATCAGGTATGCTTTATTTCTCTATGAACATTCCCCCTTTATCCTCGTCTCTACTACATCTATTCCACATGAAGTAAAAATTCATGGCCGGTCCCATCACACGACCCTAAACTGTGATAGTATCATCTTGGCCGCACAATGAAAAATGACAATTCATTGAGGTACCCTTGCTCAAGGGACATCATGAATGATATCAGTCAAACACCATACAATTCGTCAATGCCTTCATTTGGCTTAATTCTTGTAGCGATGCCTAGATTCGCTATTGTAGGCCCATTGACTCACAAAAAAACACATCCATTAACCCAAAAATACAAACAAGACCTATCAAATGCTGTGAAATATGGTGTGAGGGCCAGACCCGCACAACCCTTTTATCCCTAGCACTGGTATCTTACCGTGCCACCTCTTAGAACTACGATCATCTTGATTCTCATCCTCATGGGATACATAGAGATTCCAAAGCATTTCTCCATGGGTCCAACCCCAATAATCATAAGTCATGTTCCTCCTCATTTTCAGCCTCTTGGACTGAACCCTCTTTGGGGGAACCATGTGACTGTAGTCTTACCCCGAACAGATTCGGGATTCCCCATGGTAAAATTGGGGAGAAAGTTTCCTCGCTAGAGAAATCCTGCCTAAGAGTAGGAATGATCCATGATCATATCGATGAGTCCACCTAACATGATTCCACCACGGTGATGTAATTACAAGAGTGTAAAATTCTGTTTGAACAAACCGCCACTCCAAATTCCACACCCTGTGTTCCCTTTATTCGGACCCTCGTCCTCTCTCACATCTAATGGAACCCCCTAACAGTATGTACGCTCGTCATATGGCTTGCCTACTATCCTGGTCCAACATTCAAGAAGGCTAATCGATGAAATTATGAGTCAGACCCAATATTTCAAACATGGTTAGTGGTTGGCCCTCGTTTGTCATCCCCATTTCAAGATAACACAATATAGATGTTGTGTTTTGAACATGGTCAATAGTAATATTTTATTATCGCGCCATCCCCAAAGTGTTATGAATTTTGGGTATTTTAATTCACACATTCTATTCCCTTATGCTCAGACTGACTTCCAACTCCCTTAGCATTACCCAACTGGTGCACTAGAGAACATTGGGAAAAGAACACATCGATTGTTCTTAAGTCCTTGTGCTTGGATCAAGCCTCTGCCTTCTCTTCATGGTAATCCTGATTGGTTGTTAAAGCCATCAGATTCCTGAAGCTTTGTTTGTACTCCCACATTTGAATGGAATAATAAGGTGGTCGTCTCTTGATTCCCACATCGGAAGAACCCACGTGTGCTAAGGGATTGACTGCTGGATGCTCCATGAAAGTCACAGGAATGCAATTATCCAACACCAATAACCAAACTCATGCATGCATTTGGCATAAAATAATCAAATAATGAAAGTGTGTTCAAAGGTTACATGCATTATAGCACCCTAGGATTGACCCCTATCATAGAAGGGTTGATCCCGTCAAAAAAGAATTGTAGATCATCCACAATCTGGCTTGTGGCGTCTAGGGCTTGCTGCTGCCTTTTCATCTCCCTCTCCTCCTCGGCAGTGATGGGGTGAAACTCGTCAGCCGCAACTTGGGCCTGCTCCACACTAGTCCGGATGACGACCATTTCTACGCAGGATCGCTCCAGACACTCCTCAGCTTCTTCCAGCTGGTCCATTATTAACACTACTAGCTCATATTGTGTGTTGAGGGAGGCTGAGTGCTCATCCGTCTGACTCTGCAGCCACTGGACCTCATTTTCGGCCTCCTGGAGCTTTTAATGATCACTGCTTTCCTCTGCAGCCAGCCCACCCCAAGGCCACGATCATACTCTCGAATCACCTCCACCATAAGATCTCAGATGAGCATGTGGGGATGCTAGGCATCTACTCCCATAGCACACAGTTCACACAACCATGATCGAATTCTATCCATCTGATCCAACCATAGTGCCTGGGGTGTGTCATCGATGAAGCGCTTAATCCACTTCCACGACTAGAAGCATACTATTTTGATGTCCTCTTACTCAGAGGCTATTTCGTACCAGTAGGCGCAGTTGGAAGGAACATATGTAGGGAATTCCCACAAGAACTCATCAGATGGATCTACATCTGGTGTTTGATCAAGCATGACAAGACTTGGGATGTCTGATCGATCCTCATCATCGGACCCCACCTCAATGATCTCAGGCTCAGCATCCCGGACGGTCCCACTAGTGATCGGGAGCGCCACTGTTCGATCAATATGATCCTCCACCTCCATATTCATCGGCATTACCCCGGTAAAGGCACTTCTAGGGTAACAAAAAAACCTCTCCAAGTAAAATCATTCCATTTGGAGGAATGTGCATACCAGAAAGGGAGCATTCACGTCAGTTAACATGGTCGATGGATGATATTAATTAATTTGGTAGAGGAGACTTACAAAGATTGAATTCTCTATCACGTTCTTGGTTTGATGTCATCGGAACCCTGAAGCGTGGTCCTCTATATATTTTGGGAAGGTCTGATGATTTAAGAGCCACTTCGTGAATTCTGACCCCACCAGACATGCTGATCTCCTCGGCAGCAGGCGTGGACCCCAAAGGTCCCACCTCTGTATCACTTGAAGAGAGAGAAAGAGCTCTATGAACAAGGCCCTCATACAAAATTTATATGTTAGCAAGGAGTCCAGAATGACATGGAGGTGGGCCCTGAAGAAGGGGTTTGGAATATTTACTTCAAGGACCTTAGTGAACTCTTTATGATCCGAGTCTTGATCCCCGACTTCACCCTCCTCCAACGGGCTCCCCCTCCTGGCATAGTCTCCCTGAGAGGATTCATCTGATTCTTTTGATAGAGGGAATATTATCCTTATGTATGATGCCGACAACTGCAAGGGAGTGGTGCGATCGAGAAACACTTTGACTTGATCCGTTATCGGACGCGGGGTACCCCAAGAGTGCACAATGTCCTCCAACTCGGTTAGGTATTGATCCACCTCTACCTGAGATACCACAAAGCTAGGCCTGATAGATCCTATCCCTTGAAAATCCATCACGAAGTTGTTCTGATGTTTCCACATCTTTGAAAGGTCATGGAATTGCCGGTTAACTTCCCAGATGTCCTATGCCTCCGGGAAGATAGTATCCTCTGGCATATCAATGTGGCGTAACCACTTCAGTGGAGCCAGAGTGGATATTCTACAGAACCCTCTAGGTGGACTCCCCTAAGGATAACTCTTCTCTTCTGGGATCATTTGGTTCGTCGCCACTACTGACTCTCCCTCAACTGGCGCGGTCCTTGCCACTACGGCAGCCCCGCCACCGTGACATGCCCCTGCCACCTTCCAACCTCAACCTCGAGGATTGGGATGCACTCCATCATCATATCAAATGGTTGGTTGCTTCAAAATTTCCCCCGGGTAGGCCACCTCCCAACTCTAGGAATATTCCTTCACTAACCGGACAACAATGGTCGACAGAGGCAGATGGTTACCCATCTTCCGGTCTTACCGTGTGAACATGAGCCAGATATGCCTCATCACACTCGGGTGATCCTCATAGATCACCCCCAAATAGACCTGTTGGTTAGTCATGGCATACACCAGAATTGATTAAAAAATTAGTGCGGGGTGTACAGCTCGTAGAGAGGCTCATGTTCCACCCATGACACCAAAACTCCACCTATAGAGGCCAAAATATAGAAACAGTGCTCATATGTTCCTCGGTTATCATGAGTTAATACCCTCATCGGCAACAAAAATGGCTAGAAATTGAACTCCCCCACCTTCTCCACATTGTTCAGAACTTGCGGTGTCGTCAGATTTGCCAGAAAGCTTCTGGCAGCGTTCATGATGGATTGGCGGATGTTCGATTACGGAGGGTAAATGGGGTTTATGTATTCCAAACCCCCCTGACTTGTGCCGTGATCCACCCATACAAGAGGTAGAATGGGAAACATATTCTATGTGGCCTCTTCCCCTTGAGAATATACCACAACATCTTATACAGCTTGAAAAGCATTGGGATCCTAAGGTTGACATGTCCTCATGTCAATAACACAGACTCCATAATAAATGTTCTTCGTCACACTCCCCTGTTGGTTTCCCACACTGGTAGGATCCAACCACAGATGAGAGACGCGATAAACACTACCAGCCAGACTATCAGTTGGTGTTTGGTGATGGAAGTAAATCCCCACTTATTCCACTTTTTGTCCTCGATAAGTCACCATTATGAGTGATACTTACTCCGGGCCCCCTTTAGGAAAGTCTGAGGCCTCGCCGAAAACTGTATATCCTCCAAGAAGTTCAAGAACTGTTTGATACACCGCCTGAAATGGATGTCCCTCACTGCCTCCTTGTCCTCTCCTGGACCAAGATCCATCAAAGCCATCACTAACGAAAGAATTTTCTTTGGGTCCTCCCATGAACTCATGATGGGTAAGATTGTGTCATATATAGCCCCCATTATCAGGACCCTCGAGATCTGGTGGACATCCCAAAAACGATGACCACCTACTCAACGACTCCAACATCAGTTTCTTCAGTTGGTAGATCTGAAACTGGGAGGCCCAAGATTCCTCATACATGCCAACTCTTCTCATCTTCGCTCCAAACTCCTCACACGAGGCACCTACCCAGTAGGCCTAGACCAAATCATATATGATTTTTCTGCCCCTGTGCTGGTCCCACTCCTTATACCACCCCTACTTCGGGTTCCCTAGATCTACCTTCAATATCGTCTAATGCATGGGGGGAGACGTCTTCAACTGTAACTCTTTCCTGTCAACACTATTCAGGTGGTTGTATAAGCAGTTAGCAATAACGGGTGGGATGTCCTCCCAGGCATGGGCATCAGTCGCCCTGAACCATCTGCGCTAGCACAATGTTCTCTTGAACCAGTAATCTGGTTCATCTCGACTACCTTATGGGATGAAGACGTCATTCCTATTATTGAATCCATATGAAGGTAAACTATTACATAATGAATAGTTTCTCTACCTCTTCGATATCAAATCCACCAATGAACCATGGTTAGAGTGGCTCCAAATTAGCTCTTCTAAACCCAGACTCTTCAACATCTCATCCATTCAGGCAGCATCTATAGGGACCCCCTAGACACCTTCTTGATGAGCCATTCATTTTTTAGGTTGGGCTGATTTTTGGGTTCGTTCATGAAGCTTGTTCGTGGACCGCTCTCACTAAGTCTATTCTCGGAACCTTGCCTCGGCCTTTGAGCGTGGAGTTGCGAAGCGCAAAGACGTGAATTCAAAGACTCTCCATGCGCCACGTAGCTGAATGCCCGATTCGAAGAGAAAAATTATGGAGTATGAGGAGATTCTCGAATCGAGAGGGCTAAAATCCAAAATTGCAAAAGAGAGAAAGGACAAAAGAGAAGTAAGGCCATTTATTTATAGGTGACGAACCTCACAGCATCACAGCAAGTCCCGAGCATGGAGAGATTCACGGTGTGCCCAGCCAAACTACCACTTTCCCACTCAGCGATCCTCCTTTGCAGGCCAGCTTCACGAATGGATGATGAATATTGGCGATTGACCCTCATATTTTGACCCTTGATGTCTCCTCAGATCAATGTCTGACAGGGGGGCATTTGTTGGCCCAAAAATATTTAAAAAGAATGATTATAACAAAGTCCATAAAGCTGCCTTGCAAAGACCTTGCACAAAGTGCCATGGCCCCACGTCCGCCGCGAAGCAAGGAGGTGGGATGCTCCACAAGATGATTTTACATTCATGAGCATGCCACGAATTAAGGAGGCGGGCTTCTCCATGAGCTGATTTGACGTTCACGAGCCCAATGTGAAGCAAGGGGTTGGGATGATCCATGAGTCAATTTGACATTCATGAGCCCACCGCGAAGTAAGGATGTGGGATGCTCCGTGAGCCCCTTTGACGTTCACTAGCCCACCACAGAGTGGAATCCATCTTCAAACCGAGCTATAGAGGATGGATCATCCGACATTTCACTTTCTAAGCTATCAAATCGTGAATCAAATTCTGCTATGCGAACCATGAGCTGATAAAGTTACTTTTTCTCTACAAAGTGCCTCCCCTTTTCCTTGTTTTCACCACCTCTTTCGAGAGGGATTCATTTTGTGAAGTCCATGGGCCTTCGCGAAGGATGGATATACTCACGGGGACTCGGGTCATCACAGAGAATATATTCTTCATGAAGCACCCCCCATTCACATGTGACTCAAATTCTAAGGCAGAGTCACTATGCCTCACGAAGCACATTGCTTCACAGGACCATGCTTCACAAGGCACCCATTCTTCATAGGGAATTGCTTCATGAATTGTTGTCAACATCACGAAGCACCTCTTGTATACACCTATGTCCTCTACCTAGGATAGTCCATTTAACTTCATGAATCCCACACCTTCACAATGTTGTTCCACTGTATGGAGAACCAGAGCTCTACAAGGCCTCTAATCATAAAACCCTTTTCTCTAAAACTCCCTCTCCCATGAAACCTCCTAGGTTTGCACGATGTAACTTCAATGTACCTAGGGAGACGTTTCACTTTGTGTTGCCTTGCCTCATGTTTTTTCTCATAGGAACTCTAACAGTTATTTCACCATCGCATAGACACGCTAATGTGGACCCCAAATGGGATCACCTCACGACACCCCCAACCACGACATTGCTTGTTCATTCCCTTCACCAATGTGCAGAGGGTACCAGTTATGTAAGTCCTCGGGGTGCGGAGTGAACCCGCCTCATCCGAGCTGCAGGACGTTAAACTGACAATCACCACCATCCTTAGCACATGATGTTAAATTGTGACTTCCCCCATGCATCCTATACATAATAGGGCAACCACCCTGGTGTAATTCCCTACTTTTTCTTGCAGGAGGCCGCATCTCTGCCCCTCCATTATTCGGTGCCAAATACCTCTCCCACTGGGATTTGTCACCACTAAGCCTCCATCCTAGAGTAAGTCCCATCCACTTTTGGATTCTAACCATGCATAAGACCCTATTTCCTCTTTGGGATACGATCATGAGTAAGCCCCACTCTATTTTCCATAGACACACCTTTCGCGACGTGATCGTCAGGTCTTTCCTGTCTCTTGTTTCTCACACCGATCCAGACTCATGTGGGATTAGATCAAGCACCGACCATGACATCCTCTCTTGGAAGACTAGAGTGTAATCCCCACACAAACAGAACTACAAGGTCTTTGATCCTTGCGAAGGCAAGGTACCTAGGAAGCCTCCATGAGGTTAAAGCCCATTATCCATTGGTCCCGACCATCTTCGAGTCGGTGCACTAAACTCCATATGGAACTATGAGGTCATTGATCCTTGCCATGTTGAGGTACGTAGGAAGCCTGCAAGAGGTTCAAGTCCAACACATGGTCACTCCGACCACCTTCAAGTCAGTTCGACCATGTCCTGGATGACGTTAAACTGTGGACCCCAATCAATGATATGTTGTTGTTTCCCTAGTCCGTGGTATTCCATTTCACACGAAAACCATCCTGAACTATGAGGTATTTGATCCTCGCCAAAGCAAGGTACATAGGAAGACTCCCTGAGTTTCAAACCCAATATCCCTTGGTCCCGACCATTCTTCACGTCAGTTCCAACACCCTGAACTATGTGGTCTTTGATCCTTGCCATTTCAAGGTACGTAGGTGGCCTCCCGAAGGCTCAATCCCACCATCCACCGGTCGACCCAACCTTATTCATGTCAATTCACACCACATGAACTACAAGGTCTTTTATCCTTGATAAGTAAAGGTACACGGGAAGCCTCTAAGAGGTTCAAGACCGACACTGGTTCGCTCTGACCACCTTCACGTCGGTTCACAGACACCTTGGGATGCCTCAGAGCAGAACCCCCAAATGCCCCTAAAACATGAACTACAAGGTCTTTGATCCTTTCCAAAGTGAGGTATGTATGAGACCTCCAAGAGGTTCAAGACCAACACTCGGTCGCTCCAACAACCATCACAACAGATAGCCCCAGTCCTGCATGACGTTAAACAATGGTCCCAAATCAGCGGTATGCCATTGTTTCCCCAGTTAGTGGTAAGCCGTTGCACCCCAAACCCATCTTGAACTACATTTTCTTCTATCCATTCCAATTCAAGGTACGTAGGAAGCCTATCTGTGGTTCAAGACTAACAACCATTGGTCCCGACCATCATTCATATTAGTTCCCACACCCTGAACTACAAGGTCTTTGGTCCTTTCCATGTCAGGGAACATAGAAATCCACCCTGAGGTTCTATCCCACCATCAACCAATCATCTCGACCATATTCACGTCATTTACCACCACCTGAACTGCGAGGAATTTCATACTTTCCAAGGAAAGGTATATATGAAGCCTTCATAAGGTTCAATCCCCACCATCTAACTGGGCCCCAGGTCCCTATTACACATCGGTTCGACCCCATCCAGCAGTAAGATGTTGTTACCTCAATCAGCTGTAATCCATTTTGACCCCATTCAGCGATAATTCGTTGACATACCTATCCAGAAGTAAGCCGTTGTGACCTCAATCAGCGGTAAGCCATTGTGATACAATTTAGTGGTAAGCCGTTGACATTTTTATCCAGAGGTAAGCCGTTGAAAACCCCAATCGGTGGTAAGACGTCGTCAGATGAACTATGTGAGCATTGATTCACTGCCATAGGGATATGTAGAAAGCCTCTTTGGGGATCAATCCCAAAAAAATCATCATTATCATGACAATTGCATCCCATTTACCATCCAATTCATTCAACCACTCCATCATCCATCCTGATTCTTATCCGGGCCTCCACATCTCGGTGAAATCATGCCATCTCATTCCCCATTTCTCCCAATAGTAACCGGGATGTCAACAACATGTTTGCCCCAAAAACAGTGTTCCCTCCGGGGGTTGAACCCATCTAATCCACTCTAATCAGTGTTTTGATCAGTCCGATTCATCTCTATTGGACATTAAACTTGCGGCATACCCTGTGATAAACATGTAATGCTGAGGAAAACCTCAAAAAACATGCCCATATAATATAATTCCTCGCATTCGATGCGGTATGCCTCGGGCTTCCATGCCCTCGAGAAGCCCAATAATAAAGGGAAGAATCCCAGACATGCCAGTGCCCCTACGTGCAGACACGCTAGTGATGTCCAACATGAGTACTCCCCTGACTGAAGGATGCTACCCTGATAGGACCCTTTGGAATGTCAGGACAGAAGTAGTGAAATAAAATGTTGTTCATGAAGATATGGCACCATGAAGAGTTTCATGAACAAAGTCGTAAATATATTAGGGAGACCCGAACTAGGTGACGAGTTCCGAAGAGGAATCCAAGTAAGGAATAACCGACAACCCATCATCCCATTTCGATCAAGGAGAAAATTTCCTTGAATAAGGAGTGGATGTCGCCCGCATTTGGAAAGAAGTAATGTAGGGCAACAGAAAGTGAAACCATCACGCCAAATGAGATAGACGTGCATGCCCTGAAGATAGCATAAGAAATAAATCGGTTTCATAGGATCCCCCTCAGATGCATATAGGTCTTGAAACTGGCCGACTACATAAGCTGTGATCCACAAATTCATTTGGTTTACCACTTTCATTATGTGAATTTCACAGTTCATATCTACTACACCTCCAACTAACACAAAACCTCCCCATTCATCTTCATGAACACCTCCAACACCTAAATAGGTCAATGAAATGGGTATGTAAGGACCAATACATTATATGAGATACATCATAAATGATTCTCCCTCTTGATAATCTAAAATAAAACATAAAATGAATGGGATATGAAATACATCCTTGTGTGATAAATATCAATAGTATCATTTCCCCTCAATGATACCATTATCCAAATATTCTAATAGAAAAACCAATGAAACATATTGAAAAACCACAAACCACCTCCTTTCAAACAAACACACTGCCACACAAACATCTCAACCTTTTTATACACTATGCATTCCAAACCAACACTTGCTGCTATAAAAAACACAACACCCCAAACACAAAAATCAAATAATTTCATCCTCCTTGTCATGATACAATCTAGTTTTGGTGGTACTCACTCACCAACATGGGTTTAATCAAATTGTATTATAATGTTTCATGATTTGGAATATGCTCCTTCACTATTAATATTTCATAAATTTATCATACATCACACATCAAATAAAAAATCCTCTCATTAAATAGAAAGATATACACATTACACCACAAGAAAGACATATGAAGAAAAAAATCAAAAACTACATAGGGTATAGGTCATGTATCTATATCTACCACTCTAAAGTACTCTCCTATTGGCCACAGTTCCTCTGTAATATATGAAGTAAAGGAAAGGTATTCTATACAACATTTTCTCTCGATGATCTTGGTTTTCTACTGGCCACTCGACAACGATCGATTCATCCTCAAAATAAAACTATCCATGGTAAATGACATGGAATTATTCATGAAGATATCAAAGAAGCTAAAATATGGGGAAGATGTCATGGGTCCTATCTTACTGTAATATAAATTCCAACTGATATGATACCTCGACAACTCTCCAAATAATGTCAAACGGCACAAAAAAAGGATAAAATTTACTCTCTTGGCCAAATATCTGATGGCCACGTTGAGGATAAACCATCAGGAATATGTGGTCCCAAACCTCAAACTCCAAGGCCCTCCTCCTATGATGGACATACTAATTATTCCATTCCTTTACAACTTTTATCCACTCTTGAATCAACTAAATATTTTCATTCATGATATGCACCACATCAAGGAAAATAACTACTTTCTCTACAACCTCCATCTATAAAAACATAGTTCAAAACTTATATCCATACAAAGCCTCAAATGGGTCCATGATAATGGAAGAGTGATGGATATTATTATAAGAAATATCTACCAAGGGAATGTGTTGCGCTTACGATATGATGAAGTCTAAGATGAATTCCCATGACATATCCTCCATTGTTTGGATGGTCCAATTCAAAAGTACAATATTATGAGTGTGGAAGGAAGTGTTGAAGTATAAATGAGTTCTAAAAGAAGGCTGTAATCCCCTCCATAAAAAGGTGTTAAAACGTGTGTCCTGATTCGAGACAATGGACCTCAAAACACTATGAAACCACCCCTCCTCATACACATAAAACTAAGCCAAATAATCCACTCTGCATAACTATTTGATCGCTTAGAATTAAAATGATTTCATTAACCAATCCCTGATCACATAGATAGAATCACATTTTCCCTGAGCTCGGGGAAACCCTGTGTTAAAATCCATCGATATTTCATCCCATTTTAACTCATGAACATCCAATGGCTATAACAATCCTCTAGGAACATGATTCTATAACATTACCTACTAGATGATGGAAGATTTCATGATAAACAATACCACTTCCCCTATCATATGGGGCCAACCAAACTTTATCCCCATTCCACATTACATCTTGTATCCTTCTAGGTGTACTACCAAAGCCGTTTTATGATACTCACACAGTACTCCCTCTCACATCACCACCAGAACAAATAGCCTCCCTTAAAACGTTATTCAGTTCTAACCATCCTTCAACCATCCTTCTAGATCATCAACATGGATGACATGATAAGGCATTATCTCTTCTCTTGTGTCTCCCCACTGAGACTCCTCCACCCACTACACCAAAGAAGGTTTCACTATCATCTTCAATAAACAACCTCTACCATCAACCTTGTAATGACCCTTATTTTTATCAATGGAAATTCCATTATAATTTTCTTATATAGTATAAATCACATAAACATCACATACTGAACTAAATAAAAAACATTATATGTGAATAATGAATTAAATAATTGGTATTTCTAGAAGATAATTAACATATACTAAAGAAATAGAAACTTTACCCTAAATAGAGTAATATGAACCTAATGAATTATAAACTGAAAAATAGAATAGTAACCTGACTAATAAGATTGTAATGAAAATTTAGGCATCTTATAAGTGAAAATATGATATAATTTTATCATAGTAAAAGTAAATTGAAATTTTATAAATTATTAATTATGTGTTGGTATTTTTGTAATTCATAAATATCTAATTACAATATTTTTGTTAATTTCATAAATTAAAAGAAAATTTATTTTCATAAAATTTATTCATAAATTAATATTTTATTTGGTTTATGATTATAATATTATTTTATGAGACCTTAATTAATTTTTCAAAGTCTTATAAAACCACTTATAATTTTAATGTTTTTATTTTTCAAGTAATTAAAAATTTTAATTAAAAATTAAAATTATCATATTTCTAAAATTATATTCAAAAAATTGAGTTTATTTTTTAATTATTAACATTGAAAACTGGATAGTGTTAATTTTTGGATTTTTCTGAAATACATGAATTTTTGGTGAATAGTAAATATATGATAATAGTCGATAAAAGGTAAATACAGGAATTATGGAGTCATAGATGATGTATGAAAGATTTAAGTCCAAAATTTCAATCTATCCTTCATTATTTTAATATTTTAAGTATAATTATCAAACTATTCATTTCCTTGAGCTAAAATAATAATCTAATGAATAAATTATTTTGAAAACCATGCTCACCTCCACTCTAAATACTACCCCTCACCACCTATTCTCCTTACAAATCTACATCCTTCTTCATTTTCCAAATTATGATAGAATATCTTCCCAATACCCTCCCCCACTTCCACAAGAATTTAGCCTTAATAAAATTCAAAACCAATTTTCTATGGAGGTTCTCTAGAAGAAGTAATTAGGATGTAAAACACACTTATTTTTCATTAAATTTCTCTTCAAGTTTCGTTATTTTTTCTTTTTCTATCCTCACCTAACCTCATTAAAATGGTATGATAGCTATAGAAACTTACATATAATAGAATTGTGTTATTCTAATGTAATTATTCATCATCATCTCTCTTTCCCCCTCTTTTTATATGAGAAATTAAAACATTGTCCATGATGTGTTAATTTATCACATTCATGGATGATGAAATTTTCAATTTCTATTACTATCTTCAAGGATTTTCATTAAACAATATTTATGGTTGATACAAATTAAAATATCTTTATTATATCTTATTTAATATTATATATTCAGTTTGTACACATGATATTAATTTAGAAAAGAGAATGATTTCTTTGTGATTGAAAACATTAAAATAAATCCAAACGATTATCAGTAACTATTTATCTAATGAATCGTCCCTATTCCAAAAAAAATAAATTTTATATAAGAACAATAAAAACTATTTAAGATCCTTAATAACATATTAGTTAAATTCGATATAATTAACTCCACTTAACACAACCCTTCGTACATGTATACAAGTAAATGGATCATAAAAACCAAGGAACCCAATAGTCCCAAATGTTCAAATTGAATCTATTAGCTCCTCAAAAAGTCCACAAAAGAACATAATAATGTTATATTAAATAAATTACTTTTATTATTGGTAATTTACTTAATAATTTATGAATCTTACTTGATTATCTAGGAAATTAGATCAACTGAAGAACACCTTCAGACTTAAGGTAAGAGATTCTACCTCAACCTCCAATATTCCTTCGAGTTACTCATTCTGGACTATAACCAAATGCGAATCACTTTTATTTTTCTTTGAATCTTTTAAATTATATGAATATGTTCCATACTCATGTATAATGATCTATTAATCCTTATTTATTGGGAAAGTTTTGGTTTTAAAAAAGACCCCTACTCAATTATTCTCAATAAGAAAGCTTGATTTAATGGGATTTCCCGTATTCTTACCCTTTTTCAAGTGAACTATATAATATATTTTAAGCCACCATATTTTATTAAAAATAACTCTTTTAAATTTTAAAACCCTGTTGATTCAATTATTATTTTATATAAAATATTATGCACTTTTTTCATTAAGTTCCCTTTGATTCTTTCCTAAAACCGTACTGATGTTGATAATAACTAATATTTCCTAGATACTATTTTGAAGTGTTTTACTCCAGTTAGATATGATTTATCATTATATATTCCTATATCTCTTTATTAATTTCTATGTATGATCTAAATCCATTCATTCAGGGTAACTTATATGATACACCAATTTGTAATGCCTTATGACATTATTATGATACCCATTTCTTAATATGAGAAACCATTATTTTATATTTTATTAATTATGTATCATTATTCATGTGGTGCACATATTAATGAAAATTTTACAATGGGTTAGTCTAGATAGCACGACAACTCATTGGATAATGATTATTCTCATGAGATGTCATGTACAACAGTCTTGGTTGTTAACATTGACTCGTGTTCCTTCATGTGCAATGAGACTTGACACATACTTATGTCCTGTTGTATGTTTTTTCCACATGTCTTATGATAACATGATTATATATGTCATTATTTATTGTGTATATAAATTTCTTTTATTTAATATTGTTATTCCTTCTAACCCATGTGCTATGCTTTATTATGATGTTTATTCCCTTACTATGATTTTTAGCTCATCCCTTCATTTATTTTGTCCTTGGTTATCCTATGCAGATGTAAGGAATCAAAGGATGTTAGAAGATCATAATGGATTATAAATAAAGAAATTTTTTATTTAGTACCATGTATTTGGTTTTACATACCTAGTCCTTCTCACACCCAATAATTTACGGTACATGATTGTATTTTGATAGTTAATTATGCCTAAATCATGAAATGATATGCGTAAATGGCTTGGGTCACAATAGTTAGTATCAAAGTATGGTCTAGTAAATATTATAGATTATAAATAGAGAACATTTGTAAGAACCTTCGGGATATGACTATGTCTAAGAAAACATCCATAAATTTAGGAAATTATAGAGTAAGTGGTTTATCAAGAAGATACCTTCTTATCTAGATAATATAAGTGTACATGGTTGTGGGACAAATATACATTTGAGTAACAACTATTAAAAGGTGTCTCGGGCCTGAATCTGGGTAACGTGGTCCACAAAAATAGGCCTTACTGCACACCTAGTTTGGAACATATAGGGGATATGCTTTGGTAAATTCATAAGCTCATTATAAAGCACTACTAAGGGAACAGAAAAAGAACCCATGAGAATATATGTAAGTGAAAAATCATGGATAACATAGATTTAAACCTAGGGAATCACATGTTATGATATAATTTTCATTATAAAGTTTATCCTTTTCTGTTAAAAGATTCATTTTATATTATTATTAGAAAATTATTCAATCCCCCTAAATTTTCGTCATTATCATAGTTTACAGATGGAAATATAAGAACCCAATCCTATAATTAATGTTATAGTCAATGTGATGATTACCCAATTGATATTTCAAATATGATGGGAATGGGTGCTCAAAACGTTATGATAGTACTTGCTCAATTGGCTCAAGTTATGAATAGTAACATGAATCATGTTTACTTCCCTCCTTCTCTAAGGAAAGATAATGGTTCCTTCAAATCATTCCTGTGACAAATACATCCCATGTTTAGTGGATCTTTTGGTACCCTCCTCATGTAACAATGGATTAACTCCATGGAAATGATACTCTCTATCCTCCGGTTCCTATAAGTAGAGAAATTTGTGTTGGTATTTTATAATTTTCATGGGGAAGATGATATGTGGTGTAAAATAATCAAAAACACAATTTTTATGTAGGAAATTGATTCCATGTATTTGTAGGAATTCAATAATTTTTTTATAAATATTTTCCCTGAACCCTCCATCTCAAGATTGAAAGAGAATTGCTTATAATAATGAAAAAGAAATATGAGTCTAATAAGGCATATAAAGAAAACATCACAAGTCTTTCATGATATGCCTCTTTCTTTGTCATTAACAACAAAGAAAATGTGGATCACTTATTTAGTGGACTAAATCCAAGTCTACAAAAAGCATTGGAGATTCTAGACTTCCATAGATATGAGGAGATTCATTGTTGTTCCATCAATGTTGAAATGAAGCCCGAAGACTCTCAGTGGTCTCTAGGGCCCGGTAAAAAAAATAAAATGGTGTCTAATTTTTGTTGATACCTAGATAAACCCGACGATGGAAGGATGAAAAAATATACCATGTGTCGAAATTGTGGGAAGAAGCTTCCTGGGAACTGTCTAAAGGGAACCAGAAACTGCTTCAAATGTGGAAGAATGGGACATCAGTATATGAAATGCAAAAGGGATATGAATAATTACACTAATGTGGAAGAATAAAGTAAGGTTTAGATCAATAATAATCATATAGGGTAGTGTTAAAAATTCAAGAAACATGGGTATTATGGGAACCATTAACCAAATACTAGGGTTGTTGTTGGTAATCAAAAACAAACCCCCAGGTAATATAGAAGAGATTATGCTATCACTATAGCTGATGTGGAGTAGAAAAATGATAATGTGACATGAACACTACTTTTTATTTCCATAATAGTGAACATATTATTTTATTCTGGTTATACACATTCTTTCATATAATAAATTTTACTATATATATTCAAAATCCAACTAAAAAATTGTAGGATGAGTTATCTGTGCGTTTGGAGAATTTGAAAATATTGCATCCAAAGTATTGATCTCCTACGTAATAAATGTTTCTAGAATGAACCTCCTAGAAAATTGAATCATACGCCCTTTCCTAGAGTATGATTATATTTTGAGAATGGATTGGCAATATTTATATAAATCCAACATCAAGTTTTAGGAAAGAGAGGTTATGATTCACATCCCGAAGCATCCTGCATACCAATACAACTATAAGGGGGAAGATGAATCTCCTTTAGAATCATCATCTCATGTTTGTATATTGTTTCCTTTTGAGAAATCATATATCTCTCAAATGATGGAGACATCAGAGATAATTATGCTCGAAGATATGCACATCATGAGAGATTACACATATGTATTCCCTGAAGATTTTCCTGGTCTTCCTCCTAAAAAATAGGTTGAGTTATCAATTGAACATATTATTGGATATCATCCAATATCAAAGAAACCTTGTTGAATGACCACCGTTGAGAAGGATGATCTTAAGAAATAGTTACCAAAGAATCTTGACAAGGGTTTTATACAGCATAGTGCTTCACCATGTGGTGTGATAGTCATTTTCATTAAGAATAAGGATGAATCAATGAACCAATGTATGGATTATAGTGTTCCCAATAAAATCAATATAACGAATATGTGTCCCATACCTTAGATAAATGACTTGTTCGATCAGCCACATGGGGACAGTTATTTATCTAAGGTGGACCTTCTGTCCGAATATCATCAATTAATGGCTAGGAAGGAATATAATCTCATGAAATACTTATAAACAAGGTTTGGACACTATGAGTTAATAGTGATTCTCATCAAGTTCACTAATTATCCAGAATGTTTCATTGACTTGATGAATAGATTCATTAGAGATTAATATAATGAATTTTAGTAGTCTTTATCGACGATATTATGATAAAATCCATGATCAAGGAGGCACACAAGGATAATTTGAATACTATGATGAAGACATTTTGAAGGGAGAAACTATATTCATGTTATACAAATGTGAGTTCTGTATTGAAGAAGAAACATTCTTGGGGAATGTTATTACTAACAAAAGAATATATGTGGACCCATCCAAGATATTGGAAATTGAAGAGAGGCACAAACCAATATATTTAACGTTTATTCATAGTTTCCATGGTCTAACTGGGATTTATAGATGATATTTGAAGAATTTATAACCATTTTCAAACCCAATAATCAAGATACCATAGAAGGGTGTGAAGTAATTTTGTACTCAAGAAATATTGATCTACTTTAAGGAGATCAAAAAGAGTCTTATCACTACCCTAGTACTTTGACAACCAATAATTGGTGTACTATTTGTAGTATAAAATGAGTCTTCAATGAATTGATTAGGCCATGAACATATTAAAAATGAAACAGTGATTTTCTACGCGTCAAGGTAGTTGAAAATTCATGACAAAAACTACCCACACATGATCTAGAGTTGGAAGCTCTGATTTTTGCACGGAAAATCTAGCAACATTATCTCTTTCGGGGGGACTGTGAGATATAAGTTGATCACAAGAGTCTCAAACATATATTCACACTGAAGGAGCTTAATACGAGAAAGAAAAAAGGGTTAGATCTCATCAATGTTGATTACTGTAAAATCCACTACCATCCCAGTAAAGAATATAAGTTGGATGATACTGTATGTTGAAAAGGTACAAAATCTTTATCAATGATGTAAATTGAAAAGGGTCCATTATTCTTATATTTACAAAAGATGGACATAGTAATAATTAAGGGAGGAACATCATCAATAAATAATCAAATTATTGATCAATCATCCCTGTTGGAGAAAATTAATGATGCTCAAAGAAATAATTCATAAATTTAGAAAAGTGGGGAAACTATCAAAAATGGGAAATAATCTTAGATCAATATGGAGAAGGATATATTCATAATATTTGGGTCACAACAATTCCTACCATCCAATCTAAATATAATGAATGAAATTCCGAATAACGCATATAGCTCGAATATATCTTTTCACCTAGGGAGCACAAATAAGTGTGGAGATATCTGAGAGAACTATTAGTGGGAGTATATAATGAAAGATATACATCAATGTGCCTAGTATGTTAGCATGTGAAGGCTAAAAAAATCCAAAGGGTTGATGCAACCATTACCATACTGACATGGAAATGGGCAAAAATCACCAAGGACATTGTTACGAAATTTTGAAACATACCTAGAGGGAACAATTCCCTATAGGTTAATGGGGATCATCTTGAATTTTCATCTAACATTATCCAAATTTTAGAGGACTTATCAATGGATGAACATTCATTGATATATGTTAGTGATGTGTTAAGGCTACATGGAATTCCACTACTGATTATATTAGATCGAGTTCGTAGATTCACATCGATGTTCTCGAAAAGTCCACAACATTCACTAAGAACTGAGCTGAACTTTAGTATGGACTATCATCCTCAATGTGATGGCCAATATGACAGAATAATTCATAAGATATAAGACTTTTTCAGATCATGTTCTACAGTCATTAAAGTAGGATGATACCAACATCTGTCTCTGGTTGAGTTCCCTTACAATAGTAGTTTCCATTTCAGCATCCAAATGTATTTATATAAATACCTTTATGGGAAAATTTTCCTAACACTAGCATGATGGGATGGAGGCACATAGATTAAGTTGATAGGACCTGAATGTTGGGTACTGGGACTGCGCAGCAGAATCCGGTGGTCTGGGATTTTAATATTTTTCTACTTCACCGGAGTGACATAACATTGTCAACTCTAGTGATCTAGTCCCGTCATGGTACGAGGATCTCGCAAGGTTCTTTAGGAGCACACAATTAAACTTGAACATTTACATTGTTCAGAATAGATGTGACACACGTTGGCGACCGTTGCTCGAAGACTCGGACATCTAATCCCTTTAGATCGTCCACACACGCCTCACAAATCTGTTCGTGCACCGTTCGGCATGATCCGGGTGCTAGCGCGGATCTTCGACGCACACTTCAACATAGCGATGATCACCACAAAACTAGAGTCTTCGATCTGTGAAGGAGGAACTTGAAGAACTTTCTAGTTTGAGAGAGTCTCCCTCTAGCACTAAGGAGGGGAGAGAGGATCTCACTTCCAACAGATGAATAGCTCCCAGGGGAGAGCCTCTCTCTTACTATATATAGGGAATTTCTAAAATACGATGTAAGGGTTCCCGACCCCCATGTATTAAACATTAACTGTATTATAAATAATTATTTATGACAAATTAAATTATGACATAAATAATATTTATTATTTATCACTGAACTGCTATATACATAAATATATGTATTACATGACAAACATGAGTCTAACTTGACTCACACCTCCTGATAATATTAAACGAACCCAATATATAAATATATGTCCGATTAATGTTTATATATGTATTTACTTAATCACTCGTAAAAACATGTTATAAATAAATTCAACAAATTATTCCCAACATGAATAATAAAAAAAGTTATTTTTAACTTGGTGATCCATAGGACTTGGATAATACCAAGAGCCCGTGGTGGGGCCCACCAAGTCATATAATCTTATTCATCATAATAGGGAAGAATCTCAAAGCGTTGTTGTGTGTGACCCTCTAGGACCTTATCTCAATAGCAGTGAATAATATCAATGATCTAGAGCGGGGTACAGAAACCCATCGAGGATCCTATAGGGATAAAGAAAAGTCAAAACAACGACTGCCTTCCTACAAACACGGTCCGTGTAATCTAATATCTTCGTCATCGATATCTCAATAAAGTAAAATGCATACTTCGTGTCATCATACATTATTTTCGTTATTTTTTTTGTGGATTTTTTTCAGACGGTCTTACCTTCCACTACCATGGCCATGGATTTAATGAAGGTGCAACCATCCTAATCAAACAGGCCCGAGATATCGATTCCTAAACTCGGAGGCGAAAAATCCTTTCTCAATCATTCAATCAATGTTATTCCATTAATGACGTACCTGATATAAACTACCTCACCATGACTTGTCCCCATGGTTTTCTCCTTCTATCGAATGTACTTAATTAAATGACATTCATTGATAATGATCTCTAGTCAGGAGACCATTACACATGTCCATAGATAGGACTGACCAATGACACCAGAAACATGTGGTGTTCCTATTAAGCGGGTATATCCTCATGATCTCGATATCTAGAGATCATCAAGTGCAAAATTCATGAGATGAAGTCTCAATGCTTATGAGCCCCCGACACCTGATGGTCACACATCATCTTTGTCCTTTCAGAATGATGTAACTGGATGATAGGACATTACTTTAAGATTACCGTCATGGCATCTCAGGGTTCTCATTATAGCCTGGGACCTTCTATAACCATTTGATGCGACAGGTAATCTAAGGACATTGCTATTAAAAAAATTGGATGCAGAAGTATCTACACTATCATGGGAAGATAAACACATGTATAAAACAACCTGAATACATGTAACAATAATCAAAGTACAATATATGTTGGGTCTAGGGAACCAACTTTCAACACTCCCACTTGCACAAGAGCCAACTACTAATAGGTTTCAATCCTCTAGCTCTCACATGGGAATCATGCTTCTACTGAGAAATGGCTTTAGTCTGGGGGTCTTCCACGTTGTCCTATGTGGATACTCTGCTAACTGTCACTTCACCTCATTGAGTAAAATCCCTCAAGAGATGAAACTTCCGAAGAATATGATTTGTCCTCTAATGAGACCTGGGCTCCTTGTCAAGCACCACTGTAGTAGTATTTTCATAATATACTGGAACTGGGTCTGCACTGCTAGGTACAACACCAATGTCTGAGATAAAGCTACGTATCCAGACTACTTCCTTTGCTGCATCGGAAGAGGCAATATATTCGGACTCTACTGTAGAATCAGCAACCACAGCTTGCTTTGAACTTCTCCAGCTCACTGCACCACCATTCAGGAAAATGATATAGCCTAACTACGATTTCATATCATCATGATCTATCTAGAAACTAACATCAGTGTATCCCCTCACAACTAGTTCCTCATCTCCTCTATAAACCAGGAACATATCCTTAGTATGCCTCAAGTAGTTAAGGATAGTTTTAATAGTTGTCCAGTGCTGCTCTCCTGGATTGGATTGATATCTACCCACCATTCTTGATGAAAATAGAACATCAATCCTAGTACATAGCATGGAATACATGATAGAACCCACTGCCGAAGCATAATGGACTTTACTCATTCTATCAATCTCCCCCTATGTTTGTGGACACATTTGCATGGAGAGATTTATACCATGTGACATAGGTAACAATACTCTCTTATATTGTTCCATATTGTACATTTTGAGTACCTTGTCAATATATGTACTTTGACTTAGGCCAAGCATCCTTTGAGATCTATCTCGATAGATTTTGATCCGTAGAATGAATGATGCTTCACCTATGTCTTTCATGGAGAAGCATTCATGTATCCATGTCTTAACTGAATGTAAGACTTGCACCTCATTTCCCATGATTAATATGTCGTCAACATATAAAACTAGGAAAACGATAGAATTCCCATTAACCCTTTTATATACACAAGGCTCACATTCATTTTTGACAAAACCAAAATCTCTTATGGCCTCATCAAAGAGAACATTCCATGATCTTGATGCCTACTTCAATCCATAAATGGATCTCTGCAACTTGCATACCTCATTGGCATTCTTTGACTTAAAAACCCTTCGGGATGAGTCATATAGACGTCTTCAACCAACTTCACATTTAGAAAAGCAGTTTTGACATCCATTTTTCAAATTTTAAAATCGTGAAAGGCTGTTTTGCAAGAAATATTCTGATGGATTTAAGCATTGCCACTAGTGAGAAGGTTTTATCATAGTCAATGCCTTGACGTTGTCTGAAACCCTTTGCAACCAGTCTTCCTTAAAAGGTATTAACCTTACCATCTATGTCCAGCTTCTTCTTGAATACCCATTTTTATCCAATGGGCTTTACATCAGCTGGAGGGTCTACCAAAATCCAAACTTGATTTTGGTACATGGACTCCATCTCTGAATTCATTGCTTCTTTCCATTTAACAAATTATTTGACTTATACTGCTTCCTTGTAGGTTATAGGTTCATCATCCCCAAGGATTATTGTGTCACCTGACTCGGTGACAAGAAAACCATAAATCTCTAGTTCCCTAACCTATCGTGTAGACCTACGTAGTATCTGTGTCTCATGAACAATTTCTTCTTCCAATTTCTGTTGTGAAGATTGGTCCTCTACCAACTCTTGTGCATCTAGAGCATTAACTTCATCGAATTCAATATTTCTACCACTATTTCCAGTAGAAATGTGATCCCTTTCTAGAAATGTGGCATATCTTTCCACAATGAGTTTTCTATGCAAAGGTTTATATAGGTAGTATCCTCTAGTTTCCTTAGTATAACCTATAAGGATGAACTTAATGCTTCTGGATGCTAATTTGTCACTTGGTAAAGTCTTGACAGATGCCTCTCACCCCAACACACACATGTGTGTACGATTGGGTTTCTTTCCATACGATAACTGATATGGAATCCCATCTGTAGCCTTAGATGGTACACGGTTAATGGTATATATTGCTTTCTATAAATCATATCCCCAAAAGGATACTGGAAGATTTGTATGACTCATCATTGATCTGACCATGTCAAGCAAGGACATATTCCTCCATTCAATAACACCACTCCATTGTGGTGTATAAGGAGGAGTGAGTTGGGATACTATCCCACACTCTTTAATGTGATCAATGAAATCTTGGTTAAGATATTCTCCGGCTCGGTCTGAGCGATGTGCTTTTATCTTCTAACCAAGTTAGTTTTCTACTTTATTTTGGTATTCCTTAAAGAAACTAAAGGAATCTTACTTATACCTCATTAAGTAGATATATCCATACCTACAATAATCATCAATAAAAGTGATGAAGTATAGAAAACCACCCCTTGCCTCTATGAAAAAATGGACCACATACATCGGTATGTATTAATTCCAGTACTACATTGGCTCTTTCTCCCTTCCCTGAAAAATTTCTTTGGTCATCATTCCTTGTAAACATGCTTGACATACATCTAAGGATTCTAACTGACCAAGTCTAGATACCCTTCTTGATGTAATCTTTGTAATCGCTTCTCATTTACGTGATCAAGCCTGAAGTGCCATAGGCGGGTGTTATTTGAGTCATGTTGGTTGTTTTTGTCATTGATAGCCATTACTAAGTTTTCTAGTTCTAGTATATATAAACCATTGTTAAGATGTGTGATACCATAACATATGTTATCTCTATAAAAGAGACAAATTTTATTTCTAAACTTGAAATAAATACCCATAGTGTCTAAACATGACTTATAGATAATGTTTCCTGTAACAGACGGTACATAATAGCAATTGTTTAAAACAAGAACAAAACCAGTTGGTAAAGTAAAGAAATAGTCTTCCACTGCCAAGGCCGCTATTCTTGCACCATTTGCAGCTTGGATATCCACAAGACCTTTTGCAATCTTCATAAACCTACTTGTTCCTGTATATGAATAAAAATGTGTGAGCCACATGCCGTAACCAATACCAAACATGTAGGTAAACATAGATTACATTCAATGACAAAAATACCTGAACCAGAAGCGTCAACTTGCTTATTCTTCCCAACTCTACAATTCTTCTTTTATTGGCCTTTTTTCCACATCTAAAGTAGATAGCTTCCAGCTCATTACTTTTCCCATGAATCATTAGTTTCTTGGCAGGACGATGCATTGGTGTCTTTGGCCTTCACTTGGCCTCAGACCCCTTTTCCTTGCCCTTGTTTTTCTTGTTCACCATAAGGACAAATGAATTGGTGTTTTTCATGTCCTTATAATCTTGGAGAACTAAATCCAAAAGATCCGGGATCGACTTTGTCATATCATTCATATTATAATTGACAATGAATTTCGAGAAGCATGACCGTAAAGAGGCAATAATGATATACACTACTAGTTCTTGGTTCAGTTTGAACCCAAGGTCTTCAAGCCTCTCAATATACCCAATCATCTTGACTATGTGAGGAACTGCTTGCTGCCCTTCTGCTATCCTGCACTTATAAAGCGCACTTGAGATCTCATACGTTTCTTGCCTAGACCTCTCCTCATATAGTTCTTGGTGATGTGAAATCATCCTGTAGGATTCCTCTTCCTCATGCATTTTTGGAAATTGGCTGGACATGGATGATAACATTATGCATTGTACAACAAGCGCATCGTCTACAAGATTTTTCCACTTATCTGTTTCCATCTTTCTTGATCCCTGAGGAGGCTCAGCAGGAATTGGGGATTCCAGCACATATAACTTCTTTTCTTGGCAGAGTACTATGCGAAAGTGCTTGTACCCCTCCTGGAAGTGATTTCCAGTCATGAAATTTTCTTTATCCAAGATCTATTGCAGTGATAAAGTACAAGTGTTGTTGGTGATTTCCTTTTTGAATATACATCAGATAAACATTAACCAGTTAGTACATTTTCGTTATTACCTTTTGACATTTTATGATTAATAAATTATTATATCATTTAACATCTCCCACTATTTTAACGAACCATAACAGCCCTCACTATTAGATTCATAATACTTTATTTCTTGAGCATTCTAGTGGCAAGGATCCTTGAAACCTCCCTCATATTCTACGAGCTAGACCTATGACATTCCTTGGAGGGTTTCAAGGTAGGTGCGATGCTGGCAACCACATGTTCCTGTGGTTCCTTGTGTAGTTGAGTAAAGTCACAGCTTTTGGAATATGAACTTGATTCCCTCAACCACTTTCCTCTAAAGTGATATCAAGTCAGCTCAGTCTACTCCTTGACTACTCAATTTAGTTATTTAGACCCATTTCTCACATTAAAATGCCCCGGTAGTAAGAGGAACTCTCAACTGTGGATGATGGGAAACCAAATAGCCTGTTTTTTTAGATGTGAGAAATGGAAGGCATTTTTGACCTAATATATCTTTGAGGGATTTTTAATATTAATTAAAAAATATAATACTTTTCTATTTATTATGTTCAAACTGGGTTTTCGCGCTCACAACTGAACATTCAATATAATATTTTATTTTTTCACAACTTTATGCATTTAATCTTGTTTACTATCTTATGTGATCATGGAAAAATCATGCAGACGCATAAAATAATAAATTGTGCATAAAGTAAATCATGCATTCTGGCTGGTCTTGAGCATTCTATAATGATTGATCGATAACTGATCAATCATCACCTAGGGGCATCCATACCTGAGTCGATACATGACTCCTGTCGTTGTTGGCCCCAATGAAAAGCGTCCAACTCCTGTCTGGACTACCACCTCATCTTAGCAGGGTCTGCCTCTCAGATCATCAAGGAATAAATACAAATATACTCGCACATAGGAGAGGGGGTCTAGGGTACAAAATACAAGTGGTTCAATGGGCATGGAGGCCCTAATACAAATTAGAATTAAATGATGATTCACAGACCGCCATTTACCTAATTAAATATTAAATCATTGCACACATTGAATAAATAATTAAATAAATGAATACATGCCAGACATACACAGGTCGGTCAATAGCTTAATACCAATCGAGGTAAAAGTGCGATAAAATTAAATTGCAATAAATTTAAATTATGCGAGGGTGTACTAATAAATTAAATGAATTTGATTAAATTCAAATAATTTATTATTATCGGTTACATTTGTTTAATTTAATTTTAATTCCAAAAATTAAATTAAATTAAACCATTAATTTAATTCTAAACATAAATCAAATTAATAATTTCGGATTAAAATGATTTTAAACCGCTAAATTAATTCAAATTAATTTAATTTAAAAAAACTAAATTAATTAAAATTAATTCTGTGCAGGGTTACCTGTAGCCGAAGAGGAGTCAGCCGGGACTGCGGACTACCCCGGGATGTCATCCTGGAACCGTGGCGTGACCGTGACATCACCACGGCGTCACCGCGACATGACCGCGATGTGACTATAGCGTCCAATGATTCCCACGATGGCTGCATCTCCCAGCAGCCCGCTGCTCCGGAGAGCCGGCGAAGTTGTTGTCTGGTCTGGAGCGGGCTCGGGTCGGCCGAACGGAACCGGTCTGGCACGAAGGAGGATCCTAGCGAGGGATTGGGGTGGTCGGAGGGTGCAGGTCTGGAGAGGCCCGGAAGAGGCGGCCGACGAGGGTCTGGGGAGGCCGGACAGAGCCGGTCTGGCGCGACCCGGAGGAGGAGGCCGACAAGGGTTCGGGGCAGCCAGACAGATCCGGTCCGACGCGGCCTAGAGGAGGAATCTGTCTAAGGTCTGAGGTGGCCGGTGTGCGGGGAGGAGGCCGGCGTGAGGCTCGGAGGCCGGTGCGGCGTAGCAGGCTGGTCCGGCAAGGGGGTTCGGCGTGGGCCACGACTGGTGCAGGTGCCGGGCGACCGGTCGGAGGGAGCTCGGGGCGGAGAGGAGGAGGCTGGTGTAAGGGGAGGAGGCCGACGCGAGGAGGGTGGCTGGCCGACGGCGGCGCGACGTGGAGTTGGACCGACAGAGGGGGAAGTATAGGGTTTTCCCCTCCCTCCCATGCACTGTGTGAGGAGACCCCAAAGGGGTCTCCTGTAACAACCTGATATTTTATGATAAGTATTATTTTTAATTTATTTGATTTCATGTGTTTTATTCTACAACACGAATATCTTGGGCTATACATCACACTGTATTATTCTGAAGTATATGCAACACTATTATTAGATTGTGTTACAAACATTTTCATGTTCATTTAATAATAGTCATTCTATGTAACATTGGGTGTATATATATATATATTCAATGTATAAATGAAATATATTTGGATTCTGCTATATGATATAATAAAGGATTTTTTCACAACACTCAACCCTGACATCGCTTGCATTACACGCAATCACGACCTTCCTCGATAGCGTGTGTTGTACGCAATACCGGGTTTTACTAAACAACGATATATTATTATAATATTATTATTAAATCGCTATTATGAATAGTATTAACTAAATTTTGAATTTTATAACATTATTATTCATCTTACATATTTTCTAGAACATGGTATAAGAACAAAATAAATATTTCGGGTAAAATAAGTAATTTTCAAAAAATGCAGTTTTGCCACCTTTTTATGGCGCACCCACTTTAAATCTAGTTTTTGACATGTTTATAAGTTGAATTTTAGAAAATAAAATTATTATTTGGAATCAGGATATAAAATTTTACATTGGATAAATATTTCATATTATTCTGATAACTTTCATATTTTAATGAATAGTAAAAACACACTCTATTTTAATTAAAAACAACTTTTTTTCATCGTAATAACTTATGTGGTTAAATTATAATATTGAATGGCTTTAAAGTATAAATAGAATATATTTTTACCATTTAATATAATGTATGTCATTAGCCTTGATTTTACATTGAATTCGTAGGTTAAATAAATTGAATCTTTTGCAATGTTTTAAACAAAAACCCGTTTTCTTTCGACAACGAGATTAATTTTAATTAAATAACTGAAACTTCTGTGTATTGAATTTAGAAAAATGGATTCCATATTTTGAATCAGTGGGTCCAAATTATATTAATAGACTACTTTTTATTTTTGGGATTTATGAATAGTAACAACGGTAAATTTTATTTACCATAGTAAAAGGTAAATTGGGTAATTAAGGGTAAATATAATATTATAAAATTATCCTAATACTTGTATTAATAAAATAGGATGATTATAATTTGCCTTAAGTCATATTTGGGTCGAAACTTAATCCATTAGAACCCACTTGGATGTGATTAAGACCTTTAGTTTAATTTATTTAAAGGAAAGTGAAATATGTCTCACTCAACTTTGATAATTAAAGTATTTTTAGTATAAGTTTATAACGAATATAAATTCTGTTATAAATTCTCATTTTAAAGATAAAATGTTTTTATTTGTCATGGTAATTTATTTGTAAATTTTAAGAGTTATTTATTTACCTTATTATCTTATACATTAATGATGCAGAAATTATTTATTTAGTGAAAAATCAATAATATAGTTTTTATTGAAATAGTAATACATATAAAAGGTCCAAAAATCTCCAAAAAACTTATAATTAGTGTATATATAAACCCTAATCATCCACCGGCAGAATGGTTGACCAATGGATCCGTAGTAAGGTGATTATGACACTTATATTATTTTATTTTAGATGATGCCAAAGTTGTCACCTTCATAATTTAATAAATATAACAATTTAAATATTGTTTTTTAAGATGATAAATTCAAGTAAAAGTATTATTGTGAAAGGTAATAGATTTATCATCATCATAGGATTTTATTTTTAATTTTTATTTAACAAATAAGTATATTAAATAATTATACAAAAATGTTATAGTAATTATTTTATTAAGAGATAAACACAATAAATGGATTTAAAAATAACAAAATAAATATTATATGAACTATTTAATGTTCTCCACTACTTTTCTAGATACATATGACCTTTTATGAATATATTAAAGATTTTAGTTCGAACATATCTTCGGTATATATTTTATTTAAATTCAAATAGATGAATAGTTTCAAAATTGACACTATTGTTAGTTTATAAAAATTACATATTATAAAATTGTTTAAAAATCACAAAAATATTTAAAAATTATAAATTTAACATTATATGGCCTAAAATGTTATAAATTATCCAATTATGGACAATTCACAACAAATAAGTAATTATTTGTTAAATTTTAAAATATAGAATGTTATTAGCAAAAATAAATTAAAATTGATTAAATAAGGATAAATCAAGTTGATAATGTTTAAAATAAATTACTAAAATGTCTAAATTTTATTGGTTGATAATATTACAACCCTAGATCATATAATATTATTATATGAGTCAATTTGGATGTTTTTATGTGGGATGGTGATTTAATATAAAATAATATATCTTATATTTCCAAAGGTGCCCCTCTCCTCCCTTATAAAAGGGCACCTCCTCCCTCTCTTCCTCACACCACATTGAGCATTCAAGCTCGGCCAAACCCTGAATAATTATCTTCTCCACTTACATAGAAACATCATAGAGGTTCTGGTCTTCTTAAAAGACCAATTTTAGTTCCCTAAGAGGAGGTCTCAAAGAGGTGCTTCAAAGAAGAGGTAATGTCCGTTACCGGTTCTTTCAACTTTATTTCTTCTTCCACTTATTCTTCTTTAGTTATTTCATTATGAATTAATAACATCAGTATAACTCATATACCGATATTTTATTATAAGTATGAAACAACCCTATTTCACCATCTATCCATCCTATGGAAAATGAAATCACCACGTGTGCGTACGTACGACACACCATCTCCACGCCGTGGTGAAATCTATTTTTCCACCAAAACCTTACATGGATGGGTATAATGGTGTAAATAATAACTATAAATAGTTATTATAACATCATACTGATTTTGATATATTTTATGATCCACTCCACTGCAATTCAATAATTATGGGAACGATATCATCGCTCGTGCGTACGTATGGACAACCGTCTCCACGACGCGATGAGATTCATTCTAAATGATTAACCATTCATGAATGATTATAAAGTATATATAATAAGTAATCATGAAATATATGACATAATAATGATAATGGATTTATTTATATATATATATATATATTTATTTCATCTATTTAATTCCATTCAATTCAATAAGGAAATGAAAACATCGTTCATGCGTACGTACGACCTACCATCTTCATGAACAATGTATTTATTTTCATTTATAGATCTATTATATATATGTATATTCTGAATATATATTATATATTAATAATGTTTTACATTCTATATGTAAGTAGTCATGATCTAAGTAATCATATGAATAATTAAAAGTGAAAACACGGATGACAAATGAAACGATTTTACACAAAATGTTGTTTAACATGGAATTTACAAAAGAACGGGTAATATAAAGTCATAAGTGAACCATATATGATATCATAACAATGAATATGATTCTGTAATAAGTCAATGAAATTATTTAAATCATTATATATGAGGTTCGGATACGTACGAATCATATCAGACCTAAGGTAAGGGATAACTTTTCCAATCTCGTTCTTATCCGAGATTGTTTATTCGTAAGTATTTACTGGGGTTATTGTTCTCATACATGACCATGTTTCCTAAAAATGGTTTCATGTAAGGTTAAAGTCCTTATTACACATATGAATTTTACCCCATGGTATGGAAGGAATCTTTTTTTTATTTACCCTACAAGGTACTTTTTGAATTTTCAGACAAAAGTACGAGAAGAATGTTTTTTAACGTATACGGCATGAAAGGATTTTTACAGTTTTATAAAGCCATATATTCATGAATCATTATCTAAATGATTTCATGACTATTTTAATCAAAATCCATTTCTTTTAAAATTGAATGACATTTTTTGAAATGAAAATGATTTTGAAGAAAAAAAGATATTTTCCTAAAGAATTCATTTCAAGTGTTTTATCAAAACCATTTTCATCTATGATGACATTATTTCACATGTGTATGTTTCAAGTATCATGTCTATATGATTTACATGGTTTCACTTTTCTTATTATAAAATGATATCCATTTCTTTTATATGGATTATTTGATGATGGGATGATGTTTATGAAACCCATTTTATTTATTGGGTTATACTATGATGTATGATTTATGATTTTGTGGCACACGAAAGAACGATTTCATTATGAGATGGGTGAGACCTATATCTCCCTCCAATGCATTGGGTAAATATTTATATCTTATGAGATAGACATGGCTATAATGGTATGTTAATCTGGTTCAGTGTTACAGGACTGAAACGAGGAGTGAACTCGATTCAGAAAGGGACTTTGTCCACTAAGATGGTCTTGGTAGCAATGCCTTGGCTACTATGGAAATCATGACATGTGTTGAATGGTTTCCACAATTACACGTTTTATTCCCATTATATTTTACCATGATTGATGTTCCATTATGATATATGCCTTATGTACTTCCACTATTTATGTCTTTGCTCAAGGTTTTAATGTTTAGATTTCATGTTCATGTTTTTGCTTTCAAATGTTTATGGATTGTTTTATGATCCCTATGTTTTCCCTTACTGAGCATTTGAGCACGCCCTTTTTTTGTTTTATTTTGCTCAGGAAATAAAAAACGGTTTTAGGTAAGGAAAAAAAGGGGAAGATCGTTATGGGAGATGATGAAGATCTTTCAACATGATTAGATGTTTATATTCCGAGTTTCCAAAGTCAATAAACTATTACGATCCTTGTGTGTCTTTTTTTGTTATGTATTAAGTATTCTGAAAAAGTAATGTATTGTCCATGTACGTCAAGCTTCGGGCCTCTACATCTCCCTTCCCTCTTTTTTTTTTATTTTTTGTCCTTTAGACAAAAATTGTCCAGCCCACCCTTTTTTTAAATCAAAAGGAGAAGACCCCATTTTGGGGTCTTTTCTTCTCTCTTTTTTTTAATTAAAAGGACGAAGACCCCCATTTGGGTTATTGTTATTCTTCCTTATATATATTTTATTATTATGAAATTATAATAAAATATTTATTATAATCCTAAATAAAATATTTATTATAAAATTTTATAATTAAAAAATATTTTTGATGTTAATTCTCAATTTGAGAAAAACAACAAATAAACCGAAAACTTGCGATGTCGATCCGATAAAATTTGCGAAATTATCATATCTTGATCATTCGAAATCAATACGATGCGCGGTCGAATCTGAATGAACCGTTTTGACTCCCCACAATTAAATTTAATGCATTTTAATGTTTTTGACTCAGAAAACCCTTGCGTCCCTCTGATACCACTGTTGGGTACCGGTGTAACATCCTAAGTAAGTAATGAATAATAGATATTTTTATCTATGTCTATTAATGATTAAGATAGTGTTTTAGAGGCTTAAAATGAAAATAAATCCAATCTTAAGCATGGAATACACTAATATTCTTAAAAGATTGTTTTACTGCCTTATGATGGAAAAACCTTTTTAAATCAATATTTTAACAATTTTATAAACTATGTTTGTCAAAATGAACTTATTATTTATGATTGGGACATCAAAATTTACTTTCTGGGAATTTTTGGTATTTTTCTGACAATGTTCATTTTTAATTAATAGTGAAAAATACTGCATTTTATATCAAAACTACTTTTTAATCTAATTTATTTATATGATTAGATTATATTTTGAATTGGTCTTAATGTGTAATATGAATATATCTTTACCATTTAATCCAATGGTGGTCATTGGAATCAATTTCACTTTGAAATTGGACTTAAACTAGTGTCAATCTTTTGATACTTATTGTTTCATAAAAACACGCTATTTGCTCTGACAGCGGGAATTAATTATTAAATTAATTAATGTGACATATATGTTTTGAATTTTGTAAAATTGACTTCATTTTTTAATTTTTAATATCAAATATAGCTTCGGGTAAATTTTTGGTAATTTTCTGAAAAACTTCTATTTTTTATGAATAGTGAAACCACTAAGTAGTACTTATAAAAACTGATTTTTTCGTTGAGATGGAATTTTGCCATCATTGTGTTTTGAATTTAAAAAATCCGACAAACATGGTTGTCATTAAGAAGTAAAATTTGGTTCAATGAGATTCTAATAATTTTTTGGTGAATAGTAACTTATTAAGTTCTTAATCGCGATTAGAGGTAATTAGTGTAATTTAAGGTAAAAATGAAATTATAAAAATGTGAAAACACCATGAAACTTGTCCTACACCTATTGGTTGTGTCATGGCCGACCAAGACAAGCCATGGGTCACCTTGGGGACCCCATGGATCCACATTGGTTGGGAAATGACATAAATTACTTTTTATTTAATATAAAAATAAAAATGACACAAACATAATATGTTTTACGAAAACAATTTTTAGATGGGGCTATAACGATCAGACTTTTGATTATAAATAGTCATTGGAAAGTTAAAAATATTTCCTACATCATAGTATTATTTTTATAAATTTTAAACATTAAAAAAATTAAATTATTTATGACATAATAATGATGCAGTGATGACATCATTATTTGACGATTTAAATAAAATGGAAAGATAATGTAAAATATATGAACTACTCATCTACAAAACCAATTGGATGAGTTTATTTAGATCCCTTATCTCCTTATCCACGAAGTATATCAATGTGGGACCTTTTAAAACCAAAACACATTTTCAAATAAAGTAATATTTCTTTACTTTCCAAAAGTTCCCCTCCTCTCCTCTTATAAAAGGCCCCCACCTCTACCTCATTTCACACACTCCTCAAGCCTTTGGCTCGGCCAACCCCCGCCCATTTACTCTCTCCACATCCCTCTCCTTATCCTAGATGATTTTATTTGGGAATAATCCTTTCAAAGGAAGCCTTTAGGCTCAAATCAAAAGGAGTTACACTTTTAAAGGTAATTCATTCTCTCATGTTCATTTGTATTATTTTGCTACTCCAACCCCCTAAAATCTTTTTATTTACTTCTTTTGTAACAACACCAGTATCTTATATATACTAGTATGTTGTTATAAGATTTATTTGAGCTAAACTCTCACACAACTACATCAAATGGTTAAAGAACATACGGTTTCCGTGGATGGTGAAATTCTGCCTCCCGAAACGATGATTGTTCAATACTCATTTAACACCTTCAAAGGTGGCCATTATGATGTCACTATTTTTATATATGATATATAATATTTTTATGTTTTCCTTAAGCTTCTGTTTTTTTCATTTTGGGCAAACCTTTATGGTTTCCATTATGGGTAAACACGATATCTTCATTTTAGGAAGTGCGGACTACCGCCCCCTGAAAGTGATTTGATTCGTTAATACCATATATGGGATGTGTAAAGGATAAAGTTAATGATATTATATATGTTATTATACTGGAATTATAATATACTCTTATATAATTATGATTCCATTCCAGAAATACAAAATAGAAATGGATGTAGCGTTCATGCGTACGTACGGCCTACCGTCTCCATGAACGGTGCATTTCATTTCATACATATAAATGTGATGTAATATTATAAATAAATGTATATTCTGAATATATATGTTATCCAAATCATTAATTTCATTCTGGATATAACGAACCTTTGACCAAATTAACAACATGTAAGTGTAAGAAGTCTATTTTTGACTTAAGAACCAAATACCGACAAAATGAACATTATTAACTTAAATGATTACATGATGTTCATAACATGGTATAAAAGGAATAATGAACTTGAAAAAGGTTCATAAGAAAGTAAGGATTAACTCAAGTTTATTATTCAGGAGATTAAATAACGGTCGGGTCAAGTCGGATATGAGGTATGGGACTTCGTCTCAATCTCCTTTCATTGAGGCATATTTTATTTTATACACAACTTTCTATTATACAGTTTATAAACCACTTTGACTTTTACGTTTATTCAAAAGGAATCTTTTTTATACGAACCATTTACTAAACGAAAAAGGGAATGTTTTTGTCGTACGTATGCGGCGACAACGACTTCTCCACCGTCGTGATCGTTATTTGAGTTTCGGCTTCCTCTACAAGACATACCTTCTTTTTAAAAGAAAAATAAAACCATGTTTTAATTTTCTTTTATTTTGGTATTGAAAATGGTTTTCACAATGTTTTTATGTTGTATTGATATCTGTGATTGAAATGTGGAAATGTTATGTTTCCTTTATGCATGTTTTATGTGATACGATTATGTTATGGTTCTTGGGCATTATTATGAAGACAGGTGGTTCCGTGATAAACTAAGGGCGGGTGAGCCCGATATAGCTCACCAATGCATTGGGTAAAGCGAAGGAGTGAAACGGTAAGGGTTCTACGAAGCGATTTTAGGGAATATACTGTGATGGGTATTCCAAACGTAACCAAGAGGGTTACTCCCTATATAAGAATGTTATGAATTCCTCAAGTTACATTTATGTCTTATGATTTCTATGATTTATTCATGATTTTATGAGGTATGTTAAAGTGCCTATGTTTAATGGGTAAAGTATGATTTCATTCTTATGTATATATGAATTCAGGTTTCCTTTCCATGTTTTTATAACCCATACTGAGCTTTTTATGCTCATCCCATGTTTTTTTGAATTGTTTTTCACAGGTCATGGGAAAGGTACATGATATGATGATAGTGTCAAGGAAGTGTCAAGAAATAATCCATGTTTTATTTTAAATGTGTTTCCATTGATGGGAATGAAGAATACTATCTTTATGTAACCACTTTGTTTATATGTGGGATGTAATGAAAGATTTATGATCTAATTATCTAAAACTCTAAACCCGAAAAGATCCTCAATGTGTAATCTTGTAATAACTCAAGATTAAGTAAGGTTTAAGGCTGGGGCCTAATACTTGGTATCAAAGGTCGATTTAGATAAATTTAGGAGTTAGAATTATATTAAATGATTATCCAAAAAAAATTCTTTGAAATGATATAGAATTTGAAGATTACCATGTTGCTTCATCTAAGACATGTTTGTTCAAAATGGTTTTCCGTAGAGGAAACAGGGAAGCAGTGCTAGGAAGGCATACAGAAGGAAATAACCTTCCGAATCAGCATCCAGAAATGGTCGGAATTGGAACTGAACAGTTTGTTGTAGTAATGGAGCAGTTGACTCAAGCGATAAATGGTGGTGGTATCCATGCACGAGATCAGCCAGATCAACCGCAGAGGAACATGTCTGTGGTGGAACATTTCATGAGGAAACATCCACCATCATTTAGAGGATCATCTGACCCTATGATAGCTAATGGGTGGATTAAAGCACTGGAGAAGATTTTTGATGTCATGGGGTGTTCAGACAATCAAAAGGTTAGTCTTGCTATTTACCGTTTAGAGGGTGAAGCAGATCAGTGGTGGTCTATGGTTAAAAATATCAGGGACGCCGATGAGATTGATGCTCTTGAATGGGATGAATTCAAAGGTATGTTTCTTGAGAAGTATTTTCCTAAGGCTGTTCGACTTAGGATGGATAAGCAATTCTTGTAATTGAGGCAAGAAGAAGACTCAGTGGCTGCCTATGAAGAAAGGTTCACTTGATTGGCAAGGTATGCTCCAAATTTTATCCGAGACCTTGATAGTAAAATCAATCGTTTTTACTCAGGATTAAAGACAAAATATCGAAGGGCATTAGCTTCTCGTGAGTTTAAAAGTTATTAAAATCTTGTTCGATGTGCTGAGAAGGTGGAAATGGAGTTTGTCGATGACCAAGTTTTCTATAACAACCAACAGAAGAAGAGACCGAGGTGGCAGGAGAAAGGTAAGAATTCTTCAAAAAAGTCTGATGGTAAGAAAACTAAGTTTCCAGTTTGTGATAAATGTGGCAAAAGGCATGCTGGGAATGTCTTATGAATTCTGGAAAGTGCTACCGATGTGGTAAGATGGGACATAAGGCTCGTGATTGCACTGAAAAAGATCAAGGTGCTGGTAAGACCAAATTTGATTTACAGTTAGTGAAGTGTTTTATGTGCAATGAGATGGGTCACTATGCAAACGAGTGTCCGACAAAGAGCTTGAGTGATGGGAAACAGTTAGACTACAAGCAGAAAGGGGTGTTGAAATCCTTTTCAAATACTTTAGCAGATGTCGGGCCATCAAATGATGTTGTATCAGGTACTTTGTTTGTTTTTTCAGATTATGCCAGCGTGTTGTTTGATTCGGGGTCTACACATTCTTTCATCTCTGAAACCTTTTCTAGTAAAATGGGAATACCATCTCAAGAAATGACTCCTGAAATTTTGGTAAAAACACCTGGGGGAAATTTTGAGGTAAAAAGAATTTATAAGAATCTTCCTATACTTATCTGTGGAAAGAACCTACTTGAAAACCATATTGTTCTACCTCTAGTAGAGTTTGATGTTATCCTGGGTATGGATTGGCTCTCTATTTACCATGCTAAGATTCACTGTAGAGCAAAATAAGTTTCTTTTCAGAAATACTTTCAGTTTGTTTACAGGAATGAACCCTTACTTTTGATAACATATCAAGAGGCCGAGAAACATGTAAAAGATGGAAATGAATGTTACCTTGCAAACGTCGTTGAAAATAAAGGAACTGTTCAGATTAATGATGTGCCAGTGGTAAATGAGTATCCTGATGTTTTTCCTGATGAGTTTCCTGGAATAATACCAGATCGGAAAGTTGAGTTTACTGTTGACTTAGTTCCTGATGCTAAGCCAATTTCAAAACCCCCTTATCGAATGGCACAAATTGAACTTTTAGAGTTGACGGAGCAATTGCATGATTTATTAGAGAAAGGTTTCATTAGACCTAGCACATCACCATGGGGTGCTCCTGTTTTATTTGTTAAAAAGAAATATGGTTCTATGAGACTTTGCATTGATTATAGAGCCTAGAATAATATCACTGTTAAGAACAAATATCCTTTGCCTCATATCGATGATTTGTTTGATCAGCTCCAGGGGGCTCAGTTTTTTTCAAAGATTGACCTGAGATCAGGGTACCATCAGCTGAAGGTAAAGGAGGCAGATATTCTGAAGACCGCGTTCCATACGAGATATGGCCATTATGAATTTGTAGTAATGCCTTTTGGGCTAACCAATGCACCTGCTGTATTCATGGACTTAATGAATAGAATTTTCCATGAGTTCTTGGATAGGTTTGTGGTGGTTTTCATTGATGATATTTTGGTGTTTTCTAAAATTAAAGAGGAGCATGAAAGACATTTAAGGGTTATCTTGCAAACCTTAAAAGAAAAGAAACTATATGGAAAATTCAGAAAGTGTGAGTTTTGGTTGCAACAAATTTCTTTCCTTTGTCACATTGTTTCTAAAGATGGAATAACGGTTGATCCTGCAAAAACAAAAGTTGTGGAAGAATGGCCAAGACCCACAAATGTAACCGCGATTCGTAGCTTCCTTGGTTTGGCGGGCTATTACTTAAGGTTTGTTAGAAATTTTTCACAGTTATCTAGTCCAATGACTAAGCTAACTCAGAAGGGTGTTAAGTGTATCTGGACAAAAGAATGTGATGATTGTTTTCAGGGATTGAAAAGAAGATTGGTGAATGCTCTAGTTTTGGCACTACCTTCCAGGAATGGTGAGTTTGTTATATACAATGATTCTTTATTGAAAGGACTTGGTTGCGTCCTAATGCAGAATGATCAGGTAATTGATTATGATTCACGACAGTTGAAAACTCATGAGGTAAATTACCCTACACATGATTTGGAATTAGCTGCTGTTGTTTTTGCTTTAAAAATTTGGAGGCATCATTTGTATGGAGTAAAGTGTGAAATATATACCAATCACAAAAGTTTAAAGTATATATTCACTCAGAAATAGTTAAACATGAGACAGAGGAGATGGCTAGAATTAATCAAGGATTATGATTGTACAATTCATTACCATCCGGGAAAAGCAAATAATGTGGATGATGCTTTGAGTCGAAAAAGTAATGCTTCATTAACAATGTTGCGTTTGGAACGTGATCCTTTGGTTAAGGATTTTATGAACTTCGGCATAGAAGTTGTTGGTGCAGGAAGTCCTTCTGTTTTGTTTCAGGTATCAGTGATATCTTCTCTATCAGATAAAATGAAGGAAGCACAGAAGCAAGATAGTGAGTTGCAGAAAAAGGTTGAGCTGGTTCAGAAAGGAAAGTTGCCTGAATTCAACATTGATAATGATTGTGCTTTGAGATTTGGGAAGAGATTGTGTGTGCCTTGTGATTCACAGTTGAAGATAGAGTTTTTATGTGAAGCTCATAGTTCTCCGTTTTCAGTTCATCTGGGCATTACTAATATGTATAGAGATCTGCGGGAGTATTACCGGTGGGATGGAATGAAAAGAGACATTGCTGATTTTACTGTGAAGTGTTTGACATGTCAACAGGTTAAAGAAGAGTGGCAGTTACCAAAAGGGATGCTTCAGCCTTTACCAGTGCCAGAGTGGAAATGGTAGAATATATCCATGGACTTTGTTGTTGGATTACCGAAGACATCTCGAGGTAATAATGCAATCTGGGTTATTGTTGATCGCTTGACCAAATCTGCTCATTTCTTTGCTATACGAGATACTTTCTCTCTTGATCAACTTTCCCGTTTGTATATTAAAGAAATATTCAGGTTACATGGAGTTCCTCTCTCCATTGTATCGGATCGTGATTCCAAGTTTACTTCTAACTTTTGGAAAGGCCTTCAGAAGTCATTGGGTACTGAATTAAATTTTAATACAGCTTTTCATCCTCAATCAGATTGGCAGTCAGAACGAACAATCCAGACATTGGAGGTTATGCTACGAGCTTGTTCTATGGATTATTAGGGAAGTGGGGACCAACATCCTTCTTTGGTTGAATTTTCATATAATAACAGTTTTCATTCCAGTATACAGATGGAACCATTTCAGGTATTATATGGGAAGTGGTGTCGAACTCCAGCTTTCTGGGATGAAGTGGGTGAAAGGAAGTTGATGGGACTAGAATTGGTAGAAGAGATGGCAGAAAAAGTTAAGTTGATTCAGAAATACATGAGAACATCTCAGAGCAGGCAGAAGAGTTATGCGGATAACCAGAGGAAGGATCTATCTTTCGAGGTAGCTGATCATGTTTTTCTCAAGGATTCTCCTTGTAAAAGTTTGATGAGATTTGGTAAGAAAGGAAATTTGAGTCCAAGGTTCGTTGGACTATACGAAATTCTGGAGAGAGTTGAATCAGTTGCATACCGAGTGGCTTTACCTCCGAGTTTATCTCAGGTACACAATGTCTTTCACATTTCGATGTTGAGAATGTATATTCCACATCCATCTCATGTTTTGAGCCCAGAGGTAGTTCAGCTGGAAGAGAACCTATCTTATGAGGAACAAATGATCCAGATTCTTGACCACAGGGAGCAAGTGTTACGGAATAAGGTGATTCACCAGGTAAAGGTTTTGTTGAAAAACCACATGATTGAAGAGGAAACATGGGAATCTGAAAATGCAATGAGGGATAAGTACCCCCATTTATTCGATAAGTAAATAAATTGCGGGGACATAATTTTCTAAAGGGGGGAAGGATGTAACATCCCATGTAAGTAATGAATAATAGATATTTTTATCTATGTCTATTAATGATTAAGATATTGTTTTAGAGGCTTAAAATGAAAATAAATCCAATCTTAAGCAAGGAATACATTAATATTCTTAAAAGATTGTTTTACTGCCTTATGATGGAAAACCCTTTTTAAATCTATCTTTTGACAATTTTATAAACTATGTTTGTCAAAATAAACTTATTATTTATGATTGGGACATCAAAATTTACTTTGTGTGAATTTTTGGTATTTTTCTGACAATGTTCATTTTTTAATGAATAGTGAAAAATACTGCATTTTACATCAAAACAACTTTTTAATATAATTTATTTATATGATTAGATTATCTTTTGAATTGGTCTTAATGTGTAATATGAATATATTTTTACCATTTAATCCAATGGTGGTCATTGGAATCAATTTCACTTTGAAATTGGACTTAAACTAGTGTCAATCTTTTGATACTTATTGTTTCATAAAAACACGCTATTTGCTCTGACAGCAGGAATTAATTAATAATTTAATTAATGTGAGTTATATGTTTTGAATTTTATAAAATAGACTTCATTTTTGAATTTGTAATATCAAATATAGCTTCGGGTGAATTTTTGGTAATTTTCTGAAAAACATCAATTTTTGATGAATAGTGAAACCACTAAGTAGTACTTATAAAAACTGATTTTTCCGTTTAAATGGAATTTTTCCATCATTGTGTTTTGAATTTAAAAAATCAGACATACATGGTTGTCATTAAGAAGTAAAATGTGGTTCAATGAGATTATAATAATTTTTTGGTGAATAGTAACTTATTAAGTTCTTAATCGCGATTAGAGGTAATTAGTGTAATTTAAGGTAAAAATGATATTATAAAAATGTGAAAACACCATGACACTTGTCCTACACCTATTGGTTGTGTCATGGCCGACCAAGAAATGCCATGGGTCAACTTGGGGACCCCATGGATCCACTTTGTTTGGGAAATGACATAAATAACTTTTTATTTAATGTAAAAGTAAAAATGACACAAACATAATATGTTTTACGAAAACAATTTTTACATGGGGTTATAACGATCAGACTTTTGATTATAAATAGTCATTGGAAAGATAAAACGATTTCCTACATAATAGTGTTTGTTTTTATAATTTTTAGACATTAAATAGATTAAATTATTTATGACATAATAATGATGCAGCGATGACATCATTATTTGACGATTGAAATAAAATGGAAAGATAATGTAAAATATATGAACTACACATGTCCAAAACCAATTGGATGAGTGGATTTCGAACCCTTATCACCGTATCCATGAATTATATCAATGTGGGACCTTTTAAAACCGAAACACATTTTCAAATAAAGTAATATTTCATTACTTTCCAAAAATGCCCCTCCTCTCCTCTTATAAAAGACCCCCACCTCTACCTCATTTCACACACTCCTCAAGCCTTTGTCTCGGCCAACCCATGCCCATTTACTCTCTCCACATCCCTCTCCTCATCCTAGAGGATTCCCTTTGGGCAGAATCATTTCAAAGGTAGCCTTTAGGCTCAAATCAAAAGAAGTTACACTTTTAAAGGTAATTCATTCTCTCATGTTCATTTGTTTTATTTTTCTTCTCCAACCCACTAAACTCTTTTTATTTAATTATTTTTTAACAAAAACAGTATATTTAATATACTAGGATGTTGTTATAAGATTTATTTGAGCTAAAATCTCACACAACTGCATCAAATGGTTAAAGAACATACGGTTTCGGTGGATGGCGAAATTCTGCCTCCCGAAACGATGATTGTTCAATACTCATTTAACACCTTCAGAGGTGGCCAGTATGATGTCACTATTTTTATATATGATATATAATATGTTTATGTTTTCCTTAAGATTATGTTTTTTTTATTTTGGGAATACCTTTATGGTTTCCATTATGGGTAAACACGATATTTTCATTTTAGGAAGTGCGGACAACCGTCCCCCTGAAAGTGATTTGATTCGTTAATACCATATGTGGGATGTGTAAAGGATAAAGTTAATGATATTATATTTGTTATTACACTGGAATTATAATATAATCTTATATAATTATGATTCCATTCCATAAATACGAAATAGAAATGGAAGTAGCGTTCATGCGTACGTACGACCTACCGTCTCCATGAACGGTGCATTTCATTTATTACCTCTAAATGTGATGTAATATTATAAATACATGTATATGCTGAATATATATGTTATCCAAATCATTAATATCATTCTGGATATAACGAACCTTTGACCAAATTAACAACATGTAAGTTTAAGAAGTCTATTTTTGACTTAAGAACCAAATACCGACAAAATGAACATTATTAACTTAAATGATTACATGATGTTCATAACATGGTATAAAAGGAATAATGAACTTGAAAAAGGGTCATAATCAAGTAGAGATTAACTCAAGTATATTATTTAGGGGATTAAAGAACGGTCGGGTCAAGTCGGATACGAGGTATGGGACTTCGTCTCAATCTCCTTTCATTGAGCATATTTTATTTTATACACAACTTTATTTTATACGGTGTATAAACCCCTTTGACTTTTATGTTTATTCAAAAGGAATATTTTTTATACAAAGCATTTACTAAACGACAAAAGGGAATGTTTTTGTCGTACGTATGCAGCGACAACGACTTCTCCGCCGTCGTGACCGTTATTTGAGTTTCGGCTTCCTCTACAAGCCATACATTCTTTTTAAAAGAAAAATAAATACCATGTTTTACTTTTCTTTTATTTTGGTATTGAAAATGGTTTTCACAATGTTTTTGTGTTGTAATTATATCTTGTGATTGAAATGTGGAATTGTTATGTTTCCTTTATGCATGTTTTATGTGATACGATTATGTTATGGTTCTTGGGCATTATTATGAAGACAGGTGGTTCCGTGATAAACTAAGGGCGGGTGAGCCCGATATAGCTCTCCAGTGCATTGGGTAATGCGAAGGAGTGAAACGTTAAGGTTTCTCTGAAGAGAATTTAGGGAATATACTATGATGTGTATTCCAAACTTAACCAAGAGGGTTACTCCCTACGTAAGAATGTTATGAATGCCTCAAGTTACCTTTATGTCTTATGATTTATATGATTTATTCATGATTTTATGAGGTATGTTAAAGTGCCTATGTTTTATGGGTAAGGTATGATTTCATTCTTATGTATATATGAACTCATGTTTCCTTTCATTGTTTTTATAACCCATAATGAGATTTTTATGCTCATCCCAAGTTTTTTTGAAATGTTTTTCACAGGTCATGGGAAAGGTACATGATATGATGATAGTGTCAAGGAAGTGTCAAGAAATAATCCATGTTTTATTTTAAATGTGTTTCCATTGATGGGAATGAAGAATACTATCTTTATGTAACCACTTTGTTTATATGTGGGATGTAATGAATGTTTTATGATCTAATTCTCTAAAACTCTAAACCCAAAAAGATCCTCAATGTGTAATCTTGTAATAACTCAAGATAAAGTATGGTTTAAGGATGGGGCCTTATAACCGGGACTGTGCAGTGGAAGCCAGTGGTCAGGGATTGTAAAATATTTCTGCTTCACCGGAGTGACATAACCTTGTCAACTCTGGTGTTCTAGTCCTGGCTTGGTCCAAGGATCTCACAAGGTTCTTTAGGAGAACAAAATTAAACATGAACATTTACCTTGTTCAGAAAAGACGTGTAGGACACCGGCGATCGTTGCTCAAAGACTCCGACTTCGAAGCCCTCTAGATCATCCACACACACCTCAAAAATATTCTTGTACGCCATTTTTCAAGATCTGGGTGCTAGCGCGGATCTCCGATTCACACTTCGACACAACGATGATCACCACAAAACTAGCATCTTCGATCTGTGAAGGCGGAACTTGAAGAACATGCTAGTTTGAGATAGTCTCTCTCTAGAACTCAAGAGGAGAGAGAGGCTCTCACTTCCAACAGATGAATAGTTCCCAGGGGAGAGCGTCTCTCTTACTATATATATGGAATATCTAAGATACGCGGTAAGGGTTCCCGGCCCCCGTGTATTAAACATTCACTATATTATAAATAATTATTTATGACAAATTAAATTATTCCATTAATAATATTTATTATTTATCACTGAACTGAAATATATATAAATATATATATTACATGATAAACATGATTCTAACTCGACTCGGACCTCCTGATAATAATAAACAAACCCAAGATATAAATATCTGTCCGATTAATATTTATCTATGTATTTACTTAATCACTCACAAATACATGATATAAATAAATTCAACAAATTATTCCATACATGAATAATGGAAGAATTTATTTATTACTTGGTGATCCACAGGATTGGATAATACCCAGACCCCATAGTGGGGCCCACCAAGTCCTATATTCCTATTTATAAGATTAGGGCAGATTCTCAAAGCACTATTGTGTGTGACCCTCTAGGACCTTATCTGAATAGAAATGAATAATATCACCGACCTATAGCGGGGTCTAGCAACCCATCGAGGCCCCTATAGAGATAAGGAAAAGTCAAAAAAACTAACGCCTTCCTACGAACACGGTCTGTGTAATCTAATCTCTTCTTCATCGATATCTCAAAAAATCATAATTCATACTTCGTGCCATCATTCTTTATTTGATTTATTTGGTTGTTGATTTGTCCAGATGGTCTTACCTTCCACTACCATGGCCATGGATTTAATGAAGGTGCAACCATCCAAATCAACCAGGCATGAGATATGTCTTTCTAAACTAGGAAGCGAAAAATCCTTTCTCGATCATTCAATAAATGTCATGCCATTAATGACATACCCGATATAAACTACCTCACCAAGACTTTTTTTCCTTGGATTTCACCTTATATCAAATGTACGTAATTAAATGACATTCATTGATAATAATCTCATGTTTGAATACCATTACACATGTCTGTAGATCAGAACGACCAATGACACCAAAAACATGTGATGTTCTTATTAAGCGGGTCTATCATCATGATATCAATAGCTAGAGATCATCAAGTGCGAACTTCATGAGATGAAGTCTCAATGCTTATGAGCCCCCAGCACCTGATGGTCACACATCATCTGTGTCCTTTAGGAATGATGTAACTGGACCATAGGACGTTACTTTAAGATTACTGTCATGGCATCTCAGGGTTCTCATTATAGCCTGGGACCTCCTATAACCATTTGATGCGACATGTAATCTAAGGACATTGCCATTAAAAAAAGTGGATGCAGAAGTATCTAAACTATCATGGAAAGATAAACACATGTATAAAAGAAGCTTAATACATGTAACATTAATCAAAGTACTATATAATTTGGGTCTAGGGAACCCACATTCAACACATAAATGGTCTAAGAAATGGTGGAAAAGGTGAAACCATTACGTATCACCTCAATATAACCCAAAGTCGATAGAAGAGTTATGAAAAAAATCATCGATGGGACCTTTTAGTTTAATGTTGGAGATGTGTAATTCATCTTCATTCCCCAATGTAAGAGGATCATGAGATTTGGGTAGAATGTAAAGATATGTCTTAGGTACACTGGCCCCGTAAATATCATTGATCATGTTAGAGTCTTAGCCTATCAACTATGACTTCTAAAAACCATGTCTCAACTACATGATGTATTCTATGTATCCCTCTTGGGGAAGTACATGTTTGGACAACTTTTTTGTATGAGTGGTATTTGATGTCCATGATTTTCGAATGATTTTTATTAGTTTTTAATGCTGTTCTAGGAGATATGGTAATCTCATTGATGGATATGCTGATCTCATTACTATCAATATGATAAAGTAGTTCCAATGTTAATGGAGCTTGGATGAAATCATCATGTCATGGTAATTCAAGAAACATCTTTCGATGACTTTGAGTTTCACGATGTGATACATTGTCTACAAAAGTGTAGATGTATGATTGGAATATGAATTTTTTTGAACTGAGTGATTTTAATAAGATGAGGTATTGAGGGTGATATAATATTTCACTGTTCCATGAGAACCATATGACGTTCTATTCCATGAGAATCATAGGAAGATCATGAAGAAAATATGATTCTGATTTGTATGGAGTGAAAACCATAAAATGCTATGCTGATTTATATTTCCCAAATAACATATGTTTGGAGAACTTTTGATCAAATCCTGATGAAGTAAAGGGGGAGAAATGTTGATGCCAATCATATTCTAATTTTATTAGAAAGAATGAAATTGCTAGAAGACAATGATGTGGCAGTACATTCCATTGAAAATTTTATGATGATAAATGTGTTCAATCATACACTATATATCACAGTAGATATGGTTCGTGATGAAGTATATTTTTTAATTATTCTATATTACAATTATGCATCATTTCTGTTCTTGCCAAATTATATTTAAAGGAGGTTCCATTTTCTTGTATTTTTCTGATTTTTGGCACTGAAATTTGGGATATGGAGAAACATTATTTTGTAAAAGGATGTTATGTGCAAGTTTAAATATTGATTCCTATGTTCAAAACATGTATATTTCCATGATCTGAAAATCCAAATATGAATAAGGAAAGACTCAAGAAAATGATTGGTTTTTGTGCGCACGATTAAATGGTGTTTATAATGTTGCATACACGGAATGATTCAGGGCCATAACATTGAAAATTGAAAGTGGAATAAAGTGGGTGAATGATTAAAGAAGTACAAGAAAGATGAGGTTGGTGTGAATGAGTCATACACACCCAATGCGACATCAAATGGGGGTTTGCCCAACAAATCAGGATCTTGCATGACACGTCAGGGTTTTTTTCATGTGGTGGTGGTGATTCATCTAAATAAGAGGTGAACCCATCTCATTTGATAAGTTCAACACATAGAATAAATCAGATATATAAAAGTTGTAATAAATATATGCTAGTGGAGTTGCGTGAATTAATTAAGAGTTGTGTGCAGGAAAAGAAAAGTTGCGCGGAAGAAGAGAGTTGCACGCATGATTGAGGTTGTGCGCATGAGGTCTTCCATAAAAAAAGTTGAATCTTGTGTGCAACACATTAAATTTGCGTGCATGACAACAGTAAATGTTTAATGAATGATTGGAGTCTCGTAGGTCTTTGAAAAGTTTTAAACACTCTCGAAAAAGCTTCATGAAGAAGAGAATACCATGAACTATTTGATTACATGAAGAGAATAAGATACCGCACCCACATAGCTGATGTTTTACAACCTCACTATGTTTTTCAAAGAAACTAATCGTTGAATCTCACTGCTTGCACAAAGATGATCATCCTTCTATTTTCACATTAATAACATATTGTTTATAGGGGTTTTGTATTTGTGAAGAAGAACCATATGTGAAACTAAAATCATATCTGTACAAAGGAAAATGAACAACGGGAAGAAGAGAACAGGTCATTTGTGTGTGTGAAGAAGTTTATATCCATAAGGGCTTACACACAAGAGAGAAGAAGTCGAAGATAAGAGTTAATCTAAAATCCACATGCATGATCTCATGCATATAAAACAAGAAGAAATAATAAATTCTAATGACACCAAGCATGATGATCTGCAGTTTTTGATCAATCAGAAAGGTGTTTCTGATTCTATACATGAAAAGAAGGATGTTCTAGTGTAGTTGGTTGTTTAACTAAAGAAGAAGGTATTTGAATAATAAGTATACATTTGGTGTTTCTCAAAAGAATAAGAAGAGAAAAAGAGAATATTTTTCCTTCTTCTTTGTAATTAACCATGTGAATACCACTAAAGAAGATCAAGAGTAAAACCTACATTATTAAATAAGGAATAATAATTTTTCTTTAGAAAGTATAAATAACCAGAAATGAAGATACAAGTTGAACTAGGTCATCATTAGTTTAGGAAGACGATTTTTTCCATTCCCCTTCCAACGATTAGGTACTCACACCGGGAAGGATTGTTTCATAACCCCATCCAATGTGTAGGGGACCACACATGCCAAAGGATTGTTTCCCTAGCCAACTCATAGTAACAATTACTAAATTAAAGTGGAGAATCCATGTACTAGTCATTATTATACATGGAAAGGATGTATATACTATTATTAAGTGTTTAACCTTGTAAATATATCATGTTCATATTTTTACAACATTAAAATTATTACATTTGATAGGGATAAGAGAACCAATGAATCAAGTTTCTTATAGGCCAAGAGATACCTGGATAATTTTTTTGAAATTGGTTTGAAAAGTCCCCCAACATAGATTCACCCCTTCTCAGTTTTAGGGATATCCCAAAAGGTTCCTCTCAGTATATAATGGATACCTGACATCTGCTGAATTCAAAGGTGGTACAATTTATGAATGATTTCTTTTACGAGGAGTAGCAAGTGAAGATATTGGATTGTAGATATTATGTTTTATGCTACAAGACTACTAACGCAGTCAATGTACTATGGTAGAAAAATAATTATGAAGAGGTTACATGGGAACTAGAGAATGTGATGATGGAAATGTACCCATTTCTTTTTTAGTTTAAAAAGCAATACAAAATTATGAGAATGAAATTTCATAAGGGGGGGGGGGGGATGTAATAGCCCAAAATTCTATCATTGGGAATTTCCTTCTTGTAATTAGGTTACATAGTATAAATTACCTAAACATCACATATATGACACAATAAAAACATTATTAATGAAGAATGAATTTAATAAGAGGCATTTCTAGAAGTAAATGAACACATTATGATGAAATAGTAACTTAACTTTAGGAATAATAATATGACCCTTATAAATAGTAAGCTAACCAATTTTATAGTAACCTAACCAATGAAAGTGTAAATAAAATTTTGGTATCATATAACTGAAAAAAAGATATAATTATATCATAGTATAAGTAAATATACATTTTAAAAATTATTAACTAAGTGTTGGTATTTTTATAGGTCATAAATATTTAATTAAAATATTATAATTAATTTTCGAAATAATAGTAAAATTTATTTTCATAATATGTAATAATATATTAATATTTTGAATTTCTATGATTATAAGATAAATTTACGAGACCTTAATCAAATTTTCTATGTGTTATAAAACCAGTTATTATTTTAAAATTTGTATTTTCTATGTAAATGATGATTTGAATTAAAAATAAAATTTATAAAATTTATTAAATTATTTTCATACAATAGAGTTCATTTTTTATCATAAACATTTAAAAATTATTATGGTGAATTTTAGGGATTTTTCTAAAATACTGGAATTTGTGGTGAATAGTAAAATATGGCAGTTTCCAATAAAAAGATAAATACATGAAATATGGTGTCATATATGATGTATGGATGATATAAGTCTATAATTTAGAACTATACTTCATAATATTAATATTTTTCATGATAATTCTCAAACTATTCATAGTCGTGAGACAAAATAATAATGTAATGACTAAAAAATGAGAAAACATCCCTCTCCCTCTATAAATGACAACCCTCACAACCTATTCTCCTCACAGAAATCAAGACATTTACCATATATAAATTTTGATCTAATATTCACTGAAGTACCACCCCAATGACTATTATATTTTGGTTTTAATAAAATAACATTACCAATTCTATAAGGAGGTTTTCAAGAAGAAGGAATCATGAATAAAAAACCATCTTCATTATCTTTTAATTTCTCTTCATGTTTCTTTATTTTATATTATTATCTCCCAAACCCCCTAACACAAATGGTATGATAGCTCTAGTACCTTACAAAGACATGAATTTTGTTATGATAATGGAATAATTCCACATCATCTCTCTTTATCAATCCTTTTATAATAAAAAAGAAAACATCATCCATGACATATTAATTTATCACATTCAAGGAAGAGGGAGTTTTTAATTAATATTACTATCTAAAGGGATGATCATGAAACCGTTTTTATGGTTGAAAAAAGTTTTAATATATGTATTATATCTCATATAAAATTTTGGATTCATTTTTTACACATGATATTAATTTATAAAACAAAATGATCTCATCGTGACCGAAAACCTCCAAAATAACCCCAAACGATTTTCATTAACTATTTATATAATGATTCATTTTAATTCCATAAAAAATGATATATAATTCAAATTTAATCTCTATAAGATCATTAATAACATATAAGTTCAAATCTGGACAATTACCCCCACTTTACACGACCCTTCATACATGTGTACAAGTAAACTGATCATAAGAACCCAGGAATCCAACACTATCAAATGATGAAATTGAATATGTTAATCCATACAAAAGGCAATAAATGAACATAAAATTGTTATAATAAATATAAAACATGTATAAAGGGTTATGAAATTATTAATTAATGAATTTAATTTTTTCATCTTGGACATTACGATCAAGTGAATAACACAATCACACATACTGTAAGGGATTCAACATGAACCACCATTACTCATTAAGGTTACTTTTGCTCTATTTTACCCAAATTATATTTTATATTTATTTGAATAATCTAAATGATGAGTATTTTAAAAAAAAGCATGTATCAATATCCATTCATCCTTATTTATCAACGATATACATGTTTTTAAATGTTTCTTTACTAAATTATTCTCAATAAGCTAACCTATTTTAAGGGGACTTCTCGAATTCAGACACTTTTTTAAGTGCACTACATAATCTATTTTAAGACACCATATTTTTTTTAAAGCTAATTTTTTTATGAAAACTATTTTGGTTCAATTCTAGATTTATATAAAATTTTATTCCCTTTTTCATTAAATGTTATTTGATATTTTTATAAAACTGCACTAAATTTGTTAATTTTTAAAGTTACCTAAACAATATTTTAAACTTTTTTCACACTAGTTCGACACCAATTATCATTATATATTCAAATATTCCTTTATTAATGTCCATGGATATTCTAAATACATAATTTCATGGACAATTTTATGATACGCCTATTTCTAATTCCTTAGGACATTATTATTATACCCATTTCTTTCCATGGGTAACTCTAATGTTGTTTTTAATTCCTTATGTATGATTCTTTATATAGAAGACATATCCGTGAACATGTTTTTATGGGTTCACCCAGATATCACTCTAATTCAATGGGTAATGTTTAGTCTCATGAGATATCATCTGCAATGGTCGTGGTGGTTAACCTTGACTCATGTTCCACGTACAACGATATTGGTGGTTAACATGAACTCATGCTTCTTCATGTGAAATGAGCCTTGATTCATGCTTATATCATGTTTTATGTTATTTCCACATCTTTTATGATACCATTATTATATATGTTATTCTTTTTTATGTATATCCATTCTTTTTATGTAATCTTATTTTTTCTACTTACCGATGAACTATGCTTTATTCTTATGTTTATTTTATTACTGATATTTTTAACTCATCCCTTTATTCATGTTATCCCAAGGATATCATATAAAGATGTAAGGGGTCAATGAATGTCAAGAGATCATATTGGATGATAAATGAAGAAATTTTTTATTTAGTCCCATGTTTTTGGTTTTATGTACCTAGTCCTCCGAAGACACTAGACTATACGATCCTTGGCATGTAATTTGATAATTAATTATATGTAAAATCATGGAATGATTTTCAAAATAGGTATGAGTTTCTATGAAACACCTTTGAATCTGGGTGATAGGATTCAAATTACTTCACCTCTCTCAAAACATACCCATAATCTTTAAAATATTCTTCTATCACTTCCTCAGAAAAGAATCAGCAAAAAAATTCCCATTTTTAAATGTGTATGAGATATGAAAATCATAATCCTGAATAATATTCAACCACCGTTACTTCCAAAAAATTATATCATGGTGAGAAACGATATATCACAAACTCTTGTGATCCATGAAGACCACATAGTTCACCTAAACAAGGTACTGATGACACAATTCACCATAAACACACCCTTTGATAAATCCTTATCCTAGGTAGAATAGTTACACTTATAGGGGAAAAACATCCTAGAACCATAAGATATCATTTCCCTATAATTCACGAACATGCATATGAAGCCCATATGGTATGAATCAGAAATCACCTTAAACATCACACCCTCCACAGGTAACTAAAGAACTAGATAACTGACCACCTTATCATTTAGGTAACTAAACTATACTTGTGACTGATCATTCCACCCAAAAACATGTTGCTTCTTGATCCACACTATCAATAAGGCTACAACATGAGTGAAATAAAAAAACCTCTGATAATATTTCATAATACCAAGGAATCTATAAACCTATGGACTATTCTTAGGTGCTTTTTATGAATTAATTTTCTCATCCATTAATAGGTCCACTATCATAACCTACTGAGACCCCACATTTAAGAAGAAATGAACTTCTCTTATATAAAACATACACTTGTAATACATTCCATATAGCTAGTTGCATCGATGAACCTGCAAAATTGCTTTCAGATAATTGATATACCCCTCCTATGACTTTGAGTAGAAAAATATTTCATCAATTAAAATGACTATTATCTACTCTAAGAATTAATGGAACATAGAGTTCATGAGTACCATGAAAAAAAAGGGTGGTTGTGGAACCAAATGGATTTACTAAAAAGTTTATGTTCTCATGCATGCATAGGTTGGTATCTATGGCAACACCATACCCTACCTTTCTTCCACATCTGTTAGCTTATGATCTAGGGAGTATGTCTTATCTAAAACATCATTTTGAGTCTACTCCTGGTAGAGTCTTTCTGGTCCATTAAATACAATTTCTAGTGGCCCAAAATCATTGAGGTGGTCCAAAGTCCTTAAGGTGGCCCGGAAGCCTTACTGTTCCGAAGGCCTTGGCTGATTCGAAGGCCTTGAAGGCACGATGACCAAACTGGTGTCCTGAAAGCTGAAACCAATGAATATTTCTGACTGCTACATTCCATAACAATACACTCTACAAGACCCGCTACAGTGCCTGATACAATACAACTACAGTACTACAATAGTGACCAATAAATAAATCTCTATTTGGTTTTGATGTTGGGTCTCTTGGATGCACTTGACAAGTCCTTCCCAACAGAGTTGGGGACTTTCACCAATTGTATAAAAATTTCAGGAAATATAAGGAATTAAACTCTATAATAATACATGGTTAGAAGATAAGATGAATAATCCACAAGAAACTCCATAATATAAAATACTAATAAATCAAAACCATCCCAAAATTATTACATAAAAAACAAATACAGATAAAATCCCCCCACGTAAAATACCCAAAAGTACAGATAATGTATCAACAAAAAAATATCCAAATATTAGAGCTATTAATGCCCAACATGATCAACATATTTTTCATGAAAACCTAAAAATAAATTTATATACCAAGGGAGATCATATAGTTATACTTAGTTGAAAAAGAAAAGTCACTAATGCACATGTGAATCAATTATAATAATAAACCCATTAGAAAATAGTATAACCAACAACACAAAAATTGGTCAACTATCTATCCCAACCAGACCAAGGCACAGTCACCATGTAACACAAGCCTATTATAATAACATAGTATGAAGTGTATCTATAATGGATTCCCTCTACCCCATTCCCAAAAATTTTACACTCTTAATCCCCAATAGTATAGGTCATCGAACCGAAATCCATTTTAAAAATAATACCACCACCCTCAACATGGTCACAACACACCATTCCTACATAAACATGGTCCATCACCCAAAAAAATACTCACATCTAATCTCACACACAGACACCATGGCCATTACTTAAACCATAAATAGAGCACTATGGTATTGTGAACCTGAATCATATCAACATAATTACCTCATTCTATCATGCCAAACCATAACCATATGACGCCCCACTGCATAAAAAAATTACATCTCACCCAAAAATTCTTGGTCCACGGCCCTAACAATATGATCTTATTACCTATCACTTGGAAACACTTGGGCAATTACCTAATGCACTATAAATCCTTTGACCATCGAAACCTGTGTATATCTACTCATATAGAAGATATATATGGAAGATAAGGAAACAATCTTCCCATTACCATCCCCACGATGTTATAAAGAACACCCTCCATAAGAAAATACTAGGTTTGGAACATAGTGACTGACACATGTGGGGTGAATATAGAAATGAAAAGGAATTTACATGTATACACATATAACCACACAAAAGGCCAACCAATGGTATCATAAATAACACTACAAACATCACAACAACTGCACATTCACTGACACCTCTAAATGTATAACACCACCCAAACCATAATCCATATCTTACACCACCAACCAATCAATTTAGTTATTTACCAAATAATATGTTTAAACCCATGACCTATCATTTATTTGTTTAATAGTAAATTACATACAACTAACCAAACCATACCCCATCCATTTTAATCATTGTAATATAATTATTCCACCACCACCCAGTCTTCTAGCACAACCCAAAAACTGATCAAAAGCATCCCATCACCCCAATCGAACCATCACCTCACTACACCACAAGAATGACCTAAAAATCATCACCTCTCTTCCTAAAAATAATTTAAAAACAAACCATAAACTCGCTACCCAAAATCATAAACAACCAAACCACCACCTCACCTCCCCAAAATCCTAGCAAAAAAACTGTCACCTCACAACCCCAAACAGTCAGCCAAATAAACAAATCCATCACCACACCAAAACCATGAAAAAAACAAAACATCACCCCACACCCCATCACAACCACACACTACTACCCACAACCATTTTCAGACCTCACAGAACATCAAAATCCATTTTATATATTTATTAATGGGGAATTAATCAAATTTCACCTTATTTTAGGGGTTGTATAATAGAAGACATAAATCATGGGGAAACCATTTTATTAACAAAATATAAATGGTTATCCAGTTTTAATTTTAGGTTCATATGTCAATAACTACACAAAAGGGCTCCAAAACACAAACCAATTGTGTCAAAAAAAGACCCTGATAACACCAATTTTTAGTGGGGCATCCAAAAAATACATTTACAATATCACAAATAATATTAGAGCTGTGAAATAATGAAAACCATTCACCGTTACATTTAAAATTAAGCTAAATAATTAAATTACCATGATTAGGCCAACACAATCTATCCCCTGTAGATAAAAAATCGTACGACCCTTCCCCATGATACATAAAAGTGAGAGATGATAGATTAATTTCATCAGTGAAGCTTTTACAGCTCTCCATGCACCGCATGGAAAATATGAAATGGCCATAAACCATAGACACACATATAAGACCACATATAAAACTAAATTGATCCAAATTTCAATCCGAATATAGCCTAAACAAAACCAAAACAAATCCATCACCAACACATAAAATCCTAGAAGAATATAAGAATTGAAAAAATTGGATAAAGGGGAGAACTAATCATAGATGTCCAATTACCAACCACTAGAACATGTTTAATTTAAGCATGAAGAAAAGTGATGGAAGATCCATTGAATGTGACTAGGGTTCCTACAAAATGAGAGAGATAGAGAGGTGTGACCAAATGAATTGAATTGACATAAATGGTTATAAAATAACCTGGATCCCATAAACTTCACATAATTTATTACATTCACCACATACATTATTTAATTTCACATCATGAATTTATTTCATGACATTAATCTATTTCAAGTCTTCTCCTCACCCACATAAATTCGTTGAAAATGGATAGGTACAAAATCTGTGAACCACCAATTAATATTTTATACCCCTTTCATGATGTGAATTTCCCACAATAGCTTTACTATACCTCCACCACTATGGACTTCCTCAATCATCCACTGTAACACCACTAATACCAAAACAAATAATAGGATGATAAAGAAAAGTAAATTATATATATTTAAGATACATTTAATTAATATTTCTTACAAGAATTTGAATGTTTCAATAGAAAGTTATTTAACACAAAATTAATAAGAGATAAGAGATGACCATCAGTTCATCAAGAATATAGTTTTTGTAAAAAAATTATGTCACTTCAGTGAAAAATAGAAATGGATGTGAAATATTAAGATAAGATTTTTTAATTTATTTTTCTTTTTTAAATTATTGAAAACATGTATATGAAGTTAAATTTTGTAAAAGTTTTATGTTGGTGGAGAAGTTTGTAATTTACATACATATTATAAAATTTCATTTTGAATTTATTGAGAAATTAGAAAATGTATCCTTTGTGAAATAAATGAAATATTCCTTTAAAACCCATTTTAAAATTCAATTATAATATTAGATTTCATTAATAAATATTTTTTTAATAAAAATATCTTTTGAAAAATATTGACATCGAAGAAAAATATATCCAGTTAAACAAAAAATAATACTATTTTTTTATTTTAAACATTTATTCGCATGATTCAAGTAACAAAGTGATAAATTTTTTGATGAAAATATGAGAAATACTAAATATCTAGAGGATAAAAAATATATGGATTTTAAGAAGGATATTTTATAAGTATCCATAAATGAAGATTAGAGAAATCCCAAAAAATGAGATTGTAAAATAAATTATGACTTATTTGGTGATGTTAAAATTGAATCAAATGATAGAATAAAAATGAATTGAAATATTTATAATCACTAATACATATTTATTCAAGTTAAATACATCAATGGGGGATTATATACACCCCATAAAGGTGAATATGAGAACAATAATAAATTTTTCTAAATGGAGTGTAATTGAGATGAAATACTTTTCCACACACTTTCCATTAGTTAAACATGCATAAAAATAATAACTAATTGTTTTACGATAGTAATTAATTTAAAATATTACCATATTAAAATTTATAATGTCATATATGATCCTTTTATAATATTTTATCACCATTTTTGTAATAATATTTCATTATTACCATAGTTTGAGGTGCCAACTACTTCATTTTCTCATGCATGTTTTGTCAATGATGTTTGGATACTTATTTTTATCATATAGTTCCATATTATACATAATTATATTAATTTATAAATATCATATTTACTTATTATATTTTTTTATATTCATTCTTGTATTTTGGACAAGGAAAATGAATCACATCGTTTCGTAAACATTGTAGGCCATATATAGGCAAAGTCGACAATATAATTTCCTTAATTTGTTAAAGTGGAAGTATTTTGATTATATATTAATATTTGAAAACTATTTAATGTCATTATAAAATATATATTCATTATATCCATCATTATTACTATCTATGTGTGTTAGTGATTGAAAACAAATTACATCGGCTCGTGAGGCGGTATTCTGCCATATACACGAGTAGTGGTTTTGATTCCCATTTGATTGAGGATGAGATGGATAAATATTATGGAATAAAAATAGTAAAATATCAGTATATGTGAGATATTTATATTAATGTATTTTAATTTTTAATATATAAATGGAGGTATAAAAATAATAAGTAAAAATAAAGAGTTTGTTGAAGACAATTACCTTCTTTTAGAAGAACCTCCTTTGGATCTCTTATTAATGACCATATGGTGGATCTTTTTGGAACACCATGACATATGTAATTATAATAATATTGTTTTAGAGATATTTGGGTAGGAATTTTATAAAATAAATATATTTATAGTAGTGAATAAGTGGGGGAGGAGGTTCCCTTTTATAATTGAGGTGATTGAAACACTTATAAATTTTCCATGTTTTTCCATGATCATGTGACTATCTTAAACTCATGGCTCAGTAATGGATCATATTATAAGTATAAAAGTAAAGGGTAAAAATTTAAGCAACCAATTTTGTTTCAAAAAGTGTTGAGGACATTTGTACCAATATCTTTTTTGACTAACCCCCTCGTAAACCCATTTTTACCTTTACTGTGGAAATTATTATTTACTGTTCTTACTATTCATTATGAAAACATGTAGTTGAAATTATTAGATAATATTAATTATATATATTAAAAATATGGAATACAATTTATCAAATTAAATTTACATAAATTAAAGAATCTAATATAATATAAACCCACAATACATGTCAAAAAATATGATTTCAAGAAATGCATTTTCAAGAATAAGATGATTTTACATTAACTATATGAATAGTAATAATGATTACATTGATTAAAATTAAAAACTATATATACATATATAATATAATTTAAATTATTTATCATTAATTATTATTTTAACTAATTACAATGTAAGGACATTATGCCTTTTAAGGAGAATATTTTATTAAAAGTATCCCTTTTACATATAAATGGTATTATCCTTATTTATATCAAATTGATGGTAAATAAATATTTATTTATAGAAATTATAACACATTATTATAAATTAACGGATTTATAGTAAAATGATACATTTTTATTCATTAAATCTTATATATATGGGAAAATCATTCATTCATTATAGGTGTTGTTTAAACACGTTCATTCCAAATTGATATCTGTCAAATCAAAATAGAATTTACGTGTCATGAAATATTAAAATTTTCATTGTTTTATATTTTTATTAAGATATAATGTTCAAATAGTATAATTGAGGATAAGGTGTCACATTCTTCCCACCAACAAAAATTTCTTCTTCTAAATGTCTATGGATATTTGATTTTGAAAAATTGTTGTTGGCTATTATTAATGACATATTCTAGTTCCCACTACACATAAACCATTTTATGACATATCCAACGTAACCTTACCATATTATTCATTACATAACTCAATAATTTTTCTATAGTTTCAAGAGTCTTGATGGAATTTTTATAACATGATTGATCAGGATCTAATTATATTTTTTAAGACATGAGAACATGTGTTGGGTCTTGCTTGTACTTCCTTAACAATGACATATAGAACACATCATGTAGTAAAGAGAGGTTTGGTGGAATTTACAATTTATTTGACTCGACTATAACTATCTATAATTTAAAAAGTTATGATGTTCCTAGGGACCAATTTTCTATCCCTACTAATCCATATAACAACCTTCTATGTGGGTACATTCAAAAACAAATGACCCCTACATGAAATTCTAATTCTTTCATTAAGCTACTAGGTTAACTCATTTCCCTTCCTTGATCGACATTAATATTGAATAGTATTTACCACTTTCATTGTCACCTCAAAAATATTAGAACCTATAAGTTTCCTTTCACAAGATTCATCTCTAGAAGTGTGAGTATAAGATCTCTTCCCATATAATGCTTTATACAACACGATTTTAATACTTGAATAGAAACTATTATTAAAGGAGTAGTCTAACAAATCTAAATACTAATCTCACATGACATTATAGTAATGTAATATTGATATTAACATGTATTATAATGTTTTAATTGTCCATTTGAATTTTAAATTGGTTTATGGTTGGTTGGTAGTGCCCAAATAAAGCTTAATATCTAGGTTATTATGAAGACTTTTATAAATCTTGATGTAGATTAGGGATATATATCAAAAATATTGAAAGTATTTCTCCATGAAGTATTAAAAAATCATTAATATAGTGTTGTGTAAGGTTACCAACCAGAAAATATTCTCTTATAGAAAGGAATTGTGGAGATTTGGTTAGGTAATTGACAATAACCCATATTGAATCATTTTTTCGAGTCATTAGTAGTTTTATTAGAAATTCCATAGTAATATGATCCATTTTTTATAAATGAATATTTATGAGAAAAATGAATCCAATAGGATTATATCTATTAGATCACCAATTAATGAACCAAGAATCATGATACATAATTAGAAATTTCCAACCTTATGCTATCTAACCAAAAAATGTTCCATCAAATCTAAATACAACATGGTTATACTAGGGTGAATTAAGAAATTAAAACCAAGTGTATCTCCCAAAAAAATTCATTTTTATCTTAGGTTTACATGGAACACATATTCTATTTCCAAATTTCATAATTCCATATTCATATATGATGTCTACCAATTTCAAATAATTTCAGAACTTAATTTTATTTCGAAATGTAACTTAATCAGATTCAGAGCTTATTATTTTTTCAATAAAGATGATTTGGATGTCATTTGAAAAAGAAGTGATGCCTCACCTTAACTAATAATTACTATATTTTTCTTTACTATATCCATGAATGTAGGTTCCTTGTGAATCTATATGTTGGTAAAAAATATGTGATCATTCCTTCTTAATGAATACTACACATTATTTGATTTCACCTAGTGGTAGTGAATTAGGATGTCAAAATACTTGAGTAATATATGCCATTTCCTTTTCCCCATATTGAGAATTTTTTTTGAAAAATGTATTTTTTTTCAATTATGATTTGCTTATATCTCATATATTTCACCATAGAGATAATTAATCTATGTCATCAAATAAAATATAATAAATTAAAACTAAAGATCATGAGTTGGATAGTTTTCTTAGTTAGCCTTTAATATATTCGATTCATTAGCAATAAATTTATCATTTTCAATGACACAATCAATTCCATTATTTAATGAATCACTAGATATGAAAAATATAACATTCAATGATGTTATATTAAAAAATTTAAACTTGAAAAAATTAACCAAACATTATTAACATTTCCTTATCCATATGAACATGACCCCTTTATGTCTAATCTTGGTTAATGGGTTATATAATTGATAAATTTTATGAAAAAATCACATATAATAACTTGGAAAACCAATGAAACTGTGAACATCATTTATCTTCATTAGTGTAAGACATTATTTGATTACCTTTTCCTTCTCTTGATCAACAGAGATTCCATACTTGGGAAAAATATCTCCATGATAAGAAACTTCCAAATTCCAAAATTCAGACATTAGAAATTACTAATATATCTCCTTTTATCTATGTGTATCAAGAATGATATTCATGTGATTCTGATGGTCCTAATTTAATTTTTAATACCCCTAGTTCTTGATAAATTAATACCATTATAAAATTTAAAAGAAAATCATTGAAAAAAACTATTAATTGTATCCTTAAAAATATATGCTGATTTAGTCAATAAAAATGGAGTTATTGTAAACTCAAAATGTTTATATCTCTTTCAAAATTTTGTCTTTCGAATATCTTCCTCATTTACTCGAAATTGACGATACCCAATGTGAAGGACAATATTTAAAAAATATTGAGCTCCCTGAATTTGATCCTATATAGCATCAATGTGAGGTAGATGATAATTTTTATTTATTATAGTAACAATTATTTCCCTCTAATCAATGAAAACCTCACAGATCCATCTTTCATCTTAATGAAATGAAACGATGTTCCCCAAGGTAAAAAAGGGAGAAGAAATCCATCATCACACAAATCTTCTAGTTTTTTGCTTAACTCTACTAATACCATAGTGTCAATTTTAATGGTTATTTTTATATAGTTCTTTTATTTGGTATTAAATTAATGAAAAACAGGACTTTAACCTATGGTATAATTCCATGTAATTCCTTAATAAATTTATCAAAGGTTTCCTATATAATTTGAATATCCTTAATATGAAGCTTACCTTTTCCATATAATGAATTGAAATTTTCATCCTCCCCGAGAATATCATTTCTAATTGAAAATGGGGTAAGATCTTGATATGCATCATATGATTTAGTCTCTACTATAAAGAAAAGGAATTCATGATCTTCATCATGAATTGTAATTTACTTATATTTTCAATAAAAAATTTAATCATATTTTGAATGAAAATCCATACTAAGGATTATATCAAAATCAACTACAGCTAGAATTATAAATTAATAAAATAGAGATATTTCATGTTTTATAATGTGATATTAACAACACATCATTATTATTGTGAGGTATACATTAGGAATCTTTACTGACAAATATATTCTTAATGTGATAAAAAAATATCTATTTTTTTGAATGCATGGATGATATAAAGGAACAAGGGGATCCGAAATCAAATTAAACATTTTTTAAATTTGAAGCTATGATTAAAGTACATTTCAACACATATTTGATAACCTAAACCTCAATAGTTTAGATTTCATAATATTGGACTTTTACCCATATCCTATTTCATGGTAGATTCCATAAAATATTGGACAATAGTATGAATAATGACACAATTATTTAAAGTTAAAGCAGAAAATGAAGTGGTAATTTCTTTCCCTTTTATTGATGATCTAGATGAACCTTATCACTAGTATAGAGGCTTGTATAATGGGTCTTTCTAGTATAGTTACATTTAGAATTTACACCTACATATAAATTATTGGGTGAATTTTATCCCTAATAATGTACACAGGATAATTGTTTCCTAGGTAGAGTGGATTAGGAAAAGGGTCACCCTAATATTGGCCTTTTAGATGACTATGTAACATATAATCCTCGTACAGGAACACCAAGGATACTTAGATATGTGGTACCCTTGTTGTATGGCCCAGGGAACATTTATCTAGTATTTCGGTGGAAGTGTCTGTTCATAGTGGTTTGATGCTACATCTCTAGGATGAGTCAATTTATATGAGTTCCCACACAATTTTCCTCAATTATTGAATTATGAGGTCACATAAAGGGGAGTATTATACTAGAACATGGACCAAGTTGTGTTCTTCTATATCTCCTACATTATTTTCCATCCTCTATATATTGTTTTTCAAAATGATAAGTACTATGTATAAATTTTAGGTAATTGGATTAAAGGGCATGGATTATGGGGATGAAAATTCCATGGGTACTCACTCTGAGAGGTGTGTGAAGTTACTAGGTCACATAAGTGACTTGGTAATCGATATGAAACTTGAGCGAATATGTCCCAGGGACACTGATAAGTAAGGAATGTAATGAAACTTTAGTGAAACTAAAAGAGTTGTATTCTATTGGACATAATTTTCAATAGAACAATTTGATAATAAAAAATTCACAATTCTTATCAAAATGGGATTCCAAAAAATCAAATGGAATGGTCAAATAATGTGTAAATATCATTCAAATTTTTCAACAAGTAATCATATATCTTGGTTATTGAATGAGAAATATATGATACTAATTTTGAAAAAAACATAGATAAAACAAAGGAAACTTTTTAATATCTTGTTTTGTATTATGAGATCAAATTAGAAACTAATGAGATAAAATAAAACATGGAAATTCAGTTAAAGAAAAATACTTATTTTATTTTGGTGTAACAATTTTATATTGATAAATCAATACAATATCCCATGTTTCAATTTTTTTATGATCTTTTCTAAAATAAGAGGGTGTATAGATATGAATAGGAAGTGATAATTAGACATAATAGTGAACCCACCGTAAAATATTCATTATATTATTGTGAAATAGTGGACTTGGTATATTGGAAAACCATCCATGTATTCTCATTGAACAATTTCTTTTGGATGAACTATGTAAAATTTCAATATATTCATGTTTTATTGTATTTATATGGATATTATTCTTAGATGGATATATATTATAGATTTTTGTGTTCTTGTTTACATAATATGAACATATATTTATTATGAATGTATTCTCAATCTAATTCTCCTTCAGCGTGATTGAATCCTTAGTGGTTGTAAAATATCTCCTTCAATACAACACACTTGAGGTTAGTGACCATCAATAAGAGGATCAAATTATCAAAATGTTTTGGAACCATAAAGTGGAATCAATGAGGGGTTTTGAAGAGTATATGTATTAAAATAGTTTATTTGAACTTTAATGCCAATTATGAATATATAAGAAAAATAATAATTCCAATTGGGACCCAAATAGGTTGGTTTGACACATGTATTTGAAGAAATTTCCTTATATGGGTGATTAAGTTATAAATTCCATTTTAAAATATATTTTATTTTCTAGATATTTTTCTCAAAATATTTAATAGGAAACATAAGTTGAATAGTAACATGAATTATTTAGTGATATGTAAGATTTTATTACCATACATGTGTGTAACTTTGGTTCATTGGATTCACTTGATACAAAATAAATAAATTTAATTTTATGATTTATATTGGAAGACGAATTTGAAATATGTTATTTCAATTTAATGTAATAATATTTATTTTTGGAAACTATATGAAAGTTGTATAGGGGGATGATCCATGCCATGAACAACATTAAATCATATAACCCACTTTATAACATTATAACTATTTTTAGTAGTGTATATTATTCTTCAATAACTAGGAACACTATATAAGATATAGGATAAATGTTTTAGTGGAAAATAACACACACAATATTTGTAACCAATGTACATGGATCATCATTAAAATGAAAAAAAACAAAATATGTGGATTAATAGATTACTGACTCATTTGAATCTATAGACTGAATATTTTCATACATAGATATTATATATTTTTAGTCAAATATTAATTATATTACACAAAGTCATGCTTGATTACTAGAATAGTTTATTGTTTTGGAGGATGACCACACAATATTATAATTTGGGGAAATATCTTCTACATATCCCCTAATGATATTCCAATTTAGTAATTATCAAAAACACACCCTACATAAAAAATTTCATCATAACACGGGGAAGGAAAACACAAGAAGGGTAATCTTAGATGCTCAATAAGAGTACATAATTGATTTACATAAGCATAACATGAACATAAGGTTATTAAAACATGAGCATAAAATTTGGATACCATAACTCTCATATAAAATATCAAAATCTTGAGTCATGACATAATGATTATAAATTAATAAGAAATAAATCAAATTGAAATCAAAGTACATGATCTATGAGAGGATTTAATTTCTACAAGACAAGGAATTATATAATACACATAATCATAGATATTTTTTATATGTTTTTAAAGGATATCTAGAAAGGATAGCATAATAAATGGGTTCTCTCCCAAAACCATTATAGTAAAAAAGAATCACTCATATGACCATCATAGTTGACGTGTACCCTTATTGAACTACCCTCACTCCCCATGCATATCCTATATATCTCTTGAGATATAAATCATTTCATAATGCATTTGAGGGAGATATAGGTTTCACTAATCATATAATAAAATTTTTACATATGCATGCAACAAGATCACAAAATATTCATCATATCATATCCCTTAAAATAAAATGGGATTTATAAATATCTTATCACATCATAAATTATTGAAAAGAGATAGGTTTCATTATCATTTCATCATTTCAAAAATGCACAGACCATGGAAAAATAAGTGGGTTTTAGAAGAATTTTATCACAGTATAATCCATGTAATATAAACAGGTTTCATAAAAATTATTTCATTCTAAACTATTTAGAGAAATAATATTTATGGTATCGTTAGATCATATCCTGAGTAATAAATAAGATACATCATAGGATGTCATCTTTGATAGAGAATGATTTTTAAATGTAACATTCACTAAATATTTCAAGAGGAAAATTAATTTTCATTGAAAGTATAATTTTAAAACTAAAATTTAATAAAATATTTTTGAAATAGTTTTCCTTTAAAATAACCATGAAAACATTTAAAAGAAGATTTAAAAATCATTTAAAACATATATTGAGGAAATATCCTTTAAAATATTCTTTTATATACATAAAGCATTTTTTCAATCATATTAATTGAAAATAACATTGAAATTTGATAAATTATGATTAAATTAAAATAATATTCATGGTGGTGGAAAATAAGGCTCATGTTGTACATATTAAAAAAAGATTGTTTTTATATTTTTGAAAAAATACAAGGAGAAAATGTTTTGAAAATGACATGATGATTACATTCAAAAACACTTATTAAAATGATAAAAATGTAAAAAAGGTATTTAATAAATCCTTTTTGAAATGTTAAATACATTTTTGAAAACATTTATGACATCATGGTTTTGGATTAAAAAGGGTTTATGATCGAAGGGATAAATAAAGTAGTTTTTTAATAAAAATATTCTTTTGAAATCGTTAATACATAATGGGATAAAATTATAGGAAAAAATGTACTCTAATGACATAAATAGATGAAAATAAAAATCATGATTTTTTTATATATGGATCATAATATTTTATCATCAGAAACATAGTCATAAACAATCCTGATAAATTATGAAATTGTAACATAAAATATTTTACACTTTAGTAACATAGAATTGTAACCCACAACAATTATAGATACTAAAATGGATATATAAATAAAAATAATTGGTATAATATCCATCATAAAATATATTCTCGGGAAATATATTCACCAAAAATATGAAATAGATGGTTATTATGGAATGTGAATCGCATAAGTAAAAAGGTAGATGAAAATTTATTACTGATTTAGTAATCATATCAATTATAAGGATAAAAAAATAAAAACATAAAATTAAACATTAAATATCAATAATATAATGAGATTAATTATATAACATTTAAATTGAAAACTATATACACATTATGAAATAATGAAGGGGTGAAATTTCATATGTCTCGCAGAAATAAAATAGATAATAGAAATCCCTTACCGTAAGTATAACATTCCTACCCACATGTTAAAAAATATTATATAATAAATATAAATTTTTTATACATAAATCATAGAACCTTAATTATATATACTATATCATATATTATTTACTTATATCCATTTATTACACATTTATTGAAACATACTTGTTAAAATCACATATTTGAGAAATGAATTACGTTACGATCATGGGGACGGTAAGTCGTATGTATGAATGAGAAATGTTTATATTTTTCAATGATAATTATAGAAAGGATGTAGGAAATATTTTATATTTCTATAAATATATTATTATAATAAATATCATATCATTTATTTATATATACTTATACATATCATCCATATGTTTTGGTTATGAAAAGAGAGAGTCACATCACTTCGTGAAGCTAGTAGTCCACATGCACAAGAATAACATTAAAATATTTTAGTGTGTGAGAAGGTTAGGCTTAAAATTATTTACTCAATTTTGAGAATGTTTAGTATGTAATAAATATCATTATTATTCCATTTTTGTAACAAATATTTTTTAACGTTATCTTAATTATCTTCCATGTAAAGAATTAGGGAAAAACGAATCACATTGCTTCTTGAAGTGGTAGTTCACCATATATAATGACTCCTAAAGCATAATTATGTTATAAATATAATATTTATAATTAATATATAACATTATAAACAACCATGAGAGGTGGTTATAGAAAAAAAAAGGACATAAGTTGATGAGGTGTTAGTCTATCGTACACAGAAATGATTATTTCATAACCCATTTGATGGAATTAGGGATGGTTTTAGGTCATAAAAAACATAAATTTTTTTAATTATATGGAATATACTCTTTTTATTATATCAAAATGGTTTAATAATAATTTATGGAGATGTATGGAGAAAAAATAAAGACACTCATTGAGGAACGTTACCTCTAATACATGAAGGTCGAAAGGTTTTCACACAAAGCCTTCAAAGGTTAGATTTATGAAAACAACCAGTCTTCTAAGATATGAATATAGATGTTTTAAACTTATATTGTTTGGATATTTCTAAACCAAAAGGGTATTATATTGTGAGGAGGATAGGAGAGTGGGTGGCCTTTTATAAGTGAGGTGAGGTGCACACTTGTAATTAATGAAAAGAAAAATGAATACCCATGTTTTTCACAAGCCACTAGGGTCCCAAATATAGTATTATGAAGAATTTTAAAATATAGGGTCAAAATATTACCCAAAAGTATATTTTAGGGGAGTATTTAGGTAATTTTAAATATTATCTTTTTTGCTTCACCCCCGGTAAACCCATTTCACCTTAACCGTGCTAATTAATTTAGATTATTTTGACTATTTATTTTTTTCCTTGAATGAGATGAAAATATTATATTAAATAAATTATAATGATTCAAAATTTTCAATCTATATTTCTAAAATTTAGTTAAAATATTTTGAAAAAAATTAAATTAAAATTAACCCCAAAAACGTGATGAGAAAGGAAGTTATTCAATGAGAAAATGATCAAAAGTTTAAAAAGTTTTATATCAAAATATAATATAAAAATTATCCTAATTGGCTTAATTTTAATAATATATATATAATTTTACTAATTTTAATAATAAAAAAACTAAAACATAATTTTACTTTATAAATAACATAAATGAAAAGTGAGTTTTCAATTTAAATTTTAATATTTTCCCTATTCATTAAAGAAATAATATTTCCAAAAAACTGTAAAAATTTTTATATAAGTAATTTTCTAAATGATGATTCAAAAAATGATTTTTTTAGAAATTTATTTTCATAAAAGGTTCAAAACATACTTTTAATGTATCTCTGTAAAAAAGTGAAAATTATGTTTTTTGTTTAAAAAAATTAGTTTATAAGCATAAAATTGGATTTATTCTTATCTCTTGTCAAGAAAACACATAGGATAAATTTTAAATAGGAAATTGAATATATACAAAATAAATTTAAATAAAATAAATATCCAAAAGTGATTTTCCTAATTTATTGAGGTAAAACATGATTATTTGTATAAAAATATTTTTTCAGAAAAAATTTCCATTAATTTCATTTTTTTTTATTCATTTTTTATTAATTGGTATGTAATAATTTTATTATATATATATATATACATTTAAACCATATATATTCATAATTTAGTTAATCCTATTCATACCCAAGATTCCAATTTCTAGGTGATAACCATCTTATGATAATATTTTTATAATATAATATATTTATTTTAGACTCTATGTTTCTTGAAACTCAATATAAAATATGTGATATGTGTAATGAAAAATATCAGAAATATTAAATATATTAAAAAGGTATTTCAAATATATTTTGATGTTACATTCTACCCCATGAATATGAATTTCACCCTAGAATTTTATTTTGGTCATCAAATGTATAGCATTTGAAAAATCCTTTATAAAAATCCTACATCATAAAAATGGTTAATAAGAATCATCTCGAAAAAAAGAAAGGTATGTGAAAATCTATTTTTTTTAAAAAAAACTATAGTTTTTTAAATAGGATAAATAAGTAGGGAAATGAAAACATGGACATTGAATATAAAACTAACACCCAAATAATGATGAAGAGTGATGGATAACATGGTCATGAGAAAGTTAATGACAAAAAATCCATAAAATGAATAGGCGTGATAAAGTTATTGATGTCATAATAAATCATGATAATAAGAATATATTTTATTTCATGATCCTTTTCTAATGATGGGTAATTCTATTTCCATATAGACTAAGAACGTATTAAAATATACTTTCTTGAAATATTTTTATTTCATTGGACCAATTTAATTATCTGGTTGTGACTAGATCAATTTTCACATTATATATTACTCTAAGAGGTTAATATTTTCATTTCTGAAGTAGTAAATAAAATATATAAGGTAATTATCATTAGGTTATTTTATCTCTATTAAAATAATGTTAAAACTTGTTATCCATCAAGGATTACTCTTTATATGGTGAAGTAATACATTAATATCTAATACCTTATTTAATGTTCATCTTAAACCATTTAATTAAGGGTTAACCTTATGAACCATGAAAAAATAAATCTTTATAAGTAAGGTCTCTAAATTTCTCAAAATCATCTTAACATTGATCAACCATTTTTCATTACGTTTCTCTGGGTTTTCACATATGAAACATGTAAATACCATCATCTTGTATTATCTTGAAACATAATAATATCACAAATAACCATAAAACCTTGTTGAAAATATACTTTCTTCCACATTCCGAATGTCAAAAATTGATTTTTAGATATACTATTTTTATCAAAAAACTCTGTATGATCCATCAATGATAACATAAAACACATTATAATCAAATCATTAATCCGTTCCTAGGTAATTAGTACTATCCAATTTAATTAATCCATATCTATCATATCTTCATCCAAACTGAAAATAAATTTTTTCAACCTCATAAACATATTATGTGTATATTTCATTAACAATGTGTTTTCCATAAAGTATGACCTTTCTGTTAAATCAATTTTTAGGTCATCAGTTCCATTCAAAAAATTCTATAAAATACATAATGAAAATATTATAAAAAATTCATAATATATATTATGATTCATTCTAAATATTTATATAATTACAATACATAAGCAAATAAATTATTCAAAAAAATCCTAAAACCATTAAATAGGGTTCATTATATTATTCTTTAATAACTGTTTCCTTTCATATGACATTCGTATTCTCTTCACAGTCATGAGAAAAACCATTACTCGTACAACCTTCTAGAGTATCATCATAAGCATTACCCTTGGGAGATCTATTTTCATTGTACCTATACATCATAAATTTAAATAATTAAATATTCAATGATACCTTACATTCCACACCCAAAACATATTCTCATCCCTCGGAAGAATTCACTTGTGTGATTTTTCCAACAATTATTATATAAAGGGAACTTAATCTTCATTCCTCTATGGTCTCGACCACCCAAAATATCTACTAACTTTATCCTTCTCTTCTTAGGTGCATCAAGGAGTTAGTTAAGGTTCAAATTGTTAATCATGTTTTCTGATAATTGATCAGGAATAATCCCAATATCCATCACTCTGGTCGTCATATTATTTGGCTGCTCATATGAAAAAATTTCATCACATTAAATGTTAACCTTGTTCATTTTTATACCTACTATTGACTAAATCCAAAAACCATGTGATCAGCTCTAATCATAATGGAAACAATATATTCATGAAAAAAACACCTATATTATTTCTAAAACAAGACACTGTCTTTTAAATATACGAGAATGTAGGTTTATCATAGTTTATTCATAGTCATCGTCTATTTAAATATGGGGAATGGGAATGCTCGAATAGACCCTCACCCCACTTAAGTTTTCCATGTCCCGATGGACATGGTCACCGATTGAGTCCCTACACCTCTAGTGAGGGGGAGGGGTCACATGATCCCGGACAACCCTCCTCCCTTATCCCCTCTTAAAATATCGCATGATCTCCCCTCATTAACAGACATCGTGCTCAAACCCAAGGTTATGTATTTCGATCAAGGTTTTACCAAGCGACTGATTTCTTTACAGAAATTTACAGAAGATCAGGACCTCCATCGGCTATCTCTAGTGGCTCTCTTTAGTCAAAATCGACCATCTATTGATGACTTCAAAAGATTTATTGATGATTCATGGGATCTACATCACCATGTTGTTATATGGATCATGGATCCTCACAATATATTTATTCGCTTCGAGTCAGAGGAAGATCTTAATTCCCCCAGGTTCGGCGGCTGAAGATCCTTCAGCGCTGCTTGGTTATTCTTATTCCACGGGTATTTTGACTTTCATCTTTGACGGAACCCTCCAAATGTGCCAATTTAGGTCAGTTTCCCTAGCCTTCCATTGTATTTTCAGAACCCTGAAATTCTTTTGATGCTTGGAAACCTGTTAGGTAGATTTTTGTACTTTGATCAAAGATCTCTAACCCTTTTCCATTTCATTTATAATTGCATCTATGTAGCAGTAGATGTCTCCAATTATCTGACTAACTTTGTATGGATTGACATAGAACATGAATAACATCTAAAATAGGAGGTGCGTTTCTAATATTGGATAGATTTTGGATATTCTTCCTATCGACTAGGTCACCTCCAACAAGTCTGCAGGCATGGATCTCCCCCAAATCTATCTCATGCTATGGAGCATGCGGGTAGTGAGAAGTTTAGTTCTTACGCAGTCATGGAATCTATACCATCAAGGGTTAGTATGGGCTCTTCTGATGCTGATAGGGGTGTGAGATAACACCCCATATCGGTCCCCATGGTTTACTCAGAAATACATGGGCATAGTTCTTTGGAGTCAAGGATACAGAATATGAAGGTTGATCCTATTGTGTACCGGCGAGTTTGGGATAATACTGGCATGGGAGAGTATGAGGAGGTGCATGGGGTTGTTCCAAAGGTGATGGAAACTGTTAAGAAATAATACGTTTCAGATGTGGAATCCAGCTCCCAGGAGGATCAGCCCCTATCTATGGTGGAAGTTCCATGGGTGGTGGACATATTTTTCCATCTAAAATAGGATTTGGGTATTAAATCCTTACAGGTGGGAAGAAAGAAGGTTTTCCAGGTAGGTTCAATAGAAAATAAATTTCTCTTATATATGGCCCCAGTGGAACTACCAGCTACAATGGATTATTTTTGTGGATAGGGAAGGTTGTACGAAGTGAGTGTCTTGGGGCCCTTATACCCAAACACCATTGGTCCAAACTTCGCAATCCATCTGAAGGTTGGGAATGGGATGAGGAATAATGGTTTCAAGAATAAAGTAGGAATGAAGGAATATTTTTTTAAGTCTAGATAACTCAATGAATTCTTGACGATTATGCTGGGGAACCTTTTTGAATGTCTGGTTCTTCAAGAACCACTATTGACTCAAGAGGTGGACATTTCAGGTGATGACAACTATAGTCAACTATCTGTGGGTAGCATGGACCAAAATCAAGGTAAATATCCTTATAGCCCTAGAAGAAAGAAGGGTAATAACAAAATTAGAGAATCAGGGAAATGTATTGTGATCCAAGTGAAAAAACTAAAGGGATGCAAGGATTACTCACACATTCCAAAACTGATGGAGAAAAGGTCGACCAATAAGGGTAGAAACAAGGCATGAAAAGCACGGAATATCGGGGAAAGTGAAGAATCAAGTAGTAATTCAAGATATAGGGAAGACGATAATGTGGAGTGATGGAATCTTATCCTGCACTCCATGTAAGAAATGCTAGAAAAAGCTGACTGACGCAATGTATCAAAAGAGGAGATTAAAAGAATTTATGCCAGAAGGTTGGAAGTGGATGCCAAAGAAGAGCAACAGTTTTGATAAATAAACATGATCAAATTCTTGATCAGGGTATCAATTAGAGAAAAATCAACATGGAGGAATTTATTCATACAATGGCCAAGATGATTACTCACTTTGAAGAGCTTTTCAAAGAGGATCTTGATATCCAAGTTAGTCTTCTACAATGGAAAATATATAGAGTAGCTGATTCAAGTAATCTTAGTCTTGTGTATAATCATTTTGTGATCTATTTCATCATGTAGGGGTATCTTTTTTGCGAACTACGGTTTCCCATTTGTTCATAAAATGGCTTAATAAAAATTTACATTTGGATAGATCATCTATTTATGTCATTTATAATGATTTGTAAGGATTTTGGGAATTATTAAAGGACATCCCTAAATGTTTATACCTTGATGTGTATAAAGGATCATTTTTTTTGAAATAGGTAATGGTCATGTCAAACCCAATGCACCATTTTTGATGTTATTACACCTAGGTACCTCTGTTCCATAATAACTTCCACTTAAAGTATCATTAAAATGATGTAATTTTTAATAATATAATATATTTTTTCCTTTCAATAACTCTATAAAATTTTCATATACTCTAACTCATCCTTAGATTTATATTTAGAGGTGTCCCTAGAAATATCCTTAGAAATATCATTAGCTATCTCACTAATGTTTCCCCAGTGTACTTTACAAAGGTTAACTAATAATTTCCTATGATACCAATTATAGAGACCAAGGCTTCTCATACAGATATAATGACTTGTATATGAATATTCAATACATTACACAAACACACACACGATGACTATAATAGTGTAGTGTCTTTTGGATACTAGGAAAAAATCTTAAAATTTTGTGAAATATATTCATGATATACCAAAAAGATATTCCATTTAACAATAATCACCAACATACCCTGCTTAAAACCATTTTTATAACCCAGTGAAAGGAAACAATATATAAGATGAGCTTAGATACCCATTAAGGGTAAAAAAGGGATATATTTAAGACTAACATAAATATAAGGGTATCAAAACATCATCATAACATTTTAAAACATTACCTCACAAGTCAATGATCATAATATTGACTCATGACATAAGGATTAGATGTTCATAGTACATAATTCATACGGAAATAAATGAACATGAACCACGAGAGCATAACATTATCATAAGATATGATATTTTTGCAAGCACATAATCATAGAAAATCACTTCCACAGTAGTCAAGGTTCACTACAAAGGCTATCATTGTGGAATTAATTATCTCAAATAACTATCATATTAGTCAATGTGCACTCTATAGATCATCATAGTGAAAAAAGTCCCTTTTTGAACTAGGTTAACTCTGCATTCCAGTCCTAATTATCTCATTATATATAAATAATTACCCAATGAAATGGAGAGAGAATTAGGTCCCACCGATCATATAATAAAAATCATTCATATGTGTTCCACCATATTATAAAACATTAATCATATCACATCCCATGAAATGAAATAGGATTTATAAATATCAAAATATATTAACCAGTGTGTACAAGAGACCTGTTTTACAGTCATTTCATAGTTTCATAAAAGTATAACCCATGTATGAAGAAGCGAGTATCGAATGAATTTTATCATGGAATATATCATGGAATATAAATAGGCTTCATTAACATTTTTTCATCACAAACCATTTACATTAAGAATAAGTATTGTATCCTTGGTTTATATCCATAGAAATAATATGTTATATAAAATGACATCACCTTCAATGTATAATGATTTTGATAGATAAATTGATTGGAATTATTCTAGAGGGAAATAAATATTATTTGAAAATCAATTTAAAAAAAATCTTAATTTTTTTTATTTCTTTTATTTGAAAATACATTTGAAATAATATAAATTATGCTTTTATAAATCGTTTAAAATATTTTTTTGAGTAAAGAATCCTTTCCAATTTGAATGAAATTTTTTAAAACATAAATCAAATTGAAAATGATATTATTTGATACTAAACATTAAAAAATATAGAGTAATATTAAATGGAAATAATGTTCATGATGAAGGAAAATGTATTTTATTCTCTACACTTTAAGGCAAACATTCCATTCATATTTTTAGTAAAATTCCAATGAGCATTGTTTGGAAAACAAACCAATGAATCCTTTAAAATGGTTTTTAGATTTTCTAAAATGGGTACAAATTTATTTATTAAATCATCTTATTCTCTAAAAGACATATTTGAATATTTTTTTAGAAAAATTGGTTTTGGGAGAAAAAGGTTTTTCGACCTATGACAGAAATTAACTCAATTTTTTTATAAAATATTTCTTTTGAACTATTGATAAAATAAAGAGAAGAAAATAATTGGAAAAAATATTTTATCTTGAAATAAATATAGGATAAAAATATATTTTATCTAGATATTTATCATAATATTTTATCATCAGGAACATAATCATAAACAATTATGATAAAATATGAGAGTTAACATAAAATCTATACCTCTTTTGTTACAATGAATCAGAAGCCTAATGAAAAAAGAGATCCTAAAATGGATATTTTAATCAACATAATTTTCAGGAAAATAATAATTAAATACATTAATGGGAAATATATATAGCACGTAAAATAAATATGTAGGAAATATGTAATGTGTCTCATAGAAGTAAAAAGTGAGACAAAAAAACATTACCACTTTAGTAATATTTTGAATCATAGCCACAATAAAGAATAATATAAAATGAAACATAAAATATCATGAAGATATGGATATTCATGATATAAAATTTCAAATGGTTAGTATATACACCACAAAAAATATATGAGTGGTGAATTTTTATATGTATCCAGAAATAATAGAGAGACTACAAACCCCTTAAATAAAGCATCTACTTACATCATATATTTTAAAAACAACTTTATAATAAATATAAGTTCATTATACATATGTTATAGAACAATAATTATATAAATTTTTCATATATTATTTAATTATGACAATTTAATATTTTTTAACTAACAATTCGTTTGTTGAAATATTGATGGGGGTAATAACCGCTTTATTTTTCGAAAATGATTTAATTTGTAATTTTAGTTATTCCTTAATTTGGTCATGGTTACATAATCCCCATAATAACATTCATGAAATAATTTTTATATTTATTCCTGAATTATAATTTTATGATAAACCATGAAATATGATTTTTTGAAATGTTGTGTGTTACGATCATGGAGAGGGCAAGCCGTACGTATTCTTGAGGTATTGTTTCTCGTTTCTGAATTATCATTATGTAAGTGAGGTAAGTATTATTTTATATTTAAATAATAGTTATACTCTAATAAATAATACATTATTTATTTTAAATATACTAATACATATATTTAATGTGGTGTTGTTTTGAAAAGAGAGATTCACATCGCTTCAAAAAGGCAGTAGTAGAGACATACACAATCAACATTAACATAATTCAGTGAGTGAAAATGTATGATATAAAATGGCACATTATCATTTAAAAATAAAAAAATATATCATGACTATCATATATATATGTGATGTATATATTCATTAAATTTATCTTTATTATCAACCATGTAAATCTTTAGTGAAGAAATAATTTCATGGCTTCATGAGCTGGTAGTCTTCAGTACATATGAGTGGTGTCATCGTATCCCCTAAAAAATGGAAGGTAAATAGGTATTTATGATATAATTATTACCAAGGAATAATTATTTAATAAATAGAATGCATATAATTTATATCTGTCATCATACCCACCTGAGAGACATGGTAATGGAAAAATGAATAACATCAGGACGTGAGGTGGTAGTTTGCGGTATACATGAATAATGAATTTGTAACACATTTGATGAAATGGAGATCATATTAAGAAATGAAATAAACATAAAAAGTCTCAATATATGTAATATACTGAAGTTATTATATCATAATGTTTTTATAATAATTTATGTTCGTGTGGGATGAAATAAATTAAAAATTCCCATTGAAGAACGTTACCTCTTAATAGGGTAACCACCTTAGTTTTTACTAAAATAATTATTAATTTGGATTTAAGAACCACATAATGGTACTGTGAGGATATTATTGAAGTTGGGATGTGATTTTGGAAGTTATGTTTTGATTAAAATGTGTTTTATAGTGTGAAGTGGAAAGGATATGGGTGGCCTTTTATAAGTGAGGTTAGTGGCACAGTTGAAATTTTTGAAAAGAAAAAGGTGTATCCCAATTATTCACATAGAAAAGGATCCATAATTGAGTATTACTGAGAATTATACATTATAGGGACTATTTAAGGCTATAAAATAGATTTTAAAAAAAATTTAGGTCATTTTAGCCATTATCTTTTCAGTTTATCCCTAGATAAACCCATGTTAACTTAACTTCAATAATTAAATTTATCTTTTTTTCACTATTAATTTTGGTAAAAAATAATTTAATCCTTTTAAATAATATAAAATATTATAATTCCAAATATATAATCTATTTTTATAAATTCAATTCACAAAATTCGAGTAATTTAATTTAAAATTATTCTCATAGACCTTATGAAAATGTAGGTTTTTCAGTTAGAAAATATTGAGAAGTTTACAAAATTATTAATGTAAAAATTAAATATGGGAATGATTATAATTACCTAAATAATATTAATAGATATATAATTGAAATAATTTTAATTCAGATGTTCCCTTTCACTCGAACAACATTTTTTTTCAATAAGGATGATTAACATGATGTGGAGTTGATGTCAATATGTCCCTAATAAAGTGATTATGAGGATTTTATTGAAAGTATCCTCAACCATAAATTTGATTACTATTGAACTGGTCATATATTTGAAGACATGTGTCTTTTGTTATTTATGGTGACATATTAATCTCCATAAGAATGAATGTACTTGACAAAACTTTGAGTTTTAATAGGTGATTTTGTTGATTCTCACCTTATATAAGATATGAAAAAGAGTTTGTAATGGTGTTTATATTAAAACATTTACATAGAAAATAAACAACCATGGAGACTGCAATAATGTTTTATGTGGAATTTGGACCCCCATTCAATTTGCATGGCGACAAGGACTGTGCATAAAAATCCCAACAGAAGAGGAAATGGATTATATGGAAGATGACATGTGTGGTGACATGATGGAAGAGGAGGATGATGATATAGGGTGGTGATTGTACTCACATATGTTGGCTGAATGGAACATATTTTATTATTAAGAATAAAAAATTGTAGTAAATGCAAATATTATAATAAGAAAAACTAGTTATAGATCATACTATATTTAATATATAAAAAACCCATATGATCAATGAGATATTATAGAGCCATTTGATGATCACCATAATTGTATTATTACTTGAGGACACATATGATTAATTTCATTCCATAGTTTCTACATTCCACACCTCCATTGGATCGAGCCAAAAAATTCATTAATTTTTTTTAATATTATGTGGATTCAAATATTAATAGAATTCACATATGACTTCTTTATCAATATTATAACAAAGATCAGAAAGAGGATAAACATTGGGAAGAAAATAATGTTTTACAGTGATAATTATTTTCTTTTTTGTGTAAGTTGAGTCATTGTGCACATAAAATTTAGGAGGTGCACACGAGCTACATTTTTGGAGGTTTTATCAATAAATACCCGAAGGAGGTCATTTTTATATATGATATTAGTGCAAATTTTGAGAGCACGGTGAGTAAGATAAAAAATACCCAAAATATATTTGATTTCATGAGATGTTTCCATGATTTCATGTTATTCATTTTACATCATGGTCAAATGAAGATAATTTATGTTTCTGTTAACCATTTTAGATATCCATTGAGTTACGCGAAGATGTGGTGAATTATTTTCCTGAGTTTCAATGATTTTTTAAGAAGTGAATTATTATATAAAATTATTTAAATAAGAAATATAAAAGAGAATTTTTTTATTCTATTACATGAAAGAGACTGAGTTTCATGCAAGAATCTATTTACATACACACAATTGTGTGAAATATATATGTTTTTAAAAGGGGATTCCTTAGCCCAAAACAACCAAAGCACAAAAATTATTTTCTTAAATATTATATATGTTTGAGTTCTTGTGAATTAACGTGTTTCATTAAGACAGAATGTGACATTCTGTTGCATGATATACTTTCATAAATTAATTATTGAAGAAATAATGTCTAATATGATCTTGAGAAGACATATTACAGGTGAAAAATCTTTGTTTGAGTAGAACACATACACTATTAAGTTTAGAATATTGAAAACCTAATTTCCATGAAAGATAATTCATCTATTCATACCTATTTATAATGATTTAGAGTGATATTGAGAATTAATTCATAAGTAATATTCCCAAGTTGTCAATTTATTTTGAAATTTTTAGATCAATTAACTATTAGTGGACAATGAGAATGATTATGTAGTAGTTTATTTGTTACCGAAGTTCATGAATATTGAACATGAGAGGATTAGGTGATCCAATATTTTTTGGAGAAAGACTTCATCTCATGTTATTGATGAAGTATTATGTTGCTAATATATATATTTCTATCAATGAATCATATATTTTGTGACTCAAGAATGTAAAAGTATTCAATGTGAATCTAAAGAAGAAGAGGCCAAAAGAAGAACTATATAGTAGGTTGATGGTATTCTAGTAACATTATTGGATTAAGTATAAAGATCCTACTATGGGATTATAGAGTTTCTATTGTATGTGGGAACTTATTATCTACAATCAGAGTCTAGAGATGAACATTGTCGGAATCCATATTGATGGGAATAACAATTTCCATGATTTTAAAAAAAAAATTATATAGTAAATAATATATAATATGGGGGATAAATGGTTCAGTAAAAAGTAAGTCTTTTCACTGAAACATTTAAAATACATAATTATTGTGATAAATTTTTATTGTCTTATGTATCAAGAGTAATACAATTAAGGAACATGGAGCGAGACATTAATTAGTCACAAAGGTTGATAATTTTTTTAAAAAATGGTGTACCACTGATTTACCACCAAATTATTGATACTTAACAAATCATTGAGAACTTTTATTAGTATATGAGGAAGTTACCCTAAGAAGATTAAATATATTTATGAAAAATATACCATTTTAATTCAGTAAACTTCCAAGGAATTCATTTTTTTAAAGAATGAACTATCATTGATATATGAATACTTTTCTTTCCTTCTTTCTATACCTTTTCCTGGAATTGAGAGATCCAACAATAGTGGGATTCCCCCTATTTCTGATGAAGTTTATATGACTCAAGATGACAAGGTAAATCTAGAAGTTTATATATAGGATTAAAGTTCAATCATGGTAGATTTGCCAGAAAATGTATATAGAAACATTATCGGCCTCTAAACTACCAATGTTATTTGGGATAAACTGAGAAGAAGTTATGTAGTGAATCTTAATGTCATAGAAACTAAGAAAAAAAATGAAAAAGCAAGTTTGAGGATATTAAAATGATATATGATAAAATACATGACTTCCATTTCATTATATTCATTGAGATAGAAAATAAAATATATTCATTTTGTGAGAATATGGAAGATTAAAAAAATTTCAAAAATATTAGGAGATATTTCATTGATAAATCTAATGCCAAAGTTTCATCCTCAAAAGATAGGGAATTCATTTCATTGGATGTGTTATATAATATTATCACAGACTATAAAATGAGAAAGAATTCAACTTTCATGAATAAGGTAAATGAATGTAAATACATTGAGGCTCTAATAAAAAGAAAGTTCAATGAAATGGAAGTTGTGGAGTCAAGTGATTCTGATGACGATGGTGTTGGTGAATACATGAGTGAATTATTTTTTCTAATTACAAATGTCTTTCAAAAGGGGAAACAAAATAGAAAAGGAAATAAACTACTCATGTGAAACACATGTATTGGTATTGAACAATTTTACAATAATTTTGAAATGAAAATGGGTAAATTAGAATATTATAAATAAATTTGAACATTATAAATAGAAAAATGATAAGATGAAGAATATGTTTTTCAGTATCATAAAGAGGAACTTGATGAGAAATAATACACAATAAAATTCATCATCTATTTTTTCTTAATATGGTGAACTCAATTTCATTGTTCATGTTGATAAAGGATCAAATTTTTAATTTATTGATGATGATATTTATTTCTGTACAAATCTAGAATGGATGATTAAAGAAGAGTTGGAAGCTACTCTTAAGAAAAACACAAATCTCATGAAATAGAAAAGGAACATTGAATAAGGAAATAAAAAATTATCAGTTGAAAAGAAAGAGCATGAATGAAGAAAACTATCTTAGGATGATAATAATAAGAATCACATATTATAGTTAGATAAACTATAGAATGCAATGATTGATCATGAAGAAAACTCGGCTCACAAGGAAGAAGATCTTTCTAAGACAAAATCAATGTATCTGATAGTCAAACAGGAATTGAAAAACAATATAGTAGACTTAAATAAGTCTTTTGAGATAAAATCTGAGTCATCTCAGGTTGGTATGTTTATGAGGACTAAGAATCCAATACTGGTTAATTTTTTCACATCAATTGTTAAAAGAAATATTCAAGGAAGACCATTTATTACCTAAAAAAATAGGTATGCCTTAAAATATTACAAAATCATGAATTTTCTGAACAAGTATATCAATAGAATATAAGATCACAGTTCAATGGATTTTCTCGATGTTGAAGAAAATATGGGAATAAAGCATAATCATTCTGGTACAACATGTTATTTCTATGAATCTAGAATGAACCAAGTGGGACATATAATAAAAAAAAATGAGAATATACTAACAAATTCATTCATCAAATGTGCCCATAAAAAATTCTTATGAATTCTTAAAAGGAGTTTGCGGAATATGAGGATTAGAAGGTTATAGAGATGATGTACGAATGACTAAATTACCTTGAGAGGATCCCAATGATTTGAATAAGAATAAAAATCCTAAGTAAAAAAGTATAAAGTCATGCATATCAGATAATTATTGTGAGAAACCCAAAATGATGAATATACAACAAAGGAATATTTGACTATTATGATAGATCAATTTTAAATGGATAATCAAATGAAGAAAACTAAAATTAATTCTTTAATTATGGGTAGGTAATCAATTTTAAAATTAGATAACGAATATCATAATAATCCAAGAAATTTTTATATTCTATAGAATCAAAAGAATAACTTTTCACAAGATGGATATGTTATGAATAACATAATTAAATCAGATTAAATGAATGTTTCATTACTTAAAAATTATTAGAATATAGCCCAAAATAAAGAAAAAAATTATAAAAGATTAAATATTCCAAATCAGAGACAAAATGGTAAAAGGAAAAGTCCAGGTTTTCAGGAAAATATCATCTTCAGTTCAATATCTAAAAAATAAGTTCCTCCATATTACATTATATTAATTCTTTTGAACAAGCAAACAAGGAATTAGAGGATCTAGTTGCATCCCTTGAGGGGGACCATATTTGATGTATTGATATTAAGTATTCATAGGTTTTGTGAATCTCATAATCACTATAAATTTCATAAAATTAATTTTATTGAAAAACAATTATTATAAGAGAATTGATATTGAGATAAAAAGTGGGAGCTATATGTTTTTTGGCGTGATATTTTTGATGTGTTTGTTCACATGATTATAGGATAACAATTTTTTTTAAAAAATTAATCGACTAAAAAGACAATAGGTATGAAAGGAGAGATGACTAAGAATGGTATCAATTGTATTTCTGTTGATGGATATCATTGATCATCATGGTTATACACTCTTATTTTCTACGATGATTTTACCAATATACAGTAAGCATTGTTTTGAGAAAGTCTATTTGAAAAATAAAATATGTAGTATCATAATAAATAAATAAGAATATTTATTATGGTAAATGATTTCCTCTACATGATCTTTATATTATTTGTCAATATGGGGGAGAAAGTAAAAAATAGACATATTGATCTTGATGATGTTTGTTAGTATTGATAAAAAATTCAAGTGGGAGGATGATTGAATTATTGATTTATTATAATTTCTTTTTTATCAAAAATGTTGATTGAATTGATGTGGAGTTTATGTCAATATTACAATAATGTAGTTATGATAAGGATATTTATGAACATGTCCTAAACCTTAAATGTGACAATTTTTGAACTGGACTTATGTTCGAATACATGGGACAATTTGTATTGAGTGTGACACATTAACCTCAACAAAAAAATAAGTTACATAAAGAAATTTCTATATGTAAGTGTGGATTTAGTGTATTTTAGCTTTTTGTGACATATGGAAAATTTATTTTAATGGTGTTTATATAAAAAAATGGCCTTCCAAACCATCCATCCAAGGGGACCACAACCACTAAATAGGTGGGCAGTCGACGCCTAACCAGCCAACATGGGGGAAGAGGGTGTACATAGCATTCCGAACAATAATAGAAATGATGAATAAGAAAGATAATCTGTGGGGAAGTATAGTGGTTGATGGTAATGGTGAAAAAAGGTTGTGCCAGTGTGTAGGAGGATTGGACCCCATACTCGAATATATAGAATTTGTGTTATAATATTTATTAGTAAAAAAAAGTAAAAAATGATGTGGGGTATTAAATAAATTGATACTATTCATCTTATATAAGTATATGGAAATAAATACAACTGTTCGATGAGATCATCCAGATCCATTCGATTAGTGCCTCAATTGTCTTCTTCCATCAGCATACATCAGATGACATCTACTTACCAGTTTAGGCATGTCGAACCTCTATTGGATCGAGATGAAGTATTCAATAAACATTTGATTTTTATAAGTGTTTAGATAGGATCAAATTCATATGAAATTTAATTTTAATTATTATAAGGATGATCAAACTAAGGATAAACATTACAGAGAAAATACAATTTTACGGTGATGGGGAGTTTTTGTTGCATCGCCAGATGAGGTAGTATTTGCGTAAAAATGAGCCAGTGAACACATGATATTATGTTGTTGAATTCATCTATAAATACTCCCAATGTGATCATATTCACCTATGATATGAATATCGATTTTTATAGTTCTGTGAGTGTGAAAATAGAGACCCAAAATCACTCTTATTTCATTAGATGTTTCCCTGATTTCATGATGAGAATTTTCTTTTCATGATCGCATGAAAAATGATTTGTGAATCTATGAACTAGTGTTGATATACAAAAAGTTACATGCAGAAATGGTGAATGTTTTATGTTAATATCAAAGATTCATTATGAAGGGAACCAGTATGTACTATTTGGCGAAGAAAAATATAGAAGATGATTTTACGTATTCTTTTTTGTGATGAATATTGATTTTCGTGAATGAATTCATATATGTCCATATAGTTGAGTAAAAATTATGAGTGTTTGAGTTTTTGAACAGGATTTTCTTGTGATATTACATAATGTGTTACACTATTTTAGGATATACCTGTGTGAAGTAAATTTTAATGAAAATATATTGAAAATGAGTTTGGGTGCACATTTTGTTTGTGTGGAGGGTTTGTATGATTAGCAATCACACACAGTTAAGTTTAGAACATAAAACTCATAATTTTCATGAAGAATAATGAATGTATCCATGACCATTACTTATGATTTGACATTGAATTCAGGCATTAATTTAGAATTTATATTCCCTATAAGTTGGATTTTTTAGATAAGTTTAGCTCTTTTTTTGATCAGTGTACATCGATTACAATATAGTAGTTATTGATCAGTTTTTTATGTTCGTGATTATTTTTCATGAGAATATCAGGTGATTTTATTTTTCGTACTGAAATACTTCATCTTGAGGTAGCAATGAACTAGTCTGAAGCCAATCGAGATCTTTCAATTAGTTTATCATTTCCTGTTTGACTCATGATTGTGGAAGTCTTCAGTGGGACTCTGAAGCTGGAATGTGGGACAATGGTAATTCTATGGGATTCATTATGAATACCCTCATGTGGGACTCAAAACTTTCTAGTGTAGGTGGGAACTTCTAATCTCTAATGAGTCCCTAGAGTGGAACATTGTGGGACTTTGTGTGCATGGGAATACGACCTTCCTTGATTTTAGCCACTCGAATAAAGTGAGGAATCTATAACTTAATAGAATAACCATTTTCAATAAGGATTAGTTTTATGTAATGATCATTTTAAAAATCCCTATGTGATGTGCTTTATTTTTATTGATTATAGTAGGGAGAGGAAGGTAATTAAAAATGAGGGATTGAGAATTTAATCAATCACAGTGGTTAAGAATTTTTAAAATAAATAGTGTACTGCTGATTTAGCCCCCACGTAGTGGTACATAATGGATACATGGAAATATAATGTTTGAAACCAATTTAATGTATATTTTATCTTTACAAATAAATTAAATTAAGAGGATGTTTTCAATTATGATTTAATATTTTCATTATTCTTCAAAAAATTAATATTTTTAGAGAATATTCTAAAATTCACCATACGATGATTTCATTATAATTCTTCCAACAATGAATTTTTTTTAAAATAAATTTTTTAAAATCTTCAAAAATTAGTTTCAAAGATATTATGAAAAAAGGTGACAAAACGATTTCATAAAAAAAATATTGTTTTTAAGTGTATCATTTCACTCATTTTTATCTCATGTCTAGAATCAATAGAAGATAACTGTAGAATAGTTGATTGAATATATAATATATACATTTAATTTAAATACTTCACAAAAGTTTTTTGATTAATATTTTGAGGTAAACCATTTTTTTCATATAATTATTTTATGAAAAATAGATTCATTATTTTAAAATAGTTTTTAAATTAATTTTTTTGTAATTGATAACCAATGAATTCATTTTATATACATGGGTAAACCATTTATTTTCAGAATTTAGTTTTTCATATTCATACCCTATATTCAAACATCTCATTGATATCTACCATATAATAATATTTTTATAATATGGAAAGTTTTGTTTAAATTCATTGTTGCGTGTAACACAAGATAATCATAGTGTTTTGTGTAACAAAAATATAGAAATGATTATCTTTATTTGAAAAAAATATTTGAAAAAATATTTGCATGATACAAAATCACTGATCATTAAATTTTTATATCATTTTATAAATCCAAAATATATTTTCTATATTACGAAGGTTTTCAACCTAAGTGGATCACTTTTAGTTTGGGTAAATTGTCAATTATACCGATGATCAATATAATTTTACTGAATTTATAAATATATATATCCTATGATTCACTATAACTGGAAATGTAATTTGGTAAGTATTGATGAATAGTATTTTTAGCACATTTCATTACATATAAAATTTTAAACTCTACATTAGGTTCCCTTTTGGGGGGTTTGGATCTATTGTGTGACTCATATTCCTCTTAGTCAGATCAAAATTGATCCTCTATTATATAACTTACCATAATATGGAATTTTTGGATATGAAATGTGTTCCTTAATTTATCACACACTCACATTGGTGTTCTCAAATATTCAGTTGTCACAGATATTTTTTACACTGCAAAATATGAATTCTAAACCTTTCACAACTATTTTTTGTGTTTCTATTAAATATTATCATATTATATGATCTTATTCCGAAAATTTTAATCCATTTAAATATTATAGATGAGTTCAATGTAATGGTTCCTCCTATAGGAACAATCATCCATGAAGTCCATATCACATTACCTTTTGAAACCAATTATATTTTTAGTATATCATTTTATTATATTATCCATCTAATAGGGATAATAACCGACATGATTATTTATATATATTATCCCAAAATTTATTTATAGGTATAATGTTGAACTTATTTTGTATCTAAATAATGTCCCCTAAGGTTCAAATCATCTTCATCCTCTAATGAATTATCTCACTAACTCAAATAAAAAAATTTATTAAATGTGAGACACCAAGATAAATGATTCAGTGGCTATAAAATAATAAAGTCTTATGGAATTTCCATGGGAGGAATCCTTATAAATTTTGGGAACATATCCAGTGTATTTTTTTAGTAGGATCTTCAGGATTACCTTTTAATGTAAGATGATCCACTTCCATATTTCCATCATCATAAATTTTCATGACCACCCCTCCCTGGCCAATCATACATCTATAGGGAATGATGAAATATGAAATGGAATATTGTGTGGGGAGGATATGTGATGGTAAATTCAACACCAAGGTTGCTTTCGATTCAAAATAAGATAAATTAGTGTATTACATGTTACTTAATGTAATCCCCATTATCAAGGAATGATCCCCTAACAAAAGAAACTCATCATGACCTAAAAATTACTTGAAATCCTACAAAATATATTATCATGAGTAATGAATATTACCACCACCAATTATATTTTCTAATAATATGCATTGTATATATCCAACTATAACCTAACACTGGGGGATTTCAAACCATGTCAATTCCATTATATCCTCTCATGAATTCCAATTGTGGTTATAAAGAGTTTAGGATATGTATTTCTGAATTTTATAGAGATAAAGAGAGTTCCCAACATTTTTTATCTATCCAAACACTGCCTCTAAATCTATAACCATGTATATAGTAGCAGTAAGAGTGGATTTGAACCCATTATTCCTGGATAAGTTGCGATTTTAAAAGATAACCCCATGACCATTGTCAAAATATTATCATGATCAAAGATCATTAGGTGCATCAAATTGTCATTTATATTTCCCCACAATAACAAGGTATAGAGGGGTAAAATCCAAAGGAATGTGAGTGAATTTATAAGGTATAATTTAATTAATAAATAGTTAAAATAGGGAAATATACTTATTTATACCAAACAGAACAGTCGTTGTAAAAAATAAATAAATAAATACTTGAGAGTGAGGGCTTAAGAGTGTTATAAAAAAACTATGTTATGGAGAATAATCATACCAAAAATAAACCAAGGGGAGTCAAAATGAGTAGTTTATTTGAAAGATAAATTTATTATAAAAATGTGTTTCTATAATATTTCAAAACATGGTCACAAAAATATTTGTAGTCGATGTCAAGATATAAAACTACTACTATACTAAACTCAAACATTTTAATGAACCAAGAAAAATAAGTGATCTAAAATTAAATCATGAGATAAACTATAATTACTCTTGAATGACAATTCAACCAGTTCTAATATGAACATGTTTATTTATTATAATATAAAATGGTTCAAATTAGACATAAAATTTACATTATTTTTTTAATTATTCATGAATAAATGCAAAATTAAAATGGAAATTTCTAGGATGAATTTATTACATTGGATTAATAATAAAACCAAATAAAAATATAATATTAACAATCATATAAAAAAAAGAACTTAAATTCTATAAATACAATATAATTATTCTATAACAATATGATTCATGTATATTTGTAATAGATATTTAGAAGAATAGAATGTAATGAGAAATATAGGATCTTCTATAAAATGTTGAAATTTTTCTATCCCCTTTTCATCTTTTTCCTTCGCTCACTGGTTGTATATCCTACTTGTGCTCCAGAATAAATCTAATCCTATACTACGGATTATTATTGTGCTGATATGTTCCATATAAAAATTATTTAAAACCATGAATTAGTTTCTCCAACAATGAATTCTATGGATTCCTCATTGTAATGAAATTTTTCACTAACATAACTTTCTAATTTCACATATCAATATACTCTACCAAGTATTTCATTCAGATGACTAGGAATGTTTTTAAAATTTTTACAAAATAAATAATTCTATAAATACCCCTTTAACTGGAAAAAAACTCTCCAAAAATATTATTCTTGTTCCCCATGTTCTTAATAACTCCATCTATATCAAAATCCGAATAATTGCATTAGGTAAAACCTCAAAATTGGTAATTAGGAAGAATTTCCTTCTTAAAGAACCCTCTAGGATCTCTATGTCCAGATGAAAAACTACCAAAAAATATTTAATTACTTCAATCATACACCAATATCCAAAAAATTAAACATTTATAAGGTTTATCTCCAGAGACACACCCTCTTCTATTTACTACATCATTGGCCATACAGCCCTAGGACACAACTCACATAGATAATTGGCATGAAACTATTTCAAACATATGTTGTGTACCCATATTTTTCATTCCATCAATATCATTACGAAGTATTGAGGTCTTATTCACTTCATTAATGAACCCTTTCAATAAAAAAATAGTAATAAATAAAAAATATTCATTAAGGTATTCAATTCTACATTGCATTTATTTAGTGAGTTTTCATCTTCCAACAAAAAATAAATCTCCACTTAAAATACTAAAAAAACATCATTCATAGGTATTTGAATTAGTTATTATGGATTCAATTTTGGGTTAGATTTAGTGGGAAAATATAAAATTATCCTTCCCCTCACTTTTCCATCCTGATTGAATTATTTTGGAGATCAGCATCAACTCTTTGATTACAGCTTGATAAGGGATTATATTTATTGAATTAATATCAGAAGTAGTCTTGGTTAAATTTTTTTCATCTGGCCAAAATTTTTAATGAATCGGTCATGGTAAATATCAATTTTCATTATTATTCGACAGATATAGCTTGGATTGTTGTATTATAATTTAGTCAGATTCAATTTATCCATATGATCCTACTAAGTGACTGGTAATAATTCATGAGAAAGAGTGGAAAATGCTACTTGGATTCTAGGAGTCATCTTTTAATATCCATGACACTAATACTTGTCCCATCACATAGAAAAGGCATAGTTGAGGTGGAATTCACTCACATGTGGAATCATATTCGTTAGCCTTTATTTATTCTATTCATTTGTTATGGCATTAATGTGCATGTAGAGTTATAAGCTCAGTACTAGAAAATGCATACAAGTATGATAAAAATCATACATGACAACCTTTATAAAGTCTTACTAGTATGCCTTCGAGGTGGCGCGTTTACAGGAGTTGTAGAGATGGCATGATGAGGATCATAACTCATCCTATATTCCACAGATATGGGATTTTGTTGAATTTACCATTCCATTATTTTGACAAATTCACTATGATTATCCTTTAATAAAGTTTTAATTAACTGTGTGGGGGAACTGTTGGTCCTAGAAGGAGATTTCATGGGGGTCAAACACTCATGAAATTGGAATTTTGTGGATAGGAATCCCACGTATGGTCTATAATGGGTTTATTCAAGGAGCCAAGAATTCCCAATGGTCATGGTTTCCATGATTCATGGACCTTTTTTACAAAGGTAGGCAGTCATTGGCTGGTGATTTGTGCAACGACACTTGATGACTACAATGGTCGAGAGTATGGGAGGTCAGACTCACCGCACCTTTCTAGGGAAGGATTTTTTCCTATTCTGGGACTCTCTTATAGATTTATGTTGTGTTTATATGTTCGAGAATCCTTGGTTCATTCCCAAATAGGGTTTTCACTGGCTGCCCTTATATTTCTAAATCATTGTAAGCATGCATACATTTGATGCTATGGAGGTGATACTAACTTTGCCATATTGTAAGGCGCACTAGAGTTTATCGTCAACCAGGGGGACGAATGGTGAATTGATCATGGGATTGGGACCATAAGGAGGTCATTATACATATCCCAGGGAGAGGAATCAGAACCCACGTAGTTCAGAATGTGTGGGACATACACATGGAAGCTTCCCATTTGACACACATGATTGGGTGGACCCATTTGGAATGGGAACCCTTTTGATATCGGGCCTATTGGTAGGCGTACTACATATCCTGATTTGGTCTAAAATCATAGTTCATGTAGTTCATATTCTATGGGGATTACATGTGGAATATTCCCATTTGACACACAAGAATGGGTGGACCCTTTTGGATCGACACCATTTTGAGCTCAGGCCTTCTGGAAGGTTTCTTACATATCATAATTTGGTTAGGAATCAGAGTTCTCATAGTTCAGATGTGTGTGGATGTTGTATTCATCACTGACCTATAGTCCCATGTGATTCATGAATGATGTGAGAAATAAAGGTATTTTAATTATTCAACAATGCACATACCTCCTCCCCTGCAGGTGGGGGGGGGGGGGGGAGAGCCTGCGGCGGAAGGGGTCGTGGAAACTATGGGCATGGGTGTGGAGTGATGAACCATTCCATGTGAAATGGAATTAAAGTTCATGTGACCCTACCTCAGAGGATTGGGGGAATACCTCAGCGGGAGGACCCCAGAATATAATATGATGTATAATATAGATTAAAGTCATATAGTTTGAATGATGATTAACTGGGGGATAATCATGTTCAGATGTTCTGATGTGCCTCAAACATGAGAGTTCGAGAAAGTGTAAACCATGATTATGGAGGATCACAAATCATGGGAAATGTTATGAGGCATGGAAGATATTAAAGCGTACAGAGGTAGGAGAGGACACTCTTGAGGATGAATTGTCCACTTCTTGACATGCCATTTTTGTGGGCAACATATGCAGAGCCACTAGGGCTTGATCTGCATAATCAAGTATAGGTTTCCTTAGGACACTGGCCTTCTATTTCTAATGGATGGGGACATTTATGAATATCTTAAACCCCTGATATTCTACAGTTTATAGCCATATATCTTGGATGATGAAATCATAGTTTAATGTCTTGTTACCGGGACTAGTACCATATAGTTTAATGTCATGTGGTTAGGAAGATAACTCAGAGTTTAACGCCATATTGTTTGGACCATGCTAGGAAGGATCCATTATTAGTTTATGGATAACCAGACATGGATATTATGACATTACTCAAACATGATTGTGAATGAAAGTGTAAACTATGACTTTTGGGATTCTCTAATTAAGAGATATTTTATGGGGCATGGAATCCATTGAGGCGTATAGAGGTATGAAAGGACTCTCCTGAGGACACATTTTCCTTTGATTGATGGCTGTTTTGTAGGCTTTATATGAAGATACACCGGGGCATGATGCACATAGTAAAACAAAGGTTTTTGCAAGACACTGGCCCTCTGCATCTGATGGCCGTGTAAGTTTATGAGGATCCAAAATTACCAGAGACAAAGAGTTTGATGGATAGAAAGTATGGGTTTCAGAATTTATGAATAACTCAGGTTGTGATTGTCTATGGAGTTCTGGGTTAACCTGGCATAGGAGGTGGGTGATAGTTCTTTTCAGGAGGTGCATGAGGTATGTCTATTCTCATTGTATTTATAGGATGAGTGTTTGGTAGGCATACATGCACAATGGAAAATTTCATCGACTCTTCTAAAACGCTCGCCGTGCCACTATCCATTTTTCATGGGCGTCAGTGATGTATGTGAAGGGACCTACAGTGCTCCAAATTGGGGGTGTAGAGGCACATCAACCGTGGTATGGACCAGTGTGCGTGAACTATTTTCCCTATAGACCTAGCCATATAGGAGATGGTCGTTTAGCATTGTATGTGGTGGAGTTAGTAGCATACTATCTTTCACATAGGGGATCCGCAAACCGTTTTCCATATATGGGAATCCGCGACCCTTTTTCTGAATATGGGCACCTACGAAATATTATTGTTTTAATTTTTATTAATTCTCTGGTCATCTATGGAGGGTCTCTAAATAAAATTCATGGGGAGTAATTCCATAATCAAATTTCTCTATATTGTTCACGATAAGGATTCCGCGAACTGCTTATTGTTCGCGGGATGGAATTCATGAACCGATTCAGGTGAGGGAGAAATTTCTCCCACACCCAATACATTATTCTTCCACTTTTCACCCATCCTAGATCTCTCCGTCACCTTCATTAATTTACTTGGATTCCCCTGGAGTTTCTTTCATAGAGTACTGGGGAAGCTATATATGCGCTTCAGACTACACCTTCTCTGAAAGCCCATGGAGAGATATCTTTCCCCTTGAATGACATGGTCTACTAGGGTTTGCAGAGGCTCCTATACGAAGTTTTCATTTCCTCATATGTGAACCAAATTAGTTTTCATGGATAGTATGAAGGGAGTACCTCTTCCAGAATTTCACCATTTAAAATTGGTTGTGGCTGCTTCAGTTCACTGGTGGAAATTGACCGCGAACTGCTTCATTGGTTGGACAATGCCTTGCGGGCCAGTTTGTTGTCAGTCATCCATGTATGCATTGGTTGACATTTTAGGCCTTTCATGAACCTTTCCCAAAAATCGGTACACAGCCTGGCATGAATCCTTTTCAATATTTTATTTCATCCAATTTCATCTCAAATTTTCAATCCAACATCCATTACTGGACATGTGGGAGATTTTTACATTCCATTTTCTAAATTTACATGAGTCTAAAAATTACCTCCATCAAAATGGGCTCTGATATAAAAGAATTATAGGCTATTCTAATGAAGAACCGGTCCCATCATGAATGGTTAGATAATTCTCTAATTATTTCTTGATTTGAGGGGCTCATCGAGCATAGATGGACTATTGTTGAGGGTTCAGAGAAAACCTCATGAACTTTTTTGTCTTTTTCATTATTAAACTAATTATTTTTACTAATCCTTCTTGTCATGGTCTTAGTGGGTATAACATGGCTCTTTCTTAGGATGCACTTTGTGGTTTCTGACCTAACATTTATGCACATTTTTTGATGGCTCAATGATTTTTTTTAGCAAACTGATACTCCAATCTTACACAGAGGTGCCTTCGGTAGATTTTCCATCTAGCGAGTAAATATTCTTTTTTTACTAGTTGTTCAGTGTCCTACCAATCCAACATAATACTAATGTTTTAGGATTAATAGCTTTGACCAAACATAACAGGGTAGGGCCTGGACTATGGACCGTTTTTCAGGAATGTTCTAGTATCTTTCAGACATGGGTTAGGGATTATCCGTGACCATGGATTTAGGGATTCTAGATAAGAAAGAGGCTCATGAGCCTCTTTAGGTGTAACAAGGTAGGAAAGGACTCTCCTAAAGATGGATTTTCCTTTGATTTATGTCTATATAATTGGGAGACATATACAAAGACATGAGGGCCTGATTTTTATAGTCAATCAATGGTTTCCCCGGACAATGGCCTTCCATTCCCAATGGCCCGGTGAGATTTGACACATTTTGAATTTATCATGATTTTGGGAGCCAAAATAGGTTGCTGAAATGAGTAGCGTTGTCTGTGAACATTAATAACATTCATATTGGACTTGAGTATGACATTTTTCCAGCACATTTCATAGTTGTGTGAGGGAGATATGGTAAATGGTCAGTTAACAAAATACTATTTTTTTATGACAGGGACACATGGGAAGAAGGAGGTACATAATACATCATCTAGAAGTTTTCCAAATTTGGGGGTGTGAGATGAAATGAATGACATTTGGGAGTATGAAGGCTAGAAAGGACTATCCTGCGGATGAATTTTCATTTGATTGATATCAACTTGTGTAGGCCATGTATTCAGAGCCATCAGGGCATGACATGCATAGTCAAGAAAAGGTTTCCACAAGACACTGGACTTCCATATCTGAAGGCCTTTTAGGACTATAGATATTGCGATATTTCGGAATGCGGTGCGTGACCTTCAACTAGGGGTGACCATTGTCACAACGGGAGGTTTTTTAGCTGATATTCTTTGGGAAAACCCAAAAACGAGTGGGGAAACTCTACCTTTGCATGCTGATCAACTTTTCATATGAAGATAATTAATCTTTTAGTAACCTCAGAAGGGACCAAAGGTGATCTGGGTCCATATCTTCTGATATATATAGGATGTGTGAGAGGAAATGTTTTTCAAACCATGAATTTGAGGGCTCTTGGATCAGGAGGGATGGAATGATGCTTGGAAGCCATTGGGAGTACTAAGATGGGAGAGGAATATCCTAGGGATGAATTTTCATTTGATTTACAACCATTTTTGTGGGAGGTGTATGTAAATCCATTGGGGCATGATATACATAGTTAATAAAAGGTGTTTGCAGGACTCTGGACATCAATCTAAGATAGCCATGGATGGTTATGAGGATTCAAGATCACTTAAATCATGATGTTTGGAAGATGATGGAGGTGTATTCAGACGTATAAGGGACTTTTGAGATACAACATACTCATGGAATTGTGTACCTTACATAGATCTAACCCATATGCATGGTGAGGTATTCATTCTATATTTTGGATACTTAATCGCTTAACATCACATGGCTAGGACATACAGTTCCTCTCAGGAGAGGGATCCATGAAATGCCTTTTAGGGTCATGCTGCTGGGACCAAATTATTGTGTCATTTATCCATAATGTCATGATGGATCTCTTTCTATGAATCCTAAGATCACGTGGGATATGCTTGACGTGAGAAATAAGATATCACATGGGTTCTATGTCACCATCTTAGAACAGTTAATTAAACATTAGGGGGAACTATTAGGAACAATCCACTGCCTTGCGGTTTAGTGTCGTGCGGTGAAGACGATTTTGGCCTTTCCGTTTAACATTGTTCGATGAGGATTATTTGGGAAATACAGTTTAACATTGAGCAGTGGGGATTATTTTGGCATTGCATTTTAATGTCGTGGAATGAGGATAATTTTGGCTTTTCAGTATAAAATTCTGCGGTGAGGATGATTGTGGCCTTACAGTTTAACGTCATGTGATGAGGACAATTGTGGCCTTATATTTTAACATCATGTGGTGAGAATGATTTTGGCCATGCAGTCTATTATTCGGTGGTTTGGACAATTTTGGCCTTGTATTTTAATGTCATGTAGTGAGGACGATTTTGGCCTTCTAGTTTAACTTTGTGTGGTGAGGATGATTTTGGACATACATGTTAACGTTGTGATGTGAGGAAGATTTTGGCCTTATAGAGGACTTAAAAAGTTTTAGGTTAATCGAATTCAGGGTGTTATAGTATTCCATAGATGTGACTGATGAAGGAAGGTGTAAACCATAGTCCTGGGGTGACTTGAATCACGAGGGTTGACATAGGGATTGAAAACCATTGGGTGTACTGAGGATGGAGAGGACTCTCCGGGGGATGAAATTTCCTTTGATTAACAACCACTATTGTGGGTGACATATGCAGTGCCATTGGGGAATGATGGGCATAGCCAATCAAAGGTGTTTTCCTGACACTGGCCTTCCATCCCAGATGGCCATGGGTGATTATGAGGATCCATGTTTTCCAAAGGTCTGGAGTGTGGAAAACGAGAAAGGCATGCCTGGGAATGTGAGAATACCCATTCCATGATTAACTATGACCTTCTTGGAGCTTCCACATGGGTCCAACCGGTGCATGGGGGAAAATGGGAATTTTTTTCGGCTAGTGGTTGGGCCAAGATGTCGAATCCGAGCATCATTGCATATCTTACAAGAGTAGAAATCAATACACACATAGTTCTAGATGATCACTAGAAATTTTTGTTAGATGTGTTAGGGATACATGGGGGAATTCTAGTTTTACTTTATATGGTTACCAGGCCAACCATACCCCCCTATAGTTTATTTACGTAAGAGAATTCCAACCACTAATACTAAGCTAATGTGAGTTACACTCGATGTGAGAAACAAGGATTGGGTACTGAGTCTCCTTCACAAGTGTGAGGAGATAGAAAATATTGTAGGGGCATCTTCATTTTCTTTCCTTCTTGAGAAGGGCTAGGATTGAATATTGAGGTGTCATAATGTATCCTGCGAGGGCATGAATCAAGTCGTATGTAGTTTTGGGCATGCCCTATACTGGTTTTTCTTAGTCCAATGGGTTGGAGAATTTTCATTTTACCCATCATGGTTTTCAGGTCCTCCATGTTACCCCATAGTGGAACTTCATATGAGATTCTCTATCAAAATTATTAATATCACATGAGTTTCAATAGGTGTGGGAAACAATGTGTGATTGGGGTCTCCTTTATGATTATGGGTAGAAAGGGGACATGATAAAGGCAATTTTTTAAATATGGGGGATGTGCCCGGATCGAAGATCGAGGCGTCGCTACGTATCATGCGAGGGAAGGAATCAAGACACACGTACTTCTATGAAAGATCATGCAGTTTATTGTCTTTCAATTAGGATGTTTTCTGGTACATATTTTAACATCTTATATCAAGGACTTGTCCCTTGCAGTTTAACGTCATTCATAAAGGATGATGACTCATGGATTAAGGTCATGAATATTTGAACATGTCATTAACGTCTGATTTTTAAAATCACAGTTTATGTTCTCAGAGGATGGACCATGATATGGGGGTATATTTTTATTACTCATAGTTAAGGTCATAGAGATTAGACAATAACATTGGAAGATTTTTATGACTAATTGTTCAACGTCGTAGAGTTTGGACCATGATATGGGTGGGAATTTTATAAATCATAGCTTGGGTTTGTAGAGTTTGGGAAATGATGTGGGGGAAATTTTTATTACTCAATTTTTAGGGTTGTAGAGTTTAGGCCATGATATCGGGGCATTTTTTTATTACTCAGTGATTGACATCCTAGAGCTTGAACATATGTGCACATGTGATATAACTCATATTTTAGGGTCAATGAGTTCTCACCATAAATAGGGGAATTTTTATGCAAGTTTTTTCTTCCAGAAATTCGCATTTTTGGGAGCCAAGATGAGCTCTACTTCGATTGATATGAAGTCGTATGCTAAACTGGAATAGACCCTATGTATAAAATATGGTTCTTCCCACATTGGTTCCCACTTTTGGGTCTGCTTTCCTAGTATCATATGTGTTCTAATGATTAAACCATTTCTCCTTTGACAAAAGACCAAAGGTGAACCTTTTGGTTGAAGGCTCTTGCAATCATGTTTTTTTAGATTTCCAAATGGTGTAGAGCATGTTACCTTTTTTCATCAAACAGCTCCAATTCATCAAATCAACTCTGGGAACTCACTTCCATGGAATGTTGAACACAAATGGCCACATGAAGTGACAACACTTGGATTTCAATTTGTAACACCACATCTTCCACGTATACTAGTGAGTTCAGGGTTGCCAGAGTGGTGGTGCGGGTTGTGGTCTATTAAGCCCACAAAGCATGAAAATGATTGTCTGGACATGCTTTCTTATCCTTGTCTACCATCTTTTGAAGTATATTGGATATGGTATATTTTAATTCCTCTATCTTCCCATTGGACTCCACATGGTAGATTTATGAAGAGTTTAAATTTGTTGTATATTCATGGTACAACTTATTGCGATCATTATAATAGAAGTCGGTGCCTTTGTCCGTCAGTATTGTATGATGGAAAGAAAATCTAGTAATAATTTTGGCCTTCAAAAAGCTGATGATGTTCTTATCCTTGACTTCCTTAAGGGGTACGGATTTATCCCATTTATAAAAGAAGTCATTTTTTGTGAGAATAAACCTGAAATTAATTGTTGTAGTGGGAGGATATGGTCCCACAATATCCATCCCCTATGTGAAGAATGGCCATGATTATTTCTACGCATGAAGCAACTCAGGGGGGGGGGGTATTGTATGAAATTAACATGGACATGGTAGTAATGTAACATCCAAGTGAATATGGTGCAATCCTATATCATGGTGGGATATTAATACCTAATCCACCAAACTTGGTGAGAGATCATAGTTTCTAACTAGTGTACTACACAATCTAGGGCATGCACTTCTTTCATAACATCAGTATTCTCTTCTCCATCAATGCACCATAGAAAGACTCTGCTAAGGCTTCGATTATAGGGAACATTTTCTTGGTTCACCCCACTGTACATGGTAAAATTGACCACCTACCTTTGGACCTCCTCTCTTTCATCCCTAACTAGTGGGAGTTCCTCATTCCAATGCTAAATTTTGACGGGTGTCATCCAACCGGTTGTATGACCATAAGTCTCTAGAACAGAGATAATTTCATCAATTTTCTCTATATAGTTATTGATGAAAAGAAATACCATCTGACGGTGTGCAATGAAAATGGATGCTTCATCCTAGTCAAAATCATCCAAACCTGTTGGGTGTATTTTCCAAAGCGTCGACTAGATCATTCTGTGATCGGGGGACATGAGTCAACATTTTTTCTGATGGGAATTCTTTTATCAGTGATCGAACATGGTTCATCAATAAAACCAATTATTTTTTATTTATAGAATTGTCATTGTAGACCTGTTTGATGACTTTCTCTGGATATTCCTTTATTTATAGGTGTTTGGTTTTCACCGAGAATGCCAATTCTAGGCCTGCGATGAGTGCCCGATACTCCGATTCATTATTTGTACACCCATTCGAAATCAAGAAAGTGTAAGTCAATATGGACTTTTCATGGGATACGAGTAAGCCTCACATGATAAATTTTTTGAGCTTGGGATCCTCCATCCTTTTCCATGTCATGCTTCTAGAAGAACCATCGAAATATATCTCCCACATCTAGGGGTTCCCCTAAATAGAAAACACTTCTTCATCCAGATGATCAAAATCCAATGGTGTGGTTCCTTCTGAGTGGTTCTCAACCAGGAAGTATAATAACTCCATGCCTTTAATTTAATTCTTGGGAACATATCATATGTCAAACTATTGTAGGTTGACCACCCATTGTGATAGGCTCATATTAAGCATGGGACAGTTGAGGATATCATTGAGTTGTTTGTAGTGGGCGACCAGGTGAACCTCATTGTTTTTAGGTAATGCTTGAGGTTTTGAAAAGCGAAGATTTGTTCTTGGAAGTTATGTTCAATCTTCGAATACCGAGTTTCAACATCAATCATTGTTTGGCTGAGGTAGTAAAGGCTATTCTCACGGATGACATCATTCTTCTGTGTGAGGAAAGAGCCTAATGACTATTCCAGGGCAGTTATGTATAAAATGAGTGGTCTCCCTTCAACTGGTTTCATGAGAACCAATAGTATTAAGAGGTATCTTTTGATTTTGTCAAATTATTCTTGAAAATCGTTATCCCATTCATACAAAATTCCTTTCTTCATGAGCATGGTGAAAGGTGTCCATTTACCTTCTAGGTTGGATATGAAGTGCGGAATGTAGGCGAGGTTCTCCTAGAGACCTCTTATCTCAGGGATGTTGTGAGGTGGGAACATGCCAAGAATAGATTTCATCTTATTGGGGCCAACTTCAATTCCATTATGGCGTATGAAAAAGTTGCAAAATTTTCTCGAGGTAACGTGAAAGGCGCATTTTAGGGGATTCATCATTAAACTATGTTTTCTCAATTTGTTGAAGATAGTTTCAAGGTTATCCCAGTGTTTCGAAAGCTATCGTGACATAACCACCAGGTCTTTGACAAAAAACATGACAAATTATCCGAAAAAGGCTAGAAGATGCGATACGTATAACACTGATATGTGGTGTCAGAATTATTCAGACCAAAGGGAATCACATTATAATAGAACACCTCATGAGGGGCCCTAACAGCAGTAGCTTAATCATGTCCATGGGAAATTTATATTTGATTGTATCCGGAATACCCTTCCATAAAGGAGAGTTCTTCGTATCCAGCTGTTTCATCGATCAACAATTCTGTTATCAGGATTAGGAAGTAATATTTTTGGAAATGTTGATTAAGGTCCCTCAAGTCAGTGTAGACTATAATCTATTCAATCTTCTTTTTGACAGGAACTATGTTGGCCATCCATATCGAATATTGGACCTCGTGTATTATGTTGGATTTGACCAGTTTATCAACATGCGACTTTATTTTAGAAGCATGCATCTGGTGGGTCCTTTTAGCTATCTTTTTATATCCCTGGGGAACCTCTGTTAAACCCAGATGATGGGTGGTGACTTCAGGATCGAGGTCTGGAATCTCTATTTAAGTCTAGGAAAATACATCTTGATTCTTCTTTAAGAAAGTGGTATATTCCTCTTGTTTTTAAACAGGCATAGACACACAGATTAATTTGTGTCCCATGTCATTTTCAGGGCCTGGATTTATCACCTTAAGTTCATTGATAGTGAGGGAAACACATTCTTCTAATGCAGTAGGGTAATCTTTGAGATCTTCTCGCCTTTATTATATTTCTTCTTGTTCATCATCTTTCCCTTCTGATGGAGAAGACTCTTTTGAGATAACTTATTCATTATCAAAAAAGAAATTGTATTTTCCTTAGTGTGTGAGGAAAGGGATGTTTTATTCCCCAAAGATGGGCCGAGAGCATCTTCAACAGGGATTTTACTAAAAATATGTGAGTCAGCCCATTCGTATGTATCTTTGGATTTGGTGGTCATAGCAGAGACCAAGTAGAAAAATGATTCTATAAATGGGATTGTACTTACGCATTAAAATTTGTTGATGGGTAGTACGTACTCCCCCACAAGCTATTGGAATGGGTCATCGAAATCCATCTCCAGTCCATTTAGGGAATTGATCCAATCAACGTGATCGACTGAAAGATTTTTTTATTATGGCTCATAGAACCCTAAGTCGATGTAATGAGACTCGTAGAACTCAAAAATGATTTATCAGCATGCGAAATCACACTTTTTTTATTAGTGCAATATTTGATGCACTAATTGTATGAGGATGGAATTGCATCATGATGATGCAGACAAGAACTCACTAATGTAACACTAAAGGTCGTACACAGATGCACCACCAGGAACTCAGAATCTGACATGAGATCTCTATGACATGTTTTAAGCCTCATTCTGCCCAACAATTTTTTCTCACTTTTGTCATATCCCTGCAGAGTTGTATTGCAGAGTGTCAAGCTGTCTTAATCATATCATAGTCGACCAAGCATTCTAGGTGGGAGGAGGTTAACTCCAGATCCAGTGTCAATTAACATCTTATAAACATAAATTCCATTTATCTTTACGAGAACATATGTTTTTTATGTTCCCACGCAGGATGGTGTCTCCATCCCTATCTATGAGGATGATAACTCTTTGACATTCTTCAGTGATAGTCATTATTCGGTAGACATCATATGGTTATACTTCATCCTTGATCTCCTAGGGACTTAGAAATGCTTCAATGAGTGCTTCTCTAAGATCTTTGAACAAACTCACCACATCTAGGATTGACTTCCTTGCTGGAGCATCAACCATATTCTTTAAAATTTAAAACTTTTTATCTAATGTTTGAAGCTTCTCAGCTCGGGGTTTCTGTTTCACATACACATTAGGGGTTTGAGAATTGGTTGTAGTTGGTTCGGCCTCTATAGCAGGAGTCGATGGTCCTATAGCCCGTTCCACATTTGGCAGAATAGTTTCGCCTATAAACCTTGGGAAATTCAGTACTTGTTCTTCCCCTGATGGATACTACAAGATGACTGGGATTGGGTTTTATCTGGTGGGGGCGGAAAAGAATTCCGGTTCTTGTTGGGTTTGTCGGATGGTCCTTCCAGGAGGTTCCATGATGTTAAATGTTTGACTTGTGGTATGGCTGGTAATTTGGCTCCTACCAAGATCATGCAATTTGGGAAATCTTCGGCCTCTGCGGCCTCTTCCTCCAACTCTCAAGTTGGGAAAGATGAATTTGAGTTTGTGGCCATTGTCTTCATCAGAGAAGGGGTCCATCAAGTGAATTAAATTAATAGAGCCATAGATCAGTTCTGGATTTGATACTGTAATTGTATCACTTCTTCTATCTGATGGTACTATTTGGCGGGGGTGGGGCCCATTGTACCATTTGGTGGGGTGTTACCCAATTTTCCAAGACTGTTGGCATGAAGTTTGAATGATTCAATACCAACTTTGGCTTTGGGGCCAGCTCATCATTTTGATATTTCTTTCTAACCTTCTGGCCTTTAGAGGATCGAGGGGCTGAGGTAGAAGGGTGTTCTATATTAGAAGCTTCTGGGGGCATAGTATGTTGTTTCAACTATTCCTAGAGGGTGTCGTGGACTCGGTTGATGGTTTTACAAGACATCTACTTATCAATTTTTTCTCCTTCTTTATGGTGAATTTTTTCTACTCTTCTTCATCTATTAAATTTTAGATGGAAACATACACTACTTATGCCGTTGTCGGACCCAACTTTACATGATCATGATCCACCACCTTTTGAAGGAGATCCATGAGAACAAAGCATTCCTTGTTGATGTTTCCTTGTATTGGGTGATATAGAAAATAATATGGAAGTTCATCGACACCCACTTCATCATCTCTCTATAACACTCTTAGCTGTAAAAGATTAAAATACCTGGTGGCTATGAAATAACTGTAGACTTGGTCATCTAGAAGCAAATAAAACTAATTTCTTTTTTCTTTGAACATATTTCTTTTAGTGCGTCGTCGCTCATCTTGCTGAGGTGGAGGGTGTTTGTTGGCGTCCGGGGGTCCTGCTCAGTTTGATAAGGGCTTTTCAACTGTGGTTGGTGATGGGGGTGGCCTAAGCGTGATATAAGATGCTTCAATTTTTCCCATTCATTTCCCAGGAGTCAAAGGGGATACTCCGAACATAATATTAACCTTTTCAAAGGAGTATTTTATCCTTTGGGAAAAGGAATAAATGTCTCTAAACCCACCGGTTTACTTCACTGGGATTAGAGGATTTTTCAATTCTTCCCGAAGTTTATCAATGAACACAGAGAGCATCTCATCCTGGGGGAGTGGCTAGTTCATGGAATATTTCATACCTTTTGATCATTAAATAAAGCCTGAAACTCTCTCTCTCTCTCTCTCGCTGCATATTGTTCATGAGATCACTGACCATCATCTTGGGCAGTGTCAAATTGAACTAGAAGAGAATATATCGCTGTAGATCATCCCAACATGTGATTGAATTGGCTGGAAGGATAACATACCATATGAAAGCTGATCCTTGTAGGTTTCGTAGGAAGTACATGAGTTTTGTGGCTTCTTTATACTCTTGAGTGCCCATCATGCGGTTATAGTAGGAGTCATAGTGCATCAAATTCTATTCTGGGTCCCCCATCCCATTGAATACTAGGAATACGGGGGTATCGATGTTTTCTGGTGGCAGATCATTGCTCACCCACTCGGGGTAGGGTTTGTGCTCTGGTTGTATCAGAGCGCGCCACCCCTCCATGGATTATAGTCGGGTTTTTAGCTACCCAAAGGTGCTTAAGATCCCTTGATGCATATCCTATTGGGCTTGAGGTTTGTCTGTTGTTGTAGGGGACATGATTGGGTGTGCATCACAACCCGAAGTTGGGGGGGATTCCCAGCTGGGGGCATCATTTTTCGGTTTACCGAGGTATATTCTTGCTACCTTCTTAATGAGGGGAAGTCATAATGTCCTTCGAAGGGTTATTTTAACAACCTTCCGATCATGGATTCATTCACTGGAATGAGTACCTGCAATTTTTTCACTACTTTTGGGATCACCTGATGATGTTCTATAGAGGGAACACATCCGAAAAGATAACTCCCTCGACATAGCTAGGAATTAATTCCCCCAAGATCATTCATTTCTTTCTCTAACTTGGGAAACTGTTCCTCAAGGGTGAGGGACACACTCTCATGGATTGGAGGGGGTTGGTCATAGACGACCATGGAATTATTTATCTCATTATTAGAGTTTCGTGGGAGAGGTAATGTTGGATTGACTGAAGGGGAACCCATATTTAGAACTGCCCTCAGGTTCCGAGTAGTCACACCATTATGCTCAGTGTGGAATGCCTCGAGGAGGGAACTATATTTTTTTTCATCTTCTCCCCTTGCATCATTTCCTATGAGATCTATGGGGTTTGAAACTCACCATGTTTACTAAGGAATACCTCATTGGGGGCGGTGTACATGGTGCCGAATAGTAAGAAGGATTCCTTCACCACTTATTGGATATTCTCATTTAATTCTGTGTTATTCATCAGGATTCTTAATGAAGATTGACCTTATGGGAGCCCTGTCTTGACCTCGTGATGTTCCTTTGTCTTGGAGGGTGCGAATCATGAGAAGGGGTGGAATGGGGTACTACTTTTTCCATTGTTCTTCCTAGACAGTGGAAGACAGATGTCCTCTATGCGGGTATTTGAGGTAAAAATGCCTCTAGCCCCACAGGATAGGCTTGTTACCATATCATGGCAGTATCTACCATTGTTTCCACTCATTCAATTCTCATACTCCAGTGTGGGTGTAAGCTGACTATGTAATTGGGCCTGTAGGGGTCTATGGTCTTTAGAAGAAAAGAAATTGATTTCTGGTTGGCTTCTCTTAGGCGGGACACCTGCTGGATGTTCCTGGTTTGCTGACTCAAATCTTTCTTATGGCTCAATATCTTCAGCCCTTAAGTTTTAGAGACTAACTCGGGGATAGTTTTTGTTGAGTATCCCATTTTTCCTGAGCATGGGATTTTTTTTATTTCTTCCGTTGGGTGATGAAATTTTAGCATGTCATTTCCATTGGGGCCTACGGCATGAGACATGGGGTGAAGTGTAAAGCTCCATGTTCTCTGCACCCCTGAATGTGAACTCATGATGGGGCATTAACAATGTGGAAATGTCGTTTATTCAGTGGATGAATGAAATAAAAATCAAAATTTTTCTGTCACCATTCTAATTGTTGCTGCATTTCAAATGGGAGGGCTTCCAGGTCGATTAGACGGTGAATGTACCATATCGTGCTGACATGGTCCGCATACCCTTCATAGGGTATGAGTTTTTCTTTCATATTTTGAAGAGTTTTCCATATATGGAGGAGAATTTCATGCATTAATTCCCCATAGAATTCCCTTTTCATGACAAAGTGTGAAGTGGTCATAGGCCAATACATCACTACTATTTTATCTATGTCTAGTTGACCTCTCACAAGAAACATATCATGTTGTTGCTCTTTTGGGGGCTTATCTACTTGATATGACCAACCTGACTGCATCATAATGATTCTGTTCCAAGAAACCAAGCTGGTGGGAGTCTTATAAACATAAGGATGTCATGAGGGTGTCTGAGAAGATTTTTGTGGGCCCGAACTATCCTCTAGTTGAGAAATAATATCACTCATTATAAACGTAGTGCCCTATTTTTCTGAATCCCTTTTGAGCACCTCCATATAAGACAGATTTATAATATTTGTTTTGGAAAGGGAAGGACCTTTTTTCTTTCATTTTTTTTGAATTCAAGGACGACCTTTTCAAGTGGTTCAACGATGCCGAGGAGAACCATGGGAACTTGATGCCCGACCGCAAGAATTTTCCAGACAGCCTGTACCATGGGTTGGACCTTTACGATGGGCTATAACAAGGGGAGTAATTTCTTGATACTTGATGTCACTATGTGTAGGACCTTAAAAACAACTATCATTGGGCTGTGGGACTTCACAATGACCATCATAATGGTGAGCACTACCCTCATGAAATTATATATAGCTGCAGGGAGAATTGATGTAGTGTAAATCCAAGGGAGGACCTTTAGGGTGTACCACAATGAGGGGAGGGCCTTCTCATTGCTAGGAATATCTGTGGGGGGGGGGACCTTCACATCAAAGGTCATTACTAGGAGTTACATTTCAATGATATTCATCATGGAATGGATATACATCATGTCTTGATGTCTGCATAGATGGAGAAGCATATCTGCAGCATATACCCTAGGGAGGACAATCAGGGCGGATGACAGTAAGCAGAGGAACTTCTTGTTGACGGATCTTCATGTTATGTGGAGGGCTACCCTGATTCACATATAGAGATAGGCTCTCGTTATCGATCATTCTTGAGCCATGGAGTAATCCCCCAAGGGTGCTCTATGGAGGACCTTCAGAGCTGCTGGTAGCAGTATTGCAGGAGGTACCTTCACAACTGCTACCGTCACTTCCATAATTTGGTAATAGAATGTCAGGGTCATGAGCCATTGTTGATATATGTTTTAGGGAGTCAAGAACTGCAACTTACAACTGAGAAGGACAATGTAGATGCTCTCTAGTGTACAGTTTATTTTGGAACATTTCAATTTTGGGTGCTATCTTGCTAGTAACCGGGACCATATGCTCTTGGTAATGGCCTTCATATACATGTTCCCATATTGTTGGGTGATGTGATGTTGCGGGATATTCCAATGAGCATTTTGAGTTTTGGTAGGGATATATGTCTGCCCTAGAGTGGCCACCATGTTGGACCAACGTCCCCCAGTTGGAAAGGGTATTTGTTCCCAATCTGTTTGTATGTCTGTTGTGGGATATTGTCATCATCCCTCCCGGACCGGAGTTGGGATGCCAAACTACTAAAAAGTGACTAACTCATTTTGTGTGTGAGTCATTACATTTGAGGATATCAGTTTGTGGGCCCAATTTCTTACCTTTGCTGCCAAAGTAGTGAAATCATGGAATGCTTGTAAGATATGGTATAGAATCAACTTCTGATCTTCAATCATGGCCTGGTAGTGCTGAGATAAATATTTCAATGGAACGAGTATGAAGGCCTATTTTGATGTCAGAGCAAGAGTTTTTTCCTCCTATAGTCCTCAATGAGTTGTCAGTAGATACACACAGTTCTCCTGTGCCGGGATAGTGAAACAAGTCGGTCGCCAATTTTCATCTCTGGTTGCCACGAAATTTGAATGGTGGTCTTCATATTCACAAGTGGGGATTTAAATCATCTCAATTTCCATAGTATTTGTCTCATGGGAATTGTATGAGTCTACAGAAATGTCAGTCTGCTCATATTTGGTTGCCTCCCTATTTGGACGGTGGCCTTGATATGCATCAACAATTATTTGTTCTTACATATATCTTGTTGCTTCCCTATTTAGTTAGCGAGAATGATATGCGTTAGCAGGTGTTTCTGCATTTGTGTAGATGGTTTCTGCCCTATATGGATGGATGAATTCTTTTGAATCAAAATATATTTGTTCCTATGTATATATAGTTGCATCCCTGTTTTGATGGAGGTCTTGTCATGTGTCAGGAGATATTTTCATATGCACATAGCTTTTAGATCTGTCTTTACAATGAGACTAGTGAGTGCTAACAGGTACGTGCATGTGCTCATATGGAGACTCCCTAGAATTGTGGCGGGTTTGAGTGGTGAGTGCAGAGTTGTGTGTATTCCCATTGAACTCTGCCGCGTTAGTACATCGGAGCTTCTCCTCAAGAAGCAAGGTGATAACATGGTCCGAATTATATATTCACCACCCATGGTAGGATGATTGAGGACCCCAGGTCTCCTAGACATTGACAGCTTCCTTGGAATAAGTTACTCCTTGGTGGGAGGTAGTATGGTCGTCTTTTGTTGGTGGCGATGCTCTCTAGTGGGGGCCCAAGGGTAGGGACACTATGTATTGGAGATAAAGTCATTAGTATTGACATCATCTCCTTCTCTAAGGTAAGGGAGGTAGTCTTTGTCACATTCCGGGGATGGGCTCTCGAAATTATTTGGGACGACCACCAGGTCCGCCATGCGCCGAGGAACTGACTACGGTTGAAGAGGCGGCTGGAGGACATTTGCAGACCCAAGGGCTTGTTTTGCAGCCTCTAGCATGGGGGGATTACCATTTCAGTGGTACTATTTTCTCAGCATGTTGGATAACCGGTGTTGAAGATTTTGGGTAGGAAAAGGGGTCCTTCTCTTCATTAAGGCCCCAACCACCCATGAGATCACATATTTGTGTGTATTCATGGATAGTGGTGATGTCATTTGGATTGAAGGTTTCTCTCCAAGAACCTGTAATACAAGTATGACATACAAACCACTAAACATTGTCAAAGTACAATTCCCGTAAAAACATGAATATTTTGTGACTAAACATGGCCCTATACCCTTTTCGTTTACTTCGGGGTGAAGGGACCTATGTAGTGTGAGAACCATCACATTGGATAATGATTCTCGTCGGGTTCGCCATTTTTGTTCCCCCTTTGAGGGGGCGTGTTTTGCACGTACTAGGGCGGAAAAAAAGGGATGATGTTCAGGGTCCTTTTCTCTTGTATCATTGGGGTATAACCGCCACATTGGTTAAGGATTCATGTCAGGTTCACCATTTTTGATCTGCATCTGAGGAGGCGCGTTTACGCGTACTCAGGTGGAATCAATGGTATAATGTGTAGTGCCCTTTTGTATCATTTTTGGATGAACTTATACCTTGGATAAGGATTCACGTTAGGTTCATAATTTCTTTTTCTGCCTATGGGGTTGTTCATTTACACGTACTGCGGTAGAAAAAATGATATGAAGTTTAATGTCCTTTTGTCTTTTATCATTGGGTGGAGAACCGCCACTTTTGATCAGGATTCACAATGGGTTTACCATTGTCAGACCTCATATAAGGTAGTGCATTTTTCGCATACTTGGGTAGAAAAAAGGGTATGATGTGCATTATCCTTCTATATTTTATAATTGGGGAAGAACCTTCACCTTTGTTAAGGATTCACATTAGGTTCAACATTTTTTGTTCCGCCTCCCAGGTGGCATGTTTACAGTCGATGCAGAGATGGAACGGTGATGATCATCACCCATCCCATTTTCCATAAGGACGGGCTCTCATCAAATTTACCATTCCATTTTTTTGACTTGTTGAGTGTCATTATCCTTTAAAGAAGGTTGAATTAACCCTCTGGGTGAATTGTTGGTCCCATCAGGTGATTGAGTGGGGGTCAAATACTCATTAAATCAGTAATTCTTGGATATAACTCACTCAGATGGTCTCTATTAGGTTTATTCGTGGTGCCAAGAATGAACAACACCCTGGTATCCATGATTCATGGACCTTCATTCCAAAGGTAGCCACTCTTCGACTTGTGATTTGGCCAACGACACTTTTGGACTCCATTGGTCAAGAGGATGGGAGGTCAGGCTCCTCACACCCTTTAGGGGGAGTATTGTTGCCTATTATAAGACTCTATTATAGATATAAGTTGTGTTCATATGTTCATGAATCATTGGTTTATTTTTGACGAGTGTGTACACAGGGTACCCTTGGTTTGCAAAATCAGTGTAATCAAGAATATAATTAATGCTATGGAGCTGATTTTGACTTATCCATATTGTAAGGAACTCTACAGTTTATTTTTATCCAGGGGGATATAAGGTGTATTGATTATGGGATCGGTCCAAAAAGGATTGATTCCAACATTTCCTTAGGATTGGAATCAAAATCCACATAATTCAGAATATGTGAGGCTTACGCATGGAAGCTGCCCATTTGAAACACATGATTGGGTGGAACCATTCAGAAGGGGCACCATTTTGAGCTCATAACATCTTCTAGGTGTCTTAAGTATCTTTATTTGGCCATAAATCAATGTTTGTGTAGATTAGATTATGTGGGGCTTATGCATGGAAGCTGCCCATTTGACACATTTGATTGGGTGGACCATTTTGGATGGGAACCATTTTGAGCTCGGGCCTTCTGGCCAGTGTCCTATGAATCCTGGTTTGGTTAGGAATCATAGTTCTCATATTTCAGATGTGTTTTATTGTTTTAATTGTAACACCTAATCTTCCACGGTACCTTTCCCTTTAAATAATGAAATAGGTTGCATTGTATGAAACATCGAGATTTTAACACACCGTGACCAATCAAACTAGATGTTAGGAATAGTAATACCCACTTTTCGAAATTTAATAAATTTTATCATTCAAAATGGACTTCATTTTTGGAATTGGAATATCAAAATTATCCTAGGGTGAATTTTTGGTATTTTTATGAAAACATTCAATTTTGGATGAACAGTGAAAAACACTTAATAATAGTTTAAAACCGAATATTTATTTAAATAATTATTTATTTTATTTAAATATATTTTATGTCCAAATAGATACATAACACCAATATAAGTTCAATTTAATTCATTGGAGTTAGTTTATAAAATTTTAGATATATCAAAATTTTATTGAACTTTTCACCGTCTTTTACCCATCTCCTAGGAGAATTTAAAAATTCACATAAAACATAATTTTTCCTATTTTTTGAGTGGAATTTCAAAAATCTGAGAGACAGTGTTAATATCAAAGATTAAAATGTGGTCCAATAAGATAAATTGTTTTTGGTGAATAGTAACTTTTTAATTTTATTTACCATGGTTAAAAGTCAATAGGGTAAATAAGGTTAATAATGAAAACAATATTACCCTAACACATGTCCTAATCCTATTGGACAAGTGTATCTCGACCAAAAACAACCTTAGGAATAATATATTACCATTTAGGTCCACTTGGATTAGATTAGGACATTTATTATTTAATTAAAAGAAGAGTTAAAAGAGTTAAAATAAAAGTTTAATAACAAAAAAAATTAATATAGGGCTATACATAAGATAAATTAGATTATAAATATTAATTAGACATATAAAGAGATTTCCTACATAATATTATTTTATTTATATTTTTTATAAATTATATAATTTAATTTAATTATGACATAATGATGATGCAGTAATTACATTATTAGTGAAATATTAAAATACTTGACATTATATATACCCAAATAAATATAATTTGAGACTTTTAATGAATTCCACGAATTTTATTGGTTACTATGACATGTTATGGTTGATTAAATGAATTAGATTCGAAGTGATAATGCTGTTATGAATTTAGTAAAAACAAAATACCAAATTGTGTCAAAATTGACATAAAAGAGTTTTTAAAACAAATATTATATTATTAATTGATATTAAAATCCAAAAAATATAATGTTCATCCAAGAAATTTATATAATGATAGGTGTATCATTAGTGGACCACTTGGGGGTCTCTTGGAAGTATATAGTATGTTTATTAACTATATAATATAAAAAAACAAGGAGACATGGTAAATGTCAAACTATTTAACTAAGAGTTAAATCAAAAAGATAAAGTCAATATAGTGACCCAAACCTGTCTAAAACCTATTGGTTGAGCGGTTTCAGACCTATCCCCACCATAAACATTAAATAATCCACTTTGAAGCCATTATAAACTAAATATTAATTTATTATAAAATAAAATTTCTAGATTTTCCTAACGTGCCCCTCACCCCTCTTATAATAGGACACCCCCTTCTCACTAATCACACCTTCAATGCCTTTTGGATTGGCCAAAACCTACCCAAATATCTTTTCAAATTCCCTCAATTCAACCTAGAGTCCTTAGTTTGATCATAAATCCACCCTATGGGTCCCTTTCAATCAAATCAAAAGGATGAACCCGAAGAAGAGGTAATGTTTTCACCACCCTCTTTCAAGTTCATTTCTTCTTCCACTTCTTCTTTCATTGTTATTTATATTCTAAAACAATAAATATAGTATCTTCTATATACTGTGATGTCATTATAAATATGGTACAACCATTTTCAGTATTCTATCCTTCCTTTTAATGACATGTCACCATACTTGCGTACGTACGGCCTACCGTCTCCACGTCGTAGTGTAATTGTTATTCAGAAAATTATTATTTGGATGGGTATAATAATTATGTGTAATTAATATAAATAATAAATATAAAATGTTAATTATTTTGTATATATGATACACCATGCAATTATATATTATTTTTATATCAGAAGAATGATATTGTCACTCGTGCGTACATACGGACTACCGTCTCCACGAACGCGATGAGATTCATTCCCCATCGTATCAATTAAAGAATAATTTTCATTTTATGGTTGAAAATAATTTTTAAAGACTTAATATAATTCTGGACATGAATAAGATACAACTTATCCATAACAAACCCAGATTTTGTAACCAAGCATATAAAGGAAAATGAATCAGTTAACACCCAAGACAACGATAACACAATGATATTATTAACAAAGCAATGTTAAAAGATCATATATGATATCATATTAATTTATGTGAATCTTTTATAATTCAATAACAATTATTTATCCGTTATACATGATGTCAACCTATCATCAACCAATGAAAAGTACAAGGTAAGGGTTTATTTCACAATCTCTTCATTATCCGAGGTTGTTTATACATAATTATCTACTTGGATCTCTTTATCATCCACATCCTTGTTTCTTAAAAATGTAGTTCAAAACATTCTTAATATTTTACAGAATATGTGTTAAAGTCATTTATACCCTTGTTTTACTTTTTATAAGAAGTTTATAAAGGAATCATTTCTTCGTTTTCCAAACAAGGTCCTTTTTAATATTTTCGACAGAATTAAGGTAAGAATGAATTTTTTTAACTTATACGGCAAGAGCGGCTATTTTCCACCATTATAAAATCGTCGAAGATTCCCATACAAGAAGATAAGGATATTTTCAAAGTAAATGTTTTATAATTATGTTACTTTTAAAAGCTTTTAAAAAAGATATATTTCTCTCAAATAGTTTTGATTTCATCTATGTCAACATCCTTTGATAGATTTTAATCTTATTTGAAGTTGATTTATTATGATACAATACTTCCATATTGTATTGAAGTTTTTTTTATATGTTTGACTTTGGATGCGTTATTTTTATACCATTCATGGATTATGGAGAAAATATTGACATTTCTTATGAATTTTTTAATACAAATGTTTATGTTATGTTTAAACATGTTCATATGAGGAATGTATTGAACTTAATAAGTGACTGGTGGAGCCCGTTATAGCTCCTCGATTCTTCGGTAGGTTAGATTAGAGAAACTAGGTTATTCTCAAAAGGCTTCGAAAAAATTTTATTTGTAGTCTTAGAACAAGGCCTTGACTATGTGGTTATGATAGTCTGGCATTATGCATTACATCATTCTGAAAGTGGTTATTGATATTGAATTAATTAATCAACTAGTAGAATATACATGTGATTAATTAAATAGAATGATTTCAATTTATTTCAGCCATATTATGCTGAAGATCAAGTTTCAAAGGCTTTTGTTTTAGTTATTCATTGCCTTAAATGTTTATTCTTAATTATGAATGTTTACTCTATATTGTTATCCTTACTGGGAATTTGAGCTCACCCCTTTCAATGTTTTATTTATCCCATGATGTACAGAAGTATTTTCTGAAAGCCCTGTAGGGATAGTATTAGGGGATACGAAGAGAATATGTTGTTATAGTTTTTTTTCACATTATGATGCAATGTAAGACTTATGAATATATCTAGTGTTTCCTAGGATACTAAACTAATCGGTCATTCGAGACATGCTCTTTTGTGATCATGCCAATGTATCAAAATAATGCACCGACTCTAGGTAATTGGGGTCGGGGCATTACAATTGGTATCAGTGGAAGATTAGTGTGAAGGCTAGATTTAGATAAACTTTAGACCACATAGATCTAAGATGGACTTTGAGGATTAGTGTAGGAGAACTTCCTAGAATTTTAGAATAGTAGATATTTTGTTTGTTTTCCGAGAAATACATCCCTGACTGGATACGAGCAAGTAGAGGCGGCTCTGGCATAGATGTACCTTGGAGAAAAACCTGAAAACATCGCTTTAGCTGGACTCAAATGGGAACTAGTGCACGACAACATGCATTTCTTTACTATTGGGCACGACACTCTCGAGGGATATTCTTAGGATAATTATCATTTTAATTATAAACCATTATTAAGGGTTTATGAGTATATATTTTCTCAAAGAAAATATTTTAATGAGTATGGATTATATTCATAAACTGTTCAATTCATGTTAAGTGTTTTACAAGTTTGGATTTATGTATTGCGATTCATAAACTAATATAGTGTATGCCATTGTTTAGAAATGGAGCCTAGGGGAATAAATGGAAACCGTATCATTGTGCGCACTCCATGTAGGGATTTCACTCCTCCTCAAGATAATTATAGTGGAGCTGGTGATGCAACTGGTGCTGATAACTTAATCACCATACTGGGACAACTTACTCAGGTTATGAATAATAAACTTACCCATATGAAGCACCCTGATCTGCTGTGTGTAGGATCAATGTTAGATCGCTTCATGAGGAAACAACCACCGACATTAAATAGGAGTAAAAATCACTTAGTAGCTGAGAAATGGATAAATACTTTAGAAAATATATTCCATGCCTTGGGGAGTAGTGAAAGGGAAAAAGTTATAAAGGAAGTTTACCGCCTCACTGGAGATGCTGATCAATGGTGGTCATTGATTCAAAACACAAAAGATTATGATAAAGTATCAAATATAGAATTGAGGGAGTTCAAAGATCTTTTCATAGAAAAATACTTTCCTCGTGACCATCGAGCAGATATGGAAAGACAATTTCTATGTCTGAGATAAAAGGAGGATGAGAATGTCACAAAGTATGAGGCTAACATTACAAGGTTAGTGATGTATACTGAAGATTATATACGTAGCCCAAGAAGTAATATTCATCGTTTCATTGACGGGTTAAAACCGTTTCTCTGTCGAGCATTAGTCTCAAAAACATTCTCATTGTAAGAAAATATTGTCTCATGCGCTATCAAGACATAAAAATAATTCTCTCTCTATTACGACTTTAAAGAAATGCAAGAGAAGGAGAGATCTGTTGATCACTATGGAAATGGAAATAAGGTAAATAAGAGAAAATTTGAATATCCATCATGCAGTAAATGTGGGAAGAAACACCCTGGTACTTGCATGAAGGGAATGGATGTCTATTACAAGTGTGGTGAAAAAGGCCACCAATATCATGATTGTAAAGTGAAGAACGAGGCTACCGATGATCAGTGCTACGATTTCAGGGAGATGAGACATTATATAAATGAATGTCCTAAGAGTCAGAGAATCTTAACTCAGAAGAGGCCAAGGGATCAATTCCAAGAATGCGCTATCACTGCTGCTGAGGTAGAAGCTCCGAAAGACATGGTGGCAGGTAATTTAATGGTTTCCTCAAGTGTAGAAAATGCATCATTTGATTCCGGATCATCACATTATTTCATATCTTACCAATATGTTATGAAAAGTAGATATTTCCAATTGGATTTAACAAGGGAGTTGTCAGTTAAAACTCATAAGGAAAGTATCATCGCAACAATGTTTTGTGAATCTGTTCCCATTAGAGAATATAAATGTTCTTTATCTGCTGATCTCATCATCATACCGATGATTGAGTTTGATATAATCCCTGGTAGGGATTGGATTTCAGACAATTATGTGAAGATTTATTGTAAGAAGAAGGAGGTTACAATTTTTGATGATGATGATAAGGAAGACCTTATCATTAGAGTAGAATCGTCACCACCTGATTCTTATCTAGATCCACCCACAGTAGCTCAACTAAAATCAATTATCAGGGTGGAAGAGAATGAATTGACTATGGGTGAGGAAAAGAATGTTCAAAAAGAGGATGTACTTATTGTGAGAGAATATATTGATGTGTTTCCAGAAGAATTACCTGGACATCTTCCAGAATGAGAAATGGAGTTTTCCATTGATTTTATTACTGGTTCAAGTCTCATATCGAAGACCCCTTATAGAATGGCCACTGTGGAATTAGTGGAACTAAATAAGAAACTAGAGGAATTGAGTAATAAGGAATTTATTTTCCTTACTTTTTCTCCCTTAGGAGCCCCTGTCCTTTTTGTTATGAAAAAAGATGGATCTATGAGGTTATGTATCGACTACAGGGAGATCATTGCTATAATAATAAAGAACAAGTATCCCCTACCTCACATTGATGATTTATTTGACCAACATCATGGAGCTCAATAATTTTCAAATATTGAAATTTGATCTGGATATCATCAGTTGTGTGTGAAGAAGGAATTCATTCCGAAGACAACATTTCGAACCTGGTACGGGTATTACGAGTTTATAGTAATGAATTTTAGGCTGACTATTTCACCCTTTATTTTTATGGATCTAATGAAAAGTATTTTCAAGGAGTATCTTGATGACTTTTTAGTTGTGTTTATTGATGATATCTTGGTATACTCCAAAAGCTATGAAGATCATGAAAATCACTTGCACATTATATTGAAGTCTCTTAAAAGACATGAATTATATGGGAAGTTTAGCAAGTGTGAATTGTGGATTTAGTATATTTCTTTTCTTGGCCAGATTATCTCTAATAATGGAATATCTGTTGATCCATCTGAGACAAGAGCAATCCAAGAATGGCCAGAACAGACGAGTATAACTATGGTATGCAATTTTATTGTTTTAGCAGGTTATTATCGACATTTTGTCCAGAATGTTTCCCTGTTTGCTAACTCATTAACAAAGCTCACACGTAAATGGGTTAAATTTGTTTGGACAAAAGAGTGTAAAGAATGGTTTGAAGAACTGAAGAAAATATTAGTAAATGCTTCTATATTGACTCTACCATCATGGAATGATTGGTTTTTAATTTATAGTGATTCTTCAATGAAATGACTTGGTTGTGTCCTTAAGCAGAATGATAGGGTTATTTCCTAAGAATCACGATAGCTAAAAATTCATGAGGAAAACTATTATACAAATGATCTTGAGTTAGCTGCTATAATCATTTCTTTGAAGATATGGAGACATTATCTTTGTGGTGAAAATGTGAGTTATATACCGATCACAAGAGTTTGAAGTATATTTTCTTACAGAATGAACTCAACATGAGCCAAAAGAGATGGATTGAACTACTCAGGGCTTATGATTGCATGATACACTACCAACCAGGGAAGGAAAATAAGGTGGTATATGCTTTGAGTAGAAAGGATCATGGAGGTTTGAACAAAATGAGAGTTTAGAGGGATCCTATTTTCATGGATCTATTAATGATGGATATGGGAATCACCATAGAAGGTGAAACATCGATACTTTTTCAAATGGTGGCCAAACCATAATTACTAAAAAGGATTAAGAGTTCTCAGACCAATGATGATGAATTTAAAAAGAATATTAATGTTCTGAATGACGAGAGATTGAGTGACTTTGTGTATGAAGATTGAATTTTGATATTTGGGAAGAGAATTTGGGTTGCCGATATACCTGATCGAAAAAGGTAATTGTTGGACGATGCTCATAGTTCCAATTTCTCTATACTCCCTGGGAACACCAAATTGTATAGTAATTTTAAGGAACATTTTTGGTGGGACAACATAAAGATGGATATTGCAAATTTTGTGTCGAGATGTATGGTTTGTCTGCAAGTGAAAGCTGGAAGTCAACAACCTAGATGAGTGATGCAACCTCTTCCCATACCTGAGTGAAAATGAGATAATATCATGATAGACTTTTTTCATGGGACTAACAAAGAATCCAATAAGGAATGATGTAATATGGGTCATTGTTGATCATCTTACCATGTCAGCACATTTTCTTGCAATAAGGGAAGATTTACAACTTGAACATCTAGAAAGACTATATATTAATGAAGTTTTGAGACTTCTTGGAGTACCCATATCTATTGTTTCTGATCATGATACACATTTTAATTCAAGATTCTGGAAGAGTATTCAGAAGGCCTTGGATACTGAAATTCATTTGAGCACTGCTTACCACCCTAAAAAATATGGACAATCAAAATAGACTATTCAATCCTTAGAATACATGTTGAGATATTGCTCACTTGACTTTCAAGGTATGTGTGATCAATTATTTACCTCTGGTAGAATTTTCCTATAACAATAGCTTTCATTCATGTTTTCAGATGGCACCATATAAATGCGTTATACAGAAAGAGATGTGGCACACCAACCTGTTGCGATGAAGTTGGTGAAATAAAACTCATAGGCCCCAAACTGGTGGAGGAAACGATGGAAATGGTGAAGGTAGTCCAAAACCACATCACAGCAGCTCAATGTAGGTAGAAGAGTTATGTTGATAACTGAAGGAAGGATTTGGAATTTCAGGTAGGAGATAAGGTTTTCTTGAATGTATCTTCATGGAAGAGAGTTATATGTTTCGGTAAGAAAGGTAAATTGAGTCCCTGTTACATATGACCTTTCTAAATTCTAGAATGAATTGCAGTTGTAGCTTACCATTTGGCAATACTGCCAAATATCTCCCATGTTCATGATGTGTTTCACGTATCACAGTTGAAAAAATACATGCTTGACCCAACGCATGTACTCACCTATGAGGAAGTAGAATGAGAACCCGATCTATCCTACTGTGATGAGCCGGTAAAGATTCTTGATACTATAGAACATGTGATGAGAAACCAGATGACTCCTCTTGTAAAACTTCTATGCAGAAACCCTAAGATGGAAGAGGCAACATGTGAACCCGAGGAACTTATGATGAAGAACCACACTAATCTTTTTATGCAGTAATATTCTAAAAATCTCTAGGATGATATTATTTGAAGGATAGGAGCATGTAACTCCCTGATCTTCCATGGTACGTCTTCCTTTGAATAATGCAATAGCTTCCATTGTACGCAACTTCGAGATTATAACACACTGTGACCAATCAAACTAGCCGTTATGAATAGAAATACCCACCTTTTGAAATTTTATAAATTTTATCTTTCAAAATGAACTGTATTTTTGGATTTGTAATATCGAGATTAATCTAGGGTGAATTCTTGGTATTTTTTTCTATAAACATTTAATTTTTGATGAATAGTGAATAACACTGAGTTATAGTTTGAAACCAAATTTTTATTTAAATAATTATTTATTTTATAAAAATTTATTTTAGGTCAATATAGATACATAATACCTATATATGTTTAATGTAATTCATTGGATTCAGTTTATAATAATTTTAGATATATAAAAATTTTATTGAACTTTTCACCATCTTTTACCCATATCCTAGAAGAATTTGCAAATTCACATAAAATATAATTTTACCGCTTCTGTGAGTGGAATTTAAAAAATCAGAGAGACAAGGTTAATATCAAGGAGTAAAATGTGGTTCAATAAGATTAAAATAATTTTTTTTAAATAGTAAATTTTTACTTTTATTTACCACTGTTAAATGTAAATAAATAAATTAAGGGTAAAATGATAATAATATTACCATAAAACATGTCCTAATTCTATTGGACAAGTTTATTTCAACCAAAAACGACCTTAGGATTGAAATATTATCATTTAGGTCCACTTGGATTAGAATAGGACATTTATTGTTATTTAATTCAAAGAATAGTTAAAAGTGTTAAAATCAATGTTTAATAACTAAAACATTTTTAATATAGTGTTTTTCATAAGATAAATTCTATTATAAATATTCATTAGAAATATAAAAATATTTCCAACATAATGGTATTTTATTTATAATTTTTAGACATTATATAATTTAATTAAATTATCACACAATCATGATGCACTAATTACCTTATTAGTGAAATATTAAACTAATTGATATTATAAATACCCAAATAAATATAATTTGAGACTTTTAATGAATTACAAAAAATTTATAGGTTACTATGAAATGTTAGGGTTGATGAAATGAATTATTATTGAAGTAATAATGCTTTAATAAATTTATAAAAAACAAATTTTCAAATAGTGTCAAAATTAACATAACAGAGTTTTTTTAATAAATATTATATTTTTAATTGATATTCATTTTTTAAAAATATAATGATAGGACAAGAGATTTATATAATTATAGGTATGTCGTTAATGAACCACATGGGGATCTCTTAGATGTATTTAGTAAGTTTATTAACAATATAATATAAAAATACTAAGAGACATAGTAAATGAAAACTATTTAACTAAGAGTTAAATAAAAAAGATAAAGTTAATATTGTGACCAAAACTTGTCTAAAACCTATTGGTTAAGTGGTTTGCGACCTATTCCCACCTAAACCATTAAAAAATACACTTTGGAGCCATTAAAAACCGAATATAAATTTATTATAAAATATTATTTCTACCTTTTCCTAAGTGCCCCTCACTCCTCTTATAAAAGGGAACTCCCCCTTATCAATAATTCACACCTTAAAAGCCTTTGGATCGGCCAAACCCTGCCAAAATATCATCCCCACTTCCCTCAATTTAACCTTGAGTCCTTAGTTTTATCAGAAATCCATCCTATGAAGCCTTTTTTATCAAATCAAATGGAAGAACCCAAAGAAGTGGTAATGCTTTCACCACACTCATTCACCTTCCTTTCTTCTTCCACATCTTCTTTCAGTGTTATTTTTATTCTAAAACTATAACTAAAATATCTTCTATATACTTTTATGTTATTATATATATGGTACAACCATATTCAGCATTCTATACATCCTTTGAATGACATGTCACCATACATGCGTACGCTCAGCCTACCGTCTCCACGTCGTGGTGTAATTGTTATTCAAAACATTATTATTTTGATGGGTATAATAATGATTTGTAATTCATATAAATAATAAATATAACATGATAATAATTCTTTATATATGACACAACATCCCATTATATATTATTTTAATATTAAACGAATGATATTGTCGCTCGTGCGTACGTACGGACTACCGTCTCTGCGAACGCGATGAGATTCATTCCCCATCATATCCATTCAAGAATAATTTTCATTTGATGGTTAAAAAATAATTCTTAATGACTTAATATCATTCTGGATATGAATAAGATACAACCTGTCCATAAAAAACACAGCTTCGGTAACAAATCATATAATGGAAAATGAATCCGTTAACACCATAAACAACGATAATACAAAGATATTATTAACAAAGCAATGTTAAAAGATCATATATGATATCATATTAATGTATATGATTCTTGTATAATTTAGTAACAATTATTTCACCATTATACTAGAGGTTAACCTACCCTTAACCAAGGAAAAGTACATGGTAAGGGTTAATTTCACAATCTCTTCTTTTTCCATGGTAGTTTATACGTAATTATTTACTGGGACCTATTTATCATCCAGATCCATGTTTCTTAAAAATGTATTTCAAAACATTCTTAATATTTTATAGAATATGTGTTAAATTAATTTATATCATTTTTTGACTTTTTATAAGAATTTTATAAAGGAATATTTCCGTCGTTTTCCAAAGAAGGTCATTTTTAACCTTTTCGACAGAATTAAGGTACAAATGTCTTTTTTTAATTTATACGGTGGCTGCGTCTATTTTCAGCCATTATAAAATATTTGAAGCATCCCATACAAACTTATAAGGATATTTTAAAAATAAATGTTTTATATTTATGTGACTTTTAAATGATTTAAAAAAAGAGATATTTCTCTCAAATAGTTTTGATTTCATCTTTGTCCACATCCTTTGATGGATTTGAAGCTTATTTGAAGTTGATTTATTATGATACAAAACATCCATATTTTATTGAAGGTTTTGTGATAGGTTTTACTGTGGATGTGATTTTTATACCATTCATGGTTTATGGAGAAAGCATTGACATTTCGTATGCTAGTTTTAATACGAATGTTTACGTTATGTTTAAACCTATTTATATGAGGAATGCATTGGACTTAATAAGTGACAGGTGGAGCCCACTAAAGCCTCTCGATGCATCGGTAGGTCTCATGAGACAAACTAGTGTCTTGACACAAGGCCTTTACAAAATCTTATTTGTAGTCTTGGAACAAGGCCTTGACCATGTAGTTATTATTGTCTGGCATTATGCATTTCATCATTATGAAAGTTGTTATTGATATTGGATGTGATTATTCGACTATTATAATATACATGTGATTAAGTAAATGAAATTATTTCATTTTATTTCTTCCATTTTGTGCTGAATTTCATGTTTAAAATGGTTTTTTTAGTTATACATTGCCTTAAATGGTTATTATTATTTATGAAATTTTCTGCTATATTGTTTTCCTTACTGGGAATTTGATCTCACCCCATTCATTTTTTTATTTTTCCCATGATGTGAAGAAGTATTTTATAAATTAACTGTAGGGATAGTATGAGGGGATATGAAGAAAATTGTTGTTGTAGATTTTCTCACTTTCTGATATAATGTAAGACTTATGAATATATCTAGTGTTTCCATGGCTACTAAAAAAATCGGTCATTCAAAGCATGATCTTTCGTGATCATGCCAATGTATTAAAATAATGCACCGACTCTAGGTAATCGGGGTCGGGGCGTTACAGTTGGTATCGGAGGATGTTTAGTACAAACCTTGGATGCTAGATTTAGATAAACTCAGATTAGATCACATATACCTAAGATGGACTTTAAAAATTAGTAAAGAAGAAATTTTCGAATTTTGGTATTTTAGCGGTTTTGTGAGTTTTTCGAATAATAAATCCTTGTCTGGATATGAGAAGGTAGAGGCGGCTCTGGCATAGATGTACCTAGGGGTAAAACACAAAAACACCACTTTGAGCTAGACTCAAATGGGAACTAGTGCACGACAACAGGACTTGCGGCACTCATGGTTACGACACTCCTAGGGGATATGATTAGGATATTTTTCATTTTCATTACAAACCATTATGAAGGGTTTATGAGTACATACATTCTAGAAGATTTTTTTTATGATTATGGATTATAACCATAAACTGTTCAATTCATGTTAAGTGTTTTACAAGTCTAGATTTATGTATTGTGATTCATAATCTAATCTAGTGTATGCCATTGTTTGGAAATGACACCATGTGGAAGAAATGGAAACATTATCAATGCATGCACTCCATGTAGGGATTTCCCTCCTGGTAGAGATAATTATAGTGGAGCTGGTGATGCAAGTAGTGCTGATCAGCTAATCACCATACTGGGACAACATACTCAGGTTATAAATAATAACCTTACCCGTATAGAGCACCCTGATTCGCAGCGTGGAGGATCAATGTTAGATCTCATCATAAGGTAACAAACACCTACATTCAATGGGAGTAAAAATACCCTAGTATCTGAGCAATGGATAAATTCCTTAGAGAAATTATTCCTTGTTGTGGGGAGTAGTGACAGGGAAAAAGATATCTTGGTAGTTTACCGCCTCACTGGAGATGCTGATCAATGGTGGTCATTGATTGAAAACACCAAGGAAGATGATGAAGTATCAAATATGGAATGGATGGAGTTCAAAGAGATTTTCTTAGAAAAATACTTTCCTCGTGACCATCGAGCCGATATGGAAAGGCAATTTCTAAGTCTAAGACCAAAAGAGGATAAGAATGTCGCAAAGTATGAGGATAACTTTACAAGGTTAGAGAGGAATGATGTAGATTTTATACGTAACCCAATAAGTAATATTGATTGTTTTATTGATGGGTAAAAACCATTTCTCCGTCGAGCATTAGTCTCACAATCCTTCTAGTTGTACGAAGATATTGTCTCATGCCCTATCAAGATAGAAAATGATTTCTCTAAGTCTTACGACGTTAAAGCAAAGCAAGATTAGAAGAGAAATGCTGATCATGATGGAAATAAAAATAAGGGAAAGATGGGAAAAGTTGAATATCCATCCTGCAGTAAATGTGGGAAGAAACACCTCGGTACTTGTTTTAAGGAATTGGGTCTCTTATAAGTGTTGTGAAAAAGGCCACCAAGCTCGTGATTGCAAATGGAGGAATGAAGCTACCGATGTTCAGTGCTACAATGGAAGGGAGATCTAAAATTATGAAATTGAATGTCCTAAGAAAAATGGAAACGTACCTCAGAAAAGGCCAAGGGATCATGGCCAAGCTTATGCTATCACTACTGCTGAGGTAGAATCTCCGAAAGACATGGTGATAGGTAATGTAAAGGTTTCCTCAAGTTTAGAATATGTATTATTTGATTCTAGATCATCACATTGTTTCATATCTTCCCAATTTGCTATGAAAATTAGATATTTCCAATTTGATTTAACAAGGGAGTTGTCAGTTAAAAATCCTAAGGGAAGTATCATCACAACAAGGTTTTGAGAATATGTTTCCATTAGAGGATATAAATGTTCTTTTTCTGATGATCTCATCGTCATAACTATGATTGAGTTTGATATAATCCTCTGTATGAATTATATTTCAATCTATGATGTGAATATTTTATGTAAGAAGAAGGAGGTTGCGATTTTTGATGATGATGATAAGGAACACCTTATCTTTATAGCAGAATTGTCACCACCTGATTCTTATACAGATCCACCGCTATTAGCTCAAATAAATTCAATTATTGGGGAGGAAGATAATGAATTGACTATGGGTGAAGAAAGTAATGTTTAAATAGAGTGTATACTTATTATGAGAGAATATGTTGATGTGTTTCTAGAGAATTTACATGGACTTCCTCCAGAACGTGAAATTGAGTTTTCCATTGATTTAATTCCTGGTTCAAGGCCAATATCAAATACCCCTTATAGAATGGACACTTTGGAATTGGTGGAACTAAAAAAGAAACTAGAGGAATTGATTAATATATTCTCCCTAGTGTTTCTCCTTGGGGAGCCCCTATCCTTTTTGTTTAGAAGAAATATGGATCTATGAGGTTATATATCAACTACAATGAGATCAATGCCATAAAAATAAGGAACAAGTATCCCCTACCTCGCATTGATGATTTATTTAACCAACTGCATGGAGATCGATAATTTTCAAAGTTTGACCGTCGATCTGGATATCATCAGCTATGAATGAAGATGGAAGACATTCCGAAGACAACATTTTGATCCAGGTACGAGCATTACGAGTTTACAGTAATGCCTTTTGGGATAACTAATTCACCCTCTGTTTTTGTGGATCTAATGAACAAAGTTTTCAAGGAGTATCTTGATGAGTTTGTAGTGGTATTTATTGATGATATCTTTTTATACTCCAAAATCTACGATGATCATTAAAATCACTTTCACATTATATTTAAGACTCTGAGAATACTTGAATTATATGGGAAGTTTAACAAGTGTGAATTCTGGCTTCAGGAGATTTATTTTCTTGGCCATATTGTCTCTCAGTATTGAATCTATGTTCATGCCTCTAAGACAATATAAATACCGAAATGGCCATCACTGATGAGTAAAACTACGGTACAAAGTTTTATTGATTTTGTAGGTTATTATCGATGTTTCGTCCATAATCTTTCTTGGTTGGCTAACCCATTAACAATGCTCACACGTAAAGGGGTTAAATTTGTTTTGACAAAAGGGTGTGAATAAGTTTTTGAAGAACTGAATAAAAGATTAGTCAATGCACCTATATTGACACTACCATCAGGGAATGATGGGTTTTTTATTTATAGACATGCTTCAAAGAAAGGACTTGGTTGTCTCCTTATGTATAATGATATGGTTATTTCCTATCCATCACAACAACTAAAAATTCATGAGCAAAACTATCGTACTCATGATCTTGTGTTAGCTGTTGTAACCTTTTCTTTGAAGATATGGAGAAGATATCTCTATGGTGAGAAATGTGAGATATATATCGATCACAATAGTTTGAAGTATATTTTCTCATAGAAAGAACTCAACATGAGGCAATGGATATGGATTGAAATAACCAAGGATTATGATTGCACGATACACTACCACTTAGGGACGAAAAATAAGGTGGCTGATGCTTTGAGTAGAAAGCATCATGGAGGTTTCAACAAAATGAGATTTGAGAGGGATCCTCTTTTTATGGATCTAGTAAAGATTGATATAGGAATCACCATTGAAGGTGAAACATCATTAATTTTTCAAATGGTTTCCTAGCCATCTTTACTAGAAAGGATTAATAGTTATCAGACCGATGATGAAGAATTTCAAAAGAAGATTAAAGGTTTGAATGATGAGATATTGAATGACTTTGTGTATTAAGATAGAATTTTGAAATTTGGGAAGAGATTTTGTGTTCCTGATATACCTGATCTAAAAAGGGAATTGATGGATGATGCTCGTAGTTCCAATTTCTCAATACACCATGGGAGCACCATAATGTAAAGAGATTTGAAGGAACATTTCTGGTGGGACAAAATAAAGAGGGAGATTGCTGATTTTGTGTCAAGATGTTTAGTATTTCAACAAGTGAAAGATAATAGGCAACAACCTAGAAGAGTCATGCAACCTCTTCCCATACCTGAGTGGAAATGGGATTATATCATGATGGGGTTTTATATGGGACTACCAAATACTCCTAGAAAGAATGATGCAATATGGGTCATTGTCGATCGTCTTACCAAGTCATCACATTTTCATACTATAAGGGACGATTTAAAACTTGAACATATAGAAAGACTATATATTAATGAAGTTGTGAGACTTCATGGAGTACCCTTGTCGATTGTTTCTGATCCTAATCCCAGTTTTACTTCAAGAATCGGGAAGGATCTTGAGAAGGTCTAGGATACTGAACTTCGTTTGAGTACTGCTTACCACCCACAAACAGATTGACAATCATAACGGACAATTCAAACCTTAGAAGAGATGTTGAGATCTTTCTCACTTGACATTCATGGTAAGTGGTATCAATATTTACCTATGGTAGAATTTTCTTTTAATAATAGATTCTATTCATGTATTCAGATGGCACCATATGAAGCGTTATACAGAAAGAGATGTCTCACACCAACCTATTGGGATGACGTTGGTGAAAGAAAACTCGTAGGCCCAGAACTGGTGGAGGAAATGATGGAAAAGGTGAAAGTAATCCAAAACCACATCAAAGCAGCTCAAAGTAGGTAGAAGAGCTATGCTGATAACCGAAGGGGGGATTTTGAATTTCATATAGGAGATGATGTTTTCATGATGGCATCTTCATGGAAGGGAGTTATATGTTTCAGCAAGAGCGGAAAATTGTGACCCAGGTACATATGACCTTTCGAAAATCTAGAACGAATTGTGGCTGTAGCTTACCCTTTGACAATGCTTCCAAATCTCTCCAAAGTTCATGATGTGTTTCACGAATCACTATTGAGAAAATACATTCCTGACCCAACGCATGTACTCACCTATGAGGAATTAGAACTAGAACCCGATCTATCCTAATGCTAAGAGCCGGTCAGCATTCTTGATACCAGAGAACAAGTGTTAAGAAACTGGAAGACTCGACTAGGAATAGATCTAAGGAGAAACCATAAGATGGAAGATGCAACGTGGGAACCAAGGAACATATGATGAAGAACCACCAGAGTCATTTTATTTATTAAAATTAAAGAAATTTTGAGTACGAAATTATTTTAAGGAGGGGAGAATGTAACACCCCAAGCTTCCACAGTACATTTCCCTTTGAATAATGCAATAGCTTGCATTGTACGCAAACTTAGAGATTCTAACACACCGTAACAAATCAAAATAGCTGTTATGAATAGTAATACCCACTTTATGAAATTTTATAAACATTATCATTCAAAATGGAATTCATTTTTGGATTCGTAATATCAAAGTCATCCTAGGGTGAATTTTTGGTATTTTTATGAAAACTTTAAAATTTTGATGAATAGTGAAAAACACTGAGTTATAGTTTCAAATCAAATTTTTATTTAAATAATTATTTATTTTATTTAAATTTACTTTAGGACAATATAGATACATAATACCTATATATGTTCAATGTGATTCATTAGAGTCATTATATAATAATTTTAGATATATAAAACATTTATTGAAATTTTCTCTGTCTTTTACCCTTCTCCTGGAAGAATTTGCAATTTCACATATTACTTAATTTTACCACTTCTATGTGTGGAATTTAAAAAAACAAAGAGACACAGTTAATATTAAGGAGTAAAATGTTGTCCAATAAGATAAAAATATTTCTTGGTGATTAGTAACTTTTTACTTTTATTTAGCATGGTTAAAAGTAAATAGGCTAATTAAGGGTAAAAATGATATTAATATTACCCTAACACATGTACTAATTCTCTTGGAAAAGTGTATGTCGACCAAAAAAATCTTTAGAAATTAAATATTATCATTTAGGTCCACTTGGATTAGATTTGGACATTTATTATTATTTAATTCCAAGAAGAGTTAAAAGAGTTAAAATCAAATTCTAATAACTAAATTTTTTTAATATATGAATATACATATGATAAATTTGATTACAAATATTTCATATAAATCTGAAGATATTTCCTACACAATGGTATTTTATTTATAATTTTTAGACAATAATTAATTTAATTTAATTAAGGCACAATGATGATGGAGTAATTACTTTATTAGTGAAATATTAAAATAATTGATATTATAACTACCTAAATAAATATAATTTTAGACTTTTAATAAATTAAATGAATTTTTATGTTACTATGAAACTTTAGTGTTGAATAAATGAATTATTTACAAAGTAATAATGCTGTTATGAATTTAGTAAAAACAAAATACCAAATAGTGTCAAAATTGACATAAAAGATTTTTAAAAAAAATATTATATTATTAATTGATATTAAAATTCTAAAAAGCTAAGGTTCGTCCAAGAGACTAATATAATGATAGGTGTATCATTAATGGACCACATGGGGGTCTCTTGTAAGTATATATTATGTTTACTAACTATAAAATTTAAAAATAAAATGATACATGGTAAGTGTCAAACTATTTAACAAAGAGTTAAATCAAAAAGATAAAGTTAATATAGTGACCCAAACCTGTATAAAACCAACTGGAGGATTGGTTTTCGTCCTATCCCAACATTAAATTTTAAATAATCCACTTTGGATCCATTATAAACAGAATATGTATTTATTAAAAAATAATATTTCCAGCTTTTCCTAAGGTGCCCCTAACCACACTTATAAAAGGGCACTAGCCCTTCTCATTAATTCACACCTTCAAAGCCTTTTGGATCAGACAAAGCCTACCAAAATATATTCCCAAATTTCCTCACTTTAACTTGGAGGCCTTAGTTTGATCAGAAATCTAATCTATGGAGCCCTTTTGATCAAATCAAAATGAAGAACTTGAAGAAACGGTAACGTTTTCACCACCCTCTTTTACGTTCCTTTCTTCTTCCACATCTTATTTCTCTATTATTTCTATTCTAAAATAATAAATCCAGTATCTTCTATATACTATTATGTTGTTATAAATATGGTACAACCATATTCATTATTCTATCCATCGTTTTAATGACATGTCACCATACGTGCGTATGTTCGGCCTACCGTCTCCACGTTGTGGTGTAATTGTTATTCAATAAATTATTATTTTTATGAGTATAATAATGATGTGTAATTTATATAAATAATAAATATAACATGATAATTATTCTGTATATATGATACATCATCCAATTATATATTATATTAATTTTAAAAGAATGATATTGTCGCTCGTGCGTACGTATGGACTATCTTCTCCATGCATGCGATTAGATTCATTCCCCATCGTATCTATTCAATAATAATGTATATTTGATGGTTAAAAATAATGTTTAATGACTTAATATCATTCTGGATATGAATAATATACAACTTATGAATAACAAACTCAGCTTACGTAACAAAGCATATAAAGGAAAAAAATCAGTTAACACCTGAAACAACAATAATACAAAGATATTATTGACAAAGCAATGTTAAAAGATCATATATGATATCATATTAATGTATATGACTCTTATATAATTTAGTAACAAATATTTCACCATTATAGAGGAGGTTAACCTACCCTCAATCAATTAAATGTACAATGTGAGGGTTTATTTCACAATCTCTTCATTATCCGAAGTTGACTATACATAATTATCTACTGGGACATCTTTACATTCAACATCCATGTTTCTTCAAAATTTATTTCAAAACATTCTTAATATTTTATAGAATATGTGTTAAAGTAATTTATACCCTTGTTTGAATTTTTATAAGAATATTATAAAGGAATCTTACCATCATTTTCCAAATAAGGTCATTTTTAACCTTTTCGACAGAATGAAGGTAAGAATGTCTTTTTTTAACTTATACGGCGTGAGCAACTATTTTATGCCATTATAAAATCATCAAAGCATCCCTTACAAGCTTATAACGACATTTTTAAAGTAAATGTTTTATAAATATGTGAATTTTATATTATTTCAGGGAAAAGAGATATTTCTCTCAAATAGTTTTGATTTAATCTATGTCAACATCCTTTTATTAATTTTATTATCATTTGAAGTTGATTTAATATGATACAAAACATCCATATTGTATTGAAGGTTTTGTGATATGTTTGACTGTGGATGTGTTTTTTTATACCATTAAAGGTTTATGGAGAATGAATTGACATTTCATATGGCAGTTTTAATATGAATTTTTATGTTATGTTTAAACCTGTTCATATGAGGAATGATTTGGACTTAATAAGTGATGTGTGGAGCCCGCTATAGCTCCTCGATGCATCGGTAGGTATCATAAGAAAAACTAGTGTCTTGGCACAATGCTTTGACAAAATCTTATTTGTAGTCTTGGCACAAGGCCTTGACTATGTGGTTATGATAGTATGGCATTATGCATTCCATCATTATGAAAGTGGTTATTGATATTGCATGTGATTATTCGACTAGTATAATATCAATGTGAATAAGTAAATATAATTATTTCATTTTATTTCTTCCATATTATGCTGAAGTTATTGTTTAAAGGGATTATTTTAGTTATACGTTTCCATAAATGATTATGCTTATTTATTAATATAAGAATTATGAATATATATATTGTTTCTGATACTATTAAACTAATCGGTCATTCGAGACTTGATCTTTTGTGATCATGACAATATTATGTAATAATGCACCGACTCTGGGTAACTGGGGTCGGGGCGTTACAGTAATCACCAAGTACTCTAAGCCCACATGAGTTAGGATCGATGTGAGAATAAAGAAGATTTTAAATATTCAATAATGCACACGAATCCTCCACAATTGGTGGGGGAGGGAGAACCCACGACGGAAGAGACATTGGTGGCTATGGTTGAGGGCATGGAGCGATGAACCTTTCTATGTGAAATGATATTAATGGTCATGCGACCCTGCCTCAAAGGATTCAAGACTTACCTCAGTGGGGGGGGGTAGAATATCATATGGGGTATACTATAGTTGAATTTCATATAGATTGGACGATGATTTACTGGAAGATAATCATGTTCAGTTGTTCTGATGTTCCTCAAACATGAGAGGGACTGAATGTGTAAACAATAATTATGGAGGATCCCGAATTAGGTGAGCTGTTATGTGGCATGGAAGACATTGAAGCCCACATAGGAAGGATATAACTCTATGGAGGAATAATTTTCTTCTTTTTGACATGCCATTTTTGAGGGAAACATGTGCAGAGACTCCCGAGCATGATGTTCGTTGTCAAGAAGAGGCATCCTAAAGACACTAGCCTTCCATTTATAATGGATGGGGATGATTAGGAAAATCTGAAAGCACCCAATATACTACATTTTAATGTCATATATCTTGGATGTCGGCGTCACAGTTTAATGTCTTATTACCAGAAGAAGTACCATAGAGATTAATGTTATGTGGTTAGGAAGATAACTCATAGTTTAAGGTCTTAGAAATCAGACTGTGGATGTAAGGATCCATTATTAACTGAAGGATAGTTGGGGTGGGATGTTCTGACTTGCCTCGAATATGAGAGGGTAGAAATGTGTAAACTGTGGCTTTATGGATTCTCAGATCAAGAGAAATGATATGGGGCATGGAATCCATTGAGGCATACATAGGTAGGAAAGGACTCCCTTGAGGATGAATTTGCATTTGATTGACGATCATCTTGTAGGATTCATATGCAGAGCCACTGGGAACGATTTACATAGTCAAACAAAGGTGACTACAAGACACTGGTCTTCCAATTTAGATGCCTATGGATGTTCATGAAGATCCAAAATCACAAAGGATATAGTTTTTATGGATGGAATGGATGTTTTCGACCGTTTAACAAACACTTAGGATTTGATGGTTCATGGAGTTTTGGGTCAACCTAGCATATGAGGGAAATGCTAGGTCTTTTTAAGAGGATCATGAGGAATGTATCTTCTCATGGTATTTAAGGGATGGGTGTTTCAGAAGAATACATACAGAATAGAAAATATAGTTTACCCAGCACAAAAATCACACAGTGCGAATGTCCATTTTTTATGCGGGTAAGTGACAGAAGTGATGGGACCAGCCCGGATGGTGTGTACTGTAGCCCGGTAGTTCTTAGAAGTCAGGGTGCGGGGGAACAACCCCCATTGTTTAGACCAGTGGGCACGAACTATTTTACCAATAGACTTGGCCACGTAGGAGCTTCCCTCTTAGTATGATACATGGAGGATATGGTTGTGTATAGTCTTCTACATAGGGGATCCACAAACCTTTTTCTTAATAAAGGAATCTGTGAACTATTTTCTACAAATTGGTATCCATGATGAATTTTTATTATATTTTGGTTTGTTCTCTGGTTGGTTGTGGAGAGTATTCCAAATATGGTTCGTAGGGATGACTTCCACGAACTAATTTTTCCATATGGTTCATGGTATGGATTCTTAGAACTGTTTATTGTTCATGGGATGGAACATGAGAACTTCTTCGGTTGAGGGAAACTTTTTTCTTCTATCCTCTACATTCTTCATCAACTTTTCGCCTATCCTAGATCTCTCCCTCCATTCTTCATCTTCCGCCAATTCCCCTGAAGTTTCTTTTATAGATTACTATGGAATCTATATCTGCGTTTCACATGACACCTTCTCCAGATGCCCATGGAGAGATATCATTACCCATGTAAGACTTGGTCAACCTAGGTTTGTGGAGGATAAGGTATGCCATCGGCTTCTCCTCATGAGAAAACCACATCGTTTGGTGGGGATGGTATGTAGGGTATATTTCTTTTAGATTTTTTCCATTGAGAATTTTGCATGGGGTCGTCAGTTCACCAGTGCAAATTCATCGTGAACCACTTCATTCGCTGGAAAACACTTCATGGGACAATGTTTCATACGTCATCTGTGTACCCGTTGGTTAAAATTTTATGCCTTTCACGATGCTTTCACAGCAATCAGTATGTGGCCAGGCTAGATTCCTTTACAATATTTTATTTCGTATGATTCCTTCTCAAATTTTCAATCTAACGTGCCTTGCTAGACATGCGGGAGTTTTTTTCTTTCCCTTTTTTGAATTCACGGTACCCTATACATACATATTGGGAATGAATGTAATACACTGTAACATCCATAATTCTAGTGACCCAGTTCCAGTGGTTACTACATTACATTGGAAAAGTAATTGGGGTTATATTCTATATGTACTGATCAATTTCTTTGTCTTCGCTAACTAGATATATACATGATACCCATTTTACATTAATAACAGAATATAAAACATAATAAAAGAAAATAATAATCATCCTCAAACACATCAAAAAATTCATATTAATATCATAGAAAAAGTAGATAAAATGGGTGAGCTCAAATTCTTCACAATGGTAATTTATAATGGAATATATGATGCATATAAAAGATATAACCAAAATAAAAACTAAATAACTCATAACACAAGTTATTTAATAAATAACATGGGAAAAATTCATCAATGAGTATTATTAGTTCAATAATATCAGGGATACTAATAACTAAATTATTAGTGATAGAAAAACATAATATTGGACATCATGATCTCATATATCATGATATCTATATCATCAAGACCTTATGCCATGATAGTTTAACCAAAGGGTAGGTATACAAAAACAAAACCCGTTTAATTTGGCAATATGATTTTTCATAATGAGACCTATCAATGCCGAAAAGAGTTATTTATAACCGGAACCCACTATTCACAACATGACCAATTCATCCCTCATATATTGAATGATACATTCTACTCACAAACAATTTGCCTTATTAATAATTATTTTTATTGTATATACCATAAGGATTTATCAATATTTCCCCATTCAATCAAATGAAACGTATAATAAACCATTGTTTGAAAAAAATAAAAAATGTTTTGGGTAATACCAAAATATATGATATAAAGAATATGGATATTTTCATGACCCCCATCCACCAATGACACCACATTAGAGGGGGAGTGATAATGACCCCTGAGTCCCACCTCTAATAGGACCTGGGTTGGAAACTACCATCGAGGGTATAAAAATCTCATGAAATTGGAGGCATTACCCTCAATAATAATATAGGATCGGAAGGTATGATGGTTCATCCATAATATAATCCATGACATAATATAAAAAGGAACCAAAAACATCTTGAATTTCATGCATAAAATAATAATATAGAAAAAATATTCAAAATTAATATACCTAAAAGTAAATATAATATAGAGGCACGTCAATTATTCAACGATAAAAGCTAGTAATGTCTAACACATTCTATATAATCCTACTAGAAATGTGAAAATCAGTTTATATATATAGGGTGAGACAACTTATATACATAGTAATAAAACCAATTTCTCTCATGAACAGGTTAAATAAGAATACTAATGATCTAGTGAGAAAACATAAATACAAAAGCACCAAAATAGTAAAAGTATTCATCCAAACACAACTACAGATTTCCCCCCCATGTAACAAAATTCATGTATAATAACATAGTAATAATCATATCGATTAAAGGTACACTAAAAAAATTTCCCACTAATTTTATACTATCACTCCAAACATGATACATTATGGTGCTCCCATCTTCTCTAAATTACAAATACCACCACCCCAAAAATGGGCACATAAAACTTCACATATAGATAAGTGGGCTATCGCCCCATAACACGGTCACATCACATTTCGCGTGTAGACACCTAGGACATAACATTACAACCAAAATATGAGTATTAGGGTATAATTAACATGAATGAATTTAACATTAGTCTATCCCCTTAACATGCATGTCCCCACCATTGGATACCCCACATCACAAATAAATCACATGTTGATTAAAAACAACATATCCAATTACCTACAATACATTCATATCAATTCTCACCTAAAACGCTGGGAAAACACCAAGTTCACTAATTTACATATTGACATTATAGTAAGGGAATATTTAATTTCCTAGAAATGATGGTGGAAAAGACTGGGTAGCCATCCATCCATACTTATAACTGAGATGTTGTTAATGAAAAACTATGTATAAACATTTTGGGGTCATCACACAGTGCTCGACATATTTGGGGTGCGTAGAGAAATAAAAAAGAAATTTACTAGTGATACATATAACCACACATAAGACCAACCTATTGAATAAAAAAAATACTACCCAACTCTCAACAACTCCAATTTAACTACCACCTCTAAATCTACTACACAACATAAATAAAAATCCAAATCTCACACCGACATATAATTCCATTACGCAGCCCATTAATTTAATTATCTGATAACACAAAAATTTAACTACAACACCCATTATTTATTTATTCATTGTTTAGTTCCATCCCATTGTCCAAAACGAATCCCAACCATTTCAATCATTATAAAATAATTCTACCATCAGTACCCATACATTTAGTATAATAAAAACACACACAAAAAGAATCTCATCATTTCAATCAAACCATTTCATCACCACCCTATAATCACGACAAAACAATCCATCACATCACTACTCTTATAGAAGAGACAAACAAACCAACATGGAACATACCCAAAAGAATGTCTAGAAAAATAAAAAATCTCCACCCAAAAGACATATCAAAACAAACCATCACCTCACCAACCAAACTCATGGAAAAACAAACCCTTACATCCCAGCATTAAAACAATGTCCAAACAAACCAAACACTACCCACACTGAATCAAAACCATACATCACCACCCCAAAAGAATTATGATACATCACAACACAATGAAACCCATATTAAATATTTTAAAAGGGGATTCATCACATTTCATATTAAATTAGGGAAACCATTTTATTAACCAGTTATATGTGGTTAGAAAATTTCCATTTTTAGTGATATCACAAAAAACATAGAAAATGGCCTCCACAACACATAAAAATCCATTGAAAACCAATCCCCTAGAATCCAATATTTATATTGGGGAATATATCCCATACAATCACAACATCACAAGTAATTTAAATGATGTAATATCATGAAAATCATTCACCATTCTAATTTAATTTCAATTATCCAATTAATTTATATTTATTAGGACAGTGTAAACCATCCACCACAGATAAAAAAGAGTTAACCCCTCTTATATGATACAAAAAATTGAGAAATGGGGGTTTCCATACTTCAAATAATCTTTTCCAACACATTGTGAATGATTGGGAGATGAATAAATTCTCCAAAATGAAAACACAGCCTGAAATCAATGGATAAACCTACCCCACTATAAAGATCCATCAGAACATTGCCAACACACACCCCAGAACCTAATATTACCAACACAACAAATCCTAAAATAACATTGGAATGATAAAAAGGGGATAAAGTGGATAAATTACCATTGATCACCAATGAGAAACCAAAAAAATCCGTAGAATTGATAATGTAGGAAAATGAATGAAGGATCCACTAATGGATCCATAGGTTTCTATTGAATGAGATTGATATATGTGAATTCAAATTATGAGAATAATAGAAAAGGGTTATAAGATAACTTGGATCCTATCAGTTTCACTTCATGAATTCCATTCATGAAGTGAAATCATTTGGTTTCACAAAAATAACAACATTCACTGATATCAATGTCCTCTTGGACATTATTCAATTACATGTCTTGAAATAATTTCATAATATTAAAATGTTTCAAAGGATTCCCTTTATATGAATATAAGCCTTGATATTGGAAGACTATATAATCTTTAAGCTGTAAAATCATGTTGTCTACCGCTTTCAAAATGTGATTTTCCCACTATAACTTTGTTGCACCTCCAACTACCAGAAAACCACCTCCTTCCTCCTCCGAAACTACTCCATCAACCAAATACGACATTTTAATTGATAGTGAAGGCACAAGACATCACATAAGATACCTCTAAAAAAGTGTGTCCCTTAAGAATCTAAAATAAATCCTAGAAGTAATGGGTTCTAAAATACCACATTGGGATCAACCTTTGAAGAATATCACTAATCATCAATAGTAACATTTCCCAAACATGCCATAAAACCCCAATTAAACACACTACAAATCCAAAAAAACACCTCATTTCACCAAACCACACTGCCATGAAGACATATAAACCCTATTATACTCTATGTATGACAAACCAAAAACTAGTATAATAAAAAAACAACCCAACCCTACCCAATAATCATTGAATTCCATTCATTATATCAAGATACTATCCACTTTTGGAGGCACTCACTCACCCAAAGTGGTTTAATCACATTAGAGTATAATGCATCATCATTTAAAATTAGTTCCTCTACTTTTAATATGCATAGCTTTATCAAAAAGCACACATCAGGAAGAAAACACAGCTTATAAAATAGTAAGATCTACACATAAAACCACATGAATGATAAAGGAAGGAAAAATCAATAGTAGCTCTAGGTATTGGTCATATATCTACATCTCTAACACCAATTTACTCCTATAAAAGACTCCATTCTCCCATAACATGAAAAGCAATGTAATGGTCTTCTATAAAATACATTATCTTAATAATATTTGATTTCTACTGGACATGCCACGAACATGGAGTCTTCATCGATATCCACATATCCCGAGTAAATTTCATAAAATTTAGCATTAAGAAATTAATAAGGACATGAGATATAGAAGTTTTCATGGATCCTATCATGCTTCAGTGGAAAATACAATGATATGCTTCATTACCAAATCTCCCAAAAACCTAAAAGAGCAAAAAACACCACGGATAAAACATGCTCTCATGGAAAATCCTCACCCAACCACATCAAGGGGAAAACATCAAGAACAAGTGGTCCCAACCCATAAACTCTAATGGTGATTTACATAAAACTTATTCTGGTCTTACACTACTTTCATCTTAGCTCAACCCGACTGATCATTTTCTTTTGTGTTGTGCATCACATTAGGACCAAGAAATGGTTCTTCCAAAACACCCATCTAGAATAAAAAATAAGGATATTATTGTCCATACAAATCCTCAAATGGGTCCATTTCAATGGACGAGTGATATATATTATTATAAATAATGTCATAATAGGGAACATTTCATTCCTACTATTTGTTGTTGTTGAAGATTAATACCTTAATCATATCCTCCCATGTATGGATGGTCTAATTCTTCTAACGACATAGTTTTCAGGTGTGTTTGATCTCCATGGTTGACAGTGTCATTCATGGGGACAACACATGGTTTCTTCTAATCTGTGAGGGGTCTTCAGCAGGGTGATCTGATTTCTCCATGTATATTTATACTGATGCAGGACACCCTTAGTAGGATGATAAATAAAGGTGTTGGTAATGGTGAGATACTCCCATTCAGAAGGAAACATAGAAGTCTATCAATCTCATACTTAATGTATATGTATGATACTATCATCTTCATGAATACATGAAGGAGGACGATTCAGGAGTTCAACAAAGTTTTGGAGGAGTATTGCCAACAGATTGGGAAGATTGTTAATAGAGAGAAGAGTAGTGTTTATATTGTTGGCTCTTGTGGTATAGGGAGGGTGAACAGTTTGAGTGGCGAGCTGGGAATGGGGAAGGGCTCTCCCCCTATGGAATACCTAGGTACACCGATTTCATATGGTAGGCTACGAACCAAGTATTTTGAAAAAGTGGTGGATAAGATGATGGCCCACATTTTGGAAAGGAGGAACCATTTTTTATCCTTTGGGGGGCGCATCAACATGGTGAACAGCGTGCTGTCTGGAGTACCGGTGCATGCTATGGCTTCTATGAATGTGCCTAAGGGGGTCATCAGGACTATGGATAGAATCATGGCTCTGTTTATCTGGGGTGCCTCATTGGAAATGAAAATGTTGTGGGTTGCTTGGGGGAAGATAGCTCGGACTTTTGGGGAAGGAGGTATCAATGTCAGAAATATGTCGGAGGTAGTGCATGGGGTTCATGTGAAGCTTGCATTAGAAATCATCGAGGAATGTACACTGTGGTGGAGAAGCATGGCTCAGAGATACATAGAATGTGCGACTCGTCCTCTGGGCGGAGAGATGTCATTGTGGGTTACAATGTGTAATAACATTCTAATGCCTTTTCTTCATTCTCAGTGGATTGTAGGGGTGGGGTGTGTCCTTTTTTGCAGCAGAACTGGTCGTGGAAGGTGTTGAGTTATCTGGGGTACCAGGATACTTTTATCACCTTCAGAGAGGCTAGTTCACTCCCTCTGTTTTTCAGATCAAATCTATATCCCTCTCAACTACATGTTTTTTACTCAATTGTGCTTAATTCAGAGAATAATAGGTGTGTGTTTACCCCTTCGTTTTCAGGTGGGTTCCGTGTCAATGTTTTTTTGAAGAAGAACCAGTTGTGGTGGCCATCAGGAGAGCAGTAGATGGAACAAAGTGGTCTCACAGAAGAATATTCTAGAAAAGATTAATTTCTTTACATGGCAGTTTCAGTATAATGCTATTCCATTGGATGATAACTTCAAAAGGATGTTTATTAGTATAGTCTCTTATTTCCATTATTGTGAGTTCAGGAAGGAGGAGATCATGAATCATATTTTCTACAATGGAGATTGAGCCCATGAGGTGTGGAGCTACGTTGGGGGGCCTACAGGTTTTTCCTCCCATGTTGGTAACTATGTGAGTGTCTTGGTTCAATGGTTCTAGGGAAGCAATTATGATATTATAGAGAACGAGTAACGACCATTTGTTTTCAACGTGGGTTGCGGGATACTTTGGTAAGAAAGAAATCATTCTAGGTATGAATGGATGACGTCTACGGGGAGGGTAGTGGTGGACAGAACCAGATGCTTATTGTTGGACCTTGTTGGCACAACGGGTACTGGGAAGGAAGAGTCTGCGAGTCATTTCATGAATTCTCTACTTGCTGAGCCTAAGAGGAATTTTTCCAGGGTACAGGAGAGATGGATCCGTTTGTTTCCTCATGAAGAAGGTTTTAAGCTAAATATTGATGGGTCCTGCATCACGAAGGTCATGCGTGGTGGTGGGGTCTTATGTGATCACAAAGTAAGGGTGTCCGTGGATTTCTCAGCTTATTATGGTAGCTATAATTTGGTCCAGGATGAGGCCCTAGCAGTGCTCACTGGGCTATCTGTGTTTAAGCAGTGGAATCTCAACGTCGCACACGTTGAAACTGATTCAAAGATTGTCCAGGATTACTTGCTTGGGAGGGGTATAACTCCATGGTCGACCATCTATACTATCAAACAATGTAAGGATCTCCTCTTGGATAGAGTTAGGGTCACAAATACATGGTGTGAGGGAAACAATGTGGCAGATTACATGGCCTCCCGTGCAATACCTAATGATCATGTGGTTTGTTATTCAAATGTCTCTCTTTTAAAACTGGAGGGGATGAACCTTATTAGGGGTGATTCTCTGGGGAATCATTATTTCCCGCCTCCCTATATGTAGTCCCATTTATTTTATTGTATTTTATTGCTTTCTTGCCTAATTGAAATGAAAATCGTATTGTTGGATGGAATGGACCCCAGAAATCCATGAAACCACACCACCTTAGACACATTACTCTTAAACAAATAATAAACTATGCCCAACCATTTTATTGATATGATGTGGGATTATTTCATTCACCAATACATGATCACATAGATAGAATCACAATCTCCATGTGCTCAGGGTTACCCTGTGTTGAAATCTATTGATATTACAAACCATTTAAACTTAGTAACATCTAAAGGGTATAAAAATTCGTCAGGAACTTGATTCTTGACATTTACCTAATAGATAGTGAACCACATGACCACAAACTCTTCCATTGCACATTTCATATCAGGCCAACCAAAATTTATCCTCAAGACACATTAAATATAAGATACTCTTGGGTGAACTGCCGAATGGGAGTTATGATACTCACAAAGGACACATACACACTTCACCACTAGAACAAAGATTGTATCTTGAAACATCATACATTTCTATCTATCATCTATCCATCCATATAGAGAATCACCCTAGAAAACTAGATAACACATCACCTTTTCCTATGAGTCTCCCCACTAAGTATCCTCCACCAGGTACATCAATGAAGACTGCACTTCCATTTACAACAAAAAACCTCTTCCATAAACAAGCCTTGAATCTATGTGAAATGATTTTAAATCTATAATCTCTCTCCAAATATCCCAAAACTCCTAAATTTATCCTTCCAAGACATCATTATCAAATCATCATGAAAAATAATCCAATTTTATAGGTTTTAGGAGATCTTGAAAATTAATTCTAAAAAACTCCATCCACCATTGATGTGAAAAATTTAGATCACGGTGAGAAAAAATATACCTAAAACTCTTGAGATCCATGAAGACCACAATGTTCTCCCCACTGAGTTAATGCACCAAAAAATTTATAATAAACAAAACAATTGATAACTCAAAATCATGGGTGCAATAGTTAAACATGTCGGCATATATCCTCTTATAACCATAAGATATCATTTACCTATGATTCATGTACATGAATCACCCAATAAAATGGTATGCTCCACCAATAACCTCAAACATCACACCCTCCTTAGGCAACTGAAGCTTTGGAGGACTAACCGAATTCCCCTTCAGGTTACCAAAATCTACCAGACACTGATCTATCAGGAAAAAAATATGTTCCTTCCTAATCAAGAATGTCAACAGGGCTACAACTTGAGGGAAATTGGAATAAAACCTCATATAATATCCCATAATACAAATTAAGATATGAGGCTATGTCACATTTTTTTGTGCTTCTCAAGAAGAAACTGACTCGGCCTTCGATGGGTTCACTGCCACACCCTTCCAAGACACCGTATTCATGTCTTAATAAACCACTCATGTCTCAACATGACAATAGGAAAGGTTTAAATATATTTAGTGTTATTGAACAACCCTCAACACACTTATGAGATGATCAAAATACTTCTCATATGACATTGAGAAGATAAATATTCCATAAATTAACATGACTATGAACTAGTCTAGGAATTAATGGTACACAGAGTTCATGAGTCCCATGAACACAACAGGGGCATTTGTGGAACAAAATTGCATGACTAAAAAATTGATTTTCCCTTACCAGCATCTAAAGGGAGTCATTTTGATATTAACCTCCACACTAAACTGTTGATATCTACAATACAAATATATCATTTTGAAACAACTCACCCCTCTCAGCGGGACAAAAATTTCATCTATCCACAAATGAGGGTAACAATTATTTTGAGTCACATGATTTGACATATGATTGTCTATATGGAACATCATAAATCCAGCCTCCTGCATCGAATACAATGCTGGTGAACACCATTGTGACAAAATAGGCCAGATAAATCAGTTATACATCAGATCATCAATCAGAATTCTCATCTCCCATAACTCCAAAGGTGAGATAATATAATGAGGCTTTAAAATACAAGAGACATCGAGCTTTAAATCTATACCAAAATCAAATTCATGTCACGGGGGGAACATAAAAACCTACCCAAGAAAAACATTTTGGAACTCCCACGTGAACATGGGGACCTACACTATACCCACATCTGCCAACTCCACTGAAAACTCAAATATAAAAAAATATAGGGGTTTGACACCACCACTGTCCACCTAAAAACCCATACCACCAACAAAAATCACATACTATCCATCCATATTTGAGAACATAAATCTTCTATTGAAACATGAGATAAAATTATATAAGTAATATAAATAATAAATTAAAAATCAGTTATTGTATGGATGTATCTTTAATAAGAAATGATCCCCCTGAGACTAATGTGGCCCCATCACTAGTATACACCTGACACAAATCAAACAGGTTGGTTCAGCCTCTGACTGGGCCTATAAACAATAGGGGAACATGAAGCTCTTCTACATATATTCCCAGAACATGAACATGAGTGAGTGAAATAATGGAGTGTTAATCTTCTTAATCTAACAAGTTACAAAAAAGGGTAGACAAACACTATTCATACCTCGAATTATCTCATTCCTCTATATCAATTCTTCCTACACATAATAAAAAAGACCACATCCATATATTCTACCTCTCTGCTAACAACCACCTCCATGACCACACTCTGGTTGAGGCCCAAGAACATGATTAAAATCATGAGGTCAGACTCTACCCACTCAATACCCCTATAGAGAAACACAAGGATACTATCTCTGGTTCAAAAATGAACTCACTCGAAACTACTGCAGAGGAAAGTAATGAACCTATCCACCTCCAAAAAACAACGATTGAAGAACCACTTGGAACTGATTATGGAGATTTCCACAAAACCAGAACATAAAACAAATGGGTCTAAAATCACCAAGAAGTGAATGAAAACCACTGGAACCATATTACTAAAAGGGAAACTGATAAGGTTGACTCTTTAGTGATCAAAACCATGAAGGTATTGGTGTATTAGAACTAACAATGATAACCCTACTCCACGAGGAACCTAGTTGATCCATATCTCATTGAAAACATCCTCAAAAGTGGATTTCTTGATCACTTTAACATTCTTCTGAACCTCCAGATACATTTGAAACATAGACGGAGTAACTGTATTATTGATAGATAGACATAGTGCCTCTTCTAGATGTCCCCCTTAAGACTCATCATCTAGAAAGAGATGTTGGTAAAATCTAAGTTGGTTCTTGAACTTTATTCACCACTCCCACACTAACATACTTCCCTACTGATGGGAATGTATCTCTTTTCTCGTCACTTCCATCATATTTAGTGGTAGAAACTATGGCTAAAACTCTTTCTGAAATCCAACCCATGAATATATTTATCATTCCACTAAATAAGATACAATATAGGAAACTAATTTTAATGTACCAACATATGACTATATCCTAAAGGAACCCTATATCCTATTAGGTATTCGAACAAACTAAAAGAAAACTCGATATCTCCCATCTAGATCTATGTATCATAATTTGAAATATATCCCCCATATTTTACAAAATATGGTAGTTGGAATGTGTGTAACACCCACTTCCAATAATAAAACTTTTATGCTAGATTAACCTTATGATGATAAACAAGACCATCCTACTAAACCTCAATAGCTTGATCCACACACAAATGATGCCCATGATCTCGATAGTAAATAAATTTATTTAGAATCATTTTAATTCACTTTATTCATTATAATCGTCACACACAATTAAAATGAAGTATGAGAAAATGTATCAAAATAAAATTACCACAGATATATCTCTACAGAAAAAATAGTTCAATATAACATGGTTGTTCAATGAGATTAGAGTCTATTCATGGGATCATGAGGGGCCTTATTACCAGGTGTCCTAGTCGGTCTCCATGTCCTATGTCTTACTCAATGGTTAGCTGGCACTATTTCTATAAAAACTCATGAATCCTAACTATTCCTAACTTCAAACATTATCATATCTATTATCCATATCCTTTGAAAAAAATATATCCCTTCTCCCTCCTATCAATAATAGCATAATGGAGGGAGATAAATAATAACCACTAAATTCCTTCCTCCAGTTAGACCTGGGATCTAGAGTAGCACCAACGGTATAAATAAATCATGAAATGGAAGGCACTAAACTCTATAATAATATATGATTAAGAGAAATATGAATCTCCCAAAAGAAATACTATGATATAAAATAATAAATAAACAAAACCATCCCATAATTATTACATAAAAAATAGGACACAGATAAAAATATCAAAAGTAAAATACCCAAAAGTAATGATATCACAACGACATAGAAACAAAAAAAATATTTGATATGGTAATCTCCAAAATAATCCAAATATTACTCCTAGATAGCTAAAAATAAATTTATATATGTTGGGGGATCATAAAGGTATACTCATTAGGAAACCTAAAGTCTCCCATGCACGTGTGAATTATGTATACTAATACACCATTTAGAAAACAACATAATGAAAAACACAAAAATAGGTAAATAATTTATCCCAACCTCACCAAGGTACACTCACTAAGAAACACAATACAATTATTATAACGTAGTAAGAAGCATGTCATTAAAGGGAATCCCACAATATCTTCTCGCAAATCATGTAATCTTAATTCCCAACATTATAGGTCCTCGAACCCTAATGTCTTCAAAAAAAATACCACCACTCCACAACACGACCACATCACACCATGGCCATATACACATGGGCCATCACACCACAACATGGTAACTACTCATCCCACACGTAGAAACCTGGGAAATCACATAACAACTATAACAGGAGTACTCTGGTATTGTGAGTATGATGGAAGTCAACATCATTCCCTACTACTACAATTCCCGATCCTAACCATAAGTATCCCCACTATATAAACATATCACAAATTTTATTCTTCTGAAAACTCCTAGTCCACCACCGCACAAAATAGGCATATCACATATCACCTGAAATCTCATGGGTCATTACCTGGTGCACTAAAAAACCTCCAACCATCAAAACCAATACATATCTACTTTCCTGGAAGAGAGAGAAGGGAATATAGGTAAATGATTTCTCCATTATCATCACCAATATTTTGTAATAAACGTCCTATATAAGAAACTATGGGTGTTGGAAAATAGTTATTAACATGAGTGGATTTCGTATAGAAATCACAGGAAATTTAATTGTATATACATATATCCACTCAGAAGCCCAAGGTGTGGGATCATAAAAAACACTAAAAACCTCACAAAATATCCACTTTCACTACCACCTTTATATGTGTAACACCCTTAATACCATAAGCTACGTCTCACACCACCAACCCATTCCATTACCCATCCCATTTGATTCATTTTTTATAAAAAAATCATTTAACAACACAACCTATCATTTTTTTTCAATATTCAGTTCAATCTAATTAATCAAACAAAACCCCAATTTTTTTAATAATTATTATATAAATACTCTACTACTAATGATCTTTTAGCACAACAAAACGACATGATAAATGCATCTCAAAATTCCTATAAAACAATCGTATTAGCAACCCATAAGAACTACAAATAAATTACATCACCTCGCCACCCAAAAACATGAATAAACAGACCAAAAATTCACCATACCAAAACAATGACCAAACAAACCACCACCTTGACGACCCAAATTCTCATCCAAACAAGTGTCACCTCACTTCCCATAAATACTATCCAAACAAAACACTACCCCGCAACCCCAATTTATGACCAAAAAAGCAACACATCACCCCACGCCTCAATAAGTCCAAAAATCGCCACCCAAAACCATTTTCACAGATCACAACACATCAAAAACAATTTTATAGATTTAATAAAGCCACATTAATCACATTTAACATTATATTAGGGTTTTCATCACACAAGACATAAATATTTGGAAACCATTTTATTAACCAAATATAAATGGTTTACCATTTTAAATTTTAGGGTGATACAACAACAACTGCACAAAATAGGCTCCAAAACACATAAATACCAATGAAAACAAAGCACTTCACAACAACAATTTCTAGTGTGGAATCAAGCCCATACAATCAGAACATCACAAATATTATCAATGATGTAATATAATATAAATAATTTCACATTCCCCTCTAATTTCAGATAAATTAATAAATTATCTTGATTAGTATAGTAAAAACCATCCTCCATAGATAAACAATAGACATACTCTCCTACATGACACATAAATGTGAAAAATGAATGATATATTACCTCAATGATGCTTTTCCAACTCACTACACACTACAGGTAAAATAATAAATGCCCATAAACCACATCTACACTTATGAAACCGCAGGATCAACCTACACAAAACAAAATTTCAATATAAACATAACCCACACAAAAAACACACAAATACCTCACCACCATAGAAAATCCAAGAAGAATAAAAGAATTCAAACAAGGGGATAATGGGGAGGACTCATCATAGATTTCAAATGAACAACCACCAAAACCCGTTGATTTTTAGCAGGAGGACAAGGGATGAAAGATAATATGAAGATTAATAGGGTTCCTAAATAATGAGAAAGAGAGAGGTGTGACAAAATGAATAGAATTTATAGAAATGGTTATAAAATAACTTGGATCCCACCAATTTCACAATATTTATTCCATTCATGACATGAAATCAATAAGTTTCACAAAAACTAAAACATTCACCAACATTAATATCACCCCTAACATTATTTAATTATGCTTAATGAATTGATTTTACGATATTGATCCACATTAAGGGTTCCCCTCATCCACATATATAGTGTGAAAATGACTTGGTGAATAATCCGTGAGACACAAATTATCATAATGTACCCCTTTTAGGGCATGAATTTCCAAAAAAATATCTGCTATACCTCTAACCACCATGGAACCACCTCAATCATCCTCTGAAACACTACCAACACCCGAAAACCAATAATGTAATACGATGAAAATGAAAAATCCATTATATATATAAAAGATACATTTGTTGTAAAATGATCACAAGAATTTTAATGTTTTAGGATAATTTTAATAACCATAATGTTATTAAGGGACAAGAGATGACTATCAATTCATCGAGAATATAGGTTTTTTTTTAAAATTACATCTTTTGGATGAAAAATTGGACTGGAAATCAAATATTAAAATAAAATTATTTAAAGTGATTTAAATTTAAAAATATTGACAGTGAGTATAAGATGTTAAATTTTTTAAAAATTTTACAGCGGTTGAGAAGTCCTTTATTACCGTATTCATTAAAAGTATTCCAATGGATTTTTTTAATGATGTTAGAAAATGACACATTAAGAAAATAGTAGAAATACTCCATTAAAACCATTTTAAAAATTAATTTATAACATGAAATTAATATAATATATCATTTTAGAAATAAAATGATCTTTTTTGAAACAGTTTTGAAATATAGCCACACTGAAGAAATATATATCTAGTTAAAATAAAAATAAAATCAGTTTCTATTTTAGACATTTATTTTAGGATTAATGTAAAAAAGAGGTGAAAATTTTGTTGAAAATTTGGAAAATAATAAAATATATATAGGATATAAAATATATAGAGTTTTAAAAGGATGAATTATAAGTATCCATCAATGAAAATTAGATAAATCCTGAAAAATTAAAATTGTAAAAAAATTTCTTAATTAATTTGAATCATTTAAATTTAAACCGCCTGATAGAATAAAATTCAATTGAAACCTTTATAATCATAAATATATATTTTATAATTTCAAAAAAAAAATCAATTGGTCATTATTAATACCACTTACAAGTTAATAGGTTTCGAAAAAAATAAGTCTCAATGGAGTGTAAATTGAGATGAAATACCTTAACTTACATTTTTATTTAGTTTAATCTCAATTAAAATCATGATAGATCATTTTATAAAATTTATAAATTTAAAATAGAACCATATTTATATTTATAATATCATATTTGATCCTTTTATAATATTTTATCACCAATTATTTAATTAAATTTCATTGTTACCATTGTTTTAGGTGTCAACTAATTCATTTTTTCATTCATGTTTTCCCATTGAAGTTATGATTCTTGTGTATATCATATAGTTATATAATATCATGAATAATATTAGTTTCATAAATATATTATTTAATCATTATATTCTTTTTTAATATTCATTTTTGAATATTAGACATGAAATATAATTCAAATATCTTTGTAGATGTCGTATGTCGTATATACGTAAATGTAAAAATATAATTTCATTAATTGGTGAAAATATAAGGAAGGAGGTGATATATCTATTATAAAAAATCAATATCATGTCATATATATTATGTATATTAATTATTTAAATCATTATTACTATCTATGCCAGTCAGTGATTTAAAACAAATTACATCGGTTCAGGAGGTCGCAGTCTTCCATACACAGAAGTTGTGGTTTAGATTCCCATTTGATTGGAAATGAGATAGATAAATATTTTGGAATAAACATAATAAAAAAATATGTATATATTATATAGTTATGTTATTATATTTTAATTTTTATTACATAATCGGATATATTAAAATAATTAGTAAAAAAGAAAGGGGTTGTTGAAAAAAATTACCTTCATTTGGAGGAAGCTCATTTGGATATCTTATTAAGGATCCCAGGGATATTATTTTGGGAATATGATGGCCTATATAATTTTTATAATAATATTTTTGAGAGGATTTTGTAGATATTTTAAAACATAAATATATTGAGAGTAGTGAAGAAGTAATGGGATAAGAAACAGTTTTACAACTGATGTGAGTGAGAGACATGTAAATTTTCAATGTTTTTTTAACTATTATGTCACTTTATCAATAACATGGAACCATAATGGGTTATATTCTAAGGGGAAAAGATAAATTTAAAAATAAAACCATCCAATTGGGGTTTAGTATGTGTTGAGGTCATTTTTACCCTATACTTTTTAGACTAGCCCCCAGTAAACACATTCTTACCATCACTATGTTAATTAATACTTACAATTTTCACCAATTAATAATTTAAAAATGAAGCAGAAATCATTAAATATTATTAAATATATTTATTCTAAATATTAAATTCATTTTATAAAATTCAATTCAAATAATTGGAATAATTTAAATTAAAAATAAACCTACAATTAATGTTGAAAATTAATATTTCAAGAAATGTATTTTTCAACTATAAAATTATTTTACAATAACTACATGGCTAGTAATAATCATTATAAATATTAATACTAAAATATGTTTATATATAAAATATATATTTAATTTAAATTATATATAATTGTTTATTATTTAAAATAAATATAATGGAAAGGCATTATGACTTTTTAGAAAACTATTTTATAAAAAAATATTCATTTTACCTCAAAATGTATTACCATTATTTATATAAGATTTATTGTGAATAAATAATTAATTTTACAAATTAAACATATTATTATAAATTAAATAATGAATAGTTAATTTCTAATTTTTTTTATTATTCATAAAAGCTTGTTTCTAAGAGAAATATTGAAAAAATCATTATAGGTTCAGTTTGACTGAGTCAGGTAAAAATAGATAATCCTCATAAAAAATTATAATTTCTATTCCATTATAAATTAAATTTTTTATTATATTATAGTTTTATGAAAATGTAATTGTCACTGACTATAATTGGCCTCATGTGTCACATTCTTCCCTCCTATAATAATTTATTCCTAAAAACTTTACATGGATCCTACATTTTAAACATATAAGGGTGGCTGTTGTTAATAACATCTACATATTCCCTCATTTATTCCTCTATTTTATGAAATATACAGAGTATCATTTCTTTAAAATTAACCCAATTACTCAATAATTTCTATCTAGTTACAAGAGTGAGTATGGGATCTTCCTAAAATGATTGATTCGGTTCCAAATATATTTATTAAGATGTGAGAACAAGTATTGGGTTTGGAATTAACTCATTTAACACGGAAATATGGAACATTTCATGTACAAAGGAGAGTCTTGGTGGAATATTCAATTGATAATCCACTACTCTTATTATTTATAATTTTAAAAGTTCATATGTTTCTAGGGACCCATTTCCCTTTCCTACTAAACCATTAATCAAACATCTATGCGGGTACTTTCAAGAAAACATGATCTCCCACTTCAAATTATAAATATTTTTTTATGTTAATAGTACAAGTCTTTAATCATCCTTGTTCCATTTTAATATGATCTTGAATAGCCTTTACCTTGTTCATTGCTGGCTTAACAATATTTGGGCAACAAATTTCTTTTAAAAAGCTTCAACCACAGAAATTGGATTATAACATCTATTTCCATATAAAGCTTTATACTACTCTCTTTAAATACTTGAATAGAATATATTGTCATAGGAAAACTATACTAAATGTAAATAATGATCTCACATGACATTAAATTAATGTGATCTTTATCCCAACATGTCTTATAATGTTCAAATAGTACTTTTAAAATTTACATTAACTTATGGATGAATGGTGGTGCTCAAATAAACCTCAATATCAAGATCCTTGTAAACATTAAACATTAATTTTGATGTAAATCAGGGATATAGATCTAAAATATTTGATATCAGTGCACCATGAAATCATAAAGCACCATTAATATATATTTTAATAAGGTTAAAAAGAGTAAAATCTAATCATGTCTCAAGGAAATGTGTAAAATTGGTTAAGCGATTAACAACAACCCATATTGCATCATTTTTTATATGAGTTTTTGTTAGTCCTTTGAAAAAGTACATTGTAAAATAATCCCATTTCATTATTGGAATAGTTATATGGAACATGAATCCTATAGGATTATATCTCTATACCCACCAATCAATGAAGAAATCACCGTGATAAAAAATTAAAAAGTTCCCACAATATTTTATCTCACAAAAACATGTTCCATAAAAAACAAATACATCATGGTGCAACTAGGGTGAATATGGAAATTCAAACCAAAACCGTCATAAAAAAATTCAGTTTTAATCTTTTGTTTATATGGAAGACATATAATCATTCCAAATTTATGAATTTTGTATTCACAAATTATGTCTTCAAATTTCAAATCATTCATGAAGTTAATATTCTTTTGAAATGTCTCTTAATTAGATTCAGAAAAATATATTTTTTCCAATGAAGAATATTATTTATTAAAAGAGTGATGAAGCACATTAATAACTATAATATCCATATTTACTATATACGTGAACATAGGATCAATGTGAATCTTCATTTTGGTCAAAATTATGAAATCTTTCCTTATCAATGTATTTGAAACATTATTTGTTTTCTCTTGGAGGTAGTGAATTGAGAAATATTAATCTATAAATAATATGATCCATTTCCATTTCCCCATATTGATATATTTTTTATGAAACAATTTTTTTTGCTTTGGGTATATCTCAAATATGTCACCATAGAGAAAATTTCACCATATCATTAAAGAACCTATAATAGATTACAATTGAAGATCTTGAGGTGGATCAATTTTTAATGAGCCCTTAATATTCCTGATTAGTAAGTAATAAATTTATAATTTTTCTTAATAAATCAACAAGTTCTATTATTTAACCGATCACTAGATATCCCATATATTATATTTCCTCATTTTAGAGAATTTTTTTTTCATTTAATAAATTCTTCAAGAACATTATTAACATTACATTATCAATTTGAACTTATACCCCTTAGAAGTACGCTTGGATAATGAGTTATCTAATTGATTTTTTTTTGAAAGAATCATTTATAGTAAACTTCCAAACCAATGAAAATATAAATATCATTTATCTTCATTGGTGTATAATATTATTTGAAATCTGTTTCCTTCGTAATATTGATTGAGATTCCTTCCTGGGAGAAAATATGTCCAGGAACGGAAACTTCATAATTCCAAAAACCAGTCTTTCTAAATCTCCAATACATTACTCTTCCATTAAGAGTTTTAATAATGATATGAAAGTAGTTTTCATGGTTCTTATTTATTTTATAAAACCCCTATTTCTGATCAATTAATACCATAATGTAATCAAATAGATATTCCTTGAAGAAATTATTTATTATATCAATAAACTTATATGGTTGATTAGTCAATAAAAATGGAATTATTCTAAACTCAAAATTTATGTACCTCATTCAAAATATTGTCTTTGTAATGAATACCTTATTTTCTCAAAATTTATGATATCTGTAGAGAAGTCCAATATATTAAAAATATTGATCTCCCTAAAATATATCAAATAAGGGATCAATGGGAGGGTGAGGATAGTTTTTCTTTTTTAATAACACTAATTTCCCTCTAATAAATGAGAAACCTCATGTATCCATATTTCTTTTTAATGAAAAGAATAGGTGATACCCAAGGTGAAAAAATAGAGAATAAATCTACTATCTAACAACTATTATAGTTTTTTCGTTTACTCTACTAATTCCCAATATCCATTTAAATGGTTATATTGATAAAGATACTGTATTTGGGATTAAATCAATGAAATACTTGAATTATCCCTCTAGTGGATTCCGAATTAATTCCTTATAAAATGCATCAATGTCTTCCTATATAATTGGAACATTCTTAATTTTACGATTACCTTTTCCATCCATAGATTTTAATTTTTATTCTTCCTCAAGAATATCTTTTGTCTGTGCTATTGGGGTTATGTATTGACCTGGTTCATGTGATGAAGTCTCCATTCTAAAGATATAGAATTCCACATCTTCATCATGAATTATTATTTACGTATCATTTTAATACAATATTGAAACATATTTTGAATGAAAATCAATACCAATGATAATATCAGATTCAACCATAAGTGTAATAAGAAATTCAGAAAGTAGTTAATTTTTATTTGTTATAATCAGATATTTTTGACATATCCTTATCATAGTGGGATTTACACGAGGATTTTTCACTGAAAATCCTTTATTAATGTGCTAGGAAAATATCTAAATTTCTTTGAATTCATGGATGATAGAAATGAATAATGGTTTATAGAATCAAATAAAACAATATTTAAAATTGAGGTTATGATTAAAATACCTTCTAGCAAATATTTTATAATTTCATCCTCAACTGTTGTGATTACATAATCTCATACTTCTACCCTTAGGCTCTCTTATGGTTGATTCCATTAAAACACAGACCATTGGTTTTAATAATGACTGAATTGTTTATAGTTGATGAAATATATGAATTGGTAATTTCTTTCCATTTTATTTATCAACTAGATGACAATTATCGCTATACTTACAACACAATCCCATTCCCTTTACACATTTTTTAAGATGATTATTTCAAATATTTCACATGATGTAAATTTCATTATTATCTTTTTCTTTTATTGATTATATTTTTCAATGTTTAAAAAAATATTCTTCTCATAACAAATCTTGAACATATGTGATCTTGAAAATTCTTTCTCTATTTTGAAGTCGCAAAAAAATATCTCATCTTATGATGAAGAAGTTTTGAGAAGATAGTTCCTTTTGGTGACATAGAATAATCCCATAAAATAAATTGTCAATATTTCATTTCATATTTCATATGTAATCCATATCATAACATTATTTTTTTGTAAAGGTATCTTCATACTTCTCGTCACATTAATCACTCTTCTACATTATTCTAAGAATCTTTCTCTTCATTTGAGTTCGTCTATTGTGAGGGAAATATTTTTTCAACAATTTTAAATTAATAGAGATCCATTCCAAGTGTTCCTTTTCATACTACCCCCTAATATTCTTGATCAACATTACCCATTGTTCAAAATCACACTTGAGTTGATATACTGCTAGTCTAACCATTTCCATTTTATTAGATCCTATGGCTGGAAATATATTTTTGATGGGCCTAATTTATTTCTCATTTACTAATTGATACATAGTTACTAAAAATTATGGGGTCATAGGATGCATGAAATAAATCAAAATCGATGTATCATGAAACAAAACATCATGTTTTTTTATATGTGAAATTTTATGTATCATAAACTAGGCTAGTTTCTACAATAGAGTTGTGATATACTCGACTCAAATACTAGTTAAAATTTTCTTTATCAGTGTGTAAATTTCTACATTGAACTTGAGTACTGATATAAATTTTCATTAAGGTTCCAATTCTAAATAATGATGTATAATTAATTAGTATGAATCATTATGAATTTTAAATCATAATGTATAAATCTCATGTTGATGTAACACTCAACATAAATTTAATATTTATGCATTGTAAATTTTATAATTATAAACATAGTTTCATGTGGAATATATTTGAATCATTAAATTAATTTTTTTAACTTTTTTTATTTAAAATACAGATTAACTAAATCATACCCTCCCTAGATTGTCAAACAAGGTGTGTAATAATGACACACTCACCATTCCCATGATTGATTGTTGAGATATACTCAAACCAACTCTTTTCGGTGTAATTACCCTAAGATGAATCTTTTCCAAAACAATATATTATTATAGTTTCTAGATAGGGATGAATATCTTGTAAATATATATAATATATAACATACCAACTATTTATAATTTTATCCTATATAGAAACATTTTCTATCTCAGTTATTGGATAATATTCCATAATTTTTGTTTTTCTAAATATAGTTTTCAAGGTTTATACTAATCTAGATCTGATACCAACTATAGAAATATAGAATACGTTATCCCATTGATGTTGGATACATTATTACGTTGGGAAATATACAATGGTTATAAACCTAAATGACTAATTAATTTAGTAGTCATAGAGAAGTTGTTACATACATGATACCAATTTTAGATTGGGAATTGAATATAAAACATATTAAAATAAAACACCTGATATAATTGAAAATAAATTAAATAATAATTCATCAAATACTGGGGAAATGGCACAACATTAGGGTGAGATGAAGTGCTCAGTAAGGTTTACAAATATTAGAATCTATACAGCGTTACTAAGGAATAATCAATATGGAATGTAAAATAAATGATCACAAGTGCAATTTAATAAATAACTTGAGAGAAAAAATAAATCCATGTATAATATGATAAAAATAATTTCAAGGATAATAAAAAATGTCCTTTAAATAAATTTAATGCAAAATATTTAATTCAATGACCTCATACATCTTGATATCTATACCAGCAATTACTTATTGCAAGATAGTTAAATCGATGTGTATTTAATTTGAAAAACTTATATGTATTATGAAACATGTGGATGCATTGAGTGGCTATCAATAACTAGGGACCACTTATAACATTATTTATAATTTTTTCCTAATATAATGAGTGATCAATACAATTCATTAATAGTACACCTAATCAATAAATATTCTTATTGAGTGAAAAATGTAGATTTTCAATATTTTCACTAGTCAATCAAATTACATTCATAATAAAACACTGTATGTAAAAATTGTTTAAGGATTAGGTAATAATAAAATCTATGATAAAATAAGTATGGTTTAGGAAGATAAATTAAATGTTAAATTATCACATGAAATTGAATTCGTTAAGTGGAATTTAATGACCACAAAATTAATAAGAGATAAGAGAAGACCATTGATTTATCAAGAATATATATTCTGCAATAAAATCATACCCTTTTGAAGAATAAATAGAATGTAAGTGAATTATTAAAATGAAATTTCATAAAAAATATATATAAAACCATTTAAAATTTTTAGAATATTTCAAATAACATAAAATGGTTATGATGATGGTGAACTTCTTTATTTCCCTATACATTAAAAACATTCCTTTTGACTTTTTGTAATGAATAATGAAAATGTACATTTAAAAAAATATCACCAAATCCTAAAATACAAGGATAACATAAAAATTACTTAACAAATTATATTATTAATAAACTGAATGTTTTTAAAAGAATTTTTAAATAAATGGTTAAGAAAAAATAATATAACTCATATTCAAAAAAACCAAATATTTTTTTATTTTAAACTATTATTTTTATGATTCTATTTCAAAAGAGAGAGAATGTTGGAAGAAAATATTATAAATCCAAATATATATATAGGTTAAAAAAGTATTAGATCTTTTTAATCATAAATTAAAATATTCATTCAATGAAATTAAAATCTATCCTAAAATAAAGTGAGATTGTATAACAAATTCTTTCATATTTGGATACTTTTTAATTGGAACCCCTTGAAAGAATAAAATTAAATTTAAAAAAATTATAATCATAAAAAATATTTATTCATGATAAATATATAAAAGGAGGATTTTATACACAACATAAAAGTATAGAAGAGAATAATAACAAACATGTATCCATGGAGTGTATATTGAGACTAAATCTCTTACCTCATAATTTATTTTTGTTTGATTCTATTTAAATTCCTGAATAATGGTTTAAAACATTTTATTAATTTATACTAGAACCATATTTATATTTATAATATCATATATTATCATCTTATAACATCTTATCATGCATTCATTATTAATATTTCATTATCACCACTATTTCAAGTGTTAACTACTTCATTTTATCATGCTTGTTTGGTCATGGAAGATATGATTTTTATGAATAGTATATAGATACAAAATATCCATAATTATATTAATGTTATAAATATCATATTTTCTCACTAGTCGCATTTATAAAATCATTCATGAATATTATAAAAGGTAAATGTATTGAATCACTTCATAGAGAGGGTAGACCTTATGTGCGAACAAGCGATAATATGATTTCTTTAATTAGTGAATTTTTAAGGAAGTGTATGATATATTAATTAACTAGAATAAATATCTTTTCACATGTATCATATTAATATAGTCATTATTTACATAATTATTACTATCTATGTGAGTCAGTGATGGAATACATATAACATCGGTTTGCGAGGCGGTATTTGTCCTTAAAAAAGAACGATGCTTTTTCCCATTTGATGGAGAATGAGTTAGATAAATATTATGGAATTAACATAATAAAATATATTTATATTATAAATACTGGTTTTAATAATTTTTATTTGTTTATACATAATTTAAGGTGGTAAAATAATAAGTAAAAATTAAGATATTGGTGATGAAAATTAACATCACATAGAAGAACCTCATTTGGATCTCCTATTAAGGACCCTAGTGTTGGTATTTTGGGAAGACTAGAACCAATATAATATAGACAATTATGTTTGATATTTTCTAATCTTTTGGTCATGATAATGAATTTAGTGGTGTGAATAAGCGAGATTAAGAGGTTCCCATTTATAATAGGGGTGATTGACCCAATTGTAATGATTCAAGATATCCAATAATGTCATGTTACATACTTCAAACAAATTTCCAAAGAAGATTATATTAGATTTGGTCATGTATAAGGTCAAAATCAAACCAACCAGTTGTGTTTCATTATTTTTTACCTAATTTTCAAACTTATCATTTTAGATTAACCAATACTAAACATGTTTTTACCATTTCCACAATAATTAATTTTTAATAGTTTTACAATATATTATGAAAAACGAATGATGAAATTATTTAATAATATTAATTATGATGATTAAGAATATGGAATAAATGTTATCAAAATCAATGAACAGAAGTGTTATAATCAAATTTTAAAATAATCCCACAAAATGTGGAAAAAGGGGTTTTCTAGAAATGAATTTTTAAGCATTAGATGATATTACACTTGCTATATGAATCGTAATAATAATTATATGGATTAAAATTCATATATTTAGAAATATAGTCTAGAAATTTCATTTTAATAATATCTCAATAAATATTATTATAATTAATTATAATGGATAAACATAATGAATTTAAACTAGTTTTCATAAGAATATCCCTTTCATACCTGCATATGGTCTTACCCTTATTTATATCATATTGATAGAAAACAAATAAATAACTCTATAATTTATAAAAAAATATTATAAATAACTATATTAATATTTAAATACAATTCTTTAATTTTTCACAAAGTTTTATTTCGAAGGGATAATTTCAAAAATATATTTTAGGCTTCTTTTGACAAAGTTTGTTCAAAATCAATAATTAACCAATCAAATAAGATTTTTTCCACGAATTATTAAAATTTAATGTGTATTATAGATTTTTGAAAATATAATTTTATCTTAAATTAATTTAACATTGGTTGTCACAAACATTCTTACTTTTTGTATTATGCGATTCGTTGAAAAAGCATTAATGAAATTCCCTTGACATTAATTGGAAAAAAGTATATATTATTACAAAAAAATCTTGCACTTTAAAATATGTCCAAGAATATTTTATGATATGATATAAAATGAAATCAAAATTCAAATGGTACTCTAAATAATATTAAACTATGAATTTTGAAATATCACAAATAAATATATTATTCTTTTAAATGTTATTTAAAATAACTACAAGGATCATTATATACAAAAGTTATAAAACCCAAAAATCACAAAAAATATTTTCAATGTTAAATTTAACTTAATACTGGCAAAAAAGTAACATTTTATTATTCTAAAAAAATGAAATATAAATACAATTTCTTTTTATAAAATTATCCTTAATATCATATTTTTTATAAAAGATTCAATAAATTACAAATTCAATAAAAAATGGATAATATATAATGTATTGTTGATTGAAGATAATTTTTTTATAAAACTATTGAAAATTTATTATAGTTGATGTGGTGAAAAGGAATAAAAATTATTCCACACCAAAATAATCCACATATAATACACTACACGTTCCAAAAAAACAATTTGACAAATTCATTGATTGAAAATTAATCATAGGGATAAATGATTTGTGATGCAAACAAATAGGTAGTTTTCAAAAATTATTTCCCCTTAAAATATATATGGTGAAATGGATTATCTATCTTCTAAGAAGAATGTTTTTTGCAATAAAAACATTTTAGTTTTAAAAAATCTATGAAATTATATGTTTTTATAAGAATTATAAAAAACATTACATTTAAATAAAATTTTCTTCTAACCAAATCTATTTCTACAGAGTAAAAAAGAATTACAAATTTTACTACGAAAAATAATTAAACATAAATTAATAGAATAGTGAGTGTAATAAATAATAAGAATAATTATTAGCACATTAAAAATACAATAAAAAAATTAAATTCTAAACAAAATTCATATAATAGACCAATTGAATTGAAATATTATTCGTTTAAACCCAAAAAATAATTTTTAATTTTGACAAAAAAATGTAATGTGTACCAAAAAATGTGACCATATATATTTCATAAGAGAAATATATATGATGTTACTATATTTAATTGACGCAAATCGCTTTTTTTGCATTTTCAAAAGCCGGTTAGAGGGATCTGGTACCCTAACCCGGTTTGAGGAAAAACCGGGAACCTCACATGGCGGTTCCTCAGAATCAAATACGAAATTAAAACAACATAGGAGGCATCACACACAGACGCCTCGAGACATGAGCCACGTGTCCCACCTCAATCCGCGAACCATCATCACGCGTCAGTCGCCGCTCAGACGCCTCGAGCCGTGCCACCCATCATGTCGCCAGCGGGGCTTGCCGAACCGACCGCCGTCAACTTTACCAGCGACCGTCTACGTCTCCACTGGTCTCCGTCATCGTCTTCACTAGTGAGCTTCGCTGCTGTCAAAGAACTCACCGTCGGAGACACCATCTGACACCAGATTGCCAACCACAACACCCGAATCACCAAGATAACAGAGAAAAGGCCTAAAACATTCACCCCCATCTCGCATAACCGAATCAATCACAGAAACTTCACGATAAAACAACAAAACACACAGAATAACGAAATGAAATGAAAAACAGAAAAACATCCCTGCCGCCACAGTAGCTTCAACGGAAAAACGAAATTAGCTGAATCATCCCCAAAACAGCAGCCCAACCCCACCAAAAACCTACAACCAGAACCAGAACCCATCGCCACCAACCAGGCAACCCGAGAAGACCGCACCCAACCACCTGTTTCTTGACGACGATAACGAATGGCTCCCTCAACCCGCGGAAACTGGGACTCGGTCTCTGAACTAATGCACCGCCATGAAAGGCTGAATCAAGCACACCGTGAGCGACGACCGAGCCAAGAGAGCCTCCGCCACGTATAGCAAGAAAAGGGAGGCGAACGGGGGGCCAGACCAGGGCGAAACCCGAGGGTGGCGACTGGAGAAAACCCTCTCGAAGCTTCGACCCTTACGGTCTCATTCTCCGATCGATGAAAAACCATGTTACAGAAAAAACTAAAACCACTTAAAATGAAAGATGATGCTTTAAAATTAGAAATTTGGAAACATTTTGAGTGTATTTTTGATGTAAACTCTATAAAATATTTTTGATGGAAAAAGTGTCCCCCCAGACATAAAAATAAACATTCTTCCTAAAAATTAAATTAATCTTTGTGTAAATATTTTAAAAAATTTATTATCAAAATTTATTCATATTATAATGGTCAAAAGTTTTTTTCAAGGGATAAATTAAACTGAAGAAATTTTTTACAAAATTCAAATTAGATAATAAAAGTATAAATTATATAAAATGTTTTCTCCTAGTTTTTCACTATATAAAAATATTTAAGTGAAACTACAAAATTTTATAATTGATAAATTTTAAGGTTGTTTTTTTCAAATATCCATAATAATTAAACAGGGAAATTTAAATGATTCAACATAAAAATTTATTAAATAATAGCAACAACTTTCATAATTTATTTAATGAGTTCATCATTAATCAACTATTTAAAATAAAATGTCTAGTCTGTACTTTTTATTATTATTCAGGGATTTACAACATTTTTTAAAAGGGATTTAAATATTTTTCAATCACATAGACTTAATCAAGTATATCTACAGTCAATTTCAAAATGATTTAGCATGTATTTAATTTCTATTTAGATAAATTCCCCAACACCAATATATTCCATCAAAGTGAAGTTTTAAAAAACAAAATTTAATATTACACATTAAAATTTATGGCAACATGAATATTTTAAAAAATATAAAATTATATTAACCTGTAAAAAAGTATCGATAAAGTTACCCTCTTATAGTTTTTTGTTGTTTTCTGTAGTGTATAAAAAGTATCCCTCTAATTTTCACATCATGTACAAATATTTTCTTTATTTAAGTAGCTAAAAATAAAAATACTATAAATATATTTATCATTTCGAAATTCAAACATGAACCCAATTTATAATTTATATCATGTTACAAATATTTCATCCAAATGAAAATTGAATTTTTATAGTAGAGGTCCAAAATATGTATTCCAAAAAAGGGAAATGATTTGAATGGGGCCAGTGAAACTCTACAAGAAAAAATAAGGAGGTGTATTTATTTAAAATATTCAAAAAATAATAAATGTGTTTATTTAATAATATAAATCCTACAATGAATCACTAGTTTTAAAACCCCCAGTAGGTCTCCACCAAGAACTGACCATGGCCACTTAGAGGGTATGGTTTTCTAGTGAGGTGCTCCCACATGTGTGTTAACAGAATTTTCATAAATGATATATAGATTTTATAGAATATAAATTCAATAAGTAAACATCCCAATCAAAAATTTGTTGAAAAAACCTATGAAATCACCCTCTAAACCTGTTGGATAACATGTTTAATATTTCTATTATTTTCCTAAAATAATTGATTTTTAATATTTTTTTAGTAAAAATACAATATATGTTACATCAACGGATAATTTATGATTCCTAGACCACTATTCCTAATTTAATAGTATAAAGGCATCCAAAAAGGTATATATGGTTTATTTCTAAAAAATCATTCATGAATAGAGTTTTAGTTAGTTTTTTAATGTTTTTATCATTTTTTATCAAAATAAATTACTTTTCCATATAACTCCATGTAATCAAGTGAAAATTATCACCCAAAATAGTTAAGGAAAAAATTAATGAATACGTAATAAATTATTATTATCTATTATATATTTCAATTTTAGCTTTAGTTATTATATATTTCTCTTGTAAAATATTCAAATATTGGGAAAAAAACCTAAAAACACTACTTCTGAGAAGTTTTTTACTTTTTATAAAAAATTGAATGTTCCCACATTTTTTCTCATATACAAATTCTAAAATTTCATCATTCAATGAAATAATTATAATGCATGAGATTTCAATTTTTTTCATATATTAAATATTGTAAATATTTTTAAAGACATTTATAATTATGAAATTATAGACTTATAATATTTTTCCCAATATGATCAACACATGTTTCCATTTATTTAAGAAACACATTAAAGTCTTCAATGGTGAAGGTAATATGAGGAAATTGTTCAAAAAATTAATCATTATTGAAATTTCACTACTTTAATATATTTTATTTATATATAAATGTATATTTAATTGAATAAAACTATCAAACATGAAATATTTCACTTATAAACAGGTTTATAAATTTCAAAATCCATATCATAAAATTTATTATTTTCTTCCCCAAAAACAAAACCCGAAATTTTCATTAATTAGTCCAAAATTCATAAGATTATGTTGAAGATTTTTTGATGTTTGGATCTTTATTTGAGATTATTTTCAAAATACGAGCTATCTTACTATAGAAAATCCTATATAATATGTTTCGAGGTTTATGATAAAAAACAGTAATAGAACATTACTCTATAACTCTTTATCATTCTCACAATATTATAATATTCATTCCATTAGGGTATTACCACATTCATTATAGTTTTCTCTCTAATTTAGTAATTTTAATATTATGATAAATATTTCATTTTCATTTTCATGTTATGTCAATTTTTTTGGTTCTTTAATTTATATTTCTAACTCCACTTATTTTTCATGTTCAATGTCCACTAATTAATGTTACATATTCATAATTTATGTATTCTATGGTACTCTCATTTATTTTATTACTCTTAATCCATTGTATGGGTGTCTTCGTATTTTTCCAATTTGGCAACCATATTAATTTTCAGTTGTTTCAATTTTAATTGATCATTGGTTTCAATATTGTAGAATTCAAAGGATTTATAATCTTTTTGGGGATATTGTGGATGGTTATAGGTTAATTTCCAAACAATATGTGTATAATAGGAAATAAATCTAAATATTATTATTCATAACTATATAATTTACCTATTTAAAACATATAAAAACATAAAAATCCCCAAAAGAATCATATAATATTTAAAAAAACATAAATTAATTAAAATAATAATTGTAATCAACTAAATCTATATGGAAAAAAATTTAAATAATTCCTTAAAAATTTACAAAATTTAACGCTCAAAAAAACTAAAAAATAGAATACATAAAACATATAGTAATAGAAAATAAATTTTTTCAAATTTTATATCATTTTCATATTATTTATTTTAATATGATTTATATTTAAATTTTTAGACCTTATGTCACTCAATGCTAAGCCTCCCACAAAAAGGTCTAAATTTTTTGATAGGGTCATAGGTAATCATGTCCATAAAAATTGTATTTATATTTTCTTGTACTAGAATAATAGTATATGGTTTATCAGAAGATAAAGATGGTATGTTTATAAGGGATCATTTAATTTGATACTAGTGAATACAATGAAAAGTACTTTCTAGTGTAGGAGGGAACAATATTTTTTTAATTGAACGGATGTAATATTAGAGTGTGAGGTATTAGATTTGTTTGAAACAAAACAATGTTATGGAGTAGAAGCTTACCAAAAAAATATCATGGGGAGTCTAATTAATTAGTTTATAGAAAGTATATTGTTCATAGGAAAATGTGTTTCTACAAGGATTGAAAACATAATAATAGAAATATTTATATTCTTTTTTGAGAGTTATAACTACAACATCAAGAAATTTAATATTTTTAGAGATATCATTTTTATAACACAAACAAAACCTAGTGATATAATAGTTGATCCTGATATAAACTATCGTTAGACACAAACATCAATTCAACCAGTCACAAAATCAACTTGCTGATTTTTTGGTAACAAGAATAATGGATCAAAATATTCCTACAATATTCTTTCCTTTAAAATGTTTTATGAAAAAACATGACTAAATCAAGTGATAGAAGTAATAAAATAATAGTGTTTATCTATGTATGAAGAAAAAAGGGAGAAAAAAATATGAACACACTAAATAATTAAATAAAATAAATTACATAAGTTAAGTGAATGATTTTATTTATAGGAAGTTTCTTGAGTTTAAATAGTATTTATTTAGAAAATAAATAAATAGAGAACCTTTTTTGTCGAGCCACTGCGGTTCAATTTCCCTTTTATCTTAAACATTTTACCTCTAATCGATTCTCCTATATTTCATCCCAATGAATTATTATCCTTTACTCTTGATTACATAAGTATCTAATTTTTAACTCTATGAATTTATCCACTCATTGAATAATTTCCTCATCTAATGAATTTTTCTACTTCATAATTTATAAAAAAATCCAAAAAACCAAGATTTCTCTTTTTAAATGTTAGTATGAACCATTGCAAAATTTTTTCATGTGATTGGGACCCCATTATTAAATTTTTTGAAAATAATTTCACTTTTTAACTTCACTTTTAACTGAAAATAACTCTCATGTTAAATTATTATATCCTCCCAAGAACATAATTAATCTAACTATATAAAAATAAATATGATACCATTAGGTAAACTGTCAAATTGGTAATCTAGATTCATCTTGTTCATACATTAGCCGATGTATTTTTGAAATCCTTACAAACAAAATCAAAAAAATTCTCAAATCACTTTCATTTAAAACATGAATAAAAATATTATAGTTCAAATAGATTAATCTCAAAGTGTTGGACATCCTATATGGACAACATCATTGGACAAAAACCCTTGAGTCGCCAATCACACTAATCTCATTATTCTAACATAGTATAGAAAAAATCATGAATAACCATCCATTATTTAATATAATCTATATAATTTTATTGAACATCTAGAAAGCACCGATCATAATCTTTGTTGCTATAAAATTGGGAAGGATCATGGTCCCTTCCTCTTCCTCAAATCACACCTACATACAGTGAAATTATAATATTGAAATATTCCCAAAGGTATTCAAATCCAATAAAATTTAACACATTTGTTATTTATATACATAAAAATATAAATATAATTGTGTTCCTAGAGATTAAAATAATATTTAAAAGTCCTTCTAATTGGTTTCCATGAATTCGGTTTTGGGTTACATTTTGGAGAGTGAATTTGAAATTTACATCATCCTTGTGTATCCCTCTTTACCATATTAGATGAAAATTCATCATTGAAACATTAATTTCAGAATAAATAGGTTTTATCACCATTTAATATATATTGATATATATCATGGATTATTATTTTAAAGCTCATCAAAATATTTCTTCAATCAGTCATATGAAATCTTAGTCATCTTCATAATCTGATCGATATAACCAAGAGCATCATCTTCAACCTAAATTGGATTCAATCATATTATCTACACTAACATTGTCATAGGTATTCAATGTTGATAAATTTAAATTGATGTTTCTCATTCAAGGATTCATATTCATCTAGAGATAGCTATGATTCATAACCATTCACATTTAATAGTCTTGGTCAAGGTGGCCTTTAATTTATGAGTGGGATCAAATTATTTAGTATTTATATCTAATTTCATATATTGGGGGCACATGAAATAATATGTTAAGTATAGGAAATTTATAACAAGGATTATTAAATAAATACATAGATAACTTGAAAAAGACTAATAAGCGAGGTTAAAAAATCCTTACAATTCAACTGATTTTTCTAAGAGATTGTGAACACAAGTTTTAAAAAACCTCCCTTGAGATGTCTTAGGAATAATTGGGTATTACTACGGAAATTTAATTAATTTAACAATATTTTATTTTAAATGTATTAATATGATAAAAAATAAAAATAAAATTAAAATTAAACTATACAATAGATTAATCCATGGATTTTTCAATTTCAAAAATAAAACCCTCAAGCCGTTCAAGATAAATATGTTAAAAATATTAACAATCAACGTTTTTAAAAATATATATATAAAACATGGAATTGAAAAACATCACATGAAAAATATATATCATAAAAATAAAAATAATAGTATTATTGTTTATAAAAATAAAATCCTAATATAATAAATGATTTTCAATTAATCCAAAAATATAATAATTTTCAAAAAATTATTCAACAACTAAAATATTAAACATAAAATGAAAAAAAATTAAACATACTATTGATTAAAAAACATTTTATCATAAAAATATTTTTAATTATGTAAAACTGATGTAGAAAATATATATCCAAATAATGCCAATTAATTTTTCAATAGTGTTAAAATCATCCAAATAGTAATATTCCTTATACTATGTCATATAGATACGTTTATGAATTTTAAAGTACATTGTTGATTATTATTCTGTGTAATTTCCCAATGCCTATATCCATGGTTCAGTTCTCCTCTATAACAATGTTCCTTATAAACCTAGACTGTAGATACATTTAGTTCCATGTAAATACACTACTATAATTCCAAATATTATAGAATTTTTTTCTTAATTTGTGATATCCCTTTATTTTACCTAATATATTTTTATAAATTAATAATTTTTCCCTAAAACTCAAAAGGAGTTTTGTTACAAAAAATTGTAAAATTAGATTGTCGAAGATGGAAGATTGAAAATAAGGTGTCACCAATCTATTATTATTGCACATATATTATTGGGTACATTATGGTAGTTTTTTTATAATGAAATATATTTTCTATGTGATGATAATATGACTTATAGTTATCATATAACTTAATTTATATCCCACCTATGATTATATATTTTAATATGTATGATATATTATTTCTCTTATTCATTTCTTTCTTCTATGACTTCGGATAAGCCTTTAACATATTCTATGAAATGTATCACCTATCTAATATAATATTATAATGTAACACATTACTCATGACAAACACTATAATATTTTCCTATCTTAAAATAATGTTAACATTATATAGTATCATTTTTTATATGGTTCATTTCTTATAGTATAACATCTTATATTACAACTCATATAACACATATATAGTTTTTATGTCATTTTCTCATACAAATACATTAAAAATAAAAATTTAACACCTATATTGAGTCCAATGGTTTAATGTTGTGGTATATGAGATATAAATTTCCAATTTTTGTAGAAAATATTATCAAATTTATTTTTGAATCCATCTCAATCCATATATTAACTTTTATTAATCGTATCACTACCTAGGAGATCATGCTGAAAGTCCTAAACAAATAAAAGGGGTGATATAAGAGCATAGTATGGTAAACAAATTAGAGATATAAATTTGAGATATATAAATTACCATAAATAAAACATGAAAAGAATTTTCATAAGATAAATATATAATGAACCCGATTGATTTAAAAAGGATTTAGAAATAAAAAAATTATGTTCATCAAACAAATAAACATAAACATATTTCCTAACATATAAAAAATGAGTGAAATCAATAAAAAAAATAATCATGAAACATGAAATCAGAATATCAAATCATAATCGAATGATAGTAAATCATATAGGTATACTATGAATCATTTCAAAGAAATGTGGATCATAAATAATAAAATGATATCATAGAAATTATTTGAGGATCTCTACTAAGACATCATAACATAATGGACAAGGCTCACTGATGGGCCAATGAAATGTGAAAATAACTATGGTTGAATTAACATAATAAGAACACTCACATAAATGTATGTTAATCATACTTTGGTCTGTTTATAGAATATAATATCAATCATATAACCAGTGATATTAATAACGTGTGATAGAGATAGAATGACACATGCACATAAGATATTTTTGCATGGTATGATGAATCATTTTATCAAGTATATAATCCTTGGTTTAGTGTTTGTTTTATAATTTCAAAAATCGTTGTATTATTATCAATATAAAATTGAGTATGGATAAGGAATATGGTCATGATTTCCACAAAAGATTGTATGATGTCATGCATCAAAGAAAGATCAAGTATAAGTTCAAAAAACTGTGACTGATCTTTAATCATCCCCAAACAGATTTTCTAATCAATTAATGTTGTGTTCCAATTTTAATTTCCCATAAACATAACCCTTTTGTCCATATAATTCACCCATGAATGCATAGGAGGCTCGGTCAGCATTTCATTTGTTTACTCTAAGTGGAATTTCATATTTAAATAGAATATAAAAAACATTCTGTAATGTATAGAACCATGGTATTATAATGAGCTAAACTAGGACACTAATCACTGAAGAACTGAAGATATCTTTTCAAAATAACCAAATATAAAATTTTCCACATGGGATGGAAACTAGTTCATAGATATTGAGAGATTCATTTAGGAAAAAACCTTCCAATGAAAATCATTAAACCAATCCAACATGAGGATCCAACATTAAGTTTATATAACATATAATGTAAACAAATACACAACCCATAGAAGAATAAATTGAAACTCCAAGGATAAAAACAACCATTTATGGTAATATACATAATGAGAATGACATAATATAAAGGATTAAAGAATACAAACATATATATAAATGGTATAGGCAGATGAAGTGGAAGAAAACAAATAGGATATGAAACCCAGAATAACAGATATCTTAAAACCCACTGCACATCTATATGTGACAGTGGGGATCCATCACCAAATAAAAATAATGCTTCACTAACAAAAGTATCCCCCTCCACCATGCAATTCTTCGCCTCTAACTTTACTTGTAAATAAAATTATCTCAAAGACCTATTGGTTGTATATAAAATGTTAGCATAATTAAATCAATATGATCCCACCAAGTGTTTCATAAAGAGACACCACTAAACAAAACAAATCCATCTAGTTTTAGAAAAAAATACTACATTAAATTATAATTTTGAAATTTTATAAACAAGAATATGATAAAAGTTGAAAAATATTATGTAAAATCCATGTATATAGGAAATTGAAACCGATCACCATGAGGAAGCCCTATAGAATCTTAAATCTAGGCTATCGAAGATTATAATAAATCATGATTGTCCAAAAAAATTAAATTCACATTCTACCACTAGTGTGAGTAATATCAAGGCCTAACTATATGGTGAAACCAATTAAAGTGACTCCCACTTATGTTTCATCATAGTGTTTCGTTATTATAATAACAACAATCCATTACAATGGATGAAATACCATGACTTCTCATGAATTTCATAATACTACCACGTAAGTACCTACTATCCAATGTATTGTTACATTCTCAAGGAGTAACCATTTTATCATTTAAACCACTTCAATTTATGAGTTTTTTCAAACACCACATAAATGGACCCTAGAAAAATTCTTTCAAAGACACTTTAATCATAAAAACCAAGTGAAGTCCACTTCCATATATTTATAATACAAATGTCATATTCTAAATATAATAAAACCTTATCTAATAAACGTTTTATCATACTAAAAAATATGTAATTAATGTTCATGGTAAAAATAAAATATATGAAAAAACATTCCTTTACCATGATAAATCACTCACCAATGTAAGAATCAACTAGACAAGAGGAGAAAATATTTTTCAAATAATGAAATGACCATAAAAATTAAAACCAAATTAATTCATCTTGGACATCATGAACTTTAGGGTTTTGTAACTAGATAGTAAAAAGAAAATGAAAGATGGGAAAACAGAACAATGAAAACAGAACAGAATCACTTACAAAGTTGTTTTCATGAATAATTATGGAAAAAATACAATTCATTTTGAGACATGAGGGAATGAGAGAAGGTTAAAAGGAATTAAAAATATATTTGGAAAATATTGTAATTTATGTATTGTGTTTTTGGGGGTGCATAGTTCATGGTTATCCCATTAGAGATATGACATGATGATCCATTATATGGAGTAGCCAATGAAGCTGTTTCATAAGTGTTCTGAAGTATGGAGAGGTGGGGATGTTCACCCACATGATGAGACTTTTATAGATATAGTGTGGTGCCCCATTCCTGGAACCATTGTGGTGCGGCCTATAAGGTTATGGGATGGAGGTTTTCAGAATGATTGGATGAGATTTTATATAGATCCTTGGTTATTATGGTGTAACCCCCAAGACCATGATAAAATTCCTCCAAATACACATTCAAAATTGTGTAACCATTATGGTTATGGCGTGATCACTTGGAAAATTTTATCTAGTAACTAGAATAATAAAACAATGAAAAAACTATGTAAAAAACCACAGTAGATAAATATGGGTAACAATTAATAAACAGGAATGTAAAACACATATAAATGATTACATATGTATGAAAATTATCTAATAAATATCACCTTATACCTATGAAAAGTCATCTTGATTTGAGTTTATTTAATTAAAGGGCCAATTGGTACTTCATTAATGATTCCTACTCTGTTGTCTTATGACTGTTAGTCCCATATTTCCAAAACACTCAAAAAATATGATATATATCTCATTATGAAATTATTCTTAAGAGTTTATGATCAACAATAGCTACTCTAGCACTGATAAATATATCCTTAGTTCAATATCCTCTAAATTTAGAATATGGGAACATTTAGGGTGATATTTCAGAAGATAAAAAAATGTAATACATTTGGGTTCAATAAAAAAATTAGAGGTTGTTCCAACTAGAAGGCTACCTTCCTAATACTCATAGTAATTTTGATTGTTTCCACATATTTCTGAGAAAACTTCCCCCAATTACCATGTCTATGATTCCCCTAACGAAAAGATACCTTCATGAAAACAAGATATAATAATAAACATTATAAAAGAATATGTCGATGGTACTCATTAAAATTATTGAGACTATGGGCTATCAAATCCCATAGTTGGACAGTTTGGATTATAATATGTATACATAATATTATAATATACACCACTAATGATGTATCACGCATATTATATTTATAGATTTTAGACTAACATGGATGACCATATAGTGGATTGAGTAATGAAATTTTGATCGAAGACTAGAAACTGTTTTTTCATGGAAAAAACCCAGTGGTAGATGGTTACCCATAAACCACAAAAGTCCAATACATAAGGGAAATACATATATTACATTAGTTGGAATTTTTATTCTATATTTAAATCCATATGGGAATGATAGGCCTTGATAATACTCACATGGTATCTCATCATCTCCTTGACTCTGTTCAAATGAATAGAGGTAACCAAGGGTGTAAAAATTTGAATTGAAAGTCGATATCACCATGTGAAACCTAATAAAATCGCAGATGTACTACCAATTAATAACACGTACATTTTATTAATCGTTGATAAAAATAAAATAATTAACTTTAATCATCTGGTCAATCGAAACCCAAATAGCATTCTTAACCCATGGGGTTTGAGGTAATATAATGATGAAATTCATGGATACCTTATCCCACTTCAAGGTGATAACATAATAAGTATAATAAAACCCTGATAGATTATGAAACTTGAATTTATCTATTTTATAAATAAAACAATAAGATATAAATTTAGAAATATAATATATCATTAATGACCATCATAATAGAAATTTTATATCATAATACATCTTGGTGGAACAAAGATGGATGAAACACTGAGAATGATTAAAAGCCTATTCCATCAAATTACATAGAGGTATAAAAACAACATAGTAGTTTCCAAATTAAATAACACCCTACTTACATAGATACCAATTTCTAGTGGCCTCAATTCTATTTAATATCTACCTAATACACTATAATTATATATATCCTGGTTGATCACTTAAAAGAAGTCTGATAAGTGAGGAATTTAGTTGAATAATAACAAATAACACCTCACATATTTACCCTATCGCCTCCAAATTCATTCATGTAAAGGTTCCATTGTGTTCCACTCATCACTAAACTCAATCATAGCCTTAATAGGGATATTTTTCTAAGAGAACCAGAAACGACATTCCACTTACCTGTCATATTGAATATATAAAAACCGAATACCTAGAATTATTTATTCCATTACAACTTCTTGAGGTTCAAGTATTTCAATAATAAAATATTAATTATACATCTTTTATCTAAACAGTATATGAATTTCTCCCGAAATATGTAGTGACAATGACACTTAAGATCCAATATAAAATCCTTATTCTAAATTAAATTGGTAGTGTTATTCTACTCAAGTGGACAAATATAGTGGGAAAAAAATTCGAATAATTGATCATTTCATATAATCACACAACCTATGATCATATTTAAAGTACTGAAATAATCCATATAACCCTAACCAACAACATGATAAATCAAAATAGAATTTATGATCAACCACCACATCAATTAAATAGAATATTAATGGTATATAGAAATCTATACTAAATTTAACCATTTATCGACAAAAGAAATCTGGGGTTATAAAATCATATAGATCATTTTTATAAATAAAAAATAATATAATGATAAAATCAAGAATCTTAACATCATAAAGATGTTTTTTATATCCTCTCAAGTCATCACAACCCTTACCTTTACAAGATCATCCAAAATTCCCCATTCAAATACCAAAGTTCCCAATAACATAACCTCTTTAATCCCCATGTAACCCCGTTGTATTGTGGAATATAGACATAGATCACACAAGTTCCCTAAAACAACTCTCATTATATGGATAATAAATTTCAAGGATTGGAATGTTATATGATTTCATCCTAAAATACTACTATAGAAGAGATAAGTTATTTATGTAACATTCAATTCATTATTTCAATGAATATTGTAGGAGCATTAGTGAACCCATATTAAATAATGAGTTACTCAAAATGGATACAGATACTTCCTAAAGAAGGTATAATAATATCAGTCTATGTCACCATGAGTTAGTGGTAACAAGTAAGAAGATCAATATTAGAAAAATAAATTTCTCCCTTTTAGTAGATCAAATAATCCTCAATGTGGTGGAAAATATTTTTATTCTTAATAATAACCCAATACATATTACGATAATCAATGAAAAAGTTGAGAGACCCACATTAATTCTTGGTAAAAATAAAAAAGGTAGACCATAGAGAGATTCTCAGATGACTAAATCCTTTAGCCTCTAAATTTTAAAAATAAATCTTTAATTCAATTATTTTTTTGGTTTCATGTGATAGAATGAAATTGTAATATACCAGGTTCTGGGTACTAGATCCTTTAGGAATTAGAATTCTTTATATAAGGGTAATCATGAGAAATCAACCATATTTACTTCTTGAAACTACTTTTTTATTGGATGTAATACACTAAAAGTAACTCCTTCACCAGACTCTATAAAAAATGTTTTATATAACATATATGCCTAAAAACTTTGGTAAACAGATGTCCAATCCAACTAGATCACTATAATCATTATCCTTGGATCACATGAGAGATCTCATGAGGGGTACAATGGACCACACTCCAAATATGAAAATCAATATAGTCCATGAAGTCACAAATACTATATATTCCCATAGTTAAATAAAATAAAAATAACATAGTTAAATAATTACCATGTTTGATCAATATATGAGTTTGAGATATCATTAGTTGGAAATTGAATTCCTTATTCTATATTCCTCCAAAAGGAATTGAGATTTCATTCACTTAGTAAGATCTCAAAAATACAATTTATTAAATCTATGACATGATTAGAAAAAAAAGTAATTATTGAAACCTATATCAAAAAATGTAGTATCAATAAATGAATATACAAGTTTGGAACCCCTCATTATCACTTGTCCACCCTTAGTCACAACTGGAATCTCCTATACTATATGAAATTACGTCATCATAGGATGGTTTTATGATCTGCTGGTGGTCTATGGATTAACCCTTAGTTGAATATTCTAATATAATAAACCAAACATACCTCCTCATCCATGAGGTTGATAACCTACTACCATAGAAGCATCATATAGGATAATAGATCTAATAAAATAAAAAAGGCCTTCAAGATCCATAGGATTAAATTATATCCTATGAAAATTTCTATTAATGTCCTAATCAACCAAATAAATGATAATACTTGGGGGCCATAGGGCATGAAGTATTTTTGGATCCCATATTTCAACACTACTAATAAGTGAGAGGCCCACTACCTCTCTGTGATGATCCTAGTGATTGAGATAAAGGCCTATATCCACTACCACCTCATTTATATCCTCATATATCTTTTTCTTATTAATGAAGAACCCACATCACTTCCACTAATGATGAGAAGAATAGCGATCATTCATAAATTTCTAGCCTGATCAATATCCACAATAAAGGCTTGAACAACTACCTCAGGATATGATTTTAGCAACAACAAAGAAAATGGCACAAGATATTATGCTATAGATCCATTTAGAATTGGTGGGTTCTTGACAATTTATTGGAAATAAGATCCAAATAAAAATGTACAAGCTACGTAAACTGATTCGTATACTAAATCATGAATTAGTTTCTTTATCAAAGGACTAATAACTATTGAGATGTTTCTAATACCAATTATTGATGATATGATTTATGAGTAATGAAAACCATTATATCTTTCTCATATGGGTTCTCATGTTACTTAGCCTTCACTATTGGTTCCAAATTTATACTACAAGGCCCTTATAGTCTAAAGGAAGCACATTTCACCGTAATTGTATTTGGAGTCGCATGAAATTCAATGATTTTATTAGGCTTCTCAAATAAATAATTGCCTTTTGTAGTGTCATTGGTCCCTAAAAATGATTGATTATTATGATGAGTAAACTCTTGAGCCTAATCCTTATCATTAGACGATGCTAAATATTCTTCCTTCAACTGAGAAATTCCAGGTATCACTCTATAGTCAATAGCAAGAAATTTCTAGAATACTACTTCGTCCAGATTCTAATATTTCATAATATTTTCTTATGTAAAATCATCCATAATTTGAAATGGATAATTTATAAGATATCTTCATAGGGGAATGAATCTATTAAAAAAAATAGGAAAATCCATCAAACAGATAATCAACTATCAATAATAATTGTAATTTATCATGAAATATTCATACATGAATAAACAAATTCAGAACATAAAATCAAAACCTTATTTGAAACACATCTATGTTCAAGGTGTAAATCCTACACACACATCCTAAAAGGGATGGGTAAATAAAAATCCAAAACTGAAATATTATTTGAAACATACCCAAGAAACTCATGACTAGACACTAAATTTGTGGGCCAAACACTACTTTAATGCACTCCATTGGGGATTAGACATCCTATCTTATGTTTACCTTGACATTCCAAATATCATAAAACTAAATTGAAATATCATGCTATTTTTCCATGAACTAACCTATGACAACATTCAACCGGGAACCTGAGATGGCCCAAGGAATATACCATCGTATATTCCCAATCCATATAAGAAAGAATGTATGCTCGAGAGTTTTCTTTGGGAACATTTTTCCCAAATAAAATCACTAAAAGAATAAAACATGATGATCCCAAATAACAATGACATATCATGTACTTTGTTTCTCCCAAATAGATGGATTTAATGAAATTAAAAAAAATACATAAATAGAATAAGAATACTGAAAAAGTAAAGAGATGATAATAATCTATATTCTAATATAATAAATGACCACTTCATAATCAATAGGATTCATGTGTACATATATAAAAAATAATTGGATTAGAAGCTAATGCAGATTTACCGAAATATTATAAAAACCAAGAACAGAAAAATATCAAAATATTTTTCACATTAGTGTGTCATATGAGGGATCTATCCACACTATTTCACCACCATGAAGCTATTATATACTATCAAGATGAGCCACCTCCACCAATAGATCTATTTTATATACTTTCATCAATAATAAAAAAGTCAGTCTACAATCATAGTTCATTTTGTGGGGTTTTACCACAACCACCCCTATAGGATACTACAATGTTCTTAATAAGAAGTCCCCATTAAATAAACTAAGAATTATATTTTGTTAGAAATACTATGTGAAAGTGGGTATTAAAATGTTAAAAACTAGTAACAAAAAAATGTTTAAAAATACTATTCCAACACCATGTATGTATGAAAATAAAAGAAAGCAATAGGGGGTAGATCGAATATATTTATGTTCTTGGCCATCAAGGATTATAATACAACTTGGTAGCTTAAAAATTAATATAAACATTGTGTTCCATAGTTATGGATTATTGTCTCAATGCCAAATAGTATGGGACCACCTCAACATGTGACTCCCAATGACATGTCAAATAAATTTTTATTTAGTGTTGTTGCATAAATAATTATAGAGGGATGTCATACCATTCATAGTTTTGCATTTATTAGTCCTCCTAGTTAAAATACCAATCTCTAATGTGTGTTACCCAACTCACAAAGGCACCATTTTATCATTTAATCCATATAAATGAGGGAATTTTTTCCAACACAACACAGAAAACCCAAAATAGTATTTACCAAGACACATTAATCATCAAAACTAATGAAAATCATTTAAAAACATATATTTGATTCCAATAATATTAAAAAATGATTGAAAAAAATTATAAATTCCTTACAAATCAGATAATTAATAAAGGTTTACAAATAAATAAAAAACATGAAACCACCTCCCTTTTCCATAATAAATCTCTCACAAATGTGAGAATCACCTCATAATGACTAGAAAAATCCTTTAGAAGGCTGGGGAGAACCCTATAAACCAATAAAATATCATTAGGATTGTCTGACCAAAACCCCAGGTTACCATGAACATAGGGTAAAATTAATACCCAGAGATAAGTGGTAATATAACCATGAGAGGGTAGAGGAATCACTTACCTAGATGTTTTATGGATGAATCCTAAAAATTACACTAGATTTGAGATAAAAGGGAGAGGGAAGAAATTCATCATAAGTAGGCCTTAGAGGAATGAAAAAATGGTAGATTAATGGGGTATAGGGTATTAAAATTTTACATGTTCAGATAGTACATTATATATTTTATAAATTTAGGGCAACATACTTCATGAATAATCCTTTAGGGATATGGTATGAGGCTCCCTCCTATGATGTAGCAATCAAGACTAAATCATGGGGGTTTCTATAATGTTCATGGGGGTGGGTGTCATACACTATATGAAATAAATTTCATGCCTACTGCATGGTTCCCCCTTCCGTGAACCAATGCAGCATATCCTACAAGGAAGTAGTTTAGGGATGCCTAAAATCAATGGATGACATTTCATGGACCTTAAACATTACAGAACAACCATCAATATCAATATATAGTACCTCCCTTGAAACATTACTAATGATTTAACCTTTATGACCATGGTGCGGGGTCCTAGAAAAGTCTTTTCAGTCATAAAAACACAAAAATAACAAAATAAATTATAACTCCCCGACCCAAGTTACTCAGAGTCTGTGCATTATTACATAACATTGTAATGATCACAAAAGATCAAGTCTCAATAGACCTATTAGTTTAGTATCTCTGGAAGTACTAGTTACATTCATAAAGATTATATTACATCATAAAATGGTAAACAACAAAAACATTTTTTCCATGGAAAACACTGAGATCTCATAGACTATCCCTGCAGGTCAGTCATAATATACTTTTTTGCATCGTCAGAAAAATATAACATATAAATTGTTGAGCTGAAATGCTCAGTATGGATAACAATATAGCAGAAACTTTCATAAATAAGCATAAAAATTTAAGGCTATGTATAAAACTAAAATAATATCCTTTTCAACAAAAAATTCATCATAATATAGAAAATATATTTCAAAATAATTTCATTTACTTACTGACATGGATATTTTACTAGTCAAAAAATCACATACAATATCAATAGAAAATTTAATAATGATGGAATGCATAATGCCAGACTTTCATAACCACATAGTCAAGGCCCTATACCAAGACAACAAATAAGATTTTGTCAAGGACTTGTGCCAAGACACTAGTTTGTCTCATGAGACCTACTGATGCATTGAACAGCTATAGCGGGCTCCACCCATCACATACTATTTCCAATTCATTGCACATATGAAAAGGTTTAAACATAATATAAACATTCATATTAAGACTATCATAAAAAATGTCAATACTTTATCCACAAACCATGAATGGTATAAAAATATCACATCTACAATCAATCATTTCACAAATCCATTAATACAATATGAATGTTTCATTTCATAATAAATAAACTTCAAATAAACTTAAAATCCATCAAAGGATGTTGACATAGAAGAAATCAAAACATTTTTTTAGAGAAATATCTCTTTCTATTTTAAAAACATTTAAGAGTAACGTAATTATGAAGAAAACATTTATTTTGAAAAAATTATTATAAGCTTGAAAGGGATTATTTGAATATTTTATAACGATGGAAAATAGCCTCACCCACTGTACATGTTAAAAAACATTCTTACCTTAATTTTGACAAAAAGGTCATAAAGTACCTTATTTAGAAAATGACTGAAAGATTCCTTTCAAAACATATATGGTCAAATAAGGGTATAAATGAATTTAACCCTTAGTATCATAAATAGTAAAAAAAATTGGAATACATTTTTAAGAAACATGGATGTGGATGATAAAGAGGTTCTAGTAGACACTGACGTAAAAACAACTACAGATAATAAAGAGATTGTAAAATTAACCCTTTCCTTGTACTTTTCCTTGGTCAAGGGTAGGTTAACCTCCTGTATAATTGAGAAATAATTGTTATTATGTAATAAATGAATCATATACATTAATATTATATCATATATGATCTTTTAAGATTGCTTTGTTAATAATATCTTAGTATTCATCGTCGTTTCAGGTGTTAACTGATTCATTTTCCATTATATGCTTCATTATGTATGTAATGTTTGTTATGGATATGATGTATTTTATTCATATTCATAAAGATATTAAGTCCTTAAACATTATTTTTAATCATCTAATGAATGTTAGTCTTGAATTGATACGATGGAGAATGAATCTTATCACTTTCATGGAGATGATAATCCGTACGTACGCACGAGTGACAATATCATTATTTAGATATTAAAATAATATATAATTAGATGTTATATAATATATAAATAATAGTTATCACGTTATATTTTTTATTTACATGAATTACAAACCATAATTATACCCATCCAAATAATAATGTATAGAATATCAATTACACCACAACGTGGAGACGGTAAGCCATACGTACGCACGTATGGTGACAGGTTTTTCAAAGGATGTATAAAATAATGGAATATGGTTGTAACATAATTATAATTACATCACAGTATATAGAATATAATGGATTTATTATTTTAGAATAGAAATAACAAAGAAAGAGGAAGTGGAAGAAGAAAAGAACTTGAAAGAGGTGATGAAATATTTACCTTTTCTTCGGGTTCTTCCTTTTGATTTGATCAAAAGGGATCCTTAAATTGGATTCCTGACCAAAGGAAGGCCTCTAAGGCGAATAGATTAATGTTGGAAAGATATTTGGTCAGGTTATGGCCGAGACCAATGGTTTTGGAGGTGTTAATTTGAGAGAAGGTGAAGTTCCTTTTTATAAGAGGGGTGAGGGGAACCTTAGGAAAAGCAAGAAATATTATTTTATAATAAAAATATTTTCGGTTTATAATTGCTCCAAAGTGGATTATATATAGGGTAATGTTGGGATGGGTCCAAAACACTCAACAAATAGGTTTTAGACAAGTTTTAGTCACTACATTGACCTTATCTTTTAGATTTAACACTTAGTTAAATTGTTTGATATTTACCATGTCTCATTGTCTTTTTATATTATATGATTAATAAACTTACTATATAATTTCAAGCGAACCCCAAGGGGTTAGTTAATGATAAAAATATTATTATATATATCTTTTGACCAAACATTAGATTTTTAGGAATAGAATATCAATTAATAATACAATTTTTTTATAAAAATTCTTTTATGTCAATTTTGACACTATTTGGTATTTTCTTTTTGCTAAATTCATAAAAAAATTATTACTTCTAAAAAAATTCATCTAACCAACCCTAATATGTCATATTTACCTATAAAATTAGTCTAATTAATAAGAAGTCTCAAATTACATTTATGTGGATATTTATAATACCAATTATTTTAGTATTTCATTAATTAGGTAATTACTGCATCCTAATTGTGTCATAAATAAATTAAATTATTCAATGTATAAAAAATATAAAATAAATTCCTTTAAGTATAATATCATTTTATATTTATAATTAATATTTATTGTCGAATTTATCAAATCTGTTTCCCGATATTAAAAATGGTTTATTTATTAAACATTGAATTTTACACTTTTAACTCTTCTTTGAATTAAATAATAATAAATGTCATAATCTAATCTAAGTGGACCAAAGTGGTTCATATTTTATTCATAAAGTTGTTATTGTTCGAATTATACTTATCCAAAAGAATTACAACATGTGTTAGGGTAACGATAATATCATTTTTACCCATAATTACCCCATTTACTTTTAACCTTGGTTAATAAAAGTAAAAAGTTACTATTCACCAAAAATTATTTTTATATTATTCAACCACATTTTACTCCTTGGTATTTACCGTGTCTCTCAGATTTTCAAAATTCAACTCACAGAAGTGGTATAATTATGTTTTATGTAAATTTTCAAATTCTCCTATGAGGTGGGTAAAAGACGTTAAAAATTTCAATAAATTTTTTATATATCTAAAATTATTACAAAATGACTCCACTGAATTACATTGAACATATATATGTATTATGTATACTTTTTGAACTAAAATAAATTTAAATAAAAAAATTAATTATTTAAATAAAAACTAGGTTTTAAATTATAACTTAGTGGTTTTCACTATTCATAAAAAATTGAAAGTTTTCTGATAAAATACAAAAATTCACCCTAAGCTAATTTCGATATTCTAAATCCAAAAATGAAGCCCATTTTGAAATAAAAAATTTATAAAATTTAAAAATATGGGTATCACTATTCATAACGGTTAGTTTTATTAGTTGTGGAGTTTTATAACTCGATGTTGCGTACAACACATGCTAGTGTATTATTAAAAGATAAACATACCATGGATTATTGGG